>CM051519.1:37739978-39117978 GCA_028015205.1 Mytilisepta virgata
TTTTCATATAGAGATTGCACTGCCGATAAGAATCGTCCATTTATTCCGGCTTTCCTGAGTTTGAACCACAGCATATCCCTCGGAACTGAATCAAATGCTTTCCTCATGTCCAAAAAGCTAACAAAGGTTGATTGTTTTGAAATTTTTCTATTTGAAATGACAGAAAACAAACTATAAATATGTTCTTCACAGCTTCGCTTAGTACGGAAGCCGTTTTGTTCTTCACAAAGGATGTCATTTTCCTCAAGTAGTTTATTCAATCGCATATTTAGCACACTGCAGTATATCTTACTTGGAACCGACATTAGCGTTATGCCCCGGTAATTCAGTGGGTTTCTGTTATCGTTTGTCCCAGGTTTTAAGATTGGGTGAACAATTCCTTGAGTCCATTGTTCAGGAACTTTACTTAGATCAAAACATCCTTTGCATATCACATACAAAAGTTCGATCGCCGCTTCATTCTTAAGTATCTCAGCTGGTATCTCATCGAAACCTGCGGCTTTTCTTAGCTTAGCATTTGCAACAGCTTGCGAAATTTCTTCTCTAGTGATTTCACCATTAATTTCATTTAAGTCAAGGTTTCTAATTTCATCTAAATTTTCTGGTACGTGAGCGTCAGAATTTGCAGAAAAAAGTTGTTCAAAGTCTGATTTCCATTTATCGAGCACTTTATCTTTGTCTGAGGTCAACTTTCCTTCTGAATCGATAGTTTCCCACGGTATCTGATTTGTTCTTTCGTTTATGATCCCCAATTTTCCTATACTTTTCCAGAATTCTCGTTTATTTCTAGAATTTAGTTTTTCTTCCAGTTCATGTTCTTTCTGAGCTTGATGTTTTCTCTTATATTTACGATTTAGTTTGTCAAATTGTTTTCTTTCACTACAAAACGTTTCCTTCAAAACTCGTTTTCTATTTGAACATCCTTTGAAACTAAGCCATTCGTTTTCACGCTGACATGCTAAATTCCATTGTGTTTGCAGTGCCTCATTCCAATAAGGTTTGTATCGTGATTTTGCGCGTTTGTTTAACGAGGGTTGTTTTCGCAAAGGCAGTTTATCTCCCATTTCTTGCATTAATAATTCATGAAAGTCATTATACGCTGATTGAACATCACGGTCAGTATTTATTGAATTCTCAATTTTCGTTATCGTTTCTAGGACTTTTTGTCTAACGTTGTCTCCCAGAAGAAAGTCATTTGGCACGTTACGGACATCACGTTTATTTCTAACAGTACTTTCTTTCCGTTCATTTTTCTCTTCATTGAAGGGACACTTAATGTTAAATAATATTATAGCTAGTGATTGTTGAATAAAGCTAATGAATGTCGATTTTTGAATATTAGCTTGACATTATTAAATACTTCCCCGTTTCCATTCTCTATTCTATATGGGTATTGTCACTAGAAGTTGCCCGGGATAAAAGTTAATTTTGTTTAATCAGTTTTTGACAAGTATACACGGCTGACAAGCCGCTGCAAACTGCAAAATCCAAAAAGAGCCAAACGATATTCGTAGGATCTTCAATATGTTTGAAATGAATTACTAATTTAGTTATTTATTGAAATATGAAAAAAATCAAACTATTTTTTAAATTAGTTACATTAAGGTAGATCATATCTGATACACTGGGCATCTTGTTCGGGCATCTAAATATATATTTCAACTAGCAAATTGACAAAAATGTATAAATAGCAAAATTATAAAAACATTTTCTAAAAAGAACCTTTTCAGGGGACATAATTGGCGGGAAATGAAATGTAAAGGTAAGTTTAGTTTTTGGAAATAGCAAGATAAAAAGAACGGTGACACCAATTTTTCTTTTAAGAATATGAAAGCATGTCAGATATGTGTATGGATATGGTGGCGGACGAGGTGGTCGTTGTGCAATAGTTTTACAAAACTTTGTTCTACCGGGGCATAATGTCTTTCCTGGAATAAATTCTTTATTCCATTTACAAAATCTTCTGCATTTACCGTCAATATCTTTGTATCTTAGGCTATCTGAAAAAAATAAAGGGAAATAATTTATGACAAAAGTTGACATGCCTACAAGTATTACCAAAGAAACCAATGATTCAAACGTGCTTAAATTCTTTTATGCTCAATCTTCTACAGTTCTATTCTTGCTAAAGGTGGATCTTCTCTAACTAAAAAAGTTGATCACATTTGCTAGATAAACATGCTCTCCTGACAGGGCCATTTGAGCTAGTGTTATCACTTGTCGTGCGTCTTTTGACAATTCATTTGAAACCGCTGTGCCAAGTTGAATCAAAATTTCTCCCTATTCGGGTCTACGGTATAGTGTAAAGAGGTTATATATTTTCAGAATTCAATTTTCGACAGTATATTTATAGTTACCATGGTACAAATGTAGAGGTAGTTTTTTTAGTCGAATACAAACGTTCTTTGATCCACTGACAAAATACTTGTGAGATTTTATTGGCATTTAAGAATAGTTAAATATATAAATCGAGGAAGACACCTTAGAGGTCATATTTTCCCACATTAAAGCATGGTAGAGCTATCTTTTGCTATAGGTTTTAAATATGCTGACAATTAAAAATAATCGTTTCTTCTCCATTAAGGTGCGTGGTAGATATTAATTCGATTTGATAGTCCAAACGTTTAATTTCATCTTCCGCTGGCATAGTTGAATATATAATTTATGATCAATAATAAACGCTTTTTAGTGATTAACTACATCTCACCTATATAAATGTGCTTGAAATAAAGATTCTACCGATACTCGAATATCAGTCTAATATCTTGAGTTTATTACATTGAGCGTGATGAAATACCGGGATTTCCGAGTGAAATCAAATCCGATAATTCACCCACTGAAATCAAAGTCATATTTCACTCTAGGAAGTGACGTAACAATAGCCGTCGCCAACGATGTTGCTATACAAACGTTGTCGCGTAGTCGCATAAAAACATAATCCGTTGTATTTTCTCGTTAAATTTTATGAATACACGGAATATGTCAATGTAATAAACAGAATAACTAATCTCGAAATTCGAATAACGTGATCGTACTCGTGAATTAATGTGTTGTTCGGTAACTCGTTGTAGATTTTTAGGTATTCGCATTTCCAGATTAGTTATACTAAAATTCACCTCAAAATACATGACAAGTAATAGCTTTTCTAAAAAGCTAGCCGTCTCTTAGCTTTTTATTATTAAAGAGTATTATTTTTTATGTATTATTAAATGTTCGTAATGTCATCACATTAAACTTTCACTTATTATACCTTTCAATGGATATATAACTACATATTTTTTTAAAGTCTGTGTTTTGATAGCTTCTTTTGGGCTGCCTTTTTTTACTAAAGGATATTCAAAGATTTAAATTTTTTATACTTGATTTTTTTTAATTGCCATACAGAAATATTTAATAGCCTTTATCTTTAAAGTTAACTTCCGAAACGTAAGGGTGACATTTGGCGATATCTATGACAATATTTATGTTGTGAAATGTATGATTGTGGTAAAATTTGTAAAATTTAACAATCATACATGTAAATACAATAAGGCTATTAATAAAAAGTACAAAGACTAGTATACATGTACTGAGTTAAATCAAGTTTTCAGCTCTTTCATATGAAAGACAAATCAGTGATCTTCCCCTCGTTGGGTTATTCTTATTCCAAATGAATGAATATTTTATTAGTCTAGAAATAAAGAAATCGTGTTAATTAGTCAAGTTTTATGGAAATGAAGAAAGTACTAAAATAAAGAGTCCAAATCCGATACCTTGTGGGATTAGAAGACATTTACTAGGTTTCAATTTTCTAAACCAATCAACGTACTTGATTCATCTTCAGTCGGTATTATCTTCCTATCAGGTAGAAGATAGAATTCATTACGCAGAATGTCCACAATTCAACTCTTAATACCGTCTCAGAGGAGACGGTAACAAAAGAAGATGATAAACAAAACTCTACAAAAAAGTGATGTCTTTACACCAGGAGTTACCTAGCCCTGAGAATAATCTACGTATCCCAAGGCCGGTATTTTCGGTAGGCCGAAGTTGCTCATGATCATTAAATATTTAGCTGTCCCCTTTACAAAAAACGGGGGGTGGGGGTATTGTAATGTAGTCCGTCCGTAGTGTCCCAAGAAATCTCAAAGACCATATAAGATGGAAACTCGAAACTATGTAAGATGGTGTAGTTGGGGAAGAAAGTTTGAATATTTAAAGTTTACCCGCTGTGGTAAAATTACGGATTTCGCAGTATCCAGTAAATGTTGAAATCTCCTAAAATATTTAAGCTGGGATGATGAAAAATGTATGTTGGCTCATATTATATGCCATAAGTGCATAATAATTGGTCGAAATGTATTATTCGAGATATCCAGTAATAGTGAATTCTTCCGTTTTGGGGCATTATCTATGATAAACAGGTGCACGAAACCGTGTCGGTCAGTCATGGATAGTTCGACAAATCAGAATTCTTTTGTCATACCTTTTGACCAATCAGGCGTAATTTTATTTAACTTTATTGTCTGTGCTCAATGAATTTACCAGTACCTAGTAACAGGAAACCTAAAAATCGAGTAAAAATTGAGGAAAGTATTAAAATTGTCAAAAAAATAAAGAACAATTTTCATTCAGTAATTCTGGTTATGAACCAAAATATTTTACCAAACCCTTGTGGGTTTTTCTGGCTTCCCCTAACAAAACTTCAAAAAAAGAATAAATAAAAAACCGATTGTCCAAGAACCCCTTTTACACAACTGAAGATAGAAACATGAAATCAGGTGTATTAATATCAATATAAGAGTTGACTGGGCAAAGGATTTCAGAGTATGGATATATACCCTGAGGGTACAATATTTCGAAATATCCAGTAAAAGTGAAATCTTTTTAAAAATTCAGTATAGGATGTTGAAACTTGTATGGTATATTATATGTGTCATGACTGGTTTCTGGGAAGAGTGGAAATATGATATCTCATGTTCTTGGTTGCTTGTTTGATTACCCCCTTTACCCTACCCGACTTTTGTCTTTGTCTCGAGATTTCTGAGTACTTACATCCCAGCTCATTTGTTCTTACAGGGGTGACATGTCTGAGGCGGATCACCCCAACAAGAGTTCTTTGTTAAGTTGGCTAGAACAATTTACTCTCGATTAAAACTTAGAAAAATTATGTAGAAACATAAATAGCACTGAAAAATTAACATTAACATTTTTGAAAGAATCTACAGAGATTGGAATCTGGGACCCTAAGTATATTGTACAGACGTCTTAACCACTAGACTACGGAAGCTCACACTGAAGAAGTGTTAATTTAACCTATATAAACATTATGTTATGGGTTCCAATGGGGTATTCAATATATAATATATATAAAAGTAAATATATAACGTATAATAGTACTGACATCTTTACTTTAAGTTTATTATTATTTACCCCGAATGAGCTGGGATGTGAAATAGTTATCCCACTCCGACTCGTGTCTGTATAAGATCACCCCTCGCACACCTCGTCTTCGTGGGATAACTATTACTGATTAGCCCGTCTGATTTTCTAAACTATAATCCTCTCCAGGTAAAAATTGATTACCATTCAGTCTTGTAATGTCACATGTGAAATTGAATAACTTTTGTTCGAACGTGAAAAAAATATCTTTAATACAAGTACAATGTATATTTAAGGACAGAACTATTTGATCTTTTTAGAGGAGGAGAAAGAAGGTTTTTGGGTCTCTTGCAGCCAAATATTCTTTGGAATAAAAAAATGTTTTTAAATAAAATAAATCCAACACAAATACGAACAAATACGAACAAATATTGAATAAATTATTTCGATAGGAATGCTCCTGAAAAAGAACATAAATTTTAAAAATTAAATATTAAAACCAAGTTTAAAAAAAAATATATATATACTCTCTCAAAAAAGAAACGCAACATACAGAAAATAGGAAATTTACTTCATATATTATTTTCATAATTTATGATATAAATAATTTACACAGGAATGCAAAAATTGGCACACTTCTTGTTCATGAGTTCTTTTACCTTGGAATATCACAGTTTGTCACATATTGTCAATAAATCACTCATAAATTGTCAATATCTGGTATGTCCACCATTTGCTTGTAACACAGCCCCGACTCTTCTTGGCATAGATTGAATTAAACGCTGAGTTCGAACACGCGGTATCCTTTGCCGCTCAAACTGAAGTGCCTGCTGTAATTGTTGCAGATTTTGCGGTGGTGGTTGTCGTTGGCGCACGCGCCGATCCACTTCATCCGACAAATGTTCAATTGGATTAAGATCGGGTGATCGTGACGGCCAACGGATCACATTGACATTCTGTTGTTCTAAAAAGTCTACTGTTACACGTGCTGTATGTGGTCGGGCATTGTCGTGCTGAAAAATTTCTCTCCGAATGTCAATTACGGGCAATAAATGAGGTCGTAAAATTTCGTCTCTATACCTAACAGCGTTCAGATTGCCTTGGATATGTATCAGCTGTGTGTTTCTGGCATAAGAAATAGCGGCCCACATCATAACACTGCCTCCGCCAAAATTGTCTCTCTCCACAACACAGTTTTGCGCAAAACGTTCGTTTCGGCGCCTATACACACGTATGCGACCATCTCGCTTTTCCAGTTGAAAACGTGACTCATCGCTGAACCATACTCTTCTCCAGTTCTGTAAATTCCATGCACGAACTGTAGTACACCATCTAACCCTCGCTCGGCGGTGTTGGCGTCTCAGTGTTGCTCCAAAGTAAGGTCTTCTTGCCCTCAATCCATGAGAACGTAACCGATTGCGTACTGTCTGTGCTGATATACGGCGCAACCGAGGGACGTTTACAGCTGTTTCTGTTGCAGCAATAGTCCTATTCCGCAGATGGAAAAGTCTGATGTAACGATCTTGCGCCCTGGTTGTAACACGCGGGCGCCCTGAACGTGGCCGATCTGTCGTAGTACCAAGCTGCAGGTAGCGTCCCCAAAGGCGTGAAATTGTGCTACGATGAACATTGTACGTTACAGCAACAGCATTCTGTGATTCTCCGGCCTCTAGTCGTCCGATAGCGATATTCCGGGTAGCAGCGTCTAACCTTGGCATAGCGTCACCTCATCAGAATTTTATTTTACGAATGCATTCATGAAAAGAAATACCGGGTTTTTATACCGACTGACTGAGCTAAAAAATAACCCATGATTTGCACGTGAAAGTCGACCCAGTTTTTGGCAATGCGTAAATCGTAGGGTGTCCCAGATTGCGACCAAAGTCGTTTACGGGTGGATGAATTTAAATGATTGTACCTGGAAACTTTTTATGAAGGTGTAATTATGATCATGTGTACATATATTTTGATATTTATTGGTTATTTGTCCGGAAAAATAATATTTCAAAAAGATAATCTGATGTTGCGTTTCTTTTTTGAGAGAGTATATATATTAATATCTGTTTTTAAAACATGCCACTACTTACTTTTTTTGGACTACATATGTATATATAAATTTAAAAAAATTAAAAAAAAAAGCATAATATAAATTTACCTAATTTAGCTAATTTAACAGCAACTAGGAAAATCAAAAGCAGTGCTACTCCTTTGAAAGCCATGGCTAAAATGATCTCTCCGGGAAAACAAAAGATGCGGCTTTATCATGCTTTTCAAATTTATGAAGTACCTGTTAATCAATAAAAGCAAAAAAAACAATAAGGAGAAAAAATATCAAAGGTTGTACAGTTTGAAGTCATTGAAGTGAGAGAAAAAAACGATTACTAAAAAAATGTATTACAAAGTTAATAGTCATAGATGTCATAAGCTTCTTAAATGCTGTTGAAAAGTTTTATACTAGCTATCAACATTATCAACATCTTTTTGCTAAATACCCGGCTTCCAGAAAAAAAACTTATCATGAACGTGTTTTCTCATCCTAGTTTCTATCGTAATATCATGAATAAATACAAAAGCCACAGAAACATGGAAGTTACTTATAATAAGATCTTTTCACAGCGAGGGTTACAAATATGAAATTTTGTATAATTCCGTAAAAATTGCTCTTTCTCCCAATGACTTGAAGACTTTAAATTTATTCTGCTCTCTCACGAATCATATGCAACTATATATATCGATCATAATTAAGTTAGGTAACTCTGTTTAGACTTATTAACTGGTTACCCAATACCGTGACTGTACTGGTCCCGTTCATACCAAGCATTCATCGTACTTCGATAACTCTGTATTGGTTATAGCACGTACTCCTCGTCTTCACTTTAAAAAACTTTTTATTTGAAATATGTAGTAACATTTCACGTAGATTATAATTTTTAGTTTGTTGTTGTTTTTTTACGATTTTATATTTGGTTTTGTTCGACTTGTGTATTTCATACATTTTAGTCGTTTTACGGCCCTTCTGACAGCCCACCATTTCCATTTATTTTTCTTGTTATCTATTGTCGCATGAGCTGTTTCGCAACATACTTAGTTTTTTGTATAATTCCAATATATGAAATTGTGACAATAATTAATAATATGAAATTTATCCCCAATTTATACAAACTGTCAAAAGTACACGTGATAAAGGGTTATGGTGCAGGTTTTTTAAAAAAATTTTAAGCCACTAGAAAAGCGATTTTTTTGGGGTAAAATTTATTCGAGTTTTACCTGAAGTAATCTTACATCTAAAGAAATTTGTTCTGCGCAATTAACATGCTGTGTGTTCCAGGTAATTATAACTAATTAACGATTTGACATGTATATTGCACCTTGACTGTCCGGATGTTTATTGTCCTAACCCTTAATTAAGGTACACAGGTACATTGTATGTATACAGGTAAACTGTTTGCTGACCAATAACAGCGTGATTTCATTTTTAACGATACATTTTTTGATAATTAATACACCATTTTAATAAAGAGGTGTGTGTAAGGGGGGATCACGAAGAATGCAGAGATGAAATATAATTTCAAATGTCAGATAAGTAACATTTAAATTTATTTTAAATTAATAATTTAGGACAACCGCTTGTAGCCTCTGGCTGTTGGTAATCCTCGTTAAATAAATAAAGAATTAAACTAAATTATCTTTTTGGTATTTATATATTAAAAATTTGACATATTATATGATTAATTCTATTTACTCGTATATATATTTACTTTGTTATGACAAGGTAGAAGCTGATTGGGATGAGTGCCATCTTGAATAATAATAGTAATGTAACAGTAGAGCATGATTTGTCTCCCAAAATTACCTACCGCACCAACCGGGGATCGAACCCGGAACCTTTGGTTCAGTAGTCCACCGCTCTACCAAATGTAACAGTAGAGCATGATTTGTCTCCCAAAATTACCTACCGCACCAACCGGGGATCGAACCCGGAACCTTTGGTTCAGTAGTCCACCGCTCTACCAAGTGAGCTAACTACTGAACCAAAGGTTCCGGGTTCAATCCCCGGTTGGTGCGGTAGGTAATTTTGGGAGACAAATCATGCTCTACTGTTACAGTAAAAAAAATAACACATTTCAAAATAGCTAATTTTCAAATCAGTTTGGAAGGGTATAATCAAAATTTAAACTATTGCAATTGCGATATTTCGAGAAGTTATGAATGCATTAATTAGTACATAGCACCAAACTTTTTCCCTCAGTTTTGGTTAAATCGTAATTTTATGTTTAAAAACGACAAAGAAGCCAATTTATCAGAGTTAGATTGATTTAACAGTATGGACTTAACTAGAAAATAAAACAAATTTTCAAAAGCATTTGGAAGGGTGTCTTCCCGTTTAGCCAACTTTTGAAAGTGAGGTATTATACAATATTCCCGTTTAGCCAACTTTATATTGTAGTTAATTAGTGGGCTGTTTATTTAGTAATTATTAGGTGTCATCTTAAATTGTGACTGAAAATTTGTTCCTGTTTGGATTAACATTATATGTGAATAGAACAGTAATATGGGGGAAATTGTTAGGATTTGATTCAAATATTTATGAAAATATTGAAATTATTTTAAAACTTATTGAAGCAAATGTCTGGTGAATTATAATATTATTACATTTGTAAAATATTTTTGAAAGTTTAAATATGATTTAAGGGTATTTTTTACACTTATCTTCTGTAAAATTAGATTAAAAAAAGAAAGAAAAAAAAACACATTTTTTTATGAAATTGTGAGGAAACTTGAGAAAGTGTGGCCTGAAAAATCACTATGAGTAACAGGTATTCAGTCTTAATTATGCTTCATCATCATCAATCTTTAACTTTTACAGTATGTAACAATCCTTTATATAAATTAAATACATAAATGAAACATAAAAGAGGAGTTAAGGTCACAAGTTTAGATTCACAATTTTCAAAATTTTACCCCTGTAAGCAACACTTTTTGTAAATCAAAATTATAGAAATTAAAGCATAAAATGAAAAATGTATGAGGAGTTTAAGTCACAAGCTTAAATTTCCAGTTTTTGAAATTCGTCCCATGTGGACCCCAATTTTTAAGAATCAAAATTCGAAAACCATACTGTTTGTGACAATACTGTATAGAAATTAAATGCATGAAGTTAAAAATGAACGAGAAGTTCTGGAGACAAGATTATCTAACAGACGCACAAACGGAGAGACGGACGGACGGACAGACGACACCGAATTTAATTCAGTACATAAAAGTCACCTAGTTCCCCACTCGATTTTTAATGAGTTCGACAGTCATAAACGACCCGACAAAATAACCAAGCGTGAAAATCATTGGAAACAACACTAAATCAGATTATGAAATAAGATTGAAAAAAAAACAAAGAATTTAAATCAATGATAGACGCTAGTGACCATAATCGCAGGCGCAAATGATATTCAGTTGGGTTTAAATTACCCCCGCCGCGTTTATGATCAAAGATAAAAATAAAAACACCGTGAAATCAACCGGAATTATATCCAGGTCATTAGAACAATACCTTAACATTAAGGTACAGATATTATAAGAAGGATAAACAAAAGAGGTATAAACAATGAAATACTCAAGATCGCCAATCTTTCATTCGATTCTGATCATTTGCAATTAGATTAAAAATATAAAAATCCAACATTCAGATTTGAGTGAATTTAATCTGCAGAAAAAAGAAATACAATTAAAATTGTAGTTTTACTTTAATTTACATAAAGCAATGACAAAATATAAACGATAATTTTCATTAAAAGAAAGTTTGAAAGAAAAGAAATACGTCAAGCAATATGTTGATATAATCGATAATACAGATATTGTATATTTCACATTCATAGGTATATATTTTAAACTTATTCAGGTGAGAAAATTTAGACACCCCTTACACAATGTTTTACAAACTTAAATTTTTTTCAGGATGATGAAAATATTTAACTAGATTTAGAATGCTGACAAGCGTCATTTCCGTTTATTGTCTGTAAATGATGTATCTGCCAAACTGAGAATTTTTGACCACTCATATAGCCATACTTTTCCTGAATAGCTATGAGAGGAGGTAAAAATCCTGCATTGGAACTTAAAATTTGTTTTTCAGATGAACAAATTGAGTGTGAGCTAATCAACAGGGGTTCTTTGCTCTCTCAAACCTTTAAGAAGTTATTCACTATGAAAATAATAAGGGAATAACCATTTAACTTCAAGGGGGTTATAGTTTTTGTCGAGCCTGCGACTTTAGTCGCAGAAAGCTCGACATAGGGATAGTGATCCGCCGCCGGCGGCGGCGGCGTTAACTAACTTCTTAAAAGCTTTTTATTTTAGAAGGTGGAAGACCTGGATGCTTTATACTTTGTATAAAGATGCCTTATGTTACGAAGTTTCCGTCTGTCATATGTACATTGTCCTTGACCTCATTTTCATGGTTCAGTGACTACTTGAAAAAAAGTTAAGATTTTTTGTAATGTTAATTTCTCTCTTATTGTGAGAAATAGGATAACTATATTTGGTATGTGCGTACCTTACAAGGTTTTCATTCCCGTCAGACAGTTTTCAATTGACCTCGACCCCATTTCAAGGATCAGTGAACAAGGTTAAGTTTTGGTGGTCAAGTCCATATCTCAGATACTATAAGCAATAGGTCTAGTATATTTGGTGTATGGAAGGATTGTAAGGTGTACATGTCCAACTGGCAGGTGTCATCTGACCTTGACCTCATTTTCATGGTTCAGTGGTTATAGTTAAGTTTTTGTGTTTTGGCCTGTTTTTCGAATACTGTATGCAATAGGTCTACTATATTTGGTGTATGGAAGGATTGTAAGGTGTGCATGTCCAACTGACATGTGTCATCTGACCTTGACCTCATTTTCATGGTTCAGTGGTTACAGTTCAGTTTTTGTGTTCTGCTCTGTTTTTCGAATACTGATAGAATTTACTTTCATTAGAAATACACGACAGGCGAGACATTTTTGTGTGTCCACTCTTGTTTATATTGGTTTGGAATTTTTTTTTCGAGGTATGGATACAATTTTATTTTCTTTCCACTACAATCAAACTAAATTATTTTTTTTCTTACCAAGTCGAATCGTAAATTTTTTTTGAGAATTGCCCAGAAAGTAAAAGGCGTATTTATTGCTATTAAATCACTGGCAGTAAAAAAAAAACTGGTATATACTATGAATTTGTTTTTATAATCAAAATTTGCATATACTTTTCATACTCATAAATTGACCAATCTTACCCATTGATGTATTTAAAATAAAAAAATATCGACCCATTGATGTATTTCCCAACCGAGTTTTTTTTTTTTGTTTTCTTGAAATTACTACCCATTCATATATTTTAATGTAATTTTCCCACCCTAATTATATTATATATTTGACAGCTCAAAAAACCTACTTTGTATTTTATCATAATAATCATAATACCACACAGTACTGAGTGACACACATTGGGTATATGTACATGTATGCATATTTAAACTAGAGGCTCAGAGGGCGGAGCCTGTGTCGCTCATCTGGCATGAAAGCCGTTTTTATTATGTACCTCAGAGAAGTCACTTCTCCCTATCATTATGAAGAGTGGTAAGCCTTGCAGGAACGCAATTTTTTTCATCAAGGCCCTTCTAATTAAGTCAGCATATTCTAAAATTTGGCGGTTCTCCAGAAGATTTTTGCATATATTTCCCATAGGGTTTTATGTTAACCTAAGTCTTCTGCTGGTGGCACGAAAGTAACAGGACTTGGTCAGCACCTTAGGCCTGGTTTAGTTTCAATAAATACTGCAGTTCTGTACATTTTTGTTATATGCCATAGACATTTTCTGTCAAGTTTGGCTCTATTTGGCCAAGCAGTTTCAGAGAATTTTTTTTAATTAACCAATTAGAAACAAGAATTGCCGTGGTGGCCATGTTTGTCGCCTGATATGGACAAAATGAGGAAACTCTGTAACAAATTTCTCACAGATGCTTCCTGTCAAGTTTTGTTCTATTTGGCCAAGAGGTTTCAGAGAAGATTTCTTTAAATCAGCCAATCAGAAAAAAGAATTGCCCATCCCAGCCATGCTTGTCGTCCAATCAGGATGACAAAGATTAATTTCATAAAAGAATTTCCATAGATGCTTCCTGTCAAGTTTGGCTGACAGTTTTGGCCAAGCAGTTCCAGATAAAAAAAAAGTTTTTTTTAATCAACCAATGAGAAACAAAAATTGCCCATGACGGCCATGTTTGTTCCCTGATCGGGACAAAATGAGGAGACTTTGTAAATAACATCCCATAAATGCTTCCTTTCAAGTTTCTTGCCATTTTGCCAAGCGATTTCAGAGAGAGAAGATTTTTTTTTATAACACGAAATCAGAAACAAGAACTACCAATGCAGGATATATTTGAAGTCTGATCGGAACGAAATGAGAAAACTTCATAAAGGTCCCCCCATATATGGTTCCTGTCTAGTTTTGTTTCATTTGGCCAAGCAGTTTCAGAGGAGAAGATTGTTGAAAACTCATCCAATCAGAAACAACAATTGGCCATTGCGGCCATGCTTGTCGTCCGATCGGGACGAAATGAGCAAACTTTATAAAGAACCTTACATAGATGCTTCCTGTCAAGTTTTATACTATTTGGCCCAGTTGTTTCAGAGGAGAAGATTAAAGTTAACAGACGGATGGACGACGCCAAGTGATGACAGGTGAACTAAAAAGGAACAATGCTTTGATTGTCACGATTGTTGCTCTTCATCTTGATGGTTAATCACTGAAAGGTCAAGTATGACTGAAAAACTAAGGAAAATCTTTAATAACGTTCAAAATAAATCAAGTCAGGTTTGTATTAAATAATGGTCTAAAGCTTTTTTTGTAATGCTTGTGATTTTTTAAATCATCTCTCGGATTCAATCATTTTTGGGGAAAAAGATATATCTAAACCAAAAAATTGTTTTCCATAGTTATGTAAAATATATTTTTTTCCCTTCCCATTGTAATCAGAATATTTTTTTCACAAAAAAAACATCGAACTTTCCTGTTAGCCATATGTTGTTTACTTTAATACTTATTACAAATTTATGAAGTACAAACACATTAATAAAAGAAAAACAACTACATGTTTACGACTGATAACATGTGTTGTCTGAAGGAGAATATACAAAATAAAATTTAGTCACTTTACGCCCCTTTAATATTCTCACAAAATAAAATTTTACCCCTACCCCAACTAAATTTGAGAAAAAATGTTTTTTTTACCGTAAATTCTAAAAAAAAATTATTATTATGCATTTGCAGTTTTTATTTTTATATCAAACGCGTAAAATACATGACATTAAATAAATAGTTTGAATAAGCCACCATATAATATTTTATCGTAAAAAATCGTTAAAAATGAGATGTTTTTAATCAGTCTGCAGATTTTCACCTGAAAACCATGCAGCTCCATTTTTCGAGTCAACGATGGATATCATCATCAATATAGCAGTTGATCTTTGTACTAGAACAATGTAGAAAAGGTGAAATCATTTTCATTTTACATCATTAGTGACTTAAACGTAATAAGATATTCCCCCCTATGTAAATATCTAAAATCTGTTGATTTGTCGGTTGAAACGTTTGGAGAGTTGAGAAGGGTCCGGAATATTAAGCCATATGTAGCGACTATAGATGAGCCTACTGTTATCTTAAATCTACAAAAGGTTTTTTTACGTGTAAAGAGTGTTCCACTTTCCAAACACGTCGCCACTATGAAGGTGCCTATTTATTTTGAATTAAGTAAATTTCGACTTAAACAAGCCCAAAATACACAGACATTTACCTCCTTTAATGAAATATTAAGATTTAGGTC
The DNA here is from genome assembly GCA_028015205.1 of Mytilisepta virgata. Classification (NCBI taxonomy): domain Eukaryota; kingdom Metazoa; phylum Mollusca; class Bivalvia; order Mytilida; family Mytilidae; genus Mytilisepta; species Mytilisepta virgata. Next base: position 37,755,196 of record CM051519.1, read on the forward strand.
TATATTAATACATGTATTCAAATTTCTGAGAGGCAATTCCATTATGTTATATTTAAGTCCATGACAGTTATAAGTATATGTGAGCTTTTGTGCCATAAAGAAGCTCTTACTTCTAGATGCAGAAGTCAAATATAATTTATTCATTATGAGTAAATAATTCATTTCAGCAAGTAATTATTCACCCATTTCATATAAATTGTGGATCAAATATGCTTATTTGTATTTTCAAATAGTTAAAGGTATAACATAAAAAGTCAAAATCCATCTCTAAAATGGTCAAATTTTAATTTAATTTAAAGAGATTTAACACTTGAAGACTTATAATTATCTAGTATTACTTGTACCTGTAAAATGCAGGTAATCTTTATTAGAAATAAACTATATTTACTATCACAACATATTCTAATTAGTATATTTATATAAGGGATTAAAAGTTGGAGAATCAGGATTACATCCCAGCTCCTTTGTTCTTACAGGGGTGATCTGAGGCGGATCACCCTTGATCTGAGACGGATCACCCTTGCCAGATCACCCCAACAAGTGTTCTTTGTTACGTTTAAAATTGGCGGAAACAATTTACTCACGAAAAACATTAAAATTTGGAAAGAATGTACCTAGATTCGAACCTGGGACCCTTGGTATATTGTCCAGACGCCTTTTTTTTATCTTTTTATATTGTCCAGACGCCTTTTTTTTATCTTTTTATATTGTCCAGACGCCTTTTTTTTATCTTTTTATATTGTCCAGACGCCTTTTTTTTATCTTTTTATATTGTCCAGACGCCTTAACCACTAGACTACGGAACCTCACACGAGTAGGTGTTAATTTTACCTATATAAAAAACATTATGTTATGGGTTCCAATGGGGTATTCAATATATAATATATATAAAAGTAAATCTAACATATAATAGTACTGACATCTTTACTTCAATTTTATTATTATTTACCCCGAATGAGCTGGGATGTAAAATAATTATCCCACTCGGACTTGGTGTGTCTGTATCAGATCATCCCGAGGGCCGGATGATCTTATACAGACACACCGCGTCCTAGTGGGATAACTATTACTTACATCCCGGCTCCTTTGTTTTTACAGGGGTGATCTGAGACGGATAACCCCTGCCAGATCACCCCAGCAAGAGTGCTTTGTTAGTTTAAAGTTGACGGGAACAATTTACTCACGATTAAAACTTAGAAAATTTATGCAGAAACATAAATTACAAATTAAAAATTAACATTAAAATTTAGAAAGAATGTACCGAGAATCGAACCTGGGATCGTTCGTTTATTAGCCATCCACGTTAACCAATAGGCCAGTGAAGCTCACACCAATTAACGTTAATTTTACCTATAAGAATATTAAGTTCGGGTTCCAGTGGGGAATACAATATATAATATATATAAAAGTATATTATAACGTAAAATAGTACTGAAATGTTTACTTTAAGTTTATTATTATTTATCACGGATGAGCTGGGATGTAAAATAGTTATCCCACTCGGACTTGGTGTGTCTGTATAAGATCATACCTCGGGCCTCCGGCCCTCGGGATGATCTTATACAGACACACTGCGTCCTTGTGGGATAACTATTACTGACACCATCCGCGGCCAGGCTTTCCGCTTTATGACAGATTTAATCCTGGTTTGGCAAACATTTAATTAGGGTATATACATGTAGTAAACAGTTAAGGACATCTTCGGTACATGGAGTTGATGAGCCAATTAATAAACGCCATCGGAATACGTGCCCATACTCTCTGAAACGCTTGTGAAAGTTCAGCTGCAGTTGTCGGACTTGGCTGCTCATTATTCAACCGTCTTTGAACTTCGTCCCATAAATGTTCAATAGGGTTTAAATCTGGACTCAAAGCCGGCCAATCCATAACATTAATGTTATTCTGCTGTAGGAAGTCTCTTGTGGCTCTTGCGGTATGCGCACGTGCATTGTCCTGTTGGAAAGTCTTGTTTTGATGGGGTTAATGAGCAAGGTAAACTATAGTTCAAGATTTGTTTGCTCTGATTCTATGATTGACCCAATGTATTACAGCACATGGTATATATTTATTTAGCCTAAGAATATAGATTAAAATGTTGAAAGAAAATTTTGTGAAATTTCATTGTGTTCAACAGAATAACATAACAAACATTTTTTAAATACATGTGCAATAATTTGATAATAATTTGCATAAAATCATAACAGAGGCACTTTATTTTAATATTAATATTTGAAGCACTGTTCATAACTCATTTCTCATCGTATCCTCACTCAGTCCAGTCAATATGGAGGAGATGAGATGCAGCATCTGAGTATTCCGTCAAGTTGTCGAGCCCCTGCTGATATCTGTCTTTCAGCGCATGAAGTTGAGTGTCTATGTGTCTGTATTTTCGGTTGATGTGCTTCTCCTGTTGTATACTAGATACTGGTACATTCTGTAACTGCTTGGGTCTGTTGTAGTTGTAAGATCTCGTAGATGTTTGGGTGGGCGCGGCGAAGTTTCTTCTTTATCATGTTGTGCCATCCTTTTATTTTGTTCGTTGTGCGGGGATCAATTATTTTTTAAGTTATGATTAATGACTAATCTAACAGTGTTTTAAAATTGATTATACCTAAATATTTATTTTTGTAAATATATCTTTTTTGTACTAAGGATAATATTCCGTTTTTATCGTAAATATTTTTTCAATTAATATCAAACCATTTTTTTTAAAGGTAAATGTTTCATTTTTTTCCTAATTAGATATTTTTTGCGCGTATTGTATCAATTTTTGTATATTTTCTTCTTTTTTTGCCATTTGTACTTCCGTTAAGCTGTTGATATTTTACAGGTAAATTCAGGTAAAAATTAGACAAATAGATACAAAAAAGGGCTGTGTGCCTGAGTGCCAACATTTTATAAGATCAAACAATACTGTAGGTGCTCATTAGTGAGGATAATGGGGCCCTCATGTAGGTTAATTATTGTACCTGTTAATTTAAAAGATTCTCATTTCAGTTCTTTAAAAATACATTTAAAAAAAACGAATTTTAGTACTATTTTTTTTGTTTTGAAAAATGAAAAAAAAGAAGTGAAAAGAGAATCTTTAAATCAATTCAAATATAAATTGATTTTATATCAACTTGTTGGCTAATCAAAAAAGGACAAAAAATATTTTTAATATATTTTATTGTATCTTAATAACTTATTTCATACATTATAGATAACATAATACTTATATAATGAACTAGAAATAACAAACAGCATTACATTATTTTGGTTTAAAATAGCATAAGCAGTAAATAAAATAATAATCACATTAAATAGGACTGATCAAACTTAAAAATGTCACAAAATGTCTATATGTTCAGCCCAGATGGAGTAACTGTGACACTAGATCTACGTAGTCCATGAGGTCGATGATGTTGCTGGTGAGTCTTTCTTTCAGTGTGCTGATGAGGTTGTCGATGGTCCTGTACTTTTTCGGTCTGGGACGTTGAGTTCCTCCGGCTTGTAGTTGGATCTGAGTTATCTCGTGGGCCGTGTAGATATTCGAGTGACTGTGTTGAACTTTCTTCTTTAGTTTGCCGTGTCATGCTTCCATGTGGTTGGTGGTATCATTTTTTGTTCATATTTCGCCCCAAAATTTACAAAATTAATTTTCAAAATTTATATTTTCTCACATTTTTTGCTCATATTTCACCCCAAAATTTACAAAATTAATTTTCAAAATTTATATTTTTCACATTTTTTTATCATTTTTGTTCATATTTCACCCTAAAATTTACAAAATTAAAAGGGCATTTAATCAAGCCCCCTTACTGTACCCCTTCATAACTACTAAAACAACAATATTTAATTATGTGATTTTAAGAATGTTGGCACTCAGGGAACAACTTTAATTACTAAAACAACAAAAACACCTATGTTATTTTAACATTTAATTAAATGTTGGCAAACCAGGAGGACACCATATGACACCAGATCATCATGCCTCGCCTACAAATTGTTGAAAATGTTAAAGTTGTCTAATAAAAATGTTTAAACCTGTGTTATTTTCGATGTAATGGTTACTTACATTTAATGTTTCCATTTATTATTTGTGTTTTATCGGGTGTTAGCATCAGTCGTGTTCAAAAGCAAAATTATATATTAGTTTGATATACAACACGTGCAAGAATGGTGTAATGAAAATGATATGATGATAAATGTAACAAAATCAAAATCAATGCTTGTATCATCCAGTAAAAGGGTTAGAAACAATACTATCAGTGTGTTCTTTAATAATGCATTGATGGATAATGTTAAGTATGAAAAATTATTAGGTGTTACAATTGACAACTGTTTATCTTAGGCTGAACATATTAACAAACTAGTTTCAAAAATTTCTTCTCGGCTTGGACTGATGTGCAGATTAAAATATTTTCTTCATTCAGAAGGTTTAATAGTAGTATATATGCGGTTTTCAGTAAGCATTTGTGGAGGTGCCGGAATTGACGTCAACCAGAAATGACGTCACAGGAAGTGACGGAACCGGAAGTGGTTTTTTCGCGCATGCTCAACCGAAAGGGATGTGTTTCCCGCCATTTGTTTACGGAAGTGACGCAAGTCACGAGCTGGGACCCGGATATGTCGTCTGCGCATGTTCAAGCGGGACCGGAAGTGGTTTGCGCGCATGCACAACCGGAAGTAGTGGATTTTCCCGCCATTTGTTTACGGAAGTGACGCTAGTCACGTGTCAGGACCCGGATGTGTGGTCTGCGCATGTGTAGAATGCAAACAACAGTTTCGTATAAAATTCCACTGATTTTCCCCTAAATATATGATGTCATAGGTATGGAATTCCCTCTATTTATAAGTTCTAGATATTGATTTCTGATTGTTTTTTGGTTTCATTATTTAAATTAGAGTCTTGGCTTTATTTTAAGTTTAAAAAAATGCATGAAATGTAAAAAAGTAATTATTTTCAGAAAAGTTTTATTAATGGGAGACTACTCTGAAAACATCCAAAAATAGTGTAGGAGAAAACACAACATTTTTATACCACTTCATGTAGCAATTTTAAAAGGCGGCGAATGTACCCTGAAACTACATGTGCTGAAACCAGTTGAATGTGTACTTTGGAAAACACATATACTCAGTTCTCTAAACTACGCAGGAATCTTTGCTAGGATGCTCTGAGGTTGGTCTGTTTTTGAAATATTTGAAGGGGGAGGCCTATTTTTTGTCAGTTATCTTTCTGTAATGGTAAGAATTTGGAAAGGAATTCCTTAAAAATACTTATATACAGTGAAAGCTTGAAGAAATATGTTTTATTTGATATATGGTTGTCTATGGGTATATGATACAGCCAATTGTCCAGCTATCAATCTTTTGAGTATGTCCCTTCAATTCATGACGTCGTGAAAAGTTCTAAGAAAAACTGTTGTGTGCACTCTGTAGGCAGAACCGGAGTACCGGAATTGGTTTGCGGGAATGCGCAAGCGGAAGTGATGGATTTTTGCGCCATTTTCCTATTATTTACTTACGGAAGTGACGTGCCAGGACTCGGATGTGCCATGCTTGACCAGAACTCAGATTGAATTATCTCCCTTTTCCCGCACTTCTCGGTCGTCTCTGGATCTTTCATCGGTCTCTAGGGACTGATACTCTCACGGTTATGTCGAAGTCCGAGAGTATAAGAAGTACATTATTGGATTATCTCCCCTTATCCCGCTCTTTTCATCTGGGGGTGATGTTTTCTGTAAGGACCAAAGGTAGGATTGGATTATGTCCTCTTACCTCCAAGTGATGCTGTCACCAATAGATCAATGGAGAGGTGTCCTTAGCAACCGCCTTAGCATTTCATTGCATTATGATGCACTTTGTTTCTCTTCTCTTGCTCCATGCCGCTCTTCGCTGCTCTTTGCTGCTCATCGCTAATCATGACCTTACTCGCGTGCTCATTTCGGTCCTGCTGCTTGTTGCTGTTCGTCATCGCTGATCTTCTCTTGCTCCTCGCTGTTTTTCTCTTGCTCTTTGCTGCTCATCGCTAATCATGACCTTACTCGCGTGCTCATTTCTGTCCTGCTGCCTGTTGCTGTTTGTCATCGCTGCTCTTCTCTCGCTCCTCGCTGTTTTTCCCTTGCTCTTTGCTGCTCATCGCTAATCATGACCTTATTCGCGTGCTCATTTCAGTCCTTCTGCTTGTTGCTGTTCGTCATCGCTGCTCTTCCCTTGCTCCTCGCTGTTTTTCTCTTGCTCTTTGCTGAGATGGCTCATCGCGTGACAAACATGAGGCAAAAAGTCACGCTTGCTTAGGTGAACCACCTACGTGGGATATGAGCGGTTAGAGTAGGAGTACGAGACAGACCTACGATAAGAGTTAGAGGCAGGACTATGGTTAGGGTTAGGGTTAGGGTTAGGACTAAGGTTAGGGTTAGAGTTATGGTTGGGGTTAGGACTCGCGTTAAGGTTATGGTTAGGACTGAAATCCGTAAACGTTCGTTCGCGTCCGCAAAGACTCTGAAATTTTCGTTTCATTAGGGTGCTCTATTTCAGGTCCGCGTTACTGGGCGCAGCCATCTTTGATGTCCATAGTAACATCGAGACCAAGAGGTGATTTATAACGAAACAGTAAGAATCCCATCAGCTCCCCGGCACACCAGCAGCAGCAGCAAAAAACCGAAATGAGCACGAGAGCATAGTGCTAAGCAGCGATGAGCAGGACAGAACAATACAGAGAAAGAGAAGAGCAGCGATGAGCAGCAAACTATAATGACGAGCAGGGAACTGTGTGGTCTGAATGAATAGACAAAAACAATCTTTATCACCATGACGCCAATGGAAAGCTTTTAACGAAAATATAATCAGAGGTTTTGTTTAATTTCGTCAGTTGTTTGAAGACCGTCAAACAACACACACGTATCAATGGAGACGAAAACGCCTCTCGGTTTATTGGTTCCTGCTAGATAATTAATACCTGTTGATCTTTCTAACACCAAAGCAAAACCAGAAATGAAAAGGAAAATACTTCCAACCAAAGTGGAGAGAACCAAACGGCTGGACAACACAAGTGGAGGACCCAGCAAAGTGGATCCAAACAAGAAATGTACAAAGTGTCAAATGAACAAGAGCTTTGAGGAATTCTACAAAAACATGAATGTCTGCAAGGGGTGTAGAAGGATTGACAACGAGTGGACAAGACTTAATAGAGGTGGATCTTTCTAACACCAAAGCAAAACCAGAAATGAAAAGGAAAATACTTCCAACCAAAGTGGAGAGAACCAAACGGCTGGACAACACAAGTGGAGAACCCAGCAAAGTGGATCCAAACAAGAAATGTACAAAGTGTCAAATGAACAAGAGCTTTGCGGAATTCTACAAAAACATGAATATCTGCAAGGGGTGTAGAAGGATTGACAACGAGTGGACAAGACTTAATAGAGACCTCATCAGAAAAGTGAAATCTGAACTGCAACAATCTCGAAACGAATACTTTGCAAAACGGTTGTGTATGAATCAACAAGCCGTTGAGGAACCTGTAGCTAATACAAGCACTTGCAGGACGACCGGATCTCATTCTACTATCGAATCCCAGGAAAGAAAGACGTCTTAAATGTATACCTGTGACATATGTAGATACCAATCCAAGCGAACCTTCATCCTAGTGCGACACAAACAGAATGCACACGGTATGGAAGAGGATTCAACAGAGTATAGTGATTCAGTCACACACCACCACAGAAGCCGATGACGAGGAACCGGAACAAAGCAGTGACCATGAATCAAACGAAGACTCCGAAGAGCAATGCGAACAGTCTCCATGGGAAGTCATTTTGAATAGAACAAGTTCATCAAACAGAATACTCACAGAAAGTAAACGAACTAGTCGAAGCCGGAATGGAAGAAGACAAAGCACGCTTGGCAGCATATAGAGACATGTTTGACTCATATAGAGACGAAATGCGAAAGCATTACCTCGGACTGATGTCCTGGCATCAAGACATGAATAAAGACCCCGTACATAGAAAGATCAAGAAAACAGCTAAACGCCTGAGAGAAGAGGAAGACTAGGAATCAAAAGAATCATGGGAATATGCCGTAGAAAAAAAATATAAAAAAAAAATACAAAATAAAAAAAAGGGGGTAATGCAGCCTATATATGTTTATACATATATATAGCCAGTCACAAGCCTGGACAAATGCAGAGTGGCCTTTCAAATAACCCGGATGTAAGGGTGCTCTCGCACAGACCCAATCTTTGCCTAACGACAATCGACCACCACTAGCAGCAGCAGCCCCAAAACCGATATGAGCACGCGAGTAAGGTCATGATTAGCGATGAGCAGCAAAGAGCAAGAGCAAAACAGCGATGAACAAGAGAAAAGCAGCGATGACGAACAGCAACAGGCAGCAGGACCGAAATGAGCACGCGAGTAAGGTCATGATTAGCGATGAGCAGCAAAGAGCAAGAGAAAAACAGCGAGGAGCAAGGGAAGAGCAGCGATGACGAACAGCAACAAGCAGCTGGACCGAAATGAGCCTGCGCGTAAGGTCATAATTAGCGATGAGCAGCAAAGAGCAAGAGCAAAACAGCGATGAACAAGAGAAGAGCAGCGATGACGAACAGCAACAGGCAGCAGGACCGAAATGAGCACGCGAGTAAGGTCATGATAAGCGATGAGCAGCAAAGAGCAAGAGAAAAACAGCGAGGAGCAAGGGAAGAGCAGCGATGTCGAACAGCAACAAGCAGCAGGACAGAAATGAGCACGCGAGTAAGGTCATGATTAGCGATGAGCAGCAAAGAGCAAGAGAAAAACAGCGAGGAGCAAGAGAAGAGCAGCGATGACGAACAGCAACAAGCAGCAGGACCGAAATGAGCACGCGAGTAAGGTCATGATTAGCGATGAGCAGCGAAGAGCAGCGAAGAGCGGCATGGAGCAAGAGAAGAGGAACGAAGTGCATCATAGAGCAATGAAATGCCAAGGCGGTTGCTAAGGACACCCCTCCACTGATCTATTGGTGACAGCATTACTTGGAGGTAAGGGGACATAATCCAATCCTACCTTTGGTCCTCACAGAAAACAACACCCCCAGATGAAAAGAGCGGGATAAGGGGGGATAATCCAATAATGTACTTCGTATACTCTCGGACTTCGACATAACAGTGAGAGTATCAGTCCCTAGAGACCGAGTTAAGATCCAGAGACGACCGAAAAGTGCGGGAAAAGGGAGATAATTCAATCTGAGTTCTGGTCAAGCATGGCACATCCGAGTCCTGGCACGTTACTTCCGTAAGTAGATAAGGGAAAATGGCGCGAAAATCCATCACTTCCGGTTGCGCATGCGCGCAAACCACTTCCGGTACTTCCGGTCCTGACACGTGACTGCCGTCACTTCCGTAAACAATGGCGGGAAAATCCACTACTTCCGGTTGTGCATGCGCGCAAACCACTTCCGGTTCCGCCTGAACATGCGCAGACGACATATCCGGGTACAAGCACGTGACTTGCGTTACTTCCGTTAAAAAATGGTGGGAGAACACATCACTTCCGGTTGCGCATGCACGCAAAACCGGTTCCGGTCACGTCACTTCCTGTGATGTCATTTCCGGTTGACGTCACTTCCGGCACCTCCTCCACAAATGCTAAAAGAAAATGTAAGTAAAACAAATCCCAGCGAAGGAACAATTAAAACTATAGATATGGCAGCTTTTAACGTCCCCGTATATGATTCCCCTCTGATTCAACAAAATAGACAGTATACTTTACCACAACGTCCAAACAAAAACCCGAATTTTACGCAACTATCACCAACCTCTCCTGCCTTTGGATTCTACACAAGTACCCCGCAAAATGTACATCCAATGATGAACAATGTTGTAGATGTAAACGGCAAACTTGACATTCTTGCACAAAAAGTTAACGAAATTTGTGATAAATTATCGTCAATTGATGAACTATAAATGAAGTTAAGCTCATTTGATAAATCTGTTCAAAACTTGACAAATACCGCAGAGAATGTGTCAAAGAGGGTCGACGAGGTAGAAAAAAGTATGAGTTTTATAAACGAAAAGTTTGAAGTGAGTCAAAAAGACGTTCATGTTGTAAAAGTGCAGTTGTTGAAATCCGAACAGACAGTGGTGCGCAAATGACGCAATTTTTCGGTTACAAAAAGATTTAGAGGACCTCAATGCCAGACACATCGATCTTCAAACAAGGTCAATACGGGAAAATCTTATTTTCACTGGAATACCGCTGCAAGATAAAAATGAAGAAATCGAAGTGACGGAAGAAACCCTTGAAAAGTTTATGACCGAACAGTTAAAATTACGTCGAATTCCCGAATACGAACGTGCTCACCGATTTGGTAAAGAATATGAAGAATAATATCCGGATGGAACAGTGAAACTTAGTACAACACCAATTGTCTGTAGATTTAGAAATTTTAAAGAATGAGAGTTTGTCAGAAAAGCCGCTAGCGAGCTAATGGGAACCGGACTTGGAATAAGTGAACAATTTCCAAAAGAAATTAATGACAAGCGTAGAGTTTTATAGCCATACTTCCAGGAAGCAGAAGAAAAAATCATTTTTTAAAAGGGACCGACTATTCATCGAGGGTATTGAATTTTTCCCACCGAAGAAACATGACGATGAAATGGAAGCAAACTTTGAGAATAGACAAACGCCACGTAATTACGGAGAAGAAACCGTTAGAACTGATGATTTATACGACGACAGTGACTTTCACTCAATAAACAACGATTCAGAATTTATAACTGTAAATGAACCTGATAATTATGTAAAATTGTTGTCATTATACGTATGTGGTATTAAAAATCGTTTATTATATCCTGAAATTAATTCTCTCTTGAATAGCTACGATATCGTCTGTTTAAAAGAAACTAAATTCGACGATTGTGATGTTATTAATTGTGATGAATTTATTTTTAGTTTCAAAAATAGACATAAAATTGCAAATCATAGATCTGGTGGTATTGCTTTAGGCTACCGCAAATATTTAAAAAAGTTTATTAAACCTATTGAATCAGAATGTACATTTGTATATTGGTTTACTATTGACAAAAAAGTTTTTGGTCTATCTGAAAGTGTCATTTTTGGGATTGTTTATATACCACCAGTTAATACAGCGTATACATCTGAAGATGCTTTTAAAGAAATAGAAGTTGAATTTCAAAGATGTTCTCAGAGTACTAACTATATCGTTATGGTCGGTGATTTTAACAGTCGCGTAGCTAATTTATCCGATTGTTATGATGGGGATAGTAGGGATGAGTTTTTCATTAATTACATTTTATTTAAAATAAAATAATTTATATGACACAAGTTTGCGTACTTCTATTTTCAGTACATGTGTGGTTAATTATAATTTTTAATCTACCTCCGGTATTGATAATTGGACGCTTATAAATATTCATTAGCTAAATATCAATAAACAAAACTGGACAATTAAATCACTGTTTTGTCATCACATGACCTTTACAGCTGACAAAGATTTTGATGAGTGAAGGTGGACAAAGTTGAGTTTTTCATTAATAATTTTACTGATGAAACCGATTATACTGATGTACATGTATTAGATAATCTGAATATACCCAGATTAAGAAAAAGTGCAGATGTTATGGTAGAAAGTTTTTAGATTTTTGTAAAAATAATAAAATGTTTATCTTAAATGGTAGAATAGGTCAAGATGTTATTGGTAAACCAACAAGTACAAATAATAGTGTCATAGATTATATTATTTGTTCTGGACAATTTTGCATGGTATAGATAATTTTGAAGTTTGTGAGTTTTCTAAACTTTTTTCAGATGTACATTTTCCTTTAGCTCTACAAATTAGTAAGAAATTTAGAAATTCATTAGCATCAAATATTTCTGAACTGCCACAGGAAACAGAATACAGAATAGGCAAATGGAATGTGGAGAAAATAAATGAATTTAAGAACAACATTGATATAAATAAAGTTAATCAGATTATTTCTGAACTATCTGAATATAGTGGTGCTGCAAATGTAACTAAAAATGAAGTAAATACTGTAGTAACAAATATTTCCGACATTTTAACTGATTCTGCCAATACTACTTTTGAAACACGTAAATTGAACAGAAATATATTAAATTGCTCCAGAAAGCAAACAGATAAACAGTGGTATGATACTGATTGTAAAAAAGCCAAAAAAAGAATTGAGAAAAGCACAAAGATTGTATAAACATTACGGGTCAAATTTATTCAAAGAAAGACTGCGACATTGTGAAAAATATTATAAAAATGTTATGGATAAAAATATTAAGAAATATAATAGAGAATTTGGTAATAATATGAAAAGCTTAAAAACCAAAAATCCCAAAGAATTTTGGAAAATTTTGAACAGAGGTCGCCAAAGAGAAAAAAGCAACATATAGATTGAAACTTTATCTGATTTTTTCAAGGAACTGAATAAAAACAATTTTGAAGACGAATATATTATTCCGAATGATATGAGTTCAGAGTTAATTAATGAGACACTTAATTGTGAGATTACGCGAGAAGAAATTATTAAAGTTGTTAAAAGGGTGAAAAATAACAAATCGCCGGGCTAAGATAAAGTTATTAATGAATATATTGCTAATTCTCTGGACAGTATGATTGATGTTTATGTAAAACTGTTTAATCTTATTTTTGATATACGGGTATATTGCCGGAGGCCTAGCTTATTGGTAATATAATACCAATCTTTAAAAACAAGGGTTGTAAATTAGACCTATTACTTTATTGTCATTCAATTCAATTTAATTCTTTATTCTCATACAGCCAATACATGGTACAGAGAAATCAACAACAAATAATATAACAAATACTATAACAATACTATATACAATATACAATACAAACACGCAGGTAAGACAATTACACAGGTGCAACAGGTAAGCCAGGAGTACAAACACAGATATTGATATGCCTTATGAATTTACATAGTTTTCTTAACAAAGTACCTTTTTTACATGACAATAACTGGCGAAATTTTAAAATATTTTGAGCTTTCAAGTAATATTTGGGCAGATACTGTTTACGCATTTCGTTTAAAGAAGTACATTCAAGAACGTAGTGATACCCATCGCCTAGTTTATTTTGATTACAAAGATTACAGAACCGGTTTTGTCTTTCAATATTTTGCCAGCGCCCAGTTTCGATTGGTAAATAGTGATTTTTTGTTCTAAATCTGCACAATTTGATAGAGTTAGATTGATCTAGAATGTTGAAATAATCTTCAAACTCAAACTTTGACTTGAATATTCTGTAATTAAGTGCTTTTGATGATTCAAACATGGTCGAGTGCCAGTTTTGTATAAATTGGTCTAATAATCGTTGCTTTAACATATGTTTTAACCAATCAATACTTTGAAAGTTACTTGTTTCCCATATGATCGAAAAGCCACAATCATCTAAAATACTTTTCGCATTCTGGATCAAGCTAAAATTCATGTTACCGTGATCGTTTAATTTACGAGAAAGTTTATATAGAATATTAGAGAATTTCGACTGCTTACCTCTTACAAGTCGTGACCAAAAACTAATAAGTCTAATCTTTATATCAATTTCGATTGAATGTCTGCCCAGTTCACCATAAACCATATAATTTGGAGTGGAAGATTTCAGGTTCAGAAGAATTTTACAAAATTTTAGATGGATTCGTTCTAAGATTTCACTTTTACCAAAACCCCATATCTCACAACCGTATAGCATAATAGGCTTAATCATTTTGTCAAATAGATCAAGCTGAGTTTTAATAGACAGTTTATATAATATTCCTATCTTAAGAAGTTCGTACATCGCTTTAAGTGCCTTTTCAGCTAATTTCTTTTTAGTAACATCAAAATTACATGTTTTTGTAAAGGTAACGCCAAGATAATTAAATTCTTTAACTATTTCTATTTCGATATCTTTATATAAAAATTTTATGTTATTTTTCAAACGACCTAAGCCAAACACCAAAACTTCAGTTGTTTTATCGACATTTACCTTCATCTTCCATGAGTCACAATATTCACCAAAACAATTCAGTTGTATTTGTAAATCTTCAGCTGATTCAGCCAAAAGTACAGTATCATCGGCGTATAATAAAATGAAAAGTTTCAAATAAATGTTAAGTTCACTTTCAAGAGCTTCATTGACACTTTCAAGACCAATTACATTTTTAGTTAACATAAAATCTTCTAAGTCATTTAGAAAAATGGCAAAAAGAAAAGGTTACAAGTTTTCTCCTTGCCGAACGCCATTCTCACAATTAAAATATTCTGATGTACATTTATTATAACAAATACATGACTTTATATTACTGTACATATTAAATATTACATTATACATTTTTCCATTTATGTTATTCAATAACAATTTGTAAAATAGACCATCTCTCCAAACTTTATCAAATGCTTTCTCAAAATCGATGGAATGCACAATAGAGTTTCTTCTTTTTTGACTTTAAGATATGGAACATTGTAAAGATAGAAAAAATATTATCAAGAGTTGAAAAATCTTTACGAAACCCGCTCTGATTTTCCTTAATGACATTAAATTCTTCAGAAAATCTGTTTAACCGAGTATTCAATATAGCAGTAAATAATTTCCCTAGACAACTAACTATCGTTATTGGTCTATAATTTTTCGGATCGTTAGGATCACCCTTATTTTTATAAATAGGTTTTATTATTCCGGTTAACCAACAACTAGGTAATATACCAGAGTCAAATATAATGTTAAAAAGTATTTCGTAAATATTTATAAACTTGTTGGCAGTTGATTTAATGTATTCATTTAAAATTTCATCTTCTCCACAGGCTTTATTATTTTTCAGATCTTTTATACATCTAAAAATTTCATCTTGTGAAATATATCCATTTATATCTACATTACCAGGGTATTCATTAACTGGTCTTTGTGGTAGCTAGTTTTCATTGTCCTTCATATTGAGATTTTTAAAGAATTCATGCAATATATTAATATCTATATCGGGTTGTTTCTTTTTTTTGGGTTGCTTTAATGTATTCCAAAATTGTTTAGGGTCTTTAACTGAGTCATTGTTCAAATCGTCTGATAATTTTTTGCAATAATCTTTATATTTATTGTCCATTATTTCTTATATTTTTGCTCCGCTTCAATCATATGAGAACGGTTTTGCATTGTGTTATTAACTTTATATGTCTTTTTAGATTTTCGATAAGTTCGTCTGGCAGCTTTACATTCTTCGTCAAACCAGGGTTTATGATTTTTGTTGTTTTTACAAATGTTATTATTATTAGGTTTCCTAGTATTGTAAGTGCCAAAAGTTTCTGAAGCACAATTCGTAAATATACTTCCTAAGTCGTTAAGTAGAGAATCTATGGTTTCATTTTCTGGACCGACAGCATTGCTATGACAGTCTGTAAGCTTTTGCTCCAAAAGAAGAAGTTTTTCATCATCAATTTTATTTTGAAAATCTATCACCTTACTTTTATCCCAAGGTTTAATTTTTGTATTTTTTGAAGTTATGACAGTTTGAATATTGCTATTAGCATTTATCATTCCCTTATCATTAAATTCAATATGTAGGGGCGTATGAACGTCGGACAACAATTTACTTGTTTCTAATATATCAAACTCTTTAAGAATCTTTATAAGTTCGGGACTGCATAAACAGTAGTCAACGACACGAGCATTTTTGAAGGTCAATTTCCCAATACCCTTGTCACTTCCCGATCTACCATTCGATATAAACATATTAAACCCTTTACAGAGATTAAGAAGAAAATTACCATATCTATTCTTGATTTTATCCATGTTATGCCGATCTACAGACATATTTAAGGTTTTCAATAAATTAGAAAAATCATCAACAAAATCTGAAAAATCATATTTAACGTGCCTTTCTTCGTCTATTTCAACGAAATCCTTCTCGCAGGAAGTTCTGGCATTAAAATCTCACAAAAGACATACATAATTTGATCTATTTAAAAATGACAACAATTCCAGTTCAATTTCACCAAAAGCATCATCTGAGGAGTATTTCTTGTGTTCTGGTGGTACATATACTACACCGAAAAATACAGGTTGATCGGTTTTAAATAACTGTTCGTTACACTTAAACCACATTACAAACTTACTATCTGTATTTACAATTTCAATATATTTATCCAAATTATCTTTATATCCTACAATTATTCCACCCGAACATCTTTTTGAAATTTGTTTTCTGTTCTTCATATGAAATGTGTATCAGGGAAAGTTTATTATGTCAATATCGTCTGTTTTGGTTTCAACAAAACAGGCAATATCGTGGGCTTCTATCAAACTTTGGAATTCTGGATAATGTAACCTTGTTTTTATTCCACAACAGTTCAGACATGAAATTTTGATAGAGTTTTCATTATCACGAAAAATTACAGATCTGTTTAAATCAACCGGGATACAGTCGGGATTACTGTTACCATCCGTATTCATGTAACATCTTTTATTGTCTTTGGGTATATCACAAATTCAAATTTTTTGTAAAATGTTCAATCTTTTTTTCTAAATATTGGATTTCAAATTCAACTGCTGAAAAGTGACCTGATATACCCTCAGCTCTACATGTACAAGGAATAAGTAAACATTTTTTACAACAGTTTAAACATGATTTAGACAAACTTTCAATTTCTAATTTACATTTATTTACAAGATCATAAAAACTGTCTTCTTCTTTGTACACATTGAAAAGTTTTTGTGCCCCTTGGCGTTCCTAGTACGAATGTTCATGGATTTTATCCGGTGTAAACGAGTCCGACCTTCGAAGTCTCTTATATGGGCGGTCCTGATCCTTGGATGTTCTTAAGAGCGAATCTCTGTAGGATTTGTCTCTGTTTTGATTAGGTGGAACGATATTATCCTGGGCGGTGTACTGTGATCCATTTAGGAAAAGTTTGTCACGTACCAGTACGGCGGTCTTACCCTGACGTCTTGCCTCTTTGAAAGCGGGATGCAATTGTTTGCGGCGGTCTTCTACGGATTTCGGATATTGTTCGTGGATTCCGAAGGGAGTATTTTTTAGCAATGTTGCCTGCTCCAGTACCATACGCAGGTCTTTATGGTAGATAAATCTGGCCACAATCGGTCTTGGTTTGTCATAAAATCTCTTACCAAACCTATGGACATTCCCAAATTCAATATAATGTTCTATACCAAGTTGTTCGTATATAAATGATCTTAACTTAAGCTCAGTATCCTCTGTTTGTTGCTCAGCTAGGTTTGTGAAAATCAAATTATTTTTCATAGATCGGCACTGAAGGTCCTCTACTAAGGCCTCAAGTTTATGGATCTTGTCAACATCTATTCTGCTAGTAGCACCAGTATTGGGGTGTTGGTTTTCTAATACGGCGACTCGGCTAACCAGTGACTCTATATTGTTGAACTGGCCTTTAGCTTTAGACTCTTGTGGTTTTACTGGATTTTCCACATTTAGACACTGTTCTAATTTACTCAATCTGATGTCATTGTTAATTATATTCCTAGTGTTTGTTTTTGTCTGTTTACTAGATTCGTCAAAGAGATTACCTAAACCTTCACAGCTACTTTCGCACTCAGACAGCTTTTTACTGATATCAGTTGTTGAGTTTTCTAAAGACCGGACCCTGGCAGACATACCTAATAATTCTTGCTTTAGCTCATCAAGCCGTTTATCAATGCTAGTTTCCATATGTTTCATCCGAGAGTCAATGTTCGTAACAATTTCAAGAATTAGGTTTAGTACTGTATTTGAGTTTTGCGAGTCGGCTTGTGTTAAATCTACAATTTTTCGACTCTCTTCAATCAAATTGGCCGTTTGACTTAGTGACATTATATCAACTTAATTGGTTATTAGCTACAAAGGTCAAAAGTTCAGATTTACTATAAACAGCTGATTTTCACTACGAGTCCAAAGTCCAATCTCATTCAGCCTTTCGTGAATAGTTTTTATCTGCCGTATTTTGTCATGCTTGGGGAAAGTATTTACTTCTATTCTAAATGATGGACTAGGTAATTTTACTGAGGAATTAAATATATTAAACGAAAATCAAGCAGGCTTCCGACATGGATACTCGACATCTGACCATATTTTTTCCATATATGCACTTATTGATTTGCTTTGTGTAAAAAAGAAAAAACTATACTGTGTTTTCGTTGACTTTGAAAAAGCCTTCGATTTTGTACATAGAAATTCATTATTTCATAAACTTGTTTTAAACCATGTTACTGGTAAATTTCTTAGAGTTGTTAAAAATATGTATAATGATGTTAAATCACGCATAATACATAATAATCAAGCATCTGATATGTTTACTAGTGAAATTGGAGTTAGACAAGGTGAAAATCTGTATCCTTTGTTGTTCACTTTATATTTAAATGATCTACAGGAATTTTTAGAAAATATCGATATAAAAGGCGTAAAATCAATTACATCTGATATAGAAAATGAATTGAACATATACCTTAAAATATTTATTTTATTGTATGCCGATGATACAATTCTACTCGCGGAATCAAGTACAGATTTACAATTACTTTTAAATAGTTTTTCTAAATACTGTGAGAAATGGAAACTAAAATTCATGTTAACAAACTAACTTTATCTTTATCTTTAAATATTATCTTCTCTGTAAATGATTTTTTCAAAAGGCAGACTACAAAATAATCTGAAGTTTTATATTAATAATGAAGAGATCGAGATTGTCAAAAATTATAAGTATCTTGGTGTTATATTTTCTAGAAATACATCATTTTATTCAACAAGAAATTATTTAAGAGACCAAGCCACTAAAGCCATGTATAGTGTTATTAAGAAGAGTAGATTTAATAATTTATCGATAGAATGTCAACTTGATATATTTGAAAAAGCTGTTATTCCTATTCTTGTTTATGGATCTGAAATCTGGGGATATGAAAATCTAGAAATACTTGAAAGGGTGCATTTGAATTTTTGTAAGCATGTACTGCGTTTGAAACAATCGACTTCAAATTATATGACCTATGGAGAATTAGGGAGATACCCCATTTCTGTACAGGTGAAATTATGTATGGTAAGATTCTGGTGCAACCTTCTTGATAACACAAACGAGAACAAAATTTCATCTATATTGTATAAATTATTATATATTTATTCTATAAATTATGGCATAGAGAATAAACGGTTGTCATATATACTGAACCGCAAAAGAAACGTCGCTTTTTCAAAATGTTAGCAAAATTCAAAATAAATATTAATTAATGATTTTTATATAATCAGAATTACGATTACATCACCAGGTAAGATTAAATTACCTGTGAATTAAATTTTCGGTTGAATAATTTTCAGTTGATATCGTAGGGCGACCGTACCTAAAACCGCTCGTGGGACACACTTGGCGGTAATTTTTCTTAAATCTTAAATGTTCGTGAAATTCATGCTCCTTTATGAGTATAAAAGGCCGGAGAAAATTAAAGAGTGTTAGTATCAGTGTTGACACAGAAGCTATGCCACGTCTGACTCCACAACAGAGAGAACAGGCCATTGGTCGATTGGATGCTGGGCAATCTGCCAGAGTTATTGCCAACGACTTCAACTGTACTGTTCGAACAATTGAACGTCTACAGACACGGTACAATGCAACAAACAGCACAAATGACCGTCCACGGAGTGGTAGACCCCAAGTCACTACCTCTAGACAGAATAGAGGCATTGTTCGTCACCATTTGATGAATCGGTTCACCCCAGCTGCCGAAACTGCCAGAAACACTGCTGGAACACATGGACGACCCATAAGTGATGATACGGTTCGTCGGCGATTAGCTGCTAGAAACATGAGATGTCGCCGTCCAGCAAGAGGACCTATTCTTACTCCTCGACACCGTCAAGCTCGTCTTCAGTGGGCCACTCAGCGACAGAATTGGCGAAATCGACAATGGCGTAACATCATCTTCTCTGACGAAAGCCGTTACTGCATTTCAACAGCCGATGGCAGAACCAGAGTGTGGAGAAGACGCGGGGAACGTTACGAAGACAGCTGCATTCTGGAAACAGACGCGTGGGGAGGACCTAGCATCATGGTATGGGGTGGAATCGGCCTTAACGTTAAACTTGGTCCAGTCATCTTTCAGAACCTTGGCCCAGGCAGAGGAAATGGCGTAACAGCTGCCCGTTACATCGACCAAGTCTTGACACCCCATGTTCAGCCCCATTTCGCACGTCATCAAAACAAGACTTTCCAACAGGACAATGCACGTGCGCATACCGCAAGAGCCACAAGAGACTTCCTACAGCAGAATAACATTAATGTTATGGATTGGCCGGCTTTGAGTCCAGATTTAAACCCTATTGAACATTTATGGGACGAAGTTCAAAGACGGTTGAATAATGAGCAGCCAAGTCCGACAACTGTTCAGCTGAACTTTCACAAGCGTTTCAGAGAGTATGGGCACGTATTCCGATGGCGTTTATTAATCGGCTCATCAACTCCATGTACCGAAGATGTGCCGCAGTAATTGGTGCCGGTGGAGGACATACACGTTATTAACGGACGTGGGAGCACAGCATTGAAAACATGTGACGTTGCGACAATTGTGACGTTTTTGTGAACATTGTAACCAAAAGACTGTAAATCATTCATTAAATTTTGTAAAAATTAATTTAAAATATATAAATGTCACTTTGAAATAAATGTATGTGAACATGTCATTTTGTGCGACGTTTCTTTTGCGGTTCAGTGTATAATGAACATTTTTGATAATTGTGTCATGTCAAACGTATGGCAAGGTCAAGGTTATTTTCCAAAAGACTGGATTGTGCCAAGCATTGAACAGAAATTAAAAGATCAATTTAGACAAGAATGGTCTGCAGATTTAAATCAATCAGCAAAAGGTCTATGTTATAGAATTTTCAAAAATGAGTTAAAATTTGAAAAATATTTATCAGTTCTACCATTCAATTTTGTATTAACTTTTTGTAAATTTAGATGTGTCAACCACCGCTTGCCAGTGGAGACGGGAAGGTGGCGAAATATACCAAGATCGGATAGATTGTGCCACCTTGAGGCTCCGCTGACATCGGCGATGAATTTCGCTATATAATGTCATGTAATTTGTTTTTTAAAAAGGAACGTGAAAATATTTACCAAATTTCTGTAAAAATGTTAATATTGTTAAATTTAATAATGTATTTTCAACTGAAAACATTATTGAACTAGAAAGATTTTGTAGATTTATCAGATACATATCTGTGAAAGTATGTCCTCCTGGTTAGAGAAAAACACATACATACATATATATATATAATGTGTATCTTTGATATTCACATATGCTAAAACTAACTATGTTATACTGTCAAAAATATTATCTGCTCTGTAACTATGTAATAGTTTATGAGAATAAAGTCATTCAGTCATTCATTAATTCACAGTATGGGGCCAAGCCAGTTTAGCAAATTTAGAAAAAGTTGTATAAGTTACAAAAAAGGGCTGCAAGAATTATACTTAATACAAAAAGAGACGTACTTACCAATATACTATTAAAAAAACTTGGATGGCTATCTATTTTAAAAAAAAAATATTATCACAAAGGTGTTTTAATGTTTAAATGGGTCAATAATCTTGCTCCAGAATATGTATGTGATGTCTTTAATACTGCTTATAATGCTTCAACTTATTCTTTACGATGAACAAAAAGAAGAAACTTGTTTGTACCTCGTCCAAATACAAAATTGAATAAAAATATAGAAACCTTCAAAAGCAATAATACAGATTACTTAAAGCTCCGTGAAGCTTTTTAAATTTGTTAAATTATAGTCACAGTATTGGAAGGCCAGATATTCAAGAACTTCATCAAATAAGAAAGATATTAAAAGAATGCGAATTTCACCCAAAACATACTCATCGCATTAGATACAGCTTTTAGAAAAAACTCAGACAGACGTTTTTCTAGAATTTAAAATAAAGTATCCCGAAATAAAAAAAATTCAGCGCTCATTTGAAAATTATAAACCTTTCTTTGTGTTACCAGTGCAGCCTAAAGACCGGTGTACATGTTGCTGTCGCCAGCATGTTGAAATGCGATGTTTGTTTAAGCAGTGCATGCAATTTCAAAGATCTACTTTAAAGAACAAATCAAATGATGTCCGAAATAATTATTCTATATTTGAGCACATCAGCGATGTAGTTAGTCAGACTCTGTGTCCGAAAAATACAAGTGATTATTTTAATGAATTACAGTATTTGAAAACAGAGTGAGACAAGTGCAGGGTTTCTAAAATTAAATACTTACCTGAAGAATTATATGTGTCTGAAGAATCCGTAAATGTAAAGTGGGAACCGTACGAATGTGTCAACATTTCTGGAAAGGGTGGAAAAATTTGTAGAAAATTACAATTTGTTTCAAAGGAAACAAAACCAGGAATAATGTTTCAGTATTTTCAAAAATTACTTACTGATTTTCTTTCTCACCAACATCGAGCGAATTGGCAGAGTACACAATTCAAAAGTCTTTTAGATATTTTACCTATTAATCATGCAATATCTGTCCACGACTACGCGGGAAATTACAAATGTTCAGACCACCGCGAAATTCAATCTAGTTATTTTCCAAAAACTGCAGTAAGCATCCACGTGACAATTTTATACCGACATGCAGTACTTGAAAAAGATGGAATAGACAGTTCTTCAGTGAATCCGAACATGTTTTATGAACATTTTTTTGAAATCAGTCCAGATCTGCAACACGATCGAAGTTTCACACAATACTGTCAAAAACAAATATCTGACTACCTGAAATCCATTTCGGCGAGTGTGTCTTGCATGCACGAATGAACCGATGGTTGTTCAGCCGAATACAAAGGTAGATTTTGCATGGGAGATGTCAGTAACAATACTCTTGGTTACAAAACACTTATACGTAATTTTTTCGAAACCTCACACTCCAAGGGTCCACAAGACGCCGCTGGTGATTTCTTAAAAAACCAGGCAGATATCTCTGTTCTCAGGCTAAAATCTAAAATTCATTGTACTAAGGACTTTTATGACTTTTGTGAAAATCGTCTACAAAGACCGAAATCCGGAGTATATGTACAGGTCACAATATCTTTGAAAGACATCAAGAGCTTGTTGCAAACCAACTGGAGTTTTTGATAAAATCACCGTGTAATCGGCATATAGTATTATAAATATTTTGTAATAGACATGCAACTCATTTTCCAGTTTATTTGGAATAACTTCCAAGGGTTTTGCATCTAACTGTACAAAATATTCCTCCAAGTCATTCAAAAAAAATTGAGAACAGAAACCGGGACAGATTTCCCCCTGTCTCACACCTGTAAGACATGGGCAAAATCTTATTTTTCACAATTATGTTGAACACAACAATACCATCATACATATTATATATATCTTGAAAACATTTCCCTCAATTTCACTTTTTTTGTAATTTTTTCCATAAACCTGTGCGCCAAACGGTGTCAAAAGCTTTTCGAAAATCGACAAAGGTGCAGTAAAGCTTTTTCCCAAAAGAAAAATATAATTCAATAAGAGCAAAATATTGTCACATGTTGTATAACCTTGTCTGTAACCAGCTTGGTTTTCTGATATAAGGGAGACTTCATTTTCAAATACATTTAACCGGTTATTCAAAATCGAAGTAATCAATTTACCGAGACAGCTGATCAGTGTTATGGCTCTGAAATTATCTGGATCCGTCGGGTCGCCCTTATTTTTATAAATAGGTTTAATTACACCTTGTGTCCAACTCTCAGGGATAATTGCCGTATCCAATACTAAGTTAAAAAGTTTACAATAAATGGATATCAGAACTGGGGTGAAAATATCAGATATTCTTTTATTATTTCATCAGTACCATGTGATTTGCTATTCTTGAGGTTTTTAACAGCTTCAGATATTTCTAACTCTGTAATGGTCCCATTTAGAACTTCTATAATTGGATCACTGCAAATTTCATTAAAATTTATATCAATAATTTCATCTTGTTCATCGTCTGAATTAGAATTCAAATTTTTGAAATATTAAAAAAAAAGACTTCAATATTAATTGCCGGATTCTGTTTCCGTTGTCTTGTGATTTTTTTAACAGTCTTCCAAAAATCTTTCGTGTTTGATTTTGTAAGTGATCTCAACTCCTTTTCACATTTCCGTGTGTATTGTTGATAGCTTTGTTTTAAGATACGTCTGTATTCTTTTGCAGTTTCATTCATAACTGTCTTGTTTTCGTTTTTTTTTTTTTTTTTTTTTTTTTTATTTTTGCGTAATTATTTCTTACTTTGTTAAATGTGTTGCGTTTGTTTTTCCAATCTTTGTTAAGCCATGGTTTACTATTCTGACTGTTTTGAGTTTTGAGTGTTTTGCTTTAGTATGACCAAAAGTTTCAGAAGTGTTTTTAAAAATACACTCCCGAGATCAGAAGTAATGTCGTAAATTATCTCGGATGTAACTCTTGTAAATCTAAGTTATCTAGGACGTTAAAAAGTTCGTGTATTTGAGTTATCACTATCCCCAGTTTCTGTCACAGGCGCTTGTCTCAGAAAAAAATTACTACATACTAGTATGCCAAGAGAAAAGAAAAGGTCCCCAAGTCGGGCAACACAATTTTACGCGCCTGCTTCGATTTCCAAAGAATTAACCTTGACTTCAAATTTGCAGTTCATTAAAGTATTGATAAATAATTCACTTTTGACCGATTTCATATGCCTAAAAAACATTGGGTTGAAATAGCATATACTTAACTCTGAAACAATATCAAAAACACTTGTTGACATAAGTAGATAGTCAACTAAGCTAGCATCTTTACATGTAGCTTTACCTATGTATTTATCATTTAACAGTCTACCATTTGCTATGTAAACTGAACAGCGTTTACACAATTCAATAAGTTTCTTTCCATATCTGTTACATCGTGATTTGTCTTGTGAAAATCTTTCTAGTGGAATATTTCTAGGTGTACTCGTTTGGTAATTTTAACTCATCATATTTATCAAGTTTAGTTTCAACAAATATCAAAACATCATAATCTTTAATTAATAAATCAAAGTCAGGATTCATCAATTTAGATTTTATCCCACACACATTTAAGAAGGTCGTATTTAGTTTGTTGTCGTTTGTACAAAAGTGACCTTGATCATTGTCCGATGTGTTGTCCTATTTTCCGTTATGTTGTGGAATGTGAGGTTCACCAAGGGGTTGGTATGGTTGACCATCGACAATAAGCTTTTCGTCTTTTCAGTTCCTTCATTTTCGGGATTAGTTTTTTCCTTCTTTCATAAATCTCAAGTGGATATTGCTGAAAACGGAGTATTGTGGTTTTGTTTTCAATTTGTTAGCGGCTGTCATCCTAACACGCTCGTGTTCAGAAAATATAGAAAATTTAGCGATTATACTTCGCTCCTTTCCATCAGGTCGTTCTCCGAGCCTGTGCACATTTTGGAATTCAATTTCATCGGTTTCAGTTTTAGGTATTTGTAGCTCTTTTTCTAAAAAAAAATTCTCAAAACATTTTCAGTATTTTCAGTGTAGCCGTCTGTATTTGTGATATCAGCAAAAATCAGATTATATTTCATCGCATGGGTTTTCTGTTCCAAAAATTTTTCTTTAAGCTCATGGTTTGCTAGTTCTAATTTTACTATTAGATATTTCTAGTTCTCTCATCCTGTCTTCTATGTTGTGATGATGTAATTCTTCTGTCTGTATTACGTGCCCCTGTTTTTGTTGGACAGATCTTTTGTTTTCAATCTCATTTTGCATGGTAAGTAGGTTATGTTCAAATTTTCCTAGTTTTTCATTCAAGACATCTAACAGATCAAGCTTTGAAAGTGTTTGATTCATCATTTCCTCAACTCTCTGTAACCGCTGGTTGGTTTCGTTAATGTTATTAAAAGAATTTGAGGAGATATATTTGGAATGTGCAAAGCGGTATCATTTTGAATGAATGGAGGCATCAATAGAACTGGGCCTGTTTGTTGAGACTGTCCTGGCATTGGGCCTGGGAGGGGGTGGGGCGAGGGATGTTTGAAGGTGGCGCTTGGACAAAGTTAGAACTGCATGTAAACATCTGATTATTACTGCTCACTACATTGGTATTTAAGTCACTGTTTGTATCTGTGACTGAGTTGTGTAAACATTCATTAGCTTGGGTAATAATTTCGGAAATGTTATGATTCGGGGACGCCATATTGTTTGTTGACGTCTTAGGTGGTGTCAAAGTTGTTTATGATTTGTTTCTACTGCCTTTCCTTTTTTTCCCTTTGTTTCCCATAATGGTGTGCACAAACTGTGCTCAAGTCAATAAAGGTTGAAAAAGTTACACACATAATGCAGTAGGACTGTTCAAAACACATTTTTACACCATTTTTCGGAAAGCCTTCAGACACACCACTATGTCATTCCGCCATGATTATTGCATATATTATATGTTAATACAGTAATACCGTGCGCTAATTCACCGTTCATTAATTATAGACCAAATGCAGTGGGTTTTTTTCTGGTACATATGAAACTAATTGATTCCGTTTCTTTTTAAATAGAATTGAAAACATTTGGTTCTTTATCGAATGTACTAGACCGGTAATAATAACGCTTCCAATCATTGTGTAATTATACGATTTTTTTAGTACACAGAAAGTAGACCCGTGATTAAACAAATATGCTTCGAAAATGTTGAGTATATTATATAAATAACATTTCTAAGAGGGTGACGGGGTATATTGTAACCACGAGAAAACATTGTCAACCGATTGTCAGAGGGATTGCAATATACTTCGTTACCCTCTTAGAAATTTGTTATTTATTTTATTATACTGAATGTCTTGAATTTTATATGTAGATCAGGACACGAGATATTTAAGAAAAAAACAGCATTACTGAAAGTGGCCACAAAACCACTGTATCATTACTAACTGAAAAAAAAAGCATTTTTAATGGACAAACTTGGATGCACATTCGACTGATGAAAGTTACTTTAATAAACATCAATTTGATAAAAATAATTTTAATTATTTATAGCAGTAAATATTGTATGACAATATTTACTTAGACTAGTTTTTTACGAGCGGGTGACAGTATAAAAATTGTCTTTTCCAGCGGGTGATCGAGTAAAATACCACATTCTTGTAAACCAATGAAAATGCATTAAAAATAGGGAAATTTACATAAAAAAGTATAATAAAACACAATGTAACATTTAGAACAGATTTTGCAGGAAATTACGCAATGTGTGTCAGAACCAGTTTAAATGCACTCATGATAAAGAGGTATCACGATTGGGCCGAAAATCAGCAGAAAGTTATAAATAAAGGTTTCAATCCGATAAGACTGCGAAGATTACCAACCAGGTAAGTTTACCGATAGTGCACCATTACTAACGCGAAGAATGTTTCGAGATTTGTTGCTTGCTTCTTTTGTTACTGCATTGCATGCATCATGGTGGCATCCCCATCAACATATGTCGTGGAACGATGTGATTGGGGAAGATCCCGCATCGCATATTAATACTCATATCA
Organism: Mytilisepta virgata; assembly: GCA_028015205.1. Taxonomy (NCBI): domain Eukaryota; kingdom Metazoa; phylum Mollusca; class Bivalvia; order Mytilida; family Mytilidae; genus Mytilisepta; species Mytilisepta virgata. The sequence goes on from CM051519.1 coordinate 37,782,667, forward strand.
GTGGAGATATGTATGTCGTCGACTTGTACGTCACACCAGACAGCATTATACAGGATCTCCACAGGTATAGAAATGCTATATTTTCGTAATCTCGCCATTTATATCATTTGTAAAACTCAATCATACAAGTAAAAGTGTTCGAAAGTTTAGGTACAATACAGTTACAGAATAAAAGAAACAAAAAAGAAATACTAGAGGCCCACCTGGCTTTTATTAGGCCATTATAAAATGTAAGCTCTTTTGTATCCACAAGGCTTTTAAGAAACACAAAATGCCAAAGTAGACATTGATATTTGACCTTTGAACTAAAAAAAGTTGAATCATTTGCATCTGTCCTTCCATGAGATACTTGCTAAAACTTTGGCTAAAGTTTGCCCATTAGTTCCTGAGCAAATGACAAAAAAGTCTTTTCATATATGGATTCAATGGAATTTCTGAACAGCCGCAGCCGCGTCGGTTGATCAGATGAATTTCAACCAAAAGTGGAATGTTTGTACAAGGCCCTGTCTTCATCAATCCTGCAAAGTTTCAAAACATTTCATAATGTAGTTTCAGAGGAGAAGATTTTTGAAAATTGGCCAATAAAAATCAAAGATGGCCTCTGGCGGCCATTTTGTTCATCCGATCGCAACCAATGGTAGATTGTTTGTAGAGGTCTTTCCATACATCATTCCTACGGAGTTTGATTACAATTCGCCAAATAGTTTCAGAGGAGAAGATCAAAATGTGAAAAGTTTATGGACGAAGAAGGACGACGGACGCAAAGTGATGACATAAGCTCACATGGCCTATAGGCCAGGTGAGCTAAAAAGGAAAACCAGATAAATAATTAATACAACCAAAGAAAGAATATTATCAATGGTAAGCGAATTCTTAATATTACAATATATCACCAAAAAAAACCAGAAAACTACCAAAATTATAATTCTCAAATCACTTGAAAGTGTGTACAATAAAATGATATATAATTTATGATCACTTGTTGTATCTGTTTTGGCAGACATTGTCTTTGTTTACTTTGTGACGCACGAAATGAAATCAGATCAGAGTTTATATTTTCTTACATTTGCACAGGCAAGGAAAAAAAGTCATATGTTACTTTTCGGCTGGTACAAAGGAAGACTGGAGGGACGATAAAGACCAATTTCCACACTCCGCCCTCGGAGAGCCAGATCCAAAATGGAGAGGGGAAACTTGGGTGGATATCAGAAATAGTCAGTAGGTATCTGTATCTCTGTGTATTTCCATCGAAAACGAGGATTCTCAAGATTTGGAAGTATGTAATGCATCCAAATGTATACTGGATAACCCTGTAAAGGCAATTTTATTCATTGAAATACTTCATTTGGATCGAATTCGATATTCCATATTGTCCAACCGATTCGTGAAAAAAATGTGGGCTTGATGATAAAAGCATCACAAATGGCATGGTGGTAGTGATGGACACCCAAAACAATATTAGCTATGGACCCACCTTGAAAATTCAAAATGGTGGTCTTTTTTCAAGATGGCGGCCATTGCATATAAAATTGACATATTTAGCATGTTGTAAGTTGCAAACAGTTTTTGCTTTGACTTAACAGGGATGAAAATAGACATAAAATGACGAACTAAGATTAAAATATTAAGGCTAGATAATTGCCCCCATCAATGAATAACAAGTAAAACCTGCAAGGACTTTAATAGTTCAGGATGCAGATTTATCGGAGTTTCGAACATCTATTAAGATCACTTAATTTTGAATTAGCGATCCAGGTCATGTTCTCATCAGAAACCCGAGCAAACTGTATTACAATGGGTTAAATACCGGCAAATGACCTCGGAATATGGAATTTTCATTAAGGTATGTTAACTTATCAAGGGCTTATGAATGATAGCGGAGGGGGCCGCCTTTGTTCTTAGTTTTCACCCTCAACAGGTCATTTCATTTTATTTGTTCTACGTTCTTTTTTATATTTCCAATTTCAGTGTATTCGTATCCCCGGTCAAGTAAGCGATTAGTGACACTATTATTCCGGGGGAATAAATTTGAAAAAGAGCGAATTCTTAATATTACAATATATCACAAAAAAACCAGAAAACTACCAGTATCTAGAAAGATCATCATGTCACCCATCCTCTACCTTTAAGGGGTTCATAAAATGGGAAATGATAATGTTTAAGAGATATACCAATTACACGCAAGATTTCCAGAGGCAGTGCAACAACTTCACTGGTCGCTTACTTGACCGGGGATACGAACGCACTGAAATTTAAAGTATAAAAAATAACGTAGAACAATTAAAACGGAATGAGAAATAAGAACAAAAGCGGCCTCCTCCGCTATCATTAATAACAAAATTCAGACCACGCGTTAAACAGCTTAGGTGAACTATCATAAAACACTGGAGCCGTATAGTTATTTTTGTAAATAAACCAATTATTGCTACAAACGAAATAAGAATTTGAAAGAAACACTTACCTCTTCTAAACTGAAATAAAACATTGCATCAACTTCAACTGAGATCAATAATCAATTTATTACTAAAGAATATGTACCACATACATACATATAATTATATATATCACCACAATGTTCAGCAGACCCCTATCTAGGTGTAAAGCCCTGATAAGTTAACATACCTTAATCGACATTTCCGTAGTCATTTGCCCGCATTTAACCTATTTTAATACGGTTTGCTCGGGTTTCTGAGAACAAGGCCTGGATTGCTAATTCAAAATTAACTGATCCGAATAAATGTTTGAAACACCTATGAATCTGCATCCTAAACTATTAAAGTCCTTGCAGGCTTTATTTGTTATTCATTGATGGGACAATTATTTATATTGCTTCAAAATAATAATTATCCAATGGGCAACTTTTTAATGCAACATGGCTTTTACCACACTCACGAGTTTCGAGCTGTTATGTGATCTGAATTAGCGGTGCTAAGATGGGATATGGAGACGTTCAATCCTCCTGAAAGTTTTTTGTTACTTTGTATTTTGTCATTTTTTTTCGCTATATGTCGGCCATTTTGAAAATCTTATGAATGGAGAAAATAATTTCAAATGTTACTTATAGCATCTAGATACACTAAATTTGTTTTTGTCAGTTGTAAAAAAGATAAGGTTTCAATATCCAAAGCCCAATATACAGATATACAGATTAAAATAGGATAATACTACATGTCCGCCATCTTGAAAATGGGGGCCATTTTAAAATTTTGAAGGTGGGTCCACAGCTTAAATTGATCTATATACATATGTTTACAATTGTACCAAGTTTCATGCTTTTATCATCAAACCCACAATTCTACCAAAATTCTGCACATATCAGCTGGACTATATGAACAAACAGATAACGTTACTCGTTAAAAGTTTAAGCTTCGAATTGATAATTTAAGCATGATCATATATTATTATGTATTCGTTGGATATTTTTAAAACGTGTTGTAAAATTTTCTGTTACACCTACAGGGTTATGAGAATAATGAGAAACAGGATAGCGTACGCTGCCACCCGCCACTGTGACGGTGTAGATCCTGATAACGTCGATGGCTTTACTCAGACCAAGTATCTTGGAAAATTCCATCTCACACCGAGTAACCAACTGTCTTTTAATAAATTTCTAGCCACAGGTAACGTTATATAAATTATGATCAGCTTGAAGAACTGCGTATACATGTATTTGTTACATTTTTTTCAAAATGGATTTATTTTTTCATTTTTTTTTCCATATTTTCGATTTCAGTATTTGAATTTCATCGAAAGTAAAAATATGATATACATTTTACTCTATTTTCAGTATTTAATTTCTAATTCATTACAAATATTCAAACTTTATGCTAAAAATATTGTACTGCCATTTCAAAAGAAATATTTATTTTTAAAAATGAAAAATTAAATGGTTTTTGTTTAGTTTAAACATATTTTATTTACTCAAATAAAGTAAAAAGGATCAGATACAAGTTAAACAAACTTAGATCGTCTTCTCCCTATATACGATTTATATCATTACAATTTTAGAGGATGTACAAAACATAATAAATATTAATTTAAGCCTTTATACATACTAGAGGAAAATGAATCAAAATATAAAGACACATAAGAGAAGAAAAGAAGTAAGAGATAAATTGATAGAAAGGAAGTATTGAGACATAATGGTAATGCATGTGTGTGTGTGTGTGGATTCTCTCGGGATTTGTTCATTTTTAAGTTATCAGGAATCTGATTTTTTTATTTAGTCAAAAGTCTTTTTAGCTCACCTGGCCAAAGGCAATGTGAGCTTTTGCCATCACTTTTCGTCCGTCGTCCGTCCGTCCGTCCGTCCGTCGTAAACTTTTCATTAAAAAATCTTCTCCTCTGAAACCGCTGGGCTGATTGGTTTGAAACTTTATAGGAATGATCTATGACATATCCTCTACAAACGATCCTCATTTTATTTTGATCTGACATAAAACATGGCTGTCGTAGCTAAAAATAGAATATAGGGGTGGATGTGTTGTTTTTGGCTTATAACTTAAAAACCGTTACAGATATCAAAAATCTGACATGGGGTAAAATTGATCAGCATGAAAAGATCTACCTACCCTGAAATTTGGAAGGAAATTCCAAACCTATTTAGGAGTTATTGCCCTTTTTTCGTCAAATTTTCAAATTTTTTTCAATAAAAAATCTTCTCCTCTGAAACTGCTAGGCTGATTGGTTTGAAACTTAATAGGAATGATCTATGACATGTCTTCTACAAACCATCCTCAATTTTTTTTGATCTGACATAAAACATGGCTGTCGTAGCTAAAAATAGAATATAGGGGTCGGATGTGTTGTTTTTTTGCTTATAACTTAAAAACCGTTACAGATATCAAAATTCTGACGAAGGGGGAAAATTGATCAGCATGACAAGATCTACCTATCCTGAAATTTTGAAGGAAATTCCAAAACCCATTTAGGACTTATTGCCCTTTTTTCGTCAAATTTTCAAAATTTTAACATTTTTCGTCATTTATCTCCAAAACTATTTGAGATAGAAGTGAAATGTAAATTTTAAAAATGTTTGCCGTGTTGATATCTACCTACCCTGAAATTTTAAAGGAAATCCCAAAACCCATTTAGGAGTTGTTGCCCTTTTTTCGTCAAGTTTTCAAAATTTTTTCATTATTTCATTAAAAAATCTTCTCCTCTGAAACCGCTGGGCCGATTGGTTTGAAACTTAATAGGAATGATCTATGACATGTCCTCTACAAACAATCCTCAATTTCTTTGATCTGACATAAAACATGGCTGTCGTAGCTAAAAATAGAATATAGGGGTCGGATGTGTTGTTTTTGGCTTATAACTTAAAAACCGTTACATATATAAAAAATCTGACATGGAGTAAAATTGATCAGCATGACAATATTTACCTATCCTGAAATTTTGAAGGAAATTCCAAAACCCATTGAGGAGTTATTGCCCTTTTTTCTTCAAATTTTCAAAATTTTAACATTTTTCGTCATTTATCTCCAAAACCATTTGAGATAGAAGTGAAATGTAAATTTGAAAAATGTTTGCCGTGTTGTTATCTACCTACCCTGAAAATTTAAAGGAAATCCCAAAACCCATTTAGGAGTTGTTGCCTTTTTTTTGTCAAGTTTTCAAAATTTTTTCATTAAAAAATCTTCTCCTCTGAAACTGCTGGGCCGATTGGTTTGAAACTTAATAAGAATGATCTATGACATGTCCTCTACAAACCATCCTCAATTTATTTTGATCTGACATAAAACATGGCTGTCGTAGCTAAAAATAGAATATAGGGGTGGATGTGTTGTTTTTGGCTTATAACTTAAAAACCGTTACAGATATCAAAAATCTGACATGGGGTAAAATTGATCAGCATGACAAGATCTACCTACCCTGAAAGTTGGAAGGAAATTCCAAAACCCATTGAGGAGTTATTGCCCTTTTTTCGTCAAATTTTCAAAATTTTTTCATTCAAAAATCTTCTCCTCTGAAACCGCTGGGTCGATAGGTTTGAAACTTAATAGGAATGATCTATGACATGTCCTCTACAAACGAAATTCAATTTTTTTTTTTATCTGACATAAAACATGGCTGTCGTAGCTAAAAATAGAATATAGGGGTCGGATGTGTTATTTTTGGCTTATAACTTAAAAACCGTTACAGATATCAAAAATCTGACATGGGGTAAAATTGATCAGCATGACAAGATCTACCTATCCTGAAATTTTGAAGGAAATTCCAAAACCCATTTAGGAGTTATTGCCCTTTTTTCTTCAAATTTTCAAAATTTTAACATTTTTCGTCATTTATCTCCAAAACTATTTGAGATAGAAGTGACATGTAAATTTGAAAAATGTTTGCCATGTTGAGATCTACCTACCCTGAAATTTTGAAGGGAATCCCAAATTCTATTTAGGAGTTATTGGTTTGTGTAATTTGAGGTCGGGTTTTGTTACATTTATTTAAGGTTCACCCTTATTCCTGGTCAATTATATCAACTTCCTGCCAGGACTACCACCATCAGGGAACATATTTAACATTAACCTTATGAAAAATAAATCTTCAACAAATTTTCCCTGAACAATTGAACCAATTGCAACAACCTTGGTCAAATAGTTGATTAATTGTCCAATAAAAACTAGACTCCAGGTGAGCGATACAGGCTCTGGTGAGCCTCTTGTTAAATATATTCTCGTTTTGTTCATTTGTTAGTAAACTATTTCCGGCTGTTAATAATTTTAAATCAAGCTTTAGGCAATCGGGTAACCAGACCAATCCATCAAATAGAGTTGCGTAAGTCCTTATACAATGGACATTCAAAGAAGAAATGGAAGCAGTCTTCTCTTTTAGCTCCACATCTACAGGAAGAGTCCGAAACGATATTAACTTTGTAAAGATCATAATTCAGGAAAGTGGCTGAGAATCTAAACTGAGCCAGTAAGATATTAAGTTTTCGAGGACCAAATGAGAAATATTTTGGAATAGTTGTAATTTCAGTGTTTAATTTATTGAGTTCGTTCTTAAATCTTGGCAATGAATCGGATCTACAAGCAGATATATCTAAATTATTCCACAGTCTTATAGTTGAAGGGATATACGAGTTATTAGTTATGGAGAGCCTGCAAAATGGGATAATTATATCTTCGCCGTTCCTCAGCGGATATGTAGTTGTACTTTGTATGCAAGGTGGTATTAAATTACAAAGATACGAAGGAGCGTTGTTGTTTTAAATATTGTAAAACAGTTGTAATTTACGCCTTTTCCGACGTTCCTGGAGAGATTCCCAGCCAATTTCTTGGTAAATTTTATTTACATTAGTGAAAATAGGTAGTCCTGTGACTATTCTGGCAGCCTCTAATTGTAATTGTTCTAATCGGTTTGCATTAACAATCCCACAGTTATCCCATACTTCACATGCATATTCAAATATGGGTCGAATATACACAAGATACAGTTTTTCTAAATTCGATCTACTTAATTTATATTTTAATTTCCGTAAAACATTTAAATGTTTTGATACACTTGATATTATATTCTCAACGTGAGTAATCCATTTTGCATCATCACTAAAAGTAACACCGAGATATTTATGCTGTTTAGTAATTGGTATATTATTTCCATCAAAAATAAACCTCATTTCCGGTACTTCGGTATTTGAAAAAAAGCATAATTTTAGTTTTATCAGGGTTGAATGACATAAGCCATTGCTTTGACCATTCACTCAGTGCATTCAGGTCATGATTTATCATAGACTGTATTTGTGCTCCTTCATTACCCGAGCAGCTGAATGAGGTGTCATCTGCAAATAGGCGTGTAAGGGAGATGAGATTCTCAGCAATATCGTTGATATAAATAATGAACAAAAGGGGTCCCAATACAGACCCTTGGCGGACACCTGCTAAGACCGACAAGAAAGAGGAGGACGAATCATTAATAACAACCTTTTGTTTTCTTACGTTTAAATAACGTTCAAACCATTTATGTAGGTTTCATTTTATTCCATAAGATTTAAGTTTAGATAGTAGCCACTTGTGCCAAACTTTATCAAAGGCTTTAGAAAAGTCACAGAACACGAAGCAGCTAATCTCTTTTCTTTCAAGAGAATTCAGAATAATGTCATAAATTTCTAAAAGTTGATGTACCGTTGAGTTTTTGGGTAAGAATCCAGATTGATATTGATATATGAGTTTGTGGGTTTGGAAATGGTTATATACGTATTTATATACAATTCGTTCCATTATTTTACCGACACAACATATTAACGATATGGGAAGATAGTTTGAAGGCATAGATTTATCACCCTTTTTAAATATTGAAATAATATGAGCAATTTTCCAAGCGGATGGAAATTTACACAGTGATAAGGATTTGTTAAAAATAATTCTAAGTGGCTCAGCCACACGATCCGGGCATATTTTCAGCATTCTATGACTGATAATGTCTGGCCCCGATGCCTTATTGGGTTCCAGAATTTTTATTATATCTACAATTTCGTCAGAAGCTGTAATAATATCGTTAAGCGTTTCGTCCGTTTTTGTTCCAATATCACCAAGAGTTACATTTTCTTAATCTAAAGTAGAGATTAGGGTAAAATACTTATTAAGAAGATCACATTTCTCATCATCATTAAAAACAATATCATCGAAGTCCTCATCAAGAATGGTATTTTGAAGGAGTGGGATACAAGATGAACCTTTACTTGACTTTATTAACATTTTCATTAATTTCCAATAAGTTTTTGAATTAGGTGCGTTTTCTAAAATGATATTATCCAAATTTCTTTCAAAATTCTCCTTAGCAACTTTTGTTTCTCTGACGTTTGTATTTAATTATATCATTCTCTCTTGTTGATTTTAAAACCTTTTTTCGAAATCTGTCTCGAATACGTGTTTCTTTCCTTAATTCAGATGTGAACCAGGGTTTATCATCTTTTCGTACAATTATCATCTTAGTAGGAATACACTGCTTTGCGATCCGCAGGAACTCCGATGTAAATGTATGACACAATTCATCAACGTCATCCAGCTCAGAAAGCAGAGAATTTTTCTTTATCAATATTATCGTAAAGCCAAATTTCTCTTGAGTAAGATTTGTAAGCTGGTTTTGAACATTCGATATATGCCACGGCGGCATCATGATCACTTACTTCGGAGAGAACTGCAAGTACATCGGAATAAATACAGTTTTTGTTCAAAATTACATCAAATTATTCTTATAGAAGCTCACGGACGTGGATAAGCTATCGGACTGAAAAATGATCTGAAGCAAGTTAATGATTTAGTTCATTATTTTGACTTTGCCATCAACGAACAGTGTGTTTATTATAACGAGTGCCACTACTACAAGCCATTCTTTGATGCCGGAAAGGTAGTATCAATATAGTATGATAACTTACACAATACATTTGCATTTTTATTCTAAAAATTCATGTCCCATCTGCAGTGCCAAAGACCAAAACAAATTTTCAGTCTTTTGCATCGTACAGACTGTGATTCATTTTATAGTGCGCATGGCTTTTCTTAACCACTGACTCCAAGTTCAATATGGGTATTGAACTTGAAACATGACTGACACTGCCAAATTCTATATGTGAACATCCCAAGCTAGGATCCTGAAATTTCATTGGCTGTTTCTTGTTCGGGTGTTGTTAACCATCGCTGGAATGTTTCACGAACGAAATTAAATGAATATACCACACCCTCACCTGCGCAATCCTTAGTTACATTAACGTTTTAACTATTTTTGTGACAAGGTTCGTTAAATTCCATTGGTATAAGTTGTTTTAATAAAGTTTTATTCAAAATAGTAGTACTTTTACTGACAAAGCAAATCGTCTATCAAATAAATACCATTCAATACTATAGTTTAATAGAAAAATTGCATAGACGAAATTTGGAATAAAAAAGGATATTCACCGGGCAAAAAAGGATATTCACCTCTCGTAATTGGGGAAACCTTTTATTTTCAGAATCATGGAAGTCTATTTTTATCGTCCAACGGAAATAAATTTTGACGCTGCGTGCTTTTAAAGAAGCGCATGAGTACAGGAGCGGAAGTGAATCACTGTTCGGAGTTTGCATCATCATACAACGACTTCAGGAAACAGAAAAAATAATGGGAAATTGGATATCGCCAATATGACAACTAAAATAAAAAAATTTCAAAAGTCAATAACTCCACACATTTACCTCATCAAAAGACAGTAATTGTATAATTGTATATTATTTCTTTATTTCATATCAGCCTGTATTTCACATTGAGTATGTATCTTCGCTTTCCGATGGTCATCACAGAAAAGATGAGATATGTTCCAAACGTCCACATGATATGAACACCATCTTAAAGGTTGGACCAGGACTAAAAAATGCAAAGATAGCATGCTAATAAATTGGTATAATTTCGAACAATGTTTCTTGTTTCTTCGTCAGAAAGCAAAAAAAAAAAAAAAAAAAAAAAAAAACATCATTAAGTTACATAAATAATATAAGTATAAATAATATACTTAATCAAACGTATCAACGTATCACAAAATACCGAAATAAATTTGATGCACTGTAGGACCATTTCATTGGCTGACAACTCACCAGCAATGCTCGAGATCAAAGTATTGGAAAACCGGTTAAAGATATAATGATGAAATAATAAGCATACTCATCAAAACTCAAAACAATATAAAAACAAAAGGGTACATGTATCCAAACTCAGCTAAATTATGTATAAAGTATAAATAATAACGATTCATAGTGATGGAATATTAATACGGACCAGGACGTTTGTCAAACTTTCATTTGAAAAATCATCACACGTGACATTCATTATAATAAAATTGATATACATGTAAAATGTTAAATCAAATTATGGGAATATTTTGTGATCTTCCAATATAGTACCAAATAAACAATATAGTACAAGATAACCAATATAGTACCAGATAAACAATATAGTACCAGATAACCAATATAGTACCAAATAAACAATATAGTACAAGATAACCAATATAGTACCAGATAACCAATATAGTACCAAATAAACAATATAGTACCAGATAAACAATATAGTACCATATAAACAATATAGTACCAGATAAACAATATAGTACCAGATAAACAATATAGTACAATATAGTATAATATATCATACGACATAGTGTTAGTTCTCAAAATATGCATTTTTTTCATATAAAAACTGAGTTTTTTCCCAAACAGTGTTTTCCGATTTTCCTAAAAATCAAAAGGACCTTTCTCTGATCATGTCCAACACTGTGTATAAAATTTATGAATATCTGTGAAGGCAATCTGAAGTTCACATACGACATAGTGTTAATTCTCAAAATATGCATTTTTTCATATAAAAACGAAGGTTTTGCCCAAAAAGTGTTTTCCAATTTTTCGTAAAAATCAAAAGGGAAATTCCTCTGATCATGTCCAAAACTGTGTATAAAATTTATGAAAATCTGTGAAGCCAATCTTAAGTCATCATACGACATAGTGTTAGTTCTCGAAAAATGCATTTTTTCATCTAAAAACTAAGTTTTTTCCGATTTTCCTAAAAAATCAAAAGGACCTTTCTCTGATCATGTCCAACACTGTGTATAACATTTATGAATATCTGTGAAGGCAATCTGAAGTTAACATACGACATAGTGTTAATTCTTAAAATATGCATTTTTTCATATAAAAACTAAGTTTTTCCCAAAAATTGTCGTCTGATTTTCCGCAAAACCGAAAGGGACCTTCCTTTGGTCAAGTCCAATATTGTGCATAAAAATCATAAAAATCTGTGAAAGCAATCTTAAGTTATCGTACGACAAAGGAGATGCTGACGGACAGACGGACGGACAGACTGATTATTATAGGGCGGCCGCCATTTCTGCAAGTTTGATGTAAGTCCCTTGTGCAAAACTTTGTCAAAAACCTTTAATATGACACAAAAGACAAAACGAGCATCTTTTCTCACATCTAGATTGCTAATAACAGTATTATTAAATATTCACTAACTGGTAGACAGTTGAATCTATAGGCATTACCTGACTGATGTTCCGTTATAATGTGATGTTCAAGAACATAATTATTCATATGCTTTACAAAAAATTTCAGCCGCCTTCCACAAAACACAAGTCAAGGAAATAGGACGATAATTCGAAACTTTAGATGCAGAACCCTTATTTTTGTGTAACATGTGAACGGTTCCAATGAAATGGTAATGTTCCATACTGCGGAGATCGGTTGAATAGAATAGTCAAATATTTCTCATATATACGGTTTCAATTAGTAGACAGCTTCTTATCTTGTGGATGCGTTAATGTTAAATCTCTTGAATAAAGTTCGGAAATATTTGGAATTATTATTCATGCACTTATTACGATTTTGAATCCGATTAATACGCTTAATCATGACTATTTTAACTTTGAAAAATGTCTCTAAAAATGAGAAAGCTTAAACTAGAAGAAAAATTCGTTCACTCAAGGAACAACATTGCTTCCGATCTTGAGACATATGCTTGTGTTTGAAAATCGCTGTATTCCTATAAGCCAATTTGATGCTTATGTTTACCATCTTCTGTGTAAAAGGATTAAGATCGCTACTTTACATCCTAAATGTTTTGCTATTCTGTACAAGGTTTTGAAAGACTTCCTCATTCGAAAAGTGAAGTAACTGCTAAAATTTTATTTTCTTAATGAAATATAGAAATATCTGCCTTGGCATAGATAAAGACAACATGAGCTAGACATGTGAAAATATAAGGATATGGGCAAGCGTCAACGAAACAATCTCAAACAGGATTGAACAGAGCAAAATATAACATTTAGTGGTTGTCGTGTGGCTGAACGTAGCGAAACTGTCCCCACCACGATACATGCATAAAAGTGCCCCAAAATTAACAAAACAACCACAATTCCCTAACCATAACATTACATACAGTAAGCAAATAACAATGGGTAAGTAAGATAGAGTCACATAAAACACATAGCGTTTACCCCACCCTGGGTCTGTATAACTTTAACGTCACAATATACCCCATCCTGAGTCAGTATAACGTTAACGTCACAATACGACTATATTTTTCCGTAACAACGACTTTATACTTACACTTGTGGCAACACTGTTTGCAGCAGCGGTAACGTTTGATTGCAATTTGTACAAAATGTATTACACCACGGAATCAGTAATTGTTCCAGATCTTAACCTGATGAAAAGAGAATTTGAGATGTATGTATAGTTATTCTTGTATAGTAATTTTAATTTTAATCTTGCATTGAAACAAATAATTTCAAATAAAGGTTGACAAGGAGAAAAAAAGTCTAAAATCTTTGCCTATAAACGTCTAGTAGGATTAAACTAATTTACCGAGCGATTCATTTAAAGTTTAAAAGCAATCTGAAAACTGAGTGTATTCTTCGAAATAATGCAATGGTTTGCTTATAGGCATGTTAGGTTGAAATTTAAAAAAAAAAAGTATAAAAAAGTAAGTATTTACGTAGATCCAAAGTCATGACGGGAAAATACGGTTCTTATCACTGTGGACATGGAAATTTAGTATGTTGATTGATATTGTACCTTAGGCTAGAACAGATCAGTAAATATATCTTGCCAAATTTTGGTATTTCCTGGAATTAATGGTTTTGCGACATTTATTTAAAAACAATTCCGATTTCTTTCTTTTATCTTTGTCTTAAAACTTTTTGCATTTTTATAAACTTTTTTTCAGGACAGAACTCTGTTATTTAGTGTAGGTAATCTCGGGATTCGGGAGATCGGGGTTCAACAGGTCAAAAGTTATCCAAAATATCCGTTATTCTATGTAATCTTTTTATCTTCGATAATTTTTAAAACTGAAAAAAATTATACATGGAGGCTTTGCAAACGAGAGTTGAAACTAGGGGCCACAGCACGAAAATCTACCAAAATAAATATTCCTTTATGTTCATCTCAAAAAGATTTTCAAAGAATACAACACTTTGGGGTCATTCCCATATTCAAAATCCTTCCTTCAATTAAGTCTGGAAATGAAATATAGTTTACATTTTTTAGGTGTTAGAAAACTGCCACAATGATGAAAATTTCAGTCTGACTGTTAAGGGGGTGTGACATATTGCCAGAATTTTCGTAAAGGAGGCTCGCAGGCTGCAAACATGTGACAGAATACTGATGTTTCTGTTTGAATATACGCCATTTTGCGTTTCAGTTCTATTTGGAGACTACTTTGCTGTGGTAGAAAGCAATGTGTAAAGAAAAGTTTAAAAAAGATAATGGAGTTGTGAATCAATTATTTATCAAGATAAATCCATAGTTCGTCTTACCTTGTTCAGTTTCAAGAAATGTACACCAAGCAAAACATGACACACAATTAATGCACCCCGAAAACCGATTATCGCTGCTTAATCATTGCCAAAAAAAACCGAACACTGTAAACTTAAAACACGACACAGAAGAGAATGAATCCGAAAAGAAAAACCAAACGAAAACCAAAACCAGACAACAAAAAAAACGTAATCATTATATTAGCTCATCCAAAGGTTATGTGGTAATTAACCGTTATCGTAATTGTCTCTTTTTTTAGTATTGACAAAATGGAGTGGTATAGTAGATTACTGGTGGAACATTCCAGATCACCAGGTCAGCTGGATAGCATGCCTATACCTTTGTTTGTGCTGAAAAAGATTTTTGAAAAACAATACAAAATCAGATCAGCAGGTGTGTAAAATTGTATTGTATCATAAGCATTTTGGAAACTTTATGTAAATATATATCATAATAGTTTTTGAAAATTTCTGTAAATGTTGATATCGTTTTAAAGTGACGTAATTTTGTATTTATTTATTATCGAAAGTGGCTTTTTCTGACAATGTACAATAGTGCAAGCTTTTTTAAAACACGTGCATAACAGCTGACCCTTCCAGAACACTTAATTTTTCCTCGTTGGCTTCGTGTTGCTAATCGACTTTAAATCTGTTTGGCACATTCGTACTGGTCCAATGTTTAAATCTAATTTGTATTTTAGGTTTTCCAGACATCATGGACATTGCTCGTTGCTTGGGTGACGTGGCTTGTGTGCTTCACCTCAATACCAACACTGAAAGAATCAGTTTGAACAGACCTAAGAATTTTACGTAAGTATTGGCTTGCATTTCTGACATACAATTTAGGATGATTTTTTCGCACTGGTATATGACCGAAATACCATTTAAACAACAAACTGAAATATACGTGTCATTTAATTAGCTACATGGGATGAAGGACATTATTAAGTGAAATGAGTGAAGACTAACTTAATATGATACATAGAATTAAAGTTATGGAAATGTACCAATACGAATAAATATTTATTCTTTGCATTTAAAATGCTCCGAGCAAGCTTTATTTGAATATACATTTCAATTCTCTAAAACGGTGAAATATACCAATCATTAGCCTTGAACAATTTTTTTTGCAGGTTTGAAGGGACATTTCTATACTGCCAGAACAACACAAGGTCTAATCTTCTTGGCATCATTAGAAAGCACATGGACATTATAAGTAAACTGGATAATAAGCAGAGGGTAAATAAAACGTGAATAACTTTTCCAGACACTAAGAAAATTCGATAGATTAATTCATGGTTGGTTGATTGATTGATTGATTGATTGATTGATTGGTCTACGAACTATTTATACCTTCCGTAATGCTAATCCTGTGCCCCATCAGAAAGAGTTCTACCGCTGATATGGATAAGCCCAAACGTTAAAGTTGGAAGTCTAAAATAATATTCAAAATCAAAGACAAATGAAGCTCTATTACAGTAAAATTAAAATGCCAAAACAACACACAAAAACTAGTGACAGTAATTGTCACACTTATTTCGATGCAATGTTTCATTTTGTAAAACTATACTCCTTAGAGGTACATGTATATCTGATACCATAACACTATACCGAGTGCAAATGTTCGCTTGCAATAATTTAGACCACTGGGGGGGGGGGGGGGGTCCTTCGAGAATAACTGGTTACATTTTCTGGCTTCATGGTATGCATTTTCTACAATAACAGGTTTGTCATTTCTTTTCTTGCTTTGAGAAACTTTTTATTGTTCTTTTTTATGGCTTTTAACTTCATCAACTGTATTTTAAAAACAATGTGATATATTACAGGTGTATGTTGGGATTCACCACAAATTGGGATTATGTGAAGATAGACTTCGTGAGACGCAAAAGAAAATTTATGGTAACAACAGCAGCATTATTTTTAAGATGCAGAATTATTTCTTTTCTAAAAGAGTAACACAAATGACAGACACAGATAGAAAAGAGCATGAAAGGTTGGAAGAATTGATAGCTAGAGCTTCTGCCTACAAATACGACATCAAGAAGTAAAGAAAGATAAATGTTATCATTTACTATATCTAATATTAGTATCTTTGGATTGTTATTTTGAAACTCCTGGGATGATGCCTCTGCTGGTGGACCCTAGGTCACCGAGGGTATTCGCCAACCCAGTCGTCAGACTTGTCTGACATGATTATTCATTGATTTGTTACAGAAATCACCAGTATTTAGCAAAATTCAAAAATAATAGAAATACTAAGGGTTCATTCCTTGTATTGCACATGGTAGATCCCCTTAGCTGAAATTTGGCTTCCTATTTCGGTATTTTTGGTTGAGTACTTCTTGTTTAATATAAGTTTGGTTTTTGGTCTTCCAAATGTTTCGGTTTTAATGCTGCTGATGAGAGGTAACTCCTTGAAATGCGTCGTATACAGCATAGTATAAATTTACTATATCTAATATTAGTATCTTTGGATTGTTATTTTTTATCCCCAAATGTATTCGCGTACGAAAGTCTAGTTCGCTATTCTGGACGTCGGATATGCGTATCCAGTGGCTGATAGATCCACTTTTCATTGCAAAATTTAAATTAAAACATTATTATTTTATTTATTTATTTATTTATTTATTTATTTATTTATTTATTTTATCTATATGTTTATTTTTTATATTGATGAAACTTCATACAAAAGTATTTATTAAATATAAACCTCACAATTTTCGTCATTTTTCAGATTGCGAAACAGATGGAAATCAACATATTAAGGAACATCACAGATAGAATCAGTACCATACAAGACAATTTAAAGACAGTACTGAGCAACTGTGAGATAACTGATAGGTAAGTATATACTAGTAATAGGTTACATTTAAAATCATAATTACGGGTGTTTGAATGTATTTTGTCTTACTATTTTATGCGCACATTTTTTATTTTATTTTCTTCTTCTTTTTTAACCAAGAGCTTATTCAGAACATTAAACAGAAGGTCTAAAACAATTCAAGAAAAAACTTTAAAACACCTTTTACCTAAAACATTGCGAATATGCCTACCTTTTAATTGTCCTACAAAATAGGACATCAAATGCTCTAAAAAAAACTAGAATCAGAATGGAATTTGACTCTCGTAAATGAATAATGAGTATTCTGATATACTATTAAGCACAGTAGATGTTATATAGGGTACCTTATTCGGTTTACACCTGTCTATAATTGTCTTTCAGAACCAAATCTGTAGAAGATGCCGTGGAGTCCCTGTGTACCTCAATAAATACTAAAGCTTTCTACGATAATTTCAGCCAGCATTATAACTATCCGGATGTAAAGGTAACGTAACATTGACCAGAATTAGTCATCTTTACTTTTCTCTGTGCGCTAATCGTCAATCATGAGCCTGCTAAACAATAAATCATTACAGTTTCCAACTGTATCAGTCTCTCATTCAACACACACTTTACAAAACTTTATTATTCTTGCACTCTGTTTTGAAAAAATACTGGCCTATACATAGAGCTACATGGTATGTCAATCTATATCCAGGCCAGAAAAGGAACATTCCTTCAGTATAGGTGTTTTATCAATATATTATGCATCATGCATAAATAATTGTAAAGGAAAAACTATTCTGGTTTTTTTAGTTTGTTTTGTGATAAGACGTTGAAATGGAACATATCATTAATTTGGTATTTTTAATACATGTATATTTTTTTTTATGTGCATCAAAATTTACATTGATATAAAACGATAAATGAAATTGTAATCAAAGCTATAACTACAGTCGGTGTTTGCTAATATATCTTTCTTTTGTAGGATGTTTTACTCGGATTAGGAAATCCAATGGACCTTCCAAAGGCCATCCTTAGAGACCCCGAAGTACCTTCAAGTTGTTTAGAAACTGATGATTTCCAGCACAACTCTGACACTTGTTGTAAGTATACAAATTAAATCTTTGACACCGGCTAACAATCTACCGTGCATGTAATAAAAAATCTACCAATTTTGTCCCGTCTTATAGATGTTATAATAGCTCAGTTCTGTAAATCTAATGGACAACTATGTTATCCTTCATAAAAAAATCAAGTTTCATTTAAATTGTATTATCTTGGATACATAGTTTTTGTAATTCTTCATGTAAAAATGAATACAAACAATTTAACATATACAAGTATGTTGGAATACATGAAGTTGCTAAATTATGAATTAATATACCTGCAAGTGTTTCAGCTTTAGGCTTTTTAAAACGCGAAGTGAAGTTTACGTGGAAGTCAAAACAAAAGTTTGAAATTTTCGTGTCTCGTTTTAAATTTTTCAATTTTTTCTTAATTGATAAAATACGGCGAAACGTAGCAATTCTAATAAAGTGCAAAATAAAATAATTCTTGTGTAAACTGAAGAAATGCATATCCATTCTTAGCAGCATTTTAACATGGTCACGGAACAACAGTTAATATTCTCATTGGTGCATACAATCGCACTTCAGCTTCTCCGTCGCATCTCCAAATCGTACAAAACATATATAGACGCATACCCTGGTAGTTTCAAAGTTCTCGAGTGTTTACTGAGACGCTCTGTGTCTACCCTGGTGAATTCTTTGTAAAAGCATACTTTTTGTAAATCGTTGTAGGTAACCTCTATGCACCTGCATGTTATTCTACAGTTATTGTGATGCCCAGGTCCAGACCTTTGAATGGAATTATAAACAATGAGCAAGGTACTTGTTATTCTACAGCAATAAACACTCAAAGACACCAATTTTGATACACCAGTGTGCATTTTTATAAATCATATCTCTTAGGTCAGGAATAATTCATTGAGGCGAGACGTGTGGAAAGCCGAAACTGTAAGTTATCAGGACTAAATATACCAAAGTGACAACAACATAACATTTCATACTTGTCAGATTTTGTTTTTACGAAGTGTAATTCTTGCACCATGTATGGTAATATTTTAAGGTTGAATATGGATTCAGCACGCTATAAGAGCTATTGAAAATAAAGATTATTGAAATAAAATTATTTTAATATAATACATGTATATACTCCTATTTCCACGTGACATTTTTTCGTATGAATACTTGAAACGTAATAACTGAGAGTTGTGTTTTTTATGGTTTCTTAACATTAATTTTTATTTTCCATGAATTTCCCACTTGTTTTTAATTTAATTTCTAGTAGAAATTAACAATGAAAAAACTGTCCAAAAAACTACAGTTCTGTTCTATATACATGTAGGTTGTGAAGCACACAGTGTAGTCAGTGAGTTTTGTATATGATTATAATAAAATTCTGCAATTGTTTTTTGTTTTTTTTTTTTTCAGAAATACGGGTGAAATGCAAATTATGGCTGATGGCGAAATCTGTTGGCTTCTGTTGGTACAGAAAACACGCTTATAGCAGAAAAACCTGGGGACTTATAAAAGCACGTTCATAAGAAATATTATTCACATTATAACTTATTATTCATTTTTATTATAATAAAAATTTATTTCATTACATATTATATGTATTTTAATCAAGGGCCAATTTCCAGTCCTCTATCATTTTAAGTAATGTTGTCTGGCTGTCTGGCAGTCGTATCCTGCTCTAAAAGCAGACAAAGGATGAACTAAATTTTAAAAAAAGTCAGTAGGCTGCAAGTTCAAAACCTTCTAATTTACTATTTTTCCTGTGTAGTGGCACCACTTGAGTTGAGCCTCTCTTAATTTGTCCGATAATACACAGTGCTCAGTTGTTTTGTTTATTGATTTGTTATTGGTGCCACCACTTCTGGTTTAGCAATTTTCAGTATTTTGAAAGATATTCCGTCGTTACCTGTTGCTTTATTTATTTGTTTTATTTGCTTTTGTACAAAAAAAACTAATTCATCTTCATCATTACAATTTCTGTTGATGGCAAGAATACTTAGAAAATTCTCATTTGCAGCACAGTCAGATCTAATATCTGACTGATATATTTTTCACAATTCACCCTTGTTTTTACCTCAATATTTTTGTTATACAACATTTTCTTCTTATATTATATATAGCATTTCTAAGTTCTTGATTTATAAATGTAGCAGGATTTTGTATCTTTTTTATTTTCTTCAAGGGCATATTTTCATTAATAATATTCAAAAATTCTGTTTCAAATTGTTCATATCTGAAGTTTTATCAACTTTTTCACCTGAGCTATTTTGCTCAAGATCTCGCTAAAATGCGTTTAAAACTTCTATAAGATTTATATTGAGTGTTTACTATTGGTACATTGCCCTTTAAATGAAAAGCTTTGATATTGTGAACACCACTTATTGTAATTAAAATTTTTGCATATGGTTTCTCTTATTAGTAAGAATAACGCCATTCAGAGTTGGTTTTGCATGTTGTGTAAAACAAGTCGGTTCTTTCACTATGTTCTCTAGGTCACAACATCACATACTGACAGTATCGGTTGATTCTTATCTGCAGATAAGGCATCCTAGTTCAGATCTCAAAGTACTACACTTTATCCATTTAAGCACTCGAAAAAACTAATTTACACCCGGTAAAGTTTTTATAATATACACTACGTGAAATAAATACGATTAATTTAATTAACAATAATTATGCAAATCATTTTAACAAACCGAATTTTATCCCTGTTCCGAAAACAAATTTATTTCTTTTGTAACTAGGTCAACCTTGCTATACATACACATATATATACCGGGACAATATTTACTAGTACATGAGTCACGTCCATTCACAACGTGCCTATGACTGGATAGAGATAAATTTAGTAACACTTTAAAAGAAGCTAGAACAACATTCTGTCCAGAACCTTATCAGACACGATGTTCATACAGTTGTGTTTAATAGTTTTACCTGTAACAACACTATCAGCCGTGTGGAAACCAAGTCAAACCACTACTTTTCAGTGGCAGCTTAATAGCGGACATGTAAACACACACGTGAACGCACATGTTTATGATGTGGATTTATTTGATGTTTCTACAAGTACCATCCAGTCATTACAAAAGTAAGGTTTCTTCTGATCGGGTACCTTGGCTGTTTCCTGCTCTTTGGTCTGGTTGTTGTCTCTTTGACACGTTCACCGTTTCCTTTCTCTATTTTTATTTGGGCGAATCGATTCGTCACAAAATGTTTGGTCGCAAAATTCTCAGCAACTACAGGTACAACTAATTTAAAGTCGGTGTGAAGAATGGTCATGATGAGATGTAAAGTGCTTACCGATTTTGAAGCTGTGGCACATCTACTTCCTGTTTAACGATGTCGCCAAACATTCTACACCATATAGCCTATCGAAATGTTTTGTCGCAATAGTCTCAGAAACTATAGGTTAAAACTAATTCAAAGTTGGTGTGAAGCATGATCATGATGATTTGTTAAGAGCTTACCGATTTTGAAACTGTGGTACATCTTCTTCCTGTTATACGATGCGGCCATACATTTTTTCACCATATGGCTTATGTTAATGTTTGATCGCGAAATTCCCAAACAACAGGCCACAACTAATTTGAAGTTGGTGTGACGAATGGTCATGATGAGATGTAAAGTGCTTAACAAATTTTTACCTGTGGCACAAGTACTTCCTGTTTGAACGATGCCGCCATACATTTTCCACTATAAGGCCTATTTAAATTTTTCATCGCAATATTCTCAGCAAGTACGGACCATAGCTAATTCAAAGATGGTGTGAAGCATGACCATGATGAGTTGTAAAGTGCTTAACAAAGTTTTACCTGTGGCACATGTACTTCCTGTTGAACGAAGCCGCCATACATTTTCTACTAAACGGCCTATGGAAAGTTTTGGTCGCAAAATTCTCGGCAACTACAGGCAACAACTACTATTAATTCAAAGTTAGTGGTGTTAAGCATGACCATGATGAGTTGTACAGTGAGTATCAATTTTGTACCTATGGTATATGTACACTTCCTGTTTAATGATGCCTCCTTACATTTTTGCCATATGGAATATGAAAATTTATGGTAAAAAAAAGCTCTGCACCCATGGGCAACAACTATTTTATAGGTGACTGGTATGAAGCATTATCATGATGGGTTGTAAGGTGGTATACCGATTTTGGTATCTGTGGCACATCTATTTGCTATTCAACCATACTTACCTACATTTTTCACCATCTTTAACAATGCCACCTTAAATTTTGGACCTATTTAAACATTTCTTTGAGCAGGGGGTATTTGTAAAGTTCTTTCATTAATATACTTTTCTGTTGGCATTATTTTTGTATTTTGTAACTATGATATGTTTAACATGTTAATTTGTATTTTATGTAAAGTCTGTTCTATAATTAATTTTATTTTGTTTTTATTTTATTGGACATATGAAATTCAATAGTAATCAATGTTAAAACACCAAGAGGCTTGAGAACAGAAACAGGTTTAACTCCTTATAATTTATTTGTGCTTGTCCCAAGCTTAAACCGTGTGCTTTTGTTTAAGGCCACACGATAAATCCAAGATCTTCTCAGTTTTTCCCTATTTTCAGTTACAGAAACTGTTATTATTTTCTTTCCATCACAACTGCGCTTTTTATACCCTAGTTCTGGAAAGAAAGTGATTTGCTATTTCTCAGCGGGGTCATACGAAAACTGGCGTCCGGATCATAGCAGTTTTCCAAGTGACGTAATTGGACACAAGCTTGATGGATGGAATGAAAAATGGCTAGATATAAGGGACGGAAGAGTAAAATCAATCATGTCGACCAGATTACGCAAAGCAAAAGATAAGGGATGTGATGGCGTCGAACCAGACAATGTGGATGGTTACTCCAATAATAACGGTTTCCATTTGTCGTCCAGTGACCAGCTGACATACAATAAATGGCTGGCAAAAGGTCAGATTTGTTTTTTTTTAACCGTTATACTACAAATTAATTTTACCTTGATTGGTTGTTTGTTTCAATAGGATGTTCACTATTTCATAAACCGCGAACTTGTATTCTTCAATTCTTTTATTTTGAAACAGTCACCGACATGGTGACCACTGTACCCTACAAACAGTCACTGACATGTTAACCGCTGTACACTATTTATTTATGTATTTAGCGTGAAAAAAATATCAACCTGTCAAATGCTTCAGATCAATATATATATATATATATATATATATATGAAAATATGCATTTTATGCTCTGCATATTTCCTTTTGTCCCTTGCATTATTTTTTTAATGAATTATAAGTTTTGTATTGTAGGAATACAAATAAACGTAAATGGATATCGGATTGAAGTGCTATCATTCTATTGAACAACAAAATATTAAGAATTTTCTGTTTTGTTATTTCAAAAACCCATGCGGTGAATAGTTCCTAAACAGAAAGAGACGTCCTTTTAAATAAAGTTGCCTAATGAGAGAATCAGTATTCAAACTTTCGTTGGTTGAGTTGAGAGTAATGTACGTGTATCATGAACATATATAACGCTGATATTTTTGTTATTTTGCCCGAAATTTTACATTGAGACTAGTAATTATTTTCAACTATTACAGAAGCACATGGCCTTGGTCTGTCGGTTGGACTAAAGAACGATGTAGATCAAATTGTCGAACTGGAGCCGTACTTTGACTGGGCTTTAAATGAGGAATGTGTTCATTACAATGAGTGCAAGAAATATCAACCGTTCATAAACGCTAATAAGGTACTAAATTACAATCATATTCATCTTTCTCTACTCACCACTAGCATAGTGTTTTTCAACAGCTCAAGTTTCATAATGATATTCTAAAAGACCTTCTTCTCTATAACCACTCGGCCAATTGGAACGAAACTTGGCAGCAATGGTACTTATTTGGTCCTCTTTCGGAATTGTATCAAATGACTGACCCCGCCCGTCATCCAAGATGGCCACCAGAGCCGAACATAGTTTAACATAGGACCCTATGAGGAATTTACTTAAAGATCTTCTTGTCTGAAACCCGCTTAGTCATTAGGAAAAAACTTGGCAGCAATGGTCCTTAGCTGGTCCACTTTCAGACGTATATCCAATGACCCCGCCCGTCATCGAAGATGGCCGCCAGGGCCGAACATAGTTAGACAAAGTACATAATGGGAAATTTACTAAAAGATCTTCTTGTCTGAAACCACTTGATCAATTTGAACAAAACTTGGCAGCAATGGTCCTTTGTTGGTCCACTTTCAGTATTGTATCCGATGACCCCACCCGTCATTCAAGATGGCCGCGAGGGCAGAACATAGTCTAACAGTACCCTTTGGGAAATTTACTTAAAGTTCTTGTCTGAAACCACTGGGACAATTGGAACGAAACTTAACAGCAATAGTCCTTCAGTAGTTCTCTTTCAGAATTATATCCGAAGTCCCTGCCTGCTATCCAGGGTGGCTACCAGAGCCGAATATAGTTAAACATAGTACCCTATAGTAAGTTTACTAAACGATTTTCTTGTCTGAAACCACTGGGCCAGTTGGAACAAAGTTTGGCAGCAATAGTCCTTAGTTGGTGCTCTTTCAGAATAGTATCAGATGACACTGTCCCCCATTGAAGTTGGCTGCCAGAGTTGAACATAGTTTTAACATAGGACCTACTGGGAAAAATCTCTGAAAGATCTTGTTTGAAACCAGTGAGCCAGTTGTAACTTGACAGCAACGTTCCAGGCTGCCAGTCAAGATGGACATAGTCCAGATGAGCGATACAGGCCACTGGAAGCTTCTAGTTTTCGTAACTATCTCTCCTCTACCATCGTTCGTACATTTTATCTTTCAGTAAAAAATTCTAAAATGAGTAGTGTTTTTCCCCAAACACCTGAATCGCCCCTCTAATTGCATATATTTGGTAGGTTTCTATTTATGCTAATATATTTTTGAAACTTTTATAAAAAAAAACATTACAAACAAATCACAAATTCGATCTGTACATTGAAGGCAGTGTTCCATGTAGAGTATGTAGATGACCATAGTGATGGATCCAGTAAGAAGAGTTCCGTATGCCATTCCAGCAGACGACCTTCTCAGTTTATTACGCTCATCAAGGACTGGGACTTGACTGATTGGAGGATGACTTGTTAAAACAAAATGGATTCTTTGAGTTCATTTTTGTATTTTGTGTACCTATTAAAGATTCTTGATGTGTAATATTAATTTTCCTTGTCAGATACGAGTAGTTAAAACTTTGGAAAGACACAAATCGTAAAAAATAGTAGAAGGGATAACTTAACTAACCCGCAACAATGTTAAAACAGTGTTGATGCACACTTTTTGAGTGGATGGGGAGTTTTCAAAAAGAGTGCTCTTTGTAGACTTGTGAAAAATGTTTACAAGGACCCCTTAATATTTGTGAATTTGATAGTTGCAATATTAGAACCATTAAATAAAATATTTCATGCCGCAAATATTTAAAATATAAATTTTTAATCACGATTATAAACAAGGCTAAAACATATCGATTTTTGATGTATGGAACTAACGCTTCCGTATATCATCTCAAGGTTCATCAACTGCTGATTTGGTGGCTTAAAATTTTCAACTTCGTCCAATAAAATCAACGTTTCTTTAATATATGACTTTAATTTTATTTAAAGTGCAACAATTGCTATATTATTACTCACATATAGACCCCCCAACACACTGCGTAATAAAACTAAAATACTTAAGGCCGAAATTTATCTCGAGACAAAAGGGCTTTAGTCCTATTGAGATGTGCGATGCGACGTCAGTGTCAGACGCACACTCCAGCGGAGCCAAAATTTCTTGAAAAAAAAATTTAGTTTCAAATATTTTTTTCTGTAAAAAAAAATCCTAATTATTTAGATACTGTAATCTTAATGAATCGTTATTTCATAAAATTTTGTTTTTGATATTGCCAGGTTGTGTGTGTGTTTTTTGTTTTTGTTTTTGTTGTTTTTTTTTGTTTTTCTTTTGGTCAGGAAGAATAAAAAAAACACGAATACATAATTTAATATACTAAGTAAAGTCAAGAAATACCAAAGGGATATTCGAAGGAGGGAAAAATCGGAACGACTGGCAAATTCCGGAAAACAACACCAAAACAATACGTGCACTACAATTAAAAAATAACAACATATGAACAACATGGACTCCGGAAGAGTAATCAGTCTCTGCTTCCTGTAGGACACCCGCCATGCTGCCCGGTCACAAAACTTAGGCAATATATTTATTTAATTGTATAGTATAAATTCAAATTTGTTCAAACCACGGTCCCACGGGGATATCAAAGGGCCACAATAGGGGTCTAAAGTTGACTACAGGAAAAATATGAAAAATGTATGAATATCATCTCTTCGAGAGCAACACAGCTACGGCATATTTAATTCATCCAAAAATGATCTTCATGTAGTGAAAATAAATATTTATTTGAAACAGTAGCCTTCCAGGAGTAAAGGAGGCTCTAGGAAAGCGCTATAACATGACCCTGCCATTCAGAAATAGTCTCTTATCTTTAAATTGGCAAAGATCCTCACCTCTTATCCATACCTATGGTACATATGGAAGGAGCCACCGGGGGGTCCTCGTCCCACTCTTTCAGATGTAATAAAAAATCTTTAAAAAATGTCGTTTTGTTCCTTGCCAAGAGAGGGGTTAAATGGATCATACTGAAAGGTACCAGGGGTCATTCCTGATCCCATTCTCTTAGAATTATCTTGAAAACAATTGAGATCCTCAACTTGAAACCATCCCTGACTCCACCCTTTTAGAAGTCATCATCTTCAAAACATTGAGATCCTCAGCCTGAAACCATCCCTAACTTCACTCTTTAAGAAGTGATAAAATATCCTGAAAAACAATTGAGATGCCCACTGCAAAGGTATATATTCTCTTGTACCTGGTATAAAGACAAGTCACAAATAGATGAAGAGCCCCACGGGTCATCCCGTACACCACCCTTTTATAACATGTATAAGTGGTCAAATATTTGAAAAAAATGGAGACCCCCATCCATATGAGCATTATGGTTTATGGTGCTCTTGTTTACGAAAGCCCGGAAGCATCATGCGAGATTCAATATCCAAAATTCGAAATCCGACATTCGATATCTTAAATTTGAGATTCGAAATTCAACATCTAGAAAGCTTTTAAGTTATGGGTATTGTTTTGCCAATGAAATATCTTTTCACTTTTATAGATAACTATAAACAAAACACTAGAAAAATAAATGGAAATGGTGAGCTGTCAAGAGGGGCATTTTTACAATGATTTAAATGTACAAAATACACAAGACGAACAAAACCAAATACAAAATCATAAAAAAAACAACAACCAAAGTTAAAAGTAAACAACCCCCCACGTTCGTTCAATGTGGTCTTGATCAAGAGCATAAAAATGTGTTGAATCTTGAAAACCCAGAGCGAAACTGAGTCCATACAAAAGAAGTTTCATTTGACGTTTCTGTTGTACAATAAACGTACTTTATATAAGGTAGATAGACGACAAAATGCATAATAATAATGAAACGCAGCAATCGGAGATTGCACATCCCCCCGCTCCCAGCAAAGTCGGAATGCACAAAGTCTGAACCCCTCATAATTTCAAATTGCATAAATAGAGAAAAAGTTTGACACTGATCTTTGGATATCAAGAAACAACACAGAAATATGAAATTGGACTTCTACTGCTCGGACAAAGTCGAATGCAAAAGTTTTAAGATGGATAAAATTGAAATGGCCTACATCAAATGAATGTAAGTCTTAACTTGTCATGTCCATTAAATATATATATTGTTTAGGGGTGGGGATCTCAACTGTTTTTGAGATAACTTGTAATTTTGTAAATGAGGGGGGTGGGGCCGACCCCCGGGGATGACCATTCAACTGGTCTTGTCATGCCCACTAAGAATATATATGGTTTAGGGGTGGGGATCTCAACTGTTTTTGAGATAACTTGTAATTTTGTAAATGAGGGGGGTGGGGCCGACCCCCGGGGATGACCATTCAACTGGTCTTGTCATGCCCACTAAGAATATATATGGTTTAGGGGTGGGGATCTCAACTGTTTTTGAGATAACTTGTAATTTTGTAAATGAGGGGGGTGGGGCCGACCCCCCGGGGATGACCATTCAACTGGTCTTGTCATGCCCACTAAGAATATATATGGTTTAGGGGTGGGGATCTCAACTGTTTTAGAGATAACTTGTAATTTTCTAAATTAGGGGGGTGGGGCCGACCCCCGGGGATGACCATTAAACTTGTCTTGTCATGCCCACTAAGAATATATATGGTTTAGGGGTGGGGATCTTAACTGTTTTTGAGATATCTTGTAATTTTCCAAATGAGGGGGGTGGGGCTGACCCCCGGGGGTGACCATGTAACTCGTCTTTAAATGTGGAATAAAAATATATATGGTTAAGGGGTGGGGATATGAACTGATCTTACCATATTTTGAGATTTTACATATTAGGGTGTAGCCCCACCCTCCGGGCAAAAATCAAAATTCCGAAACCTTTGGCACAGACAACTCTTCAAGTGTTACTAGTGTACCTAATTTCATGTTTCTATCTTCTACGGTGTAGGAGGAGTTCTTGGACAATCGTTTTTAGACATTTTTTAACTCCTTAGGGCATTGCCCCTAGGGGCGGGACCAAAATTTTGATACCCTCTTTCAACTTGGGAAAGGCAATATAAGTAGTGACATAAGTTCCAATATCCTAGCTTTAACACTTTTGGAGATATCTCCATTTATTGGATATCGCGAAATTCGTTTTTCGCTCATAATTTGGCCCCAAGGGGTCGAATTCCAATTTTAAGGGGTCTATTCCCTAGTGGGTCATATACTCTTCCATGATGCCAAATTTCAAGTTTCTATCTTTTACCGTTTCAGAGATATGCCTTGCCACTACAGACGTACGTACGTACGGACGGACTGTATTACATGATCCCCCCGCTTTCGCTAAGCGGGGGGATAAAAAGTAAATAATATTTCTTTGACGTTCAGAGTGTACAGAAAACGTACTATGTGTAAGATAGATGTACTGCAAAATTATTCCACACTGATTCCACGGGATCGGAGTGTCCCCAGGCTGAAAATTATTTTCTGCTCAAGGCGTTGTCTGTATTGCCTTCCCAGTAAAAAACGAATTGTTGAGAAAAGATATCCAGCCCAGGATTATATGTTAGGATGGGGGCAGTATTCTTTGCAACTCAAATTATTTTATAAACAGGTAACATGTAAGAACAAGCTTTAGAAAATGAGACAATACAAGACAGAAAAGAACAGAAAACATTCTTTATTTAAATGTGTATTTTGAATAAATTAAATTTGTTTTATAATACATTAATATTAAAACATGGGATAATGAGGTAAATACGAGCACTATACAAATTAATGTTTGCACCAAAAAATGGAAATGACCAAAATTTATTAATGTCACCATGGCCTCCAGACAAAATTGTCACTTGCATGATTGTCTATGCTTGAATCACTGTAACTGGATGGTGAATACAGACTGTGTGTGCTATGCCGGTAAGTGGTGTAACTTGAACTCTCGAAGCTAACTGGTGAAAATTGGTTGCTCGTGCTGTCGTCTGCTGGGTAGACACTGTAATGCGTGCTTGTGGTGAATCTATCTTGGCACGGGTAAAAGACTTGTGGTTCTGCTTGAAATGTTTCTTCGTGAACTGTTGTGACCCCTAGTTGGTGAAATCTGGCTTTCATAGAATCAAGATTTGAAGTCAGCTGACTGGATACAGTTGATTTAACATCATGGTTGATATGTGCAGTACTGAAAATGTCGGACACTTCTTTGACACACGAAAAGTAGCCTTGCATAAAGCTGTTCATTACAAGTTGTGCTTTGTCTCTATCTAAAATGGGATAAAACAATATGTTAATTATAAACAGTAAATTATTTTGAGGGGTTTAAACCATAAATAGATAGTACACATATTTAAAATGTTAGAATTTATCTGAGATATCAATGTTTACTGAATATCAAACGTACGCATAAAACTTCGACAAATTAAGTTTACTCCTGATATGAGATCGGCAAAAGAGGTTCGTATAAAAAAATCAATACATAAACCTTTTATTATTCTAATATGATGCCCTGCATTCGCTATATAAATAAAACTATACGTAAACAACAATAAAATATAGTTAGCACTTGCGCAATGATGCCATTCAACATTTCCTACATAACTTTCATTTGAGCAATATTCTTATGAAAATTTAAGCGTTAGCGTCGAATAAAAGCCTAATCTTATAATCTTAAAGCTAAAAACATAAATGTGTAATATTAAAATGTGATATTTTCAATGTCCGTGACCTTTTCCACAGCATTGTTGTGGCTGTTCCAGCATACCCCCACGTAAAAGCACATTAGAATTGTCGTCTGCAATGGCCGCTGTAGGGAATACGCCGTTGAAAATTGGACTTAAAGTTGAACATGAGGGCAGTTACTACAAAATTATTAATTACTATAGACCCCAGAACTCTGTTAATCAATACATCATTGAGTCGTTGGATTCTGGGAAGTTGGAACAGCCACTTGATAATCACACATCTTACCGTATTTACCAGTATAAAAATTACCGTAATGTCCTATTAGAATCGAAATAATTTATTTCTGTCATATTTTATTGTTATTTACATATGGGTAGGCATTATATTCATGAGATTTAACCCCTCGCTATCGCTCGGGGTTAAATATTCATGAATATAATGCTTACCCATATGTAAATAACAATAAAATATGACAGAAATAAATTATTTCTTAATTAACATATTTCAGACGCTTTTTCGGAATATTTGTTGATCTAGATATTTTCGGCTCTTGTATTGCTTATTGAGTTGGAATTTTGGAAAATAAAATTTTAATATTTCAAAACTGCATGATACAGGTAATACTCTCCTAACTAGACGTGTAAGTGTAAGAAATAAATGTTTCTCTTAAGACTGACTGGTTTCCACAAAAAAAAATCATCATCGGAGATTGCAAACATTAGGAAAAAATATCTATGAATTTACCTTCCGTTATCTGTTTCTGACATATATCTTCTAAGTATCTGACCGTCATCTCCATGATATCTGCTTTCTCTAACTTCACATTGTCCTATAATTTATATAAAATATATCATTGTTCAATAAATCCATGTTATCTTTTTATTCCATTCAGGTTCATTCAGTGTATATTTATTTCAACAGTTAGCCCCCTGAACCTGGTGTTATGAAATGTTCGTTGTAATTTTGTCTTCCACGCATTCAAATTTCAACCAGATGTTTCAATTACAAAATTTCCACAGATCAGGGGGTCCGTTCCCTTACGAAACCACAAAAATGTCTCTGATTTAGCTTAAAATGTGTCAGAATTCAGGATTTTAAATAAAATTTCAAGACATCCCTCCAGACCCCCCACCAACAGTGCCCCGATCCTTAGCAAAGGTTCTGGATCCGTCCCTGCAGATATCTGTTAGAATTGTATGTCATTAGATAAACATACTCTAGTTAAATACTAGTCTACCGTGGCTTTATTAATCTGTGAAGTACATTGGTAAACTGAAAACAAACCACGTGTCACCAATCCTAAGACAAATTCCTCTGTGAATTACCTTCGTAATTTTTTTTTTTTGTATATTTCATTAATTTAATTAAAAATAAAACTTTTAGTTTGAAAAATTATAAATTGTAAATTTGAATTAATGACTAATTTTAAACAAACCTCTCTGTTTGAAGCCCGAAGTACCAGCTTTTTGAGTTGTTGAAGGCTGTTATTTATTCTCTCTCTTCGTCGTCTCTCTGTCAGAGGCTTGTTAGCCTGTTAAAAAAATAAATAAATGTATCAATAACAATAGGCTGCTGTACTCTAAATGTTTTTTTTATTATTATCAAATCTATTAAAACATTATTTATTATTTTTATTATTTTTTATGTTTTCTATTCAAAAAGTAAAAGACAAATAATATGTACACCAGTAAAGATTTCCTGTGTTCTGTGTCTTTTTTAAGGTGAAATTATGTTTTAAAAACATGTTTTTAGTTATTCTTCACTCTACTTTCTCAATGATATTATTTCCATCTCGTACTTACAAAGTATATAATACCAATCAGATGTTTATAAATTACTCCTAACACATGTATGGTTATTTTTGTATTTTTTGTTCTAATACAAAACTTCAAATATTATTTAAATTAGAGGATGATAAAATTTATACCTTTCTCGTTTGTGAACGTGCGATAGAACTGTTATTCATTGCTGTGAATTTTTGGTTTAAAATTGTTATCACAGACTCTGCTATTTATGATCTCAAGATACAGTCCACTTTACTGGTGAAATTTTTACACGTGCTGGTGTCTGCGTTTTGTGATTTATGGTTTTTAACTGTATATTGCTGAATAAATATACCTGTACATGAGTATTGCCACTTTAACCCCAGGAGATTAATTTAAGCGTGGCTTCGTATCCCACACAGAATTATCTATTTAATTGATAATTAAGCCCATATTAATGTCAACACACACTTAGCACCCATTAACACTAATTGCAGTAAACACGTCTAGTGAAATCCAAATGTTTGGTTTATTTACTTAATTTGTTTGGATTTCAATGACAATGCATCTATGAAGGAACAATATTAGCTTAAGAGTAGATTTAAATCGTCTTAAACAAACAACACTGTGTGAATTTTTAAAGCCGATTTTATGATGATATGATATAGAAACACATACACATTTTTCCTTTTTAAAAAGAGCCAAACAAACCAAAACTGAATCTTTATTTTTTATCTTATAATTTACAAAGGTGGTTTTTTGATTTCAATTCAAAGTTAAAGTGTATTGGAAAAAAAAACAAATCGGGAAATGTATAGTAAGTAAGTAAGTAAGTAAGTAAGTAAATTCTTTATTTATCGAGGGTTACTCAATTAGACTTAATCTAATTTTCATTGAGGCCCTCCAAACATCCATTAACAAAATCATACACATTCATACAATACACATTCACATAATAATAATCAACAAATTATAAACAGTATATAATAAACGTATATAATTAAGATATAGTACATTTTCCTTAAACTCCATTAAGGAAATATTTAAAACAATGTTCCTTAAATATGTTAATATTTCGAGAATTTTTTATGCAATATGGCAAATCATTCCAAATTTTAACTGCTGAATACTGAAAGGATTTTTTATAAAAATTTGTATTTGGTCTTTGTAAAACAAATCATCATTTACTGAAGATCGCAGATTATAATTGTGAACTTCACTAACAGTTTGTAAAAATAGATACTCTGGAACAAGACCATTTACTACTTTATACATTAGCACAGATTTTTGATATTTAACTCTTTCTACAAAAGGTAACCAGTTCAGAGAAGAGAACATAAAATTTGAAGGAACTGTATTATCACATTCTAATATAATTCTTGCAGCTCTTTTTTGAAGCTTAGTAATTCTGTCTGAATCTTTTTTAAGTACATCACCCCAAACAGAACTGCAGTAGTCCATATATGGTAATATATATGAGTTATAGAACAGCTGTCTAACATAAATTGGTAAAAAATGTTTTAATTTATTTAAAAGTGCAATTTTGGATGATATAATTTTACATACTCTGTTTACCTGATCTTCCCATTCTAAGTTTTCATCAATATCAATGCCAAGAAGTTTATGACATTTGACGTTTTCAATTTCGGTTTCATCAATTTTGATGGAAAGCTCAGGTAATTTAATAAGTTTTCTTTTGGAGCCAATGGTCATACATTTAGTTTTGTTAGCATTTATTACCATGCTGTTATTATCACACCAAGACGCGATAGTATTCACATCATTTTGCAGCTCGGTATTTATACTTTGAAAATTTTTGTCATGATGATGCAGAGTCGAATCATCAGCATATAAATCAATACCAGATTTTTTTATATGAAAAGACAAATCATTTATGTATATTATAAAAAGAAGGGGTCCTATAATAGACCCTTGAGGAACACCATATTTAACAGTATGTTTATCAGATTTTATATTTCCATGGTGAACTTCCTGTTTCCTATCAGATAAATAAGATTGAATCCAATTTTTTGTCATGTCTCCAACCTGATAATATTGCAATTTTTGCAAAAGAATAGAATGATTTACCAGGTCAAAGGCTTTACTAAAATCAATAAAAACTGCACCTACAACTTCACCGTGATCTAAATATTTTAGCCACTCATCAACTAATTTTGTAAGAGCGGTTTGACTCGAATGGCATTGTCTAAAACCTGATTGTGAAGTATGTAACAAATTATTCTCATTTAAATATTCATACAATTGAGAGCAAACATGTCTCTCAAATAGTTTTGATATAGTACAGAGAACTGATATTGGTCTATAATTTGACGGGATATCTTCCGGTCCTCCCTTGTGTATAGGAGTTACCCTTGCATGCTTTAACTTTTCTGGAAACTGACCACTGGTCAAACTTTTGTTAATTAAAAATGTTAAAGATGGTGCTATAATTTCTGCACCAAGTTTTAATATTCTGGGCCCAATTTTATCAAGACCTGAAGATTTACTAGGATTTAACTTTTTTAATTGTGAATAAACATCCGCTACCGTAATAAGATTTAGTTGAAAATCGGAATTTTTCGGTAGTTTTTTAGAAATAAAATTTTGAAGCAATGTAAAATTCATATCTGATGTTTTATGCCCGATAAGTTTATCGGCGATCGTAGAAAAATGATCGTTTAAGGAGTTAACAATATCCTGTGGATCGAAAAAAGTATTGTTTTCATAATCTAGCTTACATGGAAAAGTATTATCTAATTTGGGGTTAACTTCCCTAATATGTGTCCATAACTCTTTAGAATTTTTACTATTTGATATAGCGTTTTGGTAGTACTTCTCTTTTGCTATTTTTACTAAAGAAGTTACCTTGTTACGCCATATCCTATAATTTTCCCAATCTTTATGGGAATGAAACATATCTCTCTTATGAATCGCATCATTTATTTCTTCATTAAACCAATCGGCTTGCTTGTATGATTTGACTCTTTTGATTTTAATAGGTGCATGTTTATCAAGAACTTGTAAAAATAATGTATACCATAAATCCAGTGCAATATTTACATCATCTTGCATTTCAATTTCATGAAATGGCAATGTGAGCAAATCGGCCTGAAATTCAACATCATTAAACTTTTTAAAACACCTGTATTCAATTACAGTGTGCTTATCTTTTTTAAATTTGTTGTTGACTTTACGGTTAAGACATATGGGATAATGATCACTTATAGCATACTTTGACACATGACCATGTACAATTTCAGGGTTTGTTGTATAAATATGATCTATAAGTGTTTCTGAGTGTTCACAAATTCGTGTTGGACTTGTAATTAGTTGCGTTAAATTAAACAATTCCATAAGAGTTAGCCATTTTTTGTTCTGGCTTTTTAGTAAATCAATGTTAAAATCCCCCATCAGTAAAATTTCCTTGTTTTCGGAAGTAGCCATTTCCAGTTCTTCCTCAAAAATATCAATCCAAGATTGCAGAGAATCTGGTGGACGATAAATAAATGACATAATAAAAGATTTGCTATTTGGTAAAGAAATTTCTAACCACAGAGATTCTATAGAATTCATTGATAAATCACGTCTTTCTTTTGCTGAAATAGTTTCCTTCACATATACTAATATCCCACCCCCTTCCCTATTTTGACGATCTCGTCGAAAGATTTTGTATCCAGGTACTTTACATTCATTACTTTCAATATTCGTCTTTAAAAAAGTTTCAACATGACCGAAAATATCAATAAATTTGTTGTTTGTAACAATGAGATTTTTTATTTCGTCATATTTTGGTAATAAATGTCTAATGTTCAGACAAATTGCATTTAACCCCTTTTTCTTTAACTTTAAAGAGTTAGAATTTACATTTTTAACACAAGTGTTTGTTTCAACTGAATTAAATCATGTAAATAAATAGATAATAAACAAAATCAACCTCAAATAATTAGAATATAAGATACAAGAAAATATTAAATTATTTCTTCATTCATAAGAAAATAATAAGAGAAATTCAGAATTCAACCTCAAACAAAATAGAAAGTGAACGAAAAAAATATCATGCAAAGGACGTCATAAAAAAATGCCGATTAATGAAGTGAAAAGATACAGTTAGGTATTTGCTGCCATCGTTTCTGACTCGACTGAAATCAATTTAAGGTAAGAGGTTCCTAATGCGCTATGACACATATTTCTATAAAATTTGCATGTCGCTAGAACATACGAAACTGTATCTTAATATCTAATTTTTATATACTTAACTTAAATACTTCCCCAAGGTTGATTTAAAAACCATGCCAATAAAGGGATTCTACTGTATTTCAGGGCCGAAAAAATTAAATAAGTTCTCAAATTTAAATAGCATTTTCTATAAAATAATATGTTAAAGCTATTGTTAAGATTCCTGTTTCATTTGTGATAAATAAATATACAGTCACCAGCTTTGTTTTCGGTGTTGAATTCATTCAAATATATGTCGTGTGTGTTAAGACACTAAAAACAACATTTACAACTGAACGTCGTCAGGAAATAACGCTAATTTTGGCTTTTTGTTGACCCTTACAATATTCATATAAATAAAAAGAAACTGCAATCGCAAGAATATATCATTTCTTTATAAAATGTTCCATGGACAGGATTTTGAGAAAATCATTATGTCTAGTCTAACGATAAAACTTTTGAAACGATTTCTGTTTTTGTTGCTTTATTAATGGAAATACGGGAACATGTACCTCTATACAGGTAGATTTTCTGCGCTTGAGTACAATTCCCGAACGTTTGCGTTACGTTTGCGCACTATTGCACGATAACCTTTAGACACTTCCAGTAAAACATAAATATTTTAAAATACGGTTGTGCATATGATAGAACTTACTTATAACTGATTGATCTTTTAAGTCAGCTATCTGTATGTTCTTTTCACTTCCAGATAAAAGTAATAAACATGTCAAGATGTACTAGCATCTCATTGATGCTTTTGATGAAGCTAAATCATTTCATCTCACCTTATTTTTAATATATGAGATATCCTGCTCCTAATCCTGCTTTCACCTTCCCAAAGATAACAGAAGTCAAAATACATATCAAATACAACTATATTCATTTTTTTATTACAGTTAATACATATGTATAAAATTTTTTGATACCAGTTTTGGATGCACAAGTGTGCACATTTCGTCAATTTACCACTCATCAGTTGTGCTTAAGGCCTAAAATGTTGAAAAACAAAAAAATAATGTGAGAAAATGTAGAATTCAAAATTTGCGCAAATGTGTTTCTCCCTCCCGGACTACACCGCGTACAGTAGAAAATTAGGAAAATCAAAGAATATATTCCGTTAGTACCTCAATTTAAGCTTCTGTTCATTTGGCCTGATACAATCACAAAGTTGATAATGCAAAATTGGATACAAAAGATAAAGGTGTTGATGACAAACACTTTGGACTAACGTTGAGTACAGGGGTCGTTTTTCACTTTTTTTTTTATTTCTTGTTTGAGTTTTTCATAGGTTATTTTCCTAAGTACATTACACAGACATCTGTCTTTTATCCTTTAAAACAATTTTATAACGGCTTAAATTTTTCACCGTGTAGAGGCGGAAGTGGCATTTTAATGAAAGATAAGTCAAAATGGGCGATGGACATTTGCGCGATTTTCTTAAATATGTGAAAGGACATTTGCGCCGCTCGAAAATGGACGTAAGCGCCAGTTTAAAATATGCCCATTTATACCGAATTAATTTGACTGAATGAAATTTGATACAAAATGCTGAAATAAAAAAAAAATGGTTGAAATAGAAAAATAAAAAAAAATGAAGCAAATTTATGAAAACTTGTCAATTTTTATCACAGTTTTTCGTCTTTATTTCCTTTCGCCTTTTTTTACTGTTTTAGGTTAAAGGGTATACGTTGTGAACAATATTTCTAGGGATTAATGTTTAAATTTTGTTGAGTAAATTTTGGAAAGCGTTAACATGGAGTTTAAGAATTTTCTAAAAACATAGGGAAAAAGTATAATTTATGATAGATATGCGTACCGAGATTTATCAACTTTTAAAAGCGGAGACCAGTCAAGGAGCTCCTGGAACAAAATATGTAGTGTAAGATTGAACACTGGTTCTGAAAATAAGTGCATTGTGAAAATGAACCCCGTGGTGAGCAGGGAGCAACAGACTGTCTGGCTGAAGACTGTTTACAGGTAAAGGTAAAGGTAAAAAATGACGCAAATTTCCATTGTTTTTGGCGCTTTTGTCCTGTCAATTGGCGCAAATGTCCATTGCCGATCAGAATATCGCCAGCTTTATACTCTAAACTTCACAGAGGGAGATAGTTTTTTAGCCCGTAGTAAGTATATATGGAGCACTTTTCCCATGTAAAAGGAGTCAAACTATACCAAAGAGCCAAAAATATATGACAAAAAAGATGGAAATTATTTCATTTTCATTCAGTACAACATTTTGGCTTACATTTTATAGATACTATAGGGATATTATATGATGTTTTATATTTTCTTGCTTTTTTTGGCGACAAGACTGGTTCAAGGCATGGTTTTTATGCTCCATGAGGTAGCGACTTTTTGCAGAACATATGTGTCGTTAGCGACAAATCCGGTGTCTTAAAATATCTTCAGAGCATACTTTGGGCCAATTGAGGGATATAGTGAAAATATATACATATTGTGGCCGCTGAAAAAATATGCCGTAACAGGGATTATCCCATTTAATTTGGTTATTGCAGCCATACCGAGCTAGACTCTTTCAGATTTTTATTTTTAAAAATTTAAGTATGTTAAACTTCATCGGAATATCGAAAAAAATAATGTATATCTCCTTAATACTCCCCGAAATATGATGTATTAAGTTTTGGCAAATGTTTTAGCTTATTTAAATGGTAATTTGTACTAGTACTGTTGGAGAATAGTTTCGAAATATCAGTTTTCAGACATAAATAGAAATATATACTTAATTGATCAAAAAGAACAATGTCTTATCTTAGTTTCTGACGTCAAACGCATTCTTAGAACTGGCTGCACGGTTAACAATTGTTAATCAAAGACGCCTAAACAAGATCGGCTGTCTTGGTCTGGTCCAAGTTGCTGGTAGAAAACGCACTCAATCTACTACCCTACAAATGGATTCTCGCTTTTAAAACAAATGAAAAAGGGTCATTGAATTGTCCAGTTGGCTGATGGTAAATAATCCGAACTTAAATATCACCCAAAGAAATCCAACAATAATTTTTTTAGTGTAAAAAGATTTTGTCATTGATAAAATTTTGAACTGTAAACATCTCCTATTTGCACACGTAATCAAAACTAGTTATTGTTGTTTAGCTGTTTTGAGTCATTTATTAAATTTTGGCCATTCGATAGCTCACTAACCCTTTAGAATTGCTTGTGAGGTGCTTTGCAACATTTTAAAGTATATTGTTACTCATCTTTACAATGGAAACCTTTAATAATAAAAAAAAAATACACATATGATTATATTTATTAGGACTCTTTGCATAATAATACGGTATATACAATAAATAGTCATAAGACAAAATCAAGCACTACAACAAATATATTTGCACCAAAAATATCAACAAATGTACGTTATTTTCACCATGGTCTCCAGAGAGAAGTATCACTATCCGAACTTTCTACACCAGAATCACTTAAATCACTGTAGGCTGATGGTGAATACAAACGTTGAGAAGTGACGTAACTTATTGTGTCAGTAAAATTCTGCCAACTACTTGGCGGAGGACTATCTTGTATACGGGAATCAAGTCTTGGCGATAACTGATTGAACTTGCTTTCATCTGCCCACGAGAAAATAGGTGTGGTTGTAGTAAGTCTACCTTGGTTTATAGAAGAGACTTGAAACTGTGTGTTGTGTAATTCTTGAAGCATTGTTGAGTCTCCTTGTCTTTGACATTTATTTGTCAACGCATAGAAATTCGTAGTCATCTGACTGGATACAGTTAAACGAACTTCGTCGCTGATATACGGAGTACTTAATACGGCGGACACTTCCTTGAGACACGAGGAGTATCCTTGGATATAGTTGTTGACCGTTAGCTGTGCATTTTCTCCGTCTATGAAAAGAAATAATATAGAATAAATTTCACAATTTTTGGTAGATTATACGAATGATCTAAAAAATACACAGAATACAAAATAATAATCATTTTAAGCAATTGTGTACATTACTGTTTGTCATATTGTCTTATTTACGCATACCCCATATTTTGCTTTGTTTAAATGGAATTATTCACATGTATTTTCAGTCTGGGTATTAGAATAAAAACATTAATGAATTTTGAAATTTACGTAGATGGGTAACTTGAGTGCTAAGACGAAATAACTGAGATAAGAATTTATATATAACCTAATTAGCATCAGTTTGGAAAAGATATAATCATATCTAACAAAATGACTATATACCTTCAGCTATTTGTTTTTGACATACATCTTCTAAGTATCTGACAGTCATCTCCATGACATCTGCTTTCTCTAACTTCACATTGTCCTAAAATTAATAAAAATAATAGTTATGAATAAGCTATAATTAATTGTTCTGACAATATGTTTCCCATGGGTTTGGTTCAAAATATTTGATAGCTATGTATCATGTTATTCTTTAATTTGAAGTTTCATAAACGAAACATATTTTCAGAAATTTGCTGTTCTTTTACTAAATCGAGACGTTAAGAGTTCGACATTTTGAAAGATAAGCTGGATTATAAAGTTTTAGAAACAATTGTCTGGTAGAGGTGTGAATGTCATCCCGCTAATATCTCTCGGGATAGATGATCATAAATCAACTTGTGAAACACTTAATAAAATAAATACATCTATATCAACTTGTGAAACACTTAATCAAATAAATAAATATTATATTCACGTGTCACCAATCAGAATGACAAATAAAACATTTTAGTTTCAAAAAGTCTTTGTGTATTGTTGATTTATTCATATTGAGAGGAAAGAAACGATGTAGCAAAAAGCTATCCTAACTTGATAAAAGACACAATTCGTTAAATTAAATGCAATGAACCTACATCTTTATTTGCAGCCCGAAGTACCAGCTGTTTCAGTTGTTGGAGACTCTTGTTGATGCGTTCCCTCCGACGTCTCTCTGTCAGAGGCTTGTTCGTCTGTAAATAATAAATTAATACAAAAATATA
Source organism: Mytilisepta virgata (assembly GCA_028015205.1). NCBI lineage: Eukaryota > Metazoa > Mollusca > Bivalvia > Mytilida > Mytilidae > Mytilisepta > Mytilisepta virgata. Next base: position 37,824,059 of record CM051519.1, read on the forward strand.
TAACACGAGCAATGTTAAATTAGTTTGTTATCATAATTTATTTATTTATTTATTTATTTATTTATTTTATGTTGTATCTTTTTCCGTTTGTTAGACAAAGCTACAATCTAACTTTTTTCTTGTATTTGATGCATAAACATGAAATGAAGCTAGAACGTATATTGTCTCTGAAGAAATATTTTTAATCCCACTTTCTAAACAAAAATCTATAGTCCAGACGGAAATTTTGTTCAGATTCATTGAAGGAATAAGTAAAATATATATCCGATTCATTTGTAGTTGTATTCATGGTACTAAACTGTTTATAACCCATTTACGCTGCTGTTTCATGTCTCGCGGAGGCGATACCACTTTAGTCATGATATTTCTACCCGTGTTTCCTTTACTATATAACGTTAAAAATAACTTAAATAAAAAAATGATAATAACTATACCTTTCTCATTTGTGCCCGCGTGTCTGTGTTGTTATTCATTGTTTTTAAATTTTTTTTGTTTTAATTTGTGTTCTCCGACTTTACTATTTATGATCTTACAGACAGAGCGACCAATTAACTCGTGAAATTGTACACGTGCCGGTGTCTGCGATTTGTGATTTATGGTTTCTTACTGTAAATTATTGTATAAATATACATGTAGATGAGTATTGCCACTTCGACCCAAGGGCATTAATTTGGGCGTGGCTTCGCACACTCCATACCGAATTATCTAAATTATCTATTAGGACCATATCAGTGTCAACACTTATTTAGACATTATCACTAATTGCAGTATACACGTCTAGTAAAGTCTATATGTTTGTTTACTTAATTTGTTTTAATTGTAATTAAGATATAAGGATTTATGATATTTTTAACATTTGGGTTCAAAAACAACACCAGTGGAGTACATTTAAATGCAGATTGCATTTTTAAAGAAGCGTGCCAATTCATAATAAATGATAGTAATTGATGTACGCATGATCTATACATTACAATGAAAAGTATAATGGAGTCAACTTTATTCTGATTTATCGTACCTGAAAATGTATACATAAATTAATATTGATGGAAAGAATATATCGTATTATGTTTAGATACAGTGGTCGTGAAAATGCAAAATGGGCCAAGTTGGGAAATAAGGGAGCTCTAAGACCAACATAAACACTTGCCTTTTATTTTTAAATCATAGGATAATGAATTGAAATTATTATATTCCTTGGTTTAATGTTAAATATTTTCAGTCACCAAGAATAATTCAATAGTTTCATTGCTATTGTCCAGAATAAAAAAGCGTCAAAAAGCAAAAAATATATTTAAATCTGATTATGTTTTAAAAAAAAATATTATTTGTTATTGAATATGCTAATAAAACATATTATCAAGCAGTTTCATTATTGTAATTTTTGTTTATTTAGGCGCATAAATTATCCGGAACGGAACTATTTCACACCTGAACCAATTTCTGTTTTTTTTTTTTATGTGAAGTGGAGGTATCTTCCACCCCAGCATTTCATCGGATGTTCTGTTGCTCTATCTTAGTTTGGCTTATATCTCTCCGGCATATTATCTCTCAGGAGGAATAATGTCCAAACAAACCTTATCTTACACAGAAATACTAAAGCTACGCATTTGTGTTCTAAATTCACAATAACGAACCATAAAATAAACAAGACATCAGTGCTCAGTCAAAATATTGGCAAAATATCTCCTATAGTGCTAGCCAAACTCTTGCAGACAGCAGCTAACAACTTAAATATTGAAACATTTCCATCTGAAAGCCTGGGTTCTTCAATTTGCAGAGATGCAGATTCTTCCATATTAAAGGTCACACCAAATTGATCTTTAATTCTTTGGATTTCGCCGCTCCAATTCCTAGACTATGTAAATTTTAAGAAACAAAATGTTTACCCCTTCATTTTGCAAAATTGATGAAAATTCGCACCAAAGTTTTCATTTTTCGAGAAGTTAAAAATAAAAATTGTTCGCCTGCAGCTAAAATTTTGTCAAAATTTTGATTTGTTTTCTCATTTTGCAATATTTTAGTTAAAAAATGTTTGCTGCACGTCTTAATCTTCACCCGAAAAAAGCAGTCCTCAAGAAAATGAAAATAAAATTAAAATTTCGCTCGCTCGCACATATAAAAATAAATTTGGTGAGGCCAAATCTATCAGCCCTAAATATTTTTGTGCAGTAGGATATTAAGAGTTTAGACGAAACCAGTCGGCGAATCGCAGTGTGGAAGATTGTTGAAATCGTTATAGTTGAACAAATAGTTACATGCGATTTTGTGGACTTTAAGAGGATAGTGTGTAGACTCTTCCAGACTCTTTTAACCATACAAATTTCACCGACATGATGATAATTTGAGTATGCAATTTTATTGTATAATAGCACTTTTTTATCTGCATTCACTGGCATATTTATTCTGTTTGCTTTTTCACCCTTTTTCCATTACATATTTTTATGGAAAAATCATCCGAGGAATCGTTACGTAGAAAGGTTCAACTAAATATTCATTCAAACTTAAAAAGGATCCAATCCACAAAAAAATGAATGAATGCGTCATCCAGACGACAAGAAGACATAATGACACTAGTGGAATAATTAAACAAAAAACATATATAACCCCGTCATCTCCATAGGTGAGACGAAAATCGTTTTATTTCTAGGTTTTACAACTGATTTCTGTAATGGAATGGAAGGCCAAGGACAACTAAAACATAAAACTTTTTAAGATTTGATACGTCATTTCCTTTATTTTTAATGTTCATAAGAAGTAAAGAATATAGTATTATTAGGCTTATTAACGGGGTGAATGTAGTTTACATAATTTTCATAAATCAGTCTTGTCAGAATCATATTATTATTTCTTGTGTTTCTCCTTTTTCCAGACGAGGTTTCTTGGGGAGAAGGTTGTATGTTTTACTTCGCAGCAATGGTAATGAAAAAAGTGGAGATTAACAATCCTGTCAAGGTCTCCAGTGCAGGATTTTAAAAGTTAATAAAGAGAAAGTAAGACAGATTTCTAATTTGATTTATTAGGTATGAATGACGGTCAACTGGAAATTTTTAAATAGCGTGTATGTTTCTTGTTGCGATCCCCATGTTGAGTCTTGTCCACCAAAAAACGTGGAAAAGAATATACCCGACACCTTCACATCACTGTCGGTTCTAATTACTATATTCTTTATTGTAAACATTCGGTGTCCATTCATGTCTACTTGTAGCCATCCATCGTTATGTCCTATTCGGTTAAGATGTATATGCTGGGTCAATTTATGCCAATGATTGTGTTGAAATTTGAAAGAAGACGACGTCATGCTGACACCAAACTTTCCGTTATCTTCTATGGTGACCCCACTTTGGTGACTTCTCCATGAGTCGTAACTTGGAATTTGCTTACTTTTAGGGAAATAAAAATATACTTCTGCGTGACCATGTTCACGCCACATAAATCGGGTTGAGAAACAATGATCTGCCGGTCTTCCACCGGAGCAATCTGTTGTCTTTCCGTACAATCCGGGAAGTTTTCCTCCGATATTGGTGTATTTACCGTGTTTTTCCCAAACCAACGAACTTGGAATATAAACCTCGTAATTCATGATGACATCAGTTGCACCGCCTTTTGGAAATCCAGGAGGATGCATGGCAAACTGTGCACCTCTTCTTCGGTCACGTTGATGTGACTGGCTATCTTTATCATAGTGAACTCTCAACACGTAACAGTGACCTTGCTTGTACATGTCAACTGCCATGTCGTGGCTGTGAACACCAAAGGAACCATGATGAAGATCTGCACCTATGCTTGAGAAGTAATGCTGTAGACTGCTATCAGGGCAATTGCCATCTTCAAAAAAGAATTAAATGTACCCACATTAGATCTTACTGTTAAGTACTGTTAATTCAGAAATTAATGCAATGCTGCGAAAACATCTGCAAGGTAAAGATAACAATGCATATAAAGTCTCGAATTTTAATGTTTGCTGCTAATATTCTATTGCAACTTTAATATAATAATTATTCGCATAATAAATGGACGCAATAGTTTCCAAATTTGCAGTATGTTACAGGAAATGAATGTAATACAACGAAACATTCGAGGAATTCTCGGTACACCTCTCATTTTTACCTTTTCTACAAATAAAATGTATGTTCATATATTATATATATATATCACTGTCAGGTATGTAAATCTTACAGCTGTATTTTAACATAAATTGTTAATACTTTTTCCGTTTAAGTGAGAAAAGATAATTCCAATACAGTACACCTTTATTAAATTTACAATAGATTCCAGTTCTTGGTTCCTCTGTGCAAAGTTGGTCGCTGACATTTCTTTGTAGAAAAATTACAAAGGCTTGATTATCTTTAAAATAACTTGCTTAAAAACGAGAACTTAGGTACATGTACGTGCAGAACCACTAATCATCAACTGAAGCTAGAACACGACTTCGCTAAATATAGTTGTTGATAACAGCTGCCGGACTATTTCATACTCGTATGTTTAACTACTTGGCTACTTTCTGATAGATGTAAAAATATTATCTCCGATTTGATAACACGAGAGGATTTTTTTTAAAGAATGTCGTGATTCCCAAGATCAATGTCTTAAAGAGACCAACCAAAAAAAAAAAAAAAAAACATACAAAAAATACCAAACGAACCCAAAACGACAAAAAAAAACAATACTGGAAAGCTGCTGTTTGAATTGAAAATGATCCTGCACCCCTTGCGAGGAGTTGGGACACTTCAAGATTCCTATCTAAAATTTGTATGCTATTATTATATCAAGAAATTAAATCACTAAGTTGAATGAAACGGAAAAAAGTTTAGTTTGAAAACATAAATTCATAATTTTAGAAATTCAACCCCTGTTGGTCCTAATTTTGATAATCAAAATTCTAAAATCTTATTGCGCATCTACATAAAGTGTTTGAAAATACTTTAATGAAACAAATTGCATAAACAAAATACAAAAATGCAAATATAAAAGAGGAGATTAGGTCGGTCACAAGCTTAACTTCACAATTTTCGAATAAATTGATTAATAATATATTGACAAAATGTACTAGAAATAATTCGGGCTTACAGACGCTAAAAAAAGCATCTGGGATCATTTCCTTGTCCTTCTTCCTCAATATAAATCAGAGTGTTTCTCTTTTGCATCACTAACCCTTGTAAAATTTTGTCTTGATTTTCTTACCTGGTAACAGAAAACACTTCACTACTCCAAGAACAGTAGCCAGCAAGATTTCCTTCATACTGAGAAAAATAAAAAAGAAATAAAAGCGCACAAAATTTACAAACTTAGTTAATAATTTCTAGGGGATTTCAGTTTTTAATGAGATTTATAGCGATTTCTCGATGCAATATAGGATGATAACAATTCTTTGCAGAAAGCGACCAAAACTTGACTTCTCTTTTAAAGATTTGCCTACAATTTACAAACTTAGTTAATAATTTCTTTGAAGTCACAATACCGGATTTCAGTTTTTAATGAGATTTAAAGCGATTTCTCGGTGCAATATAGGATGATAACAATTCTTTGCAGAAAGCGGCCAAACTTTACCTCTCTTTTAAAGAACTGCCTAAAAACAGGTACTTACGTACTTTCAGGAGCAACACTGACAAACAAGACGAACGAATTTCCTAGATATAGCTATCGATAAGATCTTATTTGACCTAATGGCATGTTAGACATGTACAGGTAGTATGATCAATTAAATTGAAATATAGAACCGAATTTCTTAACGTCAGGAACCTTAAATCTATCCTTTATCAATTACACACCTGTATAAAAGCCTAAATAGGATTTTACCGTACCCATACAGATACAGATACACCTGGATATTTGCAGCAAACTTCAAACATATACCTTCTTGATATTTGGTAAAATCATACAAAATATGATTACTCATTAAACAAGCCTAACCCCGCCACATTTTTATGTGCCTGTCCAAAAATTAAGTGTTTATCAGTGATTGTACATTTCTTAGTGTTGTTTACGTATATTTCGAATAAGGTTTTTATTTTAAGCATTTTGTAGTTTCGGCTGAATTTCTTTACAACCTCTTAATACAGGCACTCTAAAGGCTTGCTGTACAGTATGGACATATGACCCATGTTTCAGGTGGCTGCTGTCTCATTGACATTTATACCATACATGTGTCTCCTTTCATGATTTTTATGAGAAGTTTTACGTGGTACCATATAAAAAAAAAAAAATTGACCGAAACCACAAAATATCTTGAAATAAAGATTCTAAATAATTATACATAAACAACAAGACTGAACAATTTACAAAAACTCCATACTTAGGAAAGGAATACAATTCGGACAAATAAGCAAAAGTAGCAGTTAAATATACGAGTTTTAAAAAAATTGCCAAGAACGGCAACGCAATGAGTTTGGCACTTGAAAAATATGACAGACAGTATAACCCACCATAACCCCATCGTCGGTGGTCCACCTAAGCAAGCGTGACAAACAGGAGGCAAACAGTCTCGCTTGCTGAAGTGGACCACCGACGTGGGGTAATGGTCGGTTAGAGTAAGAGTACGAGTCAGATATAAGATAAGAGTTAGAGGCAGAACTAGGGATAAGGTAAGAGTTTGGGTTAGGGGTAGGACTAGGGTTAGAGTTAGGACTCGAGTTAGGGTTAGGAGTAGGACTGGAATCCGTAAATGTTCATACCCGTCCTGAAATACTCTAAAATTTCTGTTTCATGAGGGTGCTCTCTTTCAGGTCCGCGTTACATGGGCGCGGCAAACTTTAATGTCCATCGTAACATAAACGAGACCGAGATCATTCGTTCCCGTCCGGAATGACTCTAAAACTTCTGTTTCATAAGGTGCTCTCTTTCAAGTCCGCGTTACATGGACGCAGCCATCTTCGGTGTTCATCGTAACATCAATGAGATCACTCCTCATCACTATGACGCCAATGGAAAGCTTTTAACGAAAATATAATCAGAGGTTTTGAAGACCGTCAAACAACACACACGTATCAATGGAATCGAAAACGCCTCTCGTTGATTTATTGGTTCCTGCTAGATATTAAATACCTGTGGATCTTTCTAACACCAAAGCAAAACCAGAAATGAAAAGGAAAATACTTCCAACCAAAGTGAAGAGAACCAAACGGCTGGAAAACACAAGTGGGGGACCCGGCAAAGTGGATCCAAACAAGAAATGTACAGTGTCAAACGAACAAGAGCTTTGCGGAATTCTACAAAAACATGAATATCTGCAAGGGAGGTATCAGGATTGACAACGAATGGAAAAGACTTAATAGAGACCTCATCAGAAAAGTGAAATTCTCGAAACGAATACCTTGGCAAACGTTTGTGTATGAATCAACAAGCCGTTGATGAACCTGTAGCTAATATAAGCAGTTGCAGGACGATCGGAGCTCATTCTTCTATCGAATCCAAGGAAAGAAAGATATCTTAAATGTATACCTGTGACATATGAGGAAACCAGTCCAAGCGAAACTTCAACCTAGAGAGACACAAAAAGAATGCACACGGTATTGAAGAGGATTCAACAGACTATAGTGATTCAGGAATCGGAACAAAGTAGTGACCATGGATCCAACGAAGACTCCGAAGAGCAATGCGGACAGTCTTCTTGGTATGTCATTTCGAATAGAATATTTCAAGTACATCAATCGGAATACTCACAGACAGTAAACTAGTCAAAGCCGGAATGGAAGAAGACAAGGCACGCTTGGCAGCATATAGAGACATGTCTGACTCATACAGAGACGAAATACGAAAGCATTACCTCGAACTGGTGTCCTGGCATCAAGACATGAATAAAGACCCCGTACATAGAAAGATCAAGAAAACGGCTAAACTCTTGAGAGAAGAGGAATACTACGAATCAAAGGAATCATGGGAATAGACCGTAGAAAAACGAAAATATCTGCTTAACTGTGTAGTGAACGACTACGACCCACACCAGCTGACTCTATGTGACGGAGGAATTGGAATTACCATATTACAAAGAAAAAATATAACAAAAAAAGGAAGGAGGGTAATGCAGCCTATATATGTTTATACATATATATAGCCAGTCACAAGCCTGGATAAATGCAGAGTGGACTTTCAAAGGACCCGGATCATAGGGTGCTCTCGGACAGATCCAATCTTTGACTAACGACAATCGACCACCACTAGCAGCAGCAGCAAAAAACCGAAATGAGCACCTGAGTATAGTTATGAGTAGCGATGAACAGCAAAGAGCAAACAGCGATGAGCAAGAGAAGAGTAGCAATGACGAACAGCAACAAGCAGCAGGAACAGGAACAGCAGCAAAAACAGCGATAAGTAGCACCAAAAAACCGAAATGAGCACGCGAGTAAGGTCTTGAGTAACGATGAACAGCAAAGAGCAAGAGAAAAACAGCGATAACGAACAGCAACAAGCAGCAGGAGCAACAGCAGCAGCGAAAACATCGACAAGTAGCACCAAAAAACCGAAATAGACACGCGAGTAAGGTCGTGAGTAGCGACGAACAGCAAAGGGCAAGAGAAAAACAGCGATGAGCAAGAGAAGAGCAGTGATGACGAACAGCAACAAGCAGCAGGCGCAACAGCACCAGCGAAAAAAGCGACAAGTAGCACCAAAAAACCGAAATGAGCACGCAAGTAAGGTCATGATTAGCGATGAACACCAAAGAGCAAGAGAAAAACGGCGATGAGCAAGAGAAGAGCAGTGACGACGAACAGCAACAAGCAGCAGGAGCAACAGCAGCAGCGAAAACAGCGACAAGTAGCACCAAAAGACCGAAATGAGCACGCGAGTAAGGTCATGATTAGCGATGAACAGCAAAGAGCAAGAGAAAAACAGCGATGAGCAAGAGAAGAGCAGCGACGACGAACAGCAACAAGCAGCAACAAGCAGCAGCAGCAGCAGCAGGGAAAACAGTGACAAGTAGCACCAAAAAACTGAAATGAACACGCTAGTATAGTCATGAGTAGCGATGAACAGCAAAGAGAAAGAGAAAAACAGCGATGACGAACAGCAACAAGCAGCAGAAGCGAAAACAGCGACAAGTAGCGTAAAAAAACCGAAATGAGCACGCGAGTATACTCCCCATTAGCGATGAGCAACAAAGAGCAAGAGAAAAACAGCGATGTGCAAGAGAACAGCAGCGATGACGAACTACAACAAGCACCAGGAGCAGCAGCAGCAGCGAAAACAGTGACAAGTAGCCCAAAAAAACTGAAATGAGCAAGTAAGGTCATGAGTAAGTAAATAATGGGAAAATGGCGCAAAAATCCATCACTTCCGGTTGCGTATGCGCGCAAACCACTTCCGGATTCGCCAGCACATGCGCATACCATACATGCGGGTTTCAGCACGTGATTGACGTCACTTCCGTAAACAAATGGCGGGAAACCCACTACTTCCGGGTACTTCCGGTTCGGTTCAAGTATGCGCAGTCCCCACATCCCAGTCCCGGTGCGTGATTAACGTCACTTCCGTAAACAATTGGCGGGAAAACGCATGCGCGCAAACCACTTCCGGGTACTTTTGGTTTCGGTCACGTGACTTCCGGTTTCGGTGTCCTCACTTCCTGTGACGTCATTTCCGGTTGACGTCACTTCCGGATGATCCTCCTCATGATACTCCACCACACCACCACCACAAATCATAACTGAACTGTGCCCATATACTAATATGGAGTAGGCTTTAGCCTAAAATCGGGCGAAGCCAATATCATAATAAGAATGAAAGACTTTCTTTAAATAATGTACTTACCAATCTTGACCTTCAGTTTGACTTTTGACCAAATCTCTTCATCCCTGGCTTTATCCTTTAAAATATGAAAATGCAATATTGTTAAATATATGTTAGATAATTAAGTTCTGCTCATAATCTATCATTATATATCATACTGAAGTATGTATGTATACTGAGTATATATGTTATATATATATTCACTGGTGAAATGTCTTTATGGTAAAGCTGAAATTCTGGTTAGTACAATATAAAAAAAACAACAGTAAGAGGCATTGAAAACAAGTAACATGATACTTTACATGGCAAATGAAGATGGATTCATACATTGTATGTATACATGTACTTGACCCAAAAGCAAGAAATGTTGTAAAGATGAAACATGCATGCATGCATTCTAAAACAATATAATACAAAAAAGAAAAAAAATCATGAGAAGCCAACCAACATAGGACAATGTAAGAATTTTTAATTAGATTTACATGTTATATCTGAAGTAAATTAATTGATCTCATAGTAAATTTTACTATTTTTGTGATAAATGTGATTTGTCTAAATTTTTACTCTGTTGGCCCCTCATTTTATGTCATTCTAATTTGTCACTGAAAGAAAAACAATCAACTCTTCTTTTCTTACTGAAGTCTTGTACATTTTGAATCTCATCTGATTGCTGGTACTTGATACTGGCATGTATGGATGGTGTGTTTTCTTGTATGCATGTACACGATTAATTCTTTTAAATGTGGTTTTCTTTAATGAATTTAAAATGTAAATCAAGACATATTTTTTGTTTTCTCGAAGTGTTAATGAATAATGTACTTTAAGTGTTTGTTTCTGTTTTCATTTTCTTTGTGCTAATTCTTTAGAAAAAAATATACACAGAGAATTACATCACATGTGCATGCCCATACATTTGTACATGGTCATGGTGGTGTCAGACAAATAATTATATATAAATTGATAGTATAAATTACCAAAAAAATCATTTTGGAATTGTTAATTTTTACATTATCATAGTGTGAAGGTTAGAGGCTGGTATGCCCCCCACCTAATCAATATGATTCTTCAATCCTTAAAAAAATGCAGTCAAAATTTTACAGTCCAAACATTTCACTTTAAGTCATAGATCTTTTTACACATACAAATGTATTGAACATGGTGATGATTTTTAAATTCAATTTTAAAGTGTATGAAGGATAAAAAATCATTGCATTTGATGTAAATTTCATATGATGATAATTATAAACAGCATAAATGTTAATTAATAGTTAATGTTAAAAAACAATTATATTATCTCAACCAATAAATAAATTGAAAACTTAAAAATTTAAAAATTACATGTAGTGTTTAAAAGTGAATTAGTTTTTATGTATTGTGTGTTTTTTTTACAGATTTTTTTATGTATTTTAAATTTTTCTTTTTAAGAATGGTGACTACCCTCCTACTTGGGGAGTCAAAATATGTCCTGAAGCATAGTATTTTTTAAGTTTCTTGAAGTGCAAGTGATTTTTAATGTGTTTTCTGTTTTCTTTTTCTTTGTGTTCTAAATTAGACAAAAATAAATATACACACAGTCACATCACATGTGAATGCCCATACATTTGTACACATGGTATCGGACAAATAATTATATATTAATTGAAAACATGGAATAAGTTTCCATTTGTACCAAAAGAGTCATTTTTGAATCATTTATTTTTACATTTTCTTTATCATAGTGCGAAGGTTGGAGGCTGGTATGCCCCCACCTAATCAATATGATTCTCCACACCTTCAGAAAATAGCATAAAATTTTACATTCCAAAATTTGTTGTTAAATTCTTTCCAAACCAAGGATCCATGAATTGATGGTTGTTGTTTTGAACTACATTTAAAAACAGGGCAGTCTAAAACAGGGGGCAATTGTACATCATCTCCCAAAAAAAAAACAACCACAGGAAGTCCACCCCATAACTCAGAACCATTACCAGTCCCAAATTTACACATAAATTCCATCCATCCCAGAGTATTACATCCAATCAATGAACGGTCATCTACGAGCAGTACTTTCAACCCTTCACAATTTGTTTGTAATGTTTCCCCATTTATTCCACCAGGAATCTTAAACTCTTTTTATTTAGTAGTTGGAATTTTTAAGAAACTATGAATGGTCACACCAGATATTAAATTAGCACTATTTCCAGTTGGACAAAGAACTTGAGCACTTTTATTAGAATTGAAATGCAATCTTATAGCTTTGACCAAACATTTGATTAAATATGATTTACCACAACCACAACCAGCTGTACCAGCAACAATTAATCTAAGGGGTTCAAAATTTGAACTATTATTTTGGAAGTCAAAAAGGGTTTTCATAACAAGTTTAAATGCAAACATTTGCTCTTTATTTAAAGAAGCTATTTTCACATCTGGAATTGACAATTTATCATCCTGACTTTCATCTTTTAAATTCTCTAACAATTTAACACCCAAATCATTTGAATAGCAGCCTCACTTTAATGACCAGTCATAATCTGGCCCACTATCATCATATTTATACCCCCCGAAAACGAAGTTTAGGGGGTATATAGGTTTCAGTCTGTCTGTCTGTCTGTCCGTCTACGTGTACCATATGGCAAAATTGCGGGTACTTTGGTAATTTGCATAGCGGCCATTTTGGATTTCTCTGACGACATTCATTACAAAGCATTAAACTTGCCCCAAAAAATAAAAATGCAAATATTCAAATTCTTATAACTCATAAGCAATTTGTCCGCATATAGGTACATTCTACACAATATTAGCTTTCCTTTCGTGTGCAAATAAACATTGTCAGCATTGAAAACTTTCGGCCAATTCAGTTTAAAAAACTGAAGCGTAACCGTAGTATAACTGCTATATGAATTAACAAAAATTAGTTAAAAATGCAAATTCAAACTACAGATACAGATATAAGGCGTTATCGTATTTCCCCATGCCTATATCGACCTGCTGAGACCTTCACGATTTCCCGTGTTTCGGCACTGTGACGTCGTAAAGCGTTGACCCGACCCTAATATGAGCTGACCCGAATATATCAGCGACGTCATAATGTTTGACCCAACGTTGACTCGAATATATCAGGAAACATCCGGTTATAGGCAGATGGCCATTGAAAAGTAAGAAATTCCATTAAGATTGCTAGTTAACAATACGATAAATTTATCATCAAGTTTTCTTCAAACAAATATTGTAAAATATAAGCCGCTCGACACAATATGAAGCTTTTTAGCTCGTTCGCTCCGCTCACTCGCCGAAAAAGCTTCACATTGTGTCTCGCGGCTGATATTTTACGATATACGTTTGCAGAAAACCTGATAATATGTACATATCATACATAAATTGTCCGCATATAGAGAACAACTTTGGAGGATGAATTTAATGAGGAAATAAGTTTTATCTCACCTGCTTTCATAACTTTTCGGCCAAAATGTTTTTAAAACATGATAATTTCAAGTCTCCCATAGCGTAATCCTTCAAATATGAAGCCTTTCCCTTAAACAAACAATTTGTAAATATCCGCCAAAGGAAGTTTTCATAGACATTAGTTTAAGAGCCGAGACGGAAAAGGACTCGATTGTCCGTAATTCAAACAATTTTATTATTTTCGATCTACAACTAAGGGAGGTAATTTGCTTAAAAGGGCTGAAGTCACGTGATGCAAATGCCATGAATAATGTACCCAGCATTTTGCCATATGCATGCTTTGTTTTATCAATTCCCGTTCCAGCTTATTCGGACCTGTTTACCGCCACGATTTTAGTATTATCACTACGATTTTCAGACGCCCAAATTACGCCTTCCGCCCTCTTAAACGTTTTTCTACTTCAACTAAGTAAAACGGTAAAAAAATAAAAACGCAAAATTCGCTCGGAACCTTTCGCGACATGTCGATATGCCCAGGCATGAAGTTAAAGAATGAACGTTGACTTATCCTCACGGCGCTTTGACTGGCTGATGGTAGAACTTTCGTCTTTGCAAACGCCCATAAGATTTTGACTCGGCATTATTTAATGGCGGCATGATGAAGCCAGTAAAAAATATGCCAGCCAAACGTGAATACACTGATCTTTGGAAATTCCTTCAATCTTCATCATAAGGCGAAACCTTTATATTAAGTACTACGCATATGTGTCAGTCGGTGAAGTCTCACAAATATTTCCATGTGCTCACGGACGTAAATTTTACTGGTGAAGTCACAGTCTCACAAGTATTTGGAAAAGTGCCGAAAATCGGAAGAGGACAAAATTAGGGCGGCTGATGATGTGCACAATCATAGCTCAAAATGAATTACCATTTAGTACAGCTCCGCTCCTTACAATTTCCATTAAGGATATTTTTCCAGATTAGTGACTTGCTGCAGGTATGTAGATCATTTTATCAACTATCAACATAAAAACACTTTCTCACAAAGACAAGTAAGATTTCATTAGGATAAATGAAATTTGTCCCAGCTTGTCTTTCACTCTCTCTCTTAATTCCCTCTATTATGGTCTGGATGATGGGAAGGAGGGGGGTAAAAAAGCGTATTTTCTAGGGGCCACTATGCCCAAATTTTTTTCAAGTTTGGACTTAGTTTTTTTTCCAGCATTTTTTCCAGCAAATGTCTCCTCCCTCACCCCCCGTTTAAGAACTTTGACTTATCCTCACGGCACTTCGACTGATGGTAGAACTTTCGACTTGCAAACGCCCATAGATTTTGACTCGGCATGTTTTACAATCTAATAAAATGCTCTTACAGCTTTAAATCAATGTTCTGAAACTTTGCAGGGTGTTTCATCTACTCCTCTTACAGCTTTTACTTTCTAAAGTGCAGAGGGCTCAACAGATGCATGATCGGGGGTATCAATAGTGCGTTAAGGACAGATTATGTGGAAAGGTTTACAAAGCAGTTGGCGCGGGGGGTATTTGTGGGCCACTAGACCACAGGAACTCTAGTTAAAATCTGAATCAGCATTATCAAACTCAGCCTGTGGTTGTAACAAATCAATCCAATCAGGCTGCTCTACATCATGATGATCATCATTATCACCATCATCATCATTTTCTTCATCAGAGTGATGTATATTTTCGTCAATTGACTTTGCCCTTTCTATCAGTTGATAAAAAATCATGAAACTTGTCAACCCAGGACACATCATCACTTTTTATTTCTGATAGTTTTCTCCAGTTTGGCCAGTGCAATAGTAAGATGTTTTTACAGTAATCTTCTGTCGGAGGCCATGATGCCCTTAGACTCCCCCCCCCCCCCCAGAAATGAAAGGAACTTTTCCTTGTTTACATGTAAAATTGTACCAAGATGTGATATCATCATCAGGACGTGACAAGTATTTGTCCAAAGGAGTTTTTCTTGTCACTGTTAGACCATTTTTATCAAGAACTCGAAAACCAGAGAGACTTAAATTTTGAAATGAATGGCTACATCTGTACAGTGGAAGAGAAGATATTTCAAAGGAAGATTCAACGGCTGAAATATCTCTTTTAACGGTACCCATTAAAAGTTTTGTACAAAGTGATTTTGTTGTTGAACCTAATGTTTCATCAGAACAGTTCACCATGTCACTAAACAAATCAGCTATGGCACCAGTAGGTTCATTGCCTTTACAGGCATATCCTGTTATGTACTTTTCCAAGGCAACTATTTCATCAACCGAAGGGTTTTTGGGCCCACTTTCAGATTAAATAAGTGAAATATCACCATTTGCTCTCCAAGCCTGGGTATAATATTGGGAATGCTAGACAATTGAAGAATGGTCTCTTTGCATTTCTAATCTGAGTGAACCATTTCTGTCTCTTGCTATTGCAGGATTTTCACGGAGGGGTTTACAAGGATTTATGGTATCTCCAAATTCCATTCTACATTGTTTAAAGATTTTGAATTAGATGGGGATTTTTTTTTTTTTGTTGAACGTAAACAATAATCAGAACATCTGTGTATATTAATTTTGTTACATAGAAGCAAGTGATCTTCAAGAAAAGTTTCCTGAGATTCACTAACATCCATTAATAATTTGATAAGGGGATTTTTTTCTTCAGGTGGTGCAGGACAAGTTCCTTCAGGGGGTGGCCATAGATTTATATTTGGATTTCCACTTTCATCTGCACCAGCAGGATGACTTGCTGTCATTTTAAAGTTGTTTTTGGCCCATTCAGATAACAGCTGGGCACATTCATCATATGATTTTTCTTCAGAAAATCCTGCATGTAGTAAATAATGTGGTTCACAATCAGATCGCCAGCAAAGACCATGCCAATGTATCATACCCCTTGACTTGGAGAACTCTTGTCTATACCAATAGGTTCAACCCCATATACTGGTGCCATAACTTCTTTAAAATAGTTTACTGTACGACGATCAAAAATAATCTGCCACGATGTGGCTGTTTTCTTGCACAGCATTGAACATATTTTGAATATTGTCTAAGTCTACATGTGTACCTGTTGTTTTTTCAATATATATTGACAATATTCTTTTTAAAATAAAACTCGGCACAACTACCAGCAGTAAAGAAAGATGGAAGACCATGACCTTCATTTATTTTGAACTGAATAAGAGCTCTTAGTTCTTTTACACGCTGACTCCAGTACTGAGACGTACCACGAAGACTTGCACTAAAATACAGAATTTTTTCCCTGATTTGAGTTTTTCTTTAAGGTCAGATAAAGCTATAACTGATTCACCAAGTTTTTGCTGCACAATAAATGTCCTGTGTTCCAAAACTCTTTTTCTCATAATCATGTTATGAACTATAAATTTGAAATATTTATGTGAAGAAAACCTTGCGTCTTTAAACCAAAGAAGATGATTTGCCCAATCAGAAAGTTAAGTGCATGTCCTGGGGCGGTTCACATGGAAATCAGCAGTACCATATGGAAATAAACAGCGGAAGGCCATAGAAAAGAAATTTCTGGTTGTAAATTCAGAGAGTGGGGTATTATTTCTAGTAGGCCAAGGCAAGCATACTTGACCTCTTTTAATAACACTAATATCTATGTTGTCATTTTCAGCAATTTCATTTATTGTTTCATCAATTGTTTTTCTTATATTGACATTTGGATCAGGTAAACTAACACCAGATTTTCTTCAAGATTAATTTGTTCAATTGCAGGACCTTGGTCATTTAAATGGTTAGTATCTTCTTTAAATTCTAAAGTGTGAATGTTAGGAAGTTCGCCATATAAAGGTAATAAATTTAGTCTATCTTCACTTATTATAATGTCTTTGTATACCGGATTGTTTTGCTTAAGCCAAATGAGAGCATTTTGAATTTTAAACCTCCTTACATTAAATTCTTTTGATGTGTAATTTTTTCCTTGTTTTCTTACTCTGATTATTTTAACCTCGGATGGAAGTTTTGGGTATATTCATTAATTTCCTGGGGAAATGATACACAGTGGCCTTTGACAGCAAGACCCCCATGTTTCAACACAAATTAATACATGCGGATAGTTTTGAAATTAACTGTTGTTCAACTATTGTCATGTCCTTATGTTTAGGTGGAACAATTCATGGGTCCATGTTATTTTCTTTTGAAAACATTTTAATTGGAAGTTTATCTTTAGAACACCTTTGACATATACTATTTTGTATAGGCATATCAATTCGTGTTTCGTTGCAGATTGTACATGTACATGTATTTATTTGGTAGCTCATTTCTTTAATTTCAAAAGAACGAATACAGTTAGTTGTCAAATTTAAATGTTCATCAGTTGTTAATGGCAAGTTTTCAGGAATGGATTCTAAAGTTAAGTTAAATTTTTTAAGTTTATATCTCAAATTTTTATTTATTCTAATTTGTCTTTTTTAAATTGTTCTTTGACATTTTTCTACATTTATCTAATAATACATTTGAATTATGATCACTCAGTTTCTCTAATAATACATTTGAATTATGATCACTCAGTTTCTCTAATAATACATTTGAATTGTGATCACTTTTTTCATGGGAAGTTGTTTTTTTATTTCCATCATGAACTTAGGATTTCTTATTTTGTGTATTAGAGGTCAGCTTTTTAGGAAATGGCTTTTTCTGTTTCTTTGTTATGAGATTAATGTTGTCTGGGATAACTTTTGGCTTTTTTTAGCAACAGAGGTACTTGGTTCATTTTGTTTTCTTTTAAGATTATGTTTAGATTCAGAAGTTTTGTCTGTAGACAACTCTAGCATGTCAATTGAGGTGTTAGTTACAGGAAATAAAAATTGGAAATGATGGTTATGTAACAAAATGTTCAAAGTTGTATGTCTAGAGTTTTCTGATGTTTGAAATTGTTGTTTTGTAAAGCATATATTTTCTAACTGATCTACTCCCTGCATCCATATATTTATATTTACATCTAAAAGTTGACATGCAACTGAAATTTCACAAGAAGTAGCATATTGGCTACCATTCACCATGCAGTCCCAGTATTTTGAGGCTGAATGGATATTGTCATGGCACACTTCAACCATAGATTTGTACAAAGAAAATTCTTCGTAAACTTTAGAACAAAAGATCTATAAAATAAACTTTGAGAAAAGTTGCCTACAATTCCTAAGCTTAAAGCGTGGAAAAAGCAGCTGCCATCTCCAGGAGCGTTAACAATTTTAAAGTTTGTATTGTCAAGTGTTATTTGTTTTGACGCAGGATATTTTTTAGATAAGATATCACTTTGACTTGCTTCATATTGTGAAGATTCTTGATTTTTTATTTCTTCATGTGGTTTAGATTTTTCACTTTTAAAGTTCAAAACAGGCATGACAGGTGAACATTGAGTTTGAATATCAGATTTTGTTTTGGACATAGAAACAGGGAGAGAATTTTGGCTAAGAGGCTTAGTTTTTTTTATGTAAGTTATCTTGATTGTTATCTGACTTCAAGATACTTGCCTATGATGGCTTTGGTTTGTTCAGTAGTGAAACCATTTTTGCTGGTGGCTTACCAAAATGTTCTTGAAGCCATGATTCTGAATTGTAAATTTTAACAGAAGGCTCAGTTTGTATTACTGGTCTAGTTTGATCTGTATTGGCATAGGTATGGTCAGCATGGACAATTGTTTTTTTAATTTTATGGTAAGTGTGGTCAAACAATGAAGAATGCATTTTGGACAAGAAGGTTTGAATGCTAATTGTCGTTGTTACAACGAATAGGCTTGATAAAATTAACAAATTGTACCTTGATGACAATCGTCAATCGAGAGTAGACACAGGGTCGTCTGATTGATAGCAGACGATATCCGATGGCAGGTGCGTGCAACAGAATATTCGAATTAAACAAAATTAGATGCAATAAATAGGCTGAAAAGCATACTAGAATGGCTGAAATATTGAAACATTTGAAAAACATTTAAAATTAACCAATGGATAACTTTTTATTCCTTTTATTTCAATGTACGTAGCAATATTTTTTAGTCCTTCGTCATGTAAACACGGCCATATTGGAAGCCGTTGTTATGGTGTCATATTTGTAGGTCATTGAAGAAATTTTCGAATAAAGTTCCCAATGCGCACAAAAACTCGAAAAAAAGTCGGTGGAAAGTAGTCTTACTATAGGCATTCTAGGACAGCAATTTAGCAATATAGCAATACTATTTAAGGAATGTAGCTATTTAAAGAATGTATGACGTCACAGAGGTATGTAACAATACTATTTAAGGAATGTAGCTATTTAAAGAATGTATGACGTCACAGATGAATGTAGCAATGGTATTTAGGGAATGTGACTATTTAAAGAATGTATGACTTATCATGATAGAATGTAAAAGGTATTTTAAAAATCATTATTCAAGCGTCGGAATGGTATGCGTTATATTTTGTAATGTGATATTGCTAGGTTATCTGTAACGAATACTTGAATAAATACATATTCCATTTTTAGTTTATTTTAGAATGTAAAGGACTTTATAATAAGATATGTTCGAAAACATGGATATAGAAACTGATTCCTTTTGCACACGGTTATTTAAATTTAAACCATGGCACCCAACAAAACTTTTTTATGTTGCGCGAGAGCAAACGTTCGAAAACTGGCCAACACAGATATTACAAAAGCCTAAGGACTTGATTCAAAATGGATTTTTTTACACTGGAATCGGAGATAAAGTAACATGCTTCTATTGCAACATTACATTGAAGCAGTGGGAAAGAGACGATTGTATTGAATCTGAACATTTAAAATGGGAACCAAATTGTTTATACGCTAAAATGATTTCAAACAGATCTTACCAACCCGATATGCTTCTCTGATGACTCTAAAAGCTAAATGCAAAGGAATTTCTACAACGGTATGCATGAAAGGAACGTAAAAAATGAAAAGAATTTTATTAAAATTGACATATAAACACCTACAATTAAACTCCACCAGAACTCAGCAAACAGTAGACATGACGGAAGCACAAGTTAAGTTGACTCATCAGATGTATAAACTCGAATTTGCTAAGCGGATATGTGATCAGATTGGAGAACTGTCGATAAAGTACTGCTATGGATGTGAAGTCAGTCATCCCAGTCAAACACATCACACATGTTTAATGTTGACAGAATTGGAACATTTTTACTTATACAGAAACGAGGCATATGAAATATGTAACAGTGACAAACTTACAACATATGAACGTGTTATTGGACTCTTGGGTCTATCTTTTGATGTCAAGTCTACATTGCCACAACTTTTATTTGATAAAAATATGACTCTCAAAGAAAATGAAGTTTTCCCAATGGTGGAAAAGATGATCAGATTAGAAGACCGTTTCGTGTCATAATATAAATATCAGTGTTGCATGAATTTTCTCCAGTTTTAATCGAAAATGAGCAAAAGAATTTTTCAACATTCAGCTTTTTTAAAAGCAGTATATCACGCCGAACCAATACAGAGAAAAATAATAATAGAAAGTATTACAAACGATCAGACGCGAGCCATATGTGACATTGCTGCAAAAATACTGCGAGGGAGAATTAACATGATTCCTATACACTGGAAAAAGTTAAAAGACTATATGCATGTGTTGCGTTCTTTGACTTGTCCTGGAATCAATGTTACGAGAAAGAAAAGGACATTACTGGCGTTCCATACGTTACTACCACTTTTGATCAAACCTGTGATGCACTTATTGGATGAAGTCTGACCGTGATATATAGAACTATTTAACTGTTTAAGTGTCATTTTGTAGAACTATTTCACGAGATATACTTGTAGGTTTTGCTTTTTATTCTTAATGTCAAAAATAAAATAAATTCACAATATTTGGTGTTTTTAATTTTGTTTGTTTTTTTCTTCAGATCATGGTTAGAGGTGTAAACAAAAAAAGAGTTGATTCCATCTTGAAAAAAATTTATTATGACCTCCCTTCAGCTGGTGCATATGCTGGTCCAGACAAATTGTATAGAGTACTTAAAGCAAGGGGTGTTAAAGATATAGGGAAATACACCATCAAAAAATGGTTACACAATCAAGACAGTTACAGTTTACAAAAACCAGCTCGTAAGACATTTAGAAAGGCTAAGGTCGTTGTCTCTGGAATCGATGATCAATTCGATGCAGATTTGGCAGATGTGTCCAACGTTTCCAGTCAAAATAACGATGTTAAGTATCTCTTGTTTGTTATAGACATCTTTTCAAAATATCTCTGGGTAGAACCACTGAAAAATAAAACAGCAAAAGAAGTTATTAAAGGGTTTCAAAACATATTTGAACAGGGAAGAAAGTGTAAAAAACTAAGGACAGACAAAGGAACAGAGTTTACTTCAAAACTGACACAAAACTTTTTCAAAAATGAAGGAGTATATCATTTTACAACGTTTAACTCAAATACGAAAGCTAGTGTTGCAGAGAGAGTAATACAAACGATAAAAAATAAGATATACAGATGGTACACCAAGAATAGAACACATAAGTATATCGATGTTTTACAAGATATAGTAAATACGTATAATGCAACACCCCACAGAAGTCTAGGACACATAGCACCGAAAGACGTAAACAAAGAAAACGAGCCAGATGTATGGGCACACATGTATTTAAATATAAAAAAATCAAAAAAATCAGTCACTGCCTATCAATTCAAACCCGGAGATCTGGTCAGAATTTCCCATAACAATATGCCATTTGACAGATCGTACGACGAACATTTCACGAGAGAAATTTTTAAAATACACAAACGCATGCGAATGCAAGGTATTCCTATTTATAAAATAAAAGATATTCAAGATGAACCCATCAAGGGAAATTTCTACGAAAGTGAGTTACAAAAGGTTAGTAAGGACGCAGATGCACTTTGGTATATCGAGAAAAAAATTAGAAAGCGCAAACGAGACGGTGAAGTTCAGTGGCTAGTCAAATTTGATGGATGGCTCGAAAAATATAATCAGTGGATACCAGAAAAGGACATCACTGACAACATTCCTGCTTAACAGTAAACATCATGAGTATCTACGTTGTCCTTAGTAGTGATAAATCTTCCGAATATTATCCAGGAAACAAACCGTACAGCTTTAAATCACATTTGAATGCACCAATCGTTTTGGAAGGAACTTGGAAAGTTGCGTTACTAGAAACTGAAATCAAAAGCAGTATATCTAAAGAAGACACAATATACTTACATTCAAGCATTTGTCAAGATTCCATTGTAGAGGGTGAAAAAAAACCATTACTTCGTAGACTTTTATGTTATGAACCAGGAAATTGGACATCTATACTTAACACACCCCAGTACATTCCTGTAAACACAAAAGAACTGTATAATATCGATATCTTTATAACAGATAAACACGACTCTTTGGCTTCATTCTTGGATGAAACATCAACACTGACGCTTCACTTTAAATCGTTCCCATTTTTTTGATGGATAGAATTTACGTACCCAATCCCCAGAAATGGGTGAAATACTATGGAAATATGGCAAAGGGCAATAGCAACCCATACATCAATCAAAGTGGATTTGGAATGAGAAAACAAGTTGGAGGCTCGCTTGTTGGAAGTCAAGGAACGTTTATGGTTCCAATAGAGGACGCTGTGCGTGTAGAAAATCTCGATTCACAAAATCCAATGAAAATGAATTTGGTTTCTCCTGCCCAACAGGTAGTAGAACAAGCCAAATCCGAAATTATTGACATTCCAAAAGCAAAAAGAAGATCAAAAAGAAACTTCAAATCAAAAAACTCCAGTTCAACAAAAAGAAGTCGAACAGTAAAGACATCTCCAGGATTCCACAAAAAGCGATCTCCTGCAAAAAGAATAAAAAAAGTTGTCAAAAGGTCTAGAAAAAGTCAAACAGGGGCAGGAAAGAAAAAAAGAAATAACAGAGCAAAGACTTCAAGAAAGAAAAACTCCACAAAAGTATTGCGAGTTCAAAAAACAAAACCTAAGACAATTAAGGATATATTCAATAATCATGGCAACTCTTAATGCAGTGGACTTTCAAGAAGCCCAACCCAGCGGGTTGAATCTCTTCAATATTCCACCCTATCAATCAGCAGTGGAACGTGTATATTTTCAAGAAGTTCGTTCAAACTCTCAATTAACCGGCAATATAATTGATATGGAAATCACTGGAAAACACGGCATGGAATATGTAGATCTAAAGAGATCAAAACTTTACATCAGGACTAAAATCGTAAAAGGAGATGGAAAAGCCTTGCAAGCTACAGAATACGTTGGGCCCATTAATCTATTTCTACAGTCCATGTTTTCTCAAGTGGAGGTAACTATGCAGGGAAAGTTAATAGCATCAACGACTAATCATTATCCATACAAGGCTATTATTCAGACGCTATTGTCATATGGAGGTGGGTCAAAAACCTCCCAATTAACATCTCAGTTATGGGAAAAAGATGTACCGGGTCACCTAGACGATAACGATGTGAATGGCGGTACTAACAGAAGTTTGAATAGACGTTCCCTATATTTTAGCGGATCAAAAACCACAGATATGGAAGGACCCCTCTACCACGATTTATTTCACATTGACAGATACATTTTAAATCAGGTTGCTATTAATGTGAGACTTACTAAAGCAAGACCCGAATTTTGTCTAATGACAAAAGAGGTAACACCTGACTTCAAAGTGGTGATCGAAGACATTGTGTTAAAAGCATGTAAAGTACAGATTAATCCGGCAGTCATTTACGGGCATGCTGAAATTCTTAAAACAGTTTCTGCTAAATATCCCTATACGAAATCAGAAGTGAAACAAATTGCAGTTGCAGCTGGAACAGTTAATTTTGCACAAGATCAACTATTTCAGAACATACGACCGAGTAGGGTCGTAGTTGGTTTTGTGAACGCCCTCGCCGCTGCAGGTGATTACACTAAAAATCCATTCAATTTTCAACATTTCAACCTGAACCAAATAGGATTGTTTGTGGACAATGTACCGGTTACTGGTAATATCATGAGATTGAATTTTGATGCAACCAGTGGTCGCACTATCGTACCAGCTTTTAATAACATGTTTGAGGTAACAGATAAATGGCTGCGAGACTCCGGAAACCAGTTGAGTCGCAGTGATTTTGCCGGTGGATACGCTTTGTATTGCTTTGAAATAGAACCACATTTCGGGAACGATGGATCTTACTTACAACTACTAAAACAGGGAAACGTTCGTTTGGAGGTACAGTTTAGCACTGCCCTTCGAGATGCAATCAGTTGTATTGTATACGCCGAATATCCAGGATACTTTGAAATTAATGCAGCTAGGGATGTCATTTTAGAAAGATGAACACTAAACAGTTAAAGTGTGCCATCAGCTGCGACGAAGGAATGATAAAGAAAATAATTGGAGTATACGCAGCTGATGAAATTCCAAGAACACTTCCTACCTCGCCATGTGGGTTTATCGTCAATACTGACCCTCATTACCTTCCAGGAAAGCACTGGATTGCATGCTTTATAAATGAGAACAACATTTTAGAAGTATTTGATTCATATGGAAACCTCCCCGAAAAACTTTCACCCTACATAGAACAGTACGCAAACTCCTTCCAACGTTATTGGATTAATAACAAGAGACTACAGAGCTCGGATACGAAAGTTTGTGGAGAATACTGCCTATTCTATTTAATGTGTCGTTGTAGAAGACAGTTACCAAAGGACATAATCAACATATTTAGTGATAATTTCAAAATGAACGATCAATTTGTATACGATTTTGTTGAAGAACGTTTTTATTGTTGTATGGATACGTCCAAATCTTTTTGTCAATCATGTACATGTATGAATAAAATTTCTTAGCTTAAACAATTGTTTAGTCATTATTTATGAACTGCACACTTCTTCAATTGTTCATTTACCATTATGGAAGCCTGGTGGAATAGAGAGAGCTTACTCAAATTCGAATCCCCAACTTCCATCTTTATAGCAGCCCCTAGTGGGTCTGGAAAGACAGTTTTCACGAAGAACCTATTAAAACATGCCGACGGAGTTTTTAAAATTCCCCCGTCTAAAATATTCTATTGTTATTCTATATGGCAAAACATATACAACGACATGAAGAGTGAAATTAAAGTCATATCCTTCCACCAAGGTTTACCTACCATGGATATGTTAAACGAATGGGGGGCCGAGCAAGGACATAAAATTCTTGTGTTAGATGACCTCATGTTACAAGGAGTAGAATCCGATGAATTGATGCATCTCATGTGCGTTGGCAGTCACCACACCCAAATGACGGTCATATTTTTGATTCAGAATCTATTTCAAAAGGGGAAATCTATGAGGACCGCATCTCTAAATTGTCACTATTTTATTATATTTAGAAATAATCGAGACATGTTACAAGTGCAAACCTTAGGGAAACAAATATTTCCAGGAAAAACAAAGTTTTTTATGGACTCTTACCAGAAGGCAACGTTTACACCGTATGGCTATCTCCTAGTTGATATACACCCTCACACCGATAAATCCTACCAGTTGCGATCAAACATTCTCCCAGGACAGGATACTATCGTTTATCAGCCTGAAAATGAAAAACGAGGAACGTAAAGCATTCGTTCAATTTCTTCTCATATGTTCAAATAAACAGTTTGATTTCATAATGAAAACTTTAACATCCGATCAACTTCGAGTCATTGTAGAAATTGTATACAATGTAGTGAAAGGAATATGTCCCATTTCAGATGGAGATAAAACCGTGTTGTATAAGAAAAAACGACTCATTCGAGGTGCTCTTCTCTCACGGTTATCTCAGAAGCAAAGAGTACGTCAGCTGAGAAAGATTAGAAACGTGTTGCCAATTTTTCTACGAGCTTATTTAAAATATGGCGCATGAGTTAATACTTATTCCCAAACAAAAATATGAAAAACTATTGACAAACTGTTCGAAGGATGAAGCCAAGACTATCGATACTAATAAAACAACAAGTACCATTAATTCAAACAGCGGAACGACAAAAAATAATCGCCTTATCAAAAACAAAACCAAAGACTCAAAAGCACAGACTGGAACAGGAATGAATGGAGAAGATGAGTCATACGTTAAGATGACACCAATAGAATTTCTAAATAATAAAGGAGAACTGTCTAAACAAGAAAACCGTAAAAAGATAACAAAGACATTTTCCAAGGTGAATGATCGTCAACAACAAAAGAAGCATAGAACGGATAGTACTAAAGCAAAGTGGTTATCATTTAAGATCTGACATTTGATCTTAAGATTATTCTCTTTATTGTATTGTATTTCAGAAAAGTATAGATGTTTTAATAAATATACTGAAGACTGTTTTGTCTGTAATTATTTACGCCTTAACTATTTTTTTCTGTAATTATTTACTCCTAAACCATGACTCATTTAAATTTCATTATAAAGAATTTTGAGAATTTTATTTATATGTTAATAGACTTACCGTTGGTATAAAAAGCTAAACATTTCACATTAGCTGCCATAACATAATGGATACGGCGACACAAGCAAGTCGCTTTTTGGAATGTCTGATAAAAAAATATCCATCTGGAGATGAACGACTGGGAACTGAAATTAAAACACTGAAACGAAAATTGGATTTAGATGAATTTAGTGATTGTGATGAAGATGAATTAGTACGGGAAGTTGAAAAAGTGGAAGCTGAACAAAATGTTAGAAAAAAACAAAAATTAGAACATTCGTGCGACATTTGTGAAAAGACATTTAGTCAAAAATACAACAAAGTTCAACACATGAAATCTCACTGTCTATCTTTTGATTGTAGAAAATGCGGGAAATCGTTTTATCGTGACTATTACAGAAACCGACATGAAAAAAAATGTACAAAAATTTCAAAACTGACATCGAAACTGAGTTCCAACAAATTAATCTGTAAACACTGTAGCATACCTTTCGATGAATATGATGCATTATTTCAACATGTAGTCGATAACCATCCCTTGAAAAAAGAAGATAACCATACCTTGAAAAACAGTCGTGTAATGCCAGAGGAAAAACTGGTGCAAAGAGGAGGACATGTACAAACAATATCGAAAATTGATATCGAGCAATCGAAGAAAAGGGGTAAAACTACTACAAGGCATTTTAGAACGGGAGCTATAAATGACAATGTAAATGTTATGAATATTACGCCGGAAAAAGAAGAGAAAAACGATCTATTACAATTTTTTAGTTTTGCAAAATCTGAAGTAGACAGCGAATTAAAGATGAGATGTGCAAAAATGCGAAATATAAAATGGTACCTCTGTGTAAAGGTAGAAATGGAACGTGACATAGATGATGAAAAGAAGGAAAAAATTACTCCTCATTTTAGAAGTAAAAACTATATATCCCTAGAAAATGAAGATAATAACTATAATTTAAATGAAGCATTTCAAAAAATGAATGGATCGCTAGAAGAATTCATACATAAAGGATCAAACTGGGTCGTTAATAAAATTATGAGTTTGGAAGTAAATACCGTAAAATACTCACCTCTTTCTGGGTCAAGCCACATGGAACTGCCTCCAAAGCTCCTTTTTTCTCGAGGAATCATTAACATTAAAAACGAAGATCAAAAGTGCTTCTTATGGAGTGTATTAGCTGCATTGTATCCGACTGATACAAGGGCAGAACGCGTATCAAACTACCAGGAATATGAACATTTACTAAATATGGATGGTATCGAATTTCCAGTCTCCTTGTCTAAAGTAGCAAGATTTGAAAAACAGAACAATTTATCTGTAAATGTATTTGGTTTTGAAGATGGGCAAGTGTTCCCGCTCTATCTTACAAAAATGGGAAATGGTTGCAAGGAAATCAGTTTGTTATATTTATCAAACGAGAAAACCTCTCACTACTGTTGGATTAAAAATCTAAGTCGCTTTCTAGGACATACTCACAAGAACGCCCATACAAAATTACATTATTGCCATAGATGCTTACACGGATTTGTTCGCCAAGATCTGTTGGACGCTCATCGTCCATATTGTGAACGTTTTTCCTTTCAAAAAGTGGAACTACCGAAGGAAGGACAGAATGTCTTAGAATTTAAAGACTATCAAAAGATTTTGAAAGTTCCTTTCGTCATTTATGCAGATTTTGAAGCGCTTGCTCGACCGATTGATTCGTGTCAACCCAATCCTAATTCACCATCAACTACTCACCAAACGAAATTTGAAGCCTGTGGTTATGCCTATCAAGTTGTCAGTACAAATGATAAATATACCAAGCAGCCCGTGGTGTATAGAGGGGAAAATGCAGCCACGCATTTTTTTCAAAACATTTTCAAAGAGGAGGAGTGGATTAAATCTATCTTGCAAGATCCCGAACCCCTCATTATGACGACTGAAACGGAAGAAAATTTTAAAAGAGCGACACACTGCCACATTTGTGGGTCACCATTCACAAGCAAAGAGATCAAAGTTAGAGATCATTCTCATATAGGAGTATCCGGTGATTGCCATTCTCCGACGTACAGTAATTTTAGAGGGGCCGGACATGTGTCGTGCAACCTTAACCTTCAGGATGTTTCTTTTATTCCCATATTTTTCCATAATTTACGCGGCTTTGATTCACATTTACTGATTGAAGCTGTTGGGAAGTATAAAGATAAGAAAATCGTATGTATTCCTAACAATATGGAGAAATATATTTCATTTTCAGTGGGAAATTTGAGATTTTTAGATTCATTCCAGTTCATGTCAGAAAGTTTGGAAACATTGGTAGATAATTTAGCAGCTGATGGATTAAAACATTTTCATCAATTTCGAAATAAATTTCAATCGGATGACATTGCAAGGTTACTTTTGCGGAAAAATGTTTACTGTTACGACTACGTTGACAGTCATGATAAATTTCTCGAAACAAACTTACCTCCAAAGGAAGCTTTTTATAATAAATTGAAAATGGAAGCCATACCAGATCACGACTATAAACATGCACAAAACGTTTGGGAAACGTTTAAGATGACAAACCTTGGCCAGTATCATGATTTGTATTTGTTAACTGATGTTGTTTTGCTTGCCGATGTTTTTGAACGATTCAGAAACATGACCTTGGAATACTATGGATTAGATGCTGCTCATTTCTACACCGCTCCCGGTTTAGCGTGGCAAGCTGCTTTAAAAATGACTGGAGTGAGTTTGGAATTGTTGTCATCAATTGATATGTACAACTTCTTCGAGTTGGGGTGTAGAGGGGGAATAAGCATGATTTCAAAAAAATATGCCAAAGCCAATAATAAGTATGTGGATGGTTATGACTCCTCGAAACCAACCAGTCATTTAATGTATTATGACGCAAATAATCTCTACGGTTGGGCAATGTCCCAGTCCTTGCCAACAGGTCTTATGCGTTGGTTGGACAGGGATGAAATCGCTCAGTTTGAATTACACAAAATTTGCTCCAATGGAGACAAAGGATATATGTTAGAGGTGGACCTGGAGTATCCTAATGAGTTACATGACATGCACAACTCATATCCATTAGCACCATCACAAAAACTTGTGGAGGATGATGAATTATCACCTTATAGTCGCCATTTATATCAAGATTTATATGGTGAAAACCGTAAACGTCCGAGAACCAGTAAATTGATACCCACATTAGAAACAAAAACAAACTACATTACTCATTTTAGAAATTTACAATTGTACATACAACTAGGATTGAAGGTTAAAAAAATACATAGGATCTTAGAATTTCATCAATGTCCATGGCTAGAGAAGTATATTTCTTTCAACACCACCAAAAGACAGCAAGCAAAAAATGACTTCGAGAAGAACTTCTTCAAACTAATGTGCAATTCGGTGTTTGGGAAAACGATGGAGAATATCCGCAAAAGGGTGGATGTGAAACTTATTAATAACGAGAGAAAACTCAAAAAGTACACTGCCAAACCGTCTTTTGAACGCTTTAAGATCTTTAATGAAGATTTAGTTGGGGTTGAAAATAAAAAGACCAATCTTCTGTTGAACAAGCCGGTATATGTTGGAGCAGTTATTTTGGAACTTTCTAAAATAATAATGTACGATTTTCACTACAATGTTATGCAAAAGAGATATGAGGATCGTGTCAATCTGCTGTTTACCGATACAGACAGTCTATGCTATGAAGTTTTTACTGATGATATTTACCAGGACATGATGCAGTTTCAGCACTATTTTGACACCTCCAATTATTCCAAAGATAATCCATTGTATTCCACGACATTCAAAAAAGTGCCAGGAAAGATGAAAGATGAGTTATCAGGTAAATGCTTTATAACTTCGATTCCATGTTTTCTAAATATTTTTTGTATTTTTTAAATTCGTTGTAAGTTTTTTTCCAGATTTACATCAGAAAAATAATAAAGCACATTCTTGAGGAAATGGTACACACTTAATTCACACTTTGAACATCTATCATACGCAAAGTAGTTTATTACACATAAAATTTTATCACTATTTTCAGGTGTGCCAATGAAAGAATTTGTTGGTTTGCGCCCAAAGATGTATAGCCTCATTTACGACACCAAAGACGGGACAAAACATGAAAAACGAACAGCCAAAGGAATCGCTAAATGTGCTATAGACAAACAAATTCGTCACGATCATTATAAACAGTGTTTGTTAGAGAATACGTCAACTTTAAATGACATGAACTTGATTCGTAGTGACACTCACATTTTATATGTAAACAAAATTCGGAAAGTTGGATTGTGTAATTTTGATGACAAAAGGTTCTGGAAAAATTCAATCCACAGCTATGCATATGGACATTACAAAACTGAACAATTTAACAAACTTTGTAGCAGATTTTAATTTGTTTTATTATCTATCTACAAATATCATTAATGTAAATAAAATAAATTTAAATATATATTGTCTATTTTTCTTCAAACTGTTCAAGTTGGTGAAAGAATTCCATGGGGTCAAAGTCGGCTGCTTTATGTTTTTTAGCTGGCGGTGCATCAGCCTCGCGGTTTGGATGTGGTCTTTTGTTAGTCGTTCCTAATACGGGAATGGACTGTACGCTGTATTGGAGTTGAGGAGGAGGAGGGGGTGGCATCTGTTGAGTAGCAGCTTGCGATACTGGTTGATGTTGGGTTTGAGGTGGTTGTTGATCCTTAAAAGAAATGATTTCTTTTTTTTTAAATCGAAAAGATAATAAGAATTATGTCGGTTGTTAGATATTGTTTCAAAATATGTCATTTCAATGGGCTCTTTATCAGAAGTCAGATTTTTTTGTAAAATAAATAATATAATTTCGTAAAATAGATAATATAATGAATAAAGAATCAAAATAGCATACTTAGATGGTTATAGAAGCTTTAACTATTCGCTGCTATGTTATGCTTAATTTATGAATCATTCCGATAAAAATATATAAACTTACCTCAAATTGTGGATGTAAATGTTCCATTATAGTCCTCATCCTTACTAATTCTTCGAACTCATCCCACCCGATAGAACATCTCCCAGGGTTCCGTGGGTTGTTGTTATACAGGTTTACATAAAAATAACCATTGACTTTAGTGAGAACTAAAGCCATGTTCCGACCAAACATGGTCCGCATCTCCAGGTTCCCTTTTGCACTTACTTTTTTGCAAAATGCATACTGCTCCATATTATTATTATTGTTATTTTATTTTTTGCAAACTTTGATAAACTTAAAAACCGCAATGTTGTAGTTTGATGATGATAGCTTTATTTATACTGCTAAATTAATGGGTAAATGAAGAAACCTCCCTCTTTGGAAATGACAAATCAAAAATAGTTCTTCATTTCTAAAAGTTTAAATCTTAATTGTCATTGGAAAGTTTTGTCATGCTTAAAATCGATCGGAACCGCCTACGTATCATAATGATCAAAGAGTGCAGTGAGGAACAATAATGATATTATCTAAATCTTCTCATCTTTGAAGAAAATAACTGACCGTCGCCATACAGTCTGACAATGCACCTGGTGTAATTGTTCTTCAGTTGAAAGATGTCAAATCTCTTCAACTTTAAATCAATGAATAATGAATAGGACTACACATATATTCTGATGGTTTCAAGTTCGTTTTCTTAAAGGCTATTCAAACTCAAGTTCATTAACCGTAGTCCAATAATTATATGAAACAGAAAAAGAAAAGCTAGGCTCCAAGTTGTCTGGATGGTTGATCAGATTACAAGGACATTCTGATTGTAGTCATTCAGATACAACCTGTGTGATCATGTTCAAAGATGCGAACAAAAGTTCACAGTTTATCAAAAATATACCACCCATCTATCCAAGGTCACTTCACGCGTTATAGACTTATTCAAAAGCAGGGTGTTCATTTATATGAAATGTTTCTCATTTACCATTTCAACTGCGAACTGAAAACTTATCACAAAATGGATAAAGTAACCATCGCCAAGGATTTAAAATTTGAATGTGAAAAGTGTTTTTCGCGACTAGCTTACCAGCAGCAGCCACACAACTGTCCGGAGGAAAAAGAAGATGAGGGGTTTGTGTGTGACTTAGAACTATATGAACAAAATAGCATAGAGATAGAAATTAAATTAGACGATGGATTATTTGATGCAGCATGAAAAATAAAAGAAATAATACCAGTAGACAATGTATAGTTTGAAACAGTAAATGATTAAAAATTTGAGACAAAACAGTAACATTTCAATCAAACGTTTGCTCTGGATTTTTGTATTTGTATTGGATAAAATTTTGTTGAACTGATATTGGTTAGAAAAACATTGGATTATAATGTTAAGAATCATTATTATATTAAAATGTAAGTTTTTTTATCGTGTTATTACATCATATGTCATTTTAATGAAAATTTTCCCTTGAACGTGGAAATTTAATATTTCATGCTATATGTACTGTAGTTATCAAAATATGTTTGACACAAGTAATAGTTCATTTTTTCACCATACAAGCGAAAATTGATTAAGTAAAGCACACTTTTTCATTACAGAGGTTCACAGGATGAATACCATATCTTAAAGGACTAAATTTGTCATTATATAATGCATTGTAGATGCAAAATATTGTTGTTTGTATTGTAACGATTTATTTATATATATCTTGTACAGTAGCTTAGAAACATAAAATTGGCATTGATAAAATAAAAATGAGAAGTTTCCCGTAGCACGAATTAACGCAGAAAGGTTACTTACATCGTTAATAGCACTGTAGTTTGGTACAAATAAATCCTGATTTACCTCCCTTACCCCGTATTTTTACCATACTCGGACTAAGTCAATAAAAACACTAAAATCGTAAGAGGGTGCTGTAAAATGCCTCTTAAAATTGAAATTAATACATGTTTCAACGATTATGGGTTGGAAAATCGACAGTAGAAAATACTAGTTTGTATTTTTTATTCTTCGATCGTCGTATTTACATGGGAGTCTACCTTATGCATATCATCGGTCTGGTTCGCTGTTGATTCAGTTTAAGTTTACGTAAACACATCCCACAATGCAACACTCTGTATTTGCAAAAATGGTGAAAATGTTGAGCTTTGTCATTTCTCTGTTGGCTTTTGTCTCTGTTGCTAGTTTTCAAGTGAATGATGTATGTGATAAAGAGTATGATCTGAGCTTTCAAGTAAAGGGATACCAATGTCAGTTCATGGGAAGTGGTGTTTATGTTGTGGAAGGAGCAGAAGTGAACTTTGTCCGATTTACTTCTATGGATAGTCGAAGTTATATTTATGTCAATACAAAGATAAACAATATAATTATTGAGAGTGGAACAATCGACCAATGCAATAATATACTTTATGGCCAGGGGACAGTTGGCAAGGTCATTGTTAATGGGGAATTGTGTGTAAGTATTTATGGTCATCTCGACAATTTATAAGGTTTAAGACAATTATATAAGTCAATCACATGGGTAGGAGTGATGTGAAATATACTAACTACAATCGTTTCCAAAGTTAAAGGGGAAGAACTTGAAGTACCTTCAAACACAAAAATGGAAGATGTGGTTCATGAGACGGTCACCCACTTTAAAAAATTAAACAAAACTTCTACAGGTTGCATTATGATTAAGAAAGGATCAGGATCCAAGACCTCGAAAAATACAAAATGTGACAATATCCATGAAATAAAACAATTGATTTAATCTACTGAAACAATGAAAAATGATTTGCAAGCAAACACAGCCACTGGACTATAGGTTTTGGATTTGCGACATCTCGTAAAGTATGTGGTTAGGTTAAACCTGTTAATGAGGGCTAGGCCCTCCCCCTAACATGGGATAGTGGTGTGACAAAACATGTGAGACAAATTAAAGAAATGGTCAGCATTACGTATAGGTCATAAATACCTCCAAGTAAATTCAAACTATTTATTAACAAAAAAATTATAATAAAATTAATATACTATTTACATTGTACAATCAAGATTGTCGATATTTGTGAACACGTGAAATTATTGTCTCTTTAGACCACCCTTACATCATCATCATCACCCAGTCCTGATAGTACACAGAGTTCAATTTCACTCAGTTCATCCAGTTCATCAAGTTCACCTGCACCCAGTTCATCCACACCCAGTTCATTCACACCCAGTTCATCCACACCAAGATCCACTATGACTCTGGTAAGTTCTGAAATAAAAATTTTATATCTAAGTCTAATACAGATTTTTTTTCAAATTCATACTAAAAACTAAAATCCGCATTATTAATCCTTTTTCAAAGATGTCAATTTGTTAAAAAAATTTAAAAAGAAACTTAGCATTTTTAACGATATTATATTGACATGTTAAATATTTGTGCCTACATTTTGTATTGAATTAATTGATATTCACAAATATAATACATTTATTTATGAGAAAATAAGATATAAATGTAAGTTTAAATTAAACAATGAACAAAAATAATTACCTAGTTTACATATACAACTAAATCTTCAATGTTTGGACTAGCGTCCATTATCTCTTCTTTAACAACTGGCTGTGCAGGAGCCTGGTCTCTTCCATCATCATCATCATCAATCCATGGCGGTTGTTGTAGGGTAATTTCTGCCAGTTTAGCCCTTTAAAAAAAGAAAATGATTTTTTACTATATGTTGTAGGAGAAAGAAGATAAGAGTACATACTGGATTGTTGGATTTGCTGTCTCCGTAGTAGGTGGGTAAAATTTTCTATACATGATTAATCATGTTAATCAAGAATATGGATAAAAAACAAAGCAAACCATTAGAATGGGGACTATACATAAAAACCTATGATTATAAAAATATATTTTCTTGAAAAATAACATGTTGTATATACTGATTTAGCCTACAGTTTCAGTTGACAATATTAGATATCGGCAATGGAGGGAGATGTAGGGTTAATAAGAAAACTGGATAGACAATTTATCATTAGCAAACAGTAAAATGTGGACGTATATGTGCTTATGGTAGTTTACTTATTATTTAGGTTCTTTAGGATTTGCCAGTTGGCAAATCTGGAAATGTTTGAGAAGGAGACAGCGAATCAAACGTATGAAGATTAAGGCCCGTCGTTTGGCTTTCTCGGAAAGGAGGCGACTCCAGAAGGATATGGAAATGGTTGAACAATCTGTTTAAAAATTATGGCAGTTTTGCTCTAGTCCCATCTAACACAATTCAAAACATTTTAGGGTTTAATACATTGAATTTTAAGATAGAATAATTTTTGACATATATTTTAGATTCTATTCAAGTCCTACTGGTTTTAATTCTGTCGGTGGTGACAATGGGCTATCAGTTTTATGATCAGCTGATAGTTGTGTTTCAAAGAAGACGACAAGTCCAAGTCCCGCCACAGATTAATCCACCTGCACAAGCACCCCCAGTCCAGCCAGTCCCACCACAGATTAATCCGCCTGCGCAAGCACCCCCAGTCCAGCCTGTGATAGTACAGCAGCCCGTGCTGCGACCACAAAGAAGAAAACAGCCGCCGCAAAGATATGGGGAATGGGCAATTTAAATGTAATCATGTAAAATCTTACCTTTTTTCAATAATTTCTTTGCACATGCAGTATATTAGATTATTATCACCACTGCTATCTCGACCATCCACCTTTTTTGCAAGAATTTTTACTCCCATGATGGTTTTTATATCCTTATAATATAAAACTTGTTCCCCTGCTTTTATGTTTAAATGCAGGAGCACATGATAAGTTGCCGCCAACTCTTTAGAAAAGTTAGTGTTATCTCGTAGTAAAGCAAGTACTTGTGCCATTTCCCACCTGGCCTGAGGCTCCATGGTACATGACAGGCATGGAAGTTGACGGGGGTCAACTCGTTTAGCATTTGGTATCCGACTTATTTCGTAATTAATTCCATCGATTAACTCCATATTGGTTTTCCTTTTCGTTATTAATTGATGTGATGCGCTGGAGATATTTAAATGGTAATAGTCTAATGACTTCAATTCATTTCCATTTAAATAAGTAGGGGGTGGAGTCTTTCAGTTTACATACAAAATAAATTCTTTCTTATCCTTTTTTAGTTAAACTGTCTGTTTACATTGTAAAATGAATGGGGTGGAAAAAGAGGTGGAGACTAATATGTTCCTCAGATTTTGTAGTCTGTTATATTTGGATTGAGATTTCGCAGTAATTTCAGCCATTAGAAATACTTTCCATTTAAATTGTGTTAGGTGGGACTCTTTAGAAATGTATTTTCAACATTATTCATTTTGTACCTCACAAATCTATATTGCTATTCAAAATTTGTAGTCTTGTATATTTGAAATACCATCCCCATTTACTTAGTTTCATTGTAAAATGTTATGTAGCTG
Source organism: Mytilisepta virgata (assembly GCA_028015205.1). Classification (NCBI taxonomy): domain Eukaryota; kingdom Metazoa; phylum Mollusca; class Bivalvia; order Mytilida; family Mytilidae; genus Mytilisepta; species Mytilisepta virgata. The sequence goes on from CM051519.1 coordinate 37,860,918, forward strand.
TTCATCCAGTCAATTTTTGAGAGAATAATTACATGTAGCTGTTCTCTAGTCATTTTTTTTTCATTTTTGAGAACCTTGTGGGTACTACCATTTTCCTTTTAGCTTTGGTGATACATCTCAGGAAGTTGTTAATGTTTTCTGCTTTTTCATGAGATAAGTGGAGATTGTTTTTTGAATGTTTTTATATGGATATATATTTTTTGTAGTATATTTCATTATAAAAGAATCCCATCCAGTATTGAATGCTTTAGTCATGTTTTTATAGAAATCCGCCCATTCATGTCCATTTTAAATAATTAGTGCTATTTAGAGTAGCATTTTTATAGTATACTTTTAACATTCGTCTTTTTTTCACTTTTTGGTTAGATTTTTTTCTGTCTATGAAGCTGCCATTTTCAAATTTATTATCTTTTTGAGGTTAAGTTTTTCTTATATTGATAAATGGCAATAAACATACAAGCATTCCAAAATATTTTGAACTGTGACAAATAGTGTTTTACACCATATCATCTGACTGTTTTGAATGTTTTGTGTTTTTACATAAAGATGACTTATATGTTTTTTATGCTTTATTATGCAACATCAGTAAATATGTGTGATTTTTTATGAGTACCTCATTCAACTTTCACCTCTGTATTTCATTCATAAAAAGTTTCAGGATGATTTCTTTCAATTATAATATCACATTCATAAAACTATAACTCTAAACCTAAGATCTTTCAACTTATAATTGTGCCTTAAAATGTTTTTAGCTCCAGGTTGTGTTGAATGATATTTTTTATAGCTATGCATTTTTCATTGTTATGATAAAATTGTTTAGTAGTTTTTATAGATATATTTTGTTTTGTGACAATCATCTGTAAATGCATCTGTGATTTTTTTTCACATATAATTCATTCGACTTTCACCTCTGTGTTTTATTTGGATTTTTGTTAAACATTCCAATGAGATTATATATGTTTTCCCAAAGAAAACCCTCATATTGCTTAAATTTTCATACTGTTTTCATTTAATGCTGATTTCGTACAACTTTTTACCTCCATCAAAAATATGTGTTCAAGTTTATGATATATATTAACTGTTGTTAAACCTGGTTGTGTTGAATGATATTTGTATATATGTACATTTTTCATTGTTATGATAAAATTGTTTAGTAGTTTTTATAGATATATTTTGTTTTGTGACAATCATCTGTAAATGCATCTGTGATTTTTTTTTCACATATACTTCATTCGACTTTCACCTCTGTGTTTTATTTGGATTTTTGTTAAACATTCCAATGAGATTATATATGTTTTCCCAAAGAAAACCCTCATATTGCTTATATTTTCATACTGTTTTCATTTAATGCTGATTTCGTACAACTTTTTACCTCCATCAAAAATATGTGTTCAAGTTTATGATATATATTAACTGTTGTTAAACCTGGTTGTGTTGAATGATATTTGTATATATGTACATTTTTCATTGTTATGATAAAATTGTTTAGTAGTTTTTATAGATATATTTTGTTTTGTGACAATCATCTGTAAATGCATCTGTGATTTTTATACTAGTCTTTTTTTATATTATTCAATGTTTTGTTTAATATTTTTAGGTTTTATTTTTTTTTCTCTTTAATCATTCAACTTTCATCTCGGTTTCATTTTTCAACTTTTTATGAAAAAGTTTCATTTATTTTTGGGTTTTTCTTGTAAACATACCAAAATAGTATTCCATAATATTCTACATTTTTATTAAAAGTCATGGTGCCTTGCATATTTTGCAATTGTTACACTGTATTTTATAAGGTTGTGTTGAAGGATATTTTTAGTGTGTAGATATTTTTATTGTTATAATAAAATTGTTATTAAATAAACTGCTTTTTTGTTTCAAGCCAGTAATCTTTAGGGCTATCCAATAAGTGAAAACTTTGATTGAACAAGGATCGTGTCATTGAAAACACTTTCATACAAATTTGTCAATTATGATCAGTATCATTTAAATCTTGTTTAACATTTTGACCATTCAAACCCAGTGAAGATTCACTGAACTGATAATATCACAAAGGGTATGTTGAAACCATTAGGAGAACAACTGAAATATGATTGTTTGAAAATATGTTTTCCAATGGTCATTTAGTCTCTATGATAAACAATTGCTGGATAAATACGAAGGACATCTTGAAATTTGGGAAGCTTTATTTCAAATCACTAAGAAGGGAACTGATCCGGTGGTCATTCAGCTTCTAACAATTGTTGGATAAATAACAAGGACATCTTGAAATTAAGGAAGCTTTATTTCAAAGGGTATGTTGAAACCATTAGGAGAACAACTGAAATATGATTGTTTGAAAATATGTTTTCCAATGGTCATTCAGTCTCTATGATAAACAATTGCTGGATAAATACGAAGGACATCTTGAAATTTGGGAAGCTTTATTTCAAATCACTAAGAAGGGAACTGATCCGGTGGTCATTCAGCTTCTAACAATTGTTGGATAAATAACAAGGACATCTTGAAATTAAGGAAGCTTTATTTCAAATTAGAAATCATGGCACTGGAAATAGACTTGTCGATGTGTGGCACCAGTCGCTTCAGATACTTCCATTGTCTTGTATTGAAGTATAGACCCTTTATTGTTGGGTGACCATTGATGACTAGTCTGAAGTCAATCCGTACTTCTTTCTGGTACAAACACACGGTTACTCGATATTGCTGTGGAAGATCAAACTGTTGGATATAGTCACACAAACTATAATTATATTGTTGATCACTATCGTATGGCTTTGTAGTTAATTTAATACAGTCCGACACATTTTGTCTCGATTGACAAACATGTAAATTATTCGTTATGGCTAGAGTAGCACTCATTAAAGAAAGAAGGACTAAAACTCCTGTCATTTTTACAATGTCCAAGTGAAAATCATAATTCTGATACAGTGAACTCAAACTAGAGCCTAGTCTAGAGGTCCTAAATGTAATGCCTGTTACATTGTCTCTCTCGTTCATTGTCTCGTCAGAAGGAACCCTGGACATCATGTCTTAACAACTGAAAATTCGTTTATGATTGAGAAAAGAAAAACCACAAAATATATAATATTGACATTTCCACATAGTGTAGTGGCAGTAAACAATCTTAATAACAAACAATAACTGTTTCAAAACCTAAACCGCTGTACAGAATAAGCAGACGTTTACAACCACCTTCCCCTATATTCTTATATCAAATCTTGTACGTGGAAGCTGTGGTCTGCTTACAATTTAGGTTTTGAAAAAATAAATTGCCTGACTTCGTAAGTGCTTCTATTTCGACTTAAAATCAATTTTTATTAACAAAATTTAAATGTCCACGTCACACATTCCGAATATTGTATTGCCAAATTCCTAATTGACGTCATACATTCTTTAAATAGCTACATTCCTTAAATAGTATTGCTATATTGCTAAATTGCTGTCCTTGAATGCCTATAGTAAGACTACTGTGGAAAATTATATCGTATAGAAATTATGTTTTGGCTATCGCCAAATCATAATTTCTTTTTAAGTTTGTGCAAGTGCGAAAATATTTTAACCGGAAGTCGCGCTGTATTTTTGATGGTTTCTGGGATAGATTTACAAATGCTACTTCCGGTTTGAAACTACAGTCTACTTGATATCTGGATTTGAGACCCATATTCTACAATTAGTCGGGCTTCGCCCGATACTAGGGTGTGAGTATCCGTTCGGATATCATTTGTAGCTTATATAGTATGTAAAAAAAGCGTTTTAATAATGGTTTTTCTCTTCAATCTATTTTGTCTGGCAACCGAGTATTTCCTCCCTTAAATGTATACAGTTATACTTGCCCATCCACTGAAATAGTTTGTATTTATTTCAGTGCAAACTTAATATTCCTATACTTTTTATTTAAACATCGTAGGTAATTTTTATGCATCTCGAGGTTTTTCAAAAGTTACTGTCATGTCTAAATACAAACCTTTGAACGGAATTATAAACAATGAACAAGGTACATATATTGCTTAAATTCATTCTTAATAAAATTGATATCCGCAATTGCTCTTTTGGTTGTTTTCATGTCTAATGCGCGACATGAAAACCAAATTAAAACAAGTAGTAATTGCAAAGATCTAAGTTTAATTAGATCGATTTTTATTTGTTTTATTTTACTTTTAATTCTGTAGAAATAAACATACCAATTTTGATGCACAAAATGTGCAATGTTATAAACCATGGCTCTCCAGTGAAGCCTGAAGCCAGAAATTATGGAAATCAAAAAATATCCCTCGTAATATTTTTATATTAGGACTAAATGCAAAATAGAAAACAACAAAAACGACCTTGAAACAGAGTCTGTATATTCCATTGTTAGTTTGCCATCTTTATCATGTATGGAAATTTCTTAACAGATTCTGTGACCACACAATGAAAGCTAGTGGAATGGAAATACGTTCCTGTACTTTTAAACTTGCACATGACATTTCTTTGATCATGTTAAAATCTGATATTAGTAAAAGTCAAAATATTTTTTGGCAAAATATATGAAATTTTTCATGACATTTATAAATCCTACGTTACAGCATACATGTGTTTGACTATCTAACGTCAGGGTACCCAAATCGCCAGGTGTACCCAGATCTCCCACCCCCTTTTATTTTGTCACTGTAAAAACTGATAAAAAATTTTCTTGTGCGGATTAAAGAAAAGTTTTCTGGCTTTAACAGACAGGAACGAATTTTGTGTACTGAAGTCTCGTTGGATCTATTCAATACCTGGGCGATTTGGGTTCACCTCCTAAATCACGGAACCACGAGACCTTTGAGCCGCTGCTGACAGAAAATCAATATGTATACACGCCAAAGGTATGTGTGGAAAACACGTGTGTAGTCTACTTGTTCAAAAATAAAAATCACCAATGTTCTTGTAACATTTTCTCCGCAATGGTCGGAAAACAACCTCTGAACTTGGCGAATTGGGTACCGAGTCCTTCAGTTTTACCTTATCATGTAATGTCTGTAAAAATTAAATGTATTATTTGAATTCCTTTTTTTTTCAGAATTAGAAGTGAAATGTAAATTATGGTTGATGGCGAAATCTGTTGGATTCTGTTGGTACAGAAAACATGCATATACCAGAAAAGCCTGGGGACTTACAAAAGTTCCTCGGCAGGATCATGTTGATAGGAAACATTCCTTCTATTCCGATGTTCCTACTCTCACTCTACGTCTAGAAAAACTTGGACTCTGATTTAAGCTGCACAATGCTCTCTCTTTGTATATATATATTTTGATAAATATTATTTCTAAATTGCGTTGTTTGTTTGTATTGAAAATTGAGTGGAATAATTTTTCATTTTTTATTTGTTTACAAATCAATTCCAAAATTGATGGCGTCTTAAGGTGAAAACATTATTGTTACATTGCATACACTTTACAATAGTGTTAAGATGCAACCAATGAAAATATACATATTGGTGTATTCCGATGGTTTGACAGATGACATCTGTTCACAGTTACTATATAACTAAAGACTAAGAAAAAGAAAGAAAGATTCGAATGATTGCTCCCTTGAGTACAAAATTACGCCTCAGCGTAATAACACATAGTTCTTTTCTCACCCGGGCATCTTGGCATCAAATCGTCATTCGTCGTGCGGTGTAACCTTTCCTTTAAAACCTTTTCTACTCTGAAACCACTAGGACAATTGAGAACAAACTACCCTGAAACCACTAGGACAATTGAGAACAAACTTCGGTGGAATGGTCCTTAAGTCGCCCCCTTTCAAAATGATTTATCAGGGGGTCTGGACCTCCAACTATGGCCGAGGTTACTAAATATAGAAAAATCAACAAAATATATTTAAAAAGCTTCTCCTCTGCACTGCTAGGGAAATAGAGACCAAACTTTGATGGAATGCTTTGTAGATGGTCCTCTTTCAAAATTGTGAAACAGCTGGGCCAATCAAGACCAAACTTTGCTGGTTCTTAGGTGGTTTCCCTTTCTAAATTTTGTCTGGCGTCAGTTCCATAGAGCAATATGGTCAATGCTTTTAAAAAAAAAACAGCAAAAAGCAGGGATGTAAGGCTTTGATATTAAATATAGTATAACTAATCATACATTTTGAATATCAAAATAAGACCACGAGTGACCGAAGTACGCATAAGGATTAAACGGGCGGAACTTCACACCTATCTATATAATAATGATGGTTATAATTTTTGAACGGCAAAAGCGATACAATGCTGCTGGGGGCGTTTATAGTTCAAACGAACGAAAAAATAAGTTTAGAATTTTTTTTTCAATTTAATAAAAATAAAATGTTAGATATACTTACGATTTTCAAAACCCTCAAATATATACAAATATATCCAAGCTTTCACGAACTGCATCCTTAACAAAACTAACAAGTATAACAACAAAGTTCTCATTACCGGAAATACTAATAGCTTCAGAAAACATACAACAGATAAAAATGTCTGTGGGAAGTGAACATTCGAAAGTTATTTGTAGATTTCTATAAAGCTCCCAACAATATACAATATATGCATAATATGCATATTTCCTTCCTCAAAAGGTTATACTAAAGATGCGATAGTTGTTGGATATATTAATAGCCTTCCTTTCTTCAAAATAAATTTCCCAACCTTCGTATTCGCAGACATCCTTAGCAAAAGAAATACTCCATCAAAATTATGATGCGCACAACGCAAAAGAAGATGCTACCCTTCTCCAGTTGCTTCCACAAATCCTACTGTTGATGATATGCCGGATTACAGCTTTTCTGTCTCAGATTTACTGGAATATTTAGAACAATCAGAAAAGAAAAATATCAATTTTATTACCTTCAATTAATGGTTTAATTAGAGACAAAATAACAAACCAACACTGAGTGACAAAGAAAAAAATATAATCATGGAACGAATCTTAAATTATTTTTGTAAATAACAATCTTTATATACTTGCACTTTTAGTTCAATGCATTCATTTATTAGATTGGTGATGTAGGGGAGATGGGGGGAGGGGGGCTCGCAACAGCCTAAACGTTTCCGTGTGACAAGTCAAAAAAGTTCAATGGACCTTCCTCAAATTTTAATATGTTGTTTTAGTGCTGGTCATACTTGTCCTAACTGTAACTTGTTGAAAAAGTCTAACTTTTGGTGTCTTTTTAACTCTTGTCAGTCCGTCCGTTCACAGTGATACGTGTTTCGTTTTACACAACTAAGTTTTATTATCTATTCAGGGATTTATAATATCTACAGTGACTGCAGATAGATTTGTAGATTTACAAACTTTACATTCGGATGAACTGTTGATGAATTTAGATAAAACAACGTTTTTGTTTTTTTTTGTTTTTTGTTTTTGTTTTTTTTTGTTTTTGTTTGTTTGTTGGTTTGTTTGTTTGTTTGTTTTTTTTGTTTTTTTTTTTTTTTGGGGGGGGGGGAAGACGTCGCACATCAATATACATGGTAACGTCAAGCTGTAACGTCTCTTGTCGTAATTTTTTACAGGAGGGATCTTTACCGTGACATATAATTTTTTATACAAAAAAATCGTTATTTCATCAGGAATAGTTAGCTAGTTTTTGGTCATGATCTGGATATTATATATATATATTAGAAATGAAGGAGACTGGGAAAAAATACCGTCAAAAGTCGGCGTTTTCCTTATATGTCTTTGTAAATTTCCCGCCATTTTTCATTTTTTAAATCATTTTAGGGTGAAAAAGAAATCCGCGACCCCATTTTTGAAATACGTTTTCTGGTGTATATCAGCAAGATCTATTACTGTGTAAAAAATCAGACAGATCTGCATGCATGGCATTTTGTATCGTCCCACCTTATATTATAAACGTTTTGACAATTCTGAGTCTATTATATTTGTAACGTCACAATACGACGTTGATTTTGCGGTAAAGCGCAAAACTCTGTCTGCCTAACAACGACATAAGTTACACTTGTGACATATCTGTTAGCAGCATTTCACAATTTATACAGAATGTATTACACAACGGAATCAGTAATTGTTCCAGATTTTAATCTGATGAAAAGAGAATTTGAAATGTATGTATGATTTACATTATCCTAAAACAATCATTTTTAATTCAATTTTGTAAAAAAAATAATTCTGGAATTCGAACCTATCGCCACATTCATCAACACTTCATATAATACGACTTAACTAAGTACCTTTTGGAAAATTTGCTCTTTTCCAGAATCAGTGGTTTTGCAAATCTTCCGCGAAAAATCATGTGGTCTAGGTAGTTCGTCATGACTACAAAATGATCACTAGCCTGTGGCGGGGTGTGTTCGACTCCGATCTTAAATCACAAGGATTGCCAATTTTCCTACCGAAGCCAGGTCGGTGATTTCTCCTGGTGCTCCGGCTTCCTCCACCAATAAAAACTGGACGCCGCGACATTTAACCCATACATCCTGTACTTCTACGTAATCTTATTTATTTATGATTAAAAACTGACAGTAAAAATAGATGCAAATGTGCCGTGGACGTGGATCCTGAGATTAAAGCGGACAAAATATTCGTTAAATTTTCATTTTATAATACAGAATGTGATTAACATTTTAGAAATTTAAAACTAAAATCAGGCATGTTGTAGTAACTGGCTGCATCAGTCCGGACAAACGATATGAATATTTAGTAATTGACGCCAAGTAATTAGAAAATTATCATCAGTATATCGAACCTTACTATATCGTATTCCATTACAGATTTAAACACATTTTTGTGGAGTTTTTTTTTAAGAAAAACTCCGAAAAACATTAGCTTAATTCTTATTATAATTCTGTAACTAACTATCTGCTCATTTGTAAAATCAGGCATGTTGTAGTAACTGGCTGCATCAGTCCGGACAAACGATATGAATATTTAGTAATTGACGCCAAGTAATTAGAAAATTATCATCAGTATATCGAACCTTACTATATCGTATTCCATTACAGATTTAAACACATTTTTGTGGAGTTTTTTTTTAAGAAAAACTCCGAAAAACATTAGCTTAATTCTTATTATAATTCTGTAACTAACTATCTGCTCATTTGTTTCGAAAATATATCTCTTTCGGTCCCCATTTGTTGTCCCATTTGTTCAACTCCTTTAACCGAGGTTAAACTTAGTGATTTTCAATACAATTTAACCTTTGGTTAAATACATTGAACTAAAGTTGGGCCTCGACATTGATTTACATCGCGCGTCACTAATAGATTAGAATAGAATAATTTTATTAAACCAATCATGGGCCATTTCTGGCATTTATACACAACATATTATGATTAAATAAATACAAATACAATCAAGAACAAAATATTTTACAACAATATATACATACATAGATTTTTTTGTACTTAAATTATTTCAGATTTAAGATTTCTCCCTTTCAGTATTTCGTTTCTTTTTTTGAAATTTGCAAATATAAATTCGACAAAACTAATGACAATATCAGAGTACACACAACAGTTTTTCTTAGTACTTTTCATGACGTCATGAATTGAAGGAACACACTCAAAAGATTGATAGCTGGACAATTGGCTGTATCATATACCCATAGACAACCATATATCAAATAAAACATATTTCTTCAAGCTTTCACTGTATATATATTTTTTTTTAGAAATCCTTTCCAAATTCTTACCATTACAGAAAGATAACTGACAAAAAATAGCCCCCCCCCCCCCCCCTTTTCAAATATTTAACACACCAACCTCAGAGCATCCTAGCAAGGATTCCTGCGTAATTTAGAGACTAGAGTATATGTGTTTTCCAAAGTACACATTCAACTGGTTTCAGCACAAATAGTTTCAGGGTACATTCGCCGCCTTTTAAAATTGCTACATGAAGTGTGTTGTTCAGTAACTCGTTGTAGATATTTAGGTATTCGCATTTCAAGATTAGTTATGAAATATTTGGTCGAATTATTTCCTTATAGCACAAGAATCCAACCAAATCAGGTACAATATATTTGGAAATATTCATTACTGCACCTGAAAAAAAATGCTACCATTACACATAGAATGGTTATCTTTTCATTTTATATGCCCCGGAAAAACTATGAGACCAAAACTGAATACCTCTCTCCAAAGACATTCCTTTTTACCCAATAATATTTTATTCAGCTCGTATGTAATTTAAAAGCAGGTAAACGTTTATAAATGTCAAAACTTAACTCTCAAAACTTTTATTTCCCCTAATAAGAATACATCTCTTATACTGTAGATATATGTATAAGTCAGTTGAACGACATTGAGGAAGCTTATAAACAAATTAGTCCCAAACTTGGGCTAACTGGTTGCTTCAATTCTGCTTCTGGTTACAATTCATCAACATTTCAGACGTACTACAGTGACGTTTTAAAAACGTATCTTTATTACATGGTACTATCCAAAGGTTTCGCATTTCTTGTCTCTTTTGTATTTGTCGGTAACGTACACTTCAAATCCAACGTGTATTTAGTGTCAGATTAGCATTGAAAAGTTTCTAACTAGTTCCAAACATGTTTGTTTTATCTGTAGAAATGTACAATGTATAAATTAATATTGATAAGATCTTACTGATTGACGAAACATAATATTTTAGTAAACGATAACGAACATGTCGTTTGGAAGTTTTTGCCTCCGAGATCTACCATTCCTTCAAACCCAGAACTTATTGTAAAACATTTGTTATCTGGCTCTTGATTACTTTTTAACATATTTTTAGTACCGCAGCGTCTTACATTTTCAGAGAAATAGTTCAATATTTTTGTGTATCTTTGTGTCAGAAACGAACATTTTTTGTCCTGAGACAATCCATCAAGAAGCTGTAGCAAAATGTTTTGTCGAATTTAAGGCACAGAAAAAAAAATTCCAAAAAGAAAAAACAATTTTGCAAGTATGTATAATAGCAAGCGCAGCGAGCGCTATAGGAGCATATGCATTTTTTACACATGGATCAATTTGTAAAGTTTTTGTTTAATGGGGGCAGCCATATTGTGCTACATACTAAGGCTAGAAAAAGTTTCGTTCGCCTGAAACGGAAGTAACGGAAATAATGTGCTTCAAATTATAATTTTAGAGTCAGAATCGGATAATCGTAGTAAATGGTTTTGAATAAGGCATATAAGAATTCTTAAACACTTTTGGGTTCATTTTCCTACAGGTTTTAACATAGTCCATTATTCCTCTGATGTCAACTTCAGTTAGGTTCTATCTGGAGACCTACTAATAATTGCTGCAGTAAATAGCTAACTGTATCATAGATGGGAAACAGGAGTCTCTGTCGCCGCTCACTGATTTCATTTTTTACCTGAAGCAGAAATAAGTGCTTGAAAGCAGCAGTCATGTCGGGTTGGAATTGAAGGTGTTAACTGGAGGGCCACTAAGAACCATTGCTCCCAATGGTTATTATAGTCGGCTGTGAATTGATGGCGGTTTAGTTATGCTCGTTACAAATTCAGTCATATCTATAATCAATATATAACACACCATTCACAAACAGTGGATGCTCGAAACGAAACAGGGAAGATACAGCGAACAAAATACAATACTAGCGTAGATAAATAAAAAAAGACCGAGCACTAAATTAGCTCATCCAAAGGTTAAGTAGTAATAAACAGTTGCTGCAATTGCCTTTTTCAGTGTTGATAAAATGGAGTACTACAGCCGTCTCCTGGTTGAGCATTCAATGAAACCGGGACAATTGTATGGCCTGCCTATACCACTGTTTGTATTGAAAAAGATATCGGAGAAACAACAGAAGATAAGATCAGGTGGTGAGCAATAGTTTATAATATTATCAATTTGGAAAATATACTTTATTCTTTAATACAAATGTTAAATTTTCATATTTTATGATAATTTGACGAAGACCAGAAATGGTTTTTACTGGACTTAACAATTTACAACCACACTGAAATGGATAACTTACCCTTCCGGCGCAATTAATTTTTCTTGGTTGCATCTGTATTGCTCATCTAATTTTATCTGTTTGTTTTGCGCATTGATGCAAATCCATTGTTTGAATTAAAATTTTGTTTTCAGGTTTTCCAGATATACTGGATATTGCTCGTTGCATAAGCGACGTTGCTTGTACTCTTCATCTATATACCAAAATAGAAAATGTCAGTTTAAACAAGGCAAGGATTATACGTAAGTATAGGTTTTCACCTTTTGGGTATAGTTTTAGTTTTTCACTAGACATTGAACCCGCGCAAGCAGGGGAAAATAAGCATTTTTTTTTTTTTTTTTTTTTTTTTTTTTTTTTTTTTTTTTTTTTGTGGTGGCCATATTGACTATAAAAAGTTGTTGCGGCCATATCATTGATGGAACAGGAACTCAATATGGATGTTGTGGCAGGCTTCCCATAAACTTTCCTGTCAAGTAGGTGGTTTCAACTGATAGTTTCATGTCTATATATGATGTAGTATTCCAGAATTGGATGTGAATGCAAACTTTAACCAAGTCAATGAAGCGTGAAATGTAGGTCAACGTGACCCAATTGTCACATGGCTGTTCGTTACTACCGAAGATGGAAACACTGATGAAGTAGACTATATGCCACATAGAATTACCAAAATGGACCTTAAGGTTCCATCAAAGTCAAAATCTATGACGAAAACACAACCACATAGATTGTCAATATTTTTATTGTTACAATTAATTCTGAACTGGAACTTGATGAAAAGCTTTCATTAAATACACATTTCATAATGCATTACCTTTTTCCTTCAGAATAAATATGAAAATGAAATTGTAGATGTAAACATTTCCTTAGTGACGGATGAATTTTTCAAACGATGCCGTGAGTTCCGTAGAGCATATTTTTGGAAAATAATTGTTCCAATTGTTCCATTGTCATTATGAGCAGGGCAAGCGAGGCTTAATTTCACAAATATATCCAATAATCAGACGATAAAAGCATTTTTAGTGTGTGGCTGCGTGTGATGTCCACGTTTATATATTTATCAAAAATGTCCGAGATAAATTTCGTCATTAAAGATAAAGATGACCATTTGTTAAACATATTTTTATCTAGGGCTTACAGGGAATTGTATGGTAGAGATATATTTAGACAGGTCACATTACAAATGATGTAAAAATAGATAATGGTTGATGTTATCACTTTGTGCAAGGTAAACATCCGAGCAATCCAAAAAACACTAAGTTAGGAATTCCTTTGAACTTTACCTTATTTCTTCACAATCTTCAAAGTTCATAACCTTTACAGTTAGGAGAAATTGCGTTATTGTTGAAAAACAATCCTGAATACATGAAGCGGAAACATCCCACTTGAAGGGGAATGTTTTTAATTTGTTTTATTCTTCTTCCGTAATTTCAAACAGAAATACATTTAAAATAAGTGCATACTTGTTTATTTAAATCAATTTGTTAAAATGATGCATTCGAGAACCTTCTAAGGTATGTGTTGGGAGAATTCATATCAGAAAGTGCATACAAATTCCATTTGCACATAAACAAAACTGTAGTTTAAATTTATAAATGCAGATTGTAAAATCCGATAATAACCGTTATAATCTGAACCATACATCGTTTATTTTGAACCACGCGTTTTGCCGCCTATTCGGCTAATTCGTAAATTTAGTATTATAGATTTATGGGGTTAATCTGAGAGAATTTCCATTAAGCAAAACTGCATCTAATATGTTATGACTAAGACAATATGATACACAGAAAACAAAATTCTACACTCATATGTATATATTTTTTATGTATCTCATAAAAGATGTTATTTTATTTCGGGACAAACCTTCTGAACCAGATTGAAATCTTGAAATTCAAATGTTGCCATCATTTAACTTTGAACGATTTCTCGGCAGGTTTGAAGGAAGATTTCTATCGTGTCTAAGCAACGCAAGATCTAATCTGCTTATTATCATCAGAAAGCATATGGAAATAATAAGTAAACTGGATAATAAACAAAAGGTAAATAATACATAATAGTTGTACAAAATTACCAAATAATAAGCAAAGCTTGATTGATGTCCAGTAGAAAACATTTCATGCTTATTCGTTCCGAGAGAAGGTTATTGATATCGGATTTCAAGTCCTCATTCCGACTGGAACAAACCACGTATTTATCCTGCATCTCGAACAACCAAATGGACAGTCTTTAACAAAGACTTTACTTCCAGATAGGAGAAGGAAGAAGAAAATATTAATATTTCAGTAACCCCTGCTACCCTTATGGGGCCAAGCAAATTTATTTTCCTTCAAAGGGCACTAAAAGCATATTTGTCTTTATTCTCTCATCTTAATTTATTCAAGCACCTTATAAGATACTCAATAGTCTATAAAAGTCAAAATAGGTCTTATAGGTATTCCACTGGTCAATAACCGTGCATCAGTTTTAGTTTTTATATGCCCGTCTTTAAAGACGGGACGTATTATGGCTTATCGTATTTCCCCATGGCTATATCGACCTGCTGAGGCCTTCACAATTTCCCGTATTTCGGCACTGTGACGTCGTAAAGAGTTGACCCGACCCTAATATGAGCTGACCCGAATATATCAGCGACGTCATAATGTTTGACCCAACGTTGACCCGAATATATCAGGAAAACATCCGGTTATAGGCAGATGGCCATTGAAAAGTAAGAAATTCCATTAAGATTGCTAGTTAACAATACGATAAATTTATTATCAGGTTTTCTTCAAACAAATATTGTAAAATATAAGCCGCTCGACACAATATGAAGCTTTTTAGCTCGTTCGCTACGCTCACTCGCCGAAAAAGCTTCACATCGCGGCTGATATTTTACGATATACGCTTGCAGAAAACCTGATAAAATGTACATACCGTTGTCCGTCCGTTGTACACACTTCGGACAATAATTCAAAAACGCTTTCAACAATTTTCATGACACTTTTGGTGAATTGTTTATATCTATTGATGTAAGCACCCTTTCGATTTTTATAAATTTCCGATTTTACGTTTCGGAATAATGTGACTTTATTCATGAAAAAGGGGGGATTTCCCAGTTTTCGGACTATACGTCAAAAATGCTTTGAGCAATTTTCATGAAACTTTGGTGAATTGTTTATATCTATTGACGTAATCTCCCTTTTGTTTTATTTTTTTTTATATAAATTTCCGATATAACATTTCGGATTGGTGGAACTTTATTCGTTGAAAAATCGTCGAAAACTGTTTGGACGGTTATGGAATTTATTTGTTCAAATTTCGGAGTTATGGAACATTGTTCATTAAAAAAGGGGGAATTTTTCACATGTCACAGTGTATTTTCTGGACGACGGGCGTACCACGCGCTCATGGCGCAGCTGTTTATTAGCCCTAATATCCTACAGTTCATACAAATACTTCTTAAAGACAAGAAGAAACACACATGAAAATGCATTACTCCAAATTCCTTATGTCAATGAGTTTTAAAACTTCAACAGTACTCTAATGGAAATATTGGAAGACCAAAACAAAATGCTCGAGAATAGAGTGTAATGAGCCCAGACGACACCGTAATTACAGAGGGAAAAACCTGGGGGAGCCTTTAATATAATGCCACGAATGTTGTTCAGATGAAAAATTACGTTGTACTAGTTTTCATGATTAAAGGCAATGTAGCACCTTTGTTTCATTTCTCATTTGCAGAAAAAAGATTATTTTTTTCGGAGTTAGGATCTTTCTATTTTCCTTTTTTTTCTGGCGTAAAAATAATTTCACGTTTACATTGTCAAATTTTCATTTCACTTATATTTATAATGTTATTTTATTTTTAGGTATACGGGGAAATACATCAAAAACTTGGTTCATGCAAGGACAGCCTTGAGAAGATGCAAAGCGAAATTTCTGATAATAGCAGTAACATTAAGTTAAAAATAAGGAATTACTTCTTGTCAAAAAGAGTAGAAAAAATGACAGACACAGATAGAAAAGAGCATGACAACTTGGCAGAACTGATAGCTAGATTTGCTACCTACAACAACAATATCCAGAAGGTATAGAAAGATATATTTTATCACTAGCCTATAGGCGTATTCTGGAATCATTTAGGGAATAGTGTCATTTGAGAATACAGGTGATTCCTTGGGGGGGGGGAGCTGCTTCTGTAGCATTATTGTAGCCCACTCTTGTGTAAAACATGCTAAATGCCTATCCTACTCTCCTTATCCGACGGACTAGTATCGTCTATCGAGACCATATTTGACACAAATGTCGCCATAGAATGGTCACCTAATTATTTGGTCCCTGAACTGATTTTGTTTTAGGACAAAATCGGACCGGATACAATGGTTTTCGATTCCAATGCACTACCACAGTGCTCTAAAAAGTTGGGTTTTTTATGTGTGGACGTTACGTGCGAAACCTAATGTGGACTGTCATTTTGCAGAGTGCAAAAGAAATAGAAACACAGACATTAATGACCATTAGTGACAGAATCAGAACAATGCAGGACAATTTAAAGATGGTCATAAACAGCTGCGAAAAGAAGGATTGGTAATAAATAAGCCTTAATGAATAAAATAGTTATGCTATACGCGTGATATATATATGCAGTAGGCATTGAATGCTCAATACAAAAATTAGTTAGCGGTAAACAGAAAGTTCATCAATGCAGTAATTTTAATTACTCCTTTGTAAATCTTTTGTTCAGAGTCCAAGAGATTTAAAAATCTCTTGTAAACCACAGGAATTCGAGCACTGGATTTAGTTTTTTCACTTTTTTGCTTGATAAAAACTTATTTCAGAGCGAATTAATTCCTTGATATATGTCCAAGCCTGCTGTTATAAATTAACATTTAAAAAAATGTATATATTTGTAGTAGGCTAATCGGGTTTGGACCTACATCACGGAATTTATAGATGAAATTATATTTCATCATGCAGAAAAGTGCAAAACTAGGTCCAGTTTTTAAGTGTGTGTTTTGTAAACAACATGTTAGGGATTTTAATTTCCCCAAATTATTCGGAAAAGAATATCAAAATACAGGTACCACATTGTTCAGAACTTTTGTCATTGTGTTTTAGAACGAAGTCTGTAGAAGATGCCATGGATTCGCTGTGTAGTGTAATAAATACCAAAGATTTCTACCATAATTTCAGTCAACATTACAGCTACCCGGATGTAAAGGTAATAAAAATATTGGGCTTTGGATGGAGAATTTGACAAAAAAAGGGATGCTCAAAAAGGTGAAGAAAAAGAAGGGCTCATAAATGTGGTGAGAATGTGAAAAGTGTCATGGATTCACACAATAGTGTATTTTGCTTGGAGGAAAAATAAAAAAAGACCCATTCTGTGGGTTGGATGACATTAATTGATTGGTATGTTATTGTTGACCTTTCCTGTTATCCATTTTGTTGTTTGTTCATGGATGCTTCCTTCACCTCTTTTCCAGATTCCAATACTATGCACATCTTTCTTTTTATGCATATATGATTTTTCAACATATATTTTCAAACTAACTACAATATAATTTTGAATACATAAATGAAATAAATTTGATTTTGTAAATATTTTTTTCCAAAAGTCATATTTCCATAAAGGAGTTAACTTTGTAATACACTTTTCTTTTGTAGGATGTTTTACTTAAATTGGGGAAGCAAACATACCTCCCAAGAGCCGTGCTAAAAGATCCCGATCAACTTCCTAAAAATTGTTCAGACACTGATTCTTTCATGCACAACTCCGACACTTGCTGTGAGTTTTCAAAGTCAATGACTTGTTGGTATATTGCATAGAATCAACGGTTTAAAAACAAAATTAACCAAACATTTGTGCTAAAAAGCTCATGAATCCAGTGGAGTTTTTTAATTGATTAATTTATTTTTCATAAAATTGAATTTTGAAAAATGAACTTGGTAAAAGGTGTGAGCTATTAGTTTAGATAATCTTCATGAACTTGTTGTTTGTAGTATGTAAAACATCACCATTCCTCTCTTTAGTAAACCGATCCCTCGTCATGATTTTTATTATAGAAATTTGTGTAGCAACAGAGTAATTTTTTTCTTAAATTTATACATTTACAAATGCCCATTTACTGAGATGACTTGTATTTATTTTAGTGGAAACTTAATATAACAATATTTTTTCACAATCATTGTAGGTAATTTGTATGCATCTAAAGGTTTTTCATCAGTTATTGTGATGCCCAAGTCCAGACCTTTGAATGGAATCATAAACAATGAACAAGGTATATATATATATATCTTCGAATTCAGTCTTATTAAAATTAGATCTCTGCACTTTCTCCTGAATTGTTTTCATTCCGTTGTTTTCATGTCCCCCAAACACAACATGAAAACAACCTAATGAAAACAAGGAGCAAGTGTGGAGATCTAATTTTAATTAAATTTGTTTAAACAGATCAATTTTGAAGCACCAAATGTGCGGGTTTATGAATCATAGCTCTCCCGTGATGCCCGAGGCCAGAAATATGGCAAACAAAAACTATATCTTGTAATATTTTTAGATTAGGATTAAATGCACAAGTAACAACAACAAAAACCACCTTTGAACAGAGGTTTGCAGATTCCTTTGCATGGATATTTTTAAAGGACCTCACAATGACAGCCAGTGAAATAGAAAGATATAGTTACTATACTTTTGAACTTGCACATGAAATTTCTTCATTTCAAAATCTTCGACTGATATTAGTCAAAGTTTCCGACAACATTTCTGAAAGTTTTTTTCATAACATCTACAGCATACAGCATATTTGACTATACAAGTTTTAATTTTTTTTTATGTTCTCAAAGTTTATTACAAGTTCATAAAAATTCAAGAATTTCAGGCTTCAGTTTTATCATGTCATGTAATGTCTGTAAGAATTGAATGTACTTTAGATTCCACATTCTTTCCACAATTAGAAGTGAAATGTAAATTGTGGCTGATGGCGAAATCTGTTGGATTCTGTTGGTACAGAAAACATCCTTATACCAGGAAAACATGGGGACTTATAAAAGTTGCTCGATAGGATCATGTTGATAGGCACATACCTTCCATTCCGATGTTCATATTCTTTTACCAGAAATAAATTGTGTATATTTTCATACTTATATATCTTATTGTTACAAGTTGTTTGTTTGTATTTGTATTCAAAATTGAGTGGCATTATTTTTTATTGTTTCGTTTGTTTACAAATCTATGCCAAAATTTTCTTGTTATTGTCACAGTCAGGTGTGTACCTTGAAATGAAATTAAATGCACTAGCTGTTGTATGTGAGATACAGGTGGAAACATTAGGTTTATATTGCATATACCATACAACTATGTTAAAAATTCAACAGATAACAATCAACAAAGACACCCCACCTTCTCCAAAAAATAAATAAATGGATGATTTCTTCCTTACAGGTGGAAAGTTCAAAATTTAGCAACGGGGTAATGACATACATTTTAAAAAAAAATGGAAAATTACACATTTGATCAATTTTATATTCAATAAAATAAAATGTTTGATATACGAACAATTTTTTAAAACCCTCCAATAAATATATAAATATATCAAATCTGAAACTGCATCCTATAAGAAAAACCCGTATAGCAACACATTTATGACACAATACAAAGTTCTCATTACATCATTTGCCAAACAGCAGTAAACGCCCCCCCCCCCCCCCCAAAAAAAAAACAAAAACAAAAAAACAAACAGTAACTAATAAAACCTAATCATGAAAATTGGATGTGAATCACAGGATCATGACAATGAGGTCAAGGTCAGGTAAAGTATGCCAAACACTTGCATGTGCACATTGCAAAGAAATATATACAACCTAAAGACAGTTGAACTATCACTTACAATTACTACAAATCGAATTTAATCACGAACACTGGATGTGAATCACTGAATCGTGAAAATAATGTCAATATCAGGTGACATATGTCAGACACCCATGTACACAATTCGAGGGTTATACAGACCAACTACAGCTGAGCATCACTTACAGTTACTGAGAAATAGACCTAATCACCAATCATAATGAACAACGAAATGGATAACAGGAAATGTCAACAATGACGTACCAATCAACAGACAGAACCCCGAACAAAAAATATTAAACGAATCACGTGGAAATGATGTCATGGTCAGGTGACATGCCTGAAACCCATCTACATATTTCAAGGAATATACAGATCAAATATAGTTGAATTATGACATTTAGTTATTGAGAACTTATGCACCTAATCACGAAACCTTGAAAAGTCGTGAAGAATAAGAAAAAGTAGTTCAGAGAAATAAAACTAATGAACATTTAACCACACTAATTTTTGGATGTGGGTCATGGTGACTCAAATATAAAATAACAATCCAAAGATAATCTAATATCTAATATTAGATATAGTTAATTTATACTATGCTGTATACGACGCATTTCAAAGAGTTACCTCTCATGAGCAGCATTAAAACCGAAACATTTGGAAGACCAAAAACCAAACTTGTTTTAAACAAGAAGTACTCATAACCAAAAATACCGAAATATGAAGCTAAACTTCAATTAAGGAGATCTACCATGTGCAATACAAGGAATGAACCCTTAGTAATTCTATTATTTTTGAATTTTGCTAAATACTGGTAATTTCTATAACAAATCAATGAATAATCATGTTAGACAAATCTGACGACTGGGTTGGATATAACTGCACAATGTTCTTGGGATGGGATTACAATACATTAACACAAGTGGCTTCTGAATATGGTCAAATGAAGCACAGTAAAGTAAATATGCATTGAAAGTCGGCATATACATATTATTATCATTTCACCCAAGGCTTCTTAGAAATGGACCTAAATGCAAAAACTAAGTAACATAATGAGATACAAGACATTACTATATGGCTATAACATTTTTCGTCTGTCATTGGCTAAAAGCATAGGGAATCCTTTGTTTGAAAATGTGAAAATCAAAATGATGATTACATGCAATGAGTGTCGTGATGTACCAAATATAGTAAGGGGGAAATCCTAGTGTTCATATGTCATGTATGTATTTCTAAAATTTAAAGCGATAAAAGTAATGAACCAATCAGCTGTCTCGTGACATTAAACTGCCCAATCATCGTTTTCTATAACATGTATAATATATTTCACTGTAGCAGACGACAAGAAACAAAACGTCAAAACGCCCATGCTGGCCAATTGTTCTGAAATGAAACGTTTTTTCTCAAATTTTCACCAAATTTAACAGTCTCTCGACCCGTGTTGGAAAAATTGATAATCTCACTACTGTCTGGACACTTCAGTTCATAAAATGGATTTTTAGCATTTTGAAAGACTAAACGTTAGAATTATTAGACAATCTTTTGTAGGTTAATTAACCTTATTGAGTCGTCCAAGAAAACATAATCAAAGTACTGAAGTACTGTTTACTCGGATGGCCTTATGATCTGATTTCCAATTTTGATAGTATAATTCAAATGTTGACTGTTCCCCATAGACTTTCGCAACATGTACAGTATAGTGATTCTGAAGATTCATAGTCACTAGAATATAGGGGCCAAGCCAAAAAATTGCCATGCGAATGCTAATACTTTACTGTTTATGTACTTAATATGGTTAAAGGTTGATATTGTTTACAATGTCGATTTCATGTTGGCTCACTTCTTTCACAATCAGAGGTTCATTTAGGGATTATAAATAAATTTATGTTGCCATTTAAATGGCTATCAATGTAGTATTTTGAGTTGCAGTATAAAAAACAATATTAGATCAATGTCAGTAAAATATAAACTTTTTTTGTATTCGGCACGAACCGTAGAAGGGCAAAACTCGCCCTTCAAGGTTTCTTGGCCTCATACAAAAATGTTTATATTTTTCTGACATTGACCTAAATGTTACTCAACTTGCCAACAATGTAAATATAGTTACACCCAACTTGTCAACAATGTATATATAGCTGCACCCAACTTGGCAGCAATGTATATAGCTGCACCCAAACATGGCAATAAATTATGGAATGAATATATTTAGAACAATCTTGAAAAACGAGGGTATATTATAAATATATATCTGTTTTTACTTTTGTAACTGTTCCCATCTTTTCCCCCATTGTATCTGTATATATTATCAGGTTTTCTGCAAACGTATATCGTAAAATATCAGCCGCCAAACACAATGTGACGCTTTTTCGGCGAGTGAGCGTAGCGAACGAGCCAAAAAAGCTTCATATTGTGTCAAGCGGCTTATATTTTACAATATTTGTTTGAACAAAACTTGATGATAAATTTATCGTATTGTTAACTAGCAATCTTAATGGAATTTCTTACTTTTCAATGGCCATCCGCCTATAACCGGATGTTGACCTGATATATTCGGGTCAACGTAGGGTCAAACATTATGACGTCGCTGATATATTCGGGTCAGCTCATATTAGGGTCGGGTCAACTCTTTACGACGTCACAGTGCCGAAATACGGGAAATTCTGAAGGCCTCAGCAGGTCGATATAGGCATAGGGAAATACGATAATATCTAATATATGTCTGTTGCTCATAATATAGCAACAGTTTTTATCCATCATAAACTTGAGTAAATTGCCAGTAATTTTTTTTTTTTTTTTTTCAGAATTAATAACTTGATAACTATTAATCATTTGAGGTCTTTGACGTTTTTGGCAATATATGATGTTCTGACTTTACATAGAACAACTTATGTAAAAATTTAAATTCAAAATCGAAATACATGTAGTATGAATTGTCCTTATAATGAACTATATTGATGTGTATCCGTAACTATCACAGATGCATATTTTTTATCACAGAGTCTGCTCTTATGACACGTACCGAATGCTGCTTTAGAGCATTTTTAGGTGTTATGGAAACTTTTACATTTAATGCATAATGCATAAATATATTAACTATTTAGATAAAATATAGCAAGAGCACAAGTTTTAACATAGATATGATAGGTATAGATGTGCACAATATTCTCCAATTTATTTCATATATTTCCATGCAAACAGGGATAATTGGAATACCACAATTCTCATATACCGTATGTTTAAAACCTTAAAAATGTAGTCAGATCATTTGGCATGTGTATTGATACATGTACGTTTTTCTTCATAGTTTTAGACATGGGATATATGTATAGCAACACCCGACACTTCTGTAATAACAGCTGCAAACGACATAGTTTTGTCAAGTATCATCTGAGCGGATGCATCCTTATTTTTGGATCATCGAGGATCATCGAGGATCATCTCGGGCGTAGCATCCTCATTGTTACACATTTGGATCCCGCTTGTCTTGATATCTATTACACATTCTTCTAACAAGCAATTCAGTATGAATTGTCTTCTTCTTGTTCATAACCTATTAATTGGCAGATGTGTGTTTTCTCTGGAGGGGATGTCTAAATCTATAAGTATAAAGATATATGTATAGTTTCTGAACTAGAAGTATTCCTGGTGAAATTAAGATAAAAGTATGGTCAATTTTTGTTCGCCTAATTATATAGCCATGATTAACATGCTCAGCTTATACACATGTATCCGAGTAACCTAATTTGTCAATACTCAACTTTGCTCTAGTATATAGCACTTCTCATTCATATATATCTGTAGTGTAGAATCAATACAATATATAAAGATTAAAATTCTCTGTGAAATTATCAAGGCTCAATATCACTCTAACATTATATAGCACTGATCATCTTAGTCATAAGCCCAAGTCAGGTTTGTCTGTAATATAGTTTAGCATGCTCATATTATATCATACTACTGCTCTAATATAAGGCTCACGTATGCTCAAAATATATCACTGATCATCTTCTCAAATATATGTGCTCAATTTAGTTAGGCTTGACATGCTCAAGTAACACATCATTATTGACCTACATTATAAAAGATTAGTTATGAGTTAGCTCATATATAGCACTGATAAAGTACACCTATGCTGAATTCAGGTTCTCTCCCAAAAATACATATATTTGCATGTATTCCAGAATATTATTATTTAAGTATGATAAATTTAAGTTGCATTTATATAAAAATATTTCTGGATTGTTACATATGTAGGAAATTGATCACTAATTGTAACCAATGTTACCATATACATGTTGCACCTGCACACACAAACATTATTCGTACATTATGGAACGATTATTTAACTTAATATATTTTAAGAAATGAGGAAAATGGCCAGGTATGGTACATCATAATTATATATAAATATACTAAATAAATAAATGATTTGGAAAATACTTTGAAGGTATAAAAAGTCATGAGATTTCCGAATACAATTAGGTTCTATCCGGGCACTCTGGTTTAAAACCTTGGTTCCATCCGGGTCTTTTGGTTCTGAACCTTGGTTCTATCCGGGTTCTTTGGTTCGAAACCATGGTAACAGGTTCAACATCCGGGTTGTTTGGTTATAGGAACCCAACTACTTGGTTCTATCCGGTTTCTTTTCTAATATTCCCGTTGAACTTTGAGAAGATGTCCGCAAGTATCCGAATAAAGAGATAAAGTAGGTCAAAGACGCTTATCTTGTTTTATATCATTTATACATTTCAGCATCGCCGGAAAATGGAGCTGTAAGGTAAATACCTTCTCCTTTTTATTATTTAATATGGGAACTGGACAAAAATATAACATCGTATATATTTATATCAACCAAAATATACAGTATATCTAACATCCGTTTTTAGAATCAGAGTCGTTCCGTTTTCATTTATTTTTCACTACTCATCCCTCATTTCATAAACATACAAATAAATAAATAGATATTAGAAACTTAAAATGTGGGCCTCTATATAGAAGGTATGATACATAATGCATAGTTCATAACGACCCTAAGTTGAAAAGCAACAATCGATTGTTTCGATTTTTATTATTTTTGTACTATATATAAGAAGCTCTTTTTGAAAAAAAAATCTGCTCACACATTGAAATTCTCCCAACATGTTAATGATGTCATAAAGTTAGCTATATATAGGCAGCTACAAGCCTGCACGTGAAAGATCTAGCGATATTCCGAATATTTTGTTTGCAATCTTGGCTCCCTCGTTGGCAACGCTTTCTACCGAATTTAACATTGAGGAAAATTGTGATGTTTGAATAGACACGAATGTTCTACAATTGGCTAAATGTGCCTCAACCTCTGGTTTTGAAAAGCTATCACTTTTCACAATTTTACTTTATTCATTTTGAAAAAACGACATTCAAAAGGTCAACCATTCTAATTAGTTAACAAATACAGCTGTGATTTAAAGAATCGGTATTTCAAAGATGTGGGTCAACACAGTGTGGATCAATTACGTCCGCGTCAATGAATTGAGACAAAACTGTGTGTATGTACGTTTATATTTCTATTTATAGATCGTATGCCACAAGAAACTGCAGTAAGAAGTGTAAAAAATGGATTATTTTTAATTACAAAATATTTTTTAATATGTATGCAGTTCAAGCAGTATTCATTGACAAAAATCCATTTTTTCAAGTACTTTTTTGTTGATCTTAACTAAATTAATTTCTGGGCTAAAGATAGCTAGACGGATCGAGGCACGGGACTGTGGAAAAATTAAAAAATTAAAAGTTTCGTTTTGAATTGTTTTTATTCTTATTTTCGTCTATTAGAAATCCAGGAAAAAATATTCTATTTCAACCGAATCTTAACAAATTTAATTTGAATTCAATTTTCACTTTAATTTCCCTTTTTTTAAATGTAGTTTGGTTTGCAGGATTCCAAATTCATACTTCTTATCTTATGCCGCTGAATAAATTTCTATTTAATGTTGAAAACTTCTCGGAAAACTTACATCCATGTTAAATCTATAATACATAACTTTATACCGCACAAACACTGTTTAGGTGTGACGAGACATTTACTGGCATTTACCGTGAAAAAAAAGACAGTGTAATCCTATCACCTGAAAATTTATGTTTAAAATTAAATATTTCAATTAGCCTACGTTTATGGCCTGGCATCTCCAATGTCGTCGTCCGTCGTAGACACACCCGTCGGCGGAACTGGTGGTGGGAGTTTTATTGTTGAAATATTGTTTTTCAAATTTTATGTATAAAAATTCCGAATTGTATGATATACATGTACTGTAAAAAAAATCCTTGAAATGCAATTTCAACTAAGAATGGCCGACCTATGCATTATTATATGATAGGAATGGAGAAATAAATACAGTCAGGGACACTGCGTCGTCTTTCTTTTTTAAAGATAGTGTTTGTTTATATTGTCCCGGTGAACCTTTGAATATGCGTCTGTAGCGATACATTTTAAACATTGACTTGAATCACATGGTGTTTTTTCTTAAGTAACTTACGCTAGACATTGTAATATTATTTATAAATTACAGTCAAGAATAGCAACTAGTTAACATCTTTCATTGAAAAAATTTATTAAATGATTTTTTTTTTTTTTTTTTTTTATAGAAAAATACATTAAATTACGTCGTATATTATTTTATATAAACGGTCAAACTTGTTAAATATGTATAAATCACAAATAACAGTGTGATAATGTTACAGCTCTTTTCCGATTAAAACTGCATTATATTCGCTCATGAAAATCATTTACAATTAACATGGTTTCGAAATCTGAAAGGGAGGACACGGTTGTCAACCCAAACTACATACTTATCAGCTGATATCCAAGATGGCGATAGGGAAGCCGGAAGAAAAATTGTACCCGATTCAATAATTACTGCTTTCCTTTGACAATATCTCGTTAATATCGGGCGAAGCCCGGTTAAGTGTAGAAGATGGATCTCAAATCCAGATAATATGGAGTAGGCTTTAGCCTAAAATCGGGCGAAGCCAGTCAGTCGTCATGTAAACACGGCCATATTGGAAGCCGTTGTTATGGTGTCATATTTGTAGGTCATTGAAGAAATTTTCGAATAAAGTTCCCAATGCGCAAAAAAAGTCGGTGGAAAAATATATCGTATATAAATTATGTTTTGGTAATCGCCAAAACATAATTTCTTTTTAAGTTTGTGAAAGTGCGAAAATATTTTAACCGGAAGTCGCGCTGTATTTTTGAGGGTTTCTGGGATAGATTTACAAATGCTACTTCCGGTTTGAAACTACAGTCTACTTGATATCTGGATTTGAGACCCATATTCTACACTTAGTCGGGCTTCGGCCGATATCAAGTAGACTGTAGTTTCATATCATACGTGTATACAAACATACCAACAAAAATGGTCAGTACAATACATAAATCCGATATCCTCATCATTGCTTTACAAAAATGTCACCCAATAAAGCATATAGAGGCTCAGTATCGAATAAGATTGCTCCTTTTGATACTAGTAACAAGATGAGATAAACATCCTCTTGTTTAACTGTGAGCCAAAACCTGAACAAAAAAATTGGTAAGCTTCAGATTTCCAAAATAGTTTAAATGCAAATTACATATGGGTGAAAAAAGCTCACAAACTGGTTCCCCAAACTTCAAGAAAGGTTTATAAGTGGCCACAAATTTAATACCACGCTTAGAACATATGTTTCTTAATCTAGAATTTACAGTGGCAACAAAGTAACCTGTATCTTTAAAGTCAATAGGTCGAGGTAGGATTGCTGATAAAATAACCACAGAACTAGGTCTAACTAATTTCTTGATTGTAGAAATTAAAATATTATAAGCAATATCAAAGTCAGCAATCTCTAATCTATTGACGTCATTGGTTCCTACATGTAATATAAGAATATCAAAATTTACCTTTATTCTGCCACAATTGAAAAGATATATCATGTCCCAAATGTTAACTCCTGGAAAAGCTTGTAAGTAACACCTCCTGATAGTTTTTACATGTTTAGCTATCGAGTCACACACCAGGGTAGCTGACCTTGAATCTAAAATATAAAATTTATTTCATAACAAAATCTCTAATTTGTTTAGCAACTTTGATTTTATCAGATAAAGAGGAAACAATATATTTTTTATAACAGTCACTCTTCCAATCTCCCATCAACTGAATTGAATTGGGAGCAACTCCTGCCTTTGAAGCCAGTGTAGCGCCACCTCTCCTGAAACTGTGTGAAGAAAACAAGTTTGGATTAAGACCTATTTTGCAAATTAATTTTCTTAATCTTTTTTGAAACTGGTTATAAGTTATAGGAACCGGTTTTCCATTTTTAATGTATGAAAATGCAGCATCGTTAGATGTACAAGAATTCAGATAACACATTCTTTTGTAAGCCTGTACAGGACAAAATATAGAAGATGGATAAGCCATTAAAGGTATCTGTAAAATACGATTACCAAATTGAATAGTTTTAGTCCATCTAAATCTTACTACCAACAAAGATGAATAAACTGTTACATCGCCTCTGCAGAGTTGCTTAGATTTGTCAAATTTCTTGGCTGACACTGGAACTAAATTTGATTTCCTGCTTAAAAGATATAAAGCAAAAAGAAATAAACACCAGTATGCTGCATCCAAAGGATCATCGAAATTTAAATGGTAAGAAAACTTTTCCAAAATATCCAAAGTAATAGGTAAGGCTTGTTTTGGTAAATGTTGTAATTTTCTGTTTAAACCTGTAAGCGTTAATTTCAATTCATATGATGAAAAAATATTTATTGGAAAACCTAATATAAGAAACAACACTTTGATACCATTTAAATAATTTCGAATAGACTGAACCGATTTAAAACTACGAGCTAAAAATTCAGAATAAATGCATAATGTCTCTGCATTTATATCAAATGCTTTCAAATGAAAGTAATTGCAAAACAGTAAGTATGCTCTCCATTGCGTTTTAAAATTTACCAACGTGCCATGTGCAAATGCCGATATTCTAGTCTGAAACATGCTCTGTCGAAGTTCTCGGAAATCTAAAAAATATATAATACAGTTACCATCTATGTGAAAAATTAAAAAATTTAGGATCAATAAAATCCCGGAAAAGAGACATATTTTTTGTCTTTTCGTGAAACTCCAATGGATATTTAGGATCCAAATCCCACCTAGACAATAAATCGGGTAAACGGTTATCACAACCTAAGATATGTTTAGATTTAATTTCGAAGTTGTTCATGGCTGAAATCCAACAAACTTCCCTAAGACAAGACTGTAAAAACTTATTTCTGGAAGCCCCGGTATTCAACACACGGACTGTAACCAAGTTATCACAGTTTATAACAACCTTTAAATTCGCAAAATGTTTTCCCCATAGTTTCAAAGCTACCACAACAGTTAACATTTCGCATAAATTTATGTGCAAATTCTGAGCCAAAATAAAATCTGGAAAACTGCAATGAAAATATCTACCGTTCATCCATCCTCCACAGCCTGTCAAACAAGCGTCAACCGAAAATAATTGATCGGGAAAACACCATTCTTCTGACAACATCATAGAAATTCCATTATATGTTGGTAAAAATTCTTGCCACCATAACAAATCAAGTTTGAAATCTTCCGAAATAAATAATTTACCTTTGTCGGGGAAATCTCTTAACCAATTTAAAAGCCGAGCAACAAAAATACGACCTGAACGAACACACTGGGAAACAAAATTAAGCTTTCCCAATAAGGACTGCAATTCTTTCTTTGAACAGTGTATTTTGTCGAGCCAAACTGAAACTAATTGAATAATCTCCTGTAATCTGATATTATCAATAGAAATAGATAAATTTTCTGAATCAAACAAAATGCCAATAAATAACATTTTTGTATCTGGAGGGCAAGCTTTCTCTATTGATTCATCAATACCACATTGATATAAAACTAATCCTAACTGGGCGTATGCATCGTTACATTTGGATGGAATTTCACATCCTGCTAAATCGTCCAAATAATTCAAGATGTCTACTCCTATTTCTTTACATATAAACGATATTGCATTTGTTGTTCTCATACAGATATAAGCTGCAGACCTTAATCCCATGGTCAAAACGCGATCATAATACAAGTGCCCTCTCCATTTGTAACCAAGAAGATGGATGTCACCGGGATCTACGGTCAACTGTCGGTAAGCCCGCTTCAGGTCTCGTTTAAACATTTTACAACCCCGACCTTTCTTTTTGATTAATTGGATGAATTCATCCACTGTAGGGTATGATACGGAAACAAATTCTCCTAAATACTCATCTTTCAAAATACCGGAATTTACCGATTCACCGTCCGGAAAACTTAAATCAACAATGACCCTCCTTTCAGTCGAACCCTTTTTTGGAACGGAATTTAAAGGGGACAACGCCGATGGACAAAAGAAAGGATTTTTCTTAAACGGTCCAACGACTGCATTAAAAGATATTTCCTTGTCTAAATATTTAGCAATATCGTCGGGAAAATCCGTAGCACCTGAATGATTGCGAAAAAACGTAGACCTGAAGGGACTCCCATCATGACCAACCGGCCAACCATACTCCAAAAAGTCACAAACCTGAGTGTCACTATAGTTTTGTAACATACTTCTAAAAAATGATATGTTAAGTCTAGAATACACTGGAATTTTACAACCTTGAAAATTATATAATCCCGATTTATTTACAGTTTCATGAATAGTAATACTATTTGTTAACTGGTCTAATCTTGAAGGAATATTGCAACAAAATATACATTTAACTAGATGTCTAGAACCCCATAAAGCTGTCTGAATGTCCAATTGTTCTTTATTTAGTCACTCGTCGTGATGAGGACAAGCAGATGAGCACTCCGGATGTTGACTTTTTATCTTGTCTAACCTATAACAAGCAGCACAAAAATGACTTACTTCACGTTCGACACCTCTGATCATCATTTTATGTGGTGAAGTTTTTGAACATTTATTTCTCTGAAATAAAGCACAATACCATGACATGGGAGTTTTAGATTCTTTTTTTCCAGTGAAAGACGACTTTTTGTTTAAGTCCTGTTTAACATATTTTGAGAGAAGGGGCACTTCTAAATTATCAGGTGCATCCTTCCAAGTTTTAACGCCTGTCTCAATTTGCCTCAAAAAGGCTGCATAAAAATCTAAGAGGGCTTTCCATTGATAGATAGAACTATAATACACAATTTTCTTTAAAAGTGATAGCCTAGTTTCTTTCTCATCTGACTTAATTTTCTTAGAACTTATGATTTCTAATTCTCCTGCCACAAAAAGTTTCAAATCTAGATCTTGAAATGAAATACCTTTATTAACATATTCATACTGAAG
This sequence comes from Mytilisepta virgata, assembly GCA_028015205.1. Taxonomy (NCBI): domain Eukaryota; kingdom Metazoa; phylum Mollusca; class Bivalvia; order Mytilida; family Mytilidae; genus Mytilisepta; species Mytilisepta virgata. Next base: position 37,891,956 of record CM051519.1, read on the forward strand.
TGTAGTATGGGGCCAGATTTGTGGATTCTGCACGTCATCACTAGCTTTGGCAACCATGCCAGATTTTACTTTACGCTTCTTAGATTTCTTTTTACATGAGGAAATTATGTCTGAAGAACTAGAAGTATCAGAATGTGAACTCGAGACATGAGTACTAGTATCCAAATCTGATGAATAACCTTGAGCAGTTTTTCTTCCCAAATCAAGTGAATTAACTGAAAAATCAGAAATATTATCCGAACTATCATAAGAAAATTCACTGTTTTCTTCGGCATTTAAAAAATTGTTGTGCTTTAAAATTTTAGACAACTGCTTTTCTACTAATCTAGATAACGCTTTCTTATTTCGTAACTTCTCTATATTAATCTCACCCTTTTTTCCTTTTCTGGAACCTTTGGTGGTGGATTTCCGTTTGTCGACGTCCCCCTTTTTACTAGATGTGTTCGGTTGGACATCCAAATCACGTACTGGCGTGCTCGACTTCTTGGATTTCGACACCACTTTTCTATTATGTTTTTCGGGTCTTTCCTTAACGCCCGGCGCACTCGGTTCCTTAGCCGTTATACTGGAAGCTTCCGCCTTTTTCTTATTCTGCTTTTCAACCTTGCTCTCTTTTTGTGTCTTATCTTGTCTTTCCAGTTTTCCTCCACCACTGCGCGTTTTGGGTATAGCACCTTGTTTTTCATACTCTGTCTTTTTCAACGCTCGCTCCTTCTCCGAAATACTTATTTCCAAATCCTGTATCTGTTGTTCAATGGCGACAACTTCGTCTTCGTCGTCATATATATGAGAAGTCGGGTCCGATACTTCGAGTACATCCTCATGAAATTGTGACATCTGATCGATACCGAATTCATTTAATAATTTGTAATTATGTCTGGCTATATTTCTAGTGACCGGCATCTTACAAGCCTCCCGTGTAAGACACGGCAATACAAAATTTAATAGTATAAATATAATTAAAATTTAGAACAATTTAGATAAAAAGGAAATTTATACAAAATAAATTACTTACAAAAAGAATACACAAATATCCAAAAACTCAAAAATTACTAGAATTGCCATGTCTCACGGGATGAACTTAACATACGGAAAAAAAAAAAAAAAACAACCTTTGATTTCGGCAACTGACGGCAGAATAAACTAAAGTCTGAGATACTTCAGGTACATGTATCCAAGAACCAATCAAATTTTTGTATACAAATAACAAGATACATAACAATTGAAATACAAAGAAGACAAGCAGAGAACCGATATTACCGAAAGACTTTAGCAAGACGAGGCTTATTTAGAGAATGTACGAAAGTGAGAAAAGAGAGATAACTCTAATGGATTAAACTTTAGTTCGTCAATTATTTATTTTTAATTTGATATTAAAAATAGCACATTGGAAGCCGTTGTTATGGTGTCATATTTGTAGGTCATTGAAGAAATTTTCGAATAAAGTTCCCAATGCGCAAAAAAAGTCGGTGGAAAAATATATCGTATATAAATTATGTTTTGGTAATCGCCAAAACATAATTTCTTTTTAAGTTTGTGAAAGTGCGAAAATATTTTAACCGGAAGTCGCGCTGTATTTTTGAGGGTTTCTGGGATAGATTTACAAATGCTACTTCCGGTTTGAAACTACAGTCTACTTGATATCTGGATTTGAGACCCATATTCTACACTTAGTCGGGCTTCGGCCGATATCAAGTAGACTGTAGTTTCAAACCGGAAGTAGCATTTGTAAATCTATCCCAGAAACCCTCAAAAATACAGCGCGACTTCCGGTTAAAATATTTTCGCACTTGCACAAACTTAAAAAGAAATTATGTTTTGGCGATATGTTTATACGATATAATTTTCCACCGACTTTTTTTCGAGTTTTTGTGCGCATCGGGAACTTTATTCGAAAATTTCTTGAATGACCTACAAATATGACACCATAACAACGGCTTCCAATATGGCCGTGTTTACATGACGACGGACTAAAAAATATTGCTACGTACATTGAAATAAAAGGAATATGGGCTTCGCCCGATTTTAGGCTAAAGCCTACTCCATATTATATATTATGTTTAACTATGATTAATGCTAAAACGATTATAGTTACTGATCACCTCTCATTTCCTCTTCGTTAACCTCTGACTGCTGAAGCTGATATGCATCGCCAATTCAGGATCCATCCGCGTTTATTACAAAATGTATTAACATATATCAGTCTCGGTACAAAACATGTTGATATATAAAAACATGTCATAATAAATATGTTCATGAAATTGTTTTGATAGTAAGATTCAAATATATGAGTTGATAGAGAAATCTATTTTGCACTAAATAATGTCAGCGTATTCACACAATAAAAAATGAGTAATTGCGAGTTAAAAACAACCCAGAGCACGACTGGTTTTTCTCACTTCGAAGTGAGCCAACCTAGTTTCTAGCGGAAGTTGGTCAGCTAGCCGGTTTAAGATTCGGGCGATAGCTATTCTAAGGATAGCCATCCTTGTAAAAAAATTTAAGGTTATGTTTGTATACCTCACAAATAATACTGAATGGGGAATTTCCAACAAAAAAATTAAGGCACTTGAAAATTTCAAAAAAATAATAATTTGAACTTATCAACTCAGACTTATCCTAAAATTTGTAAAACTCTTACTTTAAATATTTTTAATGCACTTTGTGCAGAATTCATGAATCACGGGGTTGTAATAGTTATGATTTTATAAAATCTCATAGGAAGAGTTATCTCCCTTTTACATTGATAATTCCATAGGCGGAAGTTTTTTGTTTCTTTTGAAGACATGATTGAACAAAATCAGGTAAGTTCAATTGTTTCAGTTACGACTTAGCTCATTGCATCTTTCACCCGAGTAACTAGAAAATTCATATTGATTAAGGTATTCAATTTCTGAAAAATCCATTTACGAACTGAGGTGTCCAGATAGTAGTGAGTTTTTGGTTCTCGGAATATGATTGGTCTTCACAAAAATTTCCTAAGTTACATATTAAACACTCGCGACCCCGTCGTCTGCTTCAAGTTGTAATAAAAGATGTTCTAAAACGAGGTTTTGAAATCGGACAAAAAATCCGACTTGTCGGGGGACAGACATGATTCATTAAGGGTCATTAAGGGTCAAACCCTAGAGGGAGGGGGTGGTAACTCAGTAATATTTAGATACGGGACGCGCGGCAAATTTGGGTCAAGATCTTACAAAACCGGCGGAGATTTCGTGTCGGAATTTTTTGACACTGTCAGGATTTTAAAAATTTCTGCAGATTTTTAAAAAGCACTGAGGAGTATTCAGGTTGACTTTTCACAATGTTAAATGTATAAATATGTCTCATCATGATAACTGCCTTTTTTTATTTTTTGATAATTTCGGGTATGTACATTTAGCTTTCCTGGATATTTTTGGGTCACAATTTCGATACAACGTGGATGATTTCGAGTGGGTTTCGAGTTCACCGACGCACCCCCGTCATATAATGGTGAAGTTACCCCCCCCCCCCCCTTTTCACCCCTCAAAGGTCAAACCTGAACATGCCGTGTTCTTCTGCTTGCTCCTTTCTGTCCGCCATTGTGAGAGCAGCTGTTGTGAAATATAACTCCCGCTAGGAAAAATAGTTCCGGATTAAATATTATAACAATTGCCGTATGGGTATAATCTACCGTGTTTAACAGTGACGTTGTTAAATTATATGTAATAAAAAAAAATTGTATTTTATTATGATTGCTAAATACTAGTGTCAGATATTTTTTAATACAAGATTTGCATGTATACATACTGGTGACCATAGTGACGAGAAGACGTTGGGAGAATATGATGAATTGACCAGTTTTTAAAGAGTTTTGAAAATTATAGAAACCGGGTCTTACATTATGACTCGTGGATTATCTGATTTCTCCAATCTCGATTGTTAAATTACGGAATTTTAAGCACTAGCCGAGGCTCGTGCTTAAAATTCCGTAATTTAACTATCTCGTTTGGAGAAATCCAAGTAATCCACTCGAAACAATGTAAGAAGCTATGTTTCCACGATTGCCATGACGGAGTTCAATTGAAATTTTTTGGAGAAAAAAAAACACGATAAACATACCTTAGTTTGAATGATGAATTTTCAGTTACAATATTTTTGTTTTATTTTACTGATAAAAAACAATATGGAGTCATTAATGTCAAAAAGACAATCGGCAACATATTGATAAAAACCTAGATGTCCACTACAGAAAACAATTCATTAGTTACGCTTGTAATGGTTTAGTCATACAGACTTTTGATATGAGTTTATACTATGAAATTATTAATTAACCACTTTTCACAATGCATGTTCTTGGTGATTTTTTTATGAATCGACTCTTTAAAAAACCGTAGGTATATATATATAAGAGATTTAAAATTAGAAAATGTAACGAAATATATTTTCAGTCAGAGCTAATAATGAATAACTTATAATTATCGACTCTGAAGCACCTACCTTTAATTAAATAGGACCAGGTATTTTCTTCATTTACAGCCCATATATAAAAACTTAACATAGGTAATACTAGTATACGCAATGCAAATATTTCGGAGTTGTTGTATGTATTCAAACAAAAGTCAAGACAAATTTAACCAAATTTCGGAGATAGGTTACGCAGATTACCATTTTGTTGTATATTTTAGCTTATTTCTCATTCAATTTTAGATGATAAGCCAGTATTTTACATCTGACAGCCGAATTAGGTCATGGTAACTAATAAATAACAGGATAGACAGTAACAGGATGGACAAAATTATATGTTTATTGATTATATTTCGTAATAACAGCTCCGCTTACATCGGTGTATGGTTTTCCGTTAGTTAGCTTTCTTTGTTTCTAAACAATTAGTAACCTTTTGAGAACGTATGAGGTGTGGTAATGTATATATTTGTTGGTAAGATGATAGACATTTAAAAAGGGTACGCTATCAGTTTCAGCTACTTTTCTGGTTATAACTTCGCTTCCGTTTCTTCTAACGTTCTATTGTTTTGGTTGTAATTTGGAAAACTTGTGTTCTTTTGATTTCATCATAGAAGATATTCGTATTTGCAGGCAAAAATTATTGCTCTGCAAATTTTGCACCGGTAACAGTACAGACATGCATTTCATGGACACCATCATAATTTACTTTTTTTATGAGCAGATATATACATTTCTTCAACACTTTACTTTCTTGTTAAAATTCAATTAAATGCTATTTTAAACAATAATTTTGCAGATTTGAAAACATACAAAAAAATCATTGAAAAATGAAGTGCAAACATGGTTCTCTCGGTCCGGACACTCGCAAATTGCTCAGTATTGAGCTTCAATTTATTTTGGATTACAAGGAGAAAATCGTTCTCATTCTATAGATGTGCCGATTTGAAAAAATTGCAAGCATTTGGTTAAGCACAAAAAAATAATGCCATTGTGTCTGAATATTTTTTAACATAGGTGGACAGGAAAATGGATTTACATGTACCAACGCAATGAAAAGTTTGCTTGAACGAAATTTATTTACAGCTTTGAAGGAACATTTCTAAGATTCCAGACCAAAATAAGAGCAAGTCTGATGAACATAATTAGTGAACACATGAAACGTATAACTGCCTTAGACAGAACACAAAGGGTAAATAAAATCATAAGTTTCGGTGAATATAAATATATATAAATTATATGAATTCTGAAATTAAGTACACCTCAATAAAAGTCAAAAACTGGTTGAAAAATAACGATAACAGTAGTATATGGGGACAGTTCAGTTATCATTTGAGGAGGAGCCGGAGATGACGTCATAGGAAGTGATGTGACCGGAAGTGGTTTGCGCGCATGCGCAACCGGAAGTAGTGGATTTTCCCGCCATTTGGTTACGGAAGTGACGCAAGTCACGTGCTAGGACCCGGATGTGCCATGCTTGCCAGAACTCAGGTTGAATTATCTCCCTTTTCCCGCACTTCTCGGTCGTTTCTGGATCTTTCATGGGTCTCTAGGGTCTGATACTCTCACTGTTATGTCGAAGTCCGAGAGTATCCGAAATACACTATTGGATTATCTCCCCTTATCCCGCTCTTTTAATCTGCGGGTGATGTTTTCTGTGAGGACCAAAGGTAGGATTGGATTATGTCCCCTTAACTCCAAGTGATGCTGTCACCAATAGATCAATGGAAGGGTGTCCTTAGCAACCGCCTTAGCAACGGCGGTCCATTTCATTTCTCTATGATGCACTTCGTTTCTCTTTTCTTGCTCCATCCCGCTCTTCGCTACTCTTTGCTGCTCATCGCTACTGAGGACCTTACTCGCGTGCTCATTTCGCTCCTGTTGCTTGTTGCTGTTCGTCATCACTGCTCTTCTCTTGCTCATCCCTGCTCTTCTCTTGCTCTTTGCTGCTCATCGCTACTCAAGACCTTACTCGCGTGCTCATTTCGCTCCTGCTGCTTGTTGCTGTTCGTCATCGCTGCTCTTCTCTTGCTCATCACTGCTCTTCTCTTGCTCATCGGTGCTCTTCTCTTGCTTATCACTGCTCTTCTCTTGCTCATCACTGCTCTTCTCTTGCTCTTTGCTGCTCATCCCTACTCAGGACCTTACTCGCGTGCTCATTTCGCTCCTGCTGCCTCTGGCTGTTCGTCATCGCTGCTCTTCTCTTGCTCTTCACTGCTCTTCTCTTGCTCTTCACTGCTCTTCTCTTGCTCTTTGCTGCTCATCTCTACTCGGGTCCTTACTCGCGTGCTCATTTCGCTCCTGCTGCTGCTGCTGCGCAAGGAATGGGGTTTACTGCTGATGATCGGAAGGCCACTCGGTTCTCATGTTGTCGGTTTGAGTGGTAGATCAAGACTGATCGATGTGATTGTATACTGGGATATTTATCGTGTAATGATGACAAACACAAGCCGATTCCTCTTTTTGTTGGACGATAGGTCCAGTCTCCCCGGGGTATAAATGCTTTCTTATCCAAATCGTGGGGTATGGGGATTTGACGGTGACGAATACATTGTCCCCAATGTGATATCTCCAGTCCACTAGTTCTTTATCCTTTACTCTACCGATCAAATCATCCAGAACATCGGTAATCTCCCATTAAGCTGTCCATTGTATCAAAAATAAGCTAACTCCGTTCTTGGTGGGCACCGTGTCGCTTTCCCAACATCTCAAATCCACTCTCTTGCTACCTTTCCATTCTGTCAACTCTGCATACGTTCCTCCACCAAGTGATACTTTCAAAGAAATATTGGAAGCTGTCATGGCGTCTTGGACGAGATCGTTCTTGGTCCGATCTTTGGTTTTCTTTTCTTTACTAGACATATCGGCTGACTATAGTCTGATTCTTCTTCTTACTGATCTGGTCTATTTACATATCGGAGCCTTTGTGAAGATGGATTGGATTGGTTCTTATATTATGAAACGTGAAACAGGATTGGCTATCTTTCCGACGTCGTGATTGGTTAACATCTCCCGTTCCGATTGGTCGAAAATCTGGCATTTTCATTGGTCAATTCCAACCGTTTCGATAGATCAACACGATGGTATATTGTCCAAATATGTGGCGCCCAATCCCGAAACTCCTCACAATAGGTACGAGTAAACCCCGACAATACGACCAGTCTTCCTTGGTTCACCACACCGTCTTCGAACATGGCAGAGACGATTCTCTCGTATACTCGTAGGGGGTCCATCGTACGAATGACTTCTCTGACTATCTTCACTTCCTTTTATACATGTAACGCGGACCTGAAAGAGAGCACCCTTATGAAATAGAAGTTTCAGAGTCTTTCCGGATGGGAACGAATGTTCTCGGTCTCGTTGATGTTACGATTGACTTCAAAGATGGCTGCCCCCAAGTAACGCGGACATGAAAGAGAGCACCCTAATGAAACGTGAGCTATTGCCATCATTATTTGTCAGTCTGTAAACTTTTTCAAACATCATCTCCTCTGAAACTACTGTGCAGATTGCTACCAAATTTGGCATTTATTGTTCCTTAAGGTATCCTCTTCAGAAAGATCTGTCGACCGATATTGGAATTATGGCCCCTGAAACAGATTTTTTTTACGAAATTTCTGTTTACAATTTCAGAAATCTTCTCCTGTGAAACAACAATGCAGATGGCTACATAATTTGGTATGAATATTCCTTATGATATTCTCTACAGAACTGATGTGGGGATTTTTTATCCGTGAAAAACCATGGCCAATGTTACTGAAAATATACCATAGGGGTAACATAGCAAATTTTTGCTAATAACTTAAAAACTGTTATGTTTAGCTAAAATCTGGCAAGGGTAAAATTGTTAAGAATGATGAGACAGACCTATGCCGAATTTTCAGAAAAATAGCTCGTAGGGCACAAAAACAGTTCTATAAAAAATAGGACCTGGAGTTTAGGGATTTTGTGTTTTGTTCCCTTTAGGTACAGAGAGAAATTGGTTCCCAAAATGCAAAAACAATCACTCTGATATACAAAAGACCATATTTAATCTGAGTAGGGTACATTGTTTATAATGGTCATTATGGGGAAACACCTTGGGGAAATTGTCCTCTAAAACAATATGTTCCAGTGGGTTAAATTTCTGAACAATTTTTGTTCCCCAAAAAATCAAACGGAAATTCAGAAATATATTCTCTAAAAGTAATGAATCACCATTAGAGCCAGCGAAACTTAGGTTAAGAGCAAGACGACGTGGACCTTTTGCCATTTTTAGTTCAAAACACCCCTAAAAGAATTAGTGACTCGTAACCATATGTTCTGTAATCACGACAAGTTAGGGATCTAAAAGTGGTTGCTAGGAACATAAATATACTGCTCAGAACTTTCCATGTGCAAATAGGCATGGTTGCTATGGACATTAAGTAGTTGCTAGGAATATTTTTGTGGTTGTTTTTAAAGAAATATCTTAGGATCTGTGTTCCTTGTAACTTTTCAAAAGTAAATATGTATGGATGCTAGGGATATTGATCTTTGACCTTGATCCCATTTAGGTCAATGCTCGTTGAACATTTTGTTTTTATCTTTAACCGTTTTTGACATATATGCAAAAATCTTTATTTTGGACCCCGAAAACGATTTTTGGACCCAATATAGCAGGTGTAGATCATTAAAAGACATTTTGTAATTTATCTACATTTAATAAGACACAAAAATGCATTTAATCAGCCAAATCGCACATGGTGCTTTATTTTTGAACGCAGCATAAAATGTATGAACTCTTTTTGCAGAAATTTCTTAAAAGTATACTTCTTTAACAAAATGTAATTGTTTTTTTCTGATTTTTGTCACTGGGGCCAATTTTAAACAATGGGCGATTTGGGTATCACGCTATCTATCATGCTTATTGAGATAGAACCATCACAAGGTTTAAGGTCAAATTTCAAGGTCAAAATTCAAATCTGGTCCAATGATGATTAGTGAAACTCATGTCTATGGCTTTTTTTTTTTTTTTGCTGAAAGTGTTTTTCTCACTTTTGAGACAGGCAAGTTATTATTTTTAGTATATTGAGATTTTCTTATCTTACCCTAGGGTGAGATAGCTTTTTGTGACACTTTTGTAACTATGGCGACGTTACAATAGCATTTGTAGGAGTGGCGGACTATGTGATTTAGATTACAAGATTTAGAAATCTCAAGACACCCTCGGAATTATATATATTACTACTTATATTAAACATATTCTTACCAAGTGATTTTTTTCAGTATTTTTGCGCCAGACCTGGACTTGTTTTGAGATTGGTTGGTCCATCTAGACAAGTTACCAAAAATGAATAAGTAGAATGTTTTTTTTATATTCAAAAGGGATGCTGGCTGTGCCCTTCTAAATTGTTGAAATCTATAAAAAAAAAACAAACAAACAAACATACAAACAAACAAACAATAGCAAACAAAGAGGAATTCAATTGCTTGGGTTCCCTAGTGTCAAGGTGTATTATTATTATTATTATTATTGTAGTATCATCCACAAGGCACATTCACCATTTTAGACATCACATATTTGACAACAGTGGTTCTATATTAAATCCTTGTTAGTACAATTGGAAGTACAACTATTTTGAAGGGTGTTACTAAAAGGCGAAAACGGAACGGAAACGGAAACGGAATACGGAAACGGCCACCTAGTTTATATAAAAAAAAGTCGATGTTAACGAACAACAGTCGGACAGTGAGTCTATGTTAACGAACATCATCGTCGGACAAGAGAATTAAAAATGACCATTTAAGATTATTTATCAACGAATTGCAAGCGAGGAAGAAATATCAAAAAAAGTGAGGACGATAGAAAAATAAGGGATTTGGGGAGAATTTCCCGACTGCATATAGAGTATTAGTACATAGCCCGGAAGTGTGGGGCTACAACCCCCTCCCTCCTTGAACCTGGAATACGCTATAAAAGCTTGAATCCAGCGTACGTTTTAAATTACAGTTTGAAAACCGTTATTTTGTGCAAATATTCCAAAATTTGCATCTGCGTACGTATATTGCATGTGTTGCGTACCGCGTACCATGTCTGCGTACGAAATACGCTCTAAAAAGGCCCCCGAATCCTGCGTACGAAAAGAGGGGTTATAGCCTCAAGTGTCAGTCACTTGGTTTTATTTTCACTTTCGATTGCTACTTTTTGTGCACTATCTTTGCAAAAACTGCTGAATTGCTGAAAATACAATTAGCGCCATTTAAAAGTGAATGGCTGAAACCATAAAACTTCGACTATTGATGGGCAAAATATTTGCAACTGCAGATGTGCAATTTGCTTCCTTAGTTTACCTACATTTTTCGTATCCGCACGTCTTCAAACTAGGCGTCTTCAAAATGGAATAAAGGTTGTTTGGCGTGAAGTAATCAGTAAACAATGATACTCTTTCGAGATTAAACATCACATGAAACTAGAGGGCGACATCTGCAGTGTTATGAGAAATTAATATATTCGCCACTTGTCTTATATATATGTTTTAAAGTACACGTAAAACCATGAGGTTGGGTGTAACTAAGGACTGAAATAAAACCACCTCAACTGAAATCAATCAGGCTAACTTGCTTGAGTCAATGAGTACATGTACCTTCACGGGCTTACACTAATACATGATACTCGAGGATATAACCCACTTTTTGTTACTTTGCCCTTTGGCTAATTTTTAGGCAGCACTTGGTAGCATGGTACTCGAGAAGCCGAAATTTTAATACTCGGCACTCAGAAAATCGAAAATGCTGATAAAATAAACTTGCATGGTACTTCAAGCCGATTTTACATAGTAGTCGGTTCTTAAGGGAATTACACCCTCACACATAAAACTAGGGTAGATTATTTAGGATTAACTGGGTGAAGTGTAATACTCTAATATATAATACATTGATAATCATCATGCACTACAAGATTACGACATTGTTATGATGGATCTTGGTGAATTCTCAGAGAACGAATCCTGATGTACCACCACATTTAAAAACTAATATTAACCTACCTTCTGCATTTACGTCAGCCACTTAAGGAAGCTATGATCTCGGACAGAAGGTAGCAAATTTTGCTTGCATGTTCAATGATATCCTAGACTTATTTGCTCAACAAGAAAGGTTTGATTATTTATCTATATATATGTATCAATGTAGACTGAGATATGATTTTGCCTTCACATTTTCCTGTATTGAAGATCCTTTAGAAACATGAAGACCTGGTTGTTCCCTGGCATCATTCAGAGAGATTGTGTCAAAATTTCGATAAGTAGTTGCCGAGAAAACTGCGACAGAAATTTCAACATTCCAAAAAATTAAGTAAAAAACAAAGTCCCTAGTAAATAGGAAATTGATTACAGATATTACGAAAATGAATCACACCATACGGCATAACATACAGAAATAATGTTTCAAAATTTCAAGCAGCTGCGACCAGTAGTTAATGAGAAAACTGCGACGGAAAAAAGTTACGTACGGACGGACAGACAAGTCAGAGTAAAACAGTGTACATTCTCTCCTATGGAGCGGGAGTACAAACACATGTATAAAATGTCCTTTTTTCAAGCTAGATGTCTTGTAGGCAAAGTTAATGAAGGATGCCCACGCCAATCTTCATCCAGCTGTCTGTGGATAAAAATTCTAAGTCAAATTATATCATTTTAAAGTGTGGGCATATACTTTTTTGCGACATGCACATCTTCATATGATATACCCCTTTGTGTAAATTTCATGAAAATCTGTATAAGAGTTGCACTACACACTGACAGACACACAGACGATTCTTATACTAAGTACTTAAAACAAATTTGCGGAGTAGGAGCTGTTTTCGTTTCCGAAAAACTTTAAAATGTGGAGAAAAAATATTCAAAAGGTAAACAACCATAATATATATCTTTTTAACGTAACTTTTGACCTTGTTTTTATGATAAAACTAGAGGCTCAGTTGAGCCTGTATCACTCACCTAGCTCAAATAAGCCGACGCTATTCAGAAAGGGCATTACCCAAGGACCTTTTCATCATAGCTTGGTCTCAATTGACTTAGCAGTTTCAGATAAGAAGATTTTTAATTTATTTTTTGCTGAATTTTCTATATTTAGTAACGGCAGCCATCTTGGCTGGCAAGTGGGGTAGTCGGACACAATTCTGAAAGAGGACCATCCAAGGACCATCCCTGCAAAGTTAAGACCATTCCATCCAATTCTGGTCCCATAGGCCAAGCAGTTTCAGAGGACAAGATTTTTAAAACATTTTTCCCATTGCGTCCTATGTTAAAACTATGTCGGTTGATGTCTGCTGCCTTGGTTGGTGGGAGTTATCGGCCACAATTTTGAAAGGGAACCACCTAAGGACCATTCAAACAAAGCTTGGTCCCAATTGGCCAAGAGTTTCAGGGGAGATTTTTAAAACATTTTCCCCATAGGGTCCTATGTTAAAAACTATGTTGGCTGATGTTGGCCGCCTTGGTTGGCGGGTGGGGTCATCAGATATAATTCTGAAAGGGGACTTCCTAAGCACCATTCCACCAAAATTTGGTCCCATTAGGCCAAGCAGTTTCAGAGAAGATTTTAAAAACATTTTTCAATGGGGTCCTATGTTAAAACTATGTCGGCTGATGTCGGCTGCCCTGGTTGGCGAGTGGGGTCATCGGACACAATTCTTAAAGGGGGCCACTTAAAGACCATTCCATCAATATTTGATCCCAATTGGCGGACTAGTTTCAGGGGAGAAGATTTTTAAAACATTTTTCCTATGTCGGCTGCTGTTGGCCGCCTTGGTTGGCGGGTTGGGTCATCGGACACAATTCTAAAAGGGAACCATCTAAGGACCATTCCAACAAAGGTTGGTCCCAACTGGCCAAGCAGTTTCAGAGAAGATTTTTAAAACATTTTTCCCATAGGGTCCCATGTTAAAACTAGGTCGACAGGTCATTGACATGTCTTTGTCACAAACTGTTTATATATGTTTCATGGCAATAAAATTGTTTTGCAGGTATACCGAAAGAACAACCATGCATGCAAACTTCATTGAATTATGCCCAATAGTTTCAGGGAAGATTTTTGACAAATTGTTTTAACGAAGTTTTAAAATCCACATTTTCACACTTGTACATAGCTCATAATTTGATATTATACTGATCTACATTTGTAGCCAGAAACGAAATACCAATGGCATCAGACCGAACGGACTGCAGACGACAGCGGATGTCAAATGATGGCAATGCTCATGGGCTTTTGACCAGGTGAGCTCAAACTGCTTTCTTAAAACAAAAACTGTCTGACAAAATTGTTATTAGTACCGATTGGTATTAAAGAAAAAGCAGAAAGTTGACACAGTTTCCCAAAGTCTAAAAAGACATGGGATGAGTACTTTTATTATAGGGCCCTAAACCTGCATTTTAAATTTTTGGAAAACTCCAGCAAAAAATTGATTTTTATGCATATTTTCCGAAAACAATAAAACAATAACAGTGAGTTTTGTCAGTTATAGTTTTAACCTGGTATTTTAGAAAAATATCTTTTTTTATATAAAAACCACAATTTTACTCGACTTTTGAATGCTTACTATAATATATGTGTAATTATCTTATGATTACTTGTGAAATACATTTTTAATTTGACAACTGACCATGTTGTACGATCATAACTTTGAATAACTTAGATTTCAAAAAATAATAGGAAGTTTTGTATATTTTCCATCGAGTTCTAACTTCGTATGTCGATATTTTCCGCTACTTTAAAAAAAAATTAACACTTACCCTTGCAAGAACTTTTTAAATTGTTCTTCCCAAATGCCTATATGCGGTCGGTGGCAGATATGAGCAGAATGAAGTACCGTTGTCTTGGAGGGCAATTTTATTTAAAAAAAAGTCTCGAATGATTGGTTATTTAAAAATCTTTAGAGTAACAATGATAAAAAAATCTCAAACATACATGTCATCTGACAGTTCTAATGGATTATCTTCATTTATTATATATTACTCTAACACCGCTTCTAGTTTAAAATTATCTTAGGACCGTTATGCCATGGGGGATATACATGATTTATTGGATTCTCAATTAACACATTTCGACTTCAGTCCCTTTAAAGGATTTAGATAAGAGCAGATATTTATCACGGCAAGCAAATCTTTGTTAAAAATATATTAAAGCATCAAAATTCTTTCGGTGGCAAATACCTAGAAGCATACCACGTGTACTTTACTTGTAGTAAGAAGATATCGCGGGCGGACCTAGTTTTTCGGCTTAAGTCGGAACAGTTCTTTAAAAATAAAATTACAGTACAGAGGACCACGTGGTATAAAGATGTGCATAAGCGATCTATGATAATTCAAGTTGTTCAATACAATATATAGCATAAATATGACTTAATTTTACTAGAAACCAAATGTGCAGATTATACGTAACAACAGACAATGCAACCAAGTCCCATATTATGTGGATTATACCCGGCTTCTTAGCATTTAGAGTATATACATGTAACCATGTAACATTCATTAATTAAGAATTGAATGCATCTTTTTGTAGCTTCATTGGCATGTAAAAGTGTGGACCGAAGCACATTTCGTATGAAGCGCGGAAGCGCTTCATACATAAAATCACGGTGCTTTCGGTCCACACTTTGACATGCACATGAAGCTACAAAAAGATGCATTCAGTTTTTATAATTACATTTTAGTGCAAAAATACTTTAATCTGATAATATTAAGTAATGCACGCGGTAATAATCAATTTAGCTCAATATGTAATTGATTAGTACACAGGTGTCTCGTGCTGCTGATTTTCATTTAGACATAAAAGACAGCTTGTTAACTACGTGTCGCAATGTTATTGGTTAAGAAGCATGTTATTACTAATAAAGTTTGGCTGAGCATCCCTTATACAAATTTACTGTATTTCTTCCATTTTTATTTTCTAATCCTTATTAAAGCATTTTAAAATGTTTTTGTTCTAAATTTAAAGTAGAATGTTCAAAGTTGATGTTTTAAAAAGTTTGAATGAGCTGTCGCAATTAAAAGTGGCGATTTGGTCAGATGGAAAAGGGTCTGATATTTAGGGTGTCGTCTGCTGTCTTCAAGAATTCTGCTACACTAGGAGATATTTTTGCCAATATTTTGAGTTAGCACTGATGAATTCTTTTTTTAAATGTTGATAAGACAGGTATACTTTCTACACAAGATTTTTAAGATTGCGCAGGTGAGATTTTATTGATTCAATTTTATTTTAATATGAAAATGTACTATGAATTAATTTGGGGTCTTGGACCACTTCAGGGCCTTTATAGAAATATAGAACGTGTTAAAAAGGGTAAAAAGGGGGAGTTTTAGCTAGGTTCTGGTGACCATGTCTGACCAATCACCATCTCTGCCAAGTCTGGTCAACTTCTACTCAGTGGTTCTCAAGAAGATCAAGATGTGAAAACTGGATGCAGTGGCGGTAATATCTCAAACTGGCCTTTGGCCATGAGCTAAAAACCCCATTAATGAGAACATCCTGGTTAATATCTCTTTCGGACATGTTCAATTATCCTGTAAATTTTAATGAGAATTGGGAAAACTTGGTCGAGACAGATTGTGGGGGGATAAAAATGTGTCAGGGTTAACAGTATTTTAGGAAGGTTTTATAATATATTTTTCATTGTTATTGCACACAGTGTTTGCCTTTTCATAAATAACCAAGTCATACACCAGTTTTCAACAGAAAAGAAGAACATTTAAAATGTCATTTTTATTTCAATTATGTTTGTTTGACAGTCTCATAATAATTAAACTGGTATTCCATTCTTTCCTATTGAAAAACCTCTACATTTCAAACTATTTTTTTACAAGCTATATGTAACAGTTTTTATAGCCAGCTCTTTAAAAGCAAGGTCATCTAATGTTCCAACCAACGAATCCGTGAAAAGCAGCTGTTATTTGTTGCTAGCTTTTTACGTTGTCTCTTACTTCAGTGAAAATGAATAATCCTTTATAATTTTTAGAACTTAGTGGCTATTTCTTTTTATTTGGCTATTTCTAATGATGTGAGTGAATATACTAAAAATTAAATCTAAAGACTAATTTAAAAAAAATAAATTCAGTATCCATATCCTGACAATATAGGGAAATGAGAAATATTTTACATCTTGAATCAATTTTGTATCAGACAAAATGACAAGACGGGGGCTTAAACTGATTCCCCCTGATTTTCTAATACCAGTTTAAGTTAAATATTGAATTTCTGATTTCATTATTTTATGCAAACCAATCAAAAAAATATTACAACTCAGAAATTGAAAACATCTTATTTTTTTACATAACCTTAGAAATATTAATTATCATAACACATATAACAGCAACTGACCTATTATCTGCCTATATAATATAAACATTTGCCGAACTGAACCTTAAGCCTATTTCAGAAAAAACTTTATAGTGGTTTCAACATTCACAATTTCAAAATTTCATTTACTGTTGTAATGTGTTAAATTTACCACCATCAATTAGATTTTAATATGTTTTCCTACCCTCAAATATTATTTCTTCAACAGCCCACCTGATGGACTCCTCCACCCCTACATCCATCTCCAAAAAATAAACCTCACCTTTGTACCTTCTTTTCAAAGTAAATCAAATTTTTACTTGAATAAAAGTCTATCAAAAGATCTTTTACCTTCTCATATTTTTACCACTTTATTAAAAATGCAAAACCTTAAAAATAATTTTTTTCAGTATTACATATAATTTAAAAACAAAAACAAAAAAAAAGAAAATTCCCTTTTACAAGTTTTTCAATATGTTCATCTTAAATTAGGTACACTATTTTTTAAAAAGCCCCATCTGATGGACTCCTCCACCCCTACATCCATCTCCAAAAAATAAACCTCACCTTTTTTACCTTCTTTTATATAATTTTTTCAAGTACATAACATGCAGTAATTTAAACTCAATTTTTACTCAAGTGAAAGTTACAAACTACAGATAAAACTCTTATCCTTTGATTCTCTTATTACAATTTCCATGGAAAATGAAATTTTTTTAGTTTTTGCTTTTTATATATATATATTTTTTTAGAATTTTTCATCTCAAACCAAGTGGTACGTTTTTTAAATAATAAATTATAAAAATAAGAATAACTAGAGGCTCACCTGAGCCTGCATCTCTCACTTGCCCTTTTATTAGGCCATTTGAAAATGTAAGCTCTTTCATATCCACAAGACTATTAAAGTAATGCAAAATATTTGTCATTTGACCTAAAAATAAAAAGGGGGGAAAAATTTGCATCTGTCCTTCCAAAAATCATTCCTGCCATCTTTGGTTACAACTTGAAAATGATAAAAAATTCCTTTCCCATATAGTTTCAATAGAAACTCTTTAGGGCCGCAGCCGTCAGTTGATCAGATGACTTTCGAAGATAGTTGGTAGAGGATATTGTTGTCATCAATCCTGCAAAGTTTCAAAACATTTCTGAGAAGATTTTTAAAAATTGGCCAATCACAATGGATGTCCTCTGTTTAACCATCTGGAACCAAAGGTGGAAATGAGGTCCTTCCATACATTTCTGTCAACATTAGTTCCTGGGAAAAATGACCAAAAAGTCTTTTCCCGTATAGTTTCAATGGCTGCCATGTTGTTAATTCAACTGCAACGAATGGTGGATCGTTCTTCCATACATCATTACCACCAAGTTTAGTTACAATCCGCCAAGTAGTTTCAGAGAAGATCAAAAAGTGAAAAGTTTATGGACGACGGACACAAAGTGATGACATAAGCAAAAACTACGTCATACAAATGACAGCAAAACTTTTTACATATTAATTCATTTATTATGATTGAAAATGATAAATCTTACCAATTTAGTTGTCTTAATATTTTAGAAAAAAGTTTTAGCTTAACCTTTTTAAATTGATACTTTACCACTTGGTTGAAAATGCAAAACCTTTACAATTTTTTTTTTTTTAGGATTTTTCATCTTCAACAAGTGGTAATTTAAAAAAAGAAAAAAGAAATGTAATTCATTGGAGTGAATGAATTCAGCTAAACCTGTAAAACATTATTTTATTAACACTTGATTTGAAATGATAAACCCTTTACAAAGTTCTCAAAAACATTGTTACATTATTATAATATTTGTACTTATTCCATTTTCAAAAAAATTACATTTTTCATTTTCATAAATTTTTAACTTAAAGTGGTAATTTTTCAAAAAGAATTTTAGATTCATACAACTGAATGTTACCGAGTTCAAAATTTTTTACCTTCATTGGAAATGCAAGACCTTACCAGTTTTTTTCCAATTTTTCAAAAAATTAACTTCTGTCAAACTTTTATGATTTTAGTGTATATGAAAAACCCTTTACAAATATTTCTAAAAAAATATTACAATGATAATTTTACTTATTTCCTTTTCAATTTTTTTTTTTTTTTTTTTTTTTTTTTTTAGAATTTTGCATATTTAACCCAAACGGTAAATGGTAGGAGCCTGCATTGCCCATCTGGATGTGATTTTCCAAACAATTTAGGAAGGCCTAAAGACCATTGCTGCCAAGTTAGGTACAATTGGCTAAGGACCTATATCAAACTAAGCTTGGTTGTTATTCAGATTTTACCATCTAAGAAAAATTCCTGGTCCCAAATGCCCAATTGCTTTTAGACTACTAGTTTCTTAAATGAATTTTCCCATAGGGTCCTGTGTTAAATTAAGTTTGGCAGTGGTCATAATTGTGAAAGAGGACTACATCCCTTCTGTTTTCTTTTTTTTTTTGTAATAGCAGCCATGTTGGTTGGAAGTTGGGGATGCAGGAAGCAATTTCAAAGAGGGCCACCCAAGAATCATTCAATCAAAGTTTTGTTCTAATAGGCCCAGTGGTTTCAGAGAATATATTTAAAGGAAAGTTTATGACATCCCATGCAAAGTGATGGCAACAGCTTCACATAAATTTTTATTCAAGTGAAAGTTACTGACTACAACCTAACCATTTTGCTTTCTGAAGGTTCACCATTTGGTTGAAAATGCAAAACCCTTTACATTTTTTTTTTTTTTTTTTTTTTTTTTTTTTTAGAATTCGCATCTTTAGCCAAGTAGTAATTTAAAAAATGAACAGAAATAATTATCTTTTAATTGAGGTAAAGGTTACTGTCAGAATTATCAAGCTTTATCTTTTTTATTACTTGGTTGAAAATGCAAAACCTTTACAATTTTTTTTTAAATTTACATTGTTGTATATTACCTATTTAAAAAAAATGATACAATATTTGTTTTTTTTTTTTTTTTTTTTTTTAGAATTTTTCATCTTTAACCAAGTGGTCATTTAAAATAAAAAATTTTTTTTTCTTCCGAGGAAAGTTATTGACTTCAAACTAAACCTGTTGCCTTCTGAAGATTTACCACTTGGTTGAAAATGCACAACCTATATAAATTTTTAAAAAAAACTTTTTAAATTACATATTACTTTTTTCAAAAAAATGTTGCATTATTTTTTTTGTTTTTTTTTTTTGTGTGTTTTTTTTTTGTTTTGTCTTTGTTGTTATTTTTTTTTAGAACTTTTCATCTTTAACCAAGTGATAATTTTAAAAACGAAACAGAAAGTTGAATTTTTATATGAGGAAAAGTAACTGACTCATCAAATGTTTTACTTCTTTTACCACTTTGTTGAAAATGAAAAACCCTTTACAAATTCTTCTAAAAAACTTACATTTCATTCGTTTTTGAAAATACATTTTTTTTTTTTTTTTTTTTTAGAATTTCCATCTTCAAGCAAGTGGTAATTTTGAAATAGAAAAAAAAACATTCGAGTGAGAGCTAAACGATTTGCTTTTCAGAGTTTATTTACCACTTGGTTGAAAATGAAAAACCTTTACAATTTATATTTACAATTTTTTGTTCTAAAATTTTTTTTTCAATCTAATGCATAATACATGTAAAAAGACCCTTAAAACTATATTTGCCATACATTACTTCACCCTCCCTACACCCAAAAAAAATGGGATGGGGTCATCATTGAGGATTGAGAATATGTGCCCTTGAAATCCAGGAACTTATACATCTGCCTGGATATTGTTTTCTGTTGGAAATCCAATATATCTAGAATGTTATCTCACTGATGGAAAAGATATCTTTATGCATATATAAACACAAAATATACTCAAGAAAACAATAAAACTGGCAAAGTCAAACTTTTGAATTATTAACTTCAAGAAACAGAAAACATACAAAAAGTTATCCATAAAATCATAAAAACATAAAACCTGGATAAAATTGTTAAAAACCATTAAAATAAAAAAAAACTTTCTGCATGTTTTCTGATAAATTTACCATAAATTTCACGAGTCAACTCTACAGTTCAGTGTACTTGGTATATTTTGTATTTCATGCACACTATACGTATATACTGTTCTTTTACATGACTTTAAGCAACATGACTTAACGATCTAGAAAAATTTATGACACCGAGACTGTTGAAGAGACAGCAATAAGTGGATATCAAACTACGTTCTCAGGAAATTAAAATGATACAAAAAATTAGGCCAAAATGATGTTAAATTTTGAAAACTTAAAAAAATAAAAAAGAAAATAAAAGTCATGCTGGGAAAGATTTTAATATGGGATTTCTATTTTATATAAAAATATCCAATTAAATTTGTCTGTAACCTGTCAATTAGGCAAACATAGTAAAAATGTGTAAATTACAAGTTAATATTATACAATCAGACAAAAAATATTGAGGAGATCTTCAGGCTTGGCCAACAGCGGTCCATTTAAAAATCACACGAATTTCTATAAATTGTCCTCAACAGTCAAATGTTCATTATGTGATTTCATTCAGTTCTGGAAAATCAATCCAATGCTTTTCTAAATAATGTCCTCCTTTCCATCTGAAAAAAATCCAATATTTTTGTTAAATGTAAGAACAGATCTAGTATTTTGTAAATATTTTTAATATATTTTCTTTATTTGCAAAAACACAAATTCGTTTTCACTTCTAATGCAAAGATAAACTCCAGAATTTTTAATTTTTTTATTAAAGTTTACTAGTTAAAAGTAAATTTTAAGAAAAAGGAATGACAATTTGTCTACAAAAGCCAACTAAAGTTAAGAAAATTATTCCGATTACGTGGTTATCTCCCTGTATTTAGTTCCATAGTTTGGAAAAAAGAAGTTAAAATGAAATAACCTTTATTGAGCAAGTTCAAATACCCCACCCAAACAAACTGACTTGCTAGCATGGAGCTTTTTCATTTATGTTTTTCCTTCCACTTTTTTGTGAGCTCAATATTAATATTTGATATATTTGAAAGCTCTTCCCAAGAAGAGGTTCCCCATTTCAGATTTTGCTGATAATCCAAAGCATCTGGGTACCGTTTCACTAAAAGTCTTAAGACTTGTGACTGATAATAAATCCTTTGAATATATACGTTATGACTTATCGTCTGGTACCACCTTTAGTGAAACAGTACCTTGATATTTCCAATTTCCCAGAAAATTGAACACATCTGAGGTATTGATGACTGGATACTTTATTCAAATTTGAAGATAAAAATCAAAGTGATGGAAATCACCATTGGAAAGATTGCAACTGTAGTTGTGTATAATTTCAAATGGAACTAAGTGGAACTGTTTTGTAAACCAAAACATATGTCTCCCCTTCAATTTATTCTAGATAAATCTTTACCTCCAGGATAAAAATAATAAATTTTGTGACCTTGAGGTCAAAGGTCAAATGAAGGTCATAATGGTACGCGACACTCTTCCTACATACCTAAGGGTATAAGCCTAGGTCAAAAGACAAAAAAGTAACCTGGACAAGGAAATACTATAATTTGTCATCATTTGACCTTGAGGGTATAAGCCTAGGTCAAAAGACAAAAAAGTAATGGCCCGGACAAGCTTCGCTGAGAAGAATACGAAGAAGAACAACTAGAATTGCAATTGCGCCCACGGTGTCCATTTTGAAATTTTTTGTATTTTGATGATTGCATCTTGTTCGCCATCCAAAATTTAGCCTAGATATCAATTTTCATTGAAATCGGACAATGTTCATTTTTTATACACCCGTAAATTTTGACGGGACATATTATGGTATACAAATGTCTGGCGTCCTCTGTCCGTCGTAAACATGTCACACCATAACTTGAGAACAACTTATCCAAATTTCATGAAACTAATATAGTTGTTTCTTATGACGGCCAAACGATCTGTATACTTTTTGGTGAAAATAAGATTAAAACTTTTTGAGTGACGGGACAGGGGTGCGTTTTTTTTTCACATGTCGCGCCCTATCTCAAAAACGATTTGATTATTGCTTAAAACTTTACATACTTCTTAGTCATATTAATCTAAAGATCTGTATACTTTTTGGTGATGGGTCAAAATTTTAGTGTTTTTTTAGTTTTTTGTGAAAAAAAAAGGGGGGGGGGGGTGTTTCACATGTCATGCCATATCTCAGAAACTATTGATTATTGCATAAAACTTCACAATCTGAAGATCTGTATACTTTTTCGTGATGATTTTATTTTATAGTTATTGAATTTTTATTGAGCTTTTTTGTAAAAAATGCAGTCTTTTTTGGTCACATTTTGCGCCGTATCTCTATTGCTTTAAAGTTTACATGCTTATGTTTTGCCCGGTTTCCATGTACATCCCACCAGCAGCTCCACTAAATAAAGGGGGATTCCAAAAACATTTATTCAGGGTTCATACACATTTTTTACCACAAAATTCAAGGACATTTCAAGGACTTTAAAGGACCAATTTCCAAATTTTCAAGGACCAGAATTTACCTTTCCCAGGCATGTCATCAACGTTCTTTCGAACTACTTTCAGTTTCGGTTTGCTCACTGTGACTAAAATTCATCAGCAAAATACATTTAATCAAGTAAATGAAAGATGTTTTATTAGTTAAAGTTAATTTAAGTTACCAAAAAATCAATCTGGATCGTTTAATTACTAAAACTTTTACGCAGTCAGATTTATTTCTTGACCACATCACAGAAATTACTACGCACATGTTTCACAGAAAAGTAGCTATTTTTAGAAAAGGAAAAATACGCGAAACTTAAAAATACCGATAAACGCGAGACCGAGTGATCTGAAAACGAATTAAAAACACTTTTATGACAGAAAATTTAACCAATTTTTTTTATTCTTCAAAAACAGTTTTTCAAGGAGTTTCAAGGACCTCTTTTGAATTTCAAGTACTTTCAAGGCCTTAATTTCCAATTTTCAATTTCAAGTACTTTCCAGGTTTTCAAGCACCCGTGCGAACCCTGTTTATTATGTTTTTTTCACTAGTCGACTGGGGTATCATGTGCTCGTGTCGCAGCTGCTGTTTATTCGTCATTTTTTACAGCATTTGACGATCACATTTTTTCCCAATGAACATGTTCTACTACTCATACTTTAGAAAAGTACAAAGTTTCATGAAATTCTATGGTGCAGTTTTTGAGATATGAAAGTTTTAAAAAATTTTCATACTTTTTCCGTTTCCATGGCAACGGCAGCCATTTTGAGAATTTAATGTTATATCCACAACTAGACTTGGTGATCATCATTATTTTTAACTTTCATGAAGATTGTTCCAGTCATCTCTGAGAACTTGTGCGGACAAAATTAGGTGAAAAAAAAAAAACCCAAAAAAAAACCCCCAAAAAAAGAACAATAACAATATGTTGTCCCGACTACGTCTGGGGGCGACATAAATACTACAAAAATAATGCTAAGGGTTCATTCCTTGAATTGCACATGGTAGATCTCCTTAGCTGAAACTTGGCTTCCTATTTCGGTATTTTTGTTATGAGTACTTCTCGTTTTGGTCTTCCATATGTTTTGGTTTTAATGCTGCTGATGAGAGGCAACTCCTTGAAATGCGTCGTATACAGCATAGTATAAATTTACTATAATATTAGTATCTTTGGATTGTTATTTTGAAACTCCTGGGATAATGCCTCTACATGGTGGATCCTAGGTCCTTGAGGGTATCACAGATATTATCTCTGCTATGTGAGATCAATTACAGTAAATGTATTCATTTTGGGAAGATAATTTTCAATAAGAGTTCAATGTGTTAAAGTTATACATTTTACTAAATTACGTTATTTTACTTGAAAACTTAAAAAAATTATATTCAAGTGCATGTCTGAGATAATCGTAAGGTTTTTCCCCAATAATGGGTCCATTAAAGAAATAATCGTCACATTAGTAAATGCACAATTATTTTTTACATGTCCTCAAGAATGGATAATTACTCGCTATTATACATGAATGGAACAGAAGGTAAACAATCAAAATGGCTGTATTTTTAAAACATGGATGGAAATGTGTCAAAAATGTTAGTTTTAATGTATCTGGGACCAGGGCTCAGCAGTCTACTTCAGGACGACAGGGAGAAAGGACGTTTTTCCCTGAAGCTAACAAGAAGTGGTGGGAGACAGGGAGCAGTGATTACGTGACGTTCCAAAGCACCAATCGGCACTGATTATGTTTTTATTTGAATAGCTAGTCTTATTCTAATGTTTTTTTTAAAGAAATTAAGATTCATTCTGATTTACAGTTCAACTTGGTTAAGGCAAATTTAACTTGCATGCCTTCTAAGCCAGTCTACAAAATGTGTACAACAGAGTCAACACAGAAGTTCATAAAATCAAATTATTACTTCATTCACAGTATCTCTCTCATTGTTTGTGAATTATTGTTATTCCGGTCTTTACCGTGGTTTGAGTTGTCAGCGCGCCAAGTAAATTTACCCATATTTTTTTTATTGGATTATTTCCCTTTGATAACCGATTGAAAAAAAAAGCGGAATGGATTTTATTTTCACTACACGAGTCAGACTTTCCTTAAAATATCGGATGTCATATTCGCGATTTGGCCCATTGAAATGGTCGAGTAATTAAATGTATGGTAAACTCAAACTTCGCTTTTGTAGTTTTGATGAAAGTTTTGAGTTTTAGTTCATCGCCCTCCAGGTTGACAATACAACTTTACAAGTCTGTTATACATAGAGAAAAGATTAAACATTCATTCTTGATTTTCAAATTTCAACTCCAAATAGTCCAACTTCCAAGTTTATCTAGATAAACGATAATGTAAATAACGCTCTTGGAAGTTTTTCTACACCTTGTCCATGCGCATATACGGGGATTCCTGGAGTTATTTTTAGGTTCCCGAAATAACTATATATTCATTCTACTATTAAATTCTTGATCCATTTCACTGTCAATATTTTGAAATTGTGGTATACATAATTATCAATGGAAATTTAAGCAGACGATTGGCAGATTCTTTTTTATAATAAACAATTAAAATGAGTAACTTAAATGAATACAGCATGTTTCTCAGACTAAAATACAAAATGGCTTAAAGTTAAAAACATACATAATTTAAAAGGGTCAATCCTAAAAGATGGATGGATGAATTATTGTTTAACATCCAGTGGCAACCAGGTGCATAACAGGATGAGAACATGTTGATATGATAATGAATATGATCCCTGCTTTGTACTAGACCGACACGCTAAGTCGGATTTTTAATGTGCTAGCTCACGAGGTAACTATCCGCAGGTAGACATATCACCTCACTCGGACATATTATACTGACTCCGAGCCGACCAGTCTTTGCTCTTACTCCTAGATGCCACGTGCTTGGTGGAGAAGCAGCAAATACCAATTTTAATGTCTTTGGTTTGACCTGACCGGGGATCGAACCCGCGACCTTCCGCACTCGGGGCGAGCATGCTACCACGAGACCACCGAGGCGGTCTCAATCCTAAAAGAATATTCGTTAACATTTATAAAAGCAACATAATACTTTTTATTAATCGATAATCTTTAAAATAAAACTATGAACGTAAAAGCCTTCTATATCTGTATATACAAGTATGCACTTGTGGAAATGTAACTGGAAGGTGCATCTGCGTAGATTTGTTTTGATATATTCATCCGCCGCACGTCATGTCTGCGAAATAATGTTTGGAAATTCATTTTATTTTCTTGGAAATTTCGGTAAATAACAAAGATTATGTTAAAAATATTAGTTCAGATATTATCAACAAGAATAAAGTACTCGTAATTTTTAAAAAGTGCTGTCATCATTGGAACTAAATTTTATGTACTAATGTTTGATGATATTGAAAAGTCCATACTTTGAGTTTTGGAAATTGGAGGCCGATGGCATAGGAACGATTTGCAATCTTTCCAATGATAGTTCTATCCATGCAAAAGTAATATAAGTTAATGAGGAATGAACCAACAGAAGGGTCATAAACATTATAATGCCAGCAACTTTGTGTGGGGGTATAATAAATAATTTTACTTACCATAAGGCTATGGAAGTCTTTCTATCCCAAGTCTTGAACCTCTACTATTTTGACATAAAAGCAATCTAAAATAAAATTTTATCTTATCAAAATTTGGCACCATGAGACTTTATATACAGTTGACTCTCGTTATCTCGAACTCCATGGGACCACAAGAAAAATTCGAGATAGGCGAAGTTCGACTCAAAAGGAGTTGACATTTTTTCGAGAAAGAACGGGGAGATAATTTAGCGACTTCCGGTAAACCTAAAGAGAGTATTGTGTTCCGGTAGCGAAGTACGTTTTAATATTCGTTGTTGACAGTTCTTGTTGTGTGTGTACAATATGCTACTTTTGTGTACTTTTGTCTTATTTTTGTACATTTCCAACTTATTTGTGTATTAGGTATTCCAATAATGAGTTGATGGAAACTTCACCAGATCTATGTGCAACAAGTTCGTCAGAAGACATTTTGAAAGGCATACAAGTGATCAATCAAGAATCATATTTCATGTATTTATAACAAAATGCTTTAAATTTCTCAAATTTCTCAAAATTATTTTTTTATTCATTCGAAGTTATTTATAGAACATCGATACAATAGATGATACGATCCGTAATTTATACCTACCAAGCGCATGGCGGTAAACAAATAAAAGTGTTGATTAATGTCATTAAAAGCTCTTTATAGAACATGTGTCACTAATTAATACCTTATGTAAGGTGATGACCTGTTAATTGGCAATCAAGGTAAGATGACAAGCAATTTAGGCTGATCACCGGCGAAGCCATTTAATCCCCGAATTTTCCGAAAGCGATGTTTTGAAAGGTGATAATTACTTGAGATAATGAACAGAATTTGTGTTGTTTTGTTAATTTGGGACTATGAAATTAGTTCGAGATAGAAAAAAATTCGACTTACAAGAATTCGACTAAACAGGAGTAAAAATACATACATTTATACGGGATGATTTTTGGGACCAGAGAAAAAATTCGACTCAAGCGAGTTCGAGACAACGAGAGTCGACTGTATATAGAATATACAGAATCTCTATAATCGATGTGCCCCATCTGTGTTTGATACATTGTGTTTACAGGAATGAAGAGAATCTAATCCCAAACAATGTTTGTATTACTCAAGTGACCATAGCTGTTATAATGAAGATAATTGCTGAACAAATTGTTTACCTATATGCCATTACGCATAGATAACATAACAATTGGACTTGTCACTTCTGTTATTGGTAATTGAAATAATCATGTCTGTTGCTGTTCAGGATGTCAATGTAGACTTTTTTTTTACATAATTCTAACAATAAAATGAAAATGATGTGATTACCATGTTTCATATTGATATGTACAGATAAAATTTAGAAATTTAAAAAGGGGAGGTAATTCTGCATTCTTTCAATAATAACCAAAGATGTAGAATTGTACGATAATTTGTAATTATGTAACAAATGTTATGGAGTTCTTTAAATGGACTAATAATAATTTTATTATATCTGTTTAGTTCGACTTGAAACTCTTAACTTCAGTAATCACAGATTAAATATCCCCCAATTCAACATAAGTGAAATATATCTACATGACTTGCAATGAGATGAATCCTAACGCAAAACTTAACCTGAGTCACTCATGCATAATATGTAGATAGGATGATCAAATTTTTTTACTGACCTTCATTATTTTCCAAAACGCATCCACTGGTGAAATATACCTATATGACTTATTGGACCTTTGAAGTGGGACAGACTGATGGATGAACCAAATGCTATATCCCCTCCCAAACCCAGTTGGTTGAGGGGATAATAAACACCTGCTAAATAGCAATGTTGAATGGTTATTACCTTTGGAACTTTTATGCTTCAGAGTTTGTCACAGTGGACCTAGATCTGATCTGTCTAGAATAATTTATGAAAAAAAATAATTCCAGTTGAATACAATGGGCTCAACTTGCAGTGAGGTAAATTTTTT
The DNA here is from genome assembly GCA_028015205.1 of Mytilisepta virgata. NCBI lineage: Eukaryota > Metazoa > Mollusca > Bivalvia > Mytilida > Mytilidae > Mytilisepta > Mytilisepta virgata. The sequence goes on from CM051519.1 coordinate 37,920,622, forward strand.
CTCCCTAAGGGGAATTTTCTGGGGCAACCGTCAACTGTCACCCTAATTCACACATTAAAGAGAATCAACTTACCAGAGTAATGCTTTGAAAACACCTTAACACATGCACTTGAACACCTTGAATCTTGAATGAATAAAAACTACCTGAAATAATTAGGCATTTCTTGTTAATGTGATTATACATGGTTTCTTCTTATTGAAGTCCCCTGCCTAAAATTCTAGACCTCAGACATTTTGTCCATATTTTGGGTAAAAAAGTTCATTATCTCCTAAGAGAACCTAGCAAAGATACTAATGTAGTCCTTAAGGAAAATCAAATGAAACCAAAAAGGTCCATGCAGCTGATCGAATAGCTTTACGTTAGAAAATAAAGTATGAAATAAATTTCTCTACTTAAAGCCCTTAATTCTTTTTGGAAATCCTCAGGTCATTTATTAAAAGAAATATGGTATGGATATTTCACATTGATTGTAAATACAAAATATACTAAATACAAAAATTTAAAGATAAGAAAGGACAATAAATTAGAGCCTCCCTGGGTCCTGTATTTCTCACTGAGATTTAACTTGCTATTCAAAAATCAGAAAAGGGAATTAATCATTAAAAACAAAGGCTTTATTTTAATTAGCAGTGACCATATTGCCTTATGGTACTGATCCACGACTAAATTTAGAAAAGGTACCACTAAGGATTATTCAACCAGAGATTTGATCTTAATTTCCCCAGTACTTAAGACAAAATTCAGATTACATAAATTTCCAGATTTTTTATTCACAATGGTAATGGCGGCCATACAGGTCCAAGGTCAGAGACCCCACACAAATTTGAAAATGAACCATTCCATCAAAATATTGTTTAAAATGCTGGAGTTGTTTCAGATTATTTTTACATTTTATTTTCAATTAACAGCAGCCATATTGGTTAGGTCCAGACCTCTGTACATAGTATTGAAAGGGGATGACCAAAGGACTATTTCATCAAGTCTTATTTGCTCCAGTTGTTCCCAGGGATTAATTTTCTTTTTACTGATTTTTTTCTATTTTTAGTAATGGAAGCCATATTGGTCTGAAGTCCAAACTTATTTTTGAAGCGGGAACATATAAGAACCATTCCTAAGTTTGGTCCCAACTGGCCCAAGGTTATCAGAGGATCTTTAATAATGTTTATGCTGGACAATGACAGAATGAATCAAGCGATGGCAACAGCTCAACAGGTGACCTAAAACTACTAATTATATACTATAGGTAGTATTGGACAAGACTACGTACTACATCCCTAATAAAACATGGGAAAAAAATGATATGATAATAATAATAAACAATGGATAAATACAATTGTTAAATGATTCTAACCTTTGACCTAGTAAGGCGATGCTTCAGACTTGGTCACATGGTGGACATTTTTTTCTCATCTAAATCACTACTGTGCAAATACTATTCTGATGAAAACCCGGTCTTCAAAATTGTATTGTCTAGATTATTTGTCTATACAATATTGTAAAATGTGAACTGTTCCTCAAAGTAACTCATTTAGTATTCATTTGTCTCAAATTAAATGAACTCCTCAAAAAAAAAATGTTACAATTTTTTTTAAGAACCAAGTTTAAAAACAAAACAGAAAAATAAATTTGTATTTGAGGGTGTTACTGACTGATTAAATGTTTTACCTTGTGATTCTTTTACCACTTGGTTGAAAATGCAAAACCCTTTACAAATTCTAAAAAAACTTACATTTTACTAATATTTTGTTTTTCAATAAAGTTATACAATTTTTTTTTTTTTTTTTTTTTTTTTTTTTTTAAGAATTTCCATCTTCAAGCAAGTGGTAATTTTGAAATAGAAAAAAAAATCATTTAAGTGAGAGCTAAACAATTTGCCTTTCAGGCATTTATTTACCACTTGGTTAACATGAAAAACCTTTACAATTTATATTTACATTTTTTTTTCTAACATAGTTTTTTTTCAATCTTATCTATAATACATGTAAAAAAGACCTTTAAGACTATATTTTCCATACATCACTTCCCCCTACCTCCCCCCCAAAAATGGGATGGGGTTATCATTGAGGATTGAGAATATGTGCCCTTGAAATCCAAAACTTCTTAATATCCCAAATATTTTCTGTTGGAAATCCAATATATCTAGAATGTCATTCCACTGATGGAAAAGATGTCTACGAAAACTTAAATAAAAAAATTAATATACAAGCAGACAAAAAATACTGAGGAGATCTTTAGGATTGGCTAACAGCAGTTCATTTAAAAATCACACAAATTTCTATAAATAGTCCTCAACAGTCAAATGTTCATTATGTGTTTTCATTCAGTTCTGGAAAATCAATCCAATGCTTTTCTACATAATGTCCTCCATTCCATCTGAAAAAATCCAATATTTTTGTTAAATGTAAGAACAGATCTAGTATATTTTGTGTAAATATTTTCAATATATTTTCTTTATTTGCAAAAACACAAATTCGTTTTCACCTCTAATGCAAAGATAATCAGCTCAGGAATTTTTATTTATAGGTTACAGTTTCCAAGTTTAAATTAAATTTTAAGAAATAGGAATGACAATAATCTCCAAAAGCCAACTTCAGCTGATCAAAGAAAATTATTCGATTATCTCCCTTTATTTCCGTTTTGTAGAGGTTATTAAAATGAAAGAACCTTTAGTGAGCAAATACCCCATCCCAACAGAAACTGACTTGTTAATATGCTTTTTCTAACTTTTTTCCTTCACTTGTTTGTGTATGATATTAATATTTGATATTTTTGAAAACTCCCCATTTCAGATTTTGCTGATAATCCAAAGCATCTGAGGTATTGATGAATGGAAATATTCCTTCTTAGGTCCCTCTCCCAAAATTTGTTCCCCATTTCCAATTTTCTGAAGAACTGAACATATTTGAGGTATTAATAACTAGAAACTTTATTCAAATTTGAAGAGGATCAGACAAAAATTACAGTTCTAAATACGCAAAAATATAAGTTAATGAAGAATGGTCTGCCAGAAGGATCAAACATTAGCCAACCCTTGTATTATGTGTGGGGTATAAATAATTTTTGTTACCATAAAGCTATGGAAGTCTCTCTATCCAAGTCGTCAACCTCTACTATTTGACATAAAAGCAACCTAAAATAAAATTTTATTTTATTTCATATCAATTTGGCACTAAAGAAATTTTGATCAAGAACAAATCAAACATCTCTCTAAATGTGCACCATATTTGTGTTTGATGCACATGTCTATGACATAGATGGAAGTCTAAATTATGGATTTTAAGGATCGTTAAGGAACGGTTCAAGCCAATTAGAAACTCAAACTGATGGATATAATTCTTTTCTAGCTATTTTAAAATTCCAACAACTGACATATATATAATGTCTCATTTACCTCATCAACCCTTGTTTCATCGCTATAAACTCATATTGTACCTGAGGTCTGATAAAAGAAATCTCAGGATGATAAATGGGCTAATATGGAAAGTCAGATGTAAAGTCAAATGGAGAGCTCAAAATGGAATGTGTTGTAATAACCTTGATAAAAGCCTTACTATGACCTTAATACGAAGAACAGAAATAAAAACACTTTTTTCTTTTACTCAAGTTCATATGATGTAGCCAAACTAATATATTCTTGAAAATTGAAGTCAATAAGCCCGCAAAAGACAAGAAAAAATACTAACAAGTAGCTGGAGCAGTTGCAAACGACAGCTGATCCCCTCTCCTGTATTTTCACTTGTTTTACATTTTGTAGACATTTTACATGGTTTTTTCTTGATACATAACTTTGGTTGTTCATAATATACACATATATCATATAAAGTTGAGGAAAGTTTATGAAGAAATGGAACAATAACATTTTTTATTAACTATATCTTTTTAGTTCTTGAAACTCGTATTAACTTTGAGAATTACGGCAATTACGCCAATCACAGATTAAGGTGGGACAGACTGGCCAGGTGAGCTTAAAACATCAATGAAAATGATAGTATGTTATCCCTCAGTCAACTGTCACCCTTTCACATATCTATATACATTTCAAATATAACTAGAACTGTCTGAAAGGGACTAAACCCCGCAGCAACATGTCTGATTTGAAGCCTACACAAAGCTCAAATCGTCATATTTTTCAAACATCTCGCCCAAACAGAATATCCTGACAATATGCACATCTCCATAATGTGTTCTAACAATAAAGTTTCATGAGAATCATGCCAGTAATGTAGGAGGAGTTGAGGACAACATTATTTCGTACAGACGGATGGATAGACAGACATACAGACTGAAACCTATATACTGCCCAAACTTTGAAGGGGGTTTAATAAATTTACCAGAGTAAAGGCTTTGAAAATGTCTGAACACATGCACTTGAAACAGCTTAAATCTTGCATGGATGAATTCTACCTGCAATAATTGAGCATTTCTTGTTAATGTGATATACATGCATCATACCTGGTAATTGAAGACATTAAATATATTTTGATTTCCTATGCCCATATTTTGGGTAAAAAATTCTCTTGAAAGAACCTTGCAAAGAAACTATTCTAGTCCTTAAGGAAAATCAGATGAGAACCAGAAAGGTCCATGCAGCTGTTTGAACAGTTTTAGATCAGAAAATGAAGTACAAAATAAATGCCCTTCTTTGGGAAATTTTCTTAGCCCTTAGGCCATTTATTAGAAGAAATAGGGTATGAATATTTGTTCAAAAAATTGCTTGTCAATAAAAATAGAATAAGATATCAAAACTAAAAACTAAAAATTTACAGGTAAATGAAAGGGCAATAAAACTAGAGACTTTCAGGAGCCTATTTCTCATCTGGATTTAAATTGCCGTTACAAAGAAAAAGGGAGGAATTAAACGTACATTACTAACAAAAGAAGTGACAATATAAAGGGACTACTAAGAACTATTCAGATTTGGTCTAAATTTACCCAATAGTTTTCAAAGACAAAATTCAGATTGTAAGATCAATCTGCCGATTGGTCTAATTTTAATTTTGATAGTAATGGCAGCATTCTTTCCCGAGAATTTTTTCCACTGATTTTTCTATTTTCAGTAATGGTAGCCATATTGGTCTGAAGTCCAGCCATTTTTGAAAGGGGAACACATAAGAACCCTTCCAAAGTTTCACCCCGAGGATTTTTAATAATGTTTATGCTGGACAATGACTGAAGGAATCAAGTGATGGCAATAGATCACATGGTCTTATTGCAAGGTGAGGTAAAAATTCCGATCATATACTATATCCGTGAGCTATTATTGGACAATACTACAACATCCCCAATAAACCATGGGGAAAAAATGAAATAATAAACAATTGATAAATAGCATTGTTGAATGATTCATACCTTTGACCCAGTAAGGCGATGCTTCAGACTTGGTCACATGGTGGACATTTTTTTTCTCCATAAGATTCCACTCAGGCTAAATCACTACTGTGCAAACATTAACAGTTCTGATGGAAAACTGGTCTTCAAAATGTTATTGTCTAGAATTCTTAAAATGTCAACTTCCTCAAAAAAACTCATTTAGTATTCAATTGTTTCACAAAATTAAATGAACTCCTCAGTAATTAAATACAAAATCTAAATATTCAAGTAAACACATCCAATTTGTACTTTAAGCTCACAAAACAATTTTGCAAGAAAATCAATTAAAAAACACTAAATTTTTCTATGTTTATTTTTAATTTTACTTTTTTATATGTATACTTTTAGTGTGCTGCAGTTTTGAGTGCATGTGGCAAGCTTATAACATCAGTGACTGATGCTGCATAAATAATGGTTATGTTCAAACATCCAACCTTTTGTTACCTGATAATTGCCACTAGGTCATCCATCTATTTTTGTTACCAGTTAAGCGTCTTGTCATATAGATTTTTTCATGTGATATCTAATTCACATAATGCTATATTGTTTAAGTGAAATAAAAATATATATAAATTTTTTTTTACAGAACTAAAAGTACAAATTTAAAAGTGTAAATACAAAACATCTACTATAAAGAATATTAAAGTCACTAATGCATTAAAAAATGCTCAAAATTATCCCCCTTTTTAACCCTTTAATTAAAAATCGTTTAGTAAAACCAACTAGTTCTACATTCTCCATGTTTTAATACTTTTTAATGTATTCTTTTAGTGAGGTGCAGTGTGCTTGCATATGGCAGTCTTAACATCAGTGACTGATGCTGCATTTATATCCGACGAATGTTATGTTCAAACTTTCAATCTGTGTTACCTCATCCTGATATGCATGTAATAATTGTCACTAGAGGTCATCCATCCATTTCTTGTTGTCAGTTACGTGTCTTGTCGTATAGATTTTTTTAATGCAATATTTCACATGAAAAATAAAAAAAATATTAAAACAAGAGGCTCACCAGAGCCTGTATCGCTCACCTGGAGTGTGGTTTTCATTGGACAATTAAGGTAAGGTTTGCGGTCACAGGGAGATAACTCGAATTGAAAAGTTGCCTAAAGTTCTGATCATTTGAGCGTTTATTCCGTCGAATTTTTAACAACGTCGAAAAAGCGCGTTGCGTACAATTATCGTCTGACAAAATGTCAACAGATCGTATAGCAGTGAATTGAATCGCATGTTTAACGATTAAGAATCAAAACGCTGCTCTATTGCTTGGAATGCATTCGGGAACTATATCAATGTCAATTTAAGCAAAGTTTTTTGCCAGAAACAGTTGAAAGTCTACGCAACTGCCGAAGCGTGTATCTATGTGTTGGATATTGTATTGATCAACGTTGATTTGGGAAAATATTTCTTCAAACGACAAAGTCTCATGTTTATGAACGACTTCATCGTTGCCGATCCTTTGAATTATTAGATATTTCAGAAACTGATAGTCTTTAACATGGCCAGAAATTATGAGGATACAGTGAATAAATCATTATTAGAGTCACAACTTGCTACAAGATCCAAACAACGAACTCAAGGATGTCATAAATCCTGATCTTTCCACGGATTTAAAATCTACCCTTTAACAGTTCAAGAAGAGATTTTGTATAGCTACGTGTATTTTGACTTCATAAGTTCAATAAAAATGTCAATTGATTTTCTGGTCTTCATCTACTTTAGGGCCATTCTTTTACTGTAGAGCTATGATTTGGTAGGGATATGGTTAGCTGAGGGAAGGGTTCCTTCATGCAGGTCAGGGCCTATTATATTGATAATTTGATGTTTTTTTCTTATTTCTATTTAGAATATAAAAAGGGAAAACTATGTAGTATTTTTCATACATAACAAAAAAAAACAACAACAAAAAAAAAACAACAACAACAAAAAAAAACACACATGCCATCCATGAGGCATGTTTTCTAGTTGAATATACAATGCGCCACGATGCAAGTTAAACAGATCCAACACAATATTTGCTTAGTACTTTGTTTTACTGCACTCGAATTTAAACTTGATCTAGATACTATCAAAACCATAGAATTTCATCAAAAATCCGCAAATGAATATAGCCATGAGAGCGCTTACAATGGGGACGAACGGACAGATGGACGGACGCCCGGCATTTCTATGTCCCCGCATTGCGTTCCGGCGGGGGACAAAACTTATGCCCTGAAAACGGCTTTCAGTGATTGATTTTCTTACAAAACGCAAAAAATACGTTATTTGTGTGTTTAAGAGAGGTTCATATAGCATCCGTTACCATGGAAACGAGATCGGGGACATATGAATTTTATTGTTTTATTATAATGGAAATATTAAAATCTATCAGTTCTCAATTTTTATTGAAATCGTGGGATCGGGAAACAGGACATTTTCATCTTTTTGTTGCCATGGCAACGTCTCTATTTTGGCAAGGAAATGTGAAAATGTTGTGTTTTCGTGATTTTTTTCTCAACTTTTCAAGCAAATTTTATAGATAATATCTAGAACATAATCATTTTTACAATTTTCATTAACAAATTTAATAGTTTTGATACTTACATAAATTATTTCTTGAAAATAGTAAAATAAATACATTATGAAAAAACTACCAAAAATCCAAATTTTGAGCTGTTTTTACAAAAAAACTGGACGGGCGATTTTCTTAAAAATGCCGCGAAATACGAGAGGTTCCCCCAATGAACAAATAAATATGTCACGTTACTGCAATATTATAATTATAAAAATCCAGAGAGAGCGCAAACCTTACCTTAATCAACTATTTGACCAAGTTTGTTGCAATTGGTTCAATTGTCCAGGGAAAATTTGTTTAAGATTTATTTTTCATAAGGTTTAATGTTAAAATATGTTCCCTGACGGTGGTAGTCCTGGCAGGAAGTTGACCAGGAATAAGGGTGAACCTTAAATAAATGTAACAGAACCCGACCTCAAATTACACAAACCAATAACTCCTAAATAGAATTTGGGAATCCCTTCAAAATTTCAGGGTATGTAGATCTCAACATGGCAAACATTTTTCAATTTACATTTCACTTCTATCTCAAATAGTTTTGGAGATAAATGCAAAAATGTTAAAATTTTGAAAATTTGACAAAAAAAGGGCAATAACTCCTAAATGGGTTTTGAGATTTCCTTTAAAATTTCAGGGTATGTAGATCTCAACATGGCAAACATTTTTCAATTTACATTTCACTTCTATCTCAAATAGTTTTGGAGATAAATGCAAAAATGTTAAAATTTTGAAAATTTGACAAAAAAAGGGCAATAACTCCTAAATGGGTTTTGAGATTTCCTTTAAAATTTCAGGGTATGTAGATCTCAACATGGCAAACATTTTTCAAATTTACATTTCACTTCTATCTCAAATAGTTTTGGAGATAAATGCAAAAATGTTAAAATTTTGAAAATTTGACGAAAAAAGGGCAATAACTCCTAAACAGGTTGTGGAATTTCCTTCAAAATTTCAGGGTAGGTAGATCTCGTCATGCTGAACAATTTTACCCCATGCCAGATTTTCGATATCTGTAGCGGTTTTTAAGTATTAAGCCAAAAACAACACATCCACCCCTATATTCTATTTTTAGCTACGACAGCCATGTTTTACGTCAGATCAAAATAAATTGAGGATCGTTTGTAGAGGACATGTCATAGTTCATTCCTATTAAGTTTCAAACCAATCGGCCCAGCGGTTTCAGAGGAGAAGATTTTTGAATGTTAAAATTTTGAAAATTTGATGAAAAAAGGGCAATAACTCCTAAATGGGTTTTGGAAATTCCTTCAAAATTTCAGGGTAGGTAGATCTCGTCATGCTGATCAATTTAACCCCCGTCAGATTTTCGATATCTGTAACGGTTTTTGAGTTATTAGCAAAAAACAGCAATTTACCCCTATGTTCTATTTTTAGCAACAGTGGCCATGTTTTTCATCGGATCAATATAAATTGAGGATCGTTTGTAGAGGACATGTCATAGATCATTCCTATTAAGTTTTAAACCAATCGGCCCAGCGGTTTCAGAGGAGATTTTTGAATGTTAAAATTTTGAAAATTTGACGAAAAAAGGGCAATAACTCCTAAATGGGTTTTGGAATTTCCTTCAAAATTTCAGGGTAGGTAGATCTCGTCATGCTGATCAATTTTACCCATGTCAGATTTTCGATATCTGTAACGGTTTTTGAGTTATTAGCAAAAAACAGCAATTTACCCCTATGTTCTATTTTTAGCAACAGTGGCCATGTTTTTCATCGGATCAATATAAAATGAGGATCGTTTGTGGAGGACATGTCATAGAACATTCCTATTAAGTTTCAAACCAATCGGCCCAGCGGTTTCAGAGGAGAAGATTTTTAAAGAAAAGTTTACGACGGACGGACGGACGGACGGACGACGGACGAAAAGTGATGGCAAAAGCTCACATGGCCTTTGGCCAGGTGAGCTAAAAATTACTGTAACATTTCTTCATCTTAAAAAGCATTTACAGAATTATAATACAAATTAAATATGTAAATACAAAATACTATAAAAAATCTTACACACTTGCATTTTAATTTTAGACAAAAAAAAATCAAAATTACCTCCCTTGTTTACCCTTAATCACAATCTTGTTGTAAAAACTGATCTGCTGTAAGTCTGTGAACTTTTTTTAACTGTGATTTTCTGTTATTTTGTGTACTGCAGTGTGTATAGAAAGCTTCAATGACTGATGCACTGATACTTATTGTTCAAACATCATTATATTACATGTTTTCAATTTCCTTGACTAATTAGAACCAAACTTGGTATGAATGTTCCTTGGGGTACCCTGCATAGAACTGATGTGGGGATTTTTGATTCGTCCGAAAACATGGCCACTGTTACTAAATATAGAACATAGGGGTAAATTGCTGTTTTTTGCTAATAACTCAAAAACCGTTACAGATATCGAAAATCTGACATCAGGTAAAATTGATCAGCATGACAAGATCTACCTACCCTGAAATTTTGAAGGAAATTCCAAAACCCATTTAGGAGTTATTGCCCTTTTTTTGTCAAATTTTCAAAATTTTAATTTTTCGTCATTTATCTCCAAAACTATTTGAGATAGAAGTGAAATGTAAATTTGAAAAATGTTTGCCATGTTGAGATCTACATACCCTGAAATTTTAAAGGAAATCCCACAACCCATTTAGGAGTTATTGCCCTTTTTTTGTCAAATTTTTAAAATTTTAACATTTTTGCATTTATCTCCAAAACTATTTGAGATAGAAGTGAAATATAAATTGAAAAATGTTTGCCATGTTGAGATCTACCTACCCTGAAATTTTCCAGGGAATCCCAAATTCTATTTAGGAGTTATTGGTTTGTGTAATAAAATTTTGAGGTCGGGTTCTGTTACATTTATTTAAGGTTCACCCTTATTCCTGGTCAATTTTGTCAACTTCCTGCCAGGACTATCACCATCAGGGAACATATTTTAACATTAAACCTTATGAAAAATAAATCTTCAACAAATTTTCCCTGAACAATTGAACCAATTGCAACAAAGTTGGTCAAATAGTTGATTAATTGTCCAATGAAAACCAGACTCCAGGTGAGCGATACAGGCTCTGGTGAGCCTCTTGTTTTTTGATAGTCTTCTGCCTTTTCCTACAAATCTTCTTCAAATCAGGTTTCACACATCTTCAATTACACGGTAAAACTAGAGGCTCCCAGAACCCCGTATCGCCCACCTGGACTATGTCCATCTTGACTGGCAGCCTGGAACATTGCTGTCAAGTTCCAACTGGCTCACTGGTTTCAAACAAGATCTTTCAGAGATTTCGACCTTAGGTCCTATGTTAAACTATGTTCAACTCTTGCATCCATCTTCAATCGCGGACCAGGTCATCGGATATAATTCTGTAAGAGGACCAACAAAGGACCATTGCTGCAAATTTCGTTCCATTTGGCCAGTGGTTTTAGACAAATAAATTTCACATATGGTACTATTTTTAACTATGTTGGGCTCTGGTGGCCATCTTGAATGGCGGGTGGGGTTATCAGAAATAATTCTGAGAAACCACCTAAGGACCATTCCTAGTTGTTTCAGCCAAGATCTTTAAGTAAATTCCACATAGGATCCTATTTTAAACTATATTCGGCTATGGCAGCCATTCTGAATGACGGGTCAGATCCGTTATAATTCTGAAAGAGGACCACCCTAAGAACCATTCAGGCGAAGTTTTGTTCATGTTGGCTTTGTGGTTTCAGACAAGAAGGTCTTTAATTTAAAATAGGGTCTTATGTTAAACTATGTTAGGCTCTCGCAGTCATCTTGGAATGCGGGTGGGGTAATTGGATACATTTCTGAAAGAGGTCCACTTGACCATTTAACTGTTTTGTTCTAATTGGCGCAGTGGTTTCAGAAGATCTTTAAAGTTTATGATGACTCTTTGGGCCAGGAGTGCTTAAAACTGCTTTCCATCTCTGACAAAGATATACTTACTTTTCACAATAAACAATTTAACCCTTTTGTCATTGTTTGCTTTATACAAATAGTGAAATATAAAAATTTTGAAAATTTTTTAAAATTTTGTTCCCACTCATTTCATCAACTGAAATGTTATGTTGAAAAAGTGACTTTACCAAATGGGCATTTGCTACCAAGTAACAAATTTCTCTATGGTGAACAAATGATTTCAAAATTTCTTTCCATATGGAAGTCAATAAAAGAACAAAATATAAAACATTTGAAAGTAAACTTGAAATCAACAAATGAACACTTCCACAGTGTTGCAAATTTCCTTCCTTTTTAAATTAGTATTTCAAGTCTCGTTGATGCATACGTCATATCCTTTTATATCATATTCATAGCCTACAGAAGAATCTTTTGGCTCAAAATTTTTAAAATTTTTGTTATAAACTCATTTTTCAACTAAATTTTTTACACCATATCCTTTCATTTTCATATTTAAAAGCTTATAAACTGACAACCCTCAAGATTTATAGTATCTACTGTATTCAAATCTCACTGATGCATACACCATATCCTTTCATTGTCATAACTAGCTTACTGAAAACTTTTTTTTCAAATCCGTTGACAAAACCTTTCAAAATAAGATTAATTGCTTGATTGAGTTATCCCCCTTCTGAGCAGGCATACATAATCAGAAAATAATTTTTTTTTTTAAAATAAATGGAAATATTTTTTCATACATTTCATGAATGCCATTTTTGAGATGCCTGCTCATTTAGACAATAACTGATGCAAATAGCGATTAACAAATAGTGAAATACTTTTTGTTTAAAAGAATTTATAAATTTTTGTCAAACTAATTTTCATCAACAATCAAAATGTTATCTGAAAAAAAATTAAATAACATTTAAACCAAATGGGCATCAGCTACTGATTATACAAAAACCTGCTCATCAACTAAAAATTAATTCTGAAATATTATTTCCAAATGAATGTTAATAAACAAAAAATAAAACCTCTGAAAGTGAACTTTTTTCTTGAAGGTTACAAATGGACAACCACCATCACATGTTGCATGTTGTCATTACTTCATTCAATTCAATAGGATTTAAAGTCTCACTGATGTTTACACCATATCCTTTAATTTTCATATTCATAAAATACAAAAAAAAAAGTGTCTTAATGACTTAACCATTTTAAATTTTTTTGCCATAAATGACTTTTCAATTATCAAACAATCATTTAAAAAAATAATTAACATTGGGAATCAGCTACTGATTAATAATTTTCTCATTGAGTAAGAATTTCAAACTTCCTTTCAAAATGGAAGTCAATAAATGAAGAATAAAATCTTTGAAAGTGATGTTTTTAATATACAAACTGAGAACCCTGACCAGATGTTGCAGAATCTATTCTCTTTATTCAAGTCTCATTGTTACATACACCATATCCTTTCATTTTCATAACTAACTTACTGGAAACTTTTTTCAATTCCATTAATGACAAAATAGCCTTTCAAAATAAGATTAATTCCATTTGATTGAGTTATCCCCCATCTGAACAGGCATGTTAGAGAAAATTAAAAAAAAAGGCCTGAAATAAAATGCAGATTTTTTATGCATTTCAGGAATGTCGATTTTCGAGATGCCTTCTCATTTTGGGCAATAATTCATGCAAATACTAATTAATAACAAATAATGAAATACTTTTTTGTTTAAAAGAATTTATAAATTTTTACTAATTTCATTGACAATCAAAATGTTATCTGGAAAAAAAAACTTAAATAACGTTTAAATCAAATGAGCATCAGCTAACGATATATCAAAAATTGCTCATTGACAAAAAATTAATTTTGAAAATTTATTTCCAAATGAAAGTTAATAAATAACTAAAAAAAAAAAGATTTTTTTGTAGAAGGCAACAAATGGCCAACCACCATCACATGTTGCAAGTTGAATTTACTTCATTCAATAGGATTTCAAGTCTCACTGATGTTCAAACCATAACTTTTCATTTTTATATTCCTAAAATATAAAAAATTCTTTTTGTCTAAATAACTTTAAATAATTTTGCCATCAACTAATTTTCATCAATTATCAAATAATAATTAAAAAAAAAAACAAATGAGAATCAGCTACTGATAATAATATGTTCTTATTTACTAAGAATTTCAAAATTCCTTTCAAAATTAAAGTCAATCAAAAAAGAAAAAATAAAATCTTTGAAAGAGATCACTAAGAAAACAAACTGAGAACTTTCACCAAATACCTTATTCCCTTTATTCAAGTCTCATTGATGCATACACCATATCCTTCAATTTTCCTATGTTAAGCTAAGTTTGTCTGTGGCAGCATTCTATTGATACAAAGTTTTATTCCAATTTACTTTGTGATTTCAGAAAATATACTGTAAATTCAGAAATTATTGCATGCATTTATTATTGCAATTTTGTCATTTAAGACCAAGAAAAACCACGCTTCATTCATATAAAAATTCCAAAATGCGAGTAAACTATTACGATAACAACCCTGTTGCATTTTTCGCAATAATAAAAACATGGCAATAATTTCCAAATTTACAGTACTTAATTTTTCCATGTGGAAGCCATCTTTCTTCAGGTCCAAGTGATCGCCTGAAAGTTGAAATCTTAGGACCATTGCTGTCACTTTTGGTTCAATTTGGCTCAGCGGTTTCAGAGAAAATGATTAAAATATATGTATTACACACATGGATTTAATATGCCGTATATAATAAATAACATTATTATAACAAAGCCTCATCTTTAGAAGCACAAACCATCAGTCCAAGGTTGCTGATTCGTCTGTATGGCCATATTGGACCAAGGTCCATTTCCTTGGACAAAAAATTTGACAGCACCAGGAGTCAGGACAATTCCATCACACTTTTGTCACAATTGCACCAACAGTTCCAGAAAAGGTTTTTTTAATGTATTGTTCCTGATTTTTTCAATTTTCAGTAAAAAGGGGCCATATTGCTCAGGTATGGACCCCCAAATACACTTTCTAAAAAGGATCAACTACAGAAGACTCCATCAAACTTTTGCTTAATTTGCCAAAGAATTTTTAAAGAGATTTAATACTTTTTTGGCATAATTTTCTAATCAGATGACCAGGTTAAATTATTGATGAAAACACGATTTGTTAAAATCGGAAGGCTCACTGGTCAGATTGCAGTGGAAAATAGGAAGCATTTGGTTCATATCTCCATAACATTCCTTTAGTTCTCCTTTAAAAATTCAAAAAAAAAAAATTTCTGCCTTGATATGCTGCCGCAAAAAAAAATTTAGGTGGACTCAAAATTCAAAATAAATTTCTTGCTGTCAAGTTCCAAATGGCTCACTGGTTTCAAACAAGATCTTTTAGAGATTTCGACCTTAGGTCCTATGTTAAACTATGTTAGGCTCTGGCAGCCATCTTGGATGGCAGAAGGGGTCATCGGATACAGTTCTGAAAGAGGACCACTAAGGACCAATGTTGCCAAGTTTTTTTCCAGTTGGCTTTGTGGTTTCAGACAAGGTCTAATTTAAAATAGGGTCCTATGTTAAACAATGTTAGGCCCTTGGGTAATGGGTGGGGTCATTGGATACATTTATGAAAGAGGTCCACTTAACCATTTAACTGATTTGTTCTAATTGGCACAGTGGTTTCAGAAGATCTTTTAAAAAAGTTTACGATGATGACCCTTTGGGCTAGGTGTGCTAAAAACTGCTTTCCATCTCTGACAAAGATATACTTACTTTTCACAATAAACAATTTAACCCTTTTGTCATTGTTTGCTTTAAACAAATAATGAAATATAATGTTGAAAAAGTGACTTTACCAAATGAGCATTTGCTACCAAGTAACATTTCTCTATGGTGAACAAATGATTTCAAAATTTATTTCCATATGGAAGTCAATAAAAGAAAAAAATATAAAACATCTGAAAGTGAACTTGAAATCAACAAATGAACACTTCCACAGTGTTGCAAATTGTATTTCCTTCCTTTTTAAATTAGAATTTCGAGTCTCATTGATGCATACGTCATATCCTTTTATATCATATTCATAACCTATGGAAGGATCTTTTGTCTCAAAATTTTTAAAATTTTTGTTATAAACTAATTTTTCAACTAAAAAAATTGAAAAAATCACCAAATGAGCTTCGGCTATTGATTGATAAACATTTCTCAATGAATAACAATGATATCAAAATTTCTGTCCAAATGGATGTCAATAAATAAACAAATAATCTGAAACTTTCTTGAAACTAACACATAGACAACCTCAACCACTTGTTACAAGTTATATTACTTTAGAATTCAATTCAACAGGATTTCAATTGTTCAATGATTTTTTCCCCATATCCTTTCATTTTCATATTTAAAAGCTTATAAACTGACAACCCTCAAGATTTATAGTATCTACTGTATTCAAATCTCACTGATGCATACACCATATCCTTTCATTGTCATAACTAGCTTACTGAAAACTCTTTTTTCAAATCCGTTGACAAAACCTTTCAAAATAAGATTAATTGCTTGATTGAGTTATCCCCCTTCTGAGCAGGCATACATAATCAGAAAATAATAATTTTTTTTTTAAAATAAATGGAAATATTTTTTCATACATTTCATGAATGCCATTTTTGAGATGCCTGCTCATTTGGACAATAACTGATGCAAATAGTGATTAACAAATAGTGAAATACTTTTTGTTTAAAAGAATTTATAAATTTTTGTCAAACTAATTTCATCAACAATCAAAATGTTATCTGAAAAAAAATTAAATAACATTTAAACCAAATGGGCATCAGCTACTGATTATATAAAAACCTGCTCATCAACTAAAAATTAATTCTGAAATATTATTTCCAAATGAATGTTAATAAACAAAAAATAAAACCTCTGAAAGTGAACTTTTTTCTTGAAGGTTACAAATGGACAACCACCATCACATGTTGCATGTTGTCATTACTTCATTCAATTCAATAGGATTTAAAGTCTCACTGATGTTTACACCATATCCTTTCATTTTCATATTCATAAAATATATAAAAAAAAGTGTCTTAATGACTTAACCATTTTAAATTTTTTTGCCATAAATGACTTTTCAATTATCAAACAATCATTTAAAAAAATAATTAACATTGGGAATCAGCTACTGATTAATAATTTTCTCATTGAGTAAGAATTTCAAACTTCCTTTCAAAATGGAAGTCAATAAATGAAGAATAAAATCTTTGAAAGTGATGTTTTTAATATACAAACTGATAACCCTGACCAGATGTTGCAGAATCTATTCTCTTTATTCAAGTCTCATTGTTACATACACCATATCCTTTCATTTTCATAACTAACTTACTGGAAACTTTTTTCAATTCCATTAATGACAAAATAGCCTTTCAAAATAAGATTAATTTGATTGAGTTATCCCCCATCTGAGCAGGCATGTTAGAGAAAATGAAGAAAAAAAAGGCCTGAAATAAAATGTAGATTTTTTATGCATTTCAGGAATGTCGATTTTCGAGATGCCTTCTCATTTTGGGCAACAATTCATGCAAATACTAATTAATAACAAATAATGAAATACTTTTTTGTTTAAAAGAATATAAAAATTTTTGTCAAACTAATTTCATCAACAATCAAAATGCTATCTGAAAAAAAAACTTGAATAACGTTTAAATCAAATGAGCATCAGCTAACAATATATCAAAAATTGCTCATTGACAAAAAATTAATTTTGAAAATTTATTTCCAAATGAATGTTAATAAATAACCAAAAAATAAAGAATTTTTTGTCGAAGGTAACAAATGGACAACCACCATCACAGGTTGCAAGTTGAATTTACTTCATTCAATAGGATTTCAAATCTCACTGATGTTCACACCATAACTTTTCATTTTTATATTCCTAAAATATAAAAAAAAATTTTTTGTTTAAATAACTTTAAATAATTCTGCCATCAACTAATTTTCATCAATTATCAAATAATTCAAAAAAAACAAATGAGAATCAGCTACTGATATTAATATGTTCTTATTTACTAAGAATTTCAAAATTCCTTTCCAAATGGAAGTCAATCAAAAAAGAAAAAAGAAAATCTTTGAAAGAGATCTCTAAGAAAACGAACTGAGAATCCTCACCAAATGTTGCAGAATCTATTCTCTTTATTTAAGTCTCATTGATGCATACACCATATCATATTTTCCTATGTTAAGCAAAGTTTGTCTCTGTCAGCATTCTATTGATACAAAGTTTTATTACAATTTACTTTGTGATTTCAAAAAATAATTTTTCCATAGGTCTATGTTTGACTGTGGAAGCTATCTTTGTTGAGGTCCAAGTAATCACCTGAAGTTGAAATATTAGAACCATTGTGGTCACTTTTGGTTCCAATTTGCTCAGCAGTTTCAGAGAAAATGATTAAAATGTACACATTGATAGATGGAAGGCCACTCAAAGGAGCCTGTATTACTCATATGGATTTAATATGCCATAAAATAAATAACATTATTATAAGTGAAGCCTCATCTTTAGTAGCACAAACCATTAGTCCAAGATTTGCTGATTCATATATATGGCCATATTAGACCAAGGTCCATTTTCTTGGACACAAAATTTGACGGGACCACGAGTCAGGACAATTCCATCACACTTTTGTCACAATTGCACCAACAGTTCCAGAAAATGTTTTTTTTTAATGTACTGTTCCTAATTTTTCCAATTTTCAGTAATAGGTGCCATATTGGTCAGGTATGGACCCCCAAATACAATTTTTATAAAGGGTATCATCTACCATCAAATTTTTGCCTAATTTCCCTTATATTTTCAGGAGATTTAATACTTTTTTTGGCATAATTTTTTAATCAGATGACCAGGTTAAATTATGGATGAAAACACAAAATGATTTGTTAAAATCAGCAGGCTCATTGGTCAGATTGCAGTGGAAAAAAGGAGGGCATGAAGCATTTGGTTCACATCTCCATAACATTCCTTTATTTTTCCTTTAAAAATGCAACAACAAAAAATTCTGCCTTGAAACGCTGCAGCAAAAAAAAGTGGGCAATAACAGTGCATATGAAATATTTATAAAAAAAATTTAGTATTTTCTATCAATCATATTCACTATCTTCAAAAAATGTCAAAAAACTTCATGAAAATCTATAAATATATAATTTTAAAAATAGATTTTTCTGAAATCTGTGACATTTGAATGCCTGCGATAAATTTGTGATAAACGAAACAAAATTTACAACCGATTAGGAATCATGTACTGTTACTTGTCTGAACCAATAGTTTTCATGACAGTCTTATTTCATATAACTGATTGATCTTCTCTGATATCTATAGATCCTCACTTTTTGAATCAGTTACTGTAACCTTGGCATAATACAACAGGGTATGGATTACTGGGTTTTACACTCTTTTCAGCATAATAACTTTATCATGCCAACCAGTTTTCATTGGTGGAGGAAGGCATAGAAAACCACATCTTTCATCAGGTAAACTATTAATCTTGGTCATTTGGATTGTAGTTGACATATCTCACCCCAAATTGAACACAATAGTACATGTAATTGGCTAGTGATTACTATTGGTTACAACAAAAGCATTCAGATCACTTGGCCAATCTGCCCCCTCCCTCCCTCCCCTACACTAGGGATTTTCAATGAGATAAGTAATGAAGTTTCTCACCCACATTTAGACATGAAAGATTTTATACCAAACCAAAATTTAATTACTCCCCAATACAAGAAGGCACCTGAAAACTTAAATGTGAAAGATACTGATAAATTTTTTTGACAAATAATTACTAAAATGGATAGTAAAACTATTGACAATGTTAATTTCAAGTTGAGTTGAAAACTATTTACAAACACTTTCTTTTAGAAAGATAGATGATAAAAATGTGGATTTCTACTCTCATGTTACCTGCTGATCAAAATAAGCAATGGATCACATTCAACTTAAAGAAAATAGCCATACCTACTACATGTATACGAGTTCAAAAGTATTTCAAATGTAAATGTAATTTTAAACTCAGAACTTTAGAATTGTAAAACTAACATTTACCACACAATTATCACAGTTGTATTTTGTATTTCACAAATACTTTCCATCAATTTTGGGAGTTATTTTTTCACTTTGTTATTTTGTTTATTTAATTTAATTTTTTTATTTTTTATTCTATTTTATTTATTTTAAATTTTATGTTCTTTATTTTATTTCATTTTAATTCCATTTCATCATTTGCAAACTCCAATTAAAATGCCATCATTATGTTTCACATATTCCTGCATTTTAATTAAGTTCACAAGATTTGTTTTAATCTTAATTTGTTTGTAAAGTGTTTAATGTTATTTGTATTGGATCACTGGAAGGACAAGCGCAGTTATTAGTGAGACACAAATGTTAGTAAATATTTATGGAAAGTACTTGTAAAATACAAAACTTTAACATGATAGGAAAAACATTTGCTTAATCTTTTTAAATTTGTATGAAGCTGGACATAAGACTTATCCAAGAAATTTAGCCAATTTAGTATACTGAAAGGCAAAATATGAAAATTAGCCAAAATAAAGAAGAAAATTTCACTAAAAATTAATATCATCCATTGCTATAATGACCTTATACTTAAGTTTAAAAATAAATTGATAATTAGACAAGATACTTTTTTAAAATTTACTTTGCTAAAAATAACTAAGATATTTCATAAAAATTTGTCATTTTCTTACCAGAAAATAATTATAATTTATCACGATATTTGTACAGTTTCAGACCAATATTTCTGGTAGAATCCAATTTGTATAAACAGGAAAATTGTATGTAAAACTTAAGATAGCCTATATAAAAATATAAAATTTATAAATGTAAGATACATTTTACTGTAATACTTGATGAAATAATATCAGTTTGCCAAATATGAACTTGTTCAATCAATGTAACCTTCAAGTATCTCTCCCATTTAGAATTCTGAGGCCACTTTTTTTCAGACAGTACAGTCCTACATATTAAAAATTTAATAAATTTTCATTACATATTTAATGTACCTTTTCCTATTGACTGAAAACTTCAGGCTTGGCTACATATCTCATTGAAATTTTACACATTTAATTTAAAATGTACCGCTCAAAAGTGCTCAGATCATGCATCATCTACAAGGTTCAGTACCAGGGGGAACAAATGGTCTCAGTATATGTACACCCTAGGAAATTTCAGAATATCTGGGATTAAAAGGCCTCAGTATATGTACAAGCTAGGTTTCAGACCAAAAGTACTCAGTAGCCAAAAAGTTTGTTTGTTGGACAATAAAAACAAGTACAATGAATGTTGGAGCAAAATGGTTCAGTATATGTACAACCTAAGTTTCAGCAAATTTGGGACCAAAAGTGGTGCAATTCAACCTAAAATTTCTTCAGTACATGTGGTCCAAAAGGCTCAGTACATGTACAACCTTAAGACATTTCAACACATGAGACCAAAAGGGTTTACTACATAACCTATAAGTTTCAGTATAAGTGAGCAAGAGGGATCAGTAAATGTAAAATTTAAAATTTTCAGCATGTATGTTGAGACCAAGAGATCATTATAGTTTCAGATCATATGGGATAGGGGTGGAGTACATTTACAAGCTAAGAAGTTTCAGCATACAAGAGACCAAAAGGGCACACTACATGTATGACCTGCAAGTTTCAGTATGTGTTAAGAGCAAGGGATCAGTAAAGATATAAATTTTTTGGCATGCGAGACCAAAACAGCTCATTACATGCTTAACATTGAAGTTTCAGTACATATGGGACCAATAGGGTACAGTACATTTACAACTTAAAATTGGGCTCAGTAAATACTAACAACCTAGAAAATTTAGTGCATGTAGCAACTAAAAGATTCACCACAAATTGAGAATGAAAAGGTTAGTACATGATGCACCTAATAGGTTGCATGTAAAAGTTTCAATGACACAAACCTAAATGGCACAATGAATACAAAATTAACTGAATTTAACTTTTTTAACATTGGCATTTTATTTTAATCAACTTTCAATGAATAAAGATCCAGCTAATTGTTAAATAGTTTCTACTATAAATTATCAACTGTAAAATAGAAACTTAAATACAGTCATTTTTCTGCAAAGGCAAATAAACTTTAAAAACAAATATTAGGAACATTTAACATGCACTGTATTGCCCGTGGGCAGTAAATATTTTATATATGAAATATATCTTAAGATCATGGACATTTAACCTACCAGAAAAGCCCCTGTAAGCCAAGTCTGATAGCAGAATGGTAACAAATTATCTGACTACTTATAACTCACTTGCAAAAAGTTTCCTACCAATCAATTAAATTTGTTTGTCAAAAGTATTTTAAATATATTTCCCATAGGGTCCAATTTTAAGAAGGTCCATCTTGGATTTCCAATCGGCATCAAAGTAACAGCACTTGGGTAACACATACATGCCTCTTGCAGTTTCAGAGAAGCTTATCTTGTGTCCTCATAGGTATCAAATCAACCAAGCTTGGTATAAATCTATTTGTCATTCTGAATAAGAATTTTTAATACAAAATTTTTCCCCTTGCGTCAAATGTTAACTATGTCACTATCAACATTCTTGGATTTCTGTTAAAGTTATGAAGTTATGGACTATTACAAAAAATATTTGTGAGTTAGGTTTAAAATCTTTCTTCGAAAGGTTTTTAAAAGTTCATACAATCTGAAATAAGAATAGGCTTTGACGGGCATGTTTCTTTGACCATTCACTACCCAAGGGACTACCTTACAATGCATCATCTCTGCCAAGTTTGGTTAAATTCACTTCGCAAATTCTAGAGACAGGTTAACAAGACAGATGCTAAGTGATGGCAATAGCTCATTCTGGCGGATGATTCTCTAGGGTCAAAAATAAATAGTTTCCCCAAACCGGACCCTATCAAGTCAGGTGTGGGTAGGTAGGTAGGTAAATTATTATTATTTTTTGGTAAATTTGTTTTTTTTTTGGTACTTACAGAACGGCGTCCATGTTCTGACATTTAAATGTATGAACAATCTAGAGAATATCATAAAGACCCGAGACCACGTGGAAAAAGAAAGCCAAGTCGCGTCATCAAGGCGTTTCCAACTATGCCGATTACAAAGGCGCTTTGAAGAACAGCGTCTCCTTCTTATGTCTTATGTATTTGACTCCTCCATTTCATAGGAGCACTGCACCACCACATGAATTTCGATAAAAAAAATTTCTACATAAAATCGGCAATAAAATTATTCTGGTCGCGGCGATTTTTCCCAGTCAGTCGAGATAGGGGAAACAAACAATATTTTATTTTAGGCCTAGGTGTTCTAAAAATGTATGGCAACATCGTTAAAACAGGAAGCAGCTTTATCACAGAAAAGAAATTGGTACTTGCCTTACAACTCAGCATTGTCATATGCATTACACAACCATTTCATTGTATATTTTCAACAAGAGGCTCTCAAGAGCCTGAATCGCTCACCTGGTAAACAATGCACTATAAACTAAATTAATATATTAATGTTTGTTGTAAACTAAACTGAGTATTAAAGGTCACGTAAAATGCTGAAAATACCTTTAAAAACCTTTAAGAACCTCTGGAAAGAAATGGGCATGTCAGTTCTCCCTACGCTTGATTAAGATACAGTCATGGTCAATCTGATGATTCATAATACAAAATACAAGCTTTAATTAATCTTCAAATACAAGTATAAATCTTTTGGTCTATATGTTGTCTTCGTTTTTAAAATGTTTGAAAGAAGTTATGTAAAAATTGTGGGTTAAGGCTTTTTAATGTACCTGAAAAGGAAATATTGCAGGAACAATCATGCTAAGTTTCATCAAATTCCCCCAAGTAGTTTCAGAGGAGAAGATGTTTGAAAATTTGTTAACAACGATTATGACAGACACCAAGTGATGACAATTAAAAGCTCACATATTATGAAGTTTAATCATTGTTATACAACATTCTCATCATCACCATTCACTAAGGATACCATGTTTACTTTAAAAATGAAATATTGTTGAAATCCGAGCAAGTGTAAAAAATGGCGGGAAAATGGCAGCCATTTTAAAAATGGCCGTCCAAAACAAACTTTCATCATCACCATTCAACTCGGGATACCATGTTAGCCTTGAAAGTAGCTTTCATCTTCATTTTATTTCTATAATTCAGGAAAGAATAGCAAAAAACAGCATTTTGACCCCTATGTTCTATTTTTAGTAAGGGCGGACATGTTTTTTGACCAATCAAAAATCCAAGCATTAACTTTTTGCAGAATACCCTAAGGAACAATCTTTCATTTGATTTTGAATAGTAGTTTTAGAGAAGAAGATTTTTGAAATAATAACATAAAAAAAAGCCAAAAATGTCAAAAAAGGGCAATAACTCTAACATCAGTTGACAGATTTTCACAAAAATCAGCACGCAGGTAGCTCTCATCATGCTGAACACTTTCAACCTGCAGAATTTGGTGTAACCTAATGATTTTTGAGATATTTGCGAAAAACTGTTGTTTGACCCCTATGTTCTATTTTTAGTAACAGTGGCCATGTTTTTCGACGGATCAAAAATCGAAGCATAAACTTTGTGCAGGATACCCTAAGGAACAATCATGCTACGTTTTATCCAAATCCATTCAGTAGTTTCAGAGGAGAAGATTTTTGAAATAACATAAAAAAAAGCCAAAAATGTCAAAAAAGGGCAATAACTCTAACATCAGTTGACAGATTTTCACGAAAATAAGCACACAGGCAGCTCTCATCATGCTGAACACTTTCAACCTGCCAGAATTTGCCATAACCTAATGGTTTTTGAGATATTTGCGAAAAACTGTTGTTTGACCCCTATGTTCTATTTTTAGTAACAGTGGCCATGTTTTTCGATGGATAAAAAATCGAAGCATAAACTTTGTGCAGGATACCCTAAGGAACAATCATGCTAAGTTTTATCCAAATCCATTCAGTAGTTTCAGAGGAGAAGATTGTTGAAATAATAACATAAAAAAAAGCCAAAAATGTCAAAAAAAAGGGTGATAACTCTGAAATGAGTGGTTGGATCTTCTTCAAAATTTCAGGGCAGGTAGTTTTGAGGTGCTGATCACTTTTACCCTATGCCAGAATTTTGATATCTGTGACCGTTTCTGACTTATTTGCAAAAAACTGCGATTTACCCCTATGTTCTATTTTTAGCCATGACGGCCATGTTTTTATACGAATCAAAAATCCAAACAATAGATTTGTAGCACCCATACCAATTAATAACTGTACCAAGTTTGGTTGCAGTTGGACTTATGGTTTTGGAGGAGTTAACGTTTGAAAAAGTTAACGGACGACGGACGGACGACGGACGCCAAGTGATAGCAATAGCTCACATGACCCTTCGGGTCAGGTGAGCTAAAAAACCAATAAAGTTTCTATTCTACATACCTTACTTTTTTAAATACTTTTTCAACTATGATCAGATTCAGATACCATCTTATCTTCGTAAGTCCCTCGTCCACATCCAATGCCGTCTAACCTATTAAAAAAACACCAAACTTTGAACTATACCCATATGAAATAGTTAACCGGAGTCTGGCTGGACTTGAGACGTACTAGAGTAGGACTTCAAAAAGTCTGGCTGGACTTGAACCGGACACAGACTTTCAACTGAACAAAAGTATTCTGTCAGACCAAACTTTTCAAAAAGTACAGCCGGACGATTTGCAAAGTTCAAATTTTTGCAGATTGATCGGACATTAGACGGACTTTCAACCTAGAAATTTTTCAAACATTATAAATTTAGGTGGACTAATTTCAAAAGTCCTGATCAACATTTTTTTTATACATAGATACATAGGAAATCCTTTGGAATGTTTCATTTTAATAAAAGTGCAAGCTAAGGGAAGGGGGGAGGGTTATTCAGAATACCACTTTATTTCAACACTTTACCCCAATCTTCTTACAAAGGATTATATAGCCTTCAATAGTCGTCAACCGTAAAAAAATTAAAGCATTTTGCATAAAAAAGAGAAAATTTAAATCCTTATAGTTTCAAGCCTTTAAAATTCCTGTGCCCACATCTGACAGCCCCTTAAATAAGGACAACAGTGATGTTGTTACAGTCAATCTTTTGAAAATTAAATAGGACTTGTCTTCATACTAATAATTACAATATAAAAAGTATGTGTATTACTATTGTTTGTTTAGTTGTTTTACACCGTTTTCAGCACATTTGGCTATTTCGCGGCGGCCAGTTTTTATTGGTGAGGGAAGCTGGAGTACCTGGAGAGAACCACCGACCTTTGGTAGGAAAACTGGTAATCCTTGTCAATTAAAATCGGAGTCGAACACACCCCGCCACAGGTTAGATTCAAACTCACAACCTCAGCGTTGACAGCCTAGTGATCATTACCAGTCATGACGAACTACCTAGACCACTCGGCCACTTAGGCCCCCTGTATTACTATTAATCGATTGCAAAGTTGTCAATTTCAAAATTTGTATTTTAAATTTTCGTGGGCTAATCAACAGGAAATAACAAATCCGCACATGCACAATATCAACCGGTTAAAATTTGAGTTCAAGCGCAATAATATGAAGCTATTATTATTTGGATGAAGACTGTTTGAAAAGGTAATTATTATCCCACAAATTAACCATTACCAATTTTAATTCAAACTTGAATGAGAACAGAACAGAACACTGCTTGTGTTTGATTTACCAGTTCCGTTCAAAATTTGACAAAAATTACCAGAAATTTCTAAGGTTCTTCCTTTTGATGCAGAGGCAACCCTTAGCTGAGGTTGGATACCTGTTTGTTTTAATTGTTTTGATTTTGATGGTTGTGCTTATTAATTCATCATTATATCTTTAACCAGTTTTCCAATATTTTGATCTCGAGCACTGTTGATCAGTTGTCAGTCAATGAAATGGCCATACTGTACATCACATTTATTTCGGTATTTTGGGGTATGTTTCATTAGATATTACATCTTACAACTTACTGAACAAAAGTGGTCTTGCTTGATCTTCTACAGAAAGTATGTATAGGTTGTCTTTTTCCTTCAAATCATCTAAATGATTACGCCATCTTTGTGAGTAGTCTGTGTCATCAGGGTTCTGAAATGCACTACAAATGTTTACATTTTATATACTGATGAAACAGTTGAACAACTGACTCTAGTAATAGTAAGAGGACCACTTCAGGACCTAGTTTCAACTGGTTGGGTGGTTTCACACAGGTTGATTTTCCCACACTGTTAGCTTCTTATATTAAACTAAGTTCACTTTTAATAGTTGCATGTCTTGGTTGGTGATACATGTATAAATCAAATGACATTTTGAATGTGGGCCCTCTAAGGACCATTGCAGTCAAGATTGATGCCAAATGGGTGATCTGTTTCAGACAAAATGATATTTCTATTGGGTTTCAATGCTAAATTAAGATCAGCTTCAGAGACCATGTTCTCTTGGTAAGCTCCTCAACCATATCTAAAATGGGCCATCTGAGGACCATTGCAGTCAAGTTTGATGCAAAATGGGTGATCTGTTTCGGACAAAATGATATTTCTATTGGCTTTCAATGCTAAATTAGGATCAGCTTCAGAGACCATGTTTTCTTGGTCAGCTCCTCAACCACATCTAATGATGTCTGTATTGATTGCAGGAGGTAAGCTCTTTGCCAACATCCAATGCCTGATCTGAATTGATCTGCAGCAGTATAGCTACTCACCCACATCCAATGCTGTCTCTATTGATTGCATGAGGTCAATTCTTCTTCACATCCAATGTCGTCTCTATTGATTGCAGGAGGTAAAGCCAATCGCAAACATCCAAATGCTGTCTCTATTGATTGGAGGTCAGCCAATCGCCCACTTCACCATTTTTCAATCAAGTTTGTCTAACCTATTCAAAAATCATCAAACTTTGAGCTGTATCCTGCTTCCTCCTTACTATGAAATTAATAAATAAGATAATAAATCATATTAAGGTAACTGTTACTCAAATGCCTTTAAATTTTCCGTTCAAAATTTGACAAAAATTACCATAAATTTCTAAGGCTCTTTCTTTTGATGCAGAGGCAACACTTAGCTGAGGTTGGATACCTGTTTGTTTTGTTTTGATTGTTGTGCTTATTAATTCATCATTATATCTTTAACCAGTTTTCCAATATTTTGATCTCGAGCATTGTTGATCAGTTGTCAGTCAATGAAATGGCCATACTGTACACCACATTTATTTCGGTATTTTGGGGTATGTTTCATTAGATATTACATCTTACAACTTACTGAACAAAAGTGGTCTTGCTTGATCTTCTACAGAAAGTATGTATAGGTTGTCTTTTTCCTTCAAATCATCTAACAAGTGATTACGCCATCTTTGTGAGTAGTCTGTATCATCAGGGTTCTGAAATGCACTACAAATGTTTACATTTTATATACTGATGAAACAGTTGAACAACTGACTCTAGTATGCGTTACACCAATTATGAACCAGCATACAACCATTCCATTGTATATTTTGAAAAACCAATAAAGTTTCTATTCTACATACCTTACTTTTTTAAATACTTCACCATTCCATTGGGGTTCAATGCTCAACTATGATCAGATTCAGATACCATGTCATCTTGGTAAGTCCCTCGTCCACATCCAATGCCATCTCTATTGATTGCAGGAGGTCAGCCACTTGTCCACTTCACCATTCTTCAATCAACTTTGTCTAACCTATTAAAAAAACACCAAACTTTGAACTATACCCATATGAAATAGTTAACCGGAGTCTGGCTTGACTTGAGACGTACTAGAGTAGGACTTCAAAAAGTCTGGCTGGACTTGAACCGGACACAGACTTTCAACTGAACAAAAGCATTCTGTCAGACCAAACTTTTCAAAAAGTACAGCCGGACAATTTCCAAAGTTCAAATTTTTGCAGATTGATCGGACATTCGACGGACTTTCAACCTAGAAATTTTTCAAACATTATAAATTAGGTGGACTAATTTCAAAAGTTCTGATCAACATTTTTTTTATACATAGATACATAGGAAATCCTTTGGAATGTTTCATTTTAATAAAAGTGCAAGCTAAGGGAAGGGGGGGAGGGTTATTCAGAATACCACTTAATTTCAACACTTTACCCCAATCTTCTTACAAAGGATTATATAGCCTTCAATAGTCGTCAACCGTTAAAAAATTAAATAATTTTGCATAAAAAAGAGAAAATTTAAATCCTTATAGTTTCAAGCCTTTAAAATTCCTGTGCCCACATCTGACAGCCCCTTAAATAAGGACAACAGTGATGTTGTTACAGTCAATCTTTTGAAAATTAAATAGGACTTGTCTTCATACTAATAATTACAATATAAAAAGTATGTGTATTACTATTGTTTGTTTAGTTGTTTTATGCCGTTTTCAGCACATTTGGCTATTTCGCGGCGGCCAGTTTTTATTGGTGGGGGAAGCTGGAGTACCTGGAGACAACCACCGACCTTTGGTAGGAAAACTCATAATCCTTGTCAATTAAAATCGGAGTCGAACACACCCCGCCACAGGTGAGATTCAAACTCACAACCTCAGTGTTGACAGCCTAGTGATCATTACCAGTCATGACGAACTACCTAGACCACTCGGCCACTTAGGCCCCCTGTATTACTATTAATCGATTGCAAAGTTGTCAATTTCAAAATTTGTATTTTAAATTTTCGTGGACTAATCAACAGAAAATAACAAATCCGCACATGCACAATATCAACCGGTTAAAATTTGAGTTCAAGCGCAATAACATGAAGCTATTATTATTTGGATGAAGACTGTTTGAAAAGCTAATTATTATCCCACAAATTAACCATTACCAATTTTAATTTAATTCAAACTTGAATGAGAACAGAACAGAACACTGCTTGTGTTTGATTTACCAGTTCCTTTCAAAATTTTTTTTTTTTTTTTTTTTTTTTTTTTTTTTTTAAGTTTTTCATATTTTATTGAAATCTGTACATTTGTTAGTTGGGTACATCGAATACCGGTACCTTATCCAGGTCTCGTTAATATTAGTAAATGAATAAAAAAACATCAATGTTAATATTTGTTAGTAAATCACACATAAATTTACACATCAGATTTTCATAATACAATTTGGAACATTACATAACTTAAGTTTTGGACCAGTATATTCGAATATGTCATCAAAAAAATTTCCATTACTAATAAACATACAGATATTCAAAAAGGAGAAAAGAGGGAAGAAAGAGTGAGAGGTATAAAGTTAGAAACAAAATTAAATCAAATAAAAGTCTTATATTTTCTCCAATATACCTTCCAGAAATAAAACCTGTTTGATCAGTATTAATTAAAATACAGTTTACAGTTTACAGTTTATTGAAATCACTCAGACACATTTAAGTGTTACATGAGGGCATAACATAAATACATAATTTACATATAACAGGATAGGAAAAGTGACAGAAATATATAAATATAAACAGTATTATTTGGTTACGTATTAGGTAATTATAACAATTTACTAACTTTATAAACAAAGGTGGCAATGTTGATGAGTAAGTTGGTGTTGCACAGGGAAAGCATACCTTTCATTTTAACTAAGTTTGGATTCATAGAATAATGAAGAAATAGGAAGAAATTTCTTAATTCTGCTAGCAATTACCCCTGACCCAATTTTATAAACAGTATTTAGTAATGATATTGGTCTCCAGTTTTTCAGAAAATGCCTTGCTTTATCTCCCTTAGGTAAACATGTAATAATTCCTTGTTTTTGTGTAACTGATAAATTTCCGACACTGTATCCATAATTTAAAGATCCAACAACAAACACTCTTAAATTTCTCCAGAAGAATTTAAAAAATTCAGCAGAGAATCCATCAGGAGTTTTATCATTTTTCATTTTTCTGAGTATTTCGCCAGCTTCAGATATTGTTATAGGCCCTTCTAAACTATCCTTTTCGTCTACAGTAAGTTTTCTGGCATTATTATCTTTAAGTCCATCTATTAAATCTTGAAAAGTACACCCCCCTTCTTGATCTTTATTTTCGTACAAATTTTCATAATATAATTGAATCTCTTTTAAAATGTCATGTTGATTTGTTTTTGTCTCCCCATTGTCTTTAACTATTTTTGAAATTATTTTATTGGTAAAATTTCTTGCTTCCAAGAAAATACTTTGTTGGTTTTTCTCCCTCCTCAATCCATTGTACTCTAGATCTAACAAGGCTACCTTTTAACTTTGCTTTCCTTAAATTTTCCAATTCAAGTTTCTTATCTTCTAAATTTTTCAAGTTTGTTTCATTTACAGAAGTTTCCAGATAAGTAATTTCACTAATAAGTTCTAAAATTTTTTTTTCTTTTTGTTTCTTTATAAAACTTGAATATGAAATAGTTTTTCCACATAATTCCATAAGTAATGTTTCTAAAAACAGTTGTTCATCTATAACTAAATGTAAGGATTCATCTTCGATTTCACCTATCTTATCAAAATTATAAACTAAAGCAGCATACTGTATTTTAACCTCTAATATTTTTTCCTGAACTATTTCTATATATTTGTTATCATATAACAATGAATTATTAAATTTCCAAAGACCTTTACCTCTTATAAAAGGGTTAAATTCTAAATGTAAGAAAATCATGGAATGGTCTGAACGATAGCTGGGTTCTATATTACAGTTTTTTAAGTTAGTGAGCATACTATCAGTAATCAGAAAAAAGTCTAAACGTGCTTGTTTAAATGGTGTTCTCTTTCTCCATGTAAAACGTTTTGTATCTTGATATAGTTCTCTAAATGGATCGATCAAACTCCTCTCTTCAATAATATCAAGGAGCATTTCTCTTGCATTTGGATTATTCACATGTAAATAGTTATCATAGTCAATTTCTGGTTTCAGAACTAAATTAAAATCTCCACAAATCACATAATTTTCATTTTTAAAGTCATCCACTACTGACATTATATCACTATAAAATGTAGGACTATCTATATTTGGTCCATATATTGAAACTAAAGTAATTTTTAAATTATCAACCTGAATGTCTAAGACTAAGTAATTACCATTATTATCTCCCTTCTCTTTAAGCACTTTAAATTCAAAATTATTGTTGAACAAGATACATATTCCCTTGAATTTGATCGAAATGAACTGAAAAAACATTCAAAGCCCCACATTGTTCTCACCTCTTTTTCAATATCATATGTGAAATGGGTATCCTGCAGACAACATATATTATATTTTTTTGACTTTAAGGTAAGGTTTGCGCTCTCCTTGGATTTTTATTATTATAATATTGTAGTAATGTGACATATTTATTTGTTCATTGGGGAAACCTCTCTTATTTAGTGGCATTTTTAAGAAAATCGCCCGTCCAGTTTTTTTGTAAAAACAGCTCAAAATTTTGATTTTTGGTAGTTTTGTCACAATGTATTTTACTATTTTCCAGAAATAATTTATGTAAGTATTAAAAATATTAAAGTTTTTAATGAAAATTGTAAAAATGATTATGTTCTAGATATCATTTATCAAATCTGCATGTTTTTTTTTTTTTGTTTGTTTTTTTTAAGTATAAAAAATACTGCATAGTTTTCCCTTTTTATATTCTAAATAGAAATAAGAAAAAACATCCAATTATAAATGTAGAAGGCTCTGACCTGCGAGAAGGAACCCTTCCCTCAGCTAACCATATCCCTACCAAATCATAGCTCTACAGTAGAAGAGTGGGCGCTAAAGTAGATGAGGACCAGAAAATCAATGGACATTTTTATTGAACTAATGAAGTCAAAATACACGTAGCTATTCAAAATCTCTTCTTGAACTGTTAGATTTTTAATTCGTGGAAAGATCAGGATTTATGACCTCCATGAGTTCGTTGTTTGAATCTCGTAGCAAGTAGCGACTCTATTACATGTACATGTAATAATGATTTATTCACTGTATCCTCAATATTTCTGGCCATGTTAAAGACGATCAGTTACTGAAATCTAATAATTCAAAGCATCGGTAATGATGAAGTCGTCCATGAACATGAGACTTTGTCGTTTTAAAAAATATTCTCCCAAATCAACGTTGATCAATATTCAACACATAGATACACGCTTCGGCAGTTGTGTAGACTTTCACCTGTTTCTGGCAAAAAAACTTTTCTTAAACTGACATTGATCTAGTTCCCGAATGCATTCCAAGCAATAGAGCAACGTTTTGATTTTTAATCGTTAAACATGTGATTCGATTCACTGCTACGATGTGTTGACATTTTGTCAGACGATAATTGTACGCAACGCGCTTTTTCGACGTTGTTAAAATTTGCCGGATAAAACACTCAAGTGATC
Organism: Mytilisepta virgata; assembly: GCA_028015205.1. NCBI lineage: Eukaryota > Metazoa > Mollusca > Bivalvia > Mytilida > Mytilidae > Mytilisepta > Mytilisepta virgata. The sequence continues at coordinate 37,953,794 of CM051519.1, forward strand.
AGAACTTTTCAATTCGAGTTATCTCCCTGTGACCGCAAACCTTACCTTAAATAGTTGAAAATATCTCTTCTCTTACCCTTATCCCCCAATCCCTGACAGTTAACTGACAAAATTTTTAACTCAGTCATTTATATATGTTCCTCTATATTGAATATAATTACATGTATTTAGAACCTTTATATATCGTAAAACATTCAGGCAGGACCAAAACCAAAACAAACCCATCAAGCAACAACAATGATTTAAAACAGAAAAGAAAAAGAAAGATGTAAAGAAAAGTAGCAGTAGCAAGAAAAATAAATAAAAAATTGAACAAGTGTTTAACATGGCCACAAATATCATACACTGTACTATAATGTAATATGGTACAGTTAATGCAGTTTAAATGACTCAAAAACTCGTATACATGTACAATTGTATAGATACACTCTTCAGTATTTGTAAAAAAAAAAAAAATATAAGCAACGATTTCCACTTGCATCAATTGCATGAACTAATATATCCTAGGCAATGAGAAACATGTGTCAGTTACCAACCCAGAACCAAGACACTCAAGGGAGACAACAGAAAGTCTTCACTGGGCCCTGACAGACAAAGGGAGATCACTCTGATTGTATCTCCATGGCATCTCAGCATGGGGAGATAATTGACAAATGTCTCCCATTATATTTATCATTTGAAAAGTAAAAGTTGGTATAACCAAAAAAACGGAACAAAAAATATATATTTATATACATTGAAGAGAACTTGTACTCAAATCAATTTAATGAAGTGCCATAGGGCACATACATCTGTGCTCTATACCAGTGTTGTTAATGTTCACCATATTTAAATGTATTAATAACCTGTATTGATGATTCCTTCTTCAGATCAAAAAAAAAAAAAAAAAATACAGAATTTTTTTCTGTTTTATATAAAATAAACTTTCTTTTCTCATATCAGTTTTTCTATTCTCTCATTCTCAACCACATCTAAAGCAGGCCATCTGAGGACCATTGCAGTCAAGTTTGATGCAAAATGGGTGATCTGTTTCAGACAAAATGATATTTCTATTGGCTTTCAATGCTAAATTAGGATCAGCTTCAGAGACCATGTTAACTTGGTAAGCTCATCAACCACATCTAATGATGTCTGTATTGATTGCAGGAGGTAAGCTCTTTGCCAACATCCAATGCCTGATCTGAATTGATTTGCAGCAGTATAGCTACTCACCAACATCCAATGCTGTCTCTATTGATTGCATGAGGTCAATTCTTCTTCACATCCAATGTCGTCTGTTATTGATTGCGGGAGGTAAAGCCAATCGCAAACATCCAAATGCTGTCTCTATTGATTGGAGGTCAGCCAATCGCCCACTTCACCATTTTTCAATCAAGTTTGTCTACCCTATTCAAAAATCATCAAACTTTGAGCTGTATACTGCTTCCTCCTTACTATGAAATTAATAAATAAGATAATAAATCATATAACCGTAATTAATCTATTTATTGGACACTAAAATACACCTATTTTTTAGGAAAATTGGAAAATAGTAGAAAAAATAGAGTTTTCGTATTTCCGTCCACATCGTTGTCATTTTTTGACTCCATATGATCAACCTGGTCAATGTACTTTAAAAATATGTAATCAAAATAATGGTCAATACTTGTGGTATTGTTGATTTTGTTTTCATGATTTATTTTTTTGTACCTGTAAATTAAGGTAATTGAATGTTGAAGAAGGAAACAGTAGCAAACTTCAAACAACCCGCCATGTTGTTGACTAATATGTGGACATCTCACAAATTATTTTTACGATCTGGATTTGGGGCATCTCGCAAATGATTTTTACAACACATGTTACGTTTGTAGTCTCCGTCTTTTTAGAACATATTATAACTATTACATTTAAATGTCTTATAAACAATGATAAGAGGATTTCTTTTGTAAAAAACATTATTTATTTATTTCATTTTTTTAAAGTTTATTTATCTGAGAAATGCGAATATGCAATTCTGTTCCGAACTCGTTTAGGATTTCTTTTCAAAAGTAAACTTCCAAGTAGGAAAAATTTAATAAAATAAAACTTAAAAATCGATCTTGTTTCAATCAAATTTATTAATATGATAGTTTAAATGGTTTAGAAAGACGAAATAAACACTCGATGAGGACTGAAAGTAATTAACTAACCTAAGTTAAATTACTGACTGGCACCACCTGAGAACAATGATCGTAACTTTGACAATTTTGAAATCGTCGGAAAAATAGAGTTATCAAAAAATTCAATTTTCCTTGAATTTTCAAAAGTGTCGAATAATTAGCCATCCAATAATTAGGGTTATTACGGTAAGGTAACTATTACTCAAATGCCTTTAAATTTTCCATTCAAAATTTGACAAAAATTACCAGAAATTTCTAAGGCTCTTCCTTTGATGCAGAGGCAACCCTTACCTGAGGTTGGATACCTGTTTGTTTTTTGATTTTTGATGGTTGTGCTTATTAATACATCATTATATCTTTAACCAGTTTTCCAATATTTTGATCTCGAGCACTGTTGATGAGTTGTCAGTCAACGAAATGGCCATACAGTGCATCACATTTATTTCGGTATTTTGTAATACATTTTATTAGATATTACATCTTCTTATAACTTACTGAACAAAAGTGGTCTTGCTTGATCTTCTACAGAAAGTATGTATAGGTTGTCTTCTTTTTCCTTCAAATCATCTAACAAGTGATTACATTTTTCATGGTTCTGAAATGCACTACAAATGTTTACATTTCATATACTGATGAAACAGTTGAACAACTGACTGTAGTAATAGGACAACTTCAGGACCTAGTTCCAACTGATTGAGTAGTTTCACACAGGTGGATTTTCCCAAACTGTTAGTTTCTTATATTAAACTAAGTTCACTTTTAATAGCTGCATGTCTTGATTGATGATACATGTATAAATCAAATGACATTTTGAAGGCAGGCCATCTAAGGACCAGTGCAGTCAAGTTTGATGCCAAATGGGTGATCTGTTTCAGACAAAATGATATTTCTATTGGGTTTCAATGCTAAATTAAGATCAGCTTCAAAGACCATGTTCTCTTGGTAAGCTCCTAAACCACATCTAAAGCAGGCCATCTGAGGAACATTGCAGTCAAGTCTGATGCAAAATGGGTGATCTGTTTCAGACAAAATGATATTTCTATTGGGTTTTAATGCTAAATTAGGATCAGCTTCAGAGACCATGTTAACTTGGTAAGCTCCTCAACCACATCTAAGGATATCTCTATTGATTGAAGGATGTAAGCTCATTGGCCACATCTAATGCCGTTTGAATTGATTGTAGGATGTCAACTCCTTGTTTACATCCGATGCCGTCTGTATTGATTGCATAAGGTCAACTCCTTGTTCTCCATTCTTCAACCAAGTTTGTGTAACCTATTAAAAAATCCTCTTACTGAGTTGTCTGTATCATCATGGTTCTGAAATGCACTACAAACAATTATATTTTATATATTGATTAAACAGCTGAACAACTGAGACCCTAGTAAGAGGACCTAGTTCCAACTGGCTGATCATGAGTGGTTTCACACAGGTGGATTTTCCCATACTGTTAAGGCAGCTATTAAACTAAATTCACCTTTAGTGGCTGTCTTGGTTGTTGGTACAAACCAAATGAAAGTTTGAAATCAAGCCATCTGAGGACCATTGCATTCAAATTTGATGCCAAATGGGTGAGCTCTATCATATAAAATGATATTTCCATTGGAGTCCAATGGTAAACTTATATCAGCTTCAGAGACCATGTTATCTTGGTATTAAAGCCCCTCCCCCACATCCAATGCCATCTCTGTTAATTGCAGGAGGTAAGGTCCTTGCCCACATCCAATGCTGTCTCTACTGATTGCAGGAGGTAAGCCCTTTTCTACATTCTATACAATTTTACTGAAATAGAGAAAACTTCTCTAGAGTACCGAAAATGTATTTTTAAAATTAAAAAAAAGTGTAATGATTAAGAGATGCCAAAATCGAAAACATCATTTCAGTTAACCAACACGAACACATAATTTACACAAAAAATTAATTTTTAAAAGATTAACTTTATTTGATCAAAATATCTGTCATCTTTTAATATGTCCAGTGTCGTCAAATGGCAGGACGCGCGCCAAACTTAAGAAAACACACAGCACAACAAAACTCAAAAAAACAAACCTAGAACATACCATAACTGACAACATAAGAAACAACAGGTCAGAGAAGTATAGTCTACAGGTCAAACATGTCTAATTTATTTTTTAAGTCTTAAAAAAAAAACTATCCTTTTATCAATAAATTTTTTAATACTTATTTGACTTGTTAATAAAAAAAAAGTGTTGTGTTGGATCCATGAAAAAAAATGATCATTTAAGTCTGAGCATCAACTTAATCAAAATAACAGTCTGTGATATATAAAAATTGGACAAATAAATCTAATTTAACTGTTTCAAAGATTTTTCCTCTTAGCGACATCACAGACTTTGTCAAATGCAATCATGTTCAAAATACTCCTAATAACATTTTTCGTTTTTAATTTAAATATTTAAAGATTTTTTTTCATACTTAAAAAGAGTAAAATTGTGAAAATTTAATTATTTATACCAATTTTGATGCACATGAATTTACGACTCATCAGTTGTGCTCAAGGCCCAAAAAATTGAAAACCAAAATAAGTCCAGAAAGTTTATATAAATGTAAAATTTTGATTTGATATAAAAATTTTCAGAAAGGAAATATTTAAAAAAAGCCTATAATAAAGCAAAAATATGTTATCAAAAGTGGCTAACCTTCTGTGATCAACACAGATTACATTAGATGTGGGCAAGGAACTCATCTTTTGTAATCAACAAGGATTACATTAGATTTGGGACAGGGGCTAACCTTTTGTAATCAACAGATTACATCAGATGTGGGAGAGGGGCTAACATTCTGTAATCAACAAGGATTATATTAGATGTGGGAGAGGGTCTAACCTTTTGTAATCAACAGATTACATTAGATGTGGGCAAGGAATTCTTCTGTAATCAACAAGGATTACATTAGATGTGGGAGAGGGCTAACCTGTAATCAACAGATTACATCAGATGTTGGAAAGGGGCTAACCTTCTGTCATCAACATTACATTAGATGTGGCAGAAGGCCTAACCTTCTTTAATCACAGATTACATTAGATGTGGAAAAGGGGCTAACCTACTGTAATCAACATTACATTAGATGTGGGAAAGGTGCTAACCTTCTGTAATCAACAGATCATACATCAGATGTTGGAAAGGGGCTAACCTTCGGTAATCAATAGATTACATCAGATGTTGGAAAGGGGCTAACCTTCGGTAATCAACAGATTACATCAGATGTTGGAAAGGGGCTAACCTGTAATCAACAAGGATTACATTAGATGCGGGAAAGGAGCTAACCTTCTGTAATCAACACAGATTACATTAGATGTTGAAAAGGGGATAACCTTCTGTAATCAACAGATTAAATAAGATGAGGGAAAGGCGTCAACCTACTGTAATCAACACAAATTACATTGGAAATGGAAAGGGGCTAAACATCTGTAATAAAAAATTATTACACTTGATGAGAAAGGGGCCTTACTAGACTAAAAACAAAAAAATAGTGTAATCCACAAGAATTACTTTGGATAAAAGAGGAGCTAACATGTAATCAAGACATATAACATTAGTTGGGAAAGGAGATGACCGGCTTGTGTAATCCATATATCTGGAAGGGGATAACCTTCTGTAATCAGAACACATTACATAAGATTTGAAAAGGTACCAACATTCTGTTAGAAAAATCTGGATACAGAGTTGGGAGGGATGAAAAAATAAGCCTTCTGCAGGTTTCAGAAATCTACAGAAGGCATTTTAACGTGAATGGAGCATGACATTTCCAATCACGTTACCCACTATGGTCCGCGGTCAGGCTTTATGGCCTGACAACCCTCAGTGAGAGGGCTTCCCCTATCCGCCACCTGGGGACGCGCTAGGTAGCTCTGTGGGTTGAGCTCCTGTAAGGCCAATTCAAGTTAATTGATAGATTATCATCCCCTACATCATTTCTCCCTGCCAAACATTGAAAACTATACGTGTAAATAATTCAAATACTCCCAGCATCCCCATATTGTTCTTTTTCAGTAGGGGTGCATGATTATCATTTAACTTAAAATGGCCTTATCCAGGTTCCTAGTCAAAGAATTGAATAATACCAAATTTACATTAAAAGAAGAATAAAGCCTAGCAGCTCCAAAAGCATGCTATACTCAGCTAGATTTCACTTGACTGCATCAAAACAATTGTGAACATTTATTTCAAGAGGCTAAGTGCAGATTCAGATCTGTAAGTAAATTTTCTGGACAGACTCAGCAGGCATAATTCAGTTGTCCAATAGTTTGGAGTATTTAAGCAAAGAACTTATAGGATACGGAAAGTTACCAGTATCGACATGTGCAATTGATCAGTAGTATTTTCTCTATTGCAGAGACTATATTACCCATCCGAAAGTAGAGATCTCAGATCGATACTGAAATTGAAAGTGATACATACAGTTAAATTTCTGTAGCCTATCAAGTTACAACTACAGTCAAACCTGCACCTCTATATAGCAAATCACTGTCTATAAAAAGCACTGTAAAAATGTCCCTCTTATGAACAAAACTTGTAAAAATTAACATCTGTATAAAGGGCACCTGATCATAAAGGTGACATTTCTTTGTCACCGTGGGTGCCCTTGTATCATGACATTATAGTCAATATGAAAAAACACTGGTCCGAGACATCTTTGATCGGAGATTTAAGAAGAAGTGAATCTTCCCATAGGATGGACTGAGTGCAGTAAATTCAATATATTTTAAAGTTTTTTATGGACACAAAACATATCTTCCTCCACAATTTCCTTCTGCTGTCATTCTCAATAAATGGAGACATGATGCAAACAGTTGAATACATTAAAGTATATACATGATTATGAATCAATTTGCTATATGTCACTATAGGGGTCGACTTTAGAATGTAGGAGCGTATAAAGAGATCCAGCCTCTTGTAGAATGTACTGGCGCTTCAAATACATGCCTGGCCAAGAGGGCCAGTTGCTCGTAAAATTTACTGGCCTTTAAGATATAGGGACTATTAATTGGAAGTGATTAATGAAAGTAACCAATCAGAAGCCATGGTTTACACTGGTGTAATGTTGAATCAACCACATTTGAGTTGAAAATAAATCGTATCCTCTGGATTTTTCACAGGTGCTATCAAAAATTTTAATTCAAAGTTATCATCCAAGCAAGTGATAAAACTTTGTAATGACAAAATTCAAAATCATTTAGATACACATTTTTTTTTAGGAATGTAAATTTTGAATCTTTTTTTTATAAAGATCATATAGATTTTGATTAAATTAGCTTACAATTTTTACTTTCATAACGGAAGTCAAGATAAAATCTGTGGATTCAGTATTGCTATCACCTTAATGTTTTTTACCCCATGGTGCCAAAATATTAGCTGGTCCTACAAATTCTGGTTTTTGTTTGTCAGCACCTTGTAAGGCCATGTGTGTTTCATATTACATCAATTTTCAAAATAGGGTCAGTACCCTACCTAAAAACAAGAGTGGACACACTAAATGATTATCTGATAACCAAAATTGCAAGTCACAGGAAAATGAGTTAAAAGAAATACTACGGTAGTAGTAATGGTCGGGCAAAATTTGTCTGAAAAATCTCATGCATGTCATTCAGGCCAAGGTCAGCTAACAGGTCTCAGACTAGCATGTACACACTAAGAACTATCTACAGACCAAATATGCTTGGTCTAGGTATTAGTTGACGAGAAAGACTTTTAAAGAAACTTGGATGCAAGTCACTCAAAATAACAATCCAAAGATACTAATATTAGATATAGTAATTTTATACTACGCTGTATAGGACGCATTTCAGGAGTTACCTCTCATCAGAAGCATTAAAACCGAAACATTTGGAAGACCAAAAACCAAACTTATTTTAAAACAAGTACTCATAACCAAAAATACCGAAATAGGAAGAGATCTACAATGTGCAATACAAGGAATGAACCATTATAATGAGGTCAAGGTCCAGGTCCAGAGACAAGTGTCATACTGGATTGTGCCTACTAAGAACTATCAATAGACCAAATACGGTGGATCTAGGTATTACAGTTTCTATCACAAAATTGTAACAAGTCATTCAAGCATGAAACTGAGGTAAGATCCAGAGACAAGCAGATTGTCAGACTGGCATGTGCCTACTAAGAACTATTTTTATTGACCAGATATGCTCAAGGAATAGATAGTACAGTAGCTAAAAAATGGACTTTAATCACGAAAATGTGAGGCAGTTCACTCAACCACAAATTTGAGGTCAAGGTCAAATGGCACATGTCAGACTGACATTTACCCCACAACAACAATCTATTGACCAAATATGGTGGGTCTATGTATTATAGTTGCTGAGAAATTGACTTAACCACAAATTGTGACAGTCTCTCAAGCATGAAATTGGGTTCAAGGTCCCAAGAAAGGTGTCATGGAAATGGATTTAAACACGACACTTGGAAACAGATTTTATATTTACCTTTAAGAACTCAGTTAACCATGAAATCAAGGTCAGGGTCACAAGACAAGTATACTGTGGCAAATATTATACCATAAGGTATCTGTGGACTAACAATCTTAATTGTAGGTATTATGTGTGCAATGTTATTAAGGTTTTAAAACAGCTTACGCCACCGTCTCCTCCGCTGGAAAGTAATACCTATATCTTGCTTCGTCGCAACATTGGAAAAAAGACAGTACTTGGGTACTTCGATTTGTAAAGGAACTAAATTATTTCTTGTCAGCATTAACATCTTCAAATCCTCAAAACAAAAGTTTATTCATCCAAAATATGAAAATCAATAAATACAAAACTTTAAATTTAATTTGTTCTGCCTAGAAGTTAGGTTAAGATAGTGACTACAAAATAAAGTTCAGTATAACTTCACTTACGATTTTGCAGAATCAATCTGCTGGGAGTCAACAACAATCCCAAAACAAAAACCTAATTTTTCGTCAGTTTTTCAAATTTCATCAACAATAGGTGTTTTTTAATCACGGAAAGTTATAGATAATAGAGATGAGGTACCTTAGGATATCCAAGATGCATTTCAGATATGTCTAAAATCATTTTTTACTTATAAAAATGAATTGAACCAATATATCAATGAAAAAAAAATAATTACAAAATTTAGGCATTACAACTGCCACCAGGGGAAAACAAAGACCAGTAACTCAAAACTACAGGAATTTGTGAAGTTTGGTTATAATTTTTTTTCTTAATTCTGTTTTATTGAATGAGAGTAATTATACACCACAATTTATGTTCACAATTAAGGTAAGGTAAAATTTTAACTACTGAAAGTACTCAAATAATGAAATGATTTTTTTTTTTAGTTATCCCCCTTTTCACACCCGATTTGTATTTGTTTACAAAAGGAATTGCAGAATTTTAACATATTAACACAATTTAGGGAAGTTAATGTTTAATATAACATAACAAACTGAAATATGTATATTCCAAAACTCTTAGTTCTAATGCCTACAAAATTAGACAATGTATAAAATTGTATATATAAATGTGTACATACTGTAAAGATATAATAGAAAGCCAACTTCTGGAGCACTATCAATGCCAGAATACTTGCTAGAAAAACTAGAGGCTCCAAGGAGCAGGTATCGCTCACCTGGACTATGGCCAACTTGACTGGCAGCCAGTAAGTGGAACATTGCTGTCAAGTTCCAATTGGCTCACTGGTTTCAAAAAATCTTTTAGTGAACTTTCCCATTAGGCCCTATGTTAAACTAAGTTCGACTCTGGTGGCCATCTTGGATGATGGGCCAAGTTATCGGATATAGTTCTGAAAGATGATCACCTAAGGACCATTGCTGCCAAGTTTTGCTCCAATTTGGGTTGGCCAAGTGGTTTCAGACAAGAAGATCTTTAAGTAAATTTCCCATAGGGTCCTATGTTAAATTATAGACTGCTCTGGCGGCCATCTTGGATTGTGGACAGGGTCATCCAATATACTTCTAAAGGACCATTGCTGTCAAGTTTTGTTCCAATTTGGGTTGGCCAAGTGGTTTTAGACAAGAAGATCTTTAAGTAAATTTCCCATACGGTGCAGTGTTAAATTAAGTTCTGCTCTGGACGACGGGCAGGGTCATCAGATATATTTCTGAACATGAAGCATCCAAGGACCATTCCACCAAAGTCCACCAGTGTCCCAATTGGCCAAGCAGTTTCAGAGGAGAAGATTAAAATGTGAATTGTGGAGGGACGACAGACACTAAGTGATGACAATAGCTCACATGGCCCTTTCTAAAAGAGGAAAAAACTTGAAAATGTGTCAACACGGATGCCCCACCTTAAAAACAATGTAGGGTGCTGAACTGCATTGTACTATACAAGGACTGTATTGGTGAAATATCAATGATATATTTACTTTAGGTTTCTGTTTGTTTGTTTAGTTATGGTTTAACAGTGTTTACAGCACATGTGGCTATTTCGTGGCGGCCAGTTTTTATTGGTGGAGGAAGCCGGAGTACCCGGAGAGAACCACCGACCTTCGGTAGGAATATTGGCAACCCTTGTCAATTAAGATCGGAGTCGAACACAGCCCGCCACAGGTGAGATTCGAACTCAATCCCCAGCGTTGACAGGCTAGTGATCTTTAGTAGTCATGACGAACTACCTGAGAAATGAACCTAAATGCAAAACTTTACCAAAGTCACTGAAGCATGAAATGTAGGTCATAGCGACCCATGTGTTGTTGAACTGCACTGTACTATACAACAGGACTGTAGTGGTGAAATATAACTGATATATTGCTATAGGTTTCTGAGAAATGGAGCTAAACGCAAAACTTAACCGAATTGAGACGTACGAACGGACAGACAAGAGTAAATCTATGCTCCAGCCACATTCGTGGTGGGGCATAATAAAAAACAAGGCTTATAAGAGCCTGAATTGCTCACCTGTTATGTTTATGTGTAGATCTTGCATCAATGATTACTTTTGCAATTTAATGTATATAGTCACATTTTCCCCTTAAATATTGACTTGTACACCTAAAATATAGGATCCTGAACCAAAATATATGTGGTTGCTAGGGAATTTTCCATTCGTTGCTATGGACTGTTTCAATGACCTCAACTTCAAGTTATGCCAAACATTTTTGCTATGTACAGTTGTCTTTATCTGTAATAATATTCACAAGTTAACCTAAAACTGCAAAATTTCCTTAAAATTAACAATTCAGGAGCAATAACACCAAAATTGGTTGACGGATTCATCTGAAAATTTCATGGCAGGTAGATCTTGACCACAAATAGTTTTAGTTCTTGTCAGTTTTGCTCTGCTTTAGTTTTTGAGATATGAGCCAAAACGTGCATTTTTCACTTATATTCTATTTTTAGCCATGACAGCCATGTTTCTCAAAACAGAAAAGAAAATAAAACACAAACTTATACTAGATACCCTAAGGATCTATTGGCCTAAGTTTGACTGAAATTGATCCTGTAGTTTCAGAGGAGAAGATTTTTGAAAGTTTACAAAGTAATGAAAATCAGAGGCTCCATTGAGCCTGAATCATTCACCTGGATTTTAGGTGACCTCAACTGACAGTTTCTAGATAAGATTTTTAAGGAATTGTTCTACAGTGTCCAGCACTTCTAGATAAGATATGTAAAGAATTCTTCCAGTGTCCAATGTTAAACATGTTAAACTAAGTCCAGCTGTGGCAGCTAGCTGGGATTCCGATTCAGCACGAAAACACAACTTTTGTAGCAGACATCTATCCAAGGATCTTCATGCAACAAAAACATTTCAATTGGCTTAGTATTTTCTGACAAGAACACCTTTGTACAAATTTCCCATAGGGTTCAATGTTAAACCAAGTATGGCTGTGGCTGCCATATTGAATTCCGATCAGCACATAAAACATATATTTTGTAGTGGTCTATCAAATGATCATTCATACATCAAAAACATTTCAATTGGCACAAAAACATACTTTTTGTAGAGATTCATCCAATGCTTGTTGTTGATACATAAAAACATTTCAATTGGCTTTATACAAATTTCCCCATATGGTCCCCATATGGTCCAATGTTAAAGTGGAACTAAAACGCTTATAGCAAGTTATTTTCATTTTATAGTACTAAATAAACGTATAAAAACGCAAAAAACCCGATGAAATTTGGTCAAGTAATAACGGAGAAAAAAGCCAGTGAAGTTGGATTATTTTTACCTGTGGGAAATCCAATCAGCGCTATTTCCGGAAACGGTGTTTCCTCGCTGAGTGACCCCGATTGACCGGAAATGACGTACAGTGCGGGCTACTCTTGAACTTGTTTACATTGACCAGAAGGAATATATTATGGATGAAGACAGCAATGCTAGTTATTTATAATAGTATAGCCAAATAAATTTCAATAAATGCCCCCATATACATATATATAAAAAGAATGAAAGTGAAAGATATTTTGAAAGGTGTGTATAACATAAATACAAATGGAAGACCATCTTATAGGAATAAAAAACAAACACTATTTTTTGTCAACACTGTTGAGCTTGTTTTGAGGGCAAGTAGTGAAAACATAGTTGAATGAAAATGTCATTTATTAATAAAATGACTTAAATCAAGCAATTTATATTCATACATTGTCATTAATAAATGACTAAAAATTACAATACATAAATGACATAAAAATTACATACAATTTTTGCATTAAATTGTCCCTCAAAGATGGGGAAAGTAATAAAAACGCCAGGTGCACAATTGCATACCATCTTTCCATTATATCGTCAAAATGAGAAAATTAATAAAAATGTCAGATGCTATAAACTACAACATATATTTCAAGACTTAACCTAAACATAGGGAGGTAAGCGGGTGGGAAATTTAGACTAATTTTGTCGACACTATTCAACGTGGCTGAACTGCTCCCTGATATTGATTTTTGCTAAAGGACCTCGTCGGCCAAATTAAAACGTCATCCCATTGTGACGTCACAAGCACCTGTTACGTCAAAATAATTATCTCCCTTAGACCATACAGTTTACCAAAAAGCATTTTTATTTTTCAAAAAAATAAAACTTGAATTTTTTTAAACAAGCAAATATAAGACACAATATTAATTGATAGTTTTAAAACAGATGTTTTACAAATAGTGATATAAGTTACTGAATAGTAATATAGATTTTGATGTAGAATTGTAATGTGTTTTTTTTTATTGAATTGACAGATTCATAAAATTTCAGAATTTTCTTATAAAAATATAATAAATTTCTTAGTTTAAGCAGAGACATATATGTAGAGAGGGATAAGTAATTTCTTACAATCCTTGTTGTAATAATAAAAATATGTAGAGAATCATTGGAGAAACTGCACTGTACACCTAAAACTTTAATAAAAGATTTTGATGGATTTTAATAAAAAAAAATTATTCAACTTATAAAATAATTCCCACATTTGTAGAGTTATAATTTGGTTAATATTTGTTTTGGTTCTTTATGCTCTTTGTGTAATTTGAATTATAATACCAGTCAAAACTGGTTTTCATAACACCTTTCTAATGACTTTGTTACCGGTATATTGATTCACTCCACAGGTGGTAGGTGCATGGCCAAGTTGTTATTTACCTGATTGGAGGGATTAAAACTTTTGTTTGATCTTTATTACTAGATAACAGGATGTTAATTAATAGGTGCTAAAACTTTAACTGTTTTAATTACCAGGATTAAAGGTGATAAATATCCATCCACATGTTTACTAATTTGTTTTATATCATGAACTAGTTTTAATTTTCACAGGTGTTTAATACTATTTAGGGGGAAATTAAAATTTCTTGCACGATTGGAAGTGTCATGTATATATATTTTTTTTTATATCAAATCAAATCAAATCAAATTTATTGTCATTAAACTTTTAAATGTTTGTGACATTAACATATATATATACATTCAACAATACATATCAATACGTGCCCATACTCGACATATACCAACATTAATTTGTAACATATAAGGAAAAACAAGCAAATATTTAAGAGTCCCCTGTCCTCAGTGCTTTTGACTGTTTTATAAAGGATCCTAATTTATTTACTTGGGATGGCGTAGAAGGACTTAAAATGAATACAACTTTTTCTTCTGAAGACATACTATAAAAATTATCATTTTCCTTTTTAATATATTCCAAATATAGCGTCCTTAGTGCATGATTTTGTCTACAATCTAAAAGAAAATGTTTTTCATCTTCTAATACATTACATAATTTACACAATCTCTGGTCTCTAGGTAAATAATGAATAAATAAATACTTATTCTTTTAATAAATAATTAGACATTCAAACTTTGCTTTAGCTTTACATTGCTAATGAAATAGAATGTCTTTAAAAAAAAGCTACATTTTTACCCAAATTATTTTCTGCATTATCAGGATTATGATCATGAACATGTTATATAAATAGAGAGGTAGTTATATCATGGAAGTACATGTATTGTTCTATATTGTATTATTTTACCATAGTCAGCAGACTCTTAATATTTGAAATTATTATGGTTACAAATGTATAACTTTTATGCTCATAGAAAGAGAAAAAAATTCAGAGGGACATGGGACCAGAATAACTTTTTATGGAGCTACACATTTCGCTATAATAGCCTCTTATTGTACTACAACTTATGTTAGCTTGTTGGCTACATCTTTTCAAAGTCATGCCTGTCAAGGCTCTGCATTTGATATAAGCGGCCTTACATGTACCTTCTACTTACTCCATTAATAATATTTTTAAATAGCCCTATGTTCAGGATGTTGGTAACTGTGGTGGTTTGAAAAGAAGGGGTGTAAATCAAACACAATAACTCTAAAAATACCCTTAAATATATGATGTAAAGGTACAATATAGTTATACATAAAAAATTTTGATTCAACAGGAGAGGCTGCATAGGCTTAATGTGGACTTATTCTCACAATGACATTATGATAATGCATTCATTTTCAAACATGTGCATATATACACATAAATTTGATGTATATAATATATAAAGACATATGCATGGTATATAAAAACAAATAAGATCAGACATGTTAGAATTATTTTTTCAAAAGTATTTTGGTGCAGACCGTCACTATACCATGTATACTGGTCATGCTGGTTGGGATAAATGCTTGGCACTGAACCTGGCAATGGTCTCTTGCCGTTATGAGCAGATAAACCAAATAACTCCTTGAATCTCAACCTGTCAACCTCATGGCATTCTTCTGAGAAGTGTTATGAACATATGGCTGAGTGTTTAGTTGGCACAGTAAAATCCACACGGGTTAGTTTTACAAAACGAACCCACAAGTTACGTTGTCGGTCATCTTTTGGAAAAGCGTGTTGAGTATGTCCCGTTTTTGCAGAGTTGCTGCATCCCGCAACTGCACAATTCCTTCCCATTGTTGAATTGTAGATTTAAATTAAGTACAATGTTTCATCAAACAAGTGTCGGTGAATATATAAGAAGCACTGTCAATCGATAGTTGTCACTAATAACGTATAAACAATCAACTGAATCTGCTTTCACTTTGCAAATTTGACCTGTACCTATTTATGTACAAGATCTGAACCGCACAGTACGTCACTTCCGGGGACTAGTAATATTCGAGTTTTTTAACAAATCGTTCAGGTGTGCGAATGACGATCGGCCAGTATTTTGCTAATATCTCGAAAACTAAGTTACCGAATTTCATCGGGTTTTTTGCGTTTTTATACGTTTTTTTAGTACTATAAAATGAAAATAACTTTCTATAAGCGTTTTAGTTCCACTTTAAACTTAGTTCGGCTGTGGTGGCCATCTTGAATTTTCACAAACATACTTTTTGTAGAGATTCATCCAATGCTTGTTGTTGATACATAAAAACATTTCAATTGGCTTTATACAAATTTCCCCATTTGGTCCAATGTTAAACTTAGTTCGGCTGTGTTGGCCATCTTGAATTTTCACAAACATACTTTTTGTAGAGGTTCATCCAAGGATATCATTCATGCAACAAACTAATTCAATAGGCTTGGTAGTTTGTGACAAGAGCTTTAATGGTAAGTCCAATCAGAACGAATTATCTGCCCCTGGTAGCCATGTTGAATATCCAATAAGCACACAAAAAAATATATTTTGTACAGAGCCATCCAGTTACTATTCCCGCCAAGTTTGGTTCAATTTCATTTTGGACTTGTGGTTTCAGAGAAGAAGAAATGTGGACAGGTGCAAAGTGATGGCAAAAGCTCACATGGCATTTTAGGCCAGGTGAGCTAAAATTGTAGAACATTGTCCCTATAAGAGGTCAATTAACAATTATGGTCATGCTGGCTTATTTGTAGATCTTTGTTGAACATTTTTGGTGTTTACAGTTTGTTTTTATCTATAATTATATTCAAGATAATAACCTAAAACTGCAAAATTTCCTTAAAATTAACAATTCAGGGGCAATAACCCAACAAAGGTTTGAGCGATTCATCTGAAAATTTCATGACAGGTAGATCTTGACCTGATGAACATTTTTACCCCATCAGTTTTGCTCTAATTGCTTTAGTTTTTGAGATATAAGACAAAAACTGCAGTTTACCCCTATGTTCTATTTTTAGCCATGTCGGCCATGTTGGTTGGCAGGCGGGGTCATTGGACACATTTTTGTCGAGCCTTCGACTTTTGTCGAAAAAGCGAGACATAGCGAT
Source organism: Mytilisepta virgata (assembly GCA_028015205.1). Taxonomy (NCBI): domain Eukaryota; kingdom Metazoa; phylum Mollusca; class Bivalvia; order Mytilida; family Mytilidae; genus Mytilisepta; species Mytilisepta virgata. Next base: position 37,970,575 of record CM051519.1, read on the forward strand.
CCTACATTCCGTCGTCGTCGTCGTCGGCGGCGTCCACAAATATTCACCCTGTGGTTAAAGTTTTTGAAATTTTAATAACTTTCTTAAACTATCCTGGATTTCTACCAAACTTGGACAGAGGCTTGTTTATGATCATAAGATAGTATCCAGAAGGAAATTTTGTAAAAAAAAAATTCCAGTTTTTCCGTATTTTACTTATAAATGGACTTAGTTTTTCTGCCAGGAAACATTACATTCACTCTGTGGTTAAAGTTTTTAAAATTTTAATAACTTTCTTAAAATATCCTGGATTTGTACCAAACTTGGACAGAAGCTTGTTTATGATCATAAGATAGTATCCAGAAGTAAATTTTGTAAAATAAAAATTCCAGTTTTTCTGTATATTACTTATAAATGGACTTAGTTTTTCTGCCAGGAAACATTACATTCATTCTGTGGTTAAAGTTTTCAAAATTTTAATAACTTTCTTAAACTATCCTGGATTTGTACCAAACTTGGACAGAAGCTTGTTTATGATCATAATATAGTATCCAGAAGTAAATTTAGTAAAAAAAAAAAAAATTTTTTCGTATTTTACTTATAAATGGACTTAGTTTTTCTGCCAGGAAACATTACATTCACTCTGTGGTTAAAGTTTTCAAAATTTTAATAACTTTCTTAAACTATCCAGGAATTTTACTATTATGTGCATTCACCTATCACACTGAAAATATAGACAACATCAAAAGTAGGCGAGACACTGGGTTCCGCGGAACCCTTACGAATTTTATTTAAACTAGATACCCTAATGATGCTTGTGGCCAAGTTTGGTTCAATTTGGCCCAGTAGTTTTTTGTAAAAGTTAACGGACGATGGATGCCAAGTGATGAGAAAAGCTCACATGACCCTTTGGGTCAGGTGAGCTAAAAATCTGATAAAAAAACTATGATCATACTAATTTATTTTTCATCAAATTCATTTAAAATCTTATTTGTTCATGCAATACTCCTTAGCCGTCAAATTTAAAAAAAAAGTCCGAAATAAGATGAAGATCTATGAATTGTTACAAAATAACTGCTACATTTAACTTTTTAAAGTGGAACTAAAACGCTTATAGAAAGTTATTTTCATTTTATAGTACTAAAAAAACGTATAAAAACGCAAAAAACCCGATGAAATTCGGTAACTTAGTTTTCGAGATATTAGCAAAATACTGGCCGATCGTCATTTGCACACCTGAACGATTTGTTAAAAAACTCGAATATTACTAGTCGCCGGAAGTGACGTACTGTGCGGTTCAGATCTTGTACATAAATAGGTACAGGTCATTTGCAAAGTGAAAGCAGATTCAGTTGATTGTTTATACGTTATTGGTGACAACTATCGATTGACAGTGCTTCTTATATATTCACCGACACTTGTTTGATGAAACATTGTACTTAATTTAAATCTACAATTCAACAATGGGAAGGAATTGTGCAGTTGCGGGATGCAGCAACTCTGCAAAAACGGGACATACTCAACACGCTTTTCCAAAAGATGACCGACAACGTAGCTTGTGGGTTCGTTTTGTAAAACTAACCTGTGTAGATTTTACTGTGTCAACTAAACACTCAGCCATATGTTCATAACACTTCTCAGAAGAATGCCATGAGGTTGACAGGTTGAGATTCAAGGAGTTATTTGGTTTATCTGCTCATAACGACAAGAGACTATTGCCAGGTTCAGTGCCAAGCATTTATCCCAACCAACATGACCAGTATACATGGTATAGTGACGGTCTGCACCAAAATACTTTTGAAAAAATAATTCTAACATGTCTGATCTTATTTGTTTTTATATACCATGCATATGTCTTTATATATACATCAAATTTATGAGTATATATGCACATGTTTGAAAATGAATGCATTATCATAATGTCATTGTGAGAATAAGCCTACATTAAGCCTATGCAGCCTCTCCTGTTGAATCAAAATTTTTTACGTATAACTATATTGTACCTTTACATCATACATACGGTATATTTAAGGGTATTTTTAGAGTTATTTTGTTTGATTTACACCCCTTCTTTTCAAACCACCACAGTTACCAACATCCTGAACATTGGGCTATTTAAAAATATTATTTATGGAGTAAGTAGAAGGTACATGTAAGGCCGCTTATATCAAATGCAGAGCCTTGACAGGCATGACTTTGAAAAGATGTAGCCAACAAGCTAACATAAGTTGTAGTACAATAAGAGGCTATTATAGCGAAATGTGTAGCTCCATAAAAAGTTATTCTGGTCCCATGTCCCTCTGAATTTTTTTCTCTTTCTATGAGCATAAAAGTTATACATTTGTAACCATAATAATTTCAAATATTAAGAGTCTGCTGACTATGGTAAAATAATACAATATAGAACAATACATGTACTTCCATGATATAACTACCTCTCTATTTATATAACATGTCCATGATCATAATCCTGATAATGCAGAAAATAATTTGGGTAAAAATGTAGCTTTTTTTAAAGACATTCTATTTCATTAGCAATGTAAAGCTAAAGCAAAGTTAATGTCTAATTATTTATTAAAAGAATATGTATTTATTTATTCATTATTTATAAAAAATATATATATATGACACTTCCAATCGTGCAAGAAATTTTAATTTCCCCCTAAATAGTATTAAACACCTGTGAAAATTAAAACTAGTTCATGATATAAAACAAATTAGTAAACATGTGGATGGATATTTATCACCTTTAATCCTGGTAATTAAAACAGTTAAAGTTTTAGCACCTATTAATTAACATCCTGTTATCTAGTAATAAAGATCAAACAAACGTTTTAATCCCTCCAATCAGGTAAATAACAACTTGGCCATGCACCTACCACCTGTGGAGTAAATCAATATACCGGTAACAAAGTCATTAGAAAGGTGTTATGAAAACCAGTTTTGACTGGTATTATAATTCAAATTACACAAAGAGCATAAAGTCCCATAATCAATATTAACCAAATTATAACTCTACAAATGTGGTAATTATTTTGTAAGTTGAATAATTTTTTTATATTAAAATCCGTCAAAATCTTTTATTAAAGTTTTAGGTGTACAGTGCAGTTTCTCCAATGATTCTCTACATATTTTTATTATTACAACAAGGATTGTAAGAAATTACTTATCCCTCTCTACATATATGTCTCTGATTAAACTAAGAAATCTATTATATTTTTATAAGAAAATTCTGAAATTTTATGAATCTGTCAATTCAATAAAAAAAACACATTACAATTCTACATCAAAATCTATATTACTATTCAGTAACTTATATCACTATTTGTAAAACATCTGTTTTAAAACTATCAATTAATATTGTGTCTTATATTTGCTTGTTTAAAAAAATAGTGTTTGTTTTTTATTCCTATAAGTTGGTCTTCCATTTGTATTTATGTTATACACACCTTTCAAAATATCTTTCACTTTCATTCTTTTTATATATATGTATATGGGGGCATTTATTGAAATTTATTGGCTATACTATTATAAATCACTAGCATTGCTGTCTTCATCCATAATATATTCCTTCTGGTCAATGTAAACAAGTTCAAGAGTAGCCCGCACTGTACGTCATTTCCGGTCAATCGGGGTCACTCAGCGAGGAAACCCTGTTTCCGGAAATAGCGCTGATTGGATTTCCCACAGGTAAAAATAATCCAACTTCACACGCTATTTTCTCCGTTATTACTTGACCAAATTTCATCGGGTTTTTTGCGTTTTTATACGTTTATTTAGTACTATAAAATGAAAATAACTTGCTATAAGCGTTTTAGTTCCACTTTAAGGCATCCCATTTTCCCACCATAGAAAAAAAAGGCCAATATTTCAACACATACTGCAGGAATTTGATTTGAAGTCGGGTTGCACAAATTTTCCAAAAAATTTTTATTTAATGAGAATTTTTAAATTGTAATTGTTATGGCACTCAGCAAGTAAAATTGGGATTGTTAAAAATACTCAAATGAAATTTAAAAATTTTGAGTTAACTCCCCTTTTTTAAGCAGATGGGTCATTTTAAAAAAAATTCGTAAGGGTTCCGCGGAACCCAGTGTCTCGCCTACTTTTGATGTTGTCTATATTTTCAGTGTGATAGGTGAATGCACATAATAGTAAAATTCCTGGATAGTTTAAGAAAGTTATTAAAATTTTAAAAACTTTAACCACAGAGTGAATGTAATGTTTCCTGGCAGAAAAACTAAGTCCATTTATAAGTAAAATACGGAAAAAATTTTTTTTTTTTAACTAAATTTACTTCTGGATACTATATTATGATCATAAACAAGCTTCTGTCCAAGTTTGGTACAAATCCAGGATAGTTTAAGAAAGTTATTAAAATTTTGAAAACTTTAACCACAGAATGAATGTAATGTTTCCTGGCAGAAAAACTAAGTCCATTTATAAGTAATATACAGAAAAACTGGAATTTTTATTTTACAAAATTTACTTCTGGATACTATCTTATGATCATAAACAAGCTTCTGTCCAAGTTTGGTACAAATCCAGGATATTTTAAGAAAGTTATTAAAATTTTAAAAACTTTAACCACAGAGTGAATGTAATGTTTCCTGGCAGAAAAACTAAGTCCATTTATAAGTAAAATATGGAAAAACTGGAATTTTTTTTTTACAAAATTTCCTTCTGGATACTATCTTATGATCATAAACAAGCCTCTGTCCAAGTTTGGTAGAAATCCAGGATAGTTTAAGAAAGTTATTAAAATTTCAAAAACTTTAACCACAGGGTGAATATTTGTGGACGCCGCCGCCGCCGCCGACGACGACGACGACGACGGAATGTAGGATCGCTATGTCTCGCTTTTTCGACAAAAGTCGAAGGCTCGACAAAAAGAAAAAAAAAAATTTGCATCTTGCAATTTTTACTGAAGTGAGGGAAATGAAAGTTTAAGATAACATAACAGATGTAGTATGCATATTTCAAACAGCTTATCTAAATTATGAAATCTTGATATCAGAAATTGCCTCAGTTATATGTTCTCTGAATAAAAGTTCTTTCTGTATTTTATCATAGGTGCAACATAAAAGTTTTAGTATGATGGTATATGTATAGTTCAGAAACTTTTCCATATATATCTTCACATTATGGAAGTAACTTTGAACCCCTGTGGTTTTTATCCATGAAACAAGTCCAAAAGATTGATATAATTATGAATTACGAACGTATCTGAAATCACGTTGCACAAATTTATTTTATTTTAAATGAGCAGTTATTATAACTGGAATTTATATTCACTATTAAGGTACTGGTAAGTTAAAATATAGTAAAATGTGGGTTGTTGAAAGTAAAATAATGAAATAAAATAAAATGAGTTACTTCCCTTTTCATATATACTGGTCTTAGTATTAAGTTTACAACAAACTATGCAGAACTTGACTATTTTTAATTTTAGTGAAGGAAGTTAGAGTTGAATAGCATCAACTGTTGAGTATAGAAATTAAAATATGCATATTATAGACAGCTTCTCTGAATAATAAAATTTTAGTTGTAATGTAATGACCTAAAATATAGAAAATAGTCCATACTCTAGTATTTGCGGAAATTTGGCACAAATCATCTTTCCACCTGACACGCACAGGCACTTGTTTCAAAAATATATATGTCCCCTCCTCCGTGTCTTCCTTACATCGATGTATTTTTTTAAACAATTCCTGTGCTAACAAGTGTTTATTTCAAAAGCAGCAAAAACTACTTGTTTTTCTGAAAATAATGAAATGGAAAAAAAATGTGGGAAAATATATCCAAGAACATCAATGATGTGTATTGTTAGGAAGAAAAATATTTTGTAGAAAAATTACTTTGTTCACTGTTTATGACCTTCTTGAAAGAAAGATAACTCTGTACACAATGGTACAATGGGAGACAATCTAAATATACCGAAAATAGTGAATATTATGTTCCACAATGAACAAAATTATTTAAAATGCCCAACAAATTTAAAATGTCGATTACAGAAAATAACGCTACAGAATAAAGAAAACTGCTGTAAAAAAATCCATTACTTCAAAACAAATTGCATTTAAAGACAATAAAATTTGTTTTAATTTGAATTAAAGCAAATGATGCACAACACTTTTACCTTATAACCTTCACAAACCTACAGAGCTAAGAGAAAACTCACTGAATACAGGAATTGAGACCATCAACTACGATTTCATGACAAGTGCCCTTGGTGAAAAGGGCCATTGGATGGGGGAGGGGGCTATACTCCAAATAAATTTGCTGATATCTTCCAGTATAACTTGATGTGTTTAGAACAATTTAATATTTTCTGCACAATTTACTAGAACAGGGCACAGCACTTGTTTTATAAAAAAAAAAAAAAAACAACCCCACACACTACTAGTTTATGGGGTTGTTTCCTTTTATAAAACAAGTGCCTGTGAAACAGTCATAATTTATTTAAAATTATTTATATCAATTGAAACTCATATCTTCATGCTTAAAATACAAAACTAAATGACCAACAAGACTTTTCTACATTTTCCGAAGTCTGTAATTTCAGCACAGGAATCGGAAGTTCTATCAATAAAATTCTGTAAATAATAAAGTCGTCGAGAAGCTCTATTGATAGTCGACTTTATTATTTACAGAATTTTATTGATTTCAGTTGCACCGCTCGTCCCTAAATTATAGTCTTTACAAATTATAGGATTTAGATTTCGACATGGAGATTGTTAAAAAAAAAAAAATAGGTTTATCATTATTGCCAAATACCCCAAAATTACGGTCAAGTAGCACCCTTCAACAAAACCCCCCACTCACAACATTTCATCAACATTCTGCACTGTAGATTGTGTGTGTGTTTTTGTGTACCTTTACTAGGAAAAGAAGAACCATGACCATGCACTTCAAAATTCCTTTTGAAAATGATACCCTAGAAAAGCGGGAAGTTTGGGTTCACCTGAAATCTATTCACAAGCGTGACAAGGTCATGTAATTCCCGGATATTCACTGTATTCACCCGCAGGTACATCACGACGGAATTACAAGGGAATATTTCGTTCACCATGCAATAAACGAAAAATAATTTAACAAAAATGACTTGCGCGTTGCACTTGTAAAAATTTGCATGAAAAACTTTTCCACCTCGTATACAAACTTATGAATTCGATTCACGTTATCATGATTTGTACAGGGTCACCAAGAAATTTTAATTAGACCTGGAGAAATATTTTTTCTCCGCGTTTGTTTCTTTCTTTATGTTTTTTTTTAATTTTCTATCAATTGTTAACAAAAAAAAATCTGCTTTCTTCATAACGATTTTGCTCCTACCCCATTTCCGCCAAATTTTCAAATGCCTGCTTTTTTAAAAATCACATGAATTCCTTCATTGCCCCCCCCCCCCCCCCCCCCCTCATCCCAAAAAAGACAACCGCGTATAAATTCTGCGATATCGATGTGTTCGTATCGTGAAAAATGTTAAAGTCATAGGTAAGCATATACAACATAAAGTCATAGGTAGGCATATACAACATATAAACTCTGACTTTTTACATCAAATTTTTAAAGCTTGGCTATAATGATAAGCTTTTTTCAATCCCCCGCTTTTTCTGATTTTTTTTTTACCGATGACGACCGACTGTTCGAAAGCTCTAGAGGTTTTTCTCTAAAAGAACCATCAATGAGGATTACAGCTTAAGCATTTTAAGAAATAAAAACATGACTCGGCCTACCAATTTTGAAAAATATACCAAATTTATGGAAAGTCTTATGTTTTGCCGAAATTAAGTTAGAGAATTATGCAATATTTATTAGCTAGCTGGGGTGTTTTATGTGATGGGATAAAATAAGATGAGTAGAAAGCTAATCGTTATACATGTAGTTGAAATTAAATCTACCTGCCTTCTTAAAAACCAACATTTTAGTTTTGTTTGAATGTCCCTAAGACATCAATCACTACAATATGTCCGCCAAAGTATCAATTAAGCTTTGCATGGTAGTTGTGGATAATAAGAGATTATATCTTCAGCATACACTAAGCAGCTGAGAGACTTGGCATTAAGCAAAACAGGATCTGGATTGTTTTCAAGATATTATGGTAGATCATTGATGAAGACTTTGAATACATAAGGGGTATAGATATCCCCTTGTTTCACTCCTTGCGAAGAAGACAGTAACACAGCTATCAATTCTACGCAATATTTGCTAATTTCATACGTTTTCTTTATAATATTATAAACTACAGTCCTCACAACAATTTTTATAACATAATATTTGTATCCGTGTGAATGACTTCCGGGGAATGACTGAGAGATAAAAGAAAAGGTTCTTTTTTAAAAAATTGATGTGAAAAAAAAGATGTGCATGAGGAGTGAGGTTCAAGCGTGTCATCTTATTTCATCCCATCACAGAAATCACCCAGCTGGCTAATAAATATTGCATAATTTTCTAACTTAAATTCGCTACAACATAAGCAGGGTGTCCAATCTAATTAGTATGTGCACCGCTTAATTTGGTAAGTGCTAAGGAAAATGGCGGATGCGAAGCGGACGAAAAGTGAAAGGAGAGAAATCTTAGTGTCATATTGTAAAACTGCTTGATTTATGTCTTATAAAATCATCACGTTTCAGGGAAACGTTCAGTAGTCAATTTGTGATTAAAAGCTCCGTGTAAAAAAGCTATTGAAGAAAAACCTGGGGAGGATATCGGAAAAAATTTGGAGCGTCGAACATTTTTAGGTGCGTATCTTTTTTTTGTGTGCAGCGTTTCAACATTTTTTCGACTGAAAAATATTGCCTTTCCATATACCAACGTATAGAATATCTAATTCAGTGGGAGATACCAATGTCTTTGTCATTTCATAACATTAAAACTTGTGCATGTGCATGCAAGACGGTGTACAGTCCATAGATATGTATCCAATTAATAATTTATTCTTAACAATTACAATACAGTTAAGTTTAGTAATGAAAATAATCACCATTTATTTCAGACATAGATAGTCCATAGATATATACAAATATGACAAATACATAGTTTTATAATATACAAGATGAAAAAATGAAGAATTTAAATGCCAATAAATACAATATAAAATTTGAATTTGATCACCCCAGTCAAATCATTATACCATTTTCTGAGTAAAGACGAATTATACCATAAATCATTACCAAGAATAGTAAGAACAAGTTGATTATCAATAAAGCCAAACTTATCATACCATTAACAGATGAAAATCTTATGCTTTATGTTAGGTCCGTCATCAAAAAGTCTTTGTTCCTGAGGAAAGCGGACTGAAGACTTCATTGTTAAGATTTGATTCTGTTTTTGATGTTTTATTATTGTTTGTACCCTTTCTGGGTATAATTGTGCTCAGTAAAGATTATTATCAAACAATCGGTACGTTTATACACAATAGGTAGATTTACGTCTCATTTCCTGGAAACATCTTACATCATTTCTGACAAACATACCACTAGCACTACATTGAAACCCATCAATTTTCTGAAAGCATTATTTATACTGTAATAGGACTGATATTCTGATTGAGTAACTGTGTTACGATACTCTCTCGGAATTCAATCAAAGGGACCTAACACCAGCTATCACAAGCAAAGATCAACCCAGGTTCCTTGTACAGTGAGACTTAGTCTGTGACTCCTTGTCACACTTGGGGACAAGAGTCCACTTCACAAGGTCGGGACGAAATTAACACAATAATTCCACATAAAATTGGACCTTGGGAATACAATTCGACAGTCAGCTATGACTCTATAATGGTAGTTTTGCTACAAGCCAGTTTCTATGATATTTCTTAATTGAAATGAAACATAATGCTGTAAGTAAATAATTTATTTTGGTGTAACTTTACATATAACAAGTGTATAAGAAAAATCATATCAAAACGACATAAATAATACAAAAATAGACTCTGAAAGGCATCAATACTTATACAAAATAATTAGGAGGAGTGAGCATTTAATTCTGACAAGGTGTAGGTTTATTTTAAGCCAAACAGAAGATTTACAAAATGTTGCCAAAAGGTTTCCATACTTTTAGACGCAAGCCAAACGGTTGGACCAAGGAAAAGTGAAGTGCTTGGCACTCTCTAATTTACCTTCCAGGAAGTGTATATCTCCTTGGACAAATATACAATTTATAATTCCAAAGTGTTATAAAACATTATCTATTCACATTTAATGGTAATGAGCAAAACTTTAAAGCTCTATAAAATAATAATTTTAAATTTCCAACAGTCCAACAAAATTAAATAATGAAGAAAACATTTAAACTTACTTTTCTAATACCAGTTTTCTTTACTTCGAATTACAAATAAAAAGTAAACAGGAAATAGTGAGAATATCATTATTAAAGAACGATAACTCAAACTCAATTCTGCCACACTCCTCCCCCCTCAAGATCAAATGTATATCATTTGATCTAAAAATCAAGATGCAAAATATCATATATCATATAAATAAATATATAAATAAATTCAGATTCAAATTCATCAAATTAAATGTTAAAAGAAATCGATTTCAACTAGCAAAATAGAAATTTATTTACTGTCTCTTTAAAACAAAGAAATTAACAGTCTCTGAATGCATTATTATTATCACACTGTAAAACAAATCTACTTCAACTTCAGTCTGTATTTGTCCCTATCCTCTCTTGAATTATAATGTTCTAAATCTTGATTCAAAGACACTTTAACAATATTTCTTCTTCTTTCGGACTCCTTTTCTCGCTCCTCACTTTTCTTCTTAATTTTTTCCTGACGTAAGGCTTCCCGGGCAGCACGTTCCGATTTACTTCCAATGCGGTATGGAATAGTTTCACCAGGATCCATAAAAAATTTGTTTTTAACTATCTTTTCTGTCATAAATTTTCCTGGCTCTTTGTCCTTGTTGTGTTTTTGTTTAATATGTCCTATGAGGGAGTTACTCTGGGTCCGGGAAACATTGCATATTTTGCAAATGAATATCTTTTTCACTTCTTGATGTATCTTTCCAAAATGGGTTTTGTATGCCAGAAAGGTGTGGTAATACACGGTTTGGTCACAGTTCTTGACATTGCAGTAAGCACCATTTGTTGGCCATAATTCTCTTAAGTAATGATTACAAAATTCATCTTGCTCAGATTCGTCTATTCCAATCTCAAACTGAGCAGCCATCTGTAACGAGACTTTAAAAATTAATACAGAGCTTTCAATAATGTTATTGGGCCCTTTATAACATCATACAAAGCTGTGTAAATGAAATTTAAACAAAAATGTTAAAGTGACAAAATTTGCTTTGGCTTGACTGTGCGACCATATCTAGTTTTGATCGGACATTTTTCTGTCTTTTCCGTGTGTAATTCTGTTTTGTTTGAGTTTATTTCTGATAACATAGAACTATCTGAAATGTCTGAGTTTTCTGTAATCCAGCTTTTAGGTTGTTTTTCACCTGCATAGGGTTTCAGATGGTCGACATGTACTATAAGTGGTTTTGATGTTTTATCAAATTGTATTTTGTACAATAGATCTGAAAGTTTTTCAAGAACTAAAAATGGTCCTGTCCACCCAAGACCAAGTTTCTTATTGGCTTTTGGTGGATACCATCTCCACACCCAAGAGTTTTTCTCATACCGTCGAATTTTTAAATGTTTGTCATAATTTGATTTTTGTCTAATTACACTACTTTCTAAATTTTTCTGTGCAAAACTGAAAATTTTTCTCATTGATTGTTGAATCCATTCTACATATTTCACAGGACACTCTGTAATGTTTTGTTGTGGTATGCCAAACATTAAATCAATAGGACATGTAATCTCACGACCTAGCATAAGTAAATTTGGTGTACATTTTGTTGATTCATGTTGTGACGATCTATATGCCATTGTCAGAAACGGTAAGTGATCATCCCAGTCAGTATAGTAATCATTAACAAACAAAGACAGCAATTGTATTAACGTTCTGTTATAACGCTCTACCATACCATCTGACTGGGGTCTATATGCACAAGTTCTAGTTTTGTCTATACCAAGTGTTTTACATAAATGTGTGAACAGATTGGATTCGAACTCCCTCCCCTGGTCTGTATGTAACTGATAGGGGCAGCCGAATCTACAAATAAACTCTGTAATAAGCTTATCACCCACAGTAATAGCTGAATGATTGGGTATAGCATATGCTTCAGTCCATTTAGAAAAATAATCACTGACTACCATGATATATTCATTATTGTGATCAGTAACAGGAAGAGGACCCATAATGTCAATGGCAATCCGCTCCATAGGAAATCTAGGATTACTAGATTTAAGAGGGGCTTTTCCCAAACCAGGGCCTGGTTTCCCTTTTGCACAAAGATCACAAGTTTCACACCATCTTTTAACGGATTCAGACATGTTTGGCCAGTAGAATCTGCGTTTTATAAGTTCTAATGTTCTGTCTCTGCCAAAGTGGCCAGAGATTCTTTTAGAATGAAGTTGTTCAAAAATGTAATTTCTAATTTTCTTTGGAGTAACTAGCTGATATAAACTGCCTACATGTTCTTTTTCAAATTTCTTATACAAAATTCTTTCTCTTATTTCAAGTAATTCCCACAAACCCCAGAGTATTCTAGTTTCATTTGATTTGTTCTCTAATTTTGATCTTGGGGGTTTATCATCACTTTCTAATTTTGCATTTAAAATAAATTCAATGTCAGCGTCATTCTTTTGCATTTCAGCTAAATCGTTTAAGGACCATGTTTCCAACCAATTAGGAAATGTTTCATCAGATGAAACATTGTTATCATAAACAGCATTGACACTTTGATTGGTTGCTTGGCATTCCATGCAAGTATCACTGTCAGACCTCTGAATGACTGGACAGTGGATTGCATGGCATTCCATATTTTGATCACAGTCAAAATCAGTTTGTTCCCTAGGACAATTTTGTTCATAAAAATCAGTTTGGTAACAGTCTGGACAATCTTTTCTCTTACATTTTCGCCTTGGTAACCTTGACAAACTATCGGCATTTTGATGTAACCGACCTTTCCTATGTTCAATTTTTACATTATACGTATCAATGATTGATATCCATCTTGCTATAAGACCCTCTGGATTCTTGAAATTTTTAGCCATCTTAAAGAGGCGTGGTCTGTTCTTAAAATAAATTCTTGTCCATATAGATAATGTCTAAACTGACAAAGAAAAATAACTACTGCGAGTAATTCTCTTTTTGTTGTACAATATTGTCTCTGAGCTCGATTAAGCGTTTTACTCGCATATGCAATGACATGTTCTTCGCCATTTTGTATCTGAGAAAGTACTGCACCTACCCCAGATTGACTGGCATCAGTGTCTAGAATAAAAGTCCCATCGGGAGTTGGGAATGACAAAACAGGTGCCGAAACAAGACACGTTTTTAACTTTTCAAAAGCTTCCTCACAACATTTTGTCCAAAGAAATGATTTATTTTTTTGAGTTAATTCCGTCAATGGTTTAGCCACAGTTGAAAAATCGGGAATAAATCGACGATAGTATCCGGCAAGTCCTAAAAAGCTACGAACTTCTTTAACATTTTTGGGTTCTGGCCAATTTTTCACTGTTTCAATTTTCTGCGGGTCACATTTTATTCCTTTCTCAGATACAATATGACCGAGGAATTTTACTTCTGTTTGAAAAAGTGTGCACTTACTAGGTTTTAACTTGAGATTGGAATTTCTAAAACACTGAAATACAGATTTTAAATTACTTAGTGCACTTTCAAATGTACTACCAAAAACAATAACGTCGTCAAGGTAACATAGACATTTGTGCCATTGAAGGTTTCCTAAAACCATATTCATTAGCCTTGAAAATGTTGCTGGAGAATTTGTCAGACCCATTGGCATAACTAAAAATTGATACAATCCTTTATGGGTAGCGAATGCCGTTTTAGCTTTATCATTTTCTGACATCAGAACTTGCCAATACCCACTGGCTAAATCAAGAGTAGAAAACCATTTTCCACCTGTCAATGTATCTAAAGTGTCATCAATACGAGGTAAGGGGAATGCATCTTTAACTGTCTTATCATTAATTTTTCTAAAATCTATACAAAACCTCATTGAACCATCCCTTTTCTTGACTAAACAAATAGGACTAGCCCATGGACTATTGCTTGGTTCAATAATTTTATTTTTCAGCATTTTGTCTAACTCATGTTCAACTATCTCTTTTTGTTTAATTGGTATTCTCCTAGGGGGTAATTTTACAGGTTTAGAATTTCCTGTATCTATTGAATGACTAACAATGTCTGTGCGTCCAAGAGTACCATCAGGACCTACAAATATGTCTTTATATTCATTGATTAAATCTATTAATTTTTCTCTTTCCTTAACCTCTAATTTTAGGGATATTTTATCTATCATAGAACTTAGATGTTCTGGTACACAGCTGACGTCACTCTGTATCATGTTGATGTTTGAGTTTTCATTATCAGTTCTTATTTCAGTTTCTAGAGATTCGACATCCTCATTAACTATGTCCTTAACTGTATTAAGATTGGCAATTGATGACCCTGTTTTAAGCTTTATGGACTTTGAATTTAGGTTTAGAATGGAAAAATAAATATTGTCTTTATCAACAAGGGTTTTCGCTAATAATAACCCCTTTTGTCTAGCCCAATCTAAAGGTTCAATTATTCCAAATGTACTTGACAATTGTTCTATGGCTTCCCCTTTTACTACTTTTTCTGTATAAGGAGGGATAGTTGTTTTTTCACATACTTGAACACGGGCACACTGCGAACTACATTCTTTAAAAAGAGGAATGATAACACCGTCTTTTTCTAAACTCTGAATTTTGATTTTGATATCTATGGAATTATTTTCAAAGAAATCCATTCCTAATATCCCAGCTGTGTTATCTAAATCAGCAACTATTACTTCCTGTTTAAATTCAAAAGGGTCAATTTGTAATTTGATTGAACATTTTCCCTTTACTTTTATCTCTTTTCCATTTGCAGTTGTCAGTGCATTGTCAATTTGTTCAACTTGGCTGATTTTCAATTTTTCATAGGTTTGTTTGGAAATAAGTGAGACTGGAGATCCAGTATCAATTAAGAATTTGAATGATGATCCATTGACATTACACTGAGCAAACATGCATGATTGTTTTACTGCCTTTATTTTTATGTCAGTATTATGTTTTTGATTATCATTTTCTTTTCTTTTCAATGGCCTTTTTTCAGTTTGCTTGGCTGAGGTCTCGGCCTTGAACCCAGCCTTTAATCGTTTCCCTGATTTTTAACTAGCTGTGGGCATTCATATTGATAGTGACCCTTGTCTCCACATTTATAACAAGTTATATTTGCTTTGTTTAAATATGACCTGTATCGGTTATATCTAAAATTTCTGTATCCTGTATTTCTCGATCTTTCATTGTCTATTTTAAATTGACTGAGTTTTTCTTCTATCATTTTAGCTATTTGCTCTAATGTTAGGGGTTCTTTGTCTTGTTCAGAGTTTATTTTCTTACTTTTAGTTATAGCTTTTACTGAAAGATTTTCTGTGAGTGTTTCAGACTGTGGCTTTTTAAAATGATTTTGAGGATTTTCAAAAGCCTCATACTCAACTGCATGTGAAATTGCACTATCCAATGTCTTTGGGTGTTGAAATTGTACATGTTTCTGTAGATCATGGTTACTAAGTCCACTGACAAATCTGTCAATCAAAAAATTTTCCAATGTTTCCCAATCATTTTTCGGAAAAGCCAAACAAGCCAATCTTCTTAACTCATGACCATAGTCTGAAACACTTTCATCTTGTTTTTGTCTCCTTGATCTAAATTCACATCTATATGCTACATCCCTTTCTTTGGGGTTAAATCTCTGATTCAAGGTTTCTTTGATTTTTTCATAACAACCTAACTCCTGTTTAGATAGATTACTTAATATCTTTTGAGCAGGACCCCTTAAACTCATTACTATCTGTTTAGCTTTTTCTAGGTTTGTCCAATTGTTCCAGTCTGCTACCTGTTCGAAATGTACAATGTAATCTTGCCAATCAGTTGTTTTACTATCAAATGTTTGGGGTTCTTTTTCTTTTCTAATAATATTATGTTGAACTGGACTGATAATTTCTGTAGCAACAGCATGTTTAAAGTCAGACCCTCTTTTGGGGGTGAAAACTTTATGCCTATTTTCCAAGTATGTATCATATGATTTTACATTATCCCTGGTCTTACTTGGAAATTCATAACTTGTTTTATGGCTATGTCTTTTTGGTTTGAAAACTTTATGGATATCTTCTGAGTACTTATATTTATCATCCTGTTTATCCCTGTTTACAAAGTCAAACCTTTCTGTTTTATAATCAGGTCTCTCTAGTGTTGGTGTAAAATGACCAGAAGGTTCTTTATATTTAAACCCTATTTTAACTCTCTCTGGAGTTGGAGTAAAATGACTAGTGGGTTCTTTATGCTCTGGCCATCTGGCTATAGGTGTTTCATGTAAATTATATGCCCTAATTTTGTTTTCATCTGGAGTTTTTGAAACTGTTATATAACTTGTTAAACTACCAGTTGGCGAATTATGTCTAGATCTTAAAGGACTTATCACACTAAACATTCTATCTTCTTGTTTAAAGAAAGGTTTATGCTGCTCTTCTTTATCCAATTCCCTATCTTCATGCCTTTCATAGTCTTTGAAATCATATTTGTCTGTTTTTGAAAAAACCCTATCATCAAACTGGCTTATAGCTCTATCATAGTCTTCCCTAGAATATGCCATTTTCACAAGGATCTTTTTTTACTAACAGACTAATCTCACTAGAGGTCACGGCACCAAAAACTGTAATAGGACTGATATTCTGATTGAGTAACTGTGTTACGATACTCTCTCGGAATTCAATCAAAGGGACCTAACACCAGCTATCACAAGCAAAGATCAACCCAGGTTCCTTGTACAGTGAGACTTAGTCTGTGACTCCTTGTCACACTTGGGGACAAGAGTCCACTTCACAAGGTCGGGACGAAATTAACACAATAATTCCACATAAAATTGGACCTTGGGAATACAATTCGACAGTCAGCTATGACTCTATAATGGTAGTTTTGCTACAAGCCAGTTTCTATGATATTTCTTAATTGAAATGAAACATAATGCTGTAAGTAAATAATTTATTTTGGTGTAACTTTACATATAACAAGTGTATAAGAAAAATCATATCAAAACGACATAAATAATACAAAAATAGACTCTGAAAGGCATCAATACTTATACAAAATAATTAGGAGGAGTGAGCATTTAATTCTGACAAGGTGTAGGTTTATTTTAAGCCAAACAGAAGATTTACAAAATGTTGCCAAAAGGTTTCCATACTTTTAGACGCAAGCCAAACGGTTGGACCAAGGAAAAGTGAAGTGCTTGGCACTCTCTAATTTACCTTCCAGGAAGTGTATATCTCCGTGGACAAATATACAATTTATAATTCCAAAGTGTTATAAAACATTATCTATTCACATTTAATGGTAATGAGCAAAACTTTAAAGCTCTATAAAATAATAATTTTAAATTTCCAACAGTCCAACAAAATTAAATAATGAAGAAAACATTTAAACTTACTTTTCTAATACCAGTTTTCTTTACTTCGAATTACAAATAAAAAGTAAACAGGAAATAGTGAGAATATCATTATTAAAGAACGATAACTCAAACTCAATTCTGCCACAATACAATAGTTGCTTATATAGAGGGCTTTATCATGATATATTGACTGCCCAAGGGACAGTGATATTGCCTGAAACATTGATAATGCCCGAGGCGGGGGCATTATCAATGTTGAAGGCAATATCTGTCCCGAGGGCAGTCAATTTATCATGATAATGCCCTCTATATAAGCAACTATTGTGTTTATTTCATTGAAGAATATAAATCTGCTGGGTGTGGGTTCCTTACATGTACATGTATGTTGAAGACCGCATGATGACCCCTGGATGTGTGTTTATGATACTGTCATTACTTTTGGTGGTATGCTGGTATATTGTACATTCATGGAAGTTCCCCATATCTATTCTTTTTTCTACTTCAAACATTACTGACAAGAATTTATTATTCGAAATATGTATACCTACTAAGTACATAAAAAAGGCAACATGTTATATAATATTAAAACAATACTATTTGAGCAAGTATTGTTTTTATTTCATTGAAACCAAAATTTCATCTAGAAATGTCTATTATTTAATTAACAACTGCTGCATCACGTTTGCGTTTTAAAATGGGGACGTAACTATACATTGCAAGCAGGCACTACCGTGTGGGCAACCAGTTAATAAATACCACATGTCCATGTTTTAACAAATAAAAAAAATTTTTCTCTGATATGAAATAACATCAAATGAACACTTATTGAATTTACGTTTCAGCAAAATTCACCTTTCTACATATGCTTTGATACTGTCTTGATATCCAGTCATCATTTAAACCATTACATATCATATAACCCAGATACTTAAATTCATCAACAATTTCCAACAGATTTGCATTTTAATAAAACTTGGGAATGCTATAAATCTTCAAAAGTTTGGCTTAAAAATACAAACAGATTTTTTATATACTAAACAATATATCGTGTTTGTTATCAAAGCTTTCACGTATGGATAATAAAATGTACCACAAAATACCGAAATAAATTTGATGCACTGTATGGCCATTACGTTGACTGACAACTCAGCAATGCTCGAGATGAAAATGTTGGAAATGCGATTAAAAATATAATGATTAATTAATAAATTTTCTCAAATCTGTAACCGACGGACTAATAAACACATATCATCTGGATAAATTGTTTATTCAAAATTGCAGACAATAAACCCGTTTGGGTTACAGCAATACGAAACAACAATAAACAAACACAGTCATAATAACTTTTTAAACTGTGAAATATATCATATGCAACAAGTGACATTAAGAGCCTCCTTGTCCTCAGTTCCAATGACTGTTTTATGAAGGATATAAATAAAATTATTTATTGGTATTCCATTTGAAAACAACCAATATTGGCTCCAGGCAAACACAGGACTTCCATGCGTTACGTATAGAAAGATACAATTTCTTTAAAAACGATTAAACATAAGTCAGTAGAGTGTCTATCCTTAATAGAGTAAAATCATGAAACTATCAGTTTTATTTATTACTAGGAAACTACCCATGGATCTGAAAAAGATGGAATGGCTTTTCTAATATAATAAATCTTTCAACTGGCAATATCACCAGTTTCTTATGGTGAGATTTTTCTGTATTAAATATCGATGTGTGAATATTATATGTTATCATGCTTTATATATCTATCGATTTGAGAGACAGTGAGATCGCCATCTAAATGGTTAAAAAGTCATCTTCTCTCTTTCAACCCCTTCTCTCCCTCTGTCCAGCCCTTGAATAGAGCACGATTTATAGTATATCGCACAAGCACCTTTTGTCAATTTTTTCATTTAAAGCATAACACAAATGTCAAAATTTCGTCCACTGACACAGTAATATGGGAAATGGAATTAGTTTGTTGATCCCACCCTTTTTCCTCTCCCCCCTTTTTTCTTTACAACATTCCATAATTAACCTTCATTTTGAATTTTTTTTTATTGTTTCGGTTATGCTATATAATATTATGACATTGTGTTTATCTATTTCATAAAATTATGAAAAATAAAAACAGAGTTTCCATGAAGCCTGAATCGCTCACCTAGATTTTAGGTGACCACAACTGACAAAGCGCATCTACATAAGATCTGTAAGGAATTCTTCTACAGTGTCCAGCACTTGTAGAATAGATATGTAAAGAATTCTTCCAATGTCAAATGTTAAAATAAGTTCAGCTGTGGCAGCTAGCTCGGATTCCGATAGGCACGAAAACATAACTTTTGTATCTGACTTTATCCAATGATCTTCATGCAACAAAAACATTTCAATTGGCTTAGTATTTTCTGACAAGAAGACCTTTCTACAAATTTCCCCATAGTGTCAAATATAAAACTAATCCGGCTGTGGCGACCATCTTGAATTTCATATCGCCTTAAAAAAAACATAACTATTGTAGAGGTTTATCCAATGCTTGTTCATACATAAAAAATATGTCAATTGGCTTGGTAGTTTCTGACAAGAGGACCTTTGTACACATTTCCCATAGGGTTCAATGTTAAACCAAGTCTGGCTGTGGCGGCCATATTGAATTTCCGATTGGCACATAAAACCTAGATTTTGTAGTGGTCTATCAAATGATCATTCACACATCATAAACATTTTAATAGCCTTGGTAGTTTCTGAAAAGAAGACCTTGATATAAATTTCCCTAAGGGATCCAATGTTAAACTTATTCGGGCTGTGGGGGCCATCTTGCATTGTTCAATCGACACTAAAACATAGAGGTTCATCCAAAGATCATTCAAACAACAAATCAATTCAATTGGCTCAGTAGTTTTTGACAAGAAGAGCTTCAAAGATAAGTCCAATCAGAATTATCTGGCTCTTGTAGCCATGTTGAATATCCAAGCGGCACAAAAACATAACTTTTGTAGTGGTCTATCAAATGATCATTCACTCATCAAAAACATTTCAATTGGCTTGGTAATTTCTGAAAAGGAGACCTTTAGGCCAGGTGAGCTAAAAATTGACAATGAACTTCCAAAATAAAAAGCCTGAGTTGCTAGATATGATTGATACTATAAAACCTGACATTATTCTCGGCACTGAAACCTAGCTCGATACAAATATATCATCTTACGTTTACTTCCATCCGAGTTGTATAACGTCTTCAGACATGACAGACCACCAATAAATGACCAAAGTCATGGTGGGATCCTCTATGAACTCTCACAACATTCTGTTTGTTTCGATGTGAGGGGTCTAACTATTCCATGGATTGATTTGTAGAATGGCGATCAAAGTTATGATATCTATCACATGAAAAGAGAGGTCCATCAACTTTCTTGATAACATGGTGGCAGTCTTTCGTCGTAATTTTTTGGAATTGTTTACAATTAAAACTTTCTGGACCAACTAGTTACAGAAGGGGTGTTAGGATACCTCTTCATGTGCTGAGTACTCAACTCGACTTTCATCGCACTTCCACAAATCTAATATGAACTTTGTGGGTACATAATATGAATACTAACATGCATTTTTGCTGAAACAAAATATTTCTTTAATCGTTATAAACCATTTTTTGCATCCCTTGATATCGCTGTGAAACGTGGTAAACTAAGCAGGTAAAAGGACGAAATGTGTACCACTGTATCTACATAGGTTTACCAGAATAAAGTATATATAGACCCCGCCTTATTTACTGGCTCCTTTTAAACAATCCTAATTTACGGCCCTGTATATGAAACAACACGTATGACCTCTTGATAGACAGAGCTTTTAAATTATATAAAGATTGTTTGAAAACTATATATATGTTTTTAAAAATATCTTTTATCGCGTTAAAACACCCTTTATCGCATTAAAATACTTTATATCGCGTTAAAATACTTTATATCGCGTTAAAATACCTTTTATCGCGTTAGAATATATTTTAATGCGTTAGAAAATAACAATCCAAAGATACTTATATTAGATATAGTAAATTTATACTATGCTGTATACGACGCATTTCAAGGAGTTACCTCTCATCAGCAGCATTAAAACCGAAACATTTGGAAGACCAAAAACCAAACTTATATTAAACAAGAAGTACTCAACCAAAAATACCGAAATAGGAAGCCAAATTTCAGCTAAGGAGATTTACCATGTGCAATACAAGGAATGAACCCTTAGTATTTCTATTATTTTTGAATTTAGCTAAATACTGGTAATTTCTGTAACAAATCAATGAATAATCATGTCACACAAGTCTGACGACTGGATTGGCGAATACCCTCGGAGACCTACGGTCCACCAGCAAAGGCATCATCCCAGGAGTTTCAAAATAACAATCCAAAGATACTTATATTAGATATAGTAAATTTATACTATGCTGTATACGACGCATAACATCTTTTATCGCGTTAAAATACCTTTTATCGCGTTAAAATACTTTTTATCGCTTTAAAATACTTTTATCGCATTAAAACACCTTTTATCGCGTCAGAATATATTTTAACGAGATAAAACACCTTTTATCGCGTCAGAATATATTTTAACGAGATAAAACACCTTTTATCGCGTTAAGATATCTTTTGACGCGTTAAAATACCTTTTATCGTCAAATGACATTTATCAAGGATCGGGATTCGGCCCTAAATTTCAAGTTGAGCAGAGGTTATATTATCTGCCCTTCTATGTACTAATAACGTTAAATACTTAGATTTCTTCCGTCCTGTAAAACCAATGTCCTTCATGGATACATTTATTTTTTAGCTCTCTCCTAGGATGGTTTTTGAGTTTACACTTTTTCTGTAATTTTGGTATTTGGATATGCTCTTCGATGTTTTGGATTTTTGTCTTGGAATTTCAACAATTTCTACCCAGCACACTGCAAATGATTCTACAGTATATGAAATATGCTTACTAGAGTGCATTTCAAAATGTTATCATAGATCTGACTGATAGGTGCCTACAATTGCTTGCCCCGGGACGGTAAATTTATACATCTGAAAAGGAGCACTGTTGGAGTAGACAAGAGAACGTATTTTTGCCTTCGGAAAATCTTGAGTTGTTAAAAGGTTTTTTTTTACTGTACAAAGAGTGTGGCTTATCCCTCAACACGGAACTATGAATTTCCAGTCCACAATTTGAACGGACCGACCCTGTTTATTGATGCATCTAACACTGACTTGACTGATGCCCCCTCTGTCATTGGGTGTTAAAACAATAATCTACCGAACATGATATTTACGCAAATTTTTCAAATTTCCAGTATTACGTTTCCGCAAATTAAAAGTTTACATTATCGCAAATTGATGTATATATTACTTTTCCGAAAATTTAACTGGTATTAAACCTTTTTGTAAACGTTAGATAAATTATTTACTTTATATTTTTAAAGGAGAAAATGGAATTCATAGTGGAACAATATACAAAACAATTTATTATTAACATCCTCCCAAGTCAGGTTTTTGAGTCCACGTTCGCTCCCTAAAACATGGACTCAAAAACCTGACTTGGTGGATGAAGTGTTAAGTGCTGATTTTTAATCACATGTCTTATTGATTATAATTTTTTAGACATTCAAATGACGACTTTTCTTCTAGTAAATAAATAGCCTGCTCGAAGACCTACTTCCACCTTTTCGTTGGTGAGCAGAGGACAACAGATAATTCTTTTAAAAATTATCTAGCTGACGGAAGAGGCAGTTGTTTTAACTATTTTTCAAGTAAGATATTATTTTTGCGAAAAGTAAAATATCTTTTTGCTGAAACGTAAACTTTTATTTGTGGAAACGTAATGTTTTTTTATGCGGAAAAGTAACGTTTTTTTATGCGGAAAAGTAATGTTTTTTATGCGGAAAAGTAATGCTAATTTGCGGAAACGTAATGCGCCTTGAATCTTGAATCAAACAATCACTGACCAATCAAATATATTTACCTTTGAAACTTTAAAAATAACGCGATAAAACACCTTTTATCGCGTTAAAATGTCTTAACGCGTTGATATTCTTCTTAAAGACATCAATGGCTAGTTTGCATCAGAATTTGCGACTTAAAATTTATGATATAAAATTTATTTAAGCCGCTAGTGAAGTACGCGATAAAATTTATAGCATTTTTCAATTTCTTTTCAATGTTCTTATTTTTAACGCGTTAAATGTGGTTTTATCGCGTTAATTTACATTTTATCGCGTTAAAATTTTAACGCGTTATTTTATATCGTTTTTGACATAAACGGCCTTTCATACTAGTCAGCTATTTGCAGATATTTAAAAAAAAAACAAAACAAAACAAAAAAATAGAAGCAGCAAATATTTCAAAAATAAAATCACCATATGCGTTCGATTACCTTAATTCTCAAAAAGTTATTAGAAATGAAATGATTCTTTTTCTTCCGAACGTTTAGTCCATTCTAAGTCTATTGTAACGGGACGTCACAATATAACATCGTTCCCGTAACAACGACGTTAGTTACAAAATTGTGGCAACTCTTTTGAAGCGGCTGTAGTTTTACAATTAATTCAAAATGAATTACACAATGAAATCAGTTGTCGTACCAGATTTGAACTTGATGAAGAAAGAATTTCAAATGTATGTATAATAATCTTACATGTTATTTCAATTCTGATCTTAATTTAAAATAATATTAATCGCCTTCTCATGTCAACCAACTGATCATGCTGATCTAAATCCCAGTCGTCTTATTAATATTTGAAAATATGTATGTCAAGGGTTTGCCTATACCAACCCTAATGTTTGGTGCCTAGTCTTAAGTTTTTTGTTTGTTTGTATTTGTTTGTTTGTTTGTTTGTTTTTTGTCATTCTCGTACTAGCACCGTTAAAAACAAAATATATAAACGTGCAAAAATTATACAAAACGTGACCATTCGTGGAATCTACTGTAACAGGAGTCAGATTCTCGTATGTTGTATGGCTTCGTTGTCGGTTTGACGTTTCCCGTTATAATAAACCCGAGTTCACGGAATAAATACAAACATGAAGTATAAACATGTCGTTTATTTACATCCTTTTCAACATAAAAATATGCCAACATACAGTATATAAGACAGAAAGGCAACGAATATACGTTATTGGTAAACATTTGTTCACTTGTAGATCAACTGGCATGTCTTAAAAGCCACCCGCCCTACCCTCTGTATGTATCCCCAAAATGGGATAAATTCCTTGTGCTTTGTTCAGCGTCTACATCCCGAATCCCCTTGTCCCGGTGAGGACGGCAGTATTTATAGTTCCCCGGTGACCAAGCCCGGCCGGGCTGACCCGATCACGTGCACAATGGAGCCAGAAAGATCTGTGACCCGGTGAGAATTTCAATGGCCGTGCTCAGAAGGAAAAAGTATGGAACTATAAATAATACTAACCTTAACCTAAAATAAATGAGAATAAACAAGTAAACAATGTAATCCCATCACACTCCCCCTCTCTTAGGACCTAATGTGCCTTCACATTAGTCCCAAGATTGGTGAGATATTCAACTCTAATGTAAATATAAATATCAGAATAAAAGAATTAGTGCCATTTTGTATCATGAAATTTAACTCAATGTCACACGGATATAATAAATAAAATTTAAAAGTTCATGACAGTACTACAGTACACTTCTCGGAGTATAATGTCTTTAATGGTGACGAAGGTAATCTTGAAGATCAAGGTAAGTCTAGGGTGTTTCCTCCACGATCCAACATCAGTGTCTTAATCTTTAACCTGTACAACATTGGCGCAATTGCCAAGTAAATCCTTTCTCTGTGCTTGTAACAACACAACAGCTTAACTCTGCACAAAAAAGTTCAGTTAAAAATCCAAGTTTTACTAGACATCTGGAACAGTAACAACAAAGAAGCAAATTCTTCTTTAAATAAAACCCATGCTATCAAAGCCTATAACATCCTATCCTCAAACACTACACCAAAGATCAGGTGCCCCAACACGTAGTTCTATGCGTCACCGAAAGCACAAAGCCCATGGTATTACTATAAACGCATATAATACGCATTTCGATACTTTCATCCATACAAACTGGTTGTTTGTAAATTAAAAACAATCAAAGTTGAATTAACAATAATGTCCATATAAAACGATTTCACATCATTAAGTTTCATCTCTTGGAATTCAGTATTTCCCCAAACAATATCCACAAACGTGTAGACAGCGTACCCATGGTGAACCAGTAATTAGGTCCGAAAAATGTATATGCAATAAAGGCTGAAAACATAAGCCTACACCTATCCCATGCCATTCACCAGCACCTAAGGTTAATCCACCAAAATTGCTAATATACACCACCGAAAGCAGCTTCCCACGCCAGGTATTGAATGTCTTTCTACTGTTAATCTTCCATACAGCAACAACTCCCATAGGACATGAACATATTCCAGATAACTCAACTTCCTATCATCGCTTTCCTCTCTATAACATTAACCAACGTGCAGATTTATTCGCTTACTATAACAATATTCGAAACAAAGCGTTTAGGCCACTGAAATAAATTCAGTCTTAAAATCCCTTGTATACACTGGAGGAAACCACTTTGTAATGATAACAATGTGATTAAGAAATTCTGAATGCTGATAGAAGTACAATTAAGTCGTCCTTAAATATCCAAATACAAAAACAAAAATAAACTTCTGTACCGCTCAAAGTAGCAGTTCCTTACTCCTATAAAGCCTTCGTGACAATCAGCATCAACAAGCACCTGCTCCTTACGACTATGAGAGCAAAAATTTATGTTGCAAGATATTTGTACAAAATAAGTGTTATGCGTCGATCAATCCAATATGTAAAATATACAAATGTACATCCATACTGAAATAAAAATGACAATTGCTGTCATATAAAATCCCATTTGTTTTGTTGTGGTACCTAAATGGTGCCTCTAAATTCCTAAGCTGTCATGTGACGTGACGTTACATCGAAGATCATTGAGTGACGTCATTTTGTAAACATGGCGTTTCAAAATATTTGTCTGTAGACGTGAGTAACATGAACGTTTTCATAGTAATTTCGGAACGATATTTAGACATAAAGGCTGTGCAATAAATCTAGGATACAGTGAAGAACATTCGAGAACAAAATGTTCTCTATTCATTCCTACGATGTGCTCTGAACTTCTAAAATCAGTCTTGTGGATTCGAGATCACAAAAATGTAACTAAAAAAATAGGTAGGGTCGGCTTGTCGTTATAACTTAACAAATTTCGGTTTTACGGATGTTCCATGGTGGATAACATTAACAGTACAGTTACATTACAGATAAAAATCTGTCTGATTGAATCTCCAAAATCAGACATTTGTATTCCTCAAAATAGAACAAACTAAATGTCTGTAAAATATCCCGCGGATGAACCCCCATTGTAACAGAAGTCAGATTCTCGTATGTTGTATGGCTTCGTTGTCGGTTTGACGTTTCCCGTTATAATAAACCCGAGTTCACTGGATAAATACAAACATGAAGTATAAACATGTCGTTTATTTACAAATTTTTCAACATAGAAATATGCCAACATACAGTATATAAGACAGAAAGGCAACGAATATACGTTATTGGTAAACATTTGTTCACTTGTAGATCAACTGGCATGTCTTAAAAGCCACCCGCCCTACCCTCTGTATGTATCCCCAAAATGGGATAAATTCCTTGTGCTTTGTTCAGCGTCTACATCCCGAATCCCCTTGTCCCGGTGAGGACGGCAGTATTTATAGTTCCCCGGTGACCAAGCCCGGCCGGGCTGACCCGATCACGTGCACAATGGAGCCAGAAAGATCTGTGACCCGGTGAGAATTTCAATGGCCGTGCTCAGAAGGAAAAAGTATGGAACTATAAATAATACTAACCTTAACCTAAAATAAATGAGAATAAACAAGTAAACAATGTAATCCCATCACACTACGTTTATCTTTATTTGAAATGCAAAATTATATCCCGAAGGCCGCCCGGCGGGTTGACAGCATCATTTAAACATTAAAATAACATAAATACAAAGTAGAACGGAAATAAATCAATACTATGGACTTTTTTTATAAACGGAGCAACAAACCGCATAAGATCGTAAGAAGATAAAATGAGTTTTAGTTTTTCAAAAGGTGAATAATTATTTATACTTGGTTGTATGTCAATGATATGATTAAAGCAATCCTGTCTTAACATGTCATATCAGTTGTTCTGTTCGTACGGTGTTTTTGCATACAATGTCAGCTGTGTTTGAAGGCAAATGTTTATCAAATTTCGGAGATGGGTTACTTAGATTACCATTTTGTTGTATATTTTAGCTTATTTCTCATTCAATTTTAGATGATAAGCCAGTATTTTACATATGACAGTCGAATTATGTCATGGTACATTTATATTTCACATTTACATAATATTAGGGTCTTGTGACGGTTATATGCGAAATACTTGCCAGGTCTGAGTGACATATTACCCTCGCGGTTATATACGAAATATTTGCCAGGTCTGAGTGACATATTACCCTCGCGGTTATATGCGAAATATTTGCCAGGTATGAGTGCCATACAACCGTCACAAGACCCTGATATTATTATACTTCATGCAACGAATTCATCTAACTTAAAATTAATTCACTTTTCTCATGTAAAAAGCTAACTGATACATTTCTTACTGTAAGTATTCATGAAAAGCGCTCTATTTTTGTAACCATAAATATACACAAAAACTCACGTGACATATAAAGCCACACGCGGGGATATTACTGTAGTTCATATGCCCAAGGACGTATAACTAACATATACGTCCTTGATATGCCATATTTGCCGAATAAATGTACACAAGAACTCACGCGACATATAAAGCCACACGCGGGCATATTACTGTAGTTCATATGCCATTTTTGCCGGATAGGTTGGAATTTATATATGAATTATTAAATGTACCAAATATCACAGTTGTTTCTGGCATGAAGTATAATAATTCCTAACATTATTTCTGCCTTGCCATTGTACGTATCCGTACCCGAATTTATAGTAAGACACGAGAGAAAAGAATTGTTTACGTGATCAGTTGATCCAGTGTAAGGTTGATACAGCACAAAACAGAAAAAAAACTTTGCAAAGTAGATGAAGTGAAGTAAAAATAATTTTTGTGAGGAACTCGCTTCGCCTAGCTGTTCATACGGTATTACGCGTCAATTAATACGAGTAATGCGCGTAAATTTCTCGTTCTACGCTAATTACGGGCGGGGTAGGGTGGAATTTGGCAAGGTTACAGGCCTAAAAATTGCAGGCTTATGATTTTCAGCGAAACAAATTTCAGAAGCGGAGAAAATTTCGAAGCTTATTGATTGGAAGTCTCAACAAAAAAATTAAAAGCATAATAAGACACAAAATTCAAGTAAATCTATCCCCTTATACTCACAAAAAAAAAATAAAACAACTCAAATATAATATACACATCAAATTAAATTACAAGGCACGAAACAAAAGACAAACCTACGAAAACAAAAAATCTAATACAAAAATGTACTCTGTTTAAACTTATCAAAAGATTTTAATTTAAAAAAGCCATTAATTTTACCTCCATTAGTGTTGACAAAATGGATTGGTATAGCCGTCTCCTAGT
Source organism: Mytilisepta virgata (assembly GCA_028015205.1). Lineage (NCBI taxonomy): Eukaryota > Metazoa > Mollusca > Bivalvia > Mytilida > Mytilidae > Mytilisepta > Mytilisepta virgata. The sequence continues at coordinate 37,999,726 of CM051519.1, forward strand.
GGAACATTCAAGAACACCTGGACAGTTAGACGGCATGCCAATACCAATATATGTGTTGAAGAAGATGTATGAAAAGCGGAACTATCTCAAATCAGTCGGTGAGAAAGAGTTTATAATGATAACAAATAAATGGAGAGCAGACTTTCGAAAAAGTATTTAAAGCAGCCTCAAATTTCATAATTTTACTATTCTTTATTTTATTTTGTCAAAGAGTTGTCTTTGCTTTTCCTTCGAAATATCTATTCTATATAAATACATTATAGTTTAGTGAACATTTTTTTCGATATTAAAGCTATATATTTGACACAGTATATTTTCTGATATCTTACGGATTAGATGCGGGGGGGGGGTAGGTTTAAAAGTCCAATGCATGTGTCAAATGGCTTTATTGATTAAACCAGTTAGATTGTGTTCTGCTATTTTGAAAACAAAACAAAAATGTTCAATAGTGTAAACATAATCCAAATGTACAGGTGTACTAAATATATATTTTTTTTATTAATCACTTTTTCAGTTTTTCCAGACTTTATGGAAATCGCATATTGTGTAGCCTTTACTGCATGTGCTCTTCATACCAACATTAATAACGGGGAATTAAAAAGACCTAATATCTACAAAAATAAGACGTAAGTGCGTACATTTACTTTGTACCCCTTTCTAAAAACAGGGTCATTGGCGAAGGAATGGTTACTTTATATGCTCGGGACTTAAAATCCACAAGAAGAAGACATCAGTAGCCAAAATATAAATACCTGATAATTTGCTTAATAAAATAAATGTGTGGATAGAAAGGCTATTTTATTTTTTTTTTAATATATAGGTCAATTTTTACCGATTTCTCCTGACTAAATATTGCTTAATGGGCAAAATGCCATTTCAGTTCATTTAAAAATAATTTTCTTATTCTGTATGTATATAGTGTGTTTACATGTACCAACGCAATGACATTTTTGCTTGAACGAAATTTATTTACAGCTTTGAAGGAACATTTCTAAGATGCCAGACCAAAATAAGAGCAAGTCTGATGAACATAATTAGTGAACACATGAAACTTATAACTGCCTTAGACAGAACACAAAGGGTAAATAAAATCCTAAGTTTCGGTGAATATAGATATATATAAATTATATGAATTCTGGAATCAACTACGCCTCAATAAAAGTAAAAAAATGGTTCAAAAATAGCGAATTACAATTAAGCTGTAAGTTTTCACTTTTCTCTGCTTATTTTCGGTTTTTGAAATATTTTTATTTGCTCTTATATGCGTTATTATGGTGTGATTTACCATATTTGGTTAGGAAACAGTGGATAAAATGACAGAATTAGGCACAAAAAGACACAACAAACTGGTAGAACTCAAAGCAGGAGCTGCTGATTTCAGCAGTAATATTAAGAAGGTAAACTTATTGTTAGCCGCTGATATTATTAGTTTGTAAAAGTATTTACTTCATCGTTCTGACAATACTAAGGTTTTTATAACTTTCAGTCCATGCAGATAACAGATGCCTCTCTCGAATCTTTTACTTACCGTGATAAATTCTGTGTGTAAACCCTAAGTACTGCCCGAGATAAAAATCGAAAACTTCTGTTCTAAATGCAGAAAAAATGAATGAAACATGGTGAATCCAAGGTGGAATAGTTATGTTCTGTTCAAGTGAACTTTTTGTTCTCCTAGCCATTTTCTTATTGTACGTATGTTCTTATTACGACATTTGTTCATTTGAATATTTTTCAGTAAACTTACAAAATTTGTATATTTTATGTTTTGTGTAAAAAGGAATTTGGAATTAATACTTATAGTATAAATAATCTTGATATTCGAATAGCTACAACGAGTGAACGAACGACACATTATTTCGCAAATGGGCGCATTAATATGAGGTTGGTTTGGAATTTTGGATCAAGTTATACTTTGGTCGGTTAAGCTTACATTGTAAACATCATTGAACTTAAAACGCTTACTTCATTGTTAGACGATGGATGGATGGATGAATGGATGAATTGTTGTTTAACGTCCAGTTGCAACCAGGTGCATATCAGGACGAGAACATGTTGATATGATAATGAATATGATCCCTGCTTGGTACTAGACCGATACGCTGAGCCGGATTTTTAATGTGCTAGCTCAAGAGGTAACTGTCAGCAGGAAGACATATCACCCCACTCGAACACATTATACTGACTCCGAGCCGACCAGTAGATCTTTGCCCTTGCCCTTACTCCTAGATGCCGCGTGCTTGGCGGAGAAGCAGCAAATACCAGTCTTAATGTCTTTGGTTTGACCCGACCGGGGATCAAACCCCCGACCTTCAGCACTTGAGTCGAGCACGCTACCACGAGACCACCAAGGCGGTTCAGTGTTAGACGAATGCCTCGTCAAAAATATATAACGACTCATTGATACTAAGGAATAATTACATTGTAATTCCCAAACTTTGCCTTGATATGAAATTCTGAAAAAGTATTTTGAAACCTTCATGAAAAAAGCTCAAATTATTTATTTTACAGATTGCAAAACAAATGGAAATTCATATATTGAGGAATATTAGCGACAGAATTCGAAAAATTCAGGAGAACTTAACGACAGTTCTGAATAGTTGTGAGAAAAATTCCAGGTAACAACAAAATATCTAAACAAACCGCAGTATGTGATATTATAATTGTATATAATTTGAATTAGTGTTTGTTCAATTTGTGGTTTTCTTCTATGAGGGTATATGACCAAATGGATATATATACATTGTATTGTTTTTTGCCCAATGTTAAATTTCTCCCTCTCGTCTTAGTACAGGATTGAACGTAAATTCATGAAAAGAACCGATATTTTTGATATAAAATTCTTACATATGCATGACAAAAATCCTAGCAAATGAATAGCTTTATTGCAGTTCTTTATCTTAAAGTCATTTCAAGTCTGTTTAATTAATCTAAAGCTTTGAATGGTCGTCGTGTGTCCCATGATCGTATGATGTTAACTTACTATCTGATCATTTGTTTTGAAAATATCTTTGTTGGTCTCCAGTCCGCACACCTTTCATTGATTTATAGCGGACTGGAGAGTAACTATGGAATCTACAAAGGTAAATGCAATGTTAACAACTGTTAACAAATACTAATAAATAATAAGAAATGCATAGAAATTACAAAAAAATATGAACATTTGTTAATCTTTCACTTTTACATGTTTAGAATCCTTCGGACTTTTGTTTTTGAGTGAATCCAGTTTATAAATACATCAATAAACTCTGGAAAAATGTGTTTAAATTTACACAAAATGAACATAATTTAAAAAAACATTGAAAAATTTAAAGAACTTGCAAAAATATGATGATAGTAAAATAAAATTAATTAAAAAAAAATTAAGAGATTGAATTTAAGTTACAGGGCAAGAAAAATCTAACACTGGTTTGGTCAACTTTTGTGGAAAGCTTAACATTCTTCATGTTCAATACTAGTACTATATTCAAATATTCCAGGGGAAGTTCAGATATTAAATAGGTTTCTATATTTTCTTTCGCACACTCTTATTTTGTACTTTATTTGATCAATATACTTTCGTTGTTTCAGAACCAGAGCTTTAAAGAATGCCATACGCCCTCTGTCCATTTTAGTCGACACCAAAGGCTTTTACGATCATTGCAGCCAACATTATTACTTCTCAGATGTAAAGGTAAATATAAAAAGAACTGACATTAGATTTGTCTTTGCATAAATCAGTCACAGAAGTCGGTGACCTAAATATTTAACCTTTCAAACATTTGATTATTACCACCGTAATCGTCGAGTTAAAAACAATGTACAGTGAGTCCATTTTCAGGTATTAAATTTTGCATAATGGTATTTCAACATACGTAGTTATACCAAATATACAAGTCAACAAAAGTAACGATACACGACTGAGTTCGGAATCAAATATCTTGGTAATTAAACCTTTAAAAAACTTAAGTATTAGGACAACAGTGGTTTGCTACTTCATTTCTTGATCTATTTCGTCTCATTTTGAAATTTGGATAAGACTTGAAATGGTGGAAAATGAAAATTTCATAAAAGAGGGTTAAATTAAATTTGCGGAAAATCGAGAAGAAAATCGACACATTTTGTAAAATGAAAATCCAGTGGCTGAAATCAGTAGAAAAAACTCAAATCTTTTGTCACACAAACATTATGATTCACATAACGGGTAAATATACTGTTTTTTTAATTTTCGCTTAAAAAATGTGATTTTTTAATTTTTTATTTCAAACTTTTTGCTAAAAATCCATGCTTTTGATGAGAAAACAATCTACTACGAAAATTAGACGTGTGTTTGAAATTATGAATATATGAAAAATGCATTACCCTGTATCGTTTCTTTTGTTGACGAGTATAGTAAATTGACCTCCGATTTTTTTTTTTTTTTGCGCCGGACTGCAATGATTTTTACATCAGAGGACCGTCAGGGCCTCGGGTGTATTGTCATCACCTAAATTTCCCGCTTATTTGCATATATGCATATATTTAAATTAGTTTTGGAATGATAACCGACCTATAAAAATTATAGACCCGCGGACATTATATAGTGCAAAATAAAATTCCTTATCGCTTCTTTTAAATTCATGTTTTCAATGAATACTCAGATTTTTTTTTTAAATCCAAATTAATAATATGAAAATGTTTTGTCGTTAGAAATATTAGTATATTAATCAAACAATCTTTAATATCAATGACGTACCGAAAAATTGTTGTTGCGGATGAATATATATATATATAGATTTTTGAACTAAAACTGTATGCTATGAACTACTGTTTGGATATATATATGTAGACAAGATTGTCAATGCATGAATAATGCTGTTCTCATTCCCAATGCATCTATACTAGTCATTACAATGTTAATGCCCTTTTTGCTAAGCCGATGGGGGCAGTCAATGTTACCGTTGTCTGTCTGTATGTAAATATCTGTTCATCATGAAAGTGATTTCCGTTTTATAATACTAATATGGCTCAACTGAATGTTATTAAATATATAAACAATGTTTATTATCACCAAAAAAAAAACACATAAATTTAAAGTTTGGATTGTGTCCCTCTTATCATTATAGTTATATTTCCATTTATATGTGGAAATATTTTTACTATCTTAATAATATTTCGAACTCTTATTTGCCGCAGACAAATGTTAAACAAAACACTATTTATTTTAAAGTGCTCATTCCCACAAAAAAAATTATCAAACGCAAAATTGAATGGTGATTCTTTCACTATTCTAGAGACGTGTCCCATAGTAACTAATATGCAAGCAAGTACGACTGATACATTCACAAATTATTTACTGTTATATATAGTTTAGAGTTAGTTTAGAGTTATGTACAACTACATGTTTACATGTATATGCTATGCGATGTGATGAACTTTTTGAAGTTTGATAAATGATTAATTTTTATGAATAATGTATATATTTTAGTCCAATGTATATATTTATAGTTTTTTGCATTTTTTACTATTAATAATAGGTATAGATAGTCTATTGAACTGTATTAAATGGAAATAGCATGAATTCAATGGATAATACAATAATAAATCCAAATGTTTATATATACCAGTTATGACATTTTTTAAAGTTATCTAATGGTCAATCCAAAGTTTGATTGTAACACATGTGATCCTTTTAATCCACTTTAGAATATTAAGAGACTATACAAATGCTAGCTCAGCATACAGATAAATGATTTGAAAACATAACAGATATGCTAAATAAATAATAAAATGCTCAATTCTGTTCATATAATATAGTCCTACATTTGAAAGTCATTATAACTGTATGCTTATTAGCATATATGTTTCTCGTTAAATGTAATATAAAAAAATGTATTTTGGTATATGTGAATATTTTAAGGAATATCAAATAGAAATTTACTACATATTATAGGAAAAGAGAGGTTCACGAAGGGTTAGAATGGCCCTAAATTGGTCAAGCGATTACAAATTTCAAATAGATATACTTGTGATAATTCTATTAATACTAAACTATACTATTTTGGCACCTACTATTAAATATCTTGAAGCTATGACCCCATAATTATACATTATTTGTATTTTTGGTCAATTTTGTCTGAAATTTATATGTTTTGGCATAATTAACCATGGCTGCCATACAATTCCGAAAAGTTTTTATTTTGATGAATTCTTTATCAAATTTTGAGTCTTTCGGTTACAAAACATTTTGGGTTGTAGATGGTGGCCAAATTTTCCTAAAGCTTTCATGTCTGAAAATTGCACCAAATCATTATATATATTTGGACAAAATGGGCCTAATTTGGAGAATGTAATGTACTATTATAAAAGAACTGATTTATTGAGCGTTAATACATTTGAAATCGACCAATTTACGAATCAAATTGTGAACTATTTGGAGTTTAATTGTAAGATTTATATTTTAGACCGTTTTGGGCTATAAATGAACTGTGTCCTTTGAATAAGTGATATCACAATAACCATAATACTAAGTACATGTTAGAAAATAGCACTTTTACAGTACATTGTTAAAAATGAATACATTCCAACAATGACCAATATTAATGATGTAATATGAGATTATATATATACTGTTTTATATTGTTACATATATAAATGAAAATTGAAACCAAACTGTTGTCATTATTAAAAAAAAGAAACGAAAAGGGAGGTATGATTGGTAATCAGACACAGAAACAAATGATGAAAAAGAAATAAAGCTAACCATACAACATCTTTACAATCAGAAAAAAACTATACTAAAATCAGTTAGAAATAGCCATGAAATGACAAATATTAAACAATATAAATCAGAAAACTAATGGCCACATCAATGTAAAAACAGAAAATCAAAAGATATACACCAAAGAATTACAAGCCCTGTTTTACAGGCCTCTAAGGACCGACGCATTCATATTGTAGTTGTGATCTATATGTATGGTGCAAAATCATCTCATTGCTACTACTCATCCAGAGCACTTGAGATCACCCCAACTATTGGTGGGGTTAAGTTGCTCAGGCTTTAGTTTTCTATGTTGTTTCTAGTGTACTCTTATTTGTCTTTTTCAGTTTTAGACATAATATTATCGATATATGAGTTTACTGTTCATGTGGTATCTTTCACCCAAATATTACAATTTATCTGTTTTAATATGATTGTCTTGACCTATTTCTCATAATTCAGTGACTAGTCAAAAAAATATTTGCTATGTTGATTCTCTGTTATAAGTAATAAGCTAAAGATTTTTGCAAGTGTGCAACTATACGGTCAAAATGCCAATCTAGCAGTTCTCATTTGACCACGTCAACATTTCATGGATAATTCACAAAGATAAGTTTCTTACTATAAGACAGTATCTCAGATATGATAGCAAATTACATTATGTGTACTATATTGTAAGGTGAACATCTGTCTGGCAGGTACTATATAAACACCTGTCATTTATCAATAATCCAACATAACTTGAGGTCCTCTGATGTTCAGTACCTCAGTACTTTGATTAATATACATTGTTACTGTCAAAGGGATAGGTCTTGCCATCACATCTGTTTTACCAGAAAACAAGCGAATTGATAAACAGTTTCGGTTACAAAAAGGTAGACATTTGCATCTACCATATGACCATTTTATGATTTATTCATTCCTTTTCTTGTGTGTACATTGGACGAGGATAACTTGTCTGTTGCCAGTATACCCAGTCAGAAAATGACATCCGAAATTTTCACGACTGTAGTAAAGTAAATTAATAAGAAGTAAACAAACAACTATATGATAAAGAACGATCCTGGTGCATAAAATCAAATAGAGAAATACAAAAACTTATTCGAACTTGAGATACATGTATATTGCAAACTCATTAAAATTTAGCTTTAAGAAGAAACGTGATAGCCACGATGAATGGAAAATAAATCAAGAGAAATACAACTTCAAGAATCTAGCTCAAATTAAATCATTTTAAATGGTAGGCGATGGCGATTGCCATTTAAAGGTGTGCATTAGCACGCGCTTTTTATATCGACTATTGTACATCGCAATGCCACGCAAATTAACTACATGGAAAAAGAACGTGCCAAGACAAGCCTTTTACGGTAGTCATCTCATTCACTCAGTTAACTGTGGCTGTCTATTCTGGTTTTCCACTCCATGATCGGCTCTTATTTAGTGTTGATCTTTTTTTGAAATGTTTTAAGTTTCATCGAAATTGTTGCCATATTGTTTATATCTTTTTAGGATCAATTACCCGGACAAACTAACCTCTGCAAGGCTTTTTTCAAACGTGAAAGATGTTGGAAGGCTGGAGATTCACGGAACAGCACTAGTGGTGAGTTTTTTCTTTATTACTTGGAGACCGTCGTGGTGCTATATTTTTAGAGAGTAAATTACAGACTCTAGTTATAAAAAAAAACACCTTGTCCTTCATAACTTCATGAACGTGACTTCATGAATCTGATATTTTTTTTTAATTTAATGTAAAAATAATATTATCTGTATCAAAACCAATTGCAACCAGTCAAAAAACAAGCGGGTAATATCAGTAATTCTAGTGCCAGAAATCAATTAACACATCTGACAAAATAACTGACTTTTAAAGCAGAGAAACTGCGCCTTTATTGTTGTTCTTCATTTTAATGTCACTAAGATCTTAATTCAACATGGAGAAAGGCAATGCAGGAATTTGAAAAATAGGCAGGCTAAAAAATATGGCAAAAATTAGGCTCAAAAAGTGATGTTAAATAAAAAGGCGGAACTAGATATCACATGGAATAAAATAGTTATTAATAATTATATTTTTCAAAATAGTAGGGTGCTGAAAAAAAGATGGCCAGGCTAAAGGATGCCACGAAAAAAACCAGGAACCCAGATTAAATGGTGGTTCCGTAGGGGTGTCTCGCTAAATATACCAGTAATTGTTTTCTATTTTGAGTTCATAGATCTTTCGCCTGACATAACTTTATTTATATTACAGATGAACTTTATTCAAATGAGACCTACTGGGCGGTAACTGAGATGCCTAAATCCGACCATTTGACTGGAGACAAAATCAATGAACAAAGTAATCTTTATTTGTTATTTTTATTCTACAGTTGTGATAAATTGTTTGAAATATAAGAAACAATAAAGAACTTGTTAGTGAAAGAGACGAACAAGGAAAAAAGTATGGCCATTAACAAGGAACAACAATCTAACTGCAAGATAAGCACTAAATGGACCTGGAAAAAGGGGTGTCAAAAATAAAAATGAACTAGATCACTAAATGGACCTGGAAAAAGGGGTGTCAAATTAAAAATGAAGTTGATGATGACAGCTATCCCCACTTTCCCCACATTTTGCATCTCTGGTGTATCAAATGCTGAACACAATCATATGATTGACTATGAACCCCAATTTTTGAAAATAAAAATTCTAAAATCTTATTGTGCATCTAGACACCAGCTTATCTCCGTTGGCATTACAATTGCAATTCTCTTTATGACATTAAAATAACATCCTTTTTTTTTATTTAGGAGTAAAAGTGAAATGTGGAATGAAGCTGATGGACGAATCTGTGAAATTTGGCTGGTACAGGAAACGCAGTTTAGAAAAGAAAACTTGGGTACTTATTAAGGTCGAATGAAGCGATGATTAGAAAGATGCGTTATATTCGTAGTTTATTATTATCATTCATTATGTTGCAATTTTATTTATTTTCAATAAAACTTTGTATATTATTGTGTTCGGTTATATCCACGTTCAAAAGGTACATCATGCTAAAACATTAACGAAGTACAAAATCAGACAGTTCAAAGTGTTGTGGTTTATACAAAAAAGTTTTAACGTGAATTTTCCCATATGATTCTCCGTTTCAAATTGCTGTATTGGCCATTTTGGTTAGCACTTCATATTTATCGGACACATTTCTGAAAGAGGAGCAGCTAAAGACCATTGTTGCCAACTTGGTTCCAATTGGTGGTTTGACGCAAAAAGAATTTTCTGATATGGACCTATGTTAAACTAAGTTTGGGTGTGCTGGCCATTCTGCTTGACAGTCCAAGTCATGGGATAAAAGTTTTAAAGAGGACGCATGCTGCCATGTTCTATTTGACACAGAGGTTTCAGACAAGGAGAGTTTTGAGTGAATGTTTCCATAGTGTCATATGTTAAATTAAGTTCCGATATGGTGTCAACATGGATGACAGACCAGGTCATTAAACATAGTTCTGAATGGGGATTACCTAAGGACCATTGCTACCAAGTTTGGATTCAAGTGGCTCGGTGATTGTAGACAAGATTTTTAAATGAATTTTCCCATATGGTCCTTTCTTAAACTAAGTTCGATTGGGTGCAGCTTTCTTTGTTCAATGTCTGGGTCATAGGACACAAGTCTGAAAGACGACCATCTAAGGACCATTGATGCCAAATTTCGGTAGTTTCAGGCTAATAGATTTTCTGATGAATTTTTCCGTAGGGTCCTATGTTAAACTAACGGTTCGGCTATTGCTGCAATCTTTGTTGAAAGTAAAGGATTATCGGACACAAGTGTGAAAGAGAACGACCTACTAAGAAGCATTGCTGCCAGGTTTGCTTCCAAGGTGCCCATTTATTTCAGAAAAGAAGATTTTTACAAGAAATGTCCCATAGGGCATATTTTAAACAAAATTGGACCCTGGTGTTCATCTTGGTTAACTTTCCGGGTCATCAGACATATTTCTGAATGAGAATCGCCTACATAATGACAATTGCTGCCAGGTTTGGTTCTAATTGGCGCAGTGGTTTTTAGACCAAAATCCAAATTTTAAATGAATTTTCCATAGAGTCTTATGTTAGACTAAGATCGGTTGTAGTTTCACAAAAGAAGGTTTTTAAAATTCATTCCCTCCTTTGTATTTTTAGTAACATCAACCATGTTGGTTGGCAGTCTGAACAGCGGACACAATTTTGGAAGGGTCCATCCAAGAACTAGTCCACCAAAGTTTGGTCCCAATTGTCGCAGTGGTTTCAGAGGGGATTTTAAAAGGAAATTTTACGACCACGACGGACGCAAAGTAATGGAATACTCCTTTCTCCAAAAATTAATTTATATAGGCTGTGCTTCATTGAGATAACAGCCAAAGACGAACTTAATGACTTTAGCGCTCTACTTTCAAAGAAGCAACCTAACAGTGCTTCCAGCTAGGCGTGTTGAATGGTGGTAATTCGTAACTTGTGTATTTGGAATTGCCAGGTGCCTTTCCTCACAGACCAAAATTACTATAGTAATAAATATGGCAAGCCGTTTTACTATTTATTCTAACTTCATATACAGTTCCTGGTGCCAGTGTGGCAAGTAAAATAAAATCAAATCTGGTTATTATTTTATGTGTAGAAATTTTCAATTTCAAATAAAATGGCTTATAACAACATATTCTTCTTCATCAATATTAATCTCTGTAAAAATGTTCTTTGTAAAAGTATACCAAGTATATATTCCATCTTCAGATATAGACTTATTTAATTTGATAGCTTCTTTATAATTGGTGTGGAAATTTTGTTAGCACGAATCGAATGTCATATATTAATTTAAACACATTTACACATTATGACGTAATATTAAATAAAAATGTTACGAAACAGCTGGTTGTACTTAAACAATTCACACTTTGACAGTGATTTATCGAATGGACTAATTATTCCATTTAAATACCTTTGTAGTTTAATAATTATTTTAAAATTGTGTATTTCAGTTTGTTTGTTGTTGTTGTTTTTTTTTGTGTGTGTGTGTGTCGTTTTTACTTTGACGTACTTTATTTTAAAATTCTCCTCACACAGCTTATGTTAAGAATGCAGAAGATGGGGAAGTAGTTTAATATTTCATAAAAAAAAAACAACACAAGTGGGAGAGGGGGCGCGACACTCCTTTTAGCACGAAAAATGAAAACACGTGACATACTGCGGGAAATTCAAGATCTTAGAACGATGGCGTCTACAACAACACAAAAGCCAAATGCAGTTGAGAATGTTCCTGGGGAAGTAAAAGCAATGAATAAAAATTTAGATTTGACAAGACAGGTAAACAATAGGTCAAAAACTAGAGCATTAAACGTGTAGTTCAAAATGAGGACCCGGAGATGCATAATTTCAGAACTCGTTTGTCTTTGACTTTGGTCTACTGTACTGTAGTCTACAGGTAGTTTCGAGAGAAGCTGTTGGCGGTTTGATATATGCATATTTCTGTTCGTAATTTCATCAGCTATGTAACATTACGCCCTTACTTAGTGAAAATTGACAAAGTCGGCAAAATTAATCTTTGTAATCAACAGTCTTTGAACAGATGATTATTCTATGTAAAAAGGGGGGGGGGGGGGGGGTAACTCAATTTTATATAGATTTAGTAGTCCTATAATATATGAACTCGGGGGCATTATTTTCTATTTCTATTTTCTTTTTACTGATTTTGCTATTTTTCTTTTTTTTTTTTATTATTATCAATGTGCCATCCGAGGTCATATCGTTTATGCCCAAAAACGCATAGCATTTAAAAAAAATTAATTCTGCTTTGACCATCCACGTAAATGTTTTAAATGCATTAAGAAGTGATTACTTACCTGAATTATGGTGATTATATTGATTGTTTCTCCTTAAATGATCCAAAAGAAAGGAAAGTTTATCCATATCATTGATGTTGACACCGGGGAAATTCAAAAACTGTGGTCAATTAAAAAATCGAAATTGAGAACAAAACGAAATTTTTCCCAGTTATATTCCTCCGTTATTGGAGCACCAGTGTCACAGTATACTAAAGTTAAGTAATGATGGATTTAAAAAAAAATCTGTAATTTTTAAATACATTACTTGTACAAAATTAATGTGTCGAAAAAGTTCGTTTTGTACGATTCTGACGTCACGATCAGATTTATACACTCAGCAAAATTTAAAATATGGCGGAACACAACAAACGATCAGTTCGGTATGAACATGCATATATTTATTAAGGAATTTAGTCTTTCCCAACAATGTAAGTACATTTTTTCATTCACTTTTTTTGTCTTTTATTGGTACATGTCCATTATTGTAGTGTACCGTGTATGCTATTTTAGATTTTCACAATATTATTTCCGCCGTCAAACCAGGGCGGAAAGTGCTAAAGGAAAATGACGATATTCAATATGACTTCGCATTAAAAAAAAAAATGAAAATATCAGCATGAAAACGTTAAATAGTGAATATATAATGCGAAGGCATATATTATAGGACTAATAGATTTAGTAAATTACCTTTGTACGTACATACGTACGTCCCGATTCGGTTTGCGTTTAGCTCCATTTCTCAGAAACCTATGGTTATATATCCACTCCAGGAACGGTCGATACTTATTATTTCATACACGTACGCTTGTAGAAATAAATAATTATTGTATTGCTCTAGCTTGCCCTAAACAAATGGAAGGGTTGATCACCCTTGATGTCCTTTGAGTCTCATAAATGTACCCTTTCTTTCAGAAGATGTTTTTGTTGTCATTTATTGACCAAATTAAGTTCAATGTTTTAAGTATCTTTTGCTGTTACAGAAAAAATCTGCAGAGTTACTCCCCTTTGATAATCAATTTTCTTTTCAATTTAAATTCTTTCTGACAAGGAAAACATAAAATTTATATTTAATTGTTGAAAAACAAATAAAAAATGAATTTTGAGAAAATATTGTATTCTTCTTTTGAAAAAAATGTGTGTTTCCTAAACTTTTTTGTACACATAATTTTATGTAAAACATTTGTAATTCTTTTATGACTTGTGAAAAGTTGTAAACTACCGGTAACAAATTCTTGAAATCTTGTGTAGTCATTTTGTTGCTTCAGTTTTGATAAATACATCAAATTCATATGAAGCTACAATGTACATGTACAAATGTTATAAGTGACATTAACATAAAAAAAAATTAACTTTGGTTATATCTTTAAGAATATTTCAACGGGAAATTGATAGCATATAATGAACATGCTCATGTTAATTGTGACTGATGAAACTTGTTTTCAGTCATTTTACCTGTTCTTGATTGACTTTAATAAGTTATGTATGAAATGAGATAATGACTACTGTAGAGAATTAACATGCATTATTTGACTCAGTCTTAGGCTGATTGAGTAGGGGCTTCACACCCTCCACCTCCAAATCAATTTTGAAAAGAAGAATAAAACAGACAAGACACATAAAAATAAAAAAGCAAGAAAAGATCAATGAGGCAATAGGTCAATCAAGGTTAAACTGTATACATGTAGTATCTCTCTTTTGCATAGCTCTGTCCTTAGATAATTTTGACATAACCCCTTTTGGTCATTATGGCATTCTTCGAATTTGCTCTTTAAACTTTTATATGTCAAATTTGAGGTTATGATTTGTCTTTCTGCATTCAGTTTAATATGCAAGTTACATGTATAAATTATTTATGTAAAGCTGACATACATTCACCGTTCAAATTTGGTCTCAATCTGTTTATATAAAAACAATTTGGATTTATTGGTTAGGTTTGATAGCTTTAACATTATTTGTTCTTCATATTTATTTTCTACAGTTTGTCTAATAGAACGTTTCAAATTATTTTTTATATTATGAAAAGGTTTATCATAATTGGTTAGGTCTAGATGAAATTCTTTTAAAATTTTTATGGCATGTGTATACCAGGTATACAAGCCTTCGTTATCTAAATTTTTGTTTACATGATACATGTATGCTTCCTTCAGCAAAGGATTAATTTTGTCAGAATTAAGTCATAACTTGAATTTTAATAAAAGATTCAATAGGGAACCTTCCAAGTTCAGTTTTGGCAGCAATATTGCATGCTGTTTATAGATAAATAAATATTAAAAAATTAAATGGCAATAATAAAAAAGTTGTGTCAAAAGGTGCAAATATTTTTGCTCATACAATGTATCTGTAACAGAAATTTTCTTCCAAGTTTGGAGCACCACTGCATATTTTCCTTTTTCTTTTTTTTTTAAATTATATTCACGATTTTAATTAAACTTTAACAATAGTACAATAGGCCTACATTGTGTTTGTATGGTACTACCATGGTCAAAATCATGCAGGAATATACGTTTAAAAAGTGGCGTTGAGTTCTAGGACTCACCATTCTGAAAAATGACGAGTCCTCGTCATGAAAAATTCTTAGTGAGAACCCTGTCACATGTTTGAATGAGTTTAAACTTCTCCCAATTTGGTCTTCGAGGGAGAAGTCATTTCTCCCAAAAGCTAAAGTCTAGATTATATCCTGAAACCAACTTCAGATTGTGCATATTCAATATATTTGCTATAAAATACTGCTGCATACTTTATAAAAAAAATCTACAATGTTAATAAACGGATACATATATCATGATGGGGAGGGAAATTTGTAAAAAATACAAGTCGAGAGAATAATTTAATAAAACACAGCATTGATAAAGATATTACAAGCATCTCAACCGCTGGATATATAAGAATACACAAGCTTTAACCAATCATAATTTGATTCTTAAATAAGATGTAATTAAAATGTTTATTTTGTAGAATCAACATCAAAACAGAAGAACTCTCCAGACAATCCAGTATTCAACAGGTGGACCTATATCACCAATAAGAAAGATAGTTGTAAGTTGTTTTAAAGTGATATTTCTGATTACTTTCATTGTATGAATGATCCTCAGAGAGTGGTACAAGCTTATTTTCGTGGAAAGGGTTTGCCACTTTTATTTCACATGTCATCTTGCTGGAACATCATTATTGCATCACTGTGTTCAATGCAAATCGATAGAATGTAATGTGTCCATTCCTATTTCTTCAAGAGTTATTTTGTTCATTATGAATTTTCAGTTAAAACCAACACAAAAAGGTTAAAAAATGAGAGACAGATATTGCAGAACAGTATACATTTAGTCAAGGACTTAAAATAAAAACATGAATATTTATGTTTTTTCTCATGACAGTCAAGTATCAAAATTTTGAAAGATGAAAGATTTTTGCTTCAAATGTTTTGTAGAAACCTCAGAAGAAGAATTTTATACAAAAAATTCAAAAGCCGATCACAGTTTTCTGTGACCCTCCACAGAAAAGATTAGACGATAAAGCTAGTCAGACAGAGAAAGCACAAAATGGTGGTAATTCCGAGGCATATAATATGTTGGTATCAGGTAAGTAGACATTAGAAATTTGAAAAGTCAATCGCATACATGTAAAAACACTTTCAGAAAAAAACCATGTTACATGTAGATCCACCATTGACCAATCCTAGAGATATAATTTTACTATTTGGTAGAAACTAAAGCCCCATCTTAAGCTCTCAAAGTAAAATAAAAAGAAGGGTAGCTTCAGTTTTTCTGTCCGGTAAGGGTTAAGGTCAATTAGTGATGAAAATCTGGTTCTCTGTCACTTAGTGTCTTGTTACGTAAGTCATATCACATCTTTTATTAGATAGATACATTTGTACACATGTATATATTGGGGTAAACATGCATTCTTGTGTAATACTGCATTTTGTGTTTGAGGCAGCCCACATAAGACAAAGTCATATGAGTATATCTTACATGGATCTGGTTCTGACTTGATATACAGTCAAACCTCAATAAGTCGAGGATGAAGGGACTACAAAAGAGTGTCCGAGTTGTCGAGTGGTTGAGTATGCTTGGCACCCGTAAACTGTTAAATTTAAGGGTGAATCTGATATCTTGTAATGGTAAACATGTCATGCTAACCGTTATACAAACAAATATTATTTGTTTGATTAAAAAGTGATTTCAAAAGTGTCAGTTAACCGAGTTTGACACATTGAGGTTCGACTGTATTTCATTTGTAAAATTAAATTAAGTCAGTCAAGAAAGTTTAACAAGAATTAGGACATGATTTGACAGTCGTATCAGTCTGATTGTGTTAAATTTGCCTGTTAACATATTGTGCAATTAATTTTCAATTGAAATTTTATAATCAAGACATTATCAAAGTCAAATTTGAATGTAAATGTTATTATTAAATGGTCTCATCTGAAATGTTGAATATTATATGAAATTGGATTTTGAAAAAATGGCAAAACTATACCTGTGCCATTTTGTTTGTAAACTTATGAAAAGTAAGAATTGCTTTCTTTCTTTTGAATAAACTTTCTTAGTTACAAAAAAATGCTGAGCTGGCAATTTGAGGTATGTTTTGAAAATTTTCGGAAACTGGAATCTCCATTTCACATGCCTTCATATTGTATACATCAGAAGACCATAATCTAAATTATTTATTAATTCATGTGATTAAATGAATGTGCAAGCTGTAAAAAATGAAAATAGAAATATCATGGTTTTTGTTTCAAATGATTTTTTATGTGTTTAATTAGTACCAGTTGATATACCCAAATGAGAATCCAGTGCATTTTTTCCAAAACATAAATTTGATGCAATGTCCTCCGTAGTGTGATTTTAATACTCAGTTATATATATTTTTATTACAGAGGAAGTACCAGAATCTTACTGGAAAGATCTAGCAGAAGAAAGAAGAAAGGCATTAGATGAATCCTTACATGAAAATGAACAGGTAGTTATGTCCATATTTTTATCACTTTGCCAAACTTAGTTTTGGAGGGAATGTCAGTGTTCTCCCCAGAAATGTTTAATAGCATTGTGGTAGAAAATTGTTATAGGTTTGTCACAAATCATTGTTTATATTTTAATAAAGGTACTTACGTGTATAAAAATTTGAATAAGATTTCTCATGATTTATGAGAAATAATAACTTATACCCCCCTGGTATGTAGAATTTTACTGGATTTTAATTATTCTGTTTTTCCCTTATGTAAACTTAGGAAAAAGTTAACAGATTACTGCAATAGAATAAAAAATATATTTATTTTGGTCAAAATTAATAGCACACTGGATGTAGTAATTTGTTCATCCTGTATTTACTTATTTAGCATGTTGAGTTCTAGATCTAAGCCATAATTACCAAAGTTATATTAAAGAATAAGTGCAAACATCTTGGGTAATAAATTATCACCTTAATCTACATTAATTTTATGCATGAATTTTTAATTTTTATTTTAATACAAAGAGCAATGGTTGCTGAACTTAGTAAATGTTTGTTAACACTGCTCCAGTTTTTTTTTCTTCGTTAATAATAGATATCATACATGTATGTACATAAATACACATGTACAAGAAGAAACTTTAGAATCTTATAAAAGCAATTGGATAACTTGAACTTTCAAATAATTTGGAGAAGACACATCTGACTCTGACAACTTAGCTTTGATATATGTGTATAAATAATTTTATTTCAGTTACACAAAGAGGTTTCAGATTTGAAGGAAGAGAATGAAAAATTGTCAAAGGTCGCTAATCAAGCAGAATATTTTGCAAATGTATTAAAAGTAAGTAGATTTGTTTTGGTACAGTATTCTCTGTGGGATTCTTTTTTTTTGAAAACTGTTAATTTTACAAATATGAAAATATTCCCCCTTACATGCCTATAATTTAATAATAATCATATAAATGGGGCTTGAAATTTATGAATGATAATATGAAATCAACTTTTTATCTCACTTGGCCAGGAACTATTACATTGAGCATGATCATAAAATTCCATTTAAAATTGTTCAGTGCTTAACATACAGAGTTAGTTGAAATCCAGATTTTAATATACCGTAATTACTCTATTTATTGGACACTAAAATACACCTATTTTTTTTTGGAAAATTGGAAAATAGTCGAAAAATAGAGTTTACGTATTTCCGTCCACATCGTTGTCATTTTTTGACTCCATATGATTGACCTGGTCAATGTACTTTAAGAATATGCAATCCATATAATGGTTCATACTTGCGGTATTGTAGTTGATTTTGCTTTCATGATTTATCTTTTTGTACCGTCAAATTAAGTTAATTGAATGTTGAAGACGAAAACAGTAGCAAACTTCCAACAACCCGCCATGTTGTTGACTAATATGTGGACATCTCACAAATTATTTTTACGATCTGGATTTGGAGCATCTCACAAATGATTTTTACAACACATGTTACATTTGTAGTCTCATCGTTTTTTAGCTCACCTGGATATTGCCAGGGTGAGCTTTTGCCATCACTTGGCGTCCGTTGTCCGTCCGTCCGTCATTAGCTTTTCATTCAAACATCTCCTCAGAAACCATTTGGCCAATTCCAACCAAACTTTGCATGAGTGGTGTATGGAAAGTCCTCAACAAAGTTTCCTCATTTAGTTCTGATTGGTCAAGAAACATGGCCACCAGAGGCAATTCTTGTTTCTGATTGGCTGATTTTCAAAAATCTTCTTCTCTGAAACCGCGGGGCCGATTGGTTTGAAACTTAATAGGAATGATCTATGACATGTCCTCTACAAACGATCCTCAATTTATTTTGATCTGACATAAAACATGGCTGTCGTAGAAAAAAATAGAATATAGGGGTGCATGTGTTGTTTTTGGCTTATAACTTAAAAAACGTTACAGATATCAAAAATCTGACAGGGGTAAAATTGATCAGCATGACAAGATCTACCTACCCTGAAATTTTGAAGGAAATTCCAAAACCCATTTAGGAGTTATTACCCTTTTTTCATCAAATTTTCAAAATTTAACATTTTTCGTCATTTATCTCCAAAACTATTTGAGATAGAAGTGAAATGTAAATTTGAAAAATGTTTGCCATGTTGAGGTCTACATACCCTGAAATTTTAAAGGAAATCCCAAAACCCATTTAGGAGTTATTGCCCTTTTTTTTCAAATTTTCAAAATTTTTTCATTCAAAAATCTTCTCCTCTGAAACCGCTGGGCCGATTGGTTTGAAACTTGATAGGAATGATCTATGACATGTCCTCTACAAACGATCCTCAATTTATTTTGATCTGACATAAAACATGGCTGTCGTAGCTAAAAATAGAATATAGGAGTGCATGTGTTGTTTTTGGCTTATAACTTAAAAACCGTTACAGATATCAAAAATCTGACATGGGGTAAAATTGATCAGCATGACAAGATCTACCTACCCTGGAATTTTGAAGGAAATCCCAAAACCCTTTTAGGAGTTATTGCCCTTTTTTCGTCAAATTTTTAAAATTTAAGAGTTTTCGTCATTTATCTCCAAAACTATTTGAGATAGAAGTGAAATGTAAATCTGAAAAATATTTGCCATGTTGAGGTCTACCTACCCTGAAATTTTAAAGGAAATCCCAAAACCCATTTAGGAGTTATTGCCCTTTTTTGTCAAATAAATTTTCCCTGAACAATTGAACCAATTGCAACAAACTTGGTCAAATAGTTGATTAATTGTCCAATGAAAACCAGACTCCAGGTTCTACTACGCAATTCTGTTCCGAACTCATTTCGGATTTCTTTTTAAAAGTAAACTTCCAGGTAGGAAAAATTCAATAAAATTTACTTAAAAATCTATCTTGTTTCAATGAAATTTATTAAGATAGATAGTTTAAATGGTTTAGAAAGACAAAATAAACACTCGATGAGGACTGGAAGTAATTAACTTACCTAAGAAGTTAAAATTAAGAACAACGATTGCAACTTTGACAATTTTGAATTCGTCGGAAAAATAGAGTTATAAAAAAATTCAATTTTTTAAAAGTGTTGAATAATTGGCCTGTCCAATAATTAGGGTTATTACGGTAATTGTCCCTAGCTGGTCTATTTGCATAAAACATTGGTCCATACTTCAAATTAGTATGGCTGCTGTTACTAAAGACAGAAAACGGTGCTAAGAATAATTTTGATTTAGAACCTAATGTAATGTTTTTATAAACAAAAAAGTGGAACAGGTTGAATATTGGAATAAGCACTTGATTTTTGCTAAAATTATTTTCTATTAGACATTAGCATGTACACATGTATATCAATATATCAATAACTTCATATTCTCTTGCTTGTCCATTTTGCAATTTTAAACGCATGTAATAATTTTTGAAATCATGTTCTCTAAATCTGATGGTTGCTTCCTAAGAATTAGTTTTGGTTTGTTGCTATGCCACTTAATATTTTATACAAATGGAAATTTGGAAAATCATAGTTTTAAACTCTTGAAGTCTTCTTGAAAACCACTCCACCTATGCCCCCTTAAAACAGTCCTAAACAAAAAATCATATTTCTAAGTTAACTGTTATTTATGCAACCCCCTTCACAAGCTGTGCTCCAAATGGGTAAAAAATGAACAAAAAAGTAGAGGAGTCATGAAACAGGAATGGGTCATGAGAGTTGCTGTTGCGCAAAGGGATTCAGTTATTTTAGCTTTGTTCCCCAATTTATGAGCAAATTTGAAAAGAAGCTGCAGAGAGGAATAAAATTACAAGAAAACAAGATATTGGGTAAAAGTTGGAATTCTAGAACGAGATCGTCTAGGCTAGGCGATTGAAATATTCTGATCAGTCGGTAAAGAACGATACTAAAATAACATGAAACACATTCTATTTTATTTGCAAAATTAATTCTCAAGTGATCATTCTATCTGTCTGTCATAGAAAAGAAAATTTAAACACACTTCTGTCATTATACTGCATTAAATACCTGGTCCGATGAGAACATACGTTTCAGAAACAATGTGCTCTGATGTAAACTTCTGTTGATATTTTTACGCATACCCAGATCAGAAACCAATATTGGATACAGACACGGAAAAAATCCAGATTTTAAAAATTTCATGTTCAGCGATTGAAAATTTTTCAAGCATGGGAATGCCAAGAGGGGAATGAGGCGGCCCTTAATACTATAGTAGGGTCATCCCTGAGTTATCTTAAATGACCCTATCCATGGACTGACATGGCTAATGTTGGTATAAATAGAAAATTTGTCCAAAATACATTGGCTAAATTGGACTGCCTGGAATGAGGTTGAATGTTTCTCAGAAAATGAATTATTCTGGCTGGCAAATGGTGTTGGTACCAGAAGGACTATATAATCTTGCTAATAGTGTCAGATTTTAAGTCATTGTTGAAGAAAATTTCAGTTCAATTACATGGACTTTTGGATAACAGCAATTTGTAAGTGTTTTTAATTTGCTGTCTTGATAACTGTGCACTAATACCATAACTGTTTTGACATATTTTGCGCTGAAATTTTATTTGAGAAACAAAATTACAAAAAATTTACAGTGAATATTGCTAAGATGAAATACCAATGGCTTATGTTTGAATCTTCTGTAGGAAGTTCTTGGTGCTGAAGATGAAGCAGAGAAAAAAAATGTCTTGAATAGTACACATAGTGATGAAGACAGTGACAAGTCTAATACAGAGGATAACACTGAAGATAGTGAAAAACTAGGATCAGATCAGTTACTTTTAGACAATAATGATGATAAACAAGATTCAAATCCAGAAGAAAGATTACTACAATCAGAAAGTAATGAAAAACAATCAGATGAAACTTCTGTTAAAACAGGTAAAATAACACCTTTTATCCCTCTTGTTAGCAGGCATCATTGTACCTTTTTGTGTTATCTATATTTTACATCTTTAGGTCAAAATAAAAAAACATGTATGTTTGCACTAACGAGACCGACCCATTAAAAAGCCGCTGTCTCAAAATCTTTTATTGCTCTTTTCAAAAAGATTTTTTTTATCGATGTCATTTCCAGAAAATGAAGCCGTCATTGTTTCTTGTATTAATTTCTCAGTATTTTCGATAAGTTTCGTGATTTTACATTTATGGAACGATGAAGTCAATCTTTTGGAAAATATGGAAAGACGAATTCATGCTGTCGTTGCACCTGGTCGTCATACAACGTGAATAATAAAATTAAGCCACTTTTCCAGAATTGTTCTTGTTCGGCTGCTTTTCAGTTAAATCCACCTGGAACTATGTGGTTGACAAGATCACTGATCCTTACGATATTGATATGAGAAAAACTAATAGCTTCTAACTGTGTCGAACAAACTTGATAAATCTGCTGCAGTATCTGAACCCGATTATAATGATTTATATAATTCTCGATGTATGCCACTCGCTGTCTGTTTGATTTCTTTCAAATTTTCCCATTATTTAGAGTCTCCCAATAGGCAATTCTATATCAAATGCCAGAGGGATAAACTTTATACTCAGGTTCCAAACCATTGAATGGAAATATAGCTTATGTATACCATGGTAAACCAGTCTTTAAACCAGCACATACTTTGTTACTGTCAGCTCTAAACCTCAATGTCCTTATAGCATGTTCATGTATAGTATGTCCATTTAATATATATAAATTTCCATTGTTATCAAAATTGAGAGAAACTTTTGAGATTGGTGATCAGTATTAAAAGCTTGTAAAATCTATATCCTGGTATACCCCTAGGCTATACATACAAAGTGGAGATTTTCATATTGCTCGAACATTGAACAATAATATACCCAGTACTCTGCCAATTAGGTTGAGTAGCAAATAGTTTTAAGTCTGTGTTTACATCCATTTGTCTGTTCATCCAACCATCACACGTTTGGTTTTTGTCTATATATGAAGATGGGGGTCACATTTTTATGAAACTTGGGGTACGTATTTGTATGTACAGGTATAGTAAATTGGAAAAAAATAATAAAAAATAATGTTCTTAAAATAAATCATACATCATATACATGTTAAACCATGACAATACAAGATAAACACTCAGGGCTCACCAAACTGGGCGATTAGGGCGATTAAGTCGCCTAATGCCCGCCAAGGTCGCCCTGTCATCGGCTCCAGAGCGACAAATGAGTCGCCCTGTGTTTTTAAGTAATGCGCCTCCAAACAACGTACGTAATCAGCTTCGTCTGAAGACCGTTATTTTCATTAAAAATCTCGAGCCGCCATTTTTTGATTTCTTGGAGGAAGGGGAAAGAAACGACAAAAAGTAAGCTAGAAAATAGCGGCATTCGGAATTCTCGTGATTTTTCATTGGTCACGGTGTTTTTTACCGACCGGTAACAATATCATGAATATGTAGACCTTATTTAAAAATAAATTTAGCGGATTTTGACATATATATGCACAAATGGAAATTTTGTCAATACATGTATTGATTATTAAGGTGTTCAAGCAGGGTGAATGGGAGGATTTTAAGAGTATGTTTGAGAAAAAATAATAGTAAAGAGTATAGATAAATAAATATTAAAAAATAAAATGGCAATAATAAATAAGTTGTGTCAAAAGGTACAAATATTTTTGCTCATATCTGTAACAGAAATTTTCTTCCAAGTTCGGAGCACCACTGCATAATTTCTTTTTTTTTTTTTTTTTTTTTTATTTCAAATTATATTCGTCAGTATTTTAAGGCAGCACATGATTTTAATTAAACTTTAACAATAGTACAATAGGCCTACCATGGTCAAAATCATGCAGCAATGTTAAGAAAGTGGTGATGAGTCCTTGGACTGGGACTCACCATTCTGAAAATTGATGAGTCCCAGGACTCATCATGAAAAATTCTCAAAGGATATTAATTAAATGCACATGAGACAAAATCTCAGATTATGATTAAAATGGAAGGATATGGAGTAAATGTAGATAAAATCTCAAACAATACAGGATAAAACACAATAAATGAATGTATTGTATACACTATAAGACTCAAAATAACAGGTATTTACTCGACAGGCGACAAATTGGGGAAAAAAACACAGTCTGTCTGGTCAGTCTCCCTGTCATGCCCTGGAGTCTCCCTGTTGCTACCCTGAGGGAGACTCTGAGTCTCCCTGTTATTTTCAAGTGTGGTGAGCCCTGAAACACTGTGACCAAGTTAGCATTGTTGAAAAAAAGAACGATATATTTTCTTTTGACAAAAAAAAAGCCTACTTACCTACCCACTGCTACTTGTCTTGGTTAGAGTTAGTGCAAACAAAATGTTTTTAAGTGTGGCCTTATGTTTACTTTTTGTCTTGCCAGGATTACAAGTTTATTAAACCTTTATTTAGAAAGTAGAGGGGCCACTATAATCCATATTTTATTTATATTTGATGAAGAAGAGGGATTTGGTGGATAAATTGTTGACTCAGAATCTGCACATATATATGTGACAAAAAAAACATGCAAAGTAATAGCACTTCATTACTATCATGCACATTTAGCGTACGTCACTTGACCTTGATCTCATTTACTAGGATCAGGGCTTCTATACCTATTAAGTTAGTTTTTCTCCAATTACATGTTCACCTATAGATTTTAGACCTTGATGATTTGGTGATGGTAAGGTTGCCTTAATCTCAAGGGTTTTTGGGTTTTGTTTATGTGCAAATCAAACAAAAGACATGAAAATTGGTATTTCCTGTTTCTCATCGTAGCATGGGATTTAGTTTTAAGAGCAAAGACTCATTGTTTCCTATTTGAACGACATGTCTTCCTGCGGATTATTCTATTTTGAACTACCATGTTAAAAATCCAGCTCAGCATGACTGTCTGTATCATTATATCACACAGCTTCTGGTTAAGTTATTACTTTTTGGGAAGGCTTGATCGAAGAAATAATGGCATTTTTGCCTGGATTTTCCAACAGAAAAAAATCAGTTAGTAATATGGCAAAGTACGTTGGGTGGATAGCTCTAAACAGTCTTGAAGGAAAAATTCGAATTGATGTCACTCAGACAGCTTTTGTATAAATTATTTAAATGAGAAATATAATATTTTTGTTTCAGACAAAGATGACAAAACATCATCTGACACGGACAAGTCTGAACCTCCTGTAGAGAAAAATTTGTCATATGAGAGCTGACTTTAACAGACAGATATTCAAACACTGGTGCTTTCAGAACAAATCTCAACTTTTTATGAAATACATTGTACAAATATAGGATATCTTACAGTAATTCTCAGGGAGAAAAAAAATAATGAAAATAATTTTATTGTTTTAAATGGATCCATTTTAACCATTGATCATGAACAAGTAATATATTTTTATTGTGTAATCAACAAGAGAAATGAAATGTTTTATGTCAAATTGTATTATGTCAATAAAATCTGTTTATCATTCTCGTCCAAAATTTAGCCACCCTAAATGGAAAATTGTTTACGATAGAAAAAAATTTAAAATGCAAGGTCAGAGATGGATGTGCTGTTCGTATACATGAGAAGCAAACCTAACCAACGATGGTATATGATTTGAAAAGACCTTGGTTTCAAAGAGTCAACATATTTTTATTTTTACCTACCTTATAAACAAACCATATTGGCTGAAATCTTGGGCCATTTAATCATTTAACCTTTTTAGCTCGCCTGGCTCAAAGGACCATTTGAGCTATTGCCATTACTTGGCATGTGTTGCCCTATGTCTGGCATAAACTTTTCTTTATCTGAAACCACTTGGCCAATTGGAAACAAATTTTGGTGTGCCCCCTTCCAAAATTATGTCAAGCTGTTACTAAAAAAATAGAAAAAAGCGTGGGGGTTAAATTTTAAAATTAATTCTGTGAAACTGAAAGACCAGATGGAAAAAAAGTTGACACCAATGGTCCTTTTTCAGAATTGTGTCAGATGCCTCCGACTGTCAACCTAGATGTCCACCACCACAAAATTAAATTAAAATAGGAACATAGAATGCAAACAACAGTTTTGTATATAAAACTCTAGGGAATTTTCCCTAAAGTTATAAATAATGGGTAGGGAATTCCCTATTTTTATTATAAATTAATTACTTTTGATGTTTTATTATCTTAATAAAAACTTGAACTTAAGTTGTTTTAGAAGATCAGAAATGTGAAAAGTAAAACATTTGAGAGAAAATTAATTAATGGGAAGCGATTCCTTAAACATCCTGATTTCAGCCGAGAAAAAATCCAACATTTTTGTGTTGGGAACTGTAGCAACTTTTGAAGTACTCTGAAACTGTCTTAAAAGCAGATCGATATACTCTTTCAAATGGCTGTAATTATACACCTCTAAATTCTGCACATATCACCAGATTGGTGTAAAATTAGCCAATATTAGAGATTTTGGTATGGGGACGGCTTTATTTTGTCACTTAATGTTGCAGCTGAAATTTGATAAAGTCGTCACAAAATAAATGCCATATATAGTGGAAAAGCTTGTAATATAATCATTTATTTGATATATGGTTTTAAAGGGGCATATGATACAACAAACTGGTCAGCTACCAGGCTACTGAACATGACCATCAATTCATATGGTAAACGGTTGTGTGCAGTCTTGGAGGAAAATGTATATAAATGTCTTATTGTCTGAAACTACTTGGTCAATTTGAATCAGACTTGTCAGCATTGGTCCTCTTTCAGAATTGTGAATGATAAAAAAAAAGTGCTAACACGGAAACTATTGATCAAAAGGGAGCCGAACTTTGCTGCAGTGATATTTATCCTATGACCTAGACTGTCACCAATGCATATTAATAAAGTATTTGATGGAACAGTTCACTTCATAAAATCTTCTGTGAAAATTGATCCAGTTTTAACAAATGTTGGCAGCAATTTATATATAGATGATTTAATATTTAAAAAATGTCCATTGATCCCAAGTAGCCTCTCAGTTACTGCTTCTATGGCGGTTGATTGACACATTAAATCCAGGTGAGTGATACAGGCTCCTGGGACCCTCTAGTTTATTTTGTTTTGAACTTTTGTTCGGCTTTTGTCTTTCAGTCTCTTGGGTATAACCATCCATCCATCAAATAAAGTTAATTTATACATCTAAGTGTAGTTTAGAGCAATACCCTACGAAAATTCAAATCTGTAACCGATGAGTCAATCAGAAAATAGCATGGTAGAAATGGTCTTTAGAATTGAATTAATTGACCGTACTGTCGACAAAGATCGTTTGCACAGCAAACATGGCGCAACGTCATGAGAAAACTCACTTCAACAACGTCTTGTCTGGAATAAAATAACCAATTGGAACCAAGTTGGTCAGCAACTGATATCGAGATGTTTTAGTTCAGAGTTTTACCAGGGAACACCATCCACCGACCATGATGTCTGCCAAAGTCAAATTTTTAGTTATGCCTCACGTAGGCAGATTAATAAAATCCAGGTGAGTGATACAGGCTCCTGGGAGACTCCAGCTTTGACCTCTAAGAAATGTGACTAATTTCATATGAATATCCAATTTTCAATTTATTTTAAAATTTTCTTCAATCTTCAATACTGCTGTTACAATAGAAGCATCACTTTTTAAAATGGAACACAATTTTTTCCCAGTTCCATGTTGGAAGAGTGGATTTCAACCTCCAATATATAGAGCTAGCACCTTAAAATTCCGACTCCGCATGTCTGTAAAACAAAGCATCATCATATATCATGTTTGATGTGCATGTAATAAAATTAACCAACAATCAATCAAGTTCAACAATGTCTGTAGAATATGTCCCATATCCTAAAACTTAGCAAAAAGTATGAACTTAATTATAAGAAGTATATAGTTTTCTAGAAATTACCAAAGATCTTATTTCAAGCACAGGCGTTTGAGACATGGATACAGGCCTCTCGCGTTTTTTTAATTAAAAATGTTTCTAGTTACTCTGTTTAAGTTCATCTTTATTTTCATTCATTTAACGTATTCTTGATAACATTCGCTCAATATTATGTCAATGTGTGCCATCCCTACTCTTATAAAATCTTTTAATAATAATTTTTTTTAATTAAAAAAAGGGGGAGACTTGTATTTATGTACCAAGCACCTGTGATTTGAAACAATTTAGTTAAACATAAAATTTTACAATTGATTCCTGCCTAGATGTCTTTATGGCCACATTGGTAACAAATATTAATCTATCAATATTTTCACATAGGTGCAAGGAAATCGATCCAGGCTTAATTCATGTTTCTTCCAGCCTTTGGTATCCATACACATTATTAAATTTAATCATCATTGACCATTGCAGTTTGTACATATGAAAAATCTGAAAATAAGAGGATGTATGCTTCTTTTGAAATTATAGAGTCACAGAAAGTAACGAGAAATTATTCGGAGTGCCAGTTCCAACCATGAAGTATTGTGTCCCTCTGTATATGGATCACCGGTACATGTATACCAGCAATGGTGTATATTAGGATCAGTTCAGTATAGTTCTATTTATGATAATAAAATCGCTTGATCACTCAGGAAGTGTAGCAATGTCCTAATTATCATGAATTTTTAAATGTATACTTTTATTTCTGAGCAAGCCGTTAGTATAGTAATTTACATATATTTCAGTTTGTAATGTTATATTTTATTGTTTACATATCACATTAAAATTTTTTTTATGATGTATAAGCAATGTCTTGTGTTACTTCCTCATATTATGACTTTCATTCGATAAAAGGGGCCTTGAGCAAGACATGCATCATGTGACCGATTGTAGAAGTCACTTTCAGCAAGCGGAACACATTTCCGTTAGTTAGCAACATATGAATGAAATTGAATGAAAAATACGTCTGTAATATAATTTTTACTCCATTGCCAAGAAACACGTACACTAAAAGGACTGCTGCATCCCCCTAGGGATAGCAGGCTCAAGGAAAAACTGTTTATGACCCCTACAAAGGAATTATGTTTTAGTACTTTTTCAAAATATCCGCTGGAACTCTTTTAACGATATTTAAGTTTATTTTTCCCTTTTCGGATGAAAAACATCGAACAATTTATCAAACGACTTTTTTCAAGATTTTAGTTTTTATAAGAATTGTTTAAAGTGGTTCCTTGCAATAATTGGTTTCAATCTTCACGTGACATCGCATGTTTAATCATTTTTTACCTTCTTTGACGTCATTTGAAATATGTTTGTCATGGTTTTGGTAATATAAGAAATGCCCTGTAGTATACTGTGTTGTTTGAAAGAATTTGTAAGGAGACAAATGTTAATATATGGATTCTTAGTTGGATAATTTTTTGGTAAATATTTTCTTATTTTTAAAGCTAATCCGACATTAATATCTGTTAAAATATTGATTTAACGATATATATATGTCTATCCATGTGCTGATCTCGGATCTAATAGTCTTCACCGGGCGTAATGAGCAGAAATATTTTGACAGAAGATTTTGCACGATCTAAATTTTTAAAAGATAGTCAGTCCCAGCAATCTATTTATGAAGTTAATTTGACCGAATGGTTTCATATGATATATTTTTAAATTTTGACTTTAAGCTAAATTTTTAATGTTCGGAATGTGGAGAAACATATAAATATTTCATTCAGACACTCTTGTAAATGCCTCATATCAAGTTTCGAACATTTTTGAAGAAAAAAATTTCTTCTTGAGTTCGACCTATCAGAAAGTAGAATTGCCTGTGACTGGTATGTTGCTTGTTTGACTGAAACTCAAATTTCCAAACTTTATATACGGAACGTCCTGTGGGTACTTAATATCAAATTTAACTTTATTTGGTCTCAGAAGATAATGTTTATTTAAATTATTTTAAATTTCAATCAATCATAAATAATTATTTTGTGCACGGCGACCATGTACATTGTATATTGTCCCATCGAAATATGCAAACTTATGTAGTAGATGTGTCATTCAAAGTTTCAGCGTATGCCCGTTATGCCGTAACATACAGACGAGGAGACGATTTTTGAAACTGAACCGTTAAGAAAGATCGAAGTAAATGAATTATTAATAATGGAAAAGTCAATTGTTCTACCAGGAAATTTTGTAACCATCCGTAATCTGTTTTGTTATGCAGATTCAGCTAAAATTTTGAAATTTGTTATAAATCAGAAATAAGAATTGTATATACTTTTTACCACGACCTTAAAGTTTGCCTTTGCAAATCTTGCATTTCTTAATGATTTAGCTGGTTAACATTCATATAAATCATATATCATGTTTAAGACATGCAGATATTAATAAATACCTAAAATTTGAAGTGAACCAGATATCAGTGAAAATTATTCAGGACAAGCGACCTTACTCCAATGTCCTTTCACATGTAGAAATGAGAAAATGTTCATGGTCGCAACCGGTTAGATCTACCTGGAAGACACATGCAAACTTAATACAGGTTCTTCCATAGACGCTTACCATGTATACACAGCTTATCTATTCAGTTCCGGGGGAAAAAAAACGGTTTTTGAAACTGGGTCATTCAGAAACTAGATGTTCGACATTCGGTACGAAATAACATGGCAATCATAATAAAATTAATCATAAAGATGTTTCATTTCAAATTTCAATTCATTTGACATTGTATTTTTAGATTTTACCCCGACTCCGGAATCCGCCTTATTTTCATTTTTTTTTTTCCTTTTAGTTATTTCCATTAGATGCGAAATATGAGAAACCTGCCCTCTTACCCTACTGCTGAAACTTTGGGGAAATACATGACATATTCACTTGTTGTAATTTTTTACATCAGACACTTATGCAGTAATTGCTTGTAAATTTTGGCAGTTCTATATACAAATGCAATTACTTTCTAAACCGAAAAGTATAGATCATTTATTTTGGCTTTAATGTATCAAACATTTATGGCAAGCCGTTTTACTATTTATTCTAACTTCAAGATATCTAATAAAGTTTATAAGATATCTCATATAGTTTATAAGATATTTTATATAGTTTATAAGATATCTTATATAGTTTATAAGATATCTTATATAGTTTATAAGATATCTCATAAAGTTTATAAGATATCTTATATAGTTTATAAGATATCTCATATAATTTATAAGATATCTCATATAATTTTCTTTATAAGATATCTTATATATTATATAAGATATCTTATAAACTATATGAGATATCTTATAAATTATGAGATATCTTATAAAGTATATAAGATATCTTATATAAAAAATATTTATAAGATATCTTATAAACTTTATAAGATATCTTATAAACTTTATAAGATATCTTATATACTTTATGAGATATCTTATATACTTTATAAGATATCTTATAAACTTTAGAAGATATCTTATAAAGTATATAAGATATCTTATAAAGTTTATAAGATATCTTATAAAAACTAGATTATATAAGATATCTTATATATTATATGACATATCTTATATATTATATGAGATATCTTGAAGTAAGAATAAATAGTAAAACGGCTTGCCATAAACATTTCTACTTTTTTAATTAAGGTGGTACCTAACACTACAGGGAGATAACTCTGTAAAAATCAGCTAAACGTTTTAATAACGTTGTGTTGTTAATGGAATATTAAGCTTTTCAATGATCAATATTAGTGTTTGTCAAACTGCTATACAATCAGTGTAATTTTTCTGATGAATTGGTTGGTTCAAATGTTTTGAAATTTTAAACTTTTTGTCAATGGGTCAAAGTAAATACTTTGTCAAAATTTTATGAAAATTAAACGAGCCAAATTAATTTTAGTGAAAGTGTTGGGTACCACCTTAAGGTACCTTGATATTTTGTATCTAATGAAACTGTCATATAAAACATCCTTGATATTACCACATTATAAAGATTATTTCCAGTTCATGTGACACATTTTTGATAATCAATCGCTTGAGTTTAGCAGTATAAGTCTAAGAGTACAAACTCTGAATTTCTGTTATATTGTATTTTAAATCTTATTTTACATGTTGAATACTGAATAATGTCAATCGCATGTTTAAACGAGTAATAACTGTAACATTGAACTGTTACGAAGTCTCCCAAACGAAGTAACTGATATCTCGAATGCCTTACATTGTATTCAATAAATTATTTGTTTCTCAGAGACTGAAATGGGGAAATTGTTCCTCTATAGTTTATCCATACTTAATGGAGAGGTTACTTGAAAATTGTGATATGGGTATTTTTTGTGACCCGAGTTTTACGGTTATACAATGTCACACTTGGTCAACTTTTGCTTGTCGACATGCTGCATTGACAGAGATATATCCCAATATTTCTTATTCTTTTACGAGAACCGATTTTATTGTATTGTGTAATAAAATGCATTCTGTTTCATTAAATAAAAATAATACAAAAAGACCTCTTACTTGCCGTGATAAGTCCTCCCAACATAAAGTCAGTGTAATTTGAATTATATTTGGACACAATTCCAAAACAAGATTTTTTTTTAATTTATGACCAATCAAATGAAACTTATATCTATTATTACATTTTATGCCTGATACATCGGATACATTGAGGTCTTCCTTGGTCTACAGTGTGATGTAAGAACAGAAAATAAAATAATTGAAAGATAAAACACCACATTAGTAATAAAAAATATTTGAGTTGCTCTATCTATAAAGAAAGACAAATCTTAATTTCTTTTTAACACAAGAACACCTACAAAACATAAAAAAAAACTGGACAGTCATGATCTCCAGCCAAGAGCAATACCTTTCAAAAATACATTTAACAGGTTAACAAAATATAATTGTATTTACATTAAATTTGAGACGGGCGGGTTTACAGTTCTAAAAATTACGCTATAACACACCCGCGAAATTAAATCTTTTGATAGATATATCATATTATTCTCTAAGCAAGTGACCTTGTCGATCTTTTACCCACTGAAGTCAATAACAACAGGATTTTTCTCTTTCATGTTTATTCACTTGCGTAAGGGCGGGGCAAAATTCAATATACATATAAAAATGTAAGGATATGGGGTAAGCATCAATGATCTTATTATGGCCCCTTTGACTCTTTTATTTATAGAAATGGTGAAAGATACAAAACAAGTTCTGCAGTAATTTTTGTTTGGTTTTTCGTGAGGAATAATTTTTTAAAAATTCCCAAAATCCGACGAATAATTAAAAGGTTTCAAAAACTAGCAAGTCACCAGAGAGATATAGACAAAAAACGGGTCGAAAGAGATGTTTTTCTTTTCCGCAGCAAGGAACACAATAAAAGTTAGACCAATACAGTTTAGCATAAAATATTATTTGAGA
This sequence comes from Mytilisepta virgata, assembly GCA_028015205.1. Classification (NCBI taxonomy): domain Eukaryota; kingdom Metazoa; phylum Mollusca; class Bivalvia; order Mytilida; family Mytilidae; genus Mytilisepta; species Mytilisepta virgata. The sequence goes on from CM051519.1 coordinate 38,033,435, forward strand.
ATTTTTTATGATATATAACAGTTTATTATCTTCCGGGAATAGTAAATTATCCCCGCGAACAATACCAACTGTGCATTCATGGGCATAATGGTTATCCAGGTCAGCAGTTTTCGGAGCTATTCAGAAACACTGATGATACACAGTGTTATTGAGATAACTGAACACTATTATAACTAAGTTATAATAGTCCCAGCTTAATATTATTGATTTGATGGGAGTGTAGCTACAATAATGTAGCTCCTGTGACAACTTTCGACTCCGCTGAGTCAAAAGTTGTCACAGGAGCTACATTATTGTAGCTAAGGATCACCCTACTGAAAGTAAGAGGTACGTGTCAATTAATGCGTCTTGTTACGGAGAATAATAAAATATATTATTTAAACCTATTGATTTTAATTGCATATGAAATTTTTCAAAATTTTCGAACTTTGGGGGGGGGGGGGGGGGTGGGGGTGTGAATGACCCCTAGAGGAACGAGGTACAGTGTAAATGTAATTTAATAGGTGTTGTTACGGTGTATAATAAAATATATGATATGTGATGGTTATTGGTCACTCTCGATGAAAACAAAAAAATCCCCATATATGTAGGGTCCTATACTAAACCCTAGCCTCTTTGAACTGCTCATTATACGTCTCAGTGACCCCCATCAAAAGAGAACAAAAATGTTCGATAAAAATCGCAAATCAAAATCTATAAGTCACCGACTTCGTTTGGGAAACTTAATAATGAATAATTAATATATACAAAAAAGAATGATCCAGGAACACGTGTTTAAACCACGTGGTAATGTTTACAAATACAGAGGTGGTTTCCAAATTGACGTCAATTGTGACGTCAATTGCCTATTAATAGAATAATGGCTTCCAACAGGAGAATGGCACGAACAACAGATATTGTGCAGAAACGACGCAAAATTAATTGAAAATGAATTTTAAGAGATGTAAGTCGGAAATTTGTTATTGAAAGATCGTTCTGATATAAAATACTCAAAAGATAATCACCATGGATCAATCCCTATTGTCTTTTCCAAGTCCAACAATGTCAGTTTTGCTAGTGCAGATGACGAAGCACATGTCTTGGCAAGCACCAATAATTTTCAAAGGATAGTATGCCACCGTAACGTAAAATCATGCAAAAAATTTAAAAAACCATAGGCTGAAGCTAACACCCACATAAATTTGTAAGCATTGCACGAACTGTAAATTCAAGCTTGGGCACAGGCACTTGATCTATGTTGCAGCATTCATAATATAAATTATATTAATTATCACATCTAGTGAACACAATTTTGAATGAAAAATGTGCTAATTGTATGTTAGACATTTTTCACTTATGCACAAAGGCTAAGTAATTTATCCAAACAGGGGAATGTTTAAAACTAGGGACATAGATAGGGGTTGTTGGGTACATCTGTACCTATAAAACTGCCTGCCACCGCTCGGTGTCTTCCTAGAATGCCAACATGTACCTCAAATGCCAACAAAATTTTACAGGAAGATTGAATAGATGTTTTGTTAATTGATTTTTTGTGAATATCTATAAGGTGTTTGTTCAAAAGAAATAAAGTCATTAAAATATTAATAAATTTTTTAAAAATGACACTTATAAATTTTGATTTTGTGTAAAAGGTGTTAGAATGTTAATGAAAAATAAGGTGAAAAAATTACTAAGTGAAATAACATTTAAACATACGTCCCAAATATTTTTCAAGAAGCTTTTGTCTTAGAAGACCACCAAACTTTGGTAGGGAAACTAGCAATCCTTGTTGAAACTGGTTTCGATCTCATAACCCATGTGATTGTTAGTAGTGTCACCGAACTACTTAGAATGCTCCGCCATCACAGTCACAATAACAAACAAATTCATCTAAGGATTTTTGTAACTGAGGCTGCTGATACCAGAAATGAGAACTATAACAACAGTACAGTTCACAGATGCAGCTTCACATCATCTTCCTCTTGACAAAACTATCTCATGTATTATTAGTGAGTTATTTAAATGAATTTTGAATTTGAAAATATTTAATATATTAAATAATATAATTGTTATGTACTGAATATCCATCTTTAAAAAAAATACTCCAAGGTACAATGTATCTATTTTCTAATTTATTTCCTACAGAATATAAGAAATATTCTAATATACAAGTAACAGTAATTGTCAATGCATTAAGTTGATTAACATATGTTGTAATAGGCATGCACGGTTTTACCATTCAAATTATTGTTGGTAGATAAAAAAATGTTGGTATTTTAGAAATAAACCAATGCCTTAAAGACCAAACTTCCTATTGTTTCTTCACATCAGCTAATGCAACAGCATTATGACTTAAAGGGTCTATGACGTTGATTTCTGCTGGTCAAAAAGCAGTAGATTGTTGCGTTTCGCTCTATTTACAGTTTCAATCATCTGAGTGTGCACACAGCAGTTTTTTCAGTTTTTCATATGACGTTATGAATTGATGGTCCATATTCAATAACCTTGTAGCAGACCAGTTTGTTGTATCATATAGTCCTGTAAAACCATATATATCAAATAAAAGATTTTTTTTCGCGATTTTCCACTATATGACATTTATTTGTGACAACCTTATCAAATTTCAGCTGCAATATGAAGAAAATTGACAAAATACAGCCCTCCCCCTACCAACATCCGAAATATTGGCTAATTTTATACCAATCTAGTGATATTATGTGCATAATTTAGAGGTGTTTTATTACAGGGGTTTGAAAAGATATATCAATCTTTTTAAAACATAGTTTCAGTGTACATTTGCCTGCTTCCAAAGTTGCTACATTACCCGACACAAGTATGTTGGAGTTTCCATCTGCTAAAATCAGGATGTTTATAGAGTTGCCTCCCATAAGCTGTTGTTCTTTTTTTGTGATCTTTTAATACAACAAAAATAAATTTCAAGTGTTATTAAGATATTAAATCTCAAAAGTAATCAAAATTCAGAATGCAATGCTGATAAAAATAGGGAATTACCTACCCTTTATTTATAACTTTGTAAAAAATCCCCTGGAATTTTATACGAAACTTGTTTGCATTCTAAAATATTTTAACAGAAAGGATATTTTTGCGTTTTTATATTATTTTAGAAAAAAACGTGAAATAATCTATGAACGTTAAGATGAAACTAAAAAATATTTGTATTGAGGTATAACTTGATTATGCAAAAGCTGTAAAAAAATTTTTTTTATTATGATTATTATTATTTAAAAAAAGTTTAAAAAATTAAAAATGGATATAATATAAATATAATATAAAAAAGTTGTATAATATCATTAATGTGGTGTATTTTTATATAAATCTGCTTACGGCAAAAATCATTTATTGTACTTTCATTTTTTTTTTTACTCTCAAAATCATTCCTCCCAATTTGTAGTAAAAGATTATAAATATTTTTCCTACTTTTGCATCTGTTTGCACAAAAATCCTAAGGGTTCTTAAAATAATGTCCTAGTGAATGGAGTTTAAGGCAAATACAAACTTCAAATCAAACATGTATATAATGAATTCGCAAATATAAGCAAGTACAGTAAATGTGTGGTAGGATTTCACAAACTGAAGCTTTCAGAACAGGATTTAGGGGGAGAGCAGGACTTAAAGACATAGGAAGGACATCCTACAATTATATTAACTCTGTATTTTTTCTATAGGAAGGGCGTCCTATGATTATATTAACTCGGTATTTTTTCTATAGGAAGGACGTCCTACAATTATATTAACTCTGTATTTTTTCTATAGGAAGGACGTCCTACAATTATATTAACTCTGTATTTTTTCTATAGGAAGGGTGTCCTATGATTATATTAACTCGGTATTTTTTCTATAGGAAGGGCGTCCTATGATTATATTAACTCGGTATTTTTTCTATAGGAAGGACGTCCTACAATTATATTAACTCTGTATTTTTTCTATAAAATTCAGAAAGCAATGAGGGATAAGCATAATAAATAATCCTGAGAAAACATATATATATATATCTATATATATCAGAATATTCATGGTGTAAATTTGATAATTTCTAAAAGACAATATCGATAAGAAGTAAAATTGTAGATACTGCATACACAGTGCAGTGTTTTCCGTAGAGGGTATTGGGGAGGGTTTTTGGTTAGTACATGCAGTACTTCGCTTAGAATGAATAAACGTCTGATAATTTTCTACTTGTATTCTGACTGAATATGTTTACATAGGTAACGTAAAGTACAAAGTTCTGAAGTCCGACAATAAGTAATGCTAGTAACGTAAGTAGCATCAATGATAGTGCTACAAATCCGTGACAGGGTTTATGCATGGTGGTACCCCAATGCATTAATTTTAGGCCCCCATGCTTGAAATTTTTAAATTCCTTATAATACTATACAATTTTTTTTACCCCCATCCTTAAAAAAAACTTGACTACCATCCTTTCAGTCATTCTCCCTATGCTTGAAAAAATTTGTAGGGAATACACCAGTGTTCCAGATAGGATTATTTAAGGGCATAGGGGTATTTATTAAGGATAAGGGACACTTTAATGTGTTTCCAGGTCTAAATCATTTTCAATTAATTCCCTATTGTTTAGGTGTATTAAAAAAACCTGATTTTTTGTATTTAATATTTATCTTTATTGCAGAGGGGAGCACTTTTGGAAAAGGGGCAGGGTGCTGCACCCCTCTGTTTTAAGCTAGCTAGAACACTGATATATATTACCAGCTTCAATATTAAGTAAAGATTATTTATTTATAATTTTTTTATTTGGGAAATTCAAGCATGTTGTATTTGTAATGATTTATCATCATACGTGTTTAAGACTTGTAGTTTTGCCCACAACTTTGAACGTTGATGGAGAAATTGTGAGAAATTCGATGACATCAAGTCTATTGTACGAAGAGAGGATAACTCTTTTCTTGCAATTAGATCAAAGGCATAAAAATTGAATGCAGCTCCTTTAAAAGGCCTGTGACATGCTATTTTTATAAAACGAATTGAGACATTAGGTAAAGTTCTAAATGTATTGTAAATCTGAGGAAATAATCACCTGCAGAATTTCTTTTTTGTAGTGGAAAATTTCTTCACTTTTCTCAGTTATTTTTTTGGTGGGAAGTAAATCAGATGCTATTTTTTATTATCAAAACTTAAAATATTGATCGTATAGGCCCCTATAACAAAAGACTGGAATAATGTGTTTATCATGTCTAAAAATTGGATTTCTGTTTCAGATATTTTACGAAAATTTTTTTTTTCCAGTTAGTACCACAAATCAGCAATATAAAGAAAACACACGAAACTAAAGTTGCTATGAAGTCGAAACAAGTCTTGTGATCCCAAAATTCGTTTTCAAACTAGTGAAACTGCATAAATGACAACCTCAATTACACACTTAACATGGGTTAAAGTACATGACAAACTCGTGCAACAATTTAACTTATTATACTTTATGTAAAAATGCAAGCATTTATTGGGCAATATACAGTAAACATTCTCATCTAACACATGTCTCAGCATGTAACTTTTGTTTTTTAATGTTACCCTCTCATGCTTTGTGTAAAAATTAGTGATTTTCTCCATGTACTAGACTGCAGACACATTATAAGAAACATGAATTAAAAAAAACAATTAAAATATCTGTGTCTTTTTTAGAGTGGATGTATTTTGACACGTGTGCAATCATTGAGTTACTAGTTTAGATAGAGCATAATATATCAGGATACGGTTCTAAACTGGAAAAAAAAAGAAAAACATTAAGTGTAATAAATTAAATAACACGTGACTGACAGGGTGATAGAGCAGATTGTTACCCCTCTTAAACATTATCAACCTCGGGGGTAACAATCTGCTCTATCACCCAGTCTGTCATGTGTTATTTACATGTATTTAATATATTCCAAAAAATACAAGTGAACAGTATTTTATTGTTGAATTGGGAAAACAGATCTAATTAGGGTAGCATTTAATGGGTTTTTTTATATGTATTTATAAAATTTTCACATGTGTATTTACTCATACTTCTGTGTATAAAAGATGTGCTAATTTAATGATTATATTCTTATTTTAGATATATGTTGTTGTGTGATATAAAAAAGAAGGAATTAATTAACTATCAATTTATTATAATTATTGTCATCCTTTGGCTAGTTCTTGCCAAATCAATTGTAAATCAGAAAGAATCACACATTTTCATTCATTTCTTTGCACATGTATTGTTAAGAAATTATCAGCTATTTATGCTTATTTTGGAAATGGTAATTTATACATAAATGGAGATAGGGTTGGAGTTGTTAATTAGATCTTATTTTCACTCTCTTTAATAATACTGGCAGGTGTTTGTATGTACAAAAAATTTTGTAACTCAAGATTTGTATTTAAAACATTATAAATTGGAAGTTAGACGTATGTTAGGAATGTAAGCAGGTAGGTACACCTTGCACAAAACATTTTTGAAGTTTGTTCATGTCATGGATTTGGATAAAAATTGCAAATTTTCAGGTTTTCTTATATTTGATAATATAGCACTTTTGATAACACAGGTATTGTAGTAAAATGCTTTTGAGTACATCCATATTAAAAAAATCTTGTCTAACACTAATTATAATTAGGAAGAAGATTCTGAGGCTGCTGAATTTTTTCAGCCAAGAAAAAAAATGTCTGTGTAATATCTGTATTTCCACTAACTTACCATAAAATTTTAGGGTGAGTTGGCATGGAAGTTAGGCAAAAATTGAAAATTACTCGAAATTTTAACAAGTTTCTATACGAAAGAACCTCTTCCTTAGATATTAATGAAAATTTAAAAAAAAATGTTTATAGTAAATATAAAAACTAGGGAAGGTCATGTGAGCAGATATATAGATATTTTATTTTTGGCCTCAATACATTCAGATCTTGTTTAAAATTTGAGACAAAAAGTCAGTTATAAACATGATAAAAAAAAATTCGGAACAAATATACTCTATTAGAGAAACAGGAAAAATTTGAAAAAGAATTAGTGGGATGTATTGTGTTTATTGATAGAAAAGAAATTTTGATTTAATCTGTTAAATACCTTATGATGAAAATTAAATGGATAATTTAGTGTAAATAATAACTGGTAATTATTAAGCTTGTAATTGAATAATAGCTGCAAATACATGTAAAGTCTATAACTACATTGGCAGCATGAGATTTAAGTTTAAATAAGATTTGTTAATATCTCTCTTACTTAATATCATGTTGCCAAGAAAGTAAAAGGTTGAAAAACTTGTTTATATGTTTAAAGGAATTTTATATTTAATATAGAATTGTGAAGTAAGTTTCCTGTTATTTCAGTCTTCTTGCTATGTTGTGTAAAATGTTATTAAAGTTTGAAGAGTTAAAAAAAAATCTTCAGCACGCTAATACACAAGAATTTTATCAGTTTGGCAAATTTTTAAATGTCACAAAAGCATGTTTTCTGTTATGTAAATTGTTGTTAAATTTTTTCATTTATTTACTTTTTTAAATGTTTTAAACTAACAAGTATCACTTTGACTTTGTTGAAGAACTGTTTCTTTGGCCTGAATTCTGTTGATGTTAGTGTAGGGATTTTGTGTGTGTGAAGTATTTATCCAAAATATCACTTCTGACCTATTACAGGTAGTGTTGTTCAGTTTGTAAAAAAATGCAGCTGATGATAGGTGATATTTGGTTAAGCCAAACCAATGGATTTACATAATTGTGTTTTCTTTGTTGTCACAAAGAACGTAAATGCCATGGTTTGTATACAGAATACATACGTGCATTCCTGAAGTATAATGCTTTGATATGCACATGATATGCACATAATATACAATAGTAAATTTGACTTGTTGGTTCTGAATTTATTTACATACTTTCAAGAAGTACATCCATTTCAGAGTTACGTTTGTTCAGGTGTTACATGTACTTACAATTTAGACTTGATTATAATCAATTATGAAATTTTACTAGTGATTATTTAATTGAATGCTTCAAAAACCTGATGGTCTATTACCATGATTACATCTATGTACATGTATAATCGATCATAAGAACATGACTAATCACTATACATTTATTTTCAATGAAACTGACAAAAAGTAATTTTATCATTGTAGATATGGACAAGAGGGTGGGCTCACCAGCCATAGAAAAGTATGTATTGCATGACCCAGATTATGGCAATGAAATGTTGACGAGACTGAATTCTCTCAGGAATGAGAAGATTTTTACTGATGCGACAGTTAGTGTTGGACAAGAAGAGTTTTACTGTCACCGTAATATACTGGCTGCTAGTAGCCCTTATTTCAGGGCAATGTTCACAAGTGAATTGAGGGAAGGAATAGAAACCCTTGTATCCTTCAATGATATTTCGCCGTGGACCATGAAGCGAATTATTGACTATATATATACAGGAAAATTAGAAATAAACACCGACAATGTACAAGAAATGCTAATGGCTGGTGGGTTGTTACAGTTTGAAGCAATCGTTGACGCTTGTTGCAAGTTTCTGAAATGTCAGTTAGATCCATTAAATTGTTTAGGTATTGAAGAATTTGCTAAAATGCATTCTTGTCATAGACTTGAAAAAGAGGCTTACCAATATGCCTTAGAAAATTTTAGCTTAGTGACAGAGCAAATAGAGTTTTTAGAACTTTCCGTAGATAGTTTAATTAGATATATATCTAGTGACTGGATAGACGTACGATCAGAAGAAATAGTTTATGAAGCTGTGATTAAATGGATTAAATATGACACGGATGAACGTAAAAAACACATTGCTGAATTACTACAACATATACGATTACCTGTTATTGATATAAATAGATTAGCAATCATAGAAAAAGAATCTTTAATTCAGAACTTTGAGGAATGTGTTCAGATGGTACAGGATGCTCAAAAGGAACATGAATCTATACAAGGCCAGCCAGGTCGTAGACGGCGTAGCATGCAAAACTGTCATGTTCATCCTAGACCTTCCACAGTAGCAAAAGAAAAAATGATCGTTATAGGTGGTATAAACAATTATGTAAATAGAAGTGTAGAAATGTATGATCCTTTGAAAGATAAATGGTTTGATTTGCCAGAATTTCCAGAAAACAATTCTTGGTTTAGTGTTTGCACTGTAAACAATGCAATTATTGTGACGGGTGGAATTTTAGAAGGGAATATTGTCTCAAAGGTTTGGAAATTTGAAGGGAGTAGTAGAACTTGGATCTCAATGCCACCTATGCTGAAGCCCCGTGCTCGGCATGCATCAGGTGCTTTAGGTGAACTTTTGTATGTATTTGGTGGTGTCACTTATGGCACTACTTACAGTGTGATAGATTCCGAATTAATAGAATGCTATGATCCTAGTACTAAGTTATGGACACATGTTGGACAGTCTGTGTTTCCACGGAAACAGTCTCAGGTTGTGACATTTAACAATATGTTAGTCGAGGTTGGTGGTTTACAGGGCGAGGCAAAAGTGAATACAATGGATAACTTCCAGTGTATTGGAAACAGTCAAGACATACGTTCTGCCGAACACTTCATATTACCGGAGCCAATTCAGTTTGCCAAATTAGTTGTCATCAATAGTATATTTTACATTATATGGGAGGACACAAAGAAGATGATTGCCCTAAATCCACGAAAACGTACTTTTGAAAGACTTGCTGACTTGAACTATGCACATAAACATTCTGGGGCCACAGTTCTGGGCGACAAGATTTATATAGTAGGTGGACTGATTGACACCAAACCAAGCTGTATTGTGGAAAGTTATGACCCTGTAACAAACAAATGGACAATTGAGAAATCACTTAGAGAGCCACGAGCTCATCATGGTTGTGCTACTATATCATTATGATATTGTTTTTGTTTATAACAAATTATTTAGGTGATTTTCTTTGTCTGAAAGAAATTATATTTTTATAATTCCAATGTTGTTTTCAAAACATCTAATGCAGTAATTTCATTGGCTAACAGCAACTTCCGGTAAAAAGTTTATAACTTGATAAATTCCTTTCATGACGCCGTGCGTATGAATACGTACATTTTGTACAGATGCAATATAGTGCATGAGGAAAATGTTAATTTCAAATGGAAAACATCATATTTCTGCATTACTTTGGAATTTTAAGTAATAAAGGTTATTTTGAAGGAATTTATCAATGTGTAAACTAGGGCTTATCACTCACAAACTTTGCATAAGTCCTTCGGACTTTATTTAGTTTGTGAGTGAATTGCCTGAGTTTACACATTGATAAATTCCTTCAAATTACCCTTTATTACTATAATAAAAAGTCGTAGAAAAAAGCAAAATTTGTTCATTCCTGCCATTATGCTCTATATATATGCTTGTATATATCAAAACTTCTAAGTAATGAGACTTTTTGAGTATGAACTTTTTCTTGTGTTTTGTAAAATTCATGCTAACTTTTACTTCATTTTATAATTACTTAATTAGGGCTAGCCTATTACATTTGTACATTGAAATCAAAATCAAATTTTATTTTTTTCTGATGGTCCTTGGGCTCAGTGTGATTTCATTATCATTGATGGTGAGGTAATTGGAAAATGAGATTCCAATTGGGGTGTGGAAAGAATTCAGTTCTCCGGTGTGTCTTTTTAAAACTGCAAGTGGCTATTCATGAATATCTCAAATTTTTCGTTGAAATGAAAGTATACAGTATTACACTACATTTGTACCTTTTTTTGCAATAGTTGTAATAAAATTTTGGTCTTTTCCACTGCTGAAATGCCTCAAATATTTTACAAGAGCAGATTTTCCAATTTTTGTGTTCAATTTGTTGATTTTTGCATTAAGTATAACATCACCACAAACAAATGTTGCTGAATATCTGTAAGTTTTGTTTCCAAAAGTTTGAACCATGTTGACCTTTGGGATATATCAGATTTTTACTTTAAAATTATAGAATTGTAATAAAACTGGGGTTTTTCATCAAGAAATCGGTTGTCAAAGTATATGGGACAGACAGTACATGTTATAAATGGTTAAGATTTGAAATTACATTTGTGGTTGGTATAACACATTCTACAATTATCTTGGTGGTAGAGGGCTTAAATAATTGTTTTCAATAGGTGGGGATTTAAAATTAGGGGTGTTTCCCACCTTCTGGGATGTAGATTAATATGGAATAATCCTTAGTTACTTGCAAAGCCTAATGCCATTGTTACATTGTTAATTGCTGCTTTAAATTGAATATTTCTGTGAACCATATTGAATAGGAATAGAATAAATAAACCTTAAAATTAGCTTTTTAATTTCTGGAATTCAAAGTAACTTTTTGCCTTATACTGTATATCATACATGTGTATAATATGCTGATATTTTGAAAGGAATGGTCAATAATTTGTATTCTGATATAGAAAGTAATGTACATATATTCTAGAGGTACTGTCTCTACTCAAAAAATATCTAAAAATGGCAAAGTTGACAATCTTACACCTGAAAAAAGGAATTCAAGGCAGTCATCATCTCACTTAATATAGAAGTGATACTTACGTAATTGCAATCGTAACTATTTTTACAGAAAATCTTCATGTTTTAGAAAAATTGGTCGAATTTTAAGCACTTTTGACTTTTTTAGAAATTTGCATGTCCTTTGAAAGGTCACATCAAGGGTAAAATATATCTGGGTTTGAAAATTATTTAAAAAATAAAAGAGTTTAACTTATGAACTAAGGCAAAAATATTGTTAAAATAATGCTTTAATTTTAATCAAGATATGGGGCCAAAATAAGACCACACATATGTACATGTACAAACTACAAAAACATTCATATTAAATTGGAATACATAATTTACAGTATAGTATACTATAAATTAAGAAACATTTGCAGTTGCTTAACAAAACATTTGGTGTTGTTTATTAATGACATTCATGTCCAAATCCAATTTGTGAGAGAATATTACATTTACTAGCAAAAAAAGAAATGTTTTAATTATTGCTGTATTAATTGTTTTGCAATTTTTCCCTTGTTTGTTTGGTATTTTCAGTTTTCGACATGTTTTCTTTGTGTGCCCAATTAATTTAACTAACATGAAACTGTTCATGTGAATTCATTGATTTTCATGGACCTGGTATTTTGCAGTTTAATGAAAATTTGTTATTTTTTTACCTTTCATAGTTTTGAAATTTATTCCTAAAGCAATTTGAAAATGTATTTCTGAAAAATGTTTCTATTGATTGTCGTAATTGGAATTCATCCACAAAAACTATGAAAGATTGGTATCCAACAAAATAAAGTAAATCAACAGTAATTAATGAAGTTTCATACTTTTCAAGTTTTGGTCTATTTCTTAAATTTTAGGACACATAATACATGCAATGAAAAATTCATATAAAGCATCAATGAATTTATTGTGATACAATTTCACATTTTTAATCATAAATTAAAAAGCTTATACACTTAGAAAAGCGTAATACACATTGTAAATGAATACTGTCACTAATCATATGTATACTCTATGTAACTAGTCATATGCTCGGCTTGTTTATCAGTATTATGTTTGAAATATTTATGATGTTAACTAGTCTTTATTTTATTGTATAAGACATTTCAAAATGAAGATGATTTTGAAATTGGCTTAGATATATGCCTGTAGTCGTGGTAGATTAAGTTATTGAGAATAAGTATAGATGGGAAGGATATTATAATTGAAATATTTTTCTGCTGTGATTGCCCATTCTGTAGTGTCTCCCTAATGTGGCACAGCAAGAAATAGTAACCATGTTCAGTCTTTTAATTTAATATGGCCGATTACTTAATACTGCTTAAGTGGAATATAACTTTATTTCAATTGCTTGTACCATTATCTCACATTTAATGATATCTTTTCAATTCATATGTCTTTAAAAACCTTAATAGTGCTTACAATTACTAAGTAAACATATATCATTGCGGAAGGACGCAAAAGACGCTGAATTTTAAAAAAGAGTTGAAGATTTTCCAGTTCTTCACTTTTGAACAAGTATTTATTTCTTCCGTAAATACTCAATTTATTTTTGCTGTACCTAGGTAAATTTAATGAGCATAGTCGACAAAGTTAAATAACGTTACCCCTGACTGGTCAAAACCTATGTGCATTTGTGAAAGGCAAATTTTGATTGATATAAAAGCAGTGGAAGACGAGGTCGGGTGAACCGATCTTCAACGGGTCATCTCACACTGAAAATGGCCATTTACGGAAGAATACCTGAACAAAACCTTCAGTTGCAAAGGGGTTTGGTTTCAGACCAGTTTTACCGTTTTGTTTTTTTTTGTAAAACCACCATTTTGCAGAAATCTAGTCACAGAGGTCAGTACTTGAAATATCTTCAAATGGCATTGATTGTTATAACATTTGTTATTTAAATTGAACAGTTGATCAGTCAGTCAACCATTTGCAGTTTAATGTTAATGAAATAATTGATCAATCTATTTTTAACTTTATTTACTATATAATTGACTGCTGATAAAGTGAAATAAAAAACATCATGAATTTTGCTTTATTTTTGTATACACTGTATGCTTGCTTGCTTTAAGTAATTTGGGCATTAATAATTTCAGCAATAACATTATACTGTATCAGCTGAATTTAAAATTAAAATAGAAGCAGTAACAATATTCTTAGTGTGTGACAAACAAGATTTTGACTGCTCAGTATGACATTTTACTTGTTGTCTTGAAATGATGGTCGTCCAAAAACTTTGACAGCACGATTAGAAAAGCTGCATGTATAAGATAAGGTATAGTAGACTGTCTACAATGGTAATTCAATTTGTCATTGTTCACGAATATTATTTGCTGTTTCAGTTTTGATTTTAATCCTACATGACATTATGGTAAATGTATAGTATCATATGTACTGTTTGTACACGATGAGGTAGCTGGCCAATTTTTACTGAAGTGATCTATAAGGAAAACAGTGTTTTCACAGTTCAGTATATGAGATTATATTTTTGATTTTTGAATTATTTGTTATACTTCATATTTTATGAAATTCATACATGTATATTGGCTGAACAAAGTTTAGGTGCCAAAAAAATGTCATTAGATCTTGCCACAAGGCCTTAATCTTATTAAAATGCCTTAAAAACACATTTGAAAGTATGTACATTTTAATTCTACATATGGGCACATGTAACATGTTGAAGGCTATTGCACAAGTTAGATTAGGCTTAACACAACAAAAAGTCATTTTTTTTTATAATTACATTTAATATACAAGTTATTCATGTTTTGGATCTGAGAATTTTTAAAAGTGTACAAAAACATATCAAGATCTGAGGAAAAAACACTTTTCATGTTATATTTTTCTTTTTTTCAACTATGAAATTGTTTCTCAGTGTTTAAATAGGCTTTTTACTTACAATTTATATACTTATAGTAACTTCAACAGTATACCTAATGGAATTTTCATATTTCATTTAAAAAATTTCATTAAACAAATGGTTTGTAAAATTCTTTTTTTTTCATAGTTCATCTGTTGTTTACTTGTTAAGTAATATTGTCATAAATGTGTACCTAGCAAAGACATAAGAATGATTATCCGGTATCTATTAGTCATGAACAATTCCCAAGGGGAGATAATAAAATTAGAGTTATCTCCCATGGGTAAAATATTAACTGGTATGACTTCATATCTCATTGTTTCAAAAAATACAAACACTTGAGCTAAATTTGAAATATAGATTATGACTCAGATATAATTGATTCATATTATTTCATTCTGATAAATTTGAACCACTGTTTATAAAGACATATTCAAATACTTATTGGTTGTCAATTACCACCATTTAAGTTATACTATCTGGGTAGTTAAATTTTTAAAATGCACTGCAAGAGTTGCACTTGAAAGTTTAAAAATTGAATTATTTTGAGTGAATATAAATTTTGTAATCAAAAAGATAAAATAGCAATGTTGGCTTGTTAGAAATATAAAAAATTTAAATAAAATTTAAACTTGAAAATTCAAGTTGTTTTATTTTCTTTGTATATTTTTTGAAGGTGAGACAAATTTCAAAATTTTATTTAATTTGACAGGAATGGAAATTAATGTCTTAATTAATAAGTATCCCTTTTTTCCATTTGAAAAATAAATCTTAGCTTGCAGTGTGATCCTTGTAATTCTTTCAACCGTAAAGTTTTCAGAAATATCTGTCTATCTATAATACAGATTTTATTTACATGCATTTGTTGTGTCTGATATGAATTTCAATTTACAATATTGTCTGTCAGAGTCATGATTTGTTTATTTTAATAAAACATTTTTTTTTCATGTATTGTGTTAGCATATATCTTTCAGAATTACTATACAATTATTGGGAATCGATAATATTAAGAGCATCATTATAGTTCCTGAACAGGTTGCAGATACATTCTTTATTTTGTAGCTGGATGTTCGATTTGGATTTTTTTGAGAATTCTTGGCACTTGACATGCTGTTAATGAACAATCATTTTTTGGTCGAAAATTTTTGGGGGTGCTCTGGCTGCTTTCTCCTCCAAATTCATCCCAGCTTAAGGCCTGGCATTGTTTTTGATATGAGAACAGCAATAAAGTGTTGCTTCTTTTTTTTTTTTACTTCTGTCATGTATGAATTCATACATCTATCTATTTCAGTGTTCCCTATGCACAGTTCTGTCCTTCATTGGATTTTGGTTATTTTGGGTGTTACTTCCGCATAATATTTAGCTATTGTTTGCTTTGAGAATCATATAAGGGTATCATCCCAGTTTTCTGCTGTCATCAATAAAGTCCATTTTAACCCTGCCACTGATAATTATATGAACCAAATCAGACTCTCCTGCATATTCATTTTATGTTTAATATTTGTTGTTGCTGTTTTCTTCTGAAGGTTGTTTTGTTTGACAGGGTAGAGATTATCTCCCCTGGTGATTGGTATGACATTGTTGACTTTCATGCTTATTTTTAACTGAAAGAAATGGTAGAAATTTTATGTTTCATGTGGTTGTAGAGAGAAGAACACTCAACATATGTCATTCATTTGAAATCTTGAATACAAACTAAAAACTTTGTTGGTGCTTATGCTTCTAAATGTTTCCAGCAGAAGTATAAAGATTAGCATTGGAATATGTATTTCAGTAATTAAGTAACACTCTTAGAAGGTTGAAATACAATTAAAAGAAAGTGCCAAATATAATTTTTCAAAAAAATTCCTTTTTAAAGCGATATACCTTTGTTTTTGTTTGGATATTCAGATACACTTCCTCATGTTGCACGAGCTGGGTAAAACAATTTCTATGCAACATGGAGTCAAAATTATAGACTAATCATCTGTACTTTGTATGGAGGTCACTATTTTCATAAACAGAATTGCTTGAACCTTATTAATAGGTATGTAAATATTGTGTATTGTAATAGCATAAAAACTTTGATTTTTCTATGCTGTATATGACCCTCCCGAATGATAAACTAAAATCAGTATTTTGTGAGTAAATTCACCAATGTTTCTGGACTACAGAAGATTTACCAAGATATTCCTAACTGGTATTCGGTAAGGATACAGCTTATTTTGTCAAAAACACTGATTCTAAGAAAAAATACTCTGAAACTGATGTCAACAACATCTTTGTTGAGTTTAGGCATTCCAATAGGGACAAAAAATGTGCCGCTTTTGCTAATGCATCGGAAAGAAAAGAAATCCCTGTCCTTTAATTTCATTTTCCACTAAATAGATGATGTTCTGTCACTTAATAATCCTAGCTTTAAGGATTACCTACATCTCATTTAACTTGAAATTAAGAGACCACAGAAACATCCAAGTCTGCTTCTTATCTAGATTGTCCTTGTACATAGATAATAATGGGCAATTGAAATCAAAACTTTTTGACAAACGTGATGATTTTAATTTTCTCATTGTGAACTTCCCTTTCTTAGCAGTAACATACCAAGGTCTCCAGCCTATGGGGTGTACATTTCACAGTTGTTTCATTACTGTCGTGCATATGATGTATATGAGGACTTTCTCAGCAGGGCAAGATTGCTGTCACATAAACTTCTATTACAATGTTATGTTCAGTCTCTTAATTTCATCACTCCAAATATCTTAAGGTTGTCATCATGATTTGATTTGCCGATACAAAGTTTCTATCTCAAGTATGAGACTATATATCTTCTGGAATTGAGACTTCAGTCTTTTACTCACTGGCAATGTGACAGAGCAGGATATGCTGACCCTTCCGGATCACCTGATGTCACTCCCAGCTTTTAGTGGGAGTTCACATTGCCAGTGCTTTAGTTTCTGTGCTGTCTTGTTCTATTTTTGTTTAGTTTATTATATATTTATTTTTTTAGTTATACATCTATTCTTGTGGCGTTTGTTTGTTGTGTTTCATTTTCATGACTTTGTCTTTTCCTTGGATTTCAAATTTACAGACTTTCCAACTATTTTGTCGCTTAGGTATCCTTTTGATATTTAAAGCAGCAGATTCCAGAAATAATCCTTTTTTAATGCACAAGTAAAAAAAAACCCCTAACATGTGGTAAATATACAGGTATTCAGTTTTTGCAACATAGTTTCAGAATTTTTTTAGTGGCCGATGGTATGCTCAAATCCTATAGTGCAGACAAATATTCACTCCTAGTAGTTAGCATGATGCAAATTCGATGCACATTTCAATCGTGTCTTTTTTAGTAACTATTGAAATATACACATGCTTTCAAGCAGCAACTTTCTTGTTTGGAATTTTCATTAATTTTTCCTACATCAGTGTGTTGAAAGTAGTTAGTGCTTGAATTGTGGTTTGGGATTTGGTTATCACTGAAGACTTTACAACAACCTCGATGATTTAAATCTGTGGAGACATTAATGCAAAGATATCTCCTAAACATCCTTTCATTCTTATATTCTCATAGGTCAACATGAATAAGGCTCACTCTTTAAACGAGCAGTTTATAATTAAGAATCAACAGACTTTAAGTTCAAAATAATTTTCTTATCATTAGTTCATTCATGTTTTTCAATCTGCTGTCCAACAAACATGTATTTAATTTTTTTTGTTCATTTGGAATCCTGCAGTCTTTTTAAATTGATAAGAAAACCAAGAGCAATTAAAAAGATATAATTCAAATGTTAAGACAAACCTGGGAATACAAATAAAAGAATACAAAGCATAACACGTAAATACAAAAACTAAAAACTCGGAACCACAAACTTTTATAAAGACCACATTGGTGTTCTGGAATGGTAAGTGGCTGCTGCTCCATATACAGGTCAATTTGGTAGTAGTTACAAATCAATAGAAGAACATGGTGTGTTACAACATTGGAAACAAGTCAAACATTACTGTGATATTGGTACATGGTAATGGCTTATAATGAATTCATGTGACCATCAAGATCTTCTCTTTTTTGGGAGCTAAGACTCATTGATGTCAGCCAAACAACAACTTTGGATGATATTTATCTGGTCAGATGCCCTGTTTACTAATGTATACCTCATAAACTTTCATTTTGGTATCTATATGTAAATCAAAATAACAGTTTTATATAAACACACACATGTATATAATCATGAAGAATATTTAACTGTAGTCAAAATTTATTAAATTCACAAAAGTTAATAAATAAATAAATATAAAATGATTAAAAAACATGACAGATGCATACATCTATATATATATTACAACTGAGATCTTTAACAAGAAAACATATGGAATGTTCAACAATTATTTCATAATATTCTTTTTGCATCCATGGTATATTTTATATCAAATATATATAATGAGGACATCTGTACCATTTCTTTTGCAAGGAATAAAATTCAAGTTGATTATATGTTAGTAATGATAATAATGATTAAATGAAAATACCATAGTCAAGGCTATGACACCCCCACTTACTGTAAACTATGTAGAAGTAACAGGTAGGAAGACATGTCACCCAAAATGCATACATGATCCTAACTGCACCAAACAGAGACATCTATTTTCAATAAAAATTCACATATTTCTCATTATAAGAGTCTGATGACATTCTGAACACATCATAATAATTTTATATTTAAATGAACAGATTATTCCAGTGGAGGAACATCTAAATCATCTACAAAGTCATCACTGTTTGGTCGTTCTTTGACAAGATGTCTGACCTTTGACCCTAATGGAGGGACAATTTTATCAGTCTTTTCTGTCACTATGTTAGCAATGTCAACTGTTTTATGTGCCTTTTTATCAACCTCGAGTCTTTCATGAGTTTTACTGAAATAAAAAGAATCACTGTTTTTTACATTTATAAAAAAAACCCACTATATTATCTACATTAATATATATAAGTTGTTGAAAAAATATACAGTTTACTTGTAATACAAATTTTGTATGAGACTTATAAACAGGTAAATATGTGAGGCTTATTAAGCAATTCTCCCTGTTTTGTGGCAAGGAAAAATAAACTGAATATTTTCTGACAATATACTTATACTTTTTTTCTTGCAATGATAAAAGGGGAAATCATAAAATGGCACATTTATAGCCTATTTTAAGAAAATAATTTTTGGTGCATAATCTAGGTAGAACATGAATTCATAAACACTGTGAACCAGAACACAATATAAACTTTCATTGCAAGTGAAGACAAGGATACCAGGAGATTTTTTCTATTCAAATAGGACAGTTTCTACGACATTTAGAAACGCCCCAACATAGGTATTCAGATACGAAGAAGCCATTACACAACAAAAGTTATACTATGATCTCGTGAAAGCTAGTGGGAAACTTTACTAAAATCAAAATATCCATATTTTACCAAGGATGTAGACTGCAAGACTTTGAAGCAGGTCATATTAGATCTAGATCTATCACAATATGATAACATGATCACACATGTATTTAAAGCCAATATAAAAGCTGACCTGCTATTTTCATTGTATTTTTCAAGAAATGAGCATTTCAAAATCAGAATGAGCAAAATAATGAATTTCATTACAAAACTATACCTTCATGATAAGATTTGAATTATAAATACATGTACTATAAGTTGATCATTTTCAAATTCAGAAAATGAATTAAAAACAAAACAGTTTCCTCAAACTTTAAAAAGTAAAGTTTTAAATATTTCATATAAAAGCTGTATGTCAATAAATTTGAACATACTGTTTTTCCGTTTTCTTATTTTCTTTGTCTTCCTCTTTGTGTACTATTATTTTCTTTGGTTTTATCACAGGTTTTGCCTGAAAAAAAATTAATGGTCCATATATGTCTACTAACAACAACTTTGCTTTTTCATGTGCAAAAGGAAAACTTCAGAATTCATGTGATTAATGTACTTGTAGATGAAAACACACACATACAGAAAAAAAAAACCACAAAACAAAGGTCAATAACTATATGTAGTAATGAAAGTAATTTCATTTTCATTTTTTCAAAAACATATTTTTCATTACTCTACCACACACAAATGCAAGGGTGTTGATTCAATGAAAGCCAAACACAAAGAAGTTAATGATTTTAATTTCTATTTTTATTCCATCATTCATCTCAAGACATCAACAGTTTGTCTGGAAATGTCCGAAGAACAATTTTACAAATGAATAAAAATATAATTCAGAACAATCTGATATACCATTCATTTCTCAATTTATTTTATGACAAATAACACACCTGTATAAATTTTGAAAAAATTTTCAAATGAAAATGACGTACAAGGTTTAAAAGTTTTACACTATTTCAATTATCTATAGAAACATTCGAATAATTTAAAGATTGGATGAATATATAGAGAATAATACATGGCAAAATCCATATCACCCTGAGATTCCAATATCAGCATGAGGGATGATATTGGGCAAAGGCTGATAAATCATGTAAGACATGGATTTGATATGTTTTATACACTTTATCATATATTTTAACAGTGGTGAAGAATTTTTTGCCTGAATTATTTTGTTGCAATTAATGTGCATTAAACTATGAATAAATAAATGCTTGTTGATTGTGTAAGAATGACAGCATATGACGACATTTCTTCTGCTAAGTAAATTAAAGTAACTGTCTCAGAAGTTCTGTGTGATAAAATCCAATACACCCAATTTGGGGTGCGATACAGGTTGAGCAAAACATGGTAAAAAATAAAGAGATACAAATCACTAAGATCTGTACCAGTTATTGTCTTAGTAATATGTTGAATTTTGCACACTTGCCTAGCAAAACTACAAAATATTAAAATATTACATGTATTTATTAATAATCGGTTAAAAAATGAAGTTTCATTAATGGTATGAACTGGATATATACCTTTGGCATAGTAATCAGAAGATGTCCTGTGACTTGTGAACGTTTGGCTGAACTTGAATCTGCATTAATATCTTCTGCCATACACAACTGGAATGTCTGATACAAAAAAAGTGAAATCTCATTGAAACATATTCATTACAATACATTCTTCTTTCACACAATGAACCAATACTACCGTACAAACCATTTGCAGAATGGTGTTTCATTTTCTTTCATTTTTCATGGTTTAAATTTAATGACATTTACAGATAGTTATTGCTGGAGAATTCCCAAGGTGAAGAGAAATTTACAGTCCGGATTATATTCACAAATAGTATCAAGTTAGGCCATACCAAACTGCTCTTTCGTTCTTTGGATTTCGCTGATCCGATTTTTGGACTATGTAAAATTTAAGAAAAAAAAAATTTGCCGCTTCCTTTTGCACAATTGCTGAAACTTCAACCCAAATTTTTCATTTTTAAATAAATGAGAAAGAAATTGTTCGCCCGTTCCAAGAATATATTACTTTAAATAAACTGTTATCACAGAGATATGTCTCGCCTTTTTGTAATTTTGATTATACAAATGTTGAAATCATAATAGCAATACCTTAACATCTTACACAAGTTATGCAAATATTCAAAGTCAATGAACCATGACTGAGTTACATGGTTAAACAATCTCCATTTAAATGAGATGTGTGAATGCTAATACAACTGGATACCAAATACCATTGACTTATTATAAGTCGTTCCCAAACCTAAATACAAAAATTTTGTGGGAAAAATTTGGTTGATTATATAGGGAATCACTGATGCGTGACTGGAGTGGGCCCCCCTTAGGTCAGTCAGTGCCCCCCCTCCCCCCCCCCCCCCCTCTTACAAAAAGTTCTGGATCCGCCACTGATAGCAATACTTTAACATGTAAGTTATGCAAATATTCAGTCAATGAATATGCATGAATTAGCATACCTATGTGTAGCTTTTCAACCCAACCTCATCATGGCGAGACAAAAATCTTTTTGCTTGGCTTTGTGTGCAATAAAATATAATTTTGTTTGTTTACTTATAGTTACTTATAGTTGATTTCCAGTACAGGATCCCTCAAGGTTCCTCTTCACCAGACTCATAATATATATGTAAAGTAAGCAAACCATTCAAAGTCAATAGACCATGACTGAGGGGGTGGAGCCAAATAATCTCCATGGCAATGAGATGTGGCAATGATAATACATCTGCATACCAATTATCATTGACCTACCACTAGTGGATCCCCATAAACTGACCTAATCACAAACTAATACATGTAAAGTAAGCAAACCATTCAAAGTCAATAGAACATGACTGAGGGGGTGGAGCAAAATAATCTCCATGGCAATGAGATGTAGCAATGGTAATACATCTGCATACCAATTATCATTTACCTATCACTAGTGGATCCCCATAAACTGACCTAATCACAAACTAATACATGTAAAGTAAGCAAACCATTCAAAGTCAATAGACCATGACTGAGGGGGTGGAGCCAAATAATCTCCATGGCAATGAGATGTAGCAATGGTAATAACATCTGCATACCTATTATCATTGACCTACCACTAGTGGATCCCCATAAACTGACCTAATCACAAACTAATACATGTAAAGTAAGCAAACCATTCAAAGTCAATAGACCATGACTGAGGGGGCGGAGCCAAATAATCTCCATGGCAATGAGATGTGGCAATGGTAATACATCTGCATACCAATTATCATTGACCTACCACTAGTGGATCCCCATAAAACAGAGCTAATCACAAACTAATACATTGTTGACGCCATCGCCGCCGCCGCCGACGCCGGAAACAGCATACCTATGTCTCGCCTTTTGACTCCGTCAAGGCGAGACAAAAATGTGTGCGCTGGAAAAAAAAACAAGCCCTCAAGAAAAAAATTTTTAATTTCTCCTACTCTATTGTTGCCATCCAAAAATCCAAAGAACGAAATATTAATTTGGTGTGGCCTTATATTACATAGGAAAAAAGACTATAAAACTTTGTTTCTAGCTATTAAAAATTTTGGACATACCTTTCCTTTCATAACAACTCTGACATAATTAGTCTGAACATCAACATCTAATAATGAGGTATCCATATGTCTGAAATAACATCAGAATTAAATTTTCTCTCATTTTAAACAATCATATTCATTTTGTCAACAACATAAACATGAGTACAGGGAGATAGTAATGAAAAAATGTGAACATAACTTAAAAGTTAAAGAAAGCCTGCGTGTAGCAAAATACATCTTATTCCACTCCAGTAGGTTCAATTAGATCTTAAAACTTGTGTTGTGACGAAAATGTTTGCTCCATTTCAGTTTGAATTAAAAATATAAAACAGTAATAAAAAGTTCTACACTTATATCAAGAACAAATGTATTGAGGATTTCAAACCATGAATTTATGTCCCTTTAACAATGGAGCCTTTTGTTGAATGACGAACAGGTTACATCATTTTAAGATACTGATACAGGGAAACCATAAACAAGTATTTTGTATCTGTTTTATTTCTTTCTTTTTCATTGTTTTATTTATTATTATACTGAATGTACAAAAGCTACCTGTCCAATACTATAATTCATTAACATTTTCATGCAGATAAGAGGAATGTGATGTTTAAACTAAATTGTAAAAAACAAATTCTGTATTCAGTTAATTTTTAACTTATTTTTCTCTATTCAATTAAAAAAATGTTCATTCTATAAAATCACAAGGACGAAATTATGTGAGAAATTCAAAATTGCAAAGATAAAGTGAGTTAAAATGCCAGTTTTTTAAATTATAAGGGGCAATAGGCCATTATTTTCTATTATAAAAACCAAATCCAAATCCTCATGTTTGGTTCATTGGTGTAACAACCCCTAAGACTTAGAACAAGGTTGTTGTATCCTGAACCAGTTTGATCTCCATGCCCGGAAAAACAAATACACTAATATCTCTAAATATTTGTATGATAAGACATGGACTAGGATAATTATGTGTTTATTAATTTCTCCGGACTTTAAGAAAAATGAAAGGACTTACTTAAAAACTGCCAGATCTAACAGGTATAGGTTACTGTCTTCATCTTCAGTCAGGGTGAAGTCTACTCTGGATTGTAAAGTATAAAAAAAAATAATTATGTGTACTTTGATTTGAGATGCAACAGATTTTTTTTTGTAAAATTAGAGTGCATGATAGTAATTGGATAACCTGCAGATAATTCAATCTTTATTTGAAGCACATGAATAATTAATACCCTTGGCATACCACAATATATAATTCTACACTCGTTTGACCATAATAGACACGAACTTTGTTCCCCTTTCATTGATTAAATAATCTGAATTAAACACCTCTAGACTTAACAGACAAGGGACACTGACCTGAAAAGTTTACACCCCTTTGAAATATTTTATACAGGGAGATTTGTGAGAAGGCTTTTTCATATAGCAAAAATGAACTTATGCTTTTCTTGTGAATCATGCAAAAAAACTTGTGCAAAAAATTCCTGATATACGGTGGTTCAAAAGAATTATTTTCATCATCAAATTGCTCTTAGAATTGTATTCTTACTTTGGTTCATTAACATTTAAAGGTCTACCATCCTCTGCAAACAATCTTCTTTGCGGCTTTTCCTCTTTCTTTCTACAGCAATAAAGGGGTAAATAATTTTCAGTTAAAATAAAAACTTCAATCAATAATTTTAATATGTACCATGTTTCTCTTGAAAAAGCTTTTATATCTGATCTCTGGATTTTCAACAAATTCAAAGTAAAATTTTTTTTATTACAAATTACTGTCCAATTCAATTTATGGTAAAAAATTGTCTAATGGAATTTGTTTCATTATTGCACACCAAATATGCATATTTCCCATGATATCTCAAAATTTCACATTTATATACCAAATTTGAATGCTATTTATTTTTCCTTATAGTGGCACATATCCCAATAATAATCATAGTATAACAAATCTTCAAAACTAAAAGCTCAAAATCTGCAACGAATGACCAAACAATGCATTAATTCACAAAAATAAATAAATGTTCTTTTTTACTAGCAATTTGAATTATTGCAGTGTTTTACACTGCATGAAAGTTCAATGACTCTCTTTTCATTATTTAAAAATCTTTTCATAATAAATATACAATAAGGCTAAGAAAATAAAAAATAATATACTTACTCCTTATTTTCCCTGTTTTTCTGTTCTTGTATGTGATTGTGGACCTCCATTCTAGATTCTGGTGTAAATTCTGTTTTCTGCTCCCAAAACCTACAATAAATACCACACTCTGTATGTAACTCAAATTTATGTGATATATATTCCAAAGATCAATAAAAATTAAACACAAGAAGTAATTTTAATAGTTCACCACTAATAAATGCAAGTCTTTTAAAACAAAATTCAAAAAGGCAATATCTAATATAAATCTTGTGTAATCAGGAAATAAATGTGCTAAACATTCATAAATATAACTTTATGGTATTTTAAGTACTATTTATACCATGGCTTTTAAGAGTTAACATATTTAATGAAACGAGTACTTGAGTGAGTTTCTTTAAATATGTTAACGAGTAAACCATGGTGCCAGAAATGAAACTGATTGACATTTCCTTTTTTACCTTTGAACTTTCAACTAGCCAATGAGGTGACAGTTATTTTCAATGTCTTGTTACTTTGTATTTACAAGGCTAAAATTGAAAGGCCTTGTGTAAAATGTAGAGTGGAGTCTGGGGTTGGAAGTTTGAAGTCTGGAGTTGAAATGCAGTTTGTAACATTATGGATATCTTAATATTTGTAATGAAAAAAAATATGGTCTAAACATGTAAATTTTTTAAATTGTTGCATACATGTATCTTAATATAAAAATCATTTATGGCTTGTATTCAATAAAAAAACTGTTCCCAAATGATACAAAGTAAATCGGAGGTAAATAAGAAGTTTGTATCATCTAAACTTACAAGAAAACCATTTATCAACAATATTCTGTTGCTGACCCGATGTAATTATTATGATAATGCATTTACATGCACGTGGGTTAGAATTCCCACCAAGATTGAATATTTGGACATACTAATTAACATTACTAGCTATTTATAGGGCAAGTATTTTGATATTTATAAAACTTTCAAAATGAAATTAAAAATTAATACTTTTTAATCATAATACCAGACCAGCCAACTATCCTGATTTTGGCGGTATTATCCCGATTTTCATGCCTCAACCCGAATCCCGATATCGGGTTCCTAAAAAAAGCAAAAAACCTGATTTTCATAAATTCTACCCGAGAAAATGTTATTCTTACCGATTTCAGGAGATATTATCCAATCAAATTCATCGTAGTATCTGATATTCGGGTCATGTTGATTTACCTGAGGATTATCGATCTGTTTTGACACTAAGTATTATGTAAACACATACACGTGCCTCAATAAGTTTTATGGGTCTTAATTGGTTTTATTATTTAATTGAGATTAGTATTCTAATCAAGTTAACCAATCTTTAATCAGGTGAATAATTATTTTAATAACTGATCAAAAGAATTTTGCAAATTAAATGTAAAGGCTTGGATGCTGTTTGCACATTGAGACAATTGTTATAAAAAGGATATGAAAAATGGAATTGAATCATAACAGTTCAAACTATCACAATAGTTGTTACTCCACCCAGCAAGAAGAAACGTTTGCCATAAACAAATGAACCAAATGAAAGAAACATCTTTACACAGAATGATACACACAGCATCAAAACAATCTCAAGAGTTCAAGAAACAAACCAAAATTGATCCTAAATATACATGAAATACTTTCTACTGGACATTATAAAAAAAAAAAAACAGTCATAAGATGAAGCGATACATTTAAATTTTTTTCCCCGGGGAAAATCCCCCATGGAGGTTTTTAAAAGTTGGCAGGTCTGTAATACTGATGAATGAATTTTTACCACCTGTATATGAGTTTCACATACATACATTGTTACTCTTTGATAAATCAGTAATATGTGATTTTCAAATAATCAAGACTGAATACTCCACTCTACATTTTACACAATGCCAATTCAAAATGCTGTATCTTTTCATTGGCTCAAGGTCGTTCATTGGCTTTGTGGGAGGTGGAGCTTCTGCTATGGTATAACATGCATCTTGTTCATATTATACAATAGCTTAAGCTCCACCCATTCTGTATATATAATACAATGAATACAATGAATTTCTGAGACTAAACCTGGAGTTATGGTATAATATTAAGATCTGCATATTATACCATGCTTTTGTACATTCACCAAAAATAAATTATTTTTGAAAAAGATCAAAGAAAATTCAGTCATTTATGTTACAATATATTTTATCTACATTAAAAACAGTCTTAAATTTTTATTTTCAAAGTAACTATTTCAATTTTTTTAATTTTAATAGAAAATATAAGGTAATAATAAATAGTATTTTATCCAATTCCACACAAAGATCCCTGAATGCTATTTATCATTAAAAATTTTTTATCTTTTTAATGGCATGTTTTGTTTTACTTAGATCAAAACAACATTCTCAAGAAATAAAAATAAGATTACAAAATCAACACACTCTTTGTCTTTCTTTTGGAGTATTTCTCTTTCTTCTTCTTCATTGTCGTCCTCTGTTGGACTGTCTTCACTTTTCTTTTTATCACTATAACAATAGATTAACACATGTTTAATATATTCTTTTAGTATATCAGTTGCTAACACATAATACATTATTATACAAATCAAATCTGTATTCCAATTTGTATCGAAAATGGTTGTTTTCACATACGAATCTACTATCTACAGTAGCACACTGAATATTTATTAGCTGATACAATTTATCCAGTGTGCATTAGTGTGAATCCAATTGCACACTAAATTAACACTTTTGGATGATATATAAAACAAGCAGGAACAATTTAGCCCTCTGGTGCTCCATACTGATAATGTTCTTTTTTAAAGTGAGATGATATACCAAGGGTTATGACATCATTTAAACAATTACATGTATATCACTGTAGATTTGATGTCATTTAAATTATTAAAAAAAAAGTACAATGTAAATGAAAGGAATGTGTATAATTAAACAGATAGCTAAATATTCTGTACAAGCAATAAATCAATAAATTGTCTACCTATCATTAATATCTGTGTACCATCTACCATCAAAACCAGGTTTCTTTTTCTTTTGTTCTTTCTCCTTCTCCTGCTTTAGCCTTGCTTCTTCTTTCTGTCTTTCCTTAAATTTTAAATAAAATTAAGGAAAACTTTTAAATTGATATTTCACAATTTCCATTCCATTTGACAAAAGAAACTTATGCATGTTTTTGACTGTGAATATTTACTATAAATATCATCTATTCACCAACTCTTTAAAACAGTGGGTTGTCAAGTAATGCAATATATGGCCTTTACTCTCAAAAATTTATATTTTGAAGAAACAGATTATGTCTAATTGAATTTCATGTTCCTCAAATGAAGTGAACCATAATCCCTTTTAAAACATTATGATTCACGGAAATGAGATTTTACATCTAATTTAACAGTATCCATTTACAGAAAAAAAAATTGGCAAATCTGAAAAAATATGTGTAAGTAAACTATCATTAACCTTATAGTCAATTAAATGTACTTTTGAAAATATGGATATCCCAAGGTAAATAGTATCCCATGAAATAAAAGTCACTTACCCTTTTCTTTTTGTACTGTTCTTGCTGTTGTATGATTTTATTTCTCAATTCTGAATACTCCTACCAAAAGATGTTATCATTTTATTGTGCGCTAATTTGAATACGTAAATTTTGTTCAATTTCTATATTCTAATTTATTTACATATAAAATAAAGTCATTCAAATTCAAGCAGTTTTAATAACAAAACTCATCTAACACATATTATTGGTCATCAAAGATAAAATATACACTACAGAAAACAAATATTTGAAGAAAGGACCAGTAAACTGAAATTTGAGTCTGTAGACAGTAAATAAAATATCTATATATTCAAATTGCCAAATTATCAAATGTAGACTCTGGTGAATGGTTAAAACATAATGAAGTGTATCTATACATTTTAAATAAAACATGTACCTGTGATGCAAGAATTCTTTCTGATTTATCAACAGCTTGGCCATCTAACATCTGGAATAAAGTCAGCTTAATAGAACTATGTGAATAAATAAGTTAACTTGCAGAACAGCTGATATCAACTGTAAAATATCTATTTAGGTAAACAGACTTGTTCAATAATCACAGTTATTCTAACCTTTAAAGAAAAGAATTTAGAGATTGTTGCTGAGTCTACAGAATAGTCCAAATGTGCAAAGGTCACAATAAAGTTTTTAATAATAACTTAAAAAATCTGTTATTTATTGAGAAATGATTAAAGAAGAAAATAAATTACAATTATTTACCTGTAACCGTGGCAACGTAACAATAACATACTGTCTGTATCCCTCATATTCAGTACAAGGATTACCTGTTAGATACCTGTAAGGAAGTAAAGGAAAATTTCAAAATGTTCCTCCTTTTGGTGTGTTTTATTGTCATTTTACACCACTTTCACAATTGGCTACATTATGGCAAACCAATTTTTATTGGTTGAGGAATCAGTACTCAGACAGAACTGCCAAAACATAAGGCAGGGAATCTGACAATCCTTGATTATTAAGAATGGAGTCAAAATGCACCACCTCAAAAGCTGGATTGAACTCACAACCTTGGTATGGACAGGCTACTGATCCATAGTAATTATGACCAACTACCTAAGAGAACTTGGCCACAATGGGCCCACTATATTTTTATTCTTGTTTAGAGTTCTGAACAGTGTTGCTGGTCAGATTTACAATAGCAATATTCTACTTTGTTAGGTGTTTTAACAAAGGTTCAAAATTTAGATATCAATATTAAAGGATAAATGGTAGTAAGAGCAACTTTGAATTGCTTAAAGGCTTTCTGATTATATATGATTGTTGAAAATGAAGTGTTTGAAGTTGCACAAAACTCTTAATTTGTCATTATATTATCAATATGAAAGTTTTTTTTTTTTCATAAACTTACAAATCTCTGAAATGTACCAGATCTTTTAAACTTTCTATACTTGTTAATTCTCCTATAAAATTAACTGTTAAATCAAGCTTCTGTAAGGACTCACAACCTGTAATTTCAAATAATTAATATTTTAAAAATAGCCACAAATTTTTCATATGCCATGTAACAATAAGAAACTTTTTATATTAAAAATTGTTCTATACTTCATGATGTGGTTTGGTTTGGACAGTAATTATAAGTAATAGTTGTATCTGTGTAAAAATTTTATCCTGCAACTCTGCTATATGCATGAGCAGCCAAAATGCATTGACTGTATATTAAGTGATATACACTCACTGACTGTGTATCACTTTTACTGTGAGAGCACAGTACATAACCTTGTAATTTTACTTATGATGTCGTGAAATGCGGCGGTTTCGTGGTCTTTTGACGTTGATCACATGCAGAAATTCACTGATTTCCAGTGATTTTTTAAAGATTTTATGTTGCAGGATAAACAGAATATCTGTATATCGTCTCTTAATATGAAATTTATTCATAGTCGGCAAGTCTTGCATTTCTACTTGTTTCTAAGCCTTAT
The DNA here is from genome assembly GCA_028015205.1 of Mytilisepta virgata. Lineage (NCBI taxonomy): Eukaryota > Metazoa > Mollusca > Bivalvia > Mytilida > Mytilidae > Mytilisepta > Mytilisepta virgata. The sequence continues at coordinate 38,064,275 of CM051519.1, forward strand.
ACGAATAAATTGTAAGAATATATTTTTCAATTGGGATGTTTCCTCAATATTCTTTCATTTTCATGCTTGCCTAAATTTTCATAAATTTAAAAAGTTATAAAACTGACAGAAATGTAAAATAATTTAACACTTTACATGTACATGCATTGTTTACACAGTTTATGTATCTAAATGCTCACATTATTTTACATTTTAAGAAATACACATGTATACAAACTGCAGTTGTTGAAGATTTGCAGAAAAAAATCTGCTGACCATGTTATAACAGTTTACCATGTTCACAGGGGGTAAGCAGGTGGTAGAGTAACTGTTAACTTATATAAAAAAAACCATTTTCCAGTTTCAAAGAAATAAGTTCCTTTAATTTATAGTTTTAGATCTAGGTTCCCGAAATTTGGAAAAGTTTTCTATAAAGGGTTATATATAGCCAATCACATCAGCACAAACCAGCTGAACAATTATTATGATCTACATCTATATATATTTTATAGATCTATTACTAACCTGACAGATTCTCAATCTTTTCAATGTTGTTTAAAGCTAAATTTATGTATTCCAACTTTTTTAATTTTCCTACATTTTCTGAAATATAAATTTTATTATAATACATAACAGATTTCCAAATTAATAATTACCACACCAATAGGTTAAAAAAAAGCTGCAATAGTTACATCATACTAATCCAATGCAAAACTCTTAAAACCAAAATATCTATTAAGATAGGTGGATATGTAGGGGTTACCCTTTTTTCCCCTTCTCCTGCCCAATTTTTCCTGCATTCTCTCACATACTCTCTTGGAGTCTCAATGGGCGATTTTGATTCTCAAATCACGGGCCCATAATTAATGTACTTGGAGATGGACTACAGAAATTACAGTAAATTAGTCTTTTTGTAATTATTTTTTCATGTTTTAAATGTGACAGACGCTGTGATTCTGGAGTGAAATTTTTTTCTTTTACCATGTTTTATTGATGTTAACACTAACAGATACAAACTTCCACATGTTTTAACTCCTTTCTCCTGACCACTCTCCCCCATATCTCCCTTCTTTCATCTTCCAGTACCCTGTCCATCCCCTCTAATTACAACAAGACAGTTATTTTCTTCAGATGATGAACAATCAAAGAAATTTAACATCAAATTAGGAAAACAATGTATATACATGTAATATATTACAGAAATAGAAAATAATATCACATACTAGTAATGCTTTTCACAAATATTACATCTATCAACCCTTTATTGAATTAATTTTAATTATGATTACAATAAATAGTACAATGCTTTCTTTCTCTTACTCAATGAACTATTGATTTGGAATCTCAAAATTAAATGAGAGTCAGTTTTTCTGACTCCATGATATACATTTTCATATACGCGTACTTGTATTATCTACAAGTGTGTGTTAAGTTTTTTTAAAATAAATTTGAATAAAATTTTATACTTTACTTTGATACTAACCTATTTTAGGAATCAAATTACTCTGAAGATATAATATTCTTAATTCTTTACACCATTTGTCTATGTGTTCTAGTCTATAATGATACAAAAATATGTTTGTTAATTAAAACACTGTACAAGCATTTACATTCTGACGGAACAATCAGTTGTCTTAGAAAAAGATCTACTTTAAAATCAGAAAACCTATTTATGATTTACTAAGCATGTACATGTATCCGTTGCTGGCCTTTGGCAAGAGGTTGAACATGTATAATAAGGAAAATAAAATATCTTGTCTGATGGCCGATATTTACTAGAGTTCAGCTGTGTTGGCCATCTTGGTTGAGAGTTTGGGTCAATAGACAAAATTCTGAAAGAGGACCATCTAAGGACCATTGCTGCTTAGTTTGGTTCCAACCTCTCAGTAGTTTCAGACAAGAGGACTTTTTAATAGATTTTCCATGCATGTAGGGTCCAATGTTAAACTATGTTCGGCTTGGTTAACAGTCCACATCATCCGACATATTTCTGAAAGAGGACAATCTAAGGACCATTGCTGCCAAGTCTTGTTCTAATTGGCTCAGTAGTTTCAGACAAGAAGATTTTTATGTGAATTTCCCATTGGGTCCTATGTTAAACTAAGTTCCGCTGTGGCGGCCATCTTGGTCAGATGTCTGGGCCATCCCATATATTTTTGGAAGGAGACTATCCAGGATCATTTCAGCAAAGTTTGGTTGGGATTAGCATATAAGCTTCATAGGAGAAAAATTTTTAAATTTTGACCCCCCATTTTTCTTTTTTTAACTTGGCCACCATCTAGGTTGAAGGTCAGGGACACCTCACACAATTTTGGAAGGGTATCACCACTGGACCATTCCACCAAAGTTTGGTCCAAATTTGCCCAGTGGTTTCTGAGGAGAAGATCTAAATGGAGATAGTGGATGACGGACACCAAGTGATGACAATAGATCACCTGACCCCTCCCCTCGGGTCAGGTGAGCTAAAAAGGAACTTTTAATGGCATAAAATTCATACTTAGTCTATTGGATTGTGATACAGACACTAAAAATATAATACAACACATGTATATATGCGAGCGGTACAGGCCTTATTTTGTACTACTTTTTGGCAGTTTTGATTTCCTGTGTGACCGTGCTGATAGGTCATTATTCACCGTGTTTAATGAAATTTGAGAAAAATTCAGCGTGCACCAGTCAAATTTTTTTATTTTCTTCATCGTGAATGGCCACATTTTTATTTCTTGTTCGCAGGTGTTCATATCCCCTGTTAGTGCCTCATAAATATAACTAACTATCGGGCCCAACATTTCCATCCAAACATTCCTAAATATCTATACACAAACATATTTAATATATTATTATAAAACTTGAATATATGTTCTTTAATTAACACTTAACCATGATTATAGTATTACTAGGAAACATGTCCGCTGTTACTGTTTACGCCTTTGCAATAGTAAATAAAAATTGTCAAACCTTTCTATATCTTGTTGATGTAATGAAACTTCTTCTAAAGTTGAGATCTCTAGATCATTGTGTTCTGCTCTTTTTCTTATCAAACCTTCTGTTACTGAAATATAGAATACATGTATTATTCTCTGTAGGTTGGATCTTTTTCCATACAATAGAAATATTTCTAACAATACTGTATTATACTTCTATAACCATCACAAAAATAATTCTCTGTTTCTCACAATTTCACAATTTAAACTTAACTAACATGTACTATGTAGTTACATGTAGCTGACCCCATTTCAAAGAAAGCTCTTTGAAGTTACCAGTTCTATAAAATATCACAGTTAAGCATTTACTTTGGACATTTATGCACATAATAATTGGACAACATGCATTTAAAGGTCAGCAAACATAAATTCCCTCCAACTGAATTTTTGTTAACACATACATGTACCATTTCTACTGTTTGTTTTTTTTTAGAATTGCAAGTATTTTTTCGTGATTATCAGAAATATTTCTTTAAAATGAAAGTAAAAAGTATTACTCTATCTTTTGTTTCTAATGGTCAGAATTAATTATTGTTTTTTCCACTGCTGTAATGCCTCAAATATTATACATGAACGGCTTTTCCATTTTTTATTTTTTTTGTGCAACTTGTTGATTTTTGCGTAAAGTATGACGTCACCACAAACAAATGTGACATTGCTTAATATGAAGGTTTTTTAAACAAGATTGTACCATATTGACTTTCAGGACATACCAACTTGTTTTTTAAAATGTACAGAATTGTAATAATTTCTCGACTTTCATCGAGCAATCAATTGTTGAAGTATGTGAGATATATATGTACAGTATCATCAGGATTGCCACTCATTTTCGGACATGAAATTCAAGGGTTTTTCCAGGATTATCAGTAATTTTCTAGGATAAATACAAATGAAAAATTGTGCAAAACCACCACGCTTTTTTTAATTTCCATGCGGTTCTTGCATCGTGGTTGAAACTGAGCTTGATAAATATTTATAACATTGTAAAACATTTCAAGACCATTTGCATCAAGCATAATCAAGATCAGGATTCACCTCTATCACCTCTATCAAGTCGCCCCAATCGTATCGTCCACACAAAATGTGCTTATGAGAACCTATTAAACATATGGGTACCAATTTTCGAGGGACAAATCAACGAGCACAAGGGAGGTAATTCAATTTGTTTTTAAACTTTTGGTATTTCAACTTTCAAGGATTTTCCCAGGATTTTTTCGTTTTTTCACGTTTTTCCGGCCGGGGGCACCTCAAATAAAAAAAATTCCCGGATTTTTCCCATTTTCCCAGGTGTGTGGCAACCCTGTATCATATAAACTTGTAACAACAAGAAGTCACCTTTTAGTAGCCATTCCACTTAATGCCAGGCGGAGCTGTTTTTCTGGAAGTTATTTAAAAATTGGGTTGAAAAATATTTATAACCTATCGACAGACGATTTGGGTACCAGATCTAATGTTTATAATTGTTTTTTCCGCCCAGTGCTGCACCTAGCATTAACAAGAATTGCTACTTTTAGTCTTAACAGTTAGCTCATAAGGTATTACAGAAAGCCTCGGTGTCGACTCTTCACACCGACTCTAACAGGTAGAATGAACAGGGTCATCTCAAAAGGGAAGTTTTTCAGCGCATTTGATTCATATGCTATTTTATTTTTACAGTAACATGTACATATATCTGATGAAGCAAACAGATTTTTTTAAGATTTTCAAATGATTACTGAATTTTTTTCTACAATTTTCTACAATTAAAAACATTGCATGGATAAAATATTTTCATTTTCGATATACTGGAAAATTAATGGAGGTAAGTTGATGACGGGGAGGGTTGGAGTTTGCTTAAAGTGTGTACTAATAACAATTAAGACTACAAATTGCTTAAATATTTCTAAAACCAAATATAGACATTGTCTACCCTTCTGAATCCATGGGCAATTGGACAAGATTTTGGAAAAGATTTACCCAGGAAATTCCTTATCAAATAATTAAAACAAATGATATGTGGATTAATTCTTGATACGACAACCCTACATATAAATGATAATTTTTCCAATAGCAAAGGAACAGAGCCTTTATCGTGGATATTGATCTAAACATGACAGTAAGGCTTTCAACACAAGAAATCTTCCAAGATCAAGAACCACTTTTCGCGGAATTCTTTAATACAATGTAAATGTTGATTACGTCAACCCTGTTACCGAAAGATGCAGCTGGTATTGTTTATGTGGACCCAAAATCTGTCAATCAATTAGAAGCAATATTGGCCACTTTTTAAACTTGCAGAATCAGTCTAGGATCATCTATTTGAAATTTACATATATATGTATATGTAAAATAATTTTGGTGAGACGACAAAGATTTCATTGGCAATTTAGAAGAGTCGATACAAACTTCGTTCACATGAATTTTACATGAAATCAGCTTTAATGTAAAATTCCTGTGAAAACTGAACGTTAATTTCATGTGAATCGAGCCTATATGAAATTCATGGTTTATTTTACCTTAATTACATATGAATTTCAAGTGAAAAATTAATTTTAACTTCATTTGAATTGTTGAACATAATAATTTTAAATTTTGAGTGAAATTCTCTTGAAAATAAGTTATGTTATTTCTACATGAATTTCAGGTGAACAAAAATATCATATATAAGGACACAATTTTTATACTAGCTTTTTAAGTCCACCCAATTGTTTAAATGAGAAACGGTTTAAGACATAAAGATGACATAAACGATAGGAAAAATAAGATGATAATGGCCAAAATATATCTTTGCTAAAACAAGAGACAGTTAAGATAAGAATTTAAAATAAACTACAAGAATAAAAGTAGATAAATATAAAATAAATATGAAACACATTTATTTGTTTCTTCATTTGGAATCAGTTATATTCTAACTGAAATCATTACTTTTGGGTTTAACTTTCGCTTTTTTTCATTATGAAGCATTGGAATGCTGTAACCATATTGGTATACAGATATATGCTCCATGGCTCTATAGTATAGTTCATCTATTTTACCTGGATTCTACCTGGCTTAGTGCGGCGATGTTAAGGGTTAACCCTGTTTTGTTTCCAACATATTATACTCTTAACGCAGCAACATTACTTACTTCTGACCATTGTGATATACTGTAAAACACTTAACGTCAACGACCAGCAGTTGTCAATATAAACTATTTACCGGAAATGAAACAAATAGGGAGAATTTCAGGTGCGTTAGAAATTTATCTTTCAATTGATGGCTTTTCTCTCATTTCTATGTTGGAAGTTATAATAATATTTAAACTGGTGACAAACTGTAGCAAATAAACGTTAGATGACTTTAAATAAGACAAAATATTAAATAAATCAAACTATTTGGCGAGTATATAACAATGATTGCCCCTTGTCTTAGTCAAATAATCGTTTTTAATGTCGAAAAAACATGTCCCATATTAAAGCACCCCAACGACAAGGATTAAGTTTAAGGTCATAGAATATTCTGTTGCACATTGCATTTTCAGCCTAGACACTATGGCTCAAGCTGGCAAATTTGCAGATAAAGCGTTACAGATGCTACGGAATTACCCCCGCGTGGCTTTGAATAACTTAAAAGACATGCCTGGTTCAATTAAAAAGGTTATTTTTTTTTTAAATATGAAACTAAGTAGTTCACATTTTGAGTTTGACATAATTTATTATAAGGTATTTAGTCAAATAGGCACCAGTACCAATGATCATTTCGGGACCGTAAGGTGGTCATTTCGGGACCGTAGGGTGATCAATTCGGGACCGATAAATAGTTAATTCGGGACTTATCAATAGTCATTTTGGCACCACATACTATATTGTATTTTAATACGAATTTATAACAATATAATAATAAATAATAATAATAATAAATAAGCTTATTTAGAGTTGGCAGAGTATACAAACAGAGACAACATAAGCTCTACTGAGCTTTTAACCGACATACAGGACATTTATAACAATACAACACACAAGACACATACAATAAATTACAAAGCACAAAATGAAGCACTAAAAGCATGGTGGTAATAAGCAGACTATAAGCATGATAAGCTAGGTGTTAAAGCTAAAAGGATATAAGAGTAAACTAGGCATGATTAAAAGCTGGTTAAAGATCACCAATAACCATATAATTTTCTATAAATTTAGAACCTTTATCTAATAGGATATTTATGGAGTCATAAAATATATTATTCGCCATTGATGGTGGACAATAAATAGCATAAATTAACCATTTAGTTTTATCAAGAGTAATCTCGTATACAATGTTTTTAAGAGTCTTACATTCAATGTCAAGTCTTCTGGCTGGTATGTCAGCTCGCATGAAAGTAGCTATACCTCCTCCATGGTCAGTACGGTCTCTTCGCTGTAGTTTGTACCCATCAACTTCAAATAAGGAGTCTTTAAAAGAAGAGTCTAATTTAGTTTCAGAAATTATTAGACAGTCAACAATTTTATCAAGTAAAATCTGTTTAATTTCATCAAATTTGTAAGGCATACTGTTAATATTTAGATGGCATATATGAAAGTTGTTCATATGTTTCTTTCTAGCTTCTCTAAGTTCAGTAAAGATGTCACTGTCTGAACCTTCTGTTGATGACGATAAGTTGCTAGTGTTCATATAATTTTCGTTTTGTAAGGAAATATAAAAAAATGAGTTAGTAAACTTAAATGAATTGCAATCATTGCATAACCATGGATCCTCATAATTACATAGATCAGTGTAACTGGTAGATGAAATATTGGCATATTTAATGTGCCACCAGTAGTTGCAAGCCTCGCATAATACTGCACGGTGGTTTTTCGCAACTGCTTTATAGCAGTGGCCGCATGGATGTTTAGCTGGTCCTGGGTTGAGTGAAATATCACCGCTTATGACAAGAAGTATAAGAAGTCTGTGATGTCGTTGCTTAAACTCAACTGGGATAGATGGTGGGCATCGTGTGCTGTGTTTTATGTGGTAAAAAATCATGAAGTGAAATTCAATACCTAGGTTGTTTGCTTGGGTCACGTTGTACATGCCTGTCGAGTTTTGACAGTGTAATATGTCAGAAATACTGTTAAAATATGGCGCTACATACAAATTGTTACACATGTGCTGCTCTGTTTGCTGATATAATGATACAGTTAGTATAAAAGCACATACTTGGTACAGCGTCATCTTGAAAAGTAAAAATGGAACAAGTTGGTCCTCAGTGTTTATGTTTACATCGGAAGTAAAGTTTGTGTCTCGAGTAGTAGCGAGTAAAGTTTGATCGCTATGTATTCAAAATTGAAATTCTTTTAAAAATAAAAATGACAGTTTGTATACTCTGTTGTTTAAAGTACATTTCTACATGATCTCTTCATCAGATTTACGATGGTAAGTTCTTCAGTTGTATTAAATATTAAAAATTTTGCGCTGGTTTAAACTTTGCCACTGTTTATATTTTTACACATTATATCATTTCTGTAATAATTTAAAATCAAAATGAACTTCCATTTTTTTTTAAAACAATTAATCTATCATTTTCAATCATGTTATTAGTTTTATATTCATAGTAAATTATGATTACCGAATCTTTGATGAAATAATCAAGATTAATTTGGACTGTTAATGAAGACAATTCAGACAGTGAATGAAATTTGTAGGCTGGTTTATGACTATCATTTGTTAAACAAAACTATTGAATAAACTGTATAACAAATTATAAACAGTTATAAGCACACAGTGAATTAAAAGCACTAAGAAATAGCACAAGTCATGTATTATACATATAATAGATTTAAATTGAAGTTCCATAAGTATTGGCAGTTTCTTCAAACGACATTAAATCATGCTGGACTGGGATATGTTTTTGTAGACCAGAGAGGTTTTTGTGATAAGAACTATCTTAAAAGAATTTTATTTGATCAGTTTATTAAATCTTGGTTTAGTGAAATAACAAACTTGTCAAGAGTGCAATTTTATGCTTTATTCAAGAAAAATTTGCACTTGAAAATTATTCAACAAGGTTAAGTGAAAAAAGCAGATGTTAGATTACAAAACTAAGAGCTTCCAATTTACACATACCAATAGAGATGGGCAGGTGGCAAAATGTTCCAAAAATGACAGAATATGTACTCTTTGTAAAAAGGACATTGGAGATGAATTTCATTTATTGTTTCGATGTAAAAATGATAATATAGTTCTTCAAAGAAATAAATATTTGCCAGCATATTATATAGAAAAAATTCCCAACCTATTTGTCCAAGTATTCCATACAGGTATATGTAAAAATTTTAACACAGTTTTTTCAAATGCGGCTCGAATTGTCTCATTAGACGAGCCGAATTGCCCTATATTCGCAAGAGATACTTCCAAGAGAAAAGAGGATATATCAACAATGTACCAAAACTTGTATAGCAAATGAAGTGCATTTCATATATTGAGTGTACACTTTATAAAACAAATAGGGAATTTTTTTTTCAAAAACTTTTTCACAAATATCCAAATTTGTCAAATCTAAATATTTTGGAACTGTTCATCTGGATTATGTTCAACGAAAAAGGCAGAATTTGTTCTGTCTCTTAGTGATTATCTAAGTAATAATTATACTGTCAGAAGCACTAAACCATGATTATATTGTGTGATATTTTATTAGGTACATTATACAATATTGAGTTGATATTTTATGAGGTATATTATATAATATTGGTTATGTCCCTTTGACCTGCTGACTTTCCCTCTATATCCATTTTCTCTGTTTTTTTGTTTTCTTTGTTCTACCCTTTAATATGCAATCATTGAAATCAATATGTTGTTTTATGTTTATTGTTTATACTACTGATATGCCTGTCATGGGCCTTATGTTTGTGATTGATATGCCTGTCATGGGCCTTATGTTTTGTGATTGATATGCCTGTCATGGGCCTTATGATATGGAAAATTTTCTATTCTAAAGAAGTGTATAACTTAAGGTCGCTGTAGTAATCCGGGTAGAAAATACATTTCTTTAGACAAGTTTGGTACATTTTTTGTACTTTGGTTTAGCACTTAGCTGCTTACAGGGGCCCAATTCCTAGTGCTAGAGTGATTTAAATAACAAGACAATTTTGAGGAAAAGTAAGGCAAACTTAAACTGGTAAGCGGAATTCTTCTCAATCAATAATCACCCTCTAACTATCGTGAGCCCCGGTCAAGTGTAAATGTCTGCAGCAATTCAAGAGAAATTTTTCTCAATTGTTAATTGCCCTCTAACTATTGTGAGCCCTGGTCAAGTGTAAAACTTCTGCCAATTGTTTCCATGGCATAATTAAAATAAATTATTTAACAAGGTCTTTTTAAGCCAATATTTTACTCAATATTTAATCAATATAAGTTCTGTATTATTATTTAAAAATGCATTCAGCTTTAGAACTTATCCTCTTTTTTCTCAGAATTTTAACAAAAGAAGAAGTAAAGCCAAAAGTAAAACTCATGGACGAGGACACAAGGGAATGGGACAACGAATGACATTGCCCCCTCTTGGATATGAGGGTGGACAGTATCCATTCTATCTTAGGATACCAACAGAACCATATTATAAAGACCACCAGTTAGTAGTAAACTTAGCTTTGTATCATTTCACAACTTTTTAATTTATATTTATGTATAAACATACAAAAAACAGATAAAGTAATGGTCAGCAATGAATACCAGTCAATTAACACCACCCACTAGACAGTCCCCCGGAATCATAAAAGAGGATGAAACACAAAGAAACAACAGATACAGACACTGAGGTGGTTGTGTTGTGTATTTATACCACAGGAGTCCTGCCTGCATCATTTACATACTGAACAAATTCCTCTACAATTTTTCTTGATGGATATTTTTTATCTATCTCAGAATGTTAATATGCATAAGAATGCAGAACATATTCCATATTCTCTGTAATTTAGGTCATTAAATTAAAGGGACATTGACAGTTTCTATTTTTCCCTTGACTCCTTTTCTGTAATATGTTGAAAATATTTGAATCCTGCAAATAATATTTTAAGTATTATTTTAATCAATATTATTAAATACATTTTGTTATTCCAAGCTGCAGGTGTACATTGAAATTTACCCAATTAAACTATTTGGTGTCAAGATATTCTAGTTCCCGGTTGCATTGTGACAGAAAGTTTACAAAGAGACATATTTAAGTGATCGTAAACACTTCAAATAATGTGTTTATATAATTAGAAGCTAGGCGTCAACATAATGGTTCAAAACTATCATCAACCTAAAGTATTTTCCTTTGAAAGTTATCCTTCCCTCTGCTCTTTATTGTGACCTTTAATTCTAACTCCACTTGACCCCAAGTGGAAGTTGTTTAATATCCGGACAAATCTGGATTGGACAATACTGTCAATAGGTGTATAGACCCAGAAAATTAATATTTGACTATACATTTTGTATTAATGAATTTAATTACCAGAAACATACAAAAAGAAATTTAATATCTTCAAACTTAAGTGAATCCACACGTTTGTAACTATGTAATTTATAAAGAAAATATTCCAAAAATTTGCAATTATTTAAATATAAAAAACTTTGCACATATTTGTCATGTATTTTCAGTTTAAGAAGACAGTATCCACCATTCAGTTTGCTCCAGGTTCAGAGACTTATTGATATGGGTTTAGTCGATACCAATGAACCTATAGATTTACTGACTCTGTGTAACACGCCACATTACAAAGTTAATATAGATGATTATCATTATGGAGTCAATTTGACAGATGAGGTACTTTGTTAGCTAGGCCAAATAGAAAAATATATCTGGTTCTAGTTACCCAGCCTACCTGATTTTTTGGCCTAGTCCAAAAGAAATTTTATGTGAAAGTTTGAAATCTCCTTTACTGTTGATTTCTGCATAAATTTCATGATTTTCAGAATGCAAATAGTATTGTAAATGCTAGTAATTAACACATCAAAATGGATAGCCATTGAAAATATAATTATTTTCTATGTTAGATAAAAGAATTAAAATTTGTTATTGCAAATGATACATTGGCACAAAACTAGAACCACTCTTTTTATTTATTATTTTGGCCTAACAACAGTAATCTAAAATTAATAGGAAGCTAAATGGTTTTGGCTATTTATACCTTATCTAATGACATAAGATAATGGGGTGAAAGACCCTATTAAAACTTGAATGTGTTAAATGAAATGTCGAAAAGAATTATTACAAATTAAATTGACAAATTGTTTTGAAAAAAAATACTAGAAAAATAAATCTAAGGAATGATTGACATATAGAATAATTATTTATTTTCTCATACTGACTTTATCAGGTTTGTTAGGTTTGTTATAGGACGCGCCCATAGGGCAAGTTGGATGACAAACCTGATAAAGTCAGTATCAGAAAACAAAGTGCCATTATTCTTTTTATCTGTAATATGTAACAAACTGTTAGATCAGAAAGATTAAGAAAAATAAAAAGGTAATGAATGTGGCGGACCTAACATGAAAATAAGTTGTGCAGTTTCATGAATGATGTGATAATTTCATTCATTCAATTGATGCAGATGAACAAAGAATAACGACGTCAATGCATAGCAGACATTGACCTGATAAGTATATTATCAGTGCCAGTCCACGATATTGAAATTATCTTCCTTTAGGATCAAAGGAAATATAAACAAATTACCAATAACATATTTAAAATCTTTATGAAACAAAATAAAAAAATTGACCCAAGTTTTCCTTCCAGACCATTTAAACCCTTTAGTACTGCCGGAAAGTTTTCTGGAATTTGCAGGATTTCCAGATTTTGACCAGTCTGGTCTCTAGATAGTCCTAGAAAAAATGTTTGATTCTTCCCAATTTCCAGTTTTTGTTACCTTCTCTACTTTCATCCATGATACCTAATGTGACTTTGCTTAGGTGTTATACTTTTCATATTTACGGCCAAGGATTGCCCATTTTCCTACTAAAGGTCGGTGATCATCTCCTGGTAGTCTGGCTTCCTCCATCAATAAAAAAGCTAAATAGCTAAATGTGCTGAAAACGGTGTAAAATCCCAACTAAACAAGGCACAATCTTTGCATGTAATTTTACAGTTTGGCCCCTCAAATTACTTTGGCTTGTTGAATTGAAATTAATTAGTTTTGAGTTTTTTTTATATCTGAAATACATAAACCAAAATTGACATGAAGGAAATGAAAATTTATTTATAACCCCTTTTTCCTGTTTCCTTTACATGTAAATCCCTCCAATGCAGAATATGACCTTTTTCAGTATCATGGTATGCATTTATTACCAATGACATCTGCATTAATAAACCCAACTTGACAAATATAGGCAACAATAGCATCCCTGAAAATTCAAGTGTATGGGGATATTTTTTAAAGTTTGATGGGATTAAATTTAGATGCAAGTAGTGAATCTGGATGCTTAAAACACAGAAAACAGTTTTATATTATTCTTTTTACATAGATACGAAACAGAGAATCAAGAAAAAGTGAATTAATTTGAAGTTAACAAAAACAATGACTATTGAATATTTATATTTTTAATTTTAAAGTTTATTCAGTGAAAAGAATATTATTTTAATGTATTACAAGAGAGCTCATACCTGATTGTAATATACTATTTTGTATTGTAGGGAATGGATATATTCCAGGCTCAGGTGAACATTGAAGTTCAATATGCCACTGAACATCTCATAGCAACCATAGAAAAACTTGGTGGAGTCATAACTACCAGATATTACGATCCTGAATGTGTCAAAGTTATGTCAAACATACTAAAATTTCTCCGTTCAGGGAATCCTATACCTAAATGTAAATTACCACCACAAGATGCTATAGAGTATTACACAAATCCTAAAAATAGAGGATATTTAGCAGATCCAGAGGAAGTTAGAAAAGCAAGATTAGAACTCGCACAAAAATATGGTTATGAGTTACCAGATTTTACAGACAGTCCTAATAGAGAGATGCTTTTAAGAAGAAAAGATCCAAGACAGATATTTTATGGACTTGAACCTGGATGGATTATTAATATGAAAGACAATTGTGTGCTAAAACCAATAGATAAGGAATATAATGAATTTTATACTTCCTGAACAAATAAAATTTTCATGTTTTTTTCTCATTTTTTTCTTTCAATTTCATTCTTATTTGGCAGATAAGAAAAAACTATTTTGTCACTTGTTACAGAAAGCAGGGTTCCCACACAATAGGGAAAGTGGTAAAAACAATGGAATTTAATTTCATGCATTCCTGGTCAGGAAATGTCCTTGAAATTTAAATGTGACGTGTTATGTGTTATAAGAGGATTATTTAAATGTTTAAATAAACCAAACATGCATGGCTGGTAATTATATAGTATTGGTCAAATGTAGACCCTATAATTTTGAATCTTTTTGGAAATTTTTTTGCCATCTCCAGGAATGTGTTTACCGGTAAGTCCATTTCTCAGATACTCATTGAGATGCATAAATGATGTACATGTACCACTACAATCCTCTTATGACACATAACACGTCACAAATGACATTAGGATCACTCTGTCCTGCATACAAAGCACCAGGAACCCATGTAGATAAATCAAATGCACTGATATTGCACCACTACAGTCATCTTATATTTGAGTCAGAACTGCCTCGGTGGTAGCAGGCTTGCCTCGAGTGTGGAAGGTCGAGGTTTCGATGCCCTGGCTCGGTCAAACCAAAGACATAACTATTGGTATTTGCTGCTTCTCTGCCAAGAAAGTGGCTTCTAGGAGTAAGAGCAAAGGACTGGTCAGTATTATGTGTCTGAGTGTAGTGATATGTCTTCCTGTAGACAGTTCGTCGTGAGCTATTACATTAAAAATCTGGCTCAGTGTATCGATCTAGTACAAAGCAGGGATCATATTATATCAACATGTTCTCATCCTGATATGCTTTTAATGGTTGCCACTGGACATTAAACAATATTTCATCCTTCATCCATATATTTGAGTCATCATGACCTACATTTTATACTTGGGTGACTTTGGTTAAAATGTGCATTTTGGTCTACCCGCTATTTCTCATCATAAATTTATATTTCACAACTAGAATCATAATTACTAGTACTTAGTTCAAAACAGATCAGCAATATATGAATTCCAATGACCCATATTTCATGCTTAGTGATTCCATTTAACTTTAGTGTTTAGGTCCAGAAACTGTTATATGTATGTAGTATTGTGGATTCATCATAATTCTTGGTTTACCAATTTTCATAGGTAATGGGGGAACCAGGAATTTTAATACTCAGTGGAATACAATTATTTGGTTTCTTTAATAAGAGCACATGATGAAATTGAGAATTCTCAAATATTCTGATCCAAAAACTTACAATGGATAGCCTGTACATAATTTTTATATGCCAATTCCAGGAACATGCATGATTGCAATATGGGCTTATATTGCAAATAGCTGTAAATATCTTTGTCAAAAAACCTTTTACACAATCCCTATCAACTTTGCATTTCAGAGAAAATAGAGAATTTAGTATGAAATCCTTAGTAAATTTTAACAAAGGGATCTTATGTAGGTCTTTTCAGAAGGTGAATGAAATGCACAGTGAAAAACTATTACTTATCAGGTTTGCGTATTTACATGTACTTAAAAATCACAGCATCAGTAACACACTGTCTCTATCCACAATTCCTCCTACACCTGTAAATGAATTTCAGTGAAACCTTCAGGAGTTTTCAGCAACTTATCTTTTTTACTTCTTCATTATTTTTTTCTTTTTTTGACTGATGATAGAGCAATGTCTGATCTTTAAATCAATAAAGTTATTATTGGAATGATTGGGGGTTTTCATATCATAACATTGACAGTAATAATTTTCTGTGAAGGACTTTGAGTGTTATAATGGAGACAACTTCAACAGATCTATCTTGTGCTGTAATAAAATACTGTTAACCTAAATTTTTTTTTTCAACATATTTGTTATATAAATGCAATAGGATACACAACTCACACAGCGGTAGGGTAACATTTCTACATGTTCAGCTGCTATAATATATAAAACAGTAATAAGATACTGTTCATATGTCTTACAAGTGTTTTTTTTTGTCAAATTGAAGCAAGACCATTATAAGGACTTAATTCTATAAAATTTATTTACTCACAATGGCACTGACATCCTCATCTCCTTACTAGTGATTGACACAAGTGTTCAACAGAAAACTCAAACCTAAGTTACTAGCCCAAATTTGATGCTTTAAATTAACTGTTAAAAAATGTTAAATTTTGTGAAAACTAAGGAGTATCTCCCTCATGCATAGCTCTGTCCTTAGATGGTTTTGCTTTACCCTTTTGGTCTTTTTTAACATTTTGGATAATTGTTTTGGTTTTCAACATTTTAGGCATTGAGCAAAACTTCTGAGCCGTAAATCGATGAAATATGCACAGCTTGTGCATCAAAACTGGTATCAAGGAGTTATTTATTATTTTCAAAAAAAAAAGTAGTAAGATTATTTTGTGAACAGAATACCATTTTTTTTGTTATTTCTGATCAGTATTATCAATGGATATACATGCAATACATAAAAAAAGGCATGTATAACTGGCCATCAAAGTTTATTTTAATTATAGCTACTGCATATCACTAATAATAAGATTACAATATTTTGTACCTTTAGAAACGCTTTCCACTAGAGACCGCATTTATTCAAAACTAAAAAGTTCTAATTTACAATGCAATTTCAAAATTTATAATCACAAAATTAATCTTTGACTAGGTATAGAATACATATATTTATTTGGACCATAAATATTCAATCCAATTAATATTAGATCTCTGCACTTGCTCTTTGTTTTCATTTCGTTGTCTTCATGTCACAGGTGGGAGATATTAAAACATCCCATTGAAGGTCACTCCCAAATGGAGTTTACACAAGTATGAACTTGTTTGTTGTTATGATGTTAACCAATGAAATTCAACATCTATACATGGAACACTGGAATTATTTACTAAATAAAACAATGACATAACAACTAGACAAGTATGCAATCAACATTTCACCTCCACTTTTACACAACTGTTGTACACATGTGAATAAAAGACTCAGCAAATTTTAATTCATACATTTGCTGTGTCCTTTATATATGGGATGCTATGGTGTACTTGGATGAACACATATATGTGCACTTAATAATGCCTGTACAGTATGCACACATTCAATATGTGTACAATCATCCTTCAAAATAATAACTTTCTAGCATGAAACTGTAGCAGGAGTTATCCAGACAAACCATATACCCCTCTGTGTGGATGGACAGATGATGGATGACAGACAAGTTAAGTGTGATGAAATTATTTGTCATGGAAGCATAAAAAGGTTAAAAGTGTTTTTTAACTATCATATAACTATGAAAAGGACCAAATATGATTTCAATTACTCGTTTCTACTTAACATCAAGTAACTGATATTTATCTGTGACTGTTTTTTTAGTTAATATTTCATTTTGTATGATACATAATATAAGGGCTGACCAACAGACAATTTAAAATCTTAAGTTTTAATTAATTAATAATCATAAACATATGATATATAAAAATTGTAAATGGTGCCACCAAAAATATTGGACACCACAGTAAACAATTTGTCGAAGCAAAAGAAATGTGATCTATTACAGATACAAGAAATTCTGGACTATTTTCAAATTTAATATGAAGACTAGAGCCTATTATAAACAATATAACAATTATTTGCCACTGAAAACAATTCAAAGGATAAACAAATTATTAAATAAAGTTAACAACTGCCATATACACACTTGAGATATTTTGTATGAAACCTACCATTCAATGATATAACCATTAGCTTATAAATTATAACTAAAATATTCAAAACAATCATAAAAAAATACTCTAAAACATTCCTGAATATAATAAATACAAAAATTCTTACTATACAAAATACATGCAATTCAACTTTTAACAAGCAACAATAATCTCAACCTAAAATATCTTTTTATATTGCACCTTAAAATCTAAATGGTACAAATAATAATAATAAACATATGGATAATCCCCGTTTGATAATGACCTTAGAGACATTTTTAAGACTATGTTTTGCTATTATCAAACATTAAAACAACTCAACTAATGATTATGAGAATAAATTTTTTATAAGGAAACATCATTTTATTTTGACTTGAGGACTTGGCAAAAACTTGCCAATTTACTTGAAGCAGTTTTTGAATATTATTGCTAAATTCTTTTAATAGTAAGTTTCAAAATCAGTTATAAAATATACTTTATATGGCTTTATGTATGTATATTTTTTTGTATCGATGGAAATATTCCAATTTAATGAACATCCTGCAACTTTTTTTAAGAGGTGAAACACAGAAAAATTCTTGGGCTTTTACAAAACAATACATGTTGTAAAAGTTTCTTTGTTCAACTATCTGGGCCATAATAGATAATGGTCGTAAAATATATTTCTTTTAGATGGGAATTACATTAAACCAGATTATACCAGGAATTGAGTAGATATATCATTCCCAAGTTGAAGTGTACTTTGTAGTTTGTATTTAGCATCTATGAAATTGAGTAAAGTTACTGTTTCTAAACCTTATCGCTAATTACCATGGTCATGGCCATTAATTCTAAATAATCATATGGTCCATTACTCATCATGAATCTTTGATCGTAACAGTGCACAAATGATCGTTTGAATGATCATTCACCTTTTATGATTTTTTTTCATAAAATTTTTTATCATCTAAATTATGTAAAGCCAACCAAAGGCAGAATTAAAAAAATTGGTTCAATAAGTCAGCTTTATGCCTGTCAATCTTTGGCAAAAAAATAAAAAAAGTACTTTGAAAATTAGCCTGTGTTCATTGAGACTTGTACAAGTTTGAAACTAGTTTAATACATTTTTCTTACATTGATTATAAAGGTAAAACCCATTTATTTTGAAAACAGACACAATTACTGACAATACTTTTGAAAACGTTATAATTCCAATCCCCAACAATTGATTAGTATTCATTAAAAGATGTAAATGAAGAAACTTGTGTACACAGAACCTGTTTGACCTCGAGCAGTCTGAACATTCCCTTAAGTTAATACACGATACTTTGAATACAATACACTTTAAAGACATATCCTACTATTCAGATTTACCGATATCTAGTACATACATTCTTAATTGTATCATCTTTCAAATAAGCTAATAAAAATATGGGGTCACCGACCTGTTTATAGAGTTATGACGTCATCTTATTACCTTGTTTTGAATCTACCACTTAATATATTATTTGGCCTAAATTTTTTTCAAGATTGTTTTTGGGGGAAAACACAGATTGTTTTGAAGGCCGCATGACTTATGTAACAAAAATATGTCACAATGAAATAAATAAAATGCATGGTGTGGGCGCAAAGTGGTATTAATAACTTCCCGCCATTTTTGTTGGGGACTCAAAGTACGCAAAATCGCTAATCGCAAAAATATGACCAATAATAATATAATTTAATTTTTACAGATGAAGAATAACCTATTTTTCAGATTAAGAATATAAAAAAATATGGTCACCATGTCAGGGGAAAAGATATTTACCGAAAATGGATTAAAAAAATAATGGCGGGGAAAAAAATGCACGTTTTGGTTTTTTTTTATATAAATAGCTTCAACTGGGTTGTTAGAAACTTTTCATTTTAAATCTGTTTGAAAACAAAAACCAACAAGCAGGTTGTTATTCTTCTTAAAACTTTGGTTTTGAGTAAAATTATGCCATATTAACTTTTGACATTGTGCTTTTGACTCGAGGCTTTTAACCATTTTTTCTAGTGTAATGAAGTGTATGGTGAGTTTCTTTTTTCTCACATTGTATTAATTTCCAGCACACTTATCTTTTAAGATTCTCTAAATAATTCAATAGTCAGGAGTCTGCCCAAAGTTAACAAGGTGTTCAGCTCAGAGCACTATCACTAGTGGCGGATAGGAGCAACCTTGCATGATGGCTA
The DNA here is from genome assembly GCA_028015205.1 of Mytilisepta virgata. NCBI lineage: Eukaryota > Metazoa > Mollusca > Bivalvia > Mytilida > Mytilidae > Mytilisepta > Mytilisepta virgata. The sequence goes on from CM051519.1 coordinate 38,084,199, forward strand.
CCGGAAATGGGAATTTTGCGTAATATCTTACAACAATAACGTTAAAAAAGAATATTCGCAGAAACAATAGTAGGATTTGTCTTTAACTAAGAGTTCTATAACTACCAAATCATTACTACTGAGACAAGTTATATGTCTAGGAGCTATAAAAATTATAAAGAAATCTTCAAAAACACGGTTTAAAATGCTTTATGACACATACAATTCAAATGAGTGATTAAAATCTGTTATTATAACACATATCCCACAAGTTACCAAATTTTTCTCATTAGTTAAAGCAACTATCAACTTTTGCTACAACACAACAAATTCTTCAGATTCTTCTGTCCCAGATCTAATTCGGCCAAATTGGTCCATTGTATAGTGTTTTACTCTCAGCAGACGATCTGCTTTCTCAAAACTGTCACTTTGTAAATTGGCATCAGAAGAATTACCCTCATTAAATACAAACATTGGATAAGACACCTTCTGTTTGGGTGGGCTGATCATCTACAATACAAATATTTTATGTTAAAATTCAGAAACAAGAATTTAAAAAAATACATTACATTGAAAAAACATGGAAAGTTAAAAAAATAAAGCCATCTGTTCATTTCTCTCTCCCATTTGAATCTATTTCATGCTTACATGACAATAAAGTTATAATCCTGTAATGAGTTATCTCCCATTTGAACAAGTTTCCCCATTCATTTTCAATCACCAATTTATTGTAAAGATCAATACTTTTATGCATTTGCAGAGTTCCCAATAGATTGAATGGGCTAGAAAAAAATACCTGCAAAACTGAAGATGAATGACATTTCCGAAGTTAATGGATGGATGGATAAATTACTGTTTAATGTCCAGTGGCAATATTAAATGCATACCAGGACGAGAACATGTTATGATATGATATGAATATGAACCCTGCTTTGTACAACACCAACACATTGAGCCATACTTTTTTTGTGTTATCTCAAAATGACGTTTCAAAATGACATATGTATATTTTTTTCATAATATATTTTTAGAATATACCTCTTCTGTTTGCTGTACAAATTTATCAAATTCTTGTCTTGTCCTACAGTAAAATCCTATGGTACAACTTGGGTCCATTTTTGAAATGGAAACTTTCCTGGGTGACAAACAATGAAAGGTCTGAAAAAGAATTTTAGAAATTAATTAAAGAACCTTTGTGAGCACGCTCACATACCCCACGTCTTCATATTGTCACTGGAGAAACAAAATCTCACTTCAGAAGTAAAATGAACATAATCAAATGCTTACCTTCACATATTTATCCTAATGTAAATGGCAGCATGTTGGGAAATTTAAATTCCAAGCGAGAGGAGTCAACAGTAATAGTATAGTGAGGCAAATAAGTTCAAAGGGGTGTAACTCCTAGAAAAAAAATTGAATCGTAATTTCCTGTCGATATGCACATCTACGTAGTATGTCCTTATTATCTGAAAAGGTTTCATGAAATTCTGTTGTGTGGTTTGAGAGGAGTTGCGATGACAAACTGTTGCAGTAGTACATTAAAGTAAATAAGTTCAAAGGGGCGTAACTCCTAGAAAAAAAATTGAATCGCGATTTCCTGTCGATATGCACATCTACGTAGTATGTCCTTATTATCTGAAAAGGTTTCATGAAATTCTGTTGTGTGGTTTGAGAGGAGTTGCGATGACAAACTGTTGCAGTAGTACATTAACGTCAATAAGTTCAAAGGGGCGTAACTCCTTGAAAAAAAATTGAATCGCAATTTCCTGTCGATATGCACATCTACGTAGTATGTCCTTATTTTCTGAAAAGGTTTCATGAAATTCTGTTGTGTGGTTTGAGAGGAGTTGCGATGACAAACCGTTGCAGTAGTACATTAAAGTAAATTAGTTCAAAGGGGTGTAACTCCTGGAAAAAAAATTGAATCGCAATTTCCTGTCAATATGCACATCTACGTAGTATGTCCTTATTATCTGAAAAGGTTTCATGAAATTCTGTTGTGTGGTTTGAGAGGAGTTGCGATGACAAACTGTTGCAGTAGTACATAAAGTAAATAAGTTCAAAGGGGCGTAACTCCTAGAAAAAAAATTGAATCGAAATTTCCTGTCAATATGCACATCTACGTAGTATGTCCTTATTATCTGAAAAGGTTTCATGAAATTCTGTTGTGTGGTTTGAGAGTAGTTGCGATGACAAACTGTTGCAGTAGTACATTAAAGTAAATAAGTTCAAAGGGGTGTAACTCCTAGAAAAAAAATTGAATCGTAATTTCCTGTCGATATGCACATCTACGTAGTATGTCCTTATTATCTGAAAAGGTTTCATGAAATTCTGTTGTGTGGTTTGAGAGGAGTTGCGATGACAAACTGTTGCAGTAGTACATTAAAGTAAATAAGTTCAAAGGGGTGTAACTCCTAGAAAAAAAATTGAATCGCAATTTCCTGTCGATATGCACAACTACATAGTATGTCCTTATTATCTAAAAAGGTTTCGTGAAATTCTGTTGTGTGGTTTGAGAGGAGTTGCGATGACAAGAAACAGGACTGACGGACTGACGGAATGACGGACAGACGGACGGACGGGTCAAAAACATTATACCCTCCGCAACTCGTTGCGTGGGGTATAATAACAGGTGTTATTATATAACAACAAATATTTCGATTTGATTCAATGGAGAAAGACTGCAATGTAGTTCAGTATTTGTACATTAACAAAGAACAATACCGAAACATTCCAAATTAAATTTGTATCTTACTGCATCGTCGTCTGTTTACAAAAACAATAAAGGGCTTTGCTAAGCGCAGCATGATACAGTTGCAATATATCAACAGGTGACCAGTTTCAGTAAGTGTGGACAGACTATTATGCTTGACCCAATAAAGTGTTGGATATTACAATATACATTACACTGTAATATTGGACCTACCACAAAAAACAGATGAAAAAAAAAATTACAGTCCAGCCATGTTGTTTTTTTTTGTCCCTTAAATTTGTTATATTAAAAACCGTGAAGTAAAAGCATCCATCAATGTAACACAATCAAATATATACATTTATGGATCATTTTACCATAAAAGTGATTGTGAAAAATTAAATATGAGAAAAAAGATTGATGTATAATTGAATTTTTCTGTTCTGGAATTACTACAGATATATTTTATTTACTGGTAGTATATTATTGTCTGCCACAAAATTTTGAAAAAAAATATTTCTTTTTACATTTACCTGAATTGGAAAATTCCTTTCTCTTGTATCTACAGCATCCTGACAGTAGTGAGGATCCAAATATATAACTTTGTCATCTGGAAATTTGTTAAAAATTCATTATTACATGTATCATCAAAATACTCATTTCGAAATATACTTAAAGGAATATTATGCCTCAAGAAAGTTTATGTTATTGTTAACAATAACTTTATGTATCTGATAAAATAATTCATTCATCGTTGTAAATATTACAACATTACAATCATGTACATATAATTATACATATTTAATCACAATCTATAAAGGGTATAATTATATATTCCGATTTACCGAAAAATTCATACATTTGATTGGATAACAAGACGTGTATGTCAGCTTATATTCCTGGTTTCAGATAGGGTATACAAATGTATAAGAATACCATGGAGATAGCTTACTCTTCAGAATTTCAGAAGGAATTTTCTATTGATTCAATGCATAAACATGATAAATAAACACTTTGCCTAGATTATTTTATTGTACAAATCTTTGTCAATTACAATATAATAGAATGACATCACATACATTGTATAAACTTTATAATAGCAGGACCAACATGAGGTTGCATGTGTTATCGTGCATGTTATGTTACCCCAACTCTTTTTAATTTTGAAAATTGGGAAAACAGACTAGAAAAGTTTGACGAAAAATTTCATATAAACGTAAGGTACTGTAAAATTTGTAAGTATCATCAAACAGGAAGTGGTTCCTTGATAGATCTGAAAATAGGAGAGAGGATACAACTCATGCTCATTAAGCTACAGGCCAAATATCAAGACATTCCGTTGCACAGAAGCCGAGATAAGTGTGACGAAAAATTTCAGTTTGAATGGACGGACGGAAGACAAGGTAAATCCAGTATACCATCCACTCCGTAGAGTGGGGGTATAACATTGGAAACATTTATGTTATTTATAAGGTGTTTTTGAAAGATAATTATTCACTATGTAAGTTTATATTGTCTGACATACCCTGGATGTTTATCATATTCACTTCACCTGTTGGCTCAGAGAATGACTTCACACTCAGGGTATGCAAGACTATATACGCTGTCTGAAACCTGAAAAAACATATGGCTCAAGACCTGCAATGAACTTTGACCTGAGGGATACAAAAGAAGCCCATAAAAAAAATATTATTGCACCATGATATGTGGATCTACTGTAACAAAACCAACCATGATAACTGCATAACTGGTGTTGTTTTAAAACTGTATTTACCTGAGGCATTTGTTATAGAAGGTTTGAAAGGATTAAATAAACAAAACCAAGAAAATTTTTATTCTACATGGAGAGCATGAAAGAGGTACATTTTGCTTTGCGGAAGGAGAATTTTCTACCATGGCTTGTGGTTTGTCATATTGTGGAAAAAGTAGACTGACATCAAACCCGGAAATTTTAACTGGATATGTGTCAGTGTATGGTGATAGTTTTGAGCCATCTCCCATTCTCAACGAAACCTACAGACTTAATGGCAGCCTATTACATTGTATTTCATGACTTCTGTAACAGGAAAACAATTGTGCATCTTGTCCCATATAATATTACAACCTTTGACTTCTTTTCAATTACACATTTATTACCAATTACAGCTATTGCCCTGTTACCAGATACTTGGAAATGCGATATTTATGTCAATTTTTACCTGCATATGTTTATTACACTTTTTAAATATTTTGTAAGTTACATGTTGGCAAAATACTTACTGTCTGGACACCTCAGTTCGTAAAATGGATTTTTCAGAATTTGAATACCTTAATTTTTGTGAACTCTCTAGCGGTGAAAGATGCAATGCGCTAAGTCGTAACTGAAACAATTGAACTTACCTGATTTTGTTCAATCATGTCTTCCAGAGAAACAAAAAAATTCCGCCTATGGAATTTTCACTGTAAAAGGGAGATAACTTTTTATATGAGATTTTATAAAATTAAGTATTACAACCCTGTGATGCATGAAATATGCACAATTTGACAAACTGCATTAAAATTATTTAAAATAACAGTTTTACAAATTTTATGATAGGTGTGAGTCGATAAATTCAAATTATTAATTTTTTTGAAATTTTCAAGAGCATTAATTTTTCTATTGGATATTTCCCATTCAGAATCATTTGTGGGGATACAAACATAACCTTTATTAACAACTTAAAAACTTTATGTATTCTTGAACAACTCAAAAAGGTTAATTAACCAACAAAAAGGTTGTCTAATAATTCCAATGTTTAGACTTTCAAAATGGAAAAAATCCATTTTATGAACTGAGGTATCCAGACAGTAAGTCAAGTAATAATCTTCTACATTTAGGTGGGTAAATTTGTTAGCTGTAGAAATAAACATTAAATCTGGAGTTATTATAATATATTGTTAGGGCTGAAAGCAGGTTAATTACTTTAACCAGAAATCTACGATTACAACGTTTGCCTCATTCCCCAACTAATTTTAGTTCCCCGAGATGCACCCTTACAGCAAGTAATATGATTGTAGACCGCTTGGTATCGAAGAATTGAACTCCAACGTAAAACTTAACCTAAGTAAATGAAGTGCAATAAGTAGGTCTGAGTGACCTAATTTTGGTGGGAGGATGTGTTATTCCCCCAGATGCATCCTCACACCAAGTAATATGATTGTAGGTCGCATGGTATCAGAGAAATGAACTCGGACGTAAAACTTAACCTAAGTGCAATAAGTAGGTCAGAGTGACCTAATTTTGGTGGGAGGCTGTGTTACTCACAAAGATGCACCCTGACACCATGTAATATGACTGTAGATCGCTTGGAATCAGAGAACTGAACTCAGACATAAAACTTAACCTAAGTCATTGAAGCGCGATAAGTAGGTCAGAATGACCTTATTTTGGTGCGAGTCTGTTTTACTCCGCAAGATGCATCCTCACACCAAGTAATATGATTGTAGGTCCCTTGGTATCGGAGAACTAAACTCGGACGTAAAACTTAACCTAAGTCAATGAAGCGTGACAAGAACGTCAGAGTCACCTAATTTTGGTGGGAGGCTGTTTTACTCCCCAAGATGCATCCTCACACCAACTAATATGATTGTAGGTCGCTTGGTATTGGAGAACTAAACTCGGACGTAAGTCAATGAAGCACAATAAATAGGTCAGAATGACCTTATTTTGGTGGGAGGCTGTTTTACTCTTCGAGATGCATCTTCACACCAAGTAATATGATTGTAGGTGGCTTGGTATCGGAGAACTAAACTCGACGTAAAACTTAACCTAAGTCAATGAAGCATGATAAGTATGTCAGAGTGGCCTAATTTTGGTAGGAGGCTGTGTTACTCCCTGAGTTGCACCCTGACACCAAGTAATATGATTGTAGGTCCCTCGGTATCAGAGAGCTGAACTCGGACGTAAAACTTAACCTAAGTCAATGACGCACGATAAGAAGGTCAGAGGGGCCTAATTTTGTTGGGAGGCTGTGTTACTCCCGGAGATGCACCCTCACACCAAATAATATGATTGTAGGCCACTTTGTATGTTAAAACTGATTTTTGACATAAAACTTAAAAGCCAGTCAACCGTGTAATATGGGTCATGTGACCTTCATTTTATGTCACTTGGTCAGTGTCTTCATCATGCACCTGCACACAAAAATATATGACCCTATATCAACTAGTAACTGAGAACTGGCTGTGGACATGCACGCATACGTGGAAGCCTGGGTGACTCCAATAGCCCCTCAACTTCATTGAGGCGAACTAAAAATGGTTTCCGTCTACTGGTGTGATCACCTACCTTGCCATCCAACAAAATAAAGTGAGGTCTTAGGTTTCCCACCAATAATTCCTATACAACTGTCCTGAGCAAGTAAACTTTTTATACAAGGAATGTACACTGGATTGAGCTCCTCCCCACCAAGTCTTACTGGGACTAGAATTACGACGGCTCGTTTCCACTCCATTTCCAATGTGTCCTTGGTAGTTTCAGTAGAGTCAGAGGAAGTTGATGATTTTGTGTCTGCTCTTCCTCTTTCAGAACACATTTCATATATATCTTTTTTGTAAACTGAAATCATAGAATTAGAGGAAATTTTCATCAAAAATGTCTATACCTTTAAATTTATTTTAACATTTACCTGTTCTTGTGTTATTATTCATGAATTTCATATCACTACTAACATAAATTCATGAATCCATATTTAAAAAATTAACCAATTGGACTTCAAAGAAGTTACAGGTATTCTTATTCCATGTAATAACAGCCATTCATATTGTGATACATGTACATTGTACCATGAAATATTTATAATTCAATGAAAGAGACACTCAAATTATGATTTTTTTCCATTACACAAATTTTAAAGTTTAGATCTAAGGACTACACAAAACTCCATTCAACTGGTTAAGGAAAAATAAGATTTAAGGACTAGTGAATCAATGAACAGCTCTCACACCAGGAACACAAAATTAATCAGAAATAAACCACAAATCCTTTTGAACTTGAGGTCAAGTGATACAGTTTTAGGATTAAATACATACAAAACACCTTAAAAATTAGTATATGTATTTACTTACTTGTGCAATCTTGTGCTACATACAAACAAATATTTGATAATAATGGCTGAGTTTCATAAGCTCTCAACATGGCATCTCTGTAAAGAAAAAATGAAGGATGCATCAATTCATTTTGAACTTAAATTCATTCTGTCTTCCAGGTATAGTTAGAATATATTAATTAAAATCTTAAAGGTTAAGAAAGGGGCTATGCAAACATTAGCGAGAGTGTCCCTTCTTAACCATTAAGATTTTATTTAACATATTCTAAAATGTCTTAGAATAAACCCAAATTTTTCATTGGCCAATCGGCTGACACAAATGACGAATGACGTGATTATGTTGGCAGGTTTCTCATTGAAAACTTATCAGTAGATTTGAAAGGATCAACACCAACGTAAGCAAATATTTACTTCTTTCATGGACAGGATGAGGGAAATATCAGCTAATAATAGGGCTCAAGACAAAAGACAATTTCTTGGAAAATTGTAAAATTTCTAAAAAAATGTGTCTATTTTTTTATTGCAGTGGATATGAAGGCACTTGACATGATATTATATATAATCTGACCTTTTTAAAAAAGAATCCATTGATTTTGCCTAATGGCAGCACGCAAAAAAATCAATATTCATAAGAAATATAATTTCTATAATAAATTTATAAATATATACATGTATTACCATAAATAACCACCCCTATTTCCATTTTTTTTCTTCAATGCACCCGTTTTTGTCGTAAATCAATTGCAGTTTCATTTATAAGAATGAACAGAATACAACACTGCATTGCTTAACAAATATTATTTGGGTAATATATTTCCCAGGAATCATATTTTGGGGTTTCTTTGTTAGAAAGGTATTTCTGAGGGTGTCTACAAAGAGTACTATTTTAGAGTAAAAATCACTTCCTATGACAAGCTTATGTAGAAATGATCTAGGCAAGTAACCCCACAAAACCCACGAAACAGCTTGAATTTTTTCTATGCGAAAAACACAAAAGCCGAGCATTGACTGTTTGTTACAATGATTTAAAGAAAGGGTATAATTTTTAGTCATTAATTGTCATTTATTTTTTAAATTTCATTGTTTACAAATTTCACTTAACGTGCATTGTAATAACGTTATTGTAATTTTAGTTTTCAAAAAATGCTATCCAATCAATGCGATCACCTGATGTCCGTCGTTGTGACATAACAAAAAATTCTTGATGATTAAGTCAATCACTTAATAGACCAATTCCTCTCATTTGAGTAGAGGAAAAATTAGGTCATATTTAAAAAAAAAAATTAAATCAACACTGAACATTCAGAAATTTATTGTTTTCTTTTGTTGTTGTTATATTTCCTTTGACTTATAATAGCCTATATATAGAATATGAAGATTTTTAAGATATTGGTATTTTTTGCATCTACATAATAAATATATCATGTTTGTGCATGGTATTTGCCAAAAAATACCGGTTGAGAGGCTGGTGAATTTCCTGAGCCGTCACCCTAGGGAAATTTCTCCAACCTCGAAACCATTTAATATCTTAAGGTATCCGGACCATAAATGACCACGTGATTATTTAAAAGTTCCCGGATGTTCCATACAACGCAATTGAAATGACCTCGGTAATTATCGGCAAACTTCGGAAATGTCAATATAACTAACTTATTTTTACAGACTGCATATAAGCAACAGAGTGTGTTTCAACTTGAGAAAAATATATATACAAAATTCCAGCTTTAAAATTTTTGGTTCCGCCATTCACGGTCAAAAAGAGATACACTTTTCGTTCATGATCTATTATGGTCCGGATACCTTAAAAATCCTTCATATTCTATAAAAATCTCAGCCTTGTTATTCAAAGTTACAGTATATAAAAATAGGGGCAAGAGATGGAAGACTATCAGTTTTAACTTCTATGTTATACCAATTGATTCTTTAACATGTAGACAGTTTGCTTTAGTTTGTTCTTTAAAAAAAATATTCCACCATCTTACCTCAGAATAAATGCTACAGACGAAGGACCATACCATTCACCAGGCTGTTTACCATGTGGCTTTCCTGTTTCCACAAGTAAGTGGATGGAAAATGGAGAATTTTCACTAGGGAAGTCACCAAACCATTTAATAATTTGTCTTCTGTATGTATCGTGCTCTCTTGATTGTTGTCGGAATACATTCCAATCTATAATACAATTCAAATGATCAATCAAAAGTTTAGTAATTCAAAATCAATTATTTTTTTATGAAATCAAACAATCAATCATAAATTTATTTATTTCAAAAGACACATTAATCAACATTTTAAATTTTGAACACTTTTTCAATTCCATCTCTCAAACAAGTAAATATTGCATGTTTAAAAAAAATTCTTTTGAGGGTATAAGCTAGCTAATAAATATAAGAAGTATAGAGAAAGCGATATTTGATACATCTATACATGTATATGTGTAAACAGTTTTATAATGGCCCTTGGATGTTCCCAGGCATCAAAACTTTCTAACAATTGACAAATTCAAATCTGTATTTTATTATAGTAACAAGAGTTGTTTTGAAGCAATTTATCGGTGTACAAAGGAGACCCGTTGACTCCGAAACTGAATAAAGTCCTTTGGACTTTATGTTCCGATTGTGAGTTACCTTGTCGAGTTTGTACACTGATAAATTGGGGAAAAACAACTCTTATTACTTATAATTCTATAATACTTTTCAGGAAAATAAGAAAGAGATAAGCGGTTTAAATTGGCACTATTTTACTGTTTTACATATTAATTCGCTGAACGTCATTTATTGGAAAATAAAAGATTCTAGACGTCACATTGTCGACCAATCAGATTCAACAATACATGCCGTATTGGAATTATTTGTTCATAAGATACATGTATGCAGAAAGTTCTCTACAAAAATATGGAATTCTATACCTCTGCCCAAATAATGTGTAAGGAATGCTCTTGCCAACATCATCTGTCCACTTCTCAACATACATCCCCAACCACAGTCAGATGTCATTTTTGTTCCTGTAATCTGTGGAAAATCCTGTCGATACGTAAACCATATCTGACTAGAAAAATCTTGTTTAAACATTTCGACATTAGGTGGTCTCTTTTTTCTTTCACCTGGCCTGGCTTCCTCATCTAAAAGTACAATAAAAAGTCATCCTTTTCAATGCCAGAGCACATGAAAAGGGAAAAAACAAAATATTATCATAATCTTATTAAATTATAATTTGATAAACAAGAAAATAATGACATTTTCTACTAAGTTTGGTCACAAATGGCTGTGGTGATATATAAATTAGATCAAAAGATGGTGAAATTTACCATAGCGTTCTACACTAACCTACATTTGCATACATGGGTCATTTAGGCGAGTGGTTTCAGATGATAAAATAAATATGTAAAAATTTACACACAGACGAAAAACTGATGCCAGATTCAGTCTAGGACCTCAGTTTCTCAATAATTAAAAGTTCTCTTTAAATTTTTCTGACACTTCTCTCATTTGAACACTTACATTTCTTTTCCTTCATGCACAACTCATCCAAGATGAAATTTTATACTGCGCTTATGGTGCAACAATTTGCTTTTTTGAGACATTTTATGCTGTGAAATTAATGATAATCTTACCTGAAGGACGTATGTGATAACAAGTACCCAACAGAAATATTGGACTATCACATTTAAACTGAGTTTTTGTTTTTAAAGTCCAACCTGTAAAATAAATTAGGCATTATATTATTAATTATAAATTATTTTGGACAGAAAATTTTAAAAATGCCTAATGACCCATTAAAGGTAAACTGACAATTGGGAAATACTGATTAAAGTTTTTTTTTTCATGTACACCATATATTTGTATTCATGCAACCACAAAAAACAAAATTTTTTCTGTTCAATTTATGGATTCTGTAATAATTTGTACCTGTAAAACTGAAAAAAGCTACACATATACTGTTACAGTAATGTTATCACCAAAATTATGACTGGTGCAAATAATAAACTAACAAACTTTATTGCAGCTTAGTCATTTTTTTAATTTGTCACTATTGTAAATACAGAATATAGAAAATTCAGAAATAACCAAAACTCCTGCTTAAATTTTAAATACTACATGTACATGTATAACAAATTGCATAATTAAGTATTTTTTCAAAATCCAGAACATCATTTGCATACAATTATTTCCGAATTTCCATTTTTTTCTCACAAATACGACTTTAAACATGCTTTACAGCTTTATTTCAGAAATGAAATGAACACTTTTATCTGTGCTACATTTTCTATGATACATGTACATGTAAATATAAAATTCCTTATTATTCTTGACAAACATGTAAATCCAGTTGGAGGAAATATTCTATTTAAATGTACATTGTACAAATTCATTGTAAGTCGACATAATAACATACATTGTATAACAGTCATAGCAAATGGATATTTATTTATGCAGTGTCTAGACATTATTTGGAAATTACAATTAAATACAATGTATGCTCATATTTTATTTTATTTCCTTGTGCATTGTGCATTTTCACTGAAAATTCTTTTTCTCGCATGTTTTATAATAATTACTGTTATTATAATGTTAATGTATATTATGCTTCAATTTACGACATAATATTCCTCTTGCTCTTAGCTGTCAAAAATTAATTGTATATGTACCTAAAACAAACAAACACACAAACTGTACCATTTATACAGTGCATTCAATGTTTACTCATTTAATTTAGAACAGTGTATTTTATTAAATCAGACACATACCCGTATTTGCAAATGATGTGCAGCTTGATTAAATTTAATAAAAACTAGAGGCTCTCAAGAGGCTGTATCGCTCACCTGGATTCTATGTTAAACTAATTGTAGCTGTGGCAGTCATCTTGGTTGACAGTCCAGGTCAAAGGATATATTTCTAAAAGAGAACCATCTAAGGACCATTTCTGCTAAGTCTTGTTCCAACTGGCTAAGTGGTTTCAGAGAAGATTTTTAAATGAATTTTCCCATAGGGTCCAATATTTAACTAAGTTCGGTGTGGCAGCCATCTTGGTTGACAAACCAGGTGATTGGACACATTTCTGAAAGAGGACCTCTTAAGGATCAATGCTGCCAATTCTGGCTCCAATATGACAAGTAGTTTCAGACGAGAAGAATCTTCAATGAATTTTTCCATAGGGCCCTATGTTAAACTAAGTTTGGGTTTGGCGGCCACCTTGGTTGACAGTCTGGGTCATCGCACAAAATTCTGAAAGAGGACTATCTAAGGACCATTGCTACCAAATCTAATTCTAATTGGCTTAGTGTTTTCAGACGAGAAGATTTTTGAGTGAATTTCCCATAGGGTCCTATGTTAAACTATGGTCTGCTGTGGCGGCCATCTTGGTTCACAGTCCACAAAATCAGACACATTTCTGAAAAAGGACCTCCTAAGGACCAATTCTACCAAGTCTGGCTCCAATATGTCAAGGGGTTTCAGACAAGAAGATTTTTCAATGAATTTTCCTATAAGGCCCTATGTTAAACCAAGTTCGGTTGTGGGTCATCGGACACACCTCTATAAGAGGACCATCTAAGGACCATTGCTGCCAAGTCTGGTTCCAATTCGTCAAGTGGTTTAAGACAAGAAGATTTTTCAATGAATTTTCCCATAGAACTAAGTTCGGCTGTGGCGGCCATCTTGGTTAACAGTCCGGGTCATTGGACATATTTCTCACAGAGAACCTCCTAAGAACCATTAACAACTTTGGTTCCAACTGGCCTTGTAGTTTCATATAAGAAGATTTTTTAAATTCACCCCCCCCCCTTTTTTTCTATTTTTAGTAACAGCAGCCATGTCAGTTGGAAGTCGGGGATGCCGGACATAATTTTGGAAGGGGGCCACCCAAGGACCATTCCACCAAAGTTTGGTCTGAAATGGCCCAGTGGTCTGAGATAAAAAAAGGTCTTTAAAGGAAAGTTTACGCTGGATGCCGTGTTTAAAGGGCAAAAACTCCTATAAGGGGTCAATCAATCAGCGTTCTCACTAAGAATTTTTTATGATGAGTCCCGGGACTCATCATTTTTCAGAATGGTGAGTCCCAGGACTCATCGCCACTTTTTTAACGTACACTCCTGCATGATTTTAACCATAGTAGGCCTATTGTACTATTGTTAAAGTTTAATTAAAATCATGTGCTGCCTTAACATACTGACGAATATAATTTGAAATTTCAAAAAAAAAAAAAAAAAAAAAAATTGGACTTATGCAGTGGTGCTCCGAACTTGGAAGAAAATTTCTGTTAGAGATATGAGCAAAAATCTTTGCACCTTTTGACACAACTTATTTATTATTGCCATTTTATTTTGTAATATTTATTTATCTATAATCTTTACTATTATTTTTTCTCAAACATACTCTTAAAATCCTCCAATTGACATTGTTTGAACACCTTAATAATCAATATTGACAAAATTTCCATTTCTGCATAGATAATTCAAAATCCGCTAAATTTATTTTTAAATGAGGTCTACATATTGTTACCGGTTGTAATAAATACTGTGGCCAATGAAAAATCACGAGAATTCCGATTGCCGCCATTTTTTAGCTTACTTTTTGTTGTTTCTTTCCCTTCCCCCCTTTGATCTCCAAGAAAACAAAAAAATGGCGGCTCGAGATTATTAATGAAAATAACGGTCTTCAGACGGAGCTGATTAGATCTACATGCGTCCCAGGGACGCATGAGTTTGAAGGATGACGCGTCCAGGTCACATGTACGCGCCTTAGCGAGAACCCTGATCAATGATTTTGGTCATGTTGACTTATTTGTAGATCTTACTTTGTTGAACATTTTTGCTGTTTACAATTTGTCTTTATCTATAATAATATTCCAGATAATAACCTAAAACTCCAAAATTTCCTTAGAATTAACAATTCAGGGGCAATAACCCAACAAAGGGTTGACCGATTCGTCTGAAAATTTCACAGCAGGTAGATCTTGACCTGATGAACATTTTTACCCCATGTCAGTTTTGCTCTAATTGCTTTAGTTAATTTGAGATATAAGATAAAAACTGCAGTTTACCCTATGTTCTATTTTTAGCCATGTCGGCCATGTTGGTTGGCAGGCGGGGTCATCAGACATATTCTTTAAACTAGATACCCTAATAATGCTTGTGGCCAAGTTTGGTTCAATTTGGCCCAGTAGTTTCAGAGGAGAAGATTTTTGTAAAAGTTAACGGACGACGGATGCCAAGTGATTAGAATAGCTCACTTGACCCTTCGGGTCAGGTGAGCTAAAAATGTAACTGCTGATTGATTGTTTACGCTTGAATTTTAGCCAGAGAATATTTAAGAAAAGGGCATATAAGCAGTTTTACATCCAAAAAAACAAAATCAACAATACAAACTTGTATATGTGTATGTCATGACAAACATCATGAACATCCAAAGTTTCAATTTTTAGTTTTTTATATTTATTTCCCAGTTAGTCAGTCCTGTTTATTTCTGTCAGAAGTAGTTTTACAACATACGTTAACTTTATATTTTATTAAGAAAGAAAACTGGGCATTGCTACATGTACATGTACCATTTATTTTGGGCAAATAGAAAAATTGACTTCAAAAATTACACTGAGGTTATCAATTCATACATGTACAAAATGTACAAGCTCTTGATATATTTATAAATTTTTAATTGGCAAAATGGATAATCTAAAGTACTTATTACCATATTTCATGTTATTCCATACTGACATAAGTTTGTTTTTCACTTTTTCAGTCTGGTCAACATCATCTGTTAACAGTAAACTTCTATTCAGATCTAAATCTGGTGGTAGAGAACGGGGTTGAGAGTCTATCTGATTACATTCTCCATCATACCATGTACTATAATCCTTATTAAAATGTGTATCTAATCCTTGGTATGATTTACTTTTAACCTTTGATGATTGCCCAGTGGCTTTCAAAATATTATTTTGAAAACCAGAATTTTCTCTTTCAAATGGTAGTGGAAGTGAAGAAAAATCCATTGAATTAAACTGTTCTGAATCAAAATCATATGGATATGACATTAAATCACTAGTTCTATTAACCGAGGTTGAAGGTAAATCCTCTGATTCATATTTATACACGTTATTCATAGTTTTGCCAAGTTTCCGACTAGAACTTTCAGAATTGCCATCCTTGTACATATCTGTTAAATTTCTAGGGTTCAACACCACTGAGATTTTACTTAATCCAGTCATGTTTTTCTCATTGTTTAAATGCTTTTGTTTATTTTTCTTTTTATGCCATCGACTTTTCTTGTTTTGTCCAGCATCATCAAACCTATCTTTGAATTTTGGCGACTTTTCTCCTTCGTTTCCATCAATGGCTTCACTCCATGAATCTAATGATGTTACTTCGGATGAATAGTTTCTCTCCTTTGATGAAGAGTTGTTGAAAGCAGGTGAAAATGCCATGGTGACATACTTTTATAATCTCAACTGTCAACTTGTACGTCCGCCATCTTGGTCGTAGTGTACATTAGTCACATGATAGTTTGGTATTAATAATAATAAATTATATATAAATATACTAAATAAATAAATGATTTGGAAAATGCGTTGAAGGTATAAAAAGACATGAGATTTCCGAATGCAATTAGGTTCTATCCGGGCACTCTGGTTCAAAACCTTGGTTCCATCCGGGTCTTTTGGTTCTGAACCTTGGTTCTATCCGGGTTCTTTGGTTCGAAACCATGGTAACTGGTTCAACATCCGGGTTGTTTTGGTTATAGGAACCCAAAGTCTTGGTTCTAACCGGGTTCTTTTCTAATATTCCCGTTGAACTTTGAGAAGATATCCGCAAGTATCCGAATAAAGAAATAAAGTAGGTCAAAGACGCTTATCTTGTTTTATATAATTTATACATTTCAGCATCGCCGGAAAATGAAGCTGTAAGGTAAATACCTTCTCATTTTCATTATTTGAAATGGGAAAGTGGACAAAAATATAACATCGTATATATTTATATCAACCCAAATATACAGTATATCTAACATCCGTTTTTAGAATCTGAGTCGTTCGGTTTTCATTTATTTTTCACTACTCATCCCTCATTTCATAAATATACAAATAATTAAATTGATTTTAGAAACTTAAAATGTGGGCCTCTATATAGAAGGTATGATACATAATTCATAGTTCATAATGACCCTAAGTCGATTGTTTCGATTTTTATTATTTTTGTACTACAAGAAGCCCTTTTTGGAAAAAAAACCTCCTCACGCATTGAAATTCTCCCAACATTTCAATGATGTCATAGCTATATATAGGCAGCTACTTCGGATGTGGAGGTATTTATAATTATAATAATTTCCTCAGGAATTAAAACAAAAAGCATGATTTTTCGACGTAGTCGTATACGCTCGCTTTTGACCTATTTAACTATAGAGAAGCTTTCCCATGACAACAGACCGCATGTGATAACATTGCTGCCATGTAATTTGATAACATTGAGGAAAATGGTGATTTTCGAAAAGACACGAATGTTCTACCATCGGCCAAAAATGCCCGAACCTCTGCTTTTGAAAAGCTATCACTTTTCACAATTTTACTTTATTCATTTTTATAAAACTTGAAAAAACGACATTCAAAAGGTCAGCCATTCTAATTAGTTGATAAATACAGCTATGATTTAAAGAATCGGCATTTCAAAGATGTGGATCAATTACGTCCGTGTCAATGAATTGAGACAAAACTGTGTTTATGTACATTTATATTTCTATTTATAGATCGTATGCCACAAGATAATGCAGTAAAAAGTGTAAAAAATGGATTATTTTTAATTACAAAATATTTTTTAATATGAATGCAGTTCAAGCATTATTCATGGACAAAAATCCCTTTTTTTCAAGTACTTTGTTGATCTCAACTAAATGAATGTCTGGGCTACAAATAGCTAGACGATCGAGGCACGGGACTGTGCAAAGCTTAACAAATTAAATGTTTCGTTTTGAATTGTTTTTATTCTTATTTTCGTCTATTTTAGAAATTCAGGAAAAAATGTTCTATTTTAACCGATTCTTAACAAATTTAATTTTAATTCAATTTTCACTTCAGTTTCCCTTTTTTAGCTCACCCGTCCTAAAAGGACATTTGAGCTTTTAGCATCACTTGGCGTCCGTCGTCCGTCCGTCTGTAAACTTTTACATTTTCATCTTCCCCTCTGAAACCCCTGGACCTATTGAACTGAAACTTGGCCTGAAGCTTGGAAGGTCCTTTACAAAGTTTGCATAAATCATCCCGGTCGGTGAAACAAAATGGCTGCCATTAGCATTTTCATGTTCTGATTGGTCCAAATCTAAAACTTCTCCTCTGAAACCGTAAAGGCAAATTAACTGATTTTTGTTATGAAGCATCTATGGAAGGTCCTTTACAAAGTTTGCATAAATCATCCTGGTCCGTGAAACAAAAAGGCCACCATGATTATTTACATGTTCTGATTGGTCGAAATTTAAAACTTCTTCTCCTCTGAAACCGTGAAGCCAAATTAACTGATTTTTGGTATGGAGGTCTTTTACAAAATTTGCATAAATCATCCCGGTCCGTGAAACAAAATGGCCAGGTGAGCGATACAGGCTGAGCCCACTGAGCCTCTTGTTTAAATGTAGTTTGGTTGGCAGGATTTCAACAAAATGCACATTTTTAAATTCCAAATTCATACTTTATCTTATGCCGCTGAATACATTTCTATTTGATGTTGAAAACTTCTCGGAAAACGTACATCCAGTTAAATCTACAACACATAACTTTATACCGGACAAACACTGTTTAGGTGTGACGAGACACTTATGCTATGGTCAGACGGACATGTACGGATGTCTGCGGATGCATCCGTAAAAAAAATTAATTTCATCCGCAGAAATTGTTGAAAATCTGCGCAAAAAGCCAAAAAACCACGGTAGATACGCATGAGATACGGATGCAATACGCATGAAATACGCAAATCCTGCGGATGTTCTGCGGAAGATACGGAAGTCCTGCGCACGATACGCATGAGATACGCATGCGTGTCACACGGATGTCGGCTTTCTCCTCGTCCGCAACATCCGCATATATACCGCGGCTTTTGGAGCATCACTTCAGTTGCGATTCGATCTTTGGAGAGAACGGCATTAAAAAATCGAATACCTGCGCACTTTTACCTAACTTTTACGGATAGATACGGACGTTTTACGCAAAAATACGCAAAGATACGGATCAATACGCATGATACGGAACAATACGCAAATTCTACCTAAATTCTGCGCAAAAGACCTTGCGCGGGAAATTTAAAATAATTTTGAGATTTTCAAAACCTTTTCGCGGAAGACCTCGATTCCTGCGCACTCCCACGGATTTTTACGGATGCACTTACGGATGATACGCATGATACGGATTGCTGCGGATTTCTACGGATTTTTACGGATGCACATCCGCAGACATGCGTAACGCGCGTATCTGTCCGTCTGACCATAGCTTTACTGGCATTTACCATGAAAAAAAACAACAGTTTAATCCTATCACCTGAAAATTAATGTTTAAAATTAAATATTTCAATTAGCCTACGTTTATGTCATCGCCAATATCGTCGTCCGTTGTAGACACACAAGTCGGCGGAACTGGTGGTGGGAGTTTTATTGTTGAAATATTGTTTTTCAAATTTTATGTATAAAAATTCCGCATTGTGTGATATATACATGTATTGTAAAAAATCCATGAAATGCGATTTCAACTAAGAATGGCCGACCTACACATTATTATATGATAAGAATAGGGAAATAAATAGTCAGGGACACTACGTCGTCTATCATTTTTAAAGATAGTACTTGTTTATATTTTCCCCGGTGAACCTTTGAATGTGCGTCTGTAGCAATACATTTTAAACATTGGCTAGAATCACATGGTGTTTTTTTCTTAATTAACTTACGCTATACATTGTACTATTATTAAAACATTACAGTCCAGAATAGCAGTTAGTTAACATCTTTCATGGAAAATATAAAATTTATTAAATGATTTTTTTTATAGAAAAATACAATAATTCACGTCGTATATTTATATAAACGGTCAAACTTGTAAATAAATAAATAAATTCTTTTATTCCGAATCAAAGGGCCTTTACAGGCATGTAAATCACAACATAAACTTCCATACACAAAGACTTAATATTACAAATATAAACAAACACAAGCATTCAAACATGATTGAAAATGATTGTCACAAATTAAGAACAAACAGAAGAAACATAGCAAAGCCATATCGCTAAAAGATGTTTCACGGTCCGTAGAACTTGAATACCCTAGATTTTTAATGATTTTATTTGTAATAAACAAAAGGGATTGGATGCAAGTTTTTCAAACTTATGAAGTCTCAGATAGCCTGAATAACAATAGTAAAATCAAATAAACAAAACATGCGGTTGGAATGGGTCTACTTTTTGAGCCATCAAGCAGCTATATGACTGGGATATAAAGCTAGCCTTAGGGAATTGTCTTTATTTATCAAGTGGGTGGGTTGGGAAATTTTAAGGGGGTTCAAATTTTTTAAGACTTATACTGGGGGGGGGGGGGGGCTTAAAAAATGTTTAAGGCACACTGGGGGGGGGGGGGGTAAAAATGTTTTAGGGCACAATGGGGGGGGGGGTTGAAAAATTGAATCAGAATTATTTACTACAGCAAATACTGCTGAACAGCCCATATTCTGTTTCTGTGATTATTTAATGTTGGGATGATTAAATCTTGCTTATGAAATAAATGCTTTCATATCGTCTGAGCTTAATAGACCATGTAAACTGTTAACAGTGTACATTCTTATATAAATGATCATAAATCCACCCATTCATGGTATGGATCGTATCTTTGACCTTACATTGCGTATTGTTGACTATTTTTGTCTGCAACGAAGTCAAATTATTTTACTGTCTGTATTCTTATATAATTGATCACAAATCCACCCATTCATGGTATAAGAATTTGGGTGGATTTATGATCATTTATTTTTTATATAAGAAAATTGGTTGCAGACAAACATAGTCGCAACAAAACATGCAATTTAATAAAAAGCAATAGCTAAAGCATGCTAAATATATATCAAAATATTCACAACTGAATAGATGTATAATAGTAAGAGACATATAATTATGCACTTAAACAAAGGGATATGATCTCCCTAAATTGTCAAAATATTAACATATACATATGCATGAAAATGCAAATATATTTTAAATATATGGGATGGCCTCTGATGAGGGTTGTCCTGGAGAAACTCCTAAAATAACCCGAAACATTGTAAAATGCAAACCTATAGTACAATACGCAATGTAAGGTCAAAGATACGATCCATATGGGTGGATTTATGATCATTTATATAAGAAAGGGAGCCAGTATGGAGGAAATGACTGGTCATGAAAGTGAGGAGCAAATGCAGAGTGAAAGCAGTCATGGAAAGAGAATGATTGAGTAGTTGAGAGTGGTGAGGACTGATTAAAGGTTAGTTTGAAAAAGGTTGTCTAACAATGCATGTTTTGTTTTAATATTGTATTACATTTACAAATGTTATTAGTGTACATTAATTGTCATTTTTATAGTTGTTTTCCTCTGATACTAGGAAGTGAAGGAATGGGGGGGGTCAAAATTTTCAAATTGTTACTTCTTTGGGGGGGGATTTCTTGGATTTTCTCTAAAAAAATGGCTTTTCGTAGCAGGAGGAATGCACAATACAATATCATGCATAGTAGTATACAAACATTACCTAGGGAGCAACCGTTTGATTTTTATTTGGGGGGGGGGGGGGGGGCGGGGCTAGGATCAAATTTGAAATAAAAAGGCAGGACCAGGATTTTGGGCAAAATAAAAAGACAGGATCACTATAGGTGTGAAAAAAATGCAGGACCTGTGTCGATCAGGAAATTTTTGGTTTAAATGAAAATAAAAGTTTAGGACGCAATAGCAGCCGAAAGAAAATCCAGGATCAAAATTTTGACGAAAAAAAATATGCAAGATCAAACATTTGATCCTAGCTTCCCTCCATAACAATCAAATGGTTGCCCCCCTTCCTTACAAAAACTGATAAATGTTATTTTGTGTACAGAATCCTTAGTATAAGAATGGATCTGATTTTGAAGCATCTAATATATGAATAGGTCTGGTTTTGAAACATCTGGTATATGAAGGGGAGTAGTATATATGCGGTTCTAAATTAGGATTAGGATCATGAGGAGGGTCATCCGGAACTGACGTCAACCGGAAGTGACGTGACCGGAACTGGAAGTACCCGGAAATGATTTACACGAAAACGCAACCGTAAGTAGTGAATTTCCCCGCCATTCAGTTCCATTATTTCTTGACGGAAGTGACGAAAGTCACGTGCCAGGACCCGGATGTGTGGTCTGCGCATGTGTGACCGGAACAGAAAGTAGCCGAAAGTTGTTTGCGTTCATGCGCAACCGGAAGTGATGGGCTTTCCCGCCATTTTCCCATGATTGTTTACGGAAGTGACGTAAGTCACTAGCTGGGACCCAGATGTGTCGTCTGCACATGTGTATGCGGAAGCGGAAGTGATTTGCGCGTAAACACTCGTTCCCGTCCGGAAAAACTCTAAAATGTCTGTTTCATAAGTGTGCTCTCTTTCAGGTCCGCGTTACATGGCCGCAGCCATCTTTGATGTCCATCGTAACATCAACGTGACCGAGAACATTTGTTCCCGTGCGGAATTACTCTAAAATTTCTGTTTCATAAGGGTGCTCTCTTTCAGGTCCGCGTTACATGGCCGCAACCATCTTTGATGTCCATCGTAACATCAACGAGACCAAGAGGTGATTTATAACGAAACAGTAAGAATCCCATCTTTTCCTCAGCACACCAGCAGCAGCAACGAACAGCAACAAGCAGCAATGAACAACAACAAGCAGCAACGAATAGCAACAAGCAGCAGCAGAAGCAAAAAACCGAAATGAGCACGAGAGCATGGTGCTAAGAAACGATGAGCAGGAAAGAACAGTACAGAGCAAGAGGAGAGCAGCGATGAGTAGCAAACAACAGTCACGAGCAGCGAACTGTGTGGTCTGAATGAATAGACAAAAGCAATCCTCGTCACTATGACGCCAATGGAAAGCTTTTAACGAAAATATAATCAGAGTTTTTTTTTAATTTCGTCAGTTGTTTGAAGACCGTCAAACAACACACGCGTATCAATGGAATCGAAAACGCCTCTTGTTGATTTATTGGTTCCTGCTAGATATTTAATACCTGTGGATCTTTCTAACACCAAAGCAAAACCAGAAATGAAAAGGAAAATACTTATATATATCTTTATTCTCTAAAAACAAAATATGGTACGAGAAACAAATTATACAGTGAATATAATAATACAGTATTAATAGAATGTACTACACAGAGGTACATTATATAGATTATTATATAAATAATATAAATTCAAAACATTTATAATATAACAAAAATAAACAATATTAATGCTTACCCTGGAGATTCTATCTTTTTGTTAATCACACGTATGAATTTACAGAGATTAGTGAGATCTGATATATTATTGCTGTTCATTAGCTCATTAAATTTCAAAATATTTGGTCGGGAAATAATAAAAGTGAAGAGAACCAAACGGCTGGACAACACAAGTGGAGGTCCCAGCAAAGAAATGTACAAAGTGTCAAATGAACAGGAGCTTTGTGGAATTCTACAAAAAAATGAATATCTGCAAGGGGTGTAGAAGGATTGACAACGAGTGGACAAGACTTTAATAGAGACCTCATCAGAAAAGTGAAATCTGAACTGCAAAAATCTCGAAACGAATACTTTGCCAAACGTTTGTGTATGAATCAACAAGCCGTTGAGGAACCTGTAGCTAATATAAGCACTTACAGGACGACCGGAGCTCATTCTACTATCGAATCCCAGCTTAAATGTATACCTGTGACATATGTGGATACTAGTCCAAGCGAAACTTCAACCTAGTACGACACAAAAAGAATGCACACGATATGGAAGAGGATTCAACAGACTATAGTGATTCAGTCTCAGAAGCCGATAACGATTAATCGGAACAAAGTAGTGACCATGAGTCCAACGAAAACTCCGAAGAGCAACGGGAACAGTCTCCATGGGATGTAATTTTGAACAGAAAATTTCAAGTACATCAATCGGAATACTCACAGAAAGTAAACGAACTAGTCGAATCCGGAATGGAAAAAGACAAGGCACGCTTGGCAGCATATAGAGATATGTTTGACACATAAAGAGACGAAATGCGAAAGCATTACCTCGGACTGATGTCGAGGTATCAATACATGAATGAAGACCCCGTACATAGAAAGATCACGAAAACGGCTAAAGGCTTGAGAGAAGAGGAAGACTACAAATCAAAAGAATCATGAGAATATGCCGTAGAAAAACGAAAATATCTGCTTAACTGTGTATTGAACGACTACGACCCACCACCAGCTGAAGACAGCAATGACTCTATGTGACGGAGGAATTCGAACATATTACAAAGAAAAACAGAAAAAAATATATAAAAAAAAAATTAAAAAATAAAAAAAGGGGAAGGAGGGTAATGCAGCCTATATATGTTTATAATTATATATATAGCCAGTTACAAGCCTGGACAAATGCAGAGTGGCCTTAAAAAGATTGAGGAGGATTAATGCAGCTTATCTTATGATAGCCAGTCACAAGCCTGGATAAATGCAGCGTGTCCTTTCAAAAGACCCAGATGTAAGGGTGCTCTCGCAGAGATCCAATCTTTGACTAACGACAATCGACCACCACTAGCAGCAGCAGCGAAAACAGCGACAAGTAGCCCTAAAACTGAAATGAGCACGTGAGTATAGTCATGATTAGCGATGATTAAGAGAAGAGCAGCGATGACGAACAGCAACAAGCAACAGGAGCAGCAGGAGCAGTGAAACAGCGACAAGTAGCCCCAGAAAACCGAAATGAGCACGCGAGTAAGGTCAGGAGTAGCGGTGAACAGCGAAGAGCAAGAGAAAAACAGCGATGAGCAAGAGAAGAGCAGCGATGACGAACAGCAACAAGCAGCAGCAGCAAAAACAGCGACAAGTAGCCCCAGAAAACCGAAATGAGCACGCGAGTAAGTTCAGGAGTAGCGATGAACAGCAAAGAGCAAGAGAAAAACAGCGATGAGCAAGAGAAGAGCAGCGATGACGAACTGTAACAAGCAGCAGGAGCAGTAGCAGCAGCGAAAACAGTGTCTACAAGTAGCCCAAAAAACTGAAATGAGCACGCGAGTAATGTCTTGAGCAGCGAAGAGCAGCATGGAGCAAGAAATGAGAAACGAAGTGCATCATAGAGCAATGAAATGGACCGCCGTTGCTAAGGCGGTTGTTAAGGACACCCCTCCATTGACCTAATGGTGACAGCATCAGCTGGAGGTAAGGGGACATAATCCAATCCTACCTTTAGTCCTCACAGAAAACATCACCCGTGGGGAAAAGCGCGGGAAAAGGGGAGATAATCCAACGGTATCTCTGTACTTCGATTACTCTCGGACTTTGACACAACAGTGGGAGTATCAGCGGCTCGATGCGAGACCCTTACCTATACAGACCGACGAAAGATCCAGAGACGACCGAGAAGTGTGGGAAAAGGGAGATAATCCAATCAGAATTCTGGTCAAGCATGACACTTCCGGGTCCCAACTAGTGACTTGCGTCACTTCCGTCAACAAACAATGGAAAGTGGCGAGAAAATCCAGTACTTCCGGTTGCGCATCCGCGTAAATCACTTCCGGTTCCGCCTACACATGCGCAGACGACACATCCGAGTCCCAGCTAGTGACTAACGTCACTTCCGTAAACAATCATGGGAAAATGGCGGGAAAGTCCATCACTTCCGGTTGGGCATGCGCACAAACAACTTGCGTCACTTCCGTCAAGAAATAATGGAAAATGGCGGGAAAATTCACTACTTCCTGCTGCGCATTCGCGCAAACCACTTCCGGGTACTTTCGGTTTCGATGACGTCATTTTCGGTTGACATCACTTCCTGATGATCCTCCTCCACAAATCCTAATTCAGAACCGCATATATACTACTAAGGGGTCTGGTTTTGAAGCATCTAGTATATAAATGGGTATGGTTTTTAAAAAACTCAAGTATATGAATGGGTAGGGTCATAAAAGTTCTGACGGCACGTCTGTTCCCAAACATAGGCCAACTTACCCCCTGGGTATTGACAATTAAGGCTGGGTGATGAAACATGCGAAGAGAAAAAAATGTATACTCATACAAGTTAGAATAGCCGCTTGAAAATCACTCGTAATAAGCTTGAAACTTGTTGGACAATAAGACAATAAAAAAAGACATTCTCTTCAAATGTTTAAAAATTGGGGTAACCTTTTGTTAATATGTTTCTGTTAGTGATCAAAATAAGGTAGTTATGATATTTTGATATTGTGGACAAAGCAAGAAATAATGGTGAACATCCTCACCACGAGCAAAACATTCATACGAAGAATCAGAGATTATAAATCATAATTTAGAAAATAGAAAAACATGCAGATTTGAAGCCGAGGATATGGGATAAATATGCGTCATACAAAATCTATGCCATTAAAACATGTTAACAAAAGAAAAAAAAAGAAGCAATACGATCTTTTCTTCTGCTGGGCAAGCCCGTGGATGCGAGACAAGATTTTTTTTACTTTTTAAAAAAAATAAAAAATCTGAGTGTGTAAGTTTAACCCGAGGCGCATGAGATTTGGCATCAATGCAAATCTTACCTTTATGTATTTATGTTGTATTTGCAGGTAACAAGAAAAATTCTTGGAATTATGTGGTCAAGTTTGAGATTTCAGCGAGATCTTACGTGTCTACCCATAGCGCGCAAGCAAATTGTCTGACGTACGCCGCAAACTTTTACTTTGGACGAAAGGTTCATAGAGTTTTATTTATATTAGCAAAAAGACATTTTAGAAAATTGCACATCCTTCAGCTAAATTTATATTTAATTCATATAGTCAAGCTTTGGTTATTAGCTCACCTGGCCTAAAAGGTCATGTGAGCTATTGCCATAATATGCGGTCTGTCGTCAGTCGTCGTCCGGCGTAAACTTTTCCTTTACAGATCTACTCTGAAACCACTGGGCCAGTTTGGACCAAACTTTCGTGGAATGGTCCTTGGGTGACCCCCTTCCAAAATTGTGTCCGGTGTCCCCGACTTCCAACCTACATGGCTGCTGCTACTAAAAATAGAAAAGGGAGGGGACTTTCAAAAATCTTCTTCTATGAAACTACAAGGACAATTGGAACCAAACTCGGCAGTAATTGTCTCTAGGAGGTTCTCTTTCAGAATTATGTCCGCTACAGCCGAACTTAGTTTAAAATAGGATTCTATGCGAAATTTAATTTAAAAATCTGCTTGTCTGAAACCACTCAGCCAATTAGAACTAGACTTGGTAGCGATGGTCCTTAGATGGCCCTCTTTCAGAATTGTGTCCGATGACTCACTGTCAACCAAGAAGGCGACCACAGCCGAACGTAGTTTAACATAGGGTCCTATGGGAAAATTCATTGAAAAATCTTCTTGTCTGTAACCACTTGACCAATTGGAACTAAACTTGGCAGCAATGGTCCTAAGAAGGTCCTCTTTCAGAACAGTGTCCGATGACCAAGATGGCCGCCGCAACCGAACTTAGTTTAACATAGGATCCTATGGGAAATTCATTTAAAATCTTCTTGTCCGAAACCATTGAGCCAGTTGGATCCAGATTTGGCAGCAATGGTCCTTAGATGGTCCTTTTTCAGAAATGTGTCCGATGACCCAGACTGTCAACCAAGATGACTGCCACAACCGAATTTGTTTAACATAGGACCCTATTGGAAAGTTGTTTTAAAAATCTTCTTGTCTGAAACCACTGAGGCAGGTGGAACAAGACCTGGCAGTAATGGTCCTTAGATGGTTCTCTTTTAGAATGTGTCCATTGACCTGGACTGCCACAGCCGCTCTTAATTCAACATACGATCCTACGGAATAACCATCCAAATTGACTGCTACACCTAAATTTTTAGTCCTGCTTAAGGTGACAAGTTAAATCCAGGTGAGCGATATAGGTTATTGAGAGCCTCTAGTTTTTCTCTGTGGTCGACTGCTTGCCATGGGGTCTAAATATATTTAAGCATTAATCATTCTATTTCATACATGAACTTTTAAGTGCTTTAGTTTAATGCAAAAGACTATAGAATGCATCAGAGTTTGAAACACGAGCGCGCGAGTTGTAATGCAACTGACGCAGTTTAAACTCGGGTATACGGATTGCATTGTTGTACCTCCAATGGCAAAGTGACCGTCTCATCAGTATAGTCAGTTAAGCATATACCATCATGGTACGTTTTGATTTGTCTAGTCCCAAATGGGATTACAATTTGTCCTCTGTGTCATGTACGCCATTGGTTTCTTTATTCTTTGCACATGTTTTATACTTGGACATATACCCTTCAAATAACTACATAAAAATAATTCTTTAAAATAAACTTGTACTTTTCCTACATATCCACATATTTGTGACTTTATAAAGGAGTTGTTATTGTTAACGTATAGGTTTGTATATTAGTTATTCTCACCCTTTTTTGTGTAATTACTTGTTATAATTAGTAGCCTTGTGTACATGTATTGCCTCGTCCTTTGTGAGTTTAATGGCAAAAATAAATAAATAACTATATTCTTGTGGATTTTAAAGAGAACACAAAATCGCAATACATTTATATATAACTAGACATTGAACCCGCGCAAGCGCGGGAAAATAAGCATTTTTTTGTGGTGGCCATATTGACTTTAAAAAGTTTTTGCGGCCATGGCATTCGTGGAACAGGAACTCAATGTGGATGTTGCGGCAGGCTTCCCATAAACTTTCCTGTCAAGTAGGTGGTATCAACTGATAGTTTCATGTCTATATATGCTGTAGTATTCCAGAAATGGATGTTAATGCAAACTTTAACCAAAGTCAATGAAGCGTGAAATGTAGGTCAACGTGACCTAATTGTCATACGGTTGTTCGTTACTTCCGAAGATGTATCCACTGATGAAGTAGACTGTATGCCACGTAGAATTACCAAAATGGACCTATAAGGTTCCATCATAGTCAAAATCTATGACGAAAATACAACCACATAAATTGTCAATATGTTTATGTTACAATTAATTCTGAACTGGAACTTGATGAAAAGCTTTCATTAAATACACATTTCATAATGCATTACCTTTTTTCATTCAGAATAAATATGAAAAAGAATATGAAGAAACATTTCCTTAGTGACGGATGAATTTTTCAAAAGATGCCGTGAGTTAAGTAGAGCATATTTTTGGAAAATAATTGTTCCAATTGTTCATTGTCATCATGGGCAGGGCAAGCGAGGCTTAATTTCACAAATAAATCCAATAGACGATAAAAGCATTTTTAGTGTGTGGCTGCGTGTGCTTTCCACGTTTGTAAAGATGTCCGAGATAAATTTCGTCATTAATGATAAAGATGATCATTTGTTAAAAATATTTTTATCTAGGGCTTACAGGGAATTGTATGGTAGAGATATATTTAGACAGGTCACACGACAAATAATGTAAAAATGGATAATGGTTGGTTTTATCACTTTGTGCAAAGTAAACATCCGAGCAATCCAAAAACCAACTAAGTTAGGAATTCATCTGAACTTTGCCTTACTTCTTCATAATCTTCAAAGTTCATAATGTTTATAGTTAGGAGAAATTGCATAATGGTAGAAAAAACAATCCTGAATACATGAAGCGGAAACATCCCACTCGAAGGAGAATGTTTTTAATTTGTTTTATTCTTCTTCCGTAATTTCAAACAAAAATACATTTAAAATATGTGCATAATTGTTTATTTAAATCAATGTGTTAAAATGATGCATTCGAGAACCTTCTAAGGGATATGTTGGGAGAATTCATACCGGAAAAGTC
The DNA here is from genome assembly GCA_028015205.1 of Mytilisepta virgata. Classification (NCBI taxonomy): domain Eukaryota; kingdom Metazoa; phylum Mollusca; class Bivalvia; order Mytilida; family Mytilidae; genus Mytilisepta; species Mytilisepta virgata. The sequence goes on from CM051519.1 coordinate 38,113,861, forward strand.
CATGCAAATTCCATTTGCACATAAACAAAACTGCAGTTTAAAATTTATAAATGCAGATTGTCAAATCCGATAATAACCTTTATAATCTGAACCATACATCGTTTATTTTGAACCACGCGTTTTGCCGCCTATTCGGCTAATTCGTAAATTTAGTATTATTGATTACTAAGTCCATGTTTAATCAATTTTTCAGTAATAATTCATTGTCCGCTTTTATTCCGATTATGTTACAAACTGTCGTTAACAAAATAATTTGAATAGAGAGTCTTAGAAGTATTCTACAATTTTCCAAGAAAAACACATCCTAGCTTATAACGTGCCGAATAAACATATTAAAAAATGTAAAAATTCTCTACCAGCCTATACCTTACGTTTCTATAAGGAAACTGTTCTGCGGAAAACATTTGTATTTAACCGGAATACCCATGAAAGGAAAGAAGGACAACTGAAAATCTGGGAATTACCGCATTTTGATTTCATTTTTCACAACAAACCCGCAAATTTCTAAAGATAATTAATGTTTAAGTCATCTCTGAGCTCGAACTCCTAACTAATAATTCAATGTACATGTACAATATATTATGCTTATCGTTTCACGTTCGCACATGCTTTTTGTTTCACTTTAACTATCTGAGAATAAATTTCAATCGTTCACTTTATATTTTGCGCTAAATAAATCCTTCATTGAAAATCAATTATTCTGTGTACCACAAAATAGGTAAGCGTATGATTTGCACCTGAATAAATTTATAAGTAGCTAAAGTAAGAACCTAAAATTATATTGTTGAAGTAAACAATACCGATAATATACTGAACCGCAAAAGAAACGTCGCTTTTTCAAAATGTTAGCAAAATTCAAAATAAATATTAATTAATGATTTTTATATAATCAGTATTACGATTACATCACCAGGTAAGATTAAATTACCTGTGAATTAAATTTTCGGTTGAATAATTTTCAGTTGATATCGTAGAGCGACCGTACCTAAAACCGCTCGTGGGACACACTTGGCGGTAATTTTTCTTAAATCTTAAATGTTCGTGAAATTCATGCTCCTTTATGGGTATAAAAGGCCGGAGAAAATTAAAGAGTGTTAGTATCAGTGTTGACACAGAAGCTATGCCACGTCTGACTCCACAACAGAGAGAACAGGCCATTGGTCGATTGGATGCTGGGCAATCTGCCAGAGTTATTGCCAACGACTTCAACTGTGCTGTTCGAACAATTGAACGTCTACGGACACGGTACAATGCAACAAACAGCACAAATGACCGTCCACGGAGTGGTAGACCCCAAGTCACTACCCCTAGACAGAATAGAGGCATTGTTCGTCACCATTTGATGAATCGGTTCACCCCAGCTGCCGAAACTGCCAGAAACACTGTTGGAACACATGGACGACCCATAAGTGATGATACGGTTCGTCGGCGATTAGCTGCTAGAAACATGAGATGTCGCCGCCCAGCAAGAGGACCTATTCTTACTCCTCGACACCGTCAAGCTCGTCTTCAGTGGGCCACTCAGCGACAGAATTGGCGAAATCGACAATGGCGTAACATCATCTTCTCTGACGAAAGCCGTTACTGCATTTCAACAGCCGATGGCAGAACCAGAGTGTGGAGAAGACGCGGGGAACGTTACGAAGACAGCTGCATTCTGGAAACAGACGCGTGGGAGGACCTAGCATCATGGTATGGGGTGGAATCGGCCTTAATGTTAAACTTGGTCCAGTCATCTTTCAGAACCTTGGCCCAGGCAGAGGAAATGGCGTAACAGCTGCCCGTTACATCGACCAAGTCTTGACACCCCATGTTCAGCCCCATTTCGCACGTCATCAAAACAAGACTTTCCAACAGGACAATGCACGTGCGCATACCGCAAGAGCCACAAGAGACTTCCTACAGCAGAATAACATTAATGTTATGGATTGGCCGGCTTTGAGTCCAGATTTAAACCCTATTGAACATTTATGGGACGAAGTTCAAAGACGGTTGAATAATGAGCAGCCAAGTCCGACAACTGCAGCTGAACTTTCACAAGCGTTTCAGAGAGTATGGGCACGTATTCCGATGGCGTTTATTAATTGGCTCATCAACTCCATGTACCGAAGATGTGCCGCAGTAATTGGTGCCGGTGGAGGACATACACGTTATTAACGGACGTGGGAGCACAGCATTGAAAACATGTGACGTTGCGACAATTGTGACGTTTTTGTGAACATTGTAACCAAAAGACTGTAAATCATTCATTAAATTTTGTAAAAATTAATTTAAAATACTAAAAGTATATAAATGTCACTTTGAAATAAATGTATGTGAACATGTCATTTTGTGCGACGTTTCTTTTGCGGTTCAGTATACAATATATTTCATTTTATGCAAGATTTTCCTCCAGTTTTTAATACTATTATTTAAACTTCCTTAACACTACACCTGTGTATGACACGCCGTTTTTATATTTATTCAAATGCCAAGATATCTTATTTAATTTGAAAGTAAATAAGATTTCTCTATAAGTTAATAAGATATCTCTTTAAGTTAATAAGATATCTTATAAAGTATATATCTTACTTCTTTATAAAGATATCTTTTAAACACATACTTTATTAGATATCTTATAAAGTTTATAAGATATCTTTATAACCAGTTAAATAAGATATCACTATAAGTTAATAAGATATCTCTATAAGTTTATAAGATATCTCTATTAGTTAATAAGATATCTCATTTAGTTTATAAGATATCTTATTAAGTAAATAATATATCTCTATTATTAACTATATAAAAGATATCTTATATAGTTAATAAGATATCTTATAAATTAATAGAGATATCTTATTTAATAAATCAGATATCTTATTTAATATATAAGATATCTCATTTTACTATTGAGGTATCTCAATTAGTTTATAAGATATCTTATTTAACTAAATAAGATATCTCGAAATTGAATAAATATAACAACGGCGTGCCATACCTGTGACCTGCATGCTCAAACACCGGTAAGTAGGAATTTGAGCAGAATAAACGAGTGTGGGGTTAGGGTGAGGCGTGAGGATCAGGACTCTGCCGCCGGGTCCGGTATAAAGTGTTTTATGTGTGGTATATTAAGGAAAACGGATAGGGATTCAGATTAATTAAGTATTATTCGAAATGGCAGACACCTCCCCCCATGATTAAATCAAAACACATTCAAAATAATAGCTACTTACTTGTACTTCACATATACTTATTTTTTTGTGACAGAATGTTTGGGAGGCATTTGCTTTACTCTTAATTATGTTTTTCTCTATTCTTTGTCGTATTTCATCTATTATTCATAGGCCTATATTATGTTGAAAAGGTACCATGCACCAAACAGTAACTAGATGATGTTAAATTACTTTAACAAAATACTTTAAAATATAGGTTTTATTAAGTATATCTTTTTTCAATCCTATTATCTCCCACGCTATCATTTTACACTCATATACAAAGTATTTTTAGTCCAAAATTCACTGAACCTTGTTAAAGGTACATATCAGGTAAATAAATATGGCGAGGAGACGAACTGTTCGTATAGATATAGGTTTTATTCAGATTACACCTTGTACATTACTTTGTATATTTTTATTCGGATATGTTCTTCATTTCATTGGATTCTTCTCACCTTTCTGGATAGTAGAAGGATGTCATGAAAAGGGACTGTTTTATAGCTGTAGTGACTGCTTATCTCTGAATCACACAAGGATAAAAGGTTGTTTTATTCATGACAGTTCTTGTAAGTATAAATCGTATATGTATAATGTTACATAATTAGATGACACAGAAATTCGAACCTTTTCGAATCATATCTTATCGCGTTATTGAATTTTTTGTGTAGATGACATAAATTGCAAAATTAAGGTATATTGCACGCTGCTTTCGTTTTGGTTTTTTTTCAGCCGGCTTTGCTACTTACTACATAAAAATTCAATACAAAAAGCCAAAAATGATAACGTGTCCATGATTCTACTTAATCCTGGCATAATTTAATTGTCAAAATTTGATTTATGAATAAAATTCAATGAAAACTGGGTCAGAGACACCGCCAATAAACTGTCAGGGTCGTCTTAAACATTGCAATGAGGTTTGCTATTTTCCTTCGCGATAAAGTCCAGTCTTTGAATTTATAATGAAAGACGATAATAAGAGCTGCTCTGCTAGAATATTGTAGGAAATTTTGTTTTAAGATCGTATCACTTCGATACCTATTGTATTATTGTCCCAGAAGATAATGACACGTACCATGCAGTCTAAAAGCCAAAGAATTTCGATAAATTTATTGCTTCCCTTTGTGTGCTTATTTCGGAAGAGTTGGTATCATTCAAATACTCCATTATGTTTTGGAATCTTCAAAAGTCTCAAGGGGCTTAGAGCTGAAATGGAAAAATGTGCATTTGGTGTCAACCAAGATTTACTTGATGCACTGTCATTCTGTATTTATATATTATGTGCGTTTTTGTTCAGTTTTCTTCTTCTTGTTTTTTTGTCACATTTGAAATAAAATGGGTTTAAATTTTACATATAATCTCTTAGAATCCTCAGTCATTAATCAATAAACTGTGGATTTTTAAATGCAAATAACGAGGATACAAACATGCATTTGAACCCCTTAACGCTGTATGCCCAAAGTGCATGAGAATGTTGCCGTAATATAGTAAATACTAGTATAAATTTTGTTAAAAATCAAAATGACACTTTCAGTCTTATACTTTATTCCAGATCACCATGAAGTGAATCTCTGGTTGCAACTGACATCTCTTCTATTCAACACATTTCTTCTATGTGCTCTTGTTGGATTTGTACTATGGCGTTTTTATGTACGGGATATAGTAGGTGACGGGAGCCAGGATAGTGGAAACCCATTTGATTATGACTGGTTCCATGAAATAATAGCTGGTTGCATATTTATATCCTTGTACACCATTTCAGGTTGGTATATGATAATATATTTACATATTATAGCATCATTTTCATTTTGATTTATTTTCTTTCAACAAAACTTTCCCACGACGTAGTTTAGTCAATATCTATTATATATACTCAAGAGTGAATCATTTAATAGTTTTTAATGTAAAGAACATGTATAATTGAGGAATAATAAGGAAAAGTAACATTGATTTTATTGGTTTGATATAGGTGAATCAGACAACCAATTACATTTAAATATTATTTATGTTCATATTTTTTTAATAAAAAAGGGTGTGAACACTGGCACATTTCAACATTTTTCAACGTATTTACATCCAAAACCGAGGCATTTCCAAGTTTAGATTCTGTGCTGTTAGTATTTTATTTTTCTTTTGATGAAAGTATTAAAGTTTTCAGATTCAAGACGTTTGTAGCAAAAGGAATGAATCTCCTAGAAATCTTACTTTAGAAAGTTGTTTTGTAGTTTTTGTAAATTCCCCATACTTCGAACGCCAGTTGAGTGAAAAAAATACTATGTAATTTTATTTTTAATTTCAATCAAGTGACTCCTTTCCTCTTTTAGTGTTTTTGTTACACTTTTACTTATTGCCCCCTTGAGGGCCCATTAATTGGATATAATTTGTATATGAAGAGAAAATATGTATTGGGTACTTTCAAAAACAAAATTCGTTGCAGTATTGGTCATGTTTAAAGTAAATTAAAAATTCTTGCAAAACACGTCTGTTCAGACCAAAGTTTTTTCTGAATATTGATAAATAATTACTTCATAAACTGAATACATGTGCCTATAGCTATTTTTGTTACACTGTTACTTATTGCCCCCTTGAGGGCCCGTTAATTGGATATAATTTGTATATGAAGATAAAATATGTACTGGGTACTTTCAAAAACAAAATTCGGTGCAGTAATTGGTCATGTTTAAAGTAAATCAAAAATTCTTGCAAAACAGGTCTGTTCAGACCAAAGTTTTTTTCTGAATATTGATGAATAATTAGTTAATAAACTGAATACATGTGCCTATAGCTATTAAGTTTTTAAAATCCTCTACGACCCTGAAATACAAGTAGACTTAAAAAAATGTTTTAATGATCGTGTAAATGACAAACAGGTTTTAATTAATAAGCTTACGGATATAATATAACATAACTGTTATAGCAACTAAACCCTTCAATCTCGCGGATTTTTGGATCACCTATTCTCTTATAAGTCCCGCATTAATTAATATATAACTACACGTACATAGGTGTGAACTTGTAAGGATTTGGGGGGCTTATTGTTTTTTGCTCCATTTCTTTTCCTTTCTTCTTCTTCTTATTATTCTGAGCCATGAACTTGTCCGAAGTGGATCTCAAAAACCATTCAAGTGAACTTAATGAAACTTGGTACAAAAATAGGTGGCACTGTCTAGTTGTGCACAAAGGTTTCGGAATTTTCAAAATGGCCGCAGTTTCGGGGACTTTTTTGTTGACATCCCAACACAGTATTATGTTTGTTTTTTTTTTTTTTTTTTTGTTGCCATTAAAATTTAAGTAATTTTCCCTTCAACTAGTACATGAATAAATATAACATTCCACAAGATACCTTTTTTATTCCCCACATGCCACTATGGCATATTCTCTTTTGCAGCACTTAGTTTGTAGTAAAGGCTAAATTTCAATTAACTTACATAAATGCGTATTTTCTGGGATTTGTTTTAAAATTTTTGGTAATTACATAAAATTATCGTGAATGTGCCTGTTTGCCTGTTATAAACCGGGATTGTAGATTATAAGCGGCAATGTGTGTAACTTTGGAATGTCATACTTGATGATATTTGACAATTGTTGAAGGACTCACGACCACGACTATTTTCTAAATGTGACGTTAAATCACAATGATATACATCTGTTATTACAGGTTTATTAACACTTGTTGGATGTGTTCTACTAGCCTCAAAGCACCAAGCATCAGAACTTTCCTGGTCGTTTGGACTAGGATGTACTGCAGGAGCATATTGCTTGATAATAGTAAGGATAATTACCAGTAGAACAAACTGCAATCTTTGAACACACCGTGGAATTCTGATTGAGTATCACGACCCCTTATAAGTTTTGACGACTTGGCAAATCGATACAACAAGCCATTAAAGGGGAGGGGGGTCATAACTATTAGCGTGTTATACAGTAGTTGTAACCAATAAATTCAAAAGTTAAAAGCAAACAAATTTGCTCATCAAAAATATCTAAGGATTGTTTTCAATTTTAGAATAGATTATACAATATATTCTAACACGCCCAACCATTAACAGCGAATTAAATTGTCTGTTACAATTCAAATTAAATTATAGCTAGACAAAAAAAGTGTACTTAATTTGCAAGAAAATGGCTTCAATTACTGAAAATTTTGATTCACATGTAACATATCAGAACTACAATTAATGGAATTTTTATCAATAACTGAGATGTTTCATTTCAATTATTTATCATTATCCTTAAATTTACAGGTAATACTGGCAGACGTAGTAATAATACAAATTAAGAGAGGACGTTTTCGTTTGAATGAAATAGTAGACACAGAATCAGACCCAGAAGACGAGTCCAAGATACCGGCATTACATGTTCAGAAACATGCTCAGTGGAAAGTTTCATTCAAAAAGAACCCGAACAGGGACTATGTATAGTTAAGTTTGAGAAATGAAAGCAACCCTTTATCTATACAACTCGCATGCAGTTTTGAAAAAGAAATCGTAAAACTGAGTTTAAAACAAAAAAAAACAAAAAAACGCAGTGACAAAAGTTGTTCAGTGTGAAAGGATATACGTTTCTGACATTTTGTTAACAAAAGCAAAGATCAGTTTAAAGAAGTATAAAATGCTAAACGGAATATCAGGTTAGGAGTTAGCCAGTCAGACTATACATTTTCATTTTCGGCAAGGGCAATGTTTATCTTTATGCTTAGGGGCGAGATCAGATGAAAAACGTAATTCAAATAGTTTGGGGGTGGGGGTAAAAATCGCTGCAAGTTTTGTTATCCGACATCGATTTTCGGATTGAAAAATACGGATTCAAGTGATGTCCAAGTCAATATATATACATAACAAACATATATTGATGAGGAAAAACGGGACCTATGATACAAAAAATATACTCTCAAAACATATGCCCATATTGGTCAATCAATTTTTTCCAAATTAAGGGGGGGTCAGTGAAAAAAACATGTGAATTAAGTTTTTTATCCTACATTGAATTTTGACCTCGTCCCTTAATGTATGATTGTGTTAGTTTGTATAAAATAATGCAATTGTTTGTATTTTTTATTTTATTTTTGTGTGTGTGTGTGTGTGTGTGTGTATTTAAATGTAACACTTTAAAAAACGTTTTTGTGGAAGGATTACACCCCTATCTAGTCTTTCATTTTTTATAGAGTTTTTGTATACATGTATTTGCTGTATATTAATGTAAAAAAACAATGCTATTTTTCAATCATTTGTAATATAAATTGTATTTGTAGTAAGAATAAACTTATTTATACTTTTAACTTTAACTTTTGCTTTCGTTTGATATACAATTATCACCCTTGTTGGTGTGTGACCCGACGGTTTGTCTCCCAGAGGAAAGTAAGGTCACACGAGGGCTTGCCCGAGGGTGACCTTACTTTCCGAGGGGAGACAAACCGTCGGGTCACACACCAACAAGGGTGATAACTGTTATATTATATCGAATATTCAACTTACTATGCGACCCAACGATTTTCGGTTGACCCAACGAATGGGCAAATATCACGTGACACTGTTTTAACAAATCAGATTAAAGATTTCTATATGAGTATATAATATTAAGCCAAAGTAATACTAAGGATACTTATTTCACTAGTCTTCCTTGACCATATTTTAAAAAAGGGGGTGGGGGGCTGGAGCTCCACGAAATTGGTTTAACATCAGGAAAGTATGGTCATGCATGTCTTTGTCTTGGTTACCTTTTTAGTTTATTTATTGATATTCTGACATGATATTGTAACGCTGGACATACATACTCATGGAAAGAAATTCACGGTACTTACCGGTATGCACAATCAGTGATCATGGGCTGGCATTGGAAATTCAATGACATATATTTTTAAAGACAGGTCAATTTTCACTTCACAGGGTCAAGTTGGCTGAAACTATCCGCTTATGCAAGAGGGGTAGTCTTCTTCCCTGAGATTCCTCAGGATATTCGTAGTGATTAAGTCTGAGACTTAACAGACCTTATATATGCACATTCAGCATATACAGAATCCTTTCCAATAAATTGTTAGTAATTATCAAATAAATGAATGAGTCACCTTTTATTCAATAGTTCTTCAATTTACTGTACCAGTCAATTGACAGAAAATGTGATCACTTAAAAAATCTGTTTTTTTTTAAATTATTTTGTCACAAGGCCAAATCCTAATCTCTCTTAAAAAGAACAAGAGATTGTGTCTATAAGACATGAATGCCCCATCCTCCTGAAATAGAATTCCCATCTACTATTTTTGACGGGAAATCATCTTTGAGAAATATTTTACATAAACGACAGTTTCACATTATGTCCTTTTTACATTAATTGGTATCAAATGAAAAATAATGAATGGACAACTCAATGAAGCTTAAAATCAATATGGTCACTTAAGCATGAAATGTAGGTCATGTTGTCTCATATGTTGCTGATCTGTGTTGAAGTAAACTATAATTGTAAAAGATAAATAAAATCATAAGAGGTTTTTTAGATATGGACTAAAATGCAAAAAAAACAAAGTCATTCGAGAATAAAATGTAGGTTATTGAGACTCACCTATTGCTAAGTTGTGTTCTACTTTAAATAATGACTGTAGTTGTGAAATATCATTAATATATCACCAATAATACACCTTAACAAGAGTGGACACACTACATGTCTCGCCTGAGTATGCACACGGATACAGAATAATGAGTATCTGATACCCGACATTTTGCAAGTCAAAGGAAAATGCGTTAAAAGAAAATTGATGTCAAGGTCAAAAGGCAGGTGTCATACCTATCTATTGACCAAATATGGTGGGTTTAGGTATTAAAGTTGCTGAGAAATGGACCTAATCTCGAAAATGTGACAAAGTCACTCAAGCGTGCAATTGAGGTAAATGTCCAGAGACAGGTGTCAGACTTGCATGTATCCACTAAAAACTATCTATAGACTAAACATGGATGGGTCTAGGTATTTAAATACAGTTGCTAAAAAAAAGAGCTTAATCAAGAAATTTCGATGAAAGTCACTCAACCATGAAATAAAGGTCAAGGTCCAGAGATAAGTGTCAGACTGGCATGTACCCACCAAGAACTGTCAATAGACCAAATACAGTAGGTGTAGGTATTACATTTGTTGAAAAATGGACTTAATCAAGAAACTTGTATGAAAGTCACTCAACCATGAAATCTATTGACCAGATACGGTGGGTCTAGGTATTACAGTTTCTGAGAAATTGACTTAACCACGAAAAAGTGACAAAGTCACTCCAGCATGAAATTGAGGTCAAGGTCCAAAGCCATTTTTCAGACTGGCATGTACCCACTAAGAACTATAAGATCTATTCCCTCAATTTCAAGTTTTAACAAGTCTGTTAGAGGAGAAAAATCATTGGTTCCATTTTATTATCTCATTGGACCTAGAAAAATTAATATTTTACATACTAGACTTCGTCATTGTTGCAGTCCACTTAAAGCCGATTTATTTAGAGTTAATTTGATTAATGACCCTAGCTGCATCTGTGGGTGCTCGTTGGAGGATGCTATACATTTTTTTTTCTAGAATGTGCCCTATATACACATCCCCGAGCTCAATTAATTAATAATATTCAACCAAACCATACAATAGAATATATATTATTTGGATCAGATGTGTTGAGTGACGAAGTGAATAAAAATATTTTTGAAAATGTTCATAGATTTATACACCAAACAAAACGTTTTATAGAATTATAACATGGATCATCAAATAAGAACTTTTTTTTATATAGATGTACTCATCCCCCCTCCCCACAAACCTAATACATGTATGTCCATCAATTTTTTACATTTAATACAATACTTTTGCATGCTTTATATTTATTTACTATATTATTTTGTGTACTTGCTGTCCGTCTTTACATTGTATATATATATTGTATGGAGAGGATTTATGTAAGTTGTTATAACTTGTATCCCAATCCAAATTGTTATTAGACAATAAAATATGTTTAAACTAACTAAGAACTATCTAAACACCAAATATGGTTGGCCTAGGTATTACAGTTGTTGAGAAATGGATTTAACCACGAAAGTTGGACGGATTTTAAATTCATGTTTATGAAGTCAGTGAACCATGAAAATGAGGTCACGACACAAGACAACTATACTGCGGCAAATCTTATACGATAAGCTACCTTGTAGACCATAAATCACAATTGTAGGTATTACATGTGCAAAGTTAATAAAGTTTTACAAAAGTAAAGTAATACCTATATCTCGTCTCCACGACTTTTCGTCGCAGGCAAGACAAAAAACAAGAGGCTCAAGTAAATTGAGCCTGCATAGCTCACCTGAAAATCCCACAATCAATCAATTTTATTTCAAGTGAAAATTGTAATGGACCTTCCATAATTGTTTGATACCAAATATCAGTTAATTTGGCTATATGGTTTCAGAGGAGATTTTTAAAATTTTTACCAATCAAAAATAAGAATTCATCATAGCTGCCATATTAGCTGTCCTACCAGGACGAAATATGCAAACTTTATAAAGGTCCTTCCACAGATGCTTCATATCAAGTTACAGCTCATTTGGCTTTGCGGTTTTAGAAAATTTGACCAATCAGTAATAAGAATTCATCATGGCGGCCATATAAGTTCTTTGACAAGAACAAAATATGCAAACTGTATAAAGGTCCTTCCATGGATGCTTCATACCAAGTTTAAGCTCATTTGGCTTAGGGGTTTCAGAGAAGATTTTAAAATTTGTCCAATCAGAAATAAGAATTTATCATATCGGCCATATTAGTTTTCCGACCGGAACGAAATATGCAAACTTTATAAAGGTCCTTCCATAGATGCTTCATACCAGGTTACAGTTAAGTTGGCTTTGTGGTATCAGAGGAGAAGATTTTTGAAATTTTGACCAACCAGAAATAAGAATTCATTATGGCGGCCATATTAGTTGTCCGATCGGAACGAAATATGCATACTTTATAAAGGTTCTTCCATAGATGCTTCACGCAAAGTTTTAGTTCATTTGGCCTAGGAGTTTCAGAGAAGATCAAAATGTAAAAGTATACAGACGGGAGGACTACGGACGCCAAGTGATGACAAAAGCTCACATGGCCCTTTGGGCCACGAGAGCTAAAAACCCTTAATGACCCCAGATTTCCTAAAATCAATCCCAATCTGCATTTCTTATGGGGGACTATTGTTGTAAAATATTATAAGAGTTTGTTCAATAGAATATATGAGCGGAAACCTAATTGTCTACAGACGCAAATGAAAGGCTCATACAATAATACATGTAATAGATCAACAAATATTTGCAGTCGTATGAAAATTTAACCAAAGTCACTCAAGCATAAAATGTATGTCATGATTATTCAAAACTTGTTAAGATGTTTTGCACTATATAAATTTATTGTAGCTGTTAAATATGTATAGAATAATAGGTTGTTTCGTTTTTGATACTGACTATATCATGTGAAATATCTAGACGAGCCCGGATAGTCAGCATCAAAAACGAAACTACTTATTATTATGTTTATCGGCAATTCATTTCTTCTGAAAAATATCACTTTTTCAACTAATTTTAATGTGTAAAGTGGAAGAAGTTTGTAATGCGGTTGACCAATCATTGGCACGGGGGGTCATTTTGAAACATTCTTGACAGTGAACATGGTGAATGGGAAAGGAAAATGTTGACTATTCATACTATTTGCGTCAATTGACGACTTATCATCCATATTTTCCGTATTTCACATAATTCATTTTCATTGGACGATCAGATAAGTAGATCCTTCCGTAACACATCACACCACACATTGTATTGCCTAATATTTTCAATGATACTCGAAAATATTAGGCAAAACGATCAAAGGAAATATGTACGAATTGCCGATAACATTAATTTATTACCAAAGGCTCTCTGAAAATACACCTTAATGCAAAAATTTAACCAAAGTCATTCAAGCATAAAATCGTGGTAATTCAAAAACTGCTGATTTTTGTTGTACAAGATGAATGAAGTGGCGTAATATCACTGATATTTATAGATAAGTTTCTGAGAAACACACCTGAATGCTAAAACTTAACCAAGTCACTCAAGTATGAAATTTAGGTCATATAGATCCAATTCTTGGAGCAGTCAATTGTCTAATGTAGGAGGATTATTGTGATCAAATGTCATTGATATAGCACCATGGATTCCTAGGATATGAAACTCAATGCAAAACTATAAGAGTCGCTCGTTAAATGTAGTTTAACTGTGTTCAGTGTTATACAGTGATATATCATGGATGTATTTCAATGGGTTTCTGAAAAATGGGCCAAAGAATCAAATGGCCAGGTTACATTACTTAACAATTACTAAGGAGTGGATATTTGTAAAAGTTATTGTAATTGATGAAATGAAGACTAAAAAAATATGTAATGTTACAGCAACTGGGAATTCTGCAAAAGTGTTCCTAATGTATCCATAATAGAAAGTGCATATGTCCAATATATAAACATTCTTCCAAGTCTGAAGACTGTAGGAGGAGTTGATTACACAAAATAGGTACTCTATTTTCCCCATCCGCCCCACCACCCACCTGACATTCACCATACTATAACCCGGCCAAAAATGGAACTAAATGCAAAAACTTAACCAATCTGGACGGATGGATGGTCAAGGGTAAATCTATATGACCCATCCACATTCAAGGATGGGGCATAAAAATTTATGAACGGGCAGAATATTGCAGCAAATAGTAAAAAATAAACAACATTTTTCCTTTATTTTTAATAATAATCTACTCCATATTTCTTATTTTTCATAAAGTAGTGAAAATGAGAACAAATAAATTCACACATTCATTAAACAGTCAATAAACACTGATAACATTTTACAGAACTCAGTCACATAAATGAAATTTTCCTTGATAAACATATATATGTGTTTGATGACCAATATATTATACAATACAATTAAAGTATAATGTGTAATTAATTATTGAATTGACTATTTCCAATGATAAAGTAATTTTCAACCAGATTCATGTATAGGATGTCCATTCTATAATAGTCCTCAAATTACCCCCCCTATAATCAACCATCTGACTAAAAATTTCAATTAAAAAGGGAAAATCTAATCACTCTTCTTGATGCTAGAGGCATCACATTTGGTCTAAGTGGATCTTTTCTAATATGTCTATGACCAAAGAATATTTTTTTGACAAAATAATATAAGGAAATAGTTGATTTCAGACTTGCAAAGAATTAATTGGTGAATAAAAAGCATATCCCATATAATTCAATTTTCAAATTAATGATGCAATTATCGACTACTTCAAATAAAAGTGGCAGTATAATTTAATAATGATAATTTATTCTATATTAGGATACGAAAAAATGCTATTTCATAATATAAACAAAGAATATGTATTTAGCCATGCCTCAATTGAGCGATTGCATTTCAAGTATCGCTGAAATGAAAGTGTATGATAAATGTTTTCCAATTATCGCATGGGTGAAAGTACAGAAGGTGCCAAAAAAATAGAAATTGGGAAGAATCCAATATCTTATCTATACAGAGACTATAATGGTCAAAATCCGAAATCCGACAAATTCCAAAAAACTTTCAGGCATGTTATCATAAATTCAAAAATTTGGGATATTTTTTAAATTTTTGCTAAAAATAAACTTGCAGTAAATAAAACTTACAATATGGTTTTCTCTTTTTATGTACTATCATAAATTTTGTAATTTATATTTAATATAGTCTGGTAACAAATACTTGCAACATTAAAACCATGCAAAATTTCTGCATTTACAGAATGTTGTTAGGACGCTCTTGAATTTTTGTAAAGTTAATATATATACTATGTAGGATAAATTTCGGGTTTTCAAAATCGTTATACTTTCACATCAGCTGGAAATAATTTTGGTATTACTAATATTTTTTTTTACCTCTATGTAAGTTTGTCCATGGAAAGGAGACAACTGGACCAAAAAATTACAATTTTAGACTTAATTCTGGATTCCCTAAATTAAAAGCAGAAAATACAAAACTTATCTTTTGCATTAATAACCTGGCAATATGGATTTTGAGAAAAAATGGTACAGTGTTTAAATTTCACACATTCCCTGCAATCAAACTGTCTTTCAAATGCAGATCTGAATTCCTTTAAAGATATCAAATAATACATGAATCTAATGAGAATCATTTGTGGGATTATCTACCCTTTATTTGCATATGAATACTTATTATCTCCCTTCATTCTTTATATTGTAACACATACAGGGAGATAATCTTGGAAATGGTTCTCATCCCATAAACTGACATTTGAAACTGTAATGCTCAAAATACAAAAATGTCTGTTACATAAAGTGACTATAATGGTATTAAAAGAATAACCTGACAATTTCAATGAAATTTACTCTGGTTTCTGACATTTTTCTCTTTAATATTAAAGCAACCTAAACTACAAACATATACAATAAAGCTTCTCTCACAAGACAAAACAAGACATATGATATACATGAAAAGCTAAAAAAAACATATTAACAAAACAACAAAAATATAACATGATGTTGAATAAATAATAACAACGAAAAAATATAAATAGATTCATTAGCATGATCATAACGTGTCTGAAAGACACGTCATTACCTCAAAAAGATATATAGCTATTAAATATATACCCTTGTTTAATATCGAGCAGAAAAGTTTCGATTTTTATAGAATTTCAATTTCTCAAACTAATTTCTAACAGATAATTGTCTGTTAATTTCTCGGTGACAACAGTTCTACTGTGTATGCTATAATTTTGAAACAAGCAAGATAATATAGATATCATGTATAAGCATGTACAGTAACAAAGCTATAGAAAAAAAGAAAGAAATACAGGAAGGAAGGAAAAAGGGAAAGATGTTACAAAGACAGACTGAAAAAGAGAAAAAAGATGCTCGTGGAAAGTCTTAATTATCATATATAAAAATCTGTTTTGTAATCTGTTGAAACAATTTTACTTTACGCAAAAGACTGAAAGGGTGCCAATGTTTGCAGTAGTGAAGTGAGAGAAAGAAATACATTAAATTACTTGAAAGACAGAAAAAAAATACACATATGAACACATTCATAATTTTCTTCTAATGCAAGTTATATATGGAAATTAAATTACAACTTGAAACAAAATGTTTACGAAATAGAATACAATTTACATGCTACTGAAATGCATATTGTTATTCTAATTTGTGTGTAAATCAATAGAATCCAACCTATTAAAGAAATAATGTTATTGTTTAAACTTATATATTTATAGTGGATTGGGAAAAAAGTTTTACCAACTTAATATTAAAAACCAGAGGCTCCATGGAGCCTGAATCGCTCACCTGGATTTTATGACAACAGACAAAGCACTTCTAGATAAGATCTGTAAGGAATTATTCTACAGTGCCCAGCACTTCTAGAAAAGATATGGAAAGAATTCTTCCAAGGTTCAACGTTGAACTAAGTTCAGCTGTGGCAGCTAGTTTGGATTCCGATCAGCACGAAAACATAACTTTTGCAGCAGAAATTTATCAAAGGATCTTCATGCAACGAAAACATTTCAATTGGCTTAGTATTTTCTGACATGAAGACCTTTCTACAAATTTCCCCATAGTGTCCAATGTAAAACTAATCCGGCTGTGGTGGCCATATTGAATTTCCAATCGGCACATAAAACATATATTTTGTAGTGGTCTATCAAATGATCATTCACACATCAAAAACATTTCAATTGCCCTGGTAGTTTCTGACAAGAAGACCTTTGTACAAGATTCCTCATAGGTTGCAATGTTAAACTAAGTCCGGCTGTGACGGCCATCTTGAATTTTCAGATCGGCACAAAAATATTTTTGAGGAGGTTCATCCAAGGATCATTCATGCAAGAAATCAATTCAGTTGGCTCAGTATATATGTAGTTTCTGACAAGAAGAGCTTTAAAGATAAGTCCAATCAGAATGAATTATCTGCCCCTGGTAGGTTGAATTTCCAAGCGACACAAAAAACATATGTTTTGTAGTGGTCTATCAAATGATAATTCACACATCAAAAACATTTCAACTGGCTTGGTAGTTTCTGACAAGAAGCCCTTTGTACAAAATTCCCATAGGCTCCAATGTTAAACTAATTCCGGCTGTGGCGGGCATCTTGAATTTCCGATCAGCACAAAAAACAAACATTTTGTAGAGGTTCATCCAATGCTTATTCATACATAAAAACATTTCAATTGGCTTGGTAGTTTCTGACAAGAAGACCTTTATACAAATTTCCAATAGGGTCCAATGTTAAACTTAGTCTGGCTGTGGCGGCCATCTTGCATTTTCAATCGGCACAATAAACATATTTTGGTAGAGGTTCATTCAAGGATCATTCAAGCAACAAATCAATTCAATTGGCTCAGTAGCTTCTGACAAGAAGAGCTTTGAAGATAAGTCCAATCGGAATGAATTATCTGCCCCTGATAGCCATGCTGAATATCCAATCGGCACAAAAAACAAAAGTTTTGTAGAGAACCAACCAATTAACATTCCTGCCAAGTTTGCTTAAATTTGGATTCGTGGTTGCAGAGAAGATGAAAATGTGAAATGTGGACGGACGACGGACGCAAAGTGATGGCAAAAGCTCACATGGCCTTTTAGGCCAGGTGAACTAATAATGTTTTAAAAAACAAAATGACAATACAATGTATGAAGACCATGTGTACAAATGTAACTTACAGGTGTGATCAATTTTACAAAAGAAAATATGAATTTTAAAAATGAAACTTTGTCAAAAATTTGTCTGACCTACAAAACTCATTTCATAATGTCACCCAGAAAAGACTTAAATGACAACAACACACCAATTTCGTCTCGCTTCTTTTCAAGGCACATATTCATAGATACATTTACACACAAGTTACTGCAAATACATACATGTGCATATATCATGTTCTTTCCAATAACTATACATTATGTCCTCTGAATATTTTCAAATAATGAAACCAAAATACAAGTTATATCAAATATGACTTTTCAAGAATAATGAATACAAGTAAGGAATAAAAAAAAACACATGTACAATGGAAGCAATTCAGTGTACAATGTACATATGTATCAAACTTAATGAGATTCAATACACTATTTCCTGCTGTACTATTTTCTTATTTATTTTGAATAAAAGGAAATGTTAAAAGTAGAATCACACAAATTTCATCATTGGTCTGATTTACAGTACAACTATTATTCAAGAAACAAGCCATTTTAATAATGTGATCCAATACAATTTTTAATCAAATAATACAACAATATTATTATGTAAAAAAAAATGTCCATGACAATGTGATTTTTACTGCACTGACTTTGGTAAATACCATCAATTTTTGACTATTTTTACTTCCCTTTGAAGTACAAGTGTAAGTTACCAAATTAAATAAAAACTTACTGATATATATATGGAAATGTTTTATTTGCTTTCTTCCACTATTTACAGAATTTCACATAAGGGAAAGTAATGGATGAAATGTTTTCTAATAAAGAGTATGGTTTATAATTCACAGCAATTAAACTAACTTTCAGTTCTTACTTCATTTATACACATGACCCCTTCATTCTTCAAATATGAACTTAGATTAATGCACACATGTAGACTAGAAATTGTACATAATGAACATAAATTTTAAGGCATCACAAAATGAATATGGGAGTTCAATCTACAGCCACGGGAAACAGGGAAAATTTTGAACAAAATGTTAGAATTGTAAAATCTTTTTCTATTACATTTTTTTTGTATTAAGACTACTGTTAAAATATAAATATATATATATGACACCTTTCTTAAAGTTTGCAATATAGGCAAAAGGGAGGTTATTCAATTAAATACTATAACACAACTTAAAACTATACTAGAGACAGATAAAAATATTCTAAAATATTTGACCTTATATAATACTTTTTAAATGTTTCCTATCACAAATATTGATTACTAATGGTTTTCAAAGTCAAATAACAGTTACAAAGGATTTCAACAAATCAATAGAACTCTTATTAAGATAGAAATTTACAGTGTGTACGGCTAACCTCATATAAATTATCACAGTTTGCATTTTCATAAATTATTTTTAGTATAACAGGTGAATGACAGTGCACAAAAATAAAACTTAAACAAGCTTTTTGATATTCTAGAGCAAATTCTCAAAAACTAATTCATACATGTATTTGAAATAAAATATAGTAGCCTGCATTTTAAATATTTGAACATATTACATGTACCAGTAAACATTTAAATGTAGAAAAATTAAATAATGAATGAAACACATCTTATCTGATCATTTTTTTAGTTTTAATATTGTTTTTCTAGTGTAGTAGACCTGAACCAAAACTTCGGTAACATATCATATCCAACAGTGAATCTTTTAAATGCAAATTTTGGTACATTTATTGATCAAAAGAACTATGATAAACAAATTTATAAACTGAGAAAGAAGTTTAGTACCTAGTATTTCAATACATGTAGATTGAACCTTTTTAGACAATTCACAATTTTTTTTAATTGAAATTTTTTTTATTGTTACTCTGTCCAATTTTGAACTACAAACTAAAGTATACATCTTTCCATTTTTATTTCTATAGTAAACTCTAGATCAGTTTATCAATCAAAAACTTGCTTAAAATTACCATGTTAGCAACGGTTGGTTAAACAGATTTTGACCTTCAACCAAAAAAAGGTATTAGAAAATAAATGAAATCTACATGAATATAGATATTCTGACCGACAGATACATATAGAAAAGTTTAATCATTATTACATTTATAAATATTTGGTCTTCCGTGGACAATAAAATTAAGCGAGACTTACATATTGATGCATCTGATTTGAATGAAAAATGCATATCCATAAACACATATCTAATTATAATACCATCTAAAGAAAGCAATTATAATACACTATATATTAAACTACAATGAGTTCATTGCACAATTCTACATTATTGTTTCGGTATGTAAACATAAACTCAGGAATATAACACTTCTTACTTAAACTAATCATTAACAAAAAATCCAAACTTTATGGAATTTACTTTCTCCCTATAACTGAAGATTTCTCAGGACACATTTACCTCCCCTTGAACTTCAGATACAAAACAAAAATCCATCCGTATAATAACCATCTGTGTTGATTTTAACAATAATGAAAGCCCGTCTTTAGTTTTTTGTTGTGAGATCACAGCCTTTTCACAAATAATTCCATCGTCACATAGCACCATATATAAATAATGTCAAGTGCCATCAATTTGTTTCGTATGTTGTTAACAAGGCAGCATCTACTGGTTCCATACACGATGGACAAGTAAATGATCTCATCAACCAGTCATCTATACAGTCTTTATGATATACATGCATACACGGTAAAAATCGTAATGCTTCACCCATTACAAATTCACACATACAAATAGCACATCTGAAAATATAACAAGAATTTTGATGAAACAAGCATTCTGATAGTATTGCTGGGCAATACAATGTCCCCTACCGGCTTGATCTGTAAAAAAACACACAAAATGCTCTTTGACAATGTGAATCCGACACAGACCTATGAACAGAGTGATTCCTAAAAATCCTAAAATATGTCTGCAAAGGATACACAATAATTAAGTGATCAGCCTGAAACTCCAAATTGATCTTGCTCATCATTATAAGCTCACATACCAAAAATAAGATCACTTGGTACAAGGGTTTGCAAAGAAAGCCTAAGAAATTATTTTAAAAATAATTCTTTTTTCCAAGGGCAATTATTCTCACAATAAATATTCGATCAGCATGAAAATAAAACAGCACATACCAAAAATTAGATCAATTGGTAAATTGGTTTGCAAAAAGTACGAAAAACTATTATTTTGACAATAATCATATACTGTAAATTCAGAAATTATTGCATGCATTTATTATTGCGATTTTGTCATTTTAGACCAAAATGTGAGTTTAAAATATTGTGATTAAAACCCTGTCACATTTTTCGCAATAATAAAAACATCGCAATAATTTCCAAATTTACAGTATCCAAGGGCAATAACTCTCACAATAATTATCTGTCCAGCGTGAAAGTTGATCTGCAGCTCATCATTATAAGCTCACATACCAAAAATAAAATGCTCCGCAGGGCGCAGCTAGATACGACCGCAGATGTCGAACCCTTAAATAGTTGGGGCAATTATGAACACAACATTCAAGCTTGATACAATACTGAATTTGGATTGTGAATAAATATTTGACACAGCATAGGTTTCTGACACAGAATGAATGTTGTCTAAGAACTTAAAAATTTTTAATTTACCTATTCAAACCATATCAGTATTATTAGTTTTTATATATAAATCAGAAATAACCAGTTTAAAATTTAAAATTGGGCACACATATCAATTTCTTGCTATTGCGCAATACTGTGCAATTGAAGATTTCTTGCTATTGCGCAATACTGTGCAATTGAAAATTTCTTGAAATATTTGACACATAATAGGTTTCTGACACAGAATAACTGAAATCAAAGAACTTAGAATTGGTCATATGATTTGAATTTATATTCAATTTTTTGCTTCTTGTGCAATACAATATGCTGTGGAGAATTGCCCCCCCCCCCCAAAAAAAATAATTTACCCCTTTTTTAGCTTTAATTTTGGACCCCGATTTGGACCAACTTGAAAACTGGGCCATAATAAAAAACTAAGTACATGTTTAGATTCAGCATATCAAAGAACCCAAAGAATTCAATTTTTGTTAAAATCAAACTAAGTTTAATTTTGGACCCTTTGGACCTTAATGTAGACCAATTTGAAAATGGGACCAAAAATTAAGAATCTAAATGCACGGTTAGATTCGGCATATCAAAGAACCCCAATAGTTCAATTTTCGATGAAATCAAACAAAGTTTAATTTTGGACCCTTTTGGCCCCTAATTCCTAAACTGTTAGGACCAAAACTCCCAAAAACAATCCCAACCTTCCTTTTGTGGTCATAAACCTTGTGTTTAAATTTCGTAGATTTCTATTAACTTATACTACATTTATAGTGCGAAAACCAAATGTCTACAGACTCCGACGGACGACGGACGACGACGACGACGACGACGACGACGCCAACGTCATACCAATATACGACCGCAAAAATTTTGCGGTCGTATAATAAGATCAATTTCAAGGGCAATAACTCTCACTATAATTATCCAATCAACGTGAAACTCAAACTTGATCTGCAGCTCATAATTATAAGATCAGCCACAAATAATAAGATCACTCGGTAAAATGGTGCCTTAAAAAAAGTCGGGAAAACTAATATTTTGACAATAATTTCTATCTCCAAAGGCAATAATTCTCATAATAATTACCCGATCAGCGTGAAACTCAAAACTGATCTGTAGCTCATCATTATAAGCTCACATACCAAAAGTAAGATCATTTCGACATTTGGTAAAAGGCTTTACAAAAGTAGAGGCTCACTTGGCTTCTTTTGTATGGATCCAAAAGGCTTCTAAAGAAACACAAAATGCCAAATTTTGACCTTTGACCTAAAAAAGCGGATTTGCATTTGTCCTTCCATACATGTATGAGATACTAGCCAAGTTTGCTTTAAGTCTGCCCATTAGAAAAGATAAGTTGGTTAAACGGTTTCTGAAAAAAATCTGGAAAACCTTAGTGTGACTGACTGATGTACAAAGTGCAAATCTATAGTTTCCTTCGGGACTAATAACAGTAACATCCAATCAAATGGTAAGACAATACATGGAAATATATATACTACTTGATATATTCACAACCAAAGTAACTCAAGCAAAAAATGTAGGTTGTGGTGATTTAAATGTTGCTGACTTGTGTTGTATTACATATGATAATTTACAAGGGGATTGTACATGTATAATACCATTGACTGCCATTGTCATAGGTTTCTCAAATATGGACTTAAATGCAAAAACTTAACCAAAACGAAGAGTTATGTAGACATAAATATGGTTGGACAAGGGTAAACATGACATAAAAAAAACTGGTGCTGAAAACTTTTTATCAGTGACTGACTTTTGTTTTAACACCAACTGGCAATCTTAAGGAAATAACATTTGTTGACGATTAGTTTGTAATCACCTGCAATAGCCCTGTAAACAAAATTTTTTAAATGTACAAAATTCTATTGACAAATAAAAATTGGGAGGAAAAGAAACTGATAGTAAGTTTACACATTTCTATAGCTTATCTAAAGTTAACATTTCCTCCTTAGAAGAGGTTCACATAAGCTGGCTTTTCCATCCAGAAGGATAAATTTATTTTTTTTAGCTTAGTCAGTGATATTGAAATGAAACTGAAAATTTCTTAAGGGTTATCAATACAAAAAAAAGCACAAGGTTTTCATTGTATCATTTCTGTAATTATATACATGTACATGAAGCCAAGAAATATGAAAAAAAAAACAGATGGTCATGGACATCATATAATATATTCATCGGATGTGAATTATAGAAACTGGTATTCTAATATATGCACACAATATTTCTAATTACTTATAGCTTGAACTTTGTCATTATGTAATCAAGATTGATTATTGACAATATAAAACAACATTAAGAGTTGTATAATGCCATTTTATGCTTACATTGTATTTAATTCATTTTATTATAATAAGTTCACCAATTTCATAACTCATTTTGTTATGTTGATACATGTGTTTGTTTGTATGTTTGTTTATATATATGTATTTGAGCAAATAAATATATTGCATTGTATTTGGTGAATGGGATGTTGTGTCACCGGGTAATCTTGCTGACACATAAACCTTATCACCATAAATAACGTTTTATAACATTAAAATTATTGTGTTAATAGACCTGTAAAGGAAGTTTTTAAACTTTGTGTTCATTCTATGAAATTCAAGTATTTTATATCCTGTTTACAATATATCTATGTCACTTCCCTGTAATTTAAACATAAGTTACTATACATTAAATTCATTTTGGATTTGACTGAAATTGAGACAATTAGCTGATAACACTGATAAAATCAATTTGAAAATTCAATATTTATGATGACTGATGTCATGAGCAAACACAAATTTCTTTTATAAAAATTATTTTTATTCACAATTTAAAGAATCCCTTTCCTCATCTGCTAATATGAAATTTACTACTGTAATTATTATTGTGAAATATTACATGCATCAAGTGATAGGTCCTGACAAATTTACCATAGGTTGTCAGGAGTCTGTATTTCAATGGCCAATATAACAACATGTATAGCAAAACTAAATGTTTGTGGCATACATGCATCTTGATCGAAATGGTTGATAGAGTTAACTGATACACTCAAGCTAAGGACAGCTGTGACAAAGTTTGATTGTTATTGGCACATTGATTTCAGAGAACAGGGTCATATTTTAATCTAAGACTGGCTATGGCGGCACCTTGGTAGACATTCCTGGTCCTCAGATATAATTTTGAAAGGGACAACCTATTGACCATTAAAAAAAAATATGTTCTCAACTGGCACGTGGTTTCAGAGGAGTCAAGTCTAAGAAGACTACAAGGAAGACCATGAAATAACAACATCCAACATGTTCCTTTGTGCCAGGTGTGCTAACCAGAAATCTACCAATTACAAAGTTTGCCTTGTTCCCCAACTAATTTTGGTGGGAGGCTGTGTTAGTCCCCAAGATGTATCCTCACACCAAGTAATATGATTGTAGGTATCAGAGAACTGAACTCGGACGTAAAACTTAACCTAAGCCAATGAAGTGTGATAAGTAAGTCAGAATGACCTAATTTTGGTGGAAGGCTCTGTTGCTTTCCAGGATGCACCCTGTCACCAAGTAATATGATTGTAGGTTGTTTGGTATTGGATAACATAAAACTTAACCTAAGTCACTCTGACCTAATTTTGGTGGGAGGCTGTGTTACTCCCTGATATGCACTCTCACACCAAGTAATATGATTGTAGGTCGCTTGGTATTGGAGAACTGAACTCGGAGGTAAAACTTAACCTAAGTCAGTTTTACCTAAGTCAATGAAGCGCGATAAGTAAGTCTATGTGACCTAATTTTGGTGGGAGGCTGTGTTACTCCCCAATATGCACCCTCACACCAATTATTAATTTCAATTAATATGATTGTAGGTCACTTTGTATGTTAAAACTGATTTTTGACATAAAACTTAAAAGCCAGTCAACTGTGTAATATGGGTCATGTGATCTCCATCTAATGTCAAATGGTCAGTCTCTTCAACGTGCACCTGCATCTGCATACAAAAATATATGACTATGTCAAGTGGTAACTTAGTACTGGCTGTGGAAGTGTATGCACACGCGGGGGTACTCCATTAGTTCCCTTCAACTTCGTTGATCCCAACTTCAAATTACAAGAAGAAAAGGGGAATAGCCTCTAAAGTCATCAATATTCATCTGATTTTTTCCAACTGTAAAATAAAGTTATACAGACTACCCCTCTCATCCAGAAGGAATTCAAATTGACACCCTTATGCTTCTATATGCTTATTCCATTATTGATATAGTGTCCCCATAACTCCTCAACCTAAATACGAATGTATTTCTTATTCCTACTTACTCTGAACAATGATAAGTCCAAAGTGATTCCAACATAATGTCTAACAATGAATTAATCATGGATTTCAAATTTTTTAAAAACCTTAAAAAGTGCATCCCTTTAAATCAATTTACACCAGTCTTCTTTCAAATGCTAAACAATGTGAATGTGATTAACAAGTAAGGTAAGCTAATGTTTACATCATGTGTACATTGCATATCACTGCAGGTATCAACAAATATTAAAAAGAATATATAATTTCATTATACACACACATTACATTGATAATAAATTCCACACAAGTATACTTTTATTACATGTACTTACTCTTTTCCTCTCTTGCTACATCCATCATACACTCCTAAAGGTAAATGACTTATAAGACCCAATCGCTGGGCAATTTTAATTTGCTCCTCTTCTGTCAGCTGATTGACTGGTCGCCTAACATTTGGTGAAGGATAGTATACTGGAGCCCTTTCCTATAATGTAAAAATTTTGAATGCAGAAAATAGCATAAATCTACCAATGATTCAGGGGAAAGGTGCTAGCAACAAAGAGGATGTTTTAGCACAACAAAAATGGCACCAAACCAGATTGTGAATGTAATTACTGGTATATTTTTTAACCTTTCAACCTATCTTTTTAAGACTGCTAAATATATTTCATTTGTAAAACAAAAGATTGAATTTAATGTAACGTTACAACAGTAAATTAGAAAAAAATACACATAAAAATACTATACATTTTTATAACTTTCTAAACTTGGCCATAAAAATATAGTGACAGTCAGACAAGTCAGTGTGACTCACGAGTCAAAACAACACATTTTGATGCATTTATTGCAAAACTGAAAATTTTGACAATTCCAATCCAAATTATATTGGGTACAGTATCCTTGAATGCTGACCTAAAATTTTGTTTTATACAAATAACATAACTAAATGATAAAATATTCATGTGATATCATAAAACTTATTCTTCATCACTAGACTGTGAAAGTAAAATACTAAAAATACATAACTGAAATTAAATGCATATGCACATGTTCATGCATTAGACATTGTTACATAATTATAATATAACTCTTACACTACACTGTTTAAATGGCATCTTATTAACATGATTAAAGAATTAAGAGACTTAATCAAAATACAATTTAAAACTTACACTCTTAATACATAACCTTATATTTTTTTACTAATAAATGTATTATCAAATGCTTATAGATGTACATGGAATTCTTTTTTAAGGGGGGTTCTATTACCAAATTGTTTAACACTAAACCGAATAAATATTTGACATCAATTAACCTGATTATCAATTTTATTTCTATTTTAATGCTGATATGGATATAATTTTAAATATTTACAATGTATGAAATTGTGAAATTTTTAGAAACTTAGGAAAATTATACTAAGAAAAACCTTAAACTCTTCATTATACATACATGTATGTTATTGTTTCCGGTTTCTTTATTTTTTATATTGAACTGAGCATTGCTGACAGGTACAAGTTTTAAAATATGAATATACAGTGCATTGAAATTAGCATCAAAGAATTGCTTTCTTTGTAAAACTTCATCTACTGCACCAAACATGCAGTGATTATATATATACCAAGTGATAATATATATATAATTGAACTAAATTACTTTGTTATATGGAGCTTCAATGTTTGATTAATTTGCTGGATAAGCTTTATTAATGTTTTTCGAATATCACGTTGTGTATCAATCCGCAAAACCTATCTTATATGTTTTATTTTTGTACCTATTTGAATACATATCTTTGATAATCCTATTCTTCAACTGGAGATCATCTTTTTGGGAAAGAACAAAATTACAGTAATTAAACATCCAATGAATGTTAGCTCAGAATACTTGTACCAACCAGTTACTTTTATAATAATGTGTACTTTAATGGATATATAAGCAAATGGAAGAAAATAACTAAACTATTTTAAAACACTGACTACCAATTCTAGAGAGAAGCTACAAGTTTCCTATCTTAATTTTGCAGACTGAGCCTGTTCTGATCATTATGGTCTATTGTCACATCCAGTATTAAAAATTATGTTTGGTGGCAAATGAATAAAAGACTATATGTACATTTAAATGGTACATACATGTAATCATCATTTTCATATATATAATAATATGTGAATATTGTTAAATATATTGTGCAAACTAAGCACGTTACATTTCCCGTAATTGATGTTAAGCTTTATGACGTTAACTTAACTTAGATGTATGGACTTCGCCATTGTAGAAATTGAACGTATAGTAAACACAACGCAAAGTTATTACGAATCCTTTGTTTATTTCACACAAATATACAAAGATAAAATCAAGTAAAAGTTTCATAATACACTTCAAAGGTTTTAGACCTAATATTCATTCAGTTAATGCAAATAATCAGTTTGTTTACAGTAAGTTCTGCATGGCCATGCTTTGTTTGACACTACTAATCTAAAAATAGGACATCTAAAGAATTTCTTTGTTGTCAAGATCAGCTGATCCATAAACATCCTTAAAATGTCCATGTGGTCCTTTTATATCAAACTAATCAAAAAGGGATATTGAAAAACTACATCGAAAATTATTAATACTTATGAAATTGATAGTGGTCGAAACAAACCGTCAAACAGATTTACAGACTCACCTGATACGGTGGTGGTGGTACACCAACTGGCACAGGAGCCGTTTGCTGTGCCACCTCTTGACTGTCATTGTCGTGTAATAAAGTAATGTCATCCGTACTGGGTGTCTTGAAACAATTACCCATAACTGACGTGTTTTTTTGCGTTTCTTAAAGGTTATTTAATTGTACATTGTTGACGACATCTGCATCAAAACATTGGCCTAACAACACATTATAAAATCCTTCCACGTTTGTCTGACGTAATTAAACAGAACTATTTTGTCATAATTATCGATAAAAAAATTGTACTTTTGGATAGTTCTACAATGAATTATTTTTAATTCATTTGCGGCGAAAACGAAATTTTTAGTATGCATTAAATGTACATTACAATGAAAAGAATATAAATGTCTGTGGCGGATGGATATGTACTTTCGTTTTGTAAAAAAAGTAAATATGGATTTGTTTTATATTATCACATTATTGGCAGGTGATATGATACTTGAAGAATGATTTCATCAGTATATTTTGTAAATTTTCATCAGTAATTATAGGTATCATCTAATAGTTAATCGATTGGTTTATTCAATATGTAACATCAGGAAAAAGTTTGTCAGTGGTAGAACTTTGCCATTTCACGCAAACATCTGTGACACATAGATCTTCTTTCACTTTGACCAAAATTGCAAGTTAATAGACTCTCGAAAGAAAATACCCAATGGTAGACTTTAAATACTAGAGGAATGGAACCTTCTGAAGAAAATGATTTGTAATAAATCTTTTTATAGTCCATTTGAATAATTTAGATTTCAACGAAATACTTAAATGTTGGTATCGTATATATATTGAATGTCACAACTGAACTGTTAAAAGAGAAAATTTTCACATTGATTATATTCAAAAGCATGTAATGTCCGATTCGGTCTTATACCTCATGCAAAAAACAAGATGAATCACACATAGACAGTGAAAATTTTGCTCTGTTCTAAAATTATTAGCACAAACAATAGATAATATATGTGTTTGGTATATGATTTATATCATATTATATTATTATGTTCTTCTTTAATATCTATATTCATGCAACTCTTTCTCAATATTTTTGTACATTATGCATTAATATTGTTTGTTTTATGCTCTTTGTGAGTTTTCTTTAATAAATAACTTTGAACTTTGTGTAAAGTACAAAAAAGGTATCGGGTCCATTTGCTCCCATTACACATTCATACCCTACACGTTGGCACCCAATTTTTATTTAAATACCAGTTGAATTATTAGATTTTTTTAGATGTATATATCAAAATATTTATATTTTCATGAATTTTTTAAATGAAATTTTTTTTTTGTGATTTGATGATTAATTATAAAATGTTAATTATGTATGATTACTGTTAATTGGTATTTACAAAGCTAAATTTGCCATTATTGTTATGTGTTTGAAAATGATGATTGTTGTTTTATCTAGCTTTGATATAAACTGCATGTAGTTAGCTTGGTATGAGTAAAAATAATGAAGATTTTAAATGAAAAACATGAAAGATAATTGTTTTTAACAGCTTGGCCCCTTTGATCTCACGGTGTTACAAGTATCTTTAAATCATAGTTTACGATTTATTGCAAAGCTAATTTGCCTATCAATTTCAGGCATAAGTTTACAACAACGCCAAACATGGTAATGCATTGCATTTTATATGCAGACCCTGTGAGCAACGCAATTGGCCAGCAGAATAAAAAAAATACACTAACTAAAACATGATTAAAGAATTATTTAACAAAAAAAACCATTAAAAAGGGTGAGAATGTGAATGGGAGGGAATGTGATTTTGGGCAAATCGACCCGGATTCTACAAAAATACTCATGAGACACAGTAGTTTGAATTAGTCATCAGAAAATATTACTATTGATAGCCATGTTAACACTTAGGTAAAAATGTGTAAGCAATAAAAAATATTATAATTCTTTCTGGTTAATATAAGTTCTCTCCATTTCTCTTCAAAAGATGATTTATTACAAATGAATTTCAAAGGCAGCTTTAGCATGTGATATTACCAGATTTAAATTAGCAATAATATGTTATTATATCCAGATAAATTACTGCAATTATAAAGAATCTAAAATATTCCAAATGTAATTAACAAAGATTAATGGTGTAAAGGAGTAATCCTTTGATTTTTATTGGGGTCAAAGAATCAATTATAAAAGAGGGCAAGGTCCAAAATTTGAAGAAAAAAATGTGGCACAAAAATACTGGACTGAATATAACCTGTAATCAAACAGAAGCTTATATTTTGTGTACTGAGACAAGGCAGGCTTAAGGATGACACAGAAAAAACTCCATATCATCCAACATTAAGTCTGTGTTCCTCCCCTCTCAAAGGAAAATGAAATGGTTGATATCTGTTTGCTCATAAAATAAAATCAACATCGTATCCAAAAAGACTACAAAAAATAATTTTGCATTATAATCATACCATTCATGATTATGTTCAGTTCATAATACTATTAAACTTATTTGTATACACATGTATACATCAAGGCAACCTGCCCCCCTTCAAACTCACACCAACTTCTCAAAAACTCGCCCAAACTGTGAAAATTAGTTTTATACTTGCTCCAATTGTGAATATTATTAGTTACCAAGATATTTGCTCCAACTGTGAATATCATAGTTACAGGCCGTCAAAATTCAGTATGGACAAAGATCTGAACCTGCGCAGACAAAAGTCGTTCGAAACAGACATAAACATTGCACGTCACAATTTAAAAAACCAATCGCTGACCTGCGCAAACATTCTCTCCACGACGTCAAACACAACAAACCAGTCGCTGAGTAAGAAGTTCAGCATACACATTTAATTAATCAAATGATCATACTTACAAATCGTGATATAAAAATCAAAACGAAATATTATCGTGCCATAAAATGCTGCAAAGCTCCACCTTAGTGGCCTATTCAAATGTCGGTGGTGGCCATCACCATAATAGGCTTGTTTTTTGCTCGAGATTTTCTGTTTGTTGTGGAGAGCAATAACAATTTCCATAAAAGGCTTCTTGTATAGCCCACGCTTTTGTCAAGATTTGGTTACTCACCTGTAAAGTATTTTACTACGTACGAGAAGAAAATGGTAAACAGCACATAGTATAAGTCACGACAAACAAAACATGTTAATCTAACCACAAGTTTTAAACATTGAAAATACGATGTAATGCATGATCAGTTTAAACATGTTTTGTGCACATTATATTTAGAAATATTTGAAATTTAAATATATAGATAGACATATGTTTATGCATATATAGTTAGAAGTTGAAAAGGTTCAGGAAAAATAATTCTGGAATACATTAAAAGAAATACATGTACATTGTAATTGTCTTGTTTGGCTGAATATGAAATTTTATTCACATAGTTTGTAGAAAGATAAGGAATAATACCCGAAATAAGTTTTGGAAATGGTTAGAAATTTTTAAATAATCAAAATATCAAATATTTCTCTTGATTACCCTCAGTGCTCCTATCAATTTACTGATGATATGAATTTTTATATTTTTCAACAATGACTATGTATTATATATAAATTGTAATGCTTTACTATATTCGTTTCATTGCCAGACCATATGAAATAAAGATTCATATTAAAGGATCAAAGATACTTTACAATCCAGTCGTTGAATGCCTGTGCATATGACTATAAAGTGAAGCCTTGTATTACATGTACCCTACTACAGTGCAAATTCTTTCTTTTGTTACAATTATATCTTGATAAAGCATTTAATATCGATCATGTTGTTTGTTTACTATCGTACTCATTTCGTTGTTTACTATTTCTAAATCTATTCATTTAACTGGGAGGTGTGCGTGTTAAACATGATTTGATTGGATGTTCGTACATGTACAGGTTCAGCGTGACATGGTCAATTGCTTTCTCTCGAGTGGTTGTTTCATTGTGACATACATTGTTTGTTTGAAGTGGGAATTTCCGAGGTCGTGTTTGCGCAGGTCAGTTTACTCGTCCATGCATTGTCCTTACTGAATTTTGACGGCTTGTACCAACTCTCCCCAAATGTGAATATCATATTTGCACACTCTAACTAGCTGTTTAAATGTAATAAGAAAAAAATAAGGACTTACCAGAATGTCATGTTCACAACAATCACATTGCAAAGCTTTCTGTCCTGGTCGAACAGAGCATCAGAAGCAAATAAGGGTAGACTGTAGACATTGTGAATACATAACTTCAGATGCAGTCCTATTTTATAACTTTTCTGAAGTTTGTCCACCAAGCTGACAACAAATTTCTGCAAAAAAACGTCACAGTCCATTGTAAAAGGCTAAATAAACAAGACTTGGTGCGACTTTGACATTATTATTTCACAGTTGGGGGTGAGTTTGTAACTATTTTATTTACAGTTCTGGCAAGTATGTAACTATGATTTTCACAGTTGGAGTGAGTTTGTGAGAAGTTCGAACAGGTTGGAATGGGACAAGTTTGAAGTGGGGCTATTTGTCCTGCGACTGTATACACTGTTTTACATTTATTTAAAAATTTCTGATTTCTAAGAATAAATTGTTGTTTCTGGAATATTAATTGCGCTACTATCAAGGTATGGTAATTAATTCAAAATATTTCTGACAATCTCAACAACTTTAGATAAGTAGAGTCAATTGTATTATATAGGTATACAAATTTTCAAATCCAGTTGACCCATTTTGTAATATAGTATGTATAAAATACACCCCCTGCTGTTTAACTACATACAGCTATCAGGCATAAATATAAATAAATAAAAAATGTTTTACATTATATCAAAATCATATTATTTATTCAGGCAAAAAACAACTTTACCTGTCCCTACATGGGATTAATTTCCTAGGAGTATTTGTATATCATATCACTTACTCTCTAGGGTTTAAACAATTGTATAGGTGAAGGAAACTTAAAAATAATTCATTCTTATTTTCAATTATATCCCCATATTTATATATTCACCTCTTTTTTTTGATTCAGGTCACATCTTTTGTTAGAGTATCTACCAGATGCTGTTGTGTTTGAAATTTGTAAACATGTGTCATGGCAAGATATTCTTCACATTGGTCAGACTTGCAGAAGATTTTACCAGCTGTGTCATATGGCTACAGTATGGTATGTATTATTGAC
The DNA here is from genome assembly GCA_028015205.1 of Mytilisepta virgata. Taxonomy (NCBI): domain Eukaryota; kingdom Metazoa; phylum Mollusca; class Bivalvia; order Mytilida; family Mytilidae; genus Mytilisepta; species Mytilisepta virgata. The sequence goes on from CM051519.1 coordinate 38,147,397, forward strand.
AAAATATTTGACCTGTCATAGTATAAAGCCTAAAAAGTGCTGATGGTTGCTGCTTCAATATTTATGTTTATTTTGGCAGTCAAGTTTTATTAGCGGAGGAAGCTGGAATACTGGTAGAGAAACACAGGTCTTTGATATAAAACTGAAAATCCTTTTCAAAATTCACCTTGACTCATATGGGATTAAAAATCGGAACCTCAGTATTGAGGGACTAGTGATCATCATATTTTATGTGGTCCCAAATGTTTTACTATGCAAATATACTGGTATGTATGTTGACTCCTGTTTAGTCATATTGGCATGAGTCAAGTTTTTACTCCTATTTTGAACTGCATTTTGAGTCCTAAGTTATAAAAACAATTAAAATTTTATTCTTTATGATTGACAGTTGGCACCAATTGATTTTTGGTGCTATTGAAAACAGTTTCTCTGCAAAGATTTTTATCAACAACTTAATCAGCTAAAAGATTTATTTGTCATCCTGCACTTGGTGTGCATATGATACAGATTATATCAGTTAACTGTCAAATCTTTTTGTCTTTTGTAATCGTTTCCTTTAATCTCTTTATTATTTAAAAGATATATAAAATGTTAAATTTTACATGCATTGTATAAGTATTTGAACATGAATAAATGAATTAAGGTCTCGATTGCATGTGTAAACTATCGATTGACACAGGCACCTACAGAGATTTTAGATTCCCAGAAGTAGTAAATTACCTCCCCTTCATAACTGGGAAAATGTCAGCTCCTTTTTAGTTGAAGTTTGCCTGTTTGAATTTTTTTTCAGTATAACGAGAGTTGACTGCACTTATGACTAACAAGATGGACTAGTCTTCTATATAAATACGAATTTCATATAAAATGTCAATGTCAATACAAACCTTTTACTATCTGGACACCTCAGTTCGTAAAATGGATTTTTTTGCATTTTGAAAGTCTAAACGTTAGAATTTTTATACAGTCTTTTGTTGGTTAATTAACCTTATTGAGTCCTCCAAGAAAACATAAAAATTGTAAAGTTTTATAAGGGTTATATTTGTATACATCACAATTGATTTTGAATGGGGAATTTCCAATACTAAAATTAATGCACTTGAAAATTTGAAAAACAATAAAAAATTTGAATTTATCAACTAAGACCTTTCCTAAAATTTGTAAAACTATTATTTTAAATAATTTTAATGCATTTTGTGCAGATTTCCTGTAAAACAGGGTAGTAATACTTAATTTTATAAAATCTCATAGGAAAAGTTATCTCCTTTTTACATTGAAAATTCCATATAATAAATGCATTATTTTATCTACAGGTTACAGTTGAGGACATTGGATTTCAGCAGTTGTACCATTCCTATAGATAATAAGATATTGGATATAATAAAGAAATGCCCTCATATAGGTAAACTTTGTTTAGTTATCTCCCCTTTATTAAAAACTACACAGGGAATATAATAATATTTTATAATTATATGCTAAAACGACAATTTCAAAAGGAACAAAATAATTATATATTAAGAAAAATCTGCTTAAGTAACAACCACAAGGCAAATAGAAATAAAAAAGTGACTACATGCCATTTTTTGTATCGGCCCTCAGTTTTATATCATCCCTTGAACCTAGTGGCCTATGACTGATAAAGCACCTGATATGAAAAATGTCAAGTATTAGTGTATACTTAAAAATATAGAACTTTTGTCAAATACTGCACAATATTTTTCTTATTTTTAAGATTCTTTTAAAGGAACAAATATTTTGTTGCTTAGCAGCATAAAAGTCTAAGTAAATTAATTTTTTTTTTCAGAATATATATGCTTAGCGAGTGTTATTACTTCTGAGCATGAGGCAGATTTTATCGAAGAGGAATCAACCTCTGACGACAGGTTTCTTCTACAAGTATTAAGACTTTGTTCAAATCTTAATGTGATGAGTCTGTCTATGGGTGAATTAACTGATATTTCTGGTAAGTGTTGGTTTCATTATTATCTCAGCAAATAATCTGTAGTAGTTTAATTGACGACTGTGAATATACTAATACTCTAACAGCAAGCATTCCTCAATCAGAACTTGAGCAACATTACCCCCATACAATTTTTGCATAGTTATGACCTTCTAAATCCAGAAATTTGAGATTGTGGATAGATGTATGATCTTTGTTTCAAAGAAAAATAAACTAAATTTCAATTAAATTCAGAAATGTTTTTGAAATTAAAAAAAAATGTAGACTGATTTGTTAGATAATTATGGTATGCAAATATCAAAATGGCAGTGTTTCATATTTAAGCTCTTTACAAGCTCAGAAGGTTTTTAGAATAAAGGACGAAATAAATTATTAGCCCAAGATAAATGCTTCTTATGACTTTGCTTATCTTTGTTTTGCAAACATTTTAACAAAATGTATTAATGACATCATATTGGGTGCATCACTGTATCAATAAATTTATTTATTTTTGCCTATTTTTGTTCATCATAGACGACATAAAATATATTTGGTCTGATCAATTCTCAGATGGAATTTTGTTTTCTTGAGATTCACTCCATATATATTCTTTCTGATAACTATGGTACATTTAATCTATGTAAAGAATATGTATTTTTAATTTTTTTATACGACCGCAAATATTTGCAGATGTATTATGGTATGAGCATGTCATCGGCATCCATAGACAGTTAGGTTTCCACTCATTTACTTTTGTTATATTGAACGTATCCTTTATTTTTTCCAAGATACAAAGGATCAAAGTTGTTTTCATATCATGCTGTGCTTAGTGAAGGCCTTTATTTTTATTTTTATAAAAGCTTTTAATTTTGTTTTCTGAAATTAAAGCAAATGTTTATTTTTCAGTAAATGCAATCTGTTCCAAGTGTGAAAATCTGCAGTCTTTGACATTATCAGACAATGACTTCATAAGTAATGAAGGAATTGTTAATTTGTTGTCCTACCTTCCATACCTTACAAAGTTCCATATAATAAGGTATCATAATATGTTGTATTCTATGTTTGTTCTCGTACTTTAATAAAACTTTGATTTTTGAAACACCATTTAAAGATATTATGATATTATTTGTGTTCTTTATTTTTTTATTATCTTAATAAAATGCTTCATCATTTAATCATTCATTTATTCCCTGTGAAGCTAGAAAGACTGCATAACTTGTTTCTTCATATAGTGCAGTTGGATAATTAAGGATAATTAAACACAAAATGCCTTTCAGATGTTTTAGAGCATAATGCCTATCTTGACTTTCAAAATTTCATAAAATACAATACTTCGATGTTGGATTTCAAAATACAATATGGATGAATTAAGTTAGATTGTTACACTGGATCCAATTACACTCTCTATCTCATCGCTGAAAGTTACATTGCCTAAGAAATCCAACTTTGTGTTGTTTATCTGCTGTTACCAGTTTTACACAGAATTAAAACAGAACATGGTGAAAGATTTAAAAATTTCTTATCTTGCACTTTATATACATATATATTTACTGTATTGTTTCTGTGAATATTTTAGATGTACAAATGTAATTCCCATGATAAAACATAAAGATGAAGGACAGACTTTAGCACTGAAGGATATTAGGTACCATGCAATAGATTATTACAAATTAAACTAGAAATGCTACCACAAATAAAGTTGCCTATCCATACACATTATATCTACTACATGTACATGTATTAGAATTGATTAACTGTACTAAAGTTAAGAATTTAATAGTGTTTGAGACATTTATAAGTAAATATTTATCTGTCTAAGGTAATTTTGGTAGTTGTCATGTCTTCTTATCATTATATATTTATTATGTAGCATTTTACTGTGATTTTTAACTTGATTTGCAATGGAAAAAATCTTATTTTTAGTATTGTAATCAGTATGTAGGGTGGGTGGGCAGCTCCAAACAATGATAAAGGAAAGTTTTGTTCTTGCAAAATCTGTTTAATTTAAAGACGCTGTTTTTGATCAATTACTTATGTACTTGATTCAGAAATGGATAAAAAGTAAATGCTTTACTTTAAAGAATTTCAAATTTTATAAATAAAATGATTTCTTGTAGATGTATACTGTACATTTAAGTATACTGGTACATAATATTTTTCATCATTTAAAATTTCTGATTGGCATTTCATATTCAATTAAAGCATTAAAAACAATATTAGTCTATAAATGACATAATTGTTATCTATTTTCAGAATAGAATCCTGTGAGTTATTTAAAGCTAACATTTTAACATTACTGAGGAGCTGTGTACAGTTAGAACATTTGTGTTTATTAGATAATAGAGTACTTCAGGGATTTCCAACTAATATTCAGCCAGTACGTAGCTACAATAAAATATTTCTTATTCTGTTATGACAAGTTAAATTTATATATAATTGAGATTTATACCCACCTTTTTTCAAAATGCATATCTTTTGTTGGACATGTTTCACACATATTTTTTTAAAATATAATTTAAAAGTTTTACACTGTTTTTGTTTCCGATAGTCTTAACAAAGGAGGGGGGGGGGTCATTAAGGGCCATTTTTGGCCCCATCTAGAATCAAGCTTATATTGATACATAATGTTATGTTGTATATGTGCTTTTTATGAATTACTTACTTTTTAATGTTGTTGCCATGGTAACATAGATATATACATCTTAACTGGAGGTCTTTATTTACGATGAAATAATCATATTACAAACAAAAAGATATAATTTGATTTTTTTATTGTAAAGATATACATTAAATGGATGTAGAATAATGTCTATGATTTAAGCAAAAAATGTTATTTGATAATTATTATTGAATCATCTATTACCATGGTTACCATAGTTACCATCAGTTCATTGTTAAAATGTTACTCTTACTACATGCATGTTTCAGACCAAAAATATTGCTGTTTTTATTAATATATTCATCCTCTCAAATAGAGACAAAATTTTAATTTCCTTTTCCTTTATTAACAAAAGTTCTAAATATTGGTTACCATGTAGGTAAAGCATAAGTAATAAAATTGCATGGTTTAAGACAATATATTATACTGTAAGTTCAAATAAACATAAATACATGTATATGTTATATATATTTCTGAAACATTACAACAACCATATGTTTTTTTTTATAAACTAGGATGGGCATGCAAGTAATTTGGGATGGGGGGGGGGGGGGGGGGGGGGGCGGTGCTTTTCTCTATGTTCATCCAATGCGAATTTTTATAGTCTCTTTTGCCTGATCTGAAGATTAGCAAAGACTTATATAGTGCTTAAAGGTGGTGTTCATAGACCTGATAAACAGAAATCGAAATTGACCTGAGCCTATATGAACATATCTAAGTGTTTCTTCTAAGTTATGATGGACTCCCATCCCAGTAGGTCCACACAAGTTAAGTTGACTAAATGTACAAAGAATTTAGTATGGCCTTTGATGGACGACAATGATGGGAATACATGTAAGCACAAGAGTTCCCCATATGACAGATTTAATGATTGGTAATAAATCGTTTAATAAACTATGGTGACTCATTCATTGACCACTTTGCACCTAAAACTTTTAATTATATATAATAAAAGTTATAACGACTTAACTAACTTGTTAAATCGACTTAGTTATGTCGTTATAAAGACTTAGTTGAGTGGTTATAACGACTTAGCTAAGTCGTTATAACGACTTAACTTTATTTAAATGGTTATAACGACTTAGCTAACTCATTGTAAAGACTTAGCTTATATCAAGTTAGCTAAGTCATTATAATGAGTGAGCTAAGTCGTTATAACGACTTAACCAAGTCGATATAACGACATATCTAAGTCGATATAAAAAGTTAGTTAAGCCGTTTTAACGAGTTAGCGAAGTCGTTATAATGACTTAAAAATAAATCTTCACCTGACACTAACCGGCTTCCGTAAATACATTACTTTGATCATTGGTTTTTAAATAATGTTTACTTTAAGAATGTCTGTTAAAATTACATCGTATGTTCTCTCAGTCCATTTCAATTATTAGCCATATAAATACAATTTATACCTTAACCAACAAATTCATGAGAAATATCATTGTCATCATCATCACCATCATCATCATCTGCTTCTTCAAGAACATCAGAAGAAACAGTGATATCATCAAGTAAATCTGCTGAAATATTAACTGGTTTTGGAGATATGTTTTGTGAGTCCAAAAGGGCAGCATGAAACACTTCAGTAATTGGTGCTTTCCGTTCTTGATATCATGCATACGCTAAAAACCATAGAACAGATGCTATATGGGAACAACATCCTACAACTCTTGCACCACACTTGCACTGGCAATACCATCCTGTGACCTCAGAACTAGTATAACTAATCCAAAGCATATAACTTTTATTTTTCACATGCCTACTTTGGATTTTAACACGAATTAAATTATCATCATGTTGATGTACCTGAATTTCATATTTACCATCCTTTAAATGTTCTTTTGTGTAATTTTTAGCCTGTGACAGCTGGTATACTCCAAGGGTAAGCTGCCTTAACTCATCATAACTCAAACGTGCAAAGTCGTGTTTGATTTTAGAGTTTTTTAATATTTGTGGAGTTTGTTTTGTTATAAAATATTTTGGAATTAACATTTTTATAATATTGATAGGAAGGTAGATTTCTGTAATGTCTTACCATTTTTAAATCTTCCAAAAACTACAGAAAAGACTTGTAGCTGCTTTTCAGGCTGAAATTCTGAGTGTCGTCTGCTATTAAAAACACCTTTTTTACCTCCTTATTGAAGAGTTACAAAAAGAACTGTAACTGTATTGTACATGTATACTCAATTTTCTAACCAGTTGGATAAATAATAGATACCTGTATAAATCTACAGAACAAATAATAGTTAAATTTTGTTTTGTAACTTCAAAACTCTATAAATATGAAAATAAATTGTTGTATATTTTTATAGAGCGGGTATTGCCGAGTAACCATAGAAACTACTCCCTTGAAAGTGACATGGATGATAGTCTTTATTGGACATAAAAAGTCCTAGATATACAGTTAAAATAGTTTACATATTATCATTTGCAATTATACATGTATACTTGAAAACTGTAGGTAAATAAACTGAAATCTTCATATAACAACATATTTGTTGAATATATTTGCAATTTGTAATGGTTTCCATGGCAACTATAGTCTTTATTGGACATACAAAGTCCTAAATGTAAATACATGCATGCAGTTAAGACATAATACAGACTAGCATTTGCAAATATACATACATCTATACTTGAAAACTGTGGGTGAATAAACTGAAATCTTCATATAACAACATATTGGTTGAATATATTTGCAATTTGTAATGGTTTCCATCGTAACTATAGACTTTATTGGACATACAAAACCCTAAATGTAGATATGCAGTTAAAATATTTTACAGACTAGCATTTGCAAATATACATACATCTATACATGAAAACTGTGGGTGAATAAACTGAAATCTTCATATAACAACATATTGGTTGAATATATTTGCAATTTGTACTGGTTTCCATGGTAACCAATTTTTTTTACCACTTTATTAAGTAATTAGGACATAAAATTTGAAGTTATAGCATTTCACAATCTTTATTCTCAAATGTTCTTGACAAATTCTTTGTCCAAAACATAAACATAACAGTATTAAACATTGGCTTTATTCAGTGTAAGTGAAATCATCACATTAACTGAAAAAATAAAGGTTTTTTGTTATTTTGAAATAGAGCGCAACCTTCGACCAAGCTTAAACTTTTTTTGTGCACTTATAATTGAAAGTGAAAAAAAATATTTAAAAATTGGAGTGGGCGCAAGTTGCGCTGTTGACCAAAAATAAGTGTAAAATTGCAAAAATCATGTTTTTTGGGCAAAAACCATGACCTTTGACCTTTTCCATGGGTATGATTGACCCCTTACTTCAATATTCAACCCTTTATGGGGTTATTGCCCCTGAATTGTTAATTTTAAGGAAATTTTGCAGTTTTAGGTTGTTATCTTGAATATTATTATAGATAAAGACAAACTGTATACAGCAAAAATGTTCAGCAAAGTAAGATCTACAAATAAATCAATATGACCAAAATCGTCAATTGACCCCTTATTGGAATTTTTGCCCCTTAAAGACAATTTTTCACATTTTTTTTGTCATCTTTGTGAACTTTTAAAAATCTTGTTCTCTGAAACTACAGAATCAATTTCAGCCAAACTTAGGCTGACAGATCCTTAGGATATCTAGTATAAATTGTATGTTTTATTTTCTTGTCCATCGAAAAACATGGCTGCCATGGCTAAAAATAGAACATAGGTGAAAATGCACTTTTAGGCTCATATCTCAAAAACTAAAGCAGTTTGAGCAAAACTGACAAGTAGTAAAAATGTTTATGAGGTCAATGCCATGAAATTTTCAGATGAATCAGTCAACCCAATTTTTGGTTATTGCCCCTGAATTGTTAATTTTAAGGAAATTTAGCAGTTTTAGGTTATTAACTTGAATATTATTAAAGATAAAGACAAAATGTAAACAGCAAAAATGTTCAGCAAAGTAAGATCTACAAATAAGTCAACATGACCAAAATCGTCAACTGACCCCTTATATAAGTTTTTGAAAGATTATTTACATGTAAACAGAAAATAATGGTCTGACATATTGTCACAGATGTTTAGAGCATAACTTGAAATAAGTTAAATGGTAGCCGTACAAGTAAAATGAAGGGTCAAAGGTGAAAAAGTCCATGGCAACCGATGAATAAGTCCCTAGCAACCATATATTTTTGGGTTAAGGACCTTATAATTTACCTGTACAAGTCAAAAAGAAAGGTCAAGAATCAAGATCATGGAAAAAATCCATGGCAACCAGATATGTTTGGGTTCAAAACCCTACAATTTACCTGTTCAAGTCAAAATGGAAGGTCAAGAGTCAATGCCATTGAAAAAGTCCATAGCAACCGATGAAAAAGTCCCTAGTAACCATATCTATTTGGGTTCAGGATTCTATATTTTAGCTGTACAGGTCAATATGAAGGAGAAAATTGTGACGGTATACATTAAATAGCAAAAATAATCATTGATGCAAGATCTACACAAAATATAACAGGTGAGCGATTCAGGCTCTTGGGAGCCTCTTGTTTAATCACGATATAATATGTTTTATTAAATATGAATCAATAAACAAATACATTTTGGTTTTCTAGACTGAGAGAAGTGGTATGGATACTTTGAAAACATTGAAATTGTACAACCAAAGTGGTAGGTATTTTTTTTCATTAGTGTAATAAATTGATTTGAGATTAAGAAGCAATTTGATTGGTCATACAACCAGTTTATATCCTGGTTTGGGTAATTGATATTACCATTGATACAGTCTTAAGATCAGATATCAGTTTTTCATTTAAAGAATAAAATCAACAATAGTGCAGGAAATATTTTGAAATTGAATAATAAGAATTTTTTTAAATTTTTAAACAGATAACCTTCTATAACAAGGTTTGGTTAGCTTTTCAATTTATGAAGCTTAAAATTTTTCAGTCCTGATTATATATATGGTAGCCCTGGCACTATATTGTGGTACATACCAACTTCAAAATGATGTCAAATTTATTTTGAAATAGCACTTTAAAAATAAAGCAGTGAACTTTTTCATGGAACTCAATAATATGAGTGTGGAGTATACTTAAATTCATGATTCTTCTGTACTGGTAAATACCACAAAAATTTGTATTGAACAAAATATTATAAAATCTTTCAGGCAAGGCAAGGGATAACTAGAAGAAAAGATTATTTGCTTATTCAGATTTGCTTTTAATCACAATAAACAATAAGAGCTCTTTTTTAAATCTTCTTGGTTATATGAAGTGTAGCAGAGGTAAATTCAAAGAATGCTCTTCCTATTTGACAACAAGAGGATATAACTCCTATTATTTCACCAGATTCTATAATTGAATAGTTGGCATATAGTACCAATGGTGAAGAAGATTTCTTAAAAGTATGCATTTTGTCAGTAAGTCTACTGGCAGTTCCAAATATACATTATATAACAGAATATGAGATGTTTTTTTTCCACCGTAAATCATCGTCATCATAGAGAAGCTTGTCTGGTTCTTGGGCTGTATTTCATGGAAAAATATTGTTTGGGCTGTGTTCTAAAATGACTTAATGCTATATGAATCATGTTGTTCCTTTTATACAGATATGAGAGAATTAAACCTTGGTGAAATTAACCAGCTAGAAATGCTAAAAATACAACAATGTCCACACCTGCTTCAAGTAAATATGTTAGCTCCAAAATGTGAGTAATGTTTTTGTCGATCCTGCGACTTTGGTCGCAGAAAGCTCGACATTGGGATGGTGATCCGGCGGCGGCGGCGTTAACTCACTTCTTAAAAGCTTTATATTTTAGAAGGTTGAAGACCTGGATGCTTTATACTTTGTATATAGATGCCTTATGCTACGAACTTTCCGTCTGTCATATGTACATTGTCCTTGACCTCATTTTCATGGTTCAGTGACTACTTGAAAAAAAAGTTAAGATTTTTTGTAATGTTAATCTCTCTTTTATTATGAGTAATAGGATAACTATATTTAGTATGTACGTGCCTAACAAGGTCCTCATCTCCGTCAGACAGTTTTCAATTGACCTCGACCCCATTTCAAGGATCAGTGAACAAGGTTAAGTTTTGGTGGTTAAGTCCATATCTCAGATACTATAAGCAATAGGTCTAGTATATTTGGTGTTTGGAAGGATTGTAAGGTGTACATGTCCAACTGGCAGGTGTCATCTGACCTTGACCTCATTTTCATGGTTCAGTTAAGTTTTTGTGTTTTGGCCTGTTTTTTGAATACTGTATGCAGTAGGTCTACTATATTTGGTGTATGGAAGGATTGTAAGGTGTAGATGTCCAACTGGCAGGTGTCATCTGACCTTGACCTCATTTTAATGGTTCAGTGGTTATAGTTAAGTTTTTGTGTTTTGGCCTGTTTTTCAAATACTATATGCAATAGGTCTACTATATTAGGTGTATGGAAGGATTGTAAGGTGTACATGTCCAACTGACAGGTGTAATCTGACCTTGACCTCATTTTCATGGTTCAGTGATGTGTTTTGGCCTGTTTTTCGAATACTGTATGCAATAGGTCTACTATATTTGGTGTATGGAAGGATTGTAAGGTGTACATGTCCAACTGCAGGTGTCATCTGACCTTGACCTCATTTTCATGGTTCAGTGGTTATAGTTAAGTTTTTGTGTTTTGGCCTGTTTTTCGAATACTGTATGCAATGTGTCTGATAGCATTGACTTTCATTAGAAATACACGACAGGCGAGACATTTTTGTGTGTCAACTCTTGTTTATATTAAAGTCTGTATATTAATTTACGATAGTTAGTGAAAAGAAGAAAATTCAGTTTTCTTTTTGAGGTCATACCAAAGTAAAAAAATTATGTTACCAAAAAATTGCTTTAGTTTTTCACACAATATGATTTTTCTTCTCCAAAAGGAGATATTTAATTGCTAATAATGTTGCATGGAAAATATTTCCAAACACTGGTCAATTTACCTTGAAACTGGTGACTTGAATACTGTAAATTGAGATATCTATGTGTACATTAATTTTTTCAATTTTTATGTGACTGCAAATATTTGTGGTTGTAGTATGGTATGAGCTTGTCGCCGGTGTCGTTATATGCCGCATTCGTAGACAGTTATGTTTCCGCTCATTTGCTTTTGTTTTATTGAAATTATCCTTATTTTATTTTACCAAAATAGTCCCCCACAAGAAATAAAAGTCCAGATTGATTTTGGGAATTAAATGTTTTTTGATAATTATGGTGTAAATTTTTAAATTTTTATCTTATTTTTATGATTTTTGGTTTATATCGTTCCTTGATAAAAATGTGTATAAGATTTGTTTTTTAGCTCACCTGGCCATAGGCCATGTGAGCTATTGCCATCACTTGGCGTCCGTCGTCGTCGTCGTCTGTCGTCGTCGTCGTCGTCGTCGTCGTCGTCGTCTGTAAACTTTTTCAAACGTTAACTCGTCCTAAACTACTGGACCAACTTCAACCTAACTTTGCAGAATTGTTCTTTAGGGCATCTGGAAAATTTCTATCGTTTAAAATTTTTGAAATGTCGAAAAACATGGCTGTCGTTACTATAAATAGAACATAGGGGTAAATTGCTGTTTTTTGCTAATAACTCAAAAACCGTTACAGATATCGAAAATCTGACATGGGGTAAAATTGATCAGCATGACAAGATCTACCTACCCTGAAATTTTGAAGGAAATTCCAAAACCCATTTAGGAGTTATTGCCCTTTTTTCACATTTTTGGCTTTTTTTTATGTTATTATTTCAAAAATCTTCTTCTCTGAAACTACTATTCAAAATCATATGAAACTTGGTAAGATTGTTGCTTAGGGTACCCTGCATAGAACTGATTTGGGGATTTTTGATTCGTCGAAAAACATGGCCGCTGTTACTAAAAATAGAACATAGGGGTAAATTGCTGTTTTTTGCTAATAACTCAAAAACCGTTACAGATATCGAAAATCTGACAGGGGTAAATTTGATCAGCATGACAAGATCTACCTACCCTGAAATTTTGAAGGAAATTCCAAAACCCATTTAGGAGTTATTGTCCTTTTTTCGTCAAATTTTCATAATTTAACATTTTTCGTCATTTATCTCCAAAACTATTTGAGATAGAAGTGAAATGTAAATTTGAAAAATGTTTGCCATGTTGAGATCTACATACCCTGAAATTTTAAAGGAAATCCCAAAACCCATTTAGGAGTTATTGCCCTTTTTTGTCAAATTTTAAAAATTTTAACATTTTTGCATTCATCTCCAAAACTATTTGAGATAGAATTGAAATGTAAATTGAAAAATGTTTGCCATGTTGAGATCTACCTACCCTGAAATTTTGAAGGGAATCCCAAATTCTATTTAGGAGTTATTGGTTTGTGTAATTTGAGGTCGGGTTCTGTTACATTTATTTAAGGTTCACCCTTATTCCTGGTCAATTTTGTCAACTTCCTGCCAGGACTACCACCATCAGGGAACATATTTTAACATTAAACCTTATGAAAAATAAATCTTCAACAAATTTTCCCTGAACAATTGAACCAATTGCAACAAACTTGGTCAAATAGTTGATTAATTGTCCAATGAAAACCAGACTCCAGGTGAGCCTCTTGTTCTATCTCTTACCGTTTTAGAGATATAAGGGGCTACAAATTAATTTTCAAAACTTTTTTATTTCTTATCCGATTTTGATAAAAAATTTTATACTGTTCTTCATAAGAAATTTATTCAAGGCATTTTTATGTTACTTTTGATGTTGCAGAGATAAAAGGGATTAAAGGGGCCAAAATTAGACATTTCGCAGGACGCCTTAATTTTTTTATTTCATCCAGTTTTAATGGGGATTTTTTTCTTTTATTTCATGTTGATGAGTGTTTCCAGTAGTATGTACACAGATTTCTTCTACTTTTTAAGCTGTTTGAAATGTAAGGGGTTAAAAGGGCCAAGAAAGCAATAAGCCTTTTTTTTCATCCAATTTTAATTGTTTTTTTTTTCTTTTATTTCACCTTGGTGAATGCTTTCATTAGTGTGTCCACAATTTTTTTCTTTCTTTTATTGTTTCTGGGATACATGGGGTCAAAGTTGGAGCAATTTTGGAGGAAACATACAATTTTTATTTTTCATCCGATTTCATTGAAAATTATTTTCTTTAATTCAAACCGCCTCGGTGGTCTCGTGGTAGCGTGCTCGCCCCGAGTGCGGAAGGTCGCGGGTTCGATCCCCGGCCGGGTCAAACCAAAGACATTAAAATTGGTATTTGCTGCTTCTCCGCCAAGCACGTGGCATCTAGGAGTAAGAGCAAAGACTGGTCGGCTCGGAGTCAGTATAATGTGTCCGAGTTAGGTGATATGTCTTCCTGCGGACAATTACCTCGTGAGCTAGCACATTAAAAATCCGATTGAGCGTGTCGGTCTAGTACAAAGCAGGGATCATATTCATTATCATATCAACATGTTCTCATCCTGATATGCACCTGGTTGCCACTGGACGTTAAACAATAATCATCCATCCATCCATCTTTAATTCATCTTGATGAGTGCTTTCAGTAGTATGTCAATAGATTTTTCTTAAGTTTTGTGGTTTTTTTTTTAGATATAAGAGATTAAAGGGGTCAAAAATTTTTTTAAATTTTTTTTATCTGGTATTTTGTGATAGGTTCAACATGTTGACATGTTGAGGTGGTATCATGCTGCACTTAGCGATGCCCTTTATATACATTTATAATAAAATATTATTACAATGTAATAAAAACAAAAATGTCAATTTTAGCTATTGAAATTTTAATCCTGTTGTCTTTTTTTCAATAACAATAAAATATCTCATTCATTTCTAAATTTACACTATCAAAAATGCCATATTAAACATTTTCATTATTTAGATATCGTTACATTTCTATATTCTGTGGGACGTGATGTAGTGGGAGCCAAAATTATTGGTTTACAAATGTGGTCACATAAAAAGATGAGCTAGTCAGTGTAATTTTTCAAATGTGGTCACATAAAAAGATCAGCTAGTCAGTGTAATTTTTCAAATGTGGTCACATAAAAAGATCAATTAGTTAGTGTAATTTTACAAATGTGTAATCACATTAAAATGTTCAGTTAGTCAGTGTAATTTTCAAATTTTGTAATCATATAAAAAGATCAGTTATTCAGTGTAATTTACAAATTTGTAATCACATTAAAAAGATCAGTTAGTCAGATAATTTACAAATATGTGGTCATATAAAGAGATCAGTTAGTCAGTGTAAATTACACACAAATTTGTAATCACATAAAAAGATCAGTTAGCCAGATAATTTACAAATTAATAAACAAAATAACTGCTTATGAATTCAAGAACCAAACTGTTACTGAATAAACAACTTATCATCATGGATCAGTGTTTTGTTTGATCACTTGTAGCTTTTATTTACATGTATTGTTTAAGTAAATATCTTTGTAATGATCTTACTCCACATATTTCTTTTCAAATTATGTCCTTATATATTTTTTTTTATTTTTCAGTAAAACAATTTCAAATAGAATCTTGTGGTGACCTGAAGTCAGTCAATCTTTGTGATGTAAAATTAACGGACATCAGCCTCTCAGGCTGTGAGAATCTCAGACTGATTGGTGTAGACAGCACTTTGTTAAAGTCTATAGATTTATCTACTTGTAGAAGGTGTGTGGTTTTAAAAATGTTTTAAAGAATTCATTTCTGTAGGTGTAATAATTTTCATGGTGCATTCTGCTTTAAAATAGGCTGTTTCCTTGTTTGTTTAAAGCTTGTTTCTCATAGATTATTAAAATTTATTTTTTTGTTTCAGAGCTGACATCTGATTTGTTAAAAGGACAAATGAAAGTTCAAAATGCACAAAAGAAAATCTTTTTTGGTACAAAAGTCAAAAGTTTAGCCCTACAGTATATTATTGGGGTTTCCTATGTCTGTAATATTTCTTTGATTTTTTTTTCACTTTAACATGAACTTTGAGTCTAATGTGTTTAAGACATAATACTTTTTACGGCCCCGCCACTAAGTGGTCGATCCATATAGTTTTACCCTTGTCCGTCATTCCGCAACAAACAGTTATACAGAATTTTTTTCTAAACGCCTTCAGGTATTGAGCTGATTTTTTGGTATGTGAGTCTACCATGATAAATGACAGATTGAGTTTACGTTTCGTTCTGCTCCACTGAAAACTCCAGCCGAATTTACAGGCCTTTCACTATTAAATTTCCACATCTGAAAATGACTTATCATTGCAATGCATCTAGTTTCTCATATGATTTTTGTTTGTTTATTTACAGCTTGACAGCTGATAAGTTACTTATAGGAATTCCACATAAAAGTTGTGTGGAACAACTCAACATAACAGATTGTGATAAGATAAATTCATCCGACATAAATAATATTTTGTCAGAGGTAAGTCATAGTTTCTACTTATATAAAATTTTTGAAATCATTAACATTTGTTGCATATTGTTTATAACATAAAGTGTAGGAAATGGATTTTCTGTGAAACCTCAGCTAGAGAACATCAATATAAGATGTCATATACCTTGATTCTTATCAGTACCAGAGAAAATAAATGTCTATAAAAATTGCTTCATCTCAATGTTTTAGTTTCCATTTTTGGTTTTTGCTTTATACTTCATTAGAATTTGTTCTTCAGTGTTTTGGACTAATGTTTCAGCTTTTAACACTAAAGGCCTTGAGTAAAACTGTTGAAAGTAAAACGACAAAATGTTCACATCTTTTGCATCAAAATATGCATTAATTACAAACTTGTGAAAAAGAGAAGAAATTTGACTCTTTTTTCATGAAATTTTTATAAACGATATTCTGTTATCATTAGTTTTTTTTTTTATTGCTTTTCAGTTTACCTGTCTGACAAGTTTTGTATTTGGAGGAGATAGTTTAACGAGTGCTGAAATTAATTCTGTAGATCTTACTGCTTTATGTTTTAAGGTAATTATTCTTTATTAATTATATTCACATAATCCGGTAAATTATTTCAGTTATTAATTTATATTCTAATTTTAAACTTACGGTTTGAATTTTTTTTTAATACCTGTATAAAGTTTTTATCACAAATGCTATTTTATATGTAATAAGCATTTTAGACGTTTTAAGAAGTTTTTTTTCCAGTGTACAGGTGAACAAATTTAAGTATTGAATGAAAAAACGTATATCAGTAAATGATACTGGTAGGCTAATTCAAGTTAATTCATAAAATACCATCCACCCCTTCTAAAAATATTGGGTGGTTAGAAAGTATTTTATTTTTTCTCATATTTTGTGCATGACAAATGATGAAAAGAATATCATTTATGTCATATTTATCAGATTATGTCAAAGGACCCTCCTTTATTGACAGAATCATTCTATATGTCAAACTGTTTTGAATCAATAAATTCGATGCATGCTTAATCCCTTTCTCTCACTGTGGCCAACAACAACTCATTTGTTGTCTCGCATGTAACGAAAGGTTGCGAAAGCGAGATATAGGTATTACTTTCGTGCGGCGTCAGCGACGGCAGCATAAACTTTTTTAAATCTTTAATCACTTTGTACATGTAATACCTACAATTAAGATTTATGGTCCACAACGTAGCTTATCGTATAAGGTTTGCCACGGTATACTTGTCTTGTGACCCTGTCCTCATTTTCATGGTTCACTGACTTCATAAACATGAATTTAAAATCTGTGTCCAAGTTTTTGTGGTTAAATCCATTTCTCAGCAACTGTAATACCTATGCCAACCATATTTGGTCTATAGATAGTTCTTAGTGGGTACACGCCAGTCTGACACCTTGCTTGGAACCTTGACCTCAATTTCATGCTTGAGTGACTTTGTCACTTTTTCGTTGTTAAGTCCATTTCTCAGAAACTGTAATACCTAGATCAACTGTATATGGTCTATTGATAGTTCTTGGTGGGTACATGGCAGTCTGACACTTGTCTCTGGACCTTATCCTCAATTTCATGGTTGAGTGACTTTCATCCAAATTTTTTGATTAAGTCCATTTTTCAACACCTGTAATACCTAGAATTACTGTATTTGGTCTATTGATAGTTCTTGGTGGATACATGCCAGTCTGACACTTTTCTCTGGACCTGGGTTGAGTGACTTTCATCCAAATTTCTTAATTATGTCCTTTTTTCAGCAACTGTAATACCTAGACCCATCCGTGTTTGGTCTATAGATAGTTCTTAGTGGGTACATGCAAGTCCGACATCTGTCTCTGGACTTTGACCTCAATTGCATGCTTGAGTGACTTTGTCACATTTTCGAGATTAGGTCCATTTCTAAGCAACATTAATACCTAGACCCACCATATTTGGTCAATAGATAGTTCTAAGTGGATACAAGTCTTGACCTTGACCTCAATTTCTTTTAACGAATTTTCCTTTGACTTGCAAAATGTCAGGTATCAGATAATCATTATTCTGTGTCCATGTGCATACTCAGGCGAGACATGTAGTGTGTCCACTCTTGTTTTTAATTTACCAAAAATAAACACAATATAATAATCAAAGATTTTAGCAGAAACGAATAAACAAAATTTTTTTCTCAAAATGCATTCAAGAAAAATATAAAAGTATGTGGGAGCCGATTTTTGAGGGTTATTCTTTTAATGAACTACAGTCACCAGAAAATTACAGAACTACGAAATTTTGTATCTTTGAAAACATGAATTATCACTGAGCCACAAAAATTTATAGAACACAAAAATGAATTAATCTATAGTACAAGTTGGACAAGTTTATTGGTTTGTTCTCGAAAAAATTTCTGTGAAATTTGCAAACAGTTTGTACGTATTTATTATTACTATTGGTGATTTGTCAGAGGAACCAAAATGAAATTGACATGAAAATTAATGATGTTTAATGAGAAAACTTTGTGTAATTATCTCTCTATTATGGCATAATGACATATTTCTACCTAATTGCCAGTCATGTTTCTAATTTGAAATACAGATTAGCTTCTTAAAATTTTGGTATGTTTCCAAACTTTTTTTATGTGTATCATTTGCTGTATAAGACTGAATTGTTTTATTGGCAAAACGGTAAAACTTTTTGACTCTGGAGTTATTTTTTATGGAATGCACATAATCATCGGAGCACTTGGTATAAAGGTTTTCTTATGAAAATCGTTTATTAAAATGTTTGAACAAAATAAAATGATTCCCTTACTACTGATTTTTTTTTTTTTTAATTTTAATGAAAAAGGAAACACAAAACGATTTTATTTTAGCCTTATTCACAGTTGAACCTTGTTAATTTCTTATTTATAGAAAACTAAAGTAATATCCTGTCTTCCAATGAATATTGCTTCATTAAAAACACTGAAATTTGAAAAGTGTTTGGGTTTATCAGAAAGACATCTATTGGATGGCATGTTATTTGGTGAGAAAAGGGTAAGATGGATTTAGATTGATTATATATATTGTTACCATTGAAAATGAAAATATACAAGGTATTTATCAATAGAACACCATTCTGTTAAAACTTTTTATTATATTAAAAATTCCATGATACCTGTTTTGATGCACAACATAAGCACATTTTCATCAATTTACAACTTCAGGTCATCAGTTGTGTTCAAGGCCTAAAATGAAAGTAATAGTAAATGTATACTAGATCAAAATGATAAGTATTGTCTTTAAAAATGATAAAAGCTTACACCACAAGTGAAATTTTAAAACATTGACCAAATATTTAGTATTTTTCATTGTTGTAAGAATTATTCATTGTACTAAACTTTCCTGAATTGCCTTTTACCACTATAAGAAATCAAGACCTCTTTAATTCTCTTACTAAACACATGCTGACACTTGTTGCAGGGTGTGATAATTTCTCCATATTAAATTAAGGCCTGTTGTCATTGTGGATTTAAGATGAAAAACGAAAATAAAGGCCACCTTCCTTTGCTTAAACTTTTCTTACTTTTGTGTTAAGAATGTATCCATTGTATAAGTTTTACACATTATTGTGTTTTCTAGACTCATGGAATTGAGGGATTAGAATCACTTATCCAAGATCTGGGTGACTATATACCATTTAAAGGTAGAGTTGGTGTCCCTAGTATACAGACATTGATATTAGATCATATACCAGGAGTACAAGGGCTACTGATTTCAGATTCTCTACGTTACTTTAAACAGCTGACAGATATACAATTTATCAACTGTGCCTATCTTAAGGAGTAAGAACATTTATATAATATATTGTTTTCTTGGAATGACAGAAGGCTTATATTACAATATGTGAATCTGTAAATGGAATTTCATAATCTGAAAATGGTGGAATAATCAGATATTTTCTGCCTCGGTTTTCTACCTTGACATTTATTATACATAGGAAACTGTTCTCAGTTGTCTCCTTTATATTTCAGATTACACATACACATCTTATCACAATTATGTCCTTTGATATTTTTATTACAGATCACGCATACACAACTTGTCACAGTTATCTACCTTGATAATTATATTACAGTTGCACAACTTGTAATAGTTATCTACCTTGATAATTATATATATTGATTACACATACACATTTTGTCACAGTTATCTACCTTTATATTTATATTACAGATTGCACTTACACAGCTTGTCTTATTTATCTATCAGACATTACATATACACAACTTGTTTCAGTTACCAACCTTGATATTTATATTCAAGATTACACATACATAACTTGTCACAGTTATCTACCTTGATATTTATATTCCAGATTACACATACACAACTTGTCTCAGTTATCAACCTTGATATTTATATTCCAAATTACACATACACAACTTGTTTCAGTTATCAGCCTTGATATTTATATTCCAGATTACACATACACAACTTGTTTCAGTTATCAACCTTGATATTTATATTCCAAATTACACATGCACAACTTGTTTCAGTTATCGGCCTTGATATTTATATTCCAAATTACACATACACAACTTGTTTCAGTTATCAACCTTGATATTTATTTTCCAGATTACACATACACAACTTGTTTCAGTTATCAGCCTTGATATTTATATTCCAGATTACACATACACAACTTGTCGCAATTGTCAATCTTGACAATTGAAAGCTGTAATCATCTGTCTTCAGTTAAAGTGGAAAATGTGTCTAGTCTTAGAACAATGGTGTTAAAGGTACTTATTTTACTGTTCAGTTGTATTTTGAACTTTCCTAAATTATACCAATTAATTGAAGAGTCTTGTTCTTTCTTATTAATCGGTTAATTTATGTTTATTTAGACAGAGTGTTTTTAAAGAGGTTCAGAATTAAATGTGAGTCAGTACATTTCTTTTTTTTATACAAAAGATATCAGGGTCATGATAATTTGTTTCTACACTAAACAGTCAAAATAGTTATATACATATAAATATGCTAAAACTTTTGCTGTTTTTTATCAACAGTATTGTTTTATTTTTCATTGCTTTGATCTATTGTATGAATTTCCGTATTATCTCAAAGAGAAAGTAATTGCTTATCTATGTCATGGTAATTTACTAGTTTTGATAAAATCAAATTTTATGTTACCCTTGAAAAAGGGACTGTAACTAACAAAAAACTTAATGTTCTTCCCGACAGAGGAGACAAAATTGAAATTACCTCCCCTGCATACTCTATTAATAGATGTTTCTTTATATATCTCACATAATGAAACATTTATCAAAATCAACATGTGGTCCTATCTAATGATTTTCCATTTTACATTTCAGTGGTGTAGTATGATTAACACATTCCGAGTGACAGATGTTAATTTGCTCAATCTAGATGTGACTGGATGTAATTTTGCTCACTTTTTCTTACGCTCAGCATCCTTACCTAATCTTAGTCTTTCAGGAGTTTGTACACAGCCTACTCACACACTAACTCTCAAGTAAGTCTTTTGAAGGGTCTTTAGGTTGCTATTTTATTTCCCTATACTTATCTTGTAGAGTTCTATAGAAAACTCCATACAACAGCAGTTGTGACATCACTAACGTTAATGAAGACTATAACTATCTTTCATACAGAGAGATTTATGATAGGGGAATTCAACCCGAGGGATCACATTTTTCTGTCAGAGATGAGGCTTGCCGAGTGTCTGACAATAAAAAATGTGACCCCAAGGGTGGAATTTCCTTATCCTACATCTTTCTATATGAATGATAAATTTTCTCTCATTACAAAAAGAGAGATTCTAGAGAAAAACTAACATGATAATAGGAAAGATCATACGCAATTTGGTTTTATACTAAAAGTATAAAACTTGAAATTAAATTCTAAATGTTTATCATGTATAAGTTTTCTTTTTATAAACAATTTCTTTTTGAAATTTTCTGTTCAAATCCGACAAGTTTAATGTTTTCTTGACGTTTTGACATTATGACGTCGACACATGGGTGTCTTACACCGGCAGACGTTGTATTCAACCACTTGTAATGAGAGAATATAAAATCAGCCTTGAAATTATCACTGATGGCACAATGTTTTGACCTGAAGTTATAAAGGTCCAATTTTAAAGTCATACTTGGTCAGAGGCATTAGAAATAAAATGCACATGTAGTTAATATTCAGTTTGTTTTCATGCAATGTCATTCAAATGAATGTTTTAAATTTTCCAAATTATGGACCAACACCATTAATTCTTCAAATTCTTACAAATATTTTTTTATAGCCAATTTTAACTACAGTTATATATAATATTTATTTATAGTTAAGTGTTATTTTTCATTCTTTTTTCAGATGTCCAAACTTGACAGACTTATCCATTCAAAAGTGTAATTCCCTAGATGACATCAAGCTTCACACTTTGTTTTCTGATAACCCTAGAATTACCTCCCTTACTTTATCTGTGTCAGATCTAATCAGGTAATGATACAGCCTAAAACATATGTTAGAAGTTATTCAGATAGTCCATTCTTCTCCAGCTTAGTTGCTAGTATTTGATACTAGCCCAGAATCAATACTTTAAATTTACTGCTACAAAAAATGGTAATTTTTGTGAAAACTAAGGAGTATCTCCCTCTTGCTTACTTCTGTACTTAGACATTTTTGTTTTAGCATTTTTGGTTGTTTTAGAATTTGCTCTTCAACTGTTTGAATTATAGTTTTGGTTTTCAATATTTTAGGCCCTGAGCACAATTGATGATTCATAAGTCGACGAATGTGCACATCTTGTGCATTTAGATTGGTATGAAAGAACTTATTATAAACAATCTGCACTAAATGTATCAACAAGCAATCATCAAAGTTTTTTATGCTTTGCCCTAATCAAGAAAAGGAGGAAAATAATATCTTAGACGTCTTATAGAAATATAGCCTTTTTGACACGAAACAAAATAATGTTGATATTAGGGATATTTTCATGACGAAATTATATGGTTTGGCAAAAATCACTTTGGTGATACAGGTTTATAGAAACGTGTACTTTTGCTTTTTCTGTAATTGATATAGATTTAATTTTGATAAGAAACCATTTTGAGACAAATATAATCTAACAAATTCAGATCAATGAACCGATTTGCGAGTTAAATAAGTTTTACTATATTTTAGATATATATCTATTCCATCTGGAGTGACGTCTTTTGGCATTACAGCTCTGAAAAGACTTCAAGCCGTTACCATGGAAAAACCAATCAAAATTCATCACTTGAAACTGAATAACTTGATAAAGGTATTTAACATGATCAGACTGGTATTTTGAGTAATTGCTTTACACAAACTGCTTCTATATATGATAAATTTTTGGCTTAAGGATATGAGAGCTGAATAAATAAGGTTTCATAACAAAACATGGAAACCCAAGAGAAATGTCACAATCAAAGTCTGACAAACTGGCAAATTAGGTAGGGTTGTAAATACCCAGAGCAACTGGAAAGCAACAATCATTTACAGGCATTTTCAATTGAAAATGGTGGGTTAAACCAGGTTTTACAGCATGGAAAACCTCCCACTTACATGACAGTTGCTATAAGAGAGTAAGAGGGTAACGATGAATAAATTCTTGACACAAAATGGCTACATTTACATGACAAATGCATAATCAAAGGAATATTTCTTTTATTGCTTCATCTTTAATTCGGAGTTAGGCCTTTAACACACAAGAAAATTACACTTCATTTAAAGTTCAAAATGGCCCCTAGTATTATTTTCAAAAACTTTTGGCTACAGTTCCTGTAACATTAAAAGTTACCTTTTTTATCTTTCATATAAAGTTTGAACTTTGTTTATTGTTAAGTTGTCATTCATGCAATGTTAATTCCTAATTCATATGTGGTATTTTTAACTTTAGTATAAGGATTAATGGTAAAAGCAATGTTAGATTTGGCAATTTTTATGGTATTTATTTTGTGTTTCTTATATCATGGTACACACATTAACTTTTTACTGAATTTATTTTGCAGTTCACACCCTCAAGCAGACTGGATATACTACGATCGTGTTCAAATACACTTACTAAACTAGAAGTAAGAGCTATACCAAAAGGGCAGGAGTTATCATTATATTTACCTCAGCTAGAGTCTTTAACATTAGATCAGGGCATTGATCTTCTGCAATTAGGTAAACTTTGTCAGTTATTAAGTTGTCTTCCTTTACAGGAAAACTAGTTTGGATTACTTTTGGTTTAAAATTTGTGATAATTTCTTCTTGAGTTGGTAGCTTTTTTGAAAAATACAGTAATTAGGCCAAAAAAACTTAAATATATGGTACACAGACACTGTCGCCCCACTTAAAAAATCATTGACTTGCATGTTTATTTGGTTTCCAAAAAAAAAAAATTTCAGCCATCTCAATATTTTTTTGAAACATTTAGCACCAAAAGTAATTTATGAGCAACATTCGATGCAGATTCAATTTTCAAGCATTTTGTAACATTGATCAAGAAAAAACAAAAGTAAGAAAACGATCATACAGTAGTTGTGATTTAAAGTGATCATTAAATGTATTTGATACACAAGCATTTTGTATATGCCAAACATTATAATAGTGAATGGTTTCACACTGGATTTGTATGTCACCAAAATAAATACCTGAAAATATCCTACCTCTTTTGACAGGAAATAAATTCAAAAAATAAATTCCCTACCTACTATGCAATTTTTAAAAAAACAATTGTCTGAGAATCATTATTTTAGATGGTGAAGTACTGTGGGCAGCCCCAAACATTGATGAAAGATATTCGTATTCACTGTCATACAGCTTCTTGTCCTTTTGATTATATGCTCAGACTAGATTATTTATTTATTTAATAACTAAATGTATAGTTATTTTTCAAACTGTAATTGTTGCATAAAACATCAGTTTTAGCATAATATAATGTTGTCTGTTTTTTTATCTACACTTTATATGTCATGCTGAATGCTACACTAACCTGGTATTAATCTAGTCATTGGTTTATTTTTGTAGAAATATTTTGTCCGAAGTTGGTGTACCTCAGAATACAGGTAAAAAAATTTTGAAATATTATTTTTCATGGGGTAAATATATGTTAAATGTATTCATTGATGTTGTAGTATTTGAGAAGTATCAATAACGAGAAAACAAAAAACAATCTAAGAAATATTTTACTCGCTTATCTGAGAACTATCCCAACAGATCTTTATTATCAGCTATTTTCCCTTTAATATGTGTTGTATGAGATGTCTGAGTTCTCTTTGTAGGGCTGTCCAAGGTTGAATCACATGTTGTTACAGATAAATAAGCTCTCACAGCTGCAGGTACACCATAGTTCCCCTTTGTTGGCCCTCAGGACCATGGTTTTACATGTTGTACATGTCCAGCATGTGGCTCACGTTTTAGCTCACGTAAGTAAAAAATGTACATAAATGTTCACTTATATTTGGAAATTTTTTTTTAACCATATCAATGACAATGAAAAGTTTGCATATTGATAAATTGTACATGATAACATCATATAATTCAATAATATTATTTTGTTTAGACGGAAGGATATGGGTTCTGCTTCAGTGAGAACATATGAAAAATGCGTACATCAGAAACATTTATGTATCTTCTTGTGGTTTTCAATGAACAGCAAAAGCCCAATCAGCAAGACACAAAATGAATCCCATTTCAGTCTAGTGACAAAAAGTATTCAAAGATCATCAATGATCTTAAGTTAAATGTATTAAGACTGATCCACCAGTCAATAATATAATGCCTGCTTATTTCACGCTTACATAACAAAGGATACTGTTAAATAATCTCATTATTTTTACGGTTTATTTAAAAAATCCAAGAATGTAATTTTTTGTATAAATATTATTTTCTCGCTGTGATCATTTAATTATAGTCAATTAAAGTATATCTGCAAAATCCACTCTGAATTAATTTTAAATCTCTTTCATAGCAAGTATTAGTTCACAGCAGATTTTTCAACTATAGATGTATATATCTAAATGGGTGAACACACACATATCAAACGGGGAATAATTAAGAATTTTATGTGCACACTGAAGGAATCATAAGAATCGGGTAAAAACTATAGGGATTTTGGGACTGTTTTAGTATTTAGCCAACATCCATTCAAAATGTCTGAAAACATACAGCAAAAATATTTAGAGGTCACAGTGTAACCTTCAAATGTGGTTTTGCCCCCATCCACAAGATAAATACTAAATTTCCACCAAAAAATTAAAAACAAAAATAGAGTGAGCAATTGAAAATGAAATAGCAAGAAGACAAGGATAAAATTACCGAAAATACTAGGTCCATCTTTTTACAGACAGATAATTTGAAAGTTTATTGTCTATATTGTGTTTATTTTGGTAAGCAGTCTTTGTAACTCAGTGTAACTCTATCAGTCCATTGAAATTATTTTATTAATTCGCTAAATTTTTTATTTCAGTATTCCCCAAATTTAAGTACACTGGAATTGAATGGAAGTCAAATAACAAAAGGTATTTTAATTTTTCTTCATACACATTCTTGAAATTTACTATTGAATTTTGGTAATTGACTATTTTATTCTTTAAGTTTTAAAGTTTTCTTACACATTGATGATAAAATCCTTTAGGATATCATCTTAGAAATAAAAATGGAAATTATCAGCAAAAAAAAAAATAATTATTATAATCTCCTTTGAAACTATTGGGTCAGTTGGGCATAATCTTAGATACAGTTTTCCTTGGTCAAATCTAAACATTTTATGAGGAAGTTTAGACTTTGGACAAATATGACCAATATTACTTAGAATTTTTAAAAAAAGAAAAAAAATACTTAAAAATCTCCTCTAATTATTGAGCAATTAATTTTTATACGACCGCAAAATTTTTGCGGTCGTATATTGGTATGACGTTGGCGTCGTCGTCGTCGTCGTCGTCGTTGTCGTCGTCTGCGTCGTCGTCCGAAGACATTTGGTTTTCGCACTATAACTTTAGTATAAGTTAATAGAAATCTATGAAATTTAAACACAAGGTTTATGACCACAAAAGGAAGGTTGGGATTGATTTTGGGAGTTTTGGTCCCAACAGTTTAAGAATCAGGGGCCAAAAAAGGGCCCAATAAGCATTTTTCTTGGTTTTCGCACAATAACTCTAGTATAAGTAAATAGAAATCTATGAAATTTTAACACAAGGTTTATGACCACAAAAGGAAGGTTGGGATTGTTTTTGGGAGTTTTGGACCCAACAGTTTAGGAATTAAGGGCTAAAAAAGGGCTAAAATAAGCATTTTTCTTGGTTTTTGCACAATAACTTTAGTATAAGTAAATAGAAATCTATGAATTTTAAACACAAGGTTTATGACCACAAAAGGAAGGTTGGGATTGATTTTTGGAGTTTTGGTCCCAACAGTTTAGGAATTAGGGGCCAAAAGGGTCCAAAATTAAACTTTGTTTGATTTCATTGAAAATCTAACTATTGGGGTTCTTTGATATGCCGAATCTAACCGTGCATTTAGATTCTTAATTTTTGGTCCTGTTTTCAAATTGGTCTACATTAAGGTCCAAAGGGTCCAAAATTAAACTTAGTTTGATTTTAACAAAAATTGAATTCTTTGGGTTCTTTGATATGCTGAATCTAAACATGTACTTAGTTTTTTTATTATAGGCCCAGTTTTCAAGTTGGTCCAAATCGGGGTCCAAAATTAAACTTTGTTTGATTTCATCGAAAATTGAACTATTGGGGTTCTTTGATATGCCGAATCTAATCGTGCATTTAGATTCTTAATTTTTGGTGACGTTTTCAAATTGGTCTACATTAAGGTCCAAAGGGTCCAAAATCAAACTTAGTTTGATTTTAACAAAAATTGAATTCTTGGGGTTCTTTGATATGCTGAATCTAAACATGTACTTAATTTTTTTATTATGGGCCCAGTTTTCAAGTTGGTCCAAATCGGGGTCCAAAATTAAAGCTAAAAAGGGGGTAAATTATTTTTTTTTTGGGGGGAGGGGGCAATTCTCCACAGCATATTGTATTACACAAAAGCAAAAAATTGAATATAAATTCAAATCATATGACCAATTCTAAATCCTTATTTCAGTTATTCTGTGTCAGAAACCTATTATGTGTCAAATATTTGAAGAAATTTTCAATTGTACAGTATTGTGCAATAGCAAGAAATTGATATGTGTGCCCTGTTATCAAAACTTTATTATTAACAAATTCCATTGGAAATTTGCCAATATAAAATGTGCTGATGAAGCTTTTTTGTTTATCTTATCTAAACTGCTTTTAAATTATGTATATTTAAAATTTGCCATCCATGACTATGATGTCATTTTCTATTTTAATATGTTATGGTGTATTTAAATGGGCTGTTATGGTTGCAAAGTATAAAGAAATGGGGGGGGGGGGGTGAAAACAAAATTTGGGGGGGGGGGGGGTAAATGAGAAATTGGGGAGGGGGTAATTTTTTCTCATTTCATATTTCATAAATTAAAAAGAAAATTTCAAATTTTTTTTAACAAAAAAAGGGGGGGAGGTTACAATAAATTTTATTGTTTTTTGTTTTTTTTTTTGGGAGGGGGTGTCAATGTGCAACTTCATAGTGTATTGCACAAAAGCTAAAAAAGGGGTAAATTATTATTTTTTTTTGGGGGGGGGGCAATTCTCCACAGCATATTGTATTGCACAAGAAGCAAAAAATTGAATATAAATTCAAATCATATGACCAATTTTAAATTCTTTGATTTCAGTTATTCTGTGTCAGAAACCTATTATGTGTGAAATATTTGAAGAAATTTTCAATTACACAGTATTGCGCAATAGCAAGAAATTGATATGTGTGCCAAATTTTAAATTTTAAATTGGTTATTTCTGATTTATATATAAAAACAAATAATACTGATATGGTTTGAATAGGTAAATTAAAAATTTTTAAGTTCTTAGACAACATTCATTATGTGTCAGAAACCTATGCTGTGTCAAATATTTATTCACAATCCAAATTCAGTATTGTATCAAGCTTGAATGTTGTGTTCATAATTGCCCCAACTATTCAGGGTTCGACATCTGCGGTCGTATCTAGCTGCGCCCACCGGAGCATTTTATTTTTTATGTATTGATCTATGGGAATCCATTTTCAAAATTATCTGGTTTTTCAGACTTTTCACATCAGGGATACCTTAACTAAAAACAGGAAAGGCATTTATTTTTTTATGGTGAAAAATTTGTCAGATTGTATAAAGGTTATTGGCAAGTGAAATAGGCACATTGATGACTCTAGTTTTTAACTTCCAAGGAGTTTACACTTTTGAACAATTGCTTATTTTTTTCTCAATGAAGAAAATACTATGTACATTTAACAAACAGTTCAATTTTTTTTCTTTTCAGAATATTTGTGTGAACTTGGTAGTTCAATGCATAAACTATCAATAGTGAATTTAAATCATTGTGTCCTTGACCTAGATCTAGAAGACTCAGGAAATTCATTTGTAATTGGTGAAACAGATGTTGGTATAGATATGTCATTAACTGTCAATATAAACAATGAAATGGATGTAGGATGAAAAAAAATATATTTGTACAACTAAATGGCATGCTGTCTAAACTAAAAAAATGACTGAAGTGAAGAGTCAGGGTCAGATACTTAACAATATTGGATCAAACCCCTCCCCTCATTTATCTATCATGACCTTCTGGTATATAAAAGAAATTCTTGACATAAAGTC
Source organism: Mytilisepta virgata (assembly GCA_028015205.1). Lineage (NCBI taxonomy): Eukaryota > Metazoa > Mollusca > Bivalvia > Mytilida > Mytilidae > Mytilisepta > Mytilisepta virgata. The sequence goes on from CM051519.1 coordinate 38,177,047, forward strand.
CCAATATTTGTGTGGCTAAGTTTGATAAGAAGAACAGGCTTTTACTGCTGTTCTTTATTTTAAAGTAACATTGATGCTTTTAGCATAGAAAAAAACATCACTGTCCATTGGACCTGACTATCATTAAATATTTCAGTTACTAAATCTTAGGGACAAACATTTGTAAATTTTTGTTGGAAAACTCAATATTCAATGTCATGCTTAAATACTGCTGTTCAATTTTTTAATTGATACGTAGATTAGGGTTTTTAGATTTGTTTTCTGTATGCATTATTTGTTTATTTTTTATTATGATTACCAATTTATGCATTAATTATTAATTATTAATAAATTGTGATATGTTTATATAAAATTGTTATTCTTACATTATGTCTATTAAAAATATACTTATTTGTTCATATTTTCTCACTTTCATCTGCATACTAATTGGATGAAAAATCCGATGAATCTCAATGATTGCTTAAAAAAAATAAGAAGGTGCCACTTGATATTTTGAAACATAATCTGCTAATGTGAAGTAAATAATGAACACATTGCACATTTTATTGGTGATTTTTGTTATTTTAACTTTTCCATACCCTATTACAACGATTAGACCAATGCAGATTCACTAGATACATGTATACCATTTCATGCTTAGATGATTTCTTTACAAGCAGCTATCCAATCTCAGATGGTATCATTTAATCTTGTTTGCAGATGTATCCAATGGAAGAGGCAATCATCCAACAAGAAGTAGGTCACTATGACCCACTATTAAATTTAAAGGTGCACTAACTTGGTTAAAGTTTACTGTCAAGCTATTATTTGGATTGGTTAAATGTTGAATTATTATGAAGTAGCTGTAAAGTCAGATTATCAAACTGACTTTTTTTGTTTTGTATGGCGTTTGTGATACGTCTGTTTGAGTTGTTTCTTGTCTGAAATCAGCAAGCGAGTTGGTACCAAACCTAGCAGCAATGATCCTTAGATGGTCCTCTTTCAGAATTGTGACCGATGAGCTGGGCCGCCATCCAGTATAGTTCAACATAGCACCCTATGGGATATTCATCTAAAAAATCTTCGTTTGATTTGTTTGTTTAGTTGGGGTTTTATGCCGTTTTCAGCACATTCGGTTTTTCATGGCGGCCAGTTTTTATTGGTGGAGGAAGCCGGAGAGAACCACTGACCTTTGGTAGAAAAACTGGCAATCCTTGTCAATTAAGATCAGAGTCGAACACTCCCCACCACAGGTGAGATTTGAACTCACAACATCAGTGTTGACAGGCTAGTGATCATTAGTAGTCATGAAGAACTACCTAGATCATTCAGCCACCAAGCCCCTCTTCTTGTATGAAACCTGTCAGCAAATTATAACCTAATTTTTCAAAACCAGTCGGCCAATTGGAACCCAACTTGACAGCAATATTCCAGACTGCAAACCAAAATGGACACAGTAAAACTATTCTGCCTGAGGTCTGCCAATGGTATCCAGGTGCGCCTCTAGATTTGTGATTGCCAGGAATGGTGATCATAATGTACTCATTCTAGAATGGTGATCCTGTTGTAGCCATTCTAGAATGGTGATCCTGTTGTAGTCGTTCTAGAATGGGGGTCATACATGCAGTCTTTCTGGAGTGGTGATCTGACTGTAGATTTAAGATTACCCCTGAATCTGTTATTAGAATAGTTACCACATTGTAGTGATACTTTATTGAAGATGAATCTGGATGTAGCGATACCGTCTTCGAGATCATTCTTTAATGGTGACTCTGCTGTAGTGATTCGATGTTGGGAATTATACCTTAAACCTGCTAGTTTTAATAGTCCCGGCTTAAACTTAAGATATCTTATAAACTTCATAAGATATCTTATATACTTTATGAGATATATTATATACTTTATAAGATATCTTATAAAAACTAGATTATATAAGATATGTTATATATTATATGAGATATCTTGAAGTTAGAATAAACAGTAAAACGGCTTGCCATACAGTTACGTTTTGTTAAGAAACACATTTGCATAATTGAACTAAAAAGATTAAACCCGTTTCACCTAAGTCACAGTTCAAACGTAGTTAATTTCTATTATAATAATCCTGGGTTAAAATGGTTAAGAAAGTTTAACAAATGGACGCAAATTTCCTATATTTACCATAAAGTCGTATTGCCGATCTCGATACATGAATCAATCTACTAGTATAACATGTATTATTTGAACAAACAAACAAACAAAAAATGGTTAAAAATTGTACTATAACGGATACATGTACAATGTACTTACTATTTGGTTATGACGTTAAAACTGTTTATATTGTTTTTTTTTATTGTAAATTTACATTTTGTTATATTATGTTTGACATAAGGAAAAGTATTAGGGATTTGAAACAAAAAATTGGTTATAAAACTGAAGGCTAAAAAAGACAGGATTGAATAACCCGAAATCAAATGAGTTATATCTTGAAAAAAAACAAAGGTCATGAATGCCTCTTAAAAATCCAGGGTTTAAGATCATTTCCTTACCACCCCCACTCTCTGCCCCCTCCCAATAAAATCTCCGTTAATTCTGGATGATAATATTTCAACTCCGTTAATTGATATTCTGTATAAATATTTATCGCTTGTCTTGGCTTTGTATTTAAACAAAATTACTGTTTTGTGTCTGGTTGAAGAAGCTGTTGACTAAAAATATATTTTTTGCACTTAGGTTAGATACTGCTTGTTTTTATGTATCCAACTGCTGTCATAAATATTTATTCTTGAAAAAGCGCAAATGAGTGTCTAATCAATAGCATAGCATCGAAATGGTCTCATTTGTTGTTGTTTGTATGTTTAACCGATTTTCCAACGGAGATATCCGGTTATTGGTTGTGGGATAAACGGTAGAAGAGCGGTTGGTCGGATCCAGACAGTTATGAAGGAAAATACGATTTCAATTAGACAGCTTCTTATCTTGTGCATGTGTTAATGTTAAGTCCAGAAATATCTTTGGTTTTTTTTATGCACTTATTATGATTTGTGAATCCGATTATTACGCTTAACCATGACTATTTCAACTTTGAAAAATGTCTCAAAAGAAAGATGAGAAAAGCTTAGACTAGAAGAAAACATTCGTTCATTCAAGGAACAACACTGCTTCAGATCTTGAGACATAATGCTTTTGCTTGAAAATCGTTGCATCCCTATAAGCCAATTTGATGCTTATGTTTACCATCTTCGGTGTAAAAGGATTAAGATCGGTTACTTTACATCCTAAATGTTTTGCTATTCTGTACAAGGTTTTGAAAGACTTCCTTACTTGAAAAGTGAAGTAACGGCTAAAATTGTATTTTCTTAATGAAAATGAAATATAGAAATATCTGCCTAGATTAAAGACAGCATGAGCTAGACATGTGAAAATATAAGGATATGGGCAAGCGTCAACGAAACAATCTCAAACAGGATTAAAGAAAGCAAAATATTACTTTTAGTGGTCGTCGTGTGAACTTAGCGAAACTGTCAACACCACGAGACATGCATAAAATTGCCCCAAAATTCTACAAAACAACCACAAATTCCCTAACCTGTAAGAAAATAACAATGGGTAAGTAAGATAGAGTCACTGAAAACACATAGCGTTTACCCCACCCTAGGTCTGTATAACGTTAACTTCACAATATACCACATCCTGAGTCAGTATAACGTTAACGTCACAATATACCCTATCCTGAGTCAGTATAACGTTAACGTCACAATACGACCATATATCCGCATGACAACGACTTTATAGTTACACTTGTGGTAACACTGTTTGCAGCAGCAGTAACGTTTTATTGCAATTTGTACAAAATGTATTACACCACGGAATCAGTAATTGTTCCAGATCTTCACCTGATGAAAAGAGAATTTGAGATGTATGTATAGTTATTCTTGTATAGCAATTTTGATTCTAATCTTGCATTGAAACAAATGATTTCAAATAAAGGTTGACAATGAGAAAAAAGTCTAAAAACTGTGTCCCAATAAACGTCGAGTATGAGTAAACTAATTTACCGATTGATTCATTTAAAGTTTAAAAGCAATCTGGAAACTGAGTGTATTCTTCGAAATAATGGAATGGTTTGCTTATAGGCATTTGGGTTGAAATTAAAAAAAACACACCTGTATAAAAAAGTAAGTATTTCCGTAGATCCCAATTAAAACCAAGTCATGACGGGGAAAATACGGTTCTTATCACTGTACATATGTGGACATGGAAATTTATGTTGATTGATAATGTACCCTAGGCTAGAACAGATCAGTAAATATATCTTTTGCCAAATTTTGGTATTTCCTGGAATTAATGGTTTTGCAACATTTATTTAAAAAGTATTCAGATTTCTTTCTTTTATCTTTGTCTTAAAACTTACATTTTTATAAACTTTTTTCTGGACAGGACTCTGTTATTTAGTGTGGGTTCTGTATGAATATATTTATTTTTGAAAGTTTGAAGTTTTACTTGGATTTTGTCACAGTGTCAAGAGAGTTTGGGTTAATTCCTCGTGTTTGAAGGCGATACGATAAAGTATGAACTATGACCTCCGTTCATCTCGGGATTCGGGAGATCGGGGGTCAACAGGTCAACAGTTACCAAAATCTCCGTTATTCTATGTAATCTTTTTATCTTCGATCCTTTTTAAAACTGAAAAAAATCATGCACGGAGGCTTTGCAAATGAGAGTTGAAACTAGGGGCCACAGCACGAAAATCTACCAAAATAAATGTTCCGTTCATCTCAAAAAGATTTTCAAAGAATACAACGCTATTGGGTACCTCCCATATTCAAAATCCTTCCATTAAGTCTGAAAATGAAATACATTTGACATTGTTTAGGTGTTAGCAAACTGCCATAATGATGAAAATTTCAGTCTGACTGTTAAAGGAGAGTGTGAAACATTGCCAGAATTATGGTAAAGAAGGCTCGCAGACTGCAAACATGTGACAGAATACTGATGTTTCTATTTGAATATACGCAATTTTTGCGTTTCAGTTCTATTTGGAGACTACTTTGCTGTGGTAGATAGCAGTGTGTAAAGAAAATATATATGGTTGCTTTTAGGACAGATAAGCTAAAAACACGACACAGAAGAGAAAGAATCCGCAAAAAAACAAAAGAAAGCCAAAACCAGACAACAACAAAAACTTAATCATTATATCAGTTCATCCAATTAAAGGTTATGTGGTAATAAACCGTTATCGTAATTGTCTCTTTTTTTCAGTATTGACAAAATGGAATCGTATAGTAGACTACTGGTGGAACATTCCAGATCACCAAGTCAGCTGGATAGCATGCCTATACCTTTGTTTGTGCTGAAAAAGATTTATGAAAAACAATACAAAATCAGATCAGCAGGTGTGTAAAATTGTATTGTATCATAAGAAACTTTATGTAAATATATATCATAAAAGTTTTTTGAAAATTTCTGTCAATGTTGATATCGTTTTAAAGTGACGTAATTTGGTATATATACTCTCTCAAAAAAGAAACGCAACATACAGAAAATAGGAAATTTACTTCATATATTATTTTCATAATTTATGATATAAATAATTTACACAGGAATGCAAAAATTGGCACACTTCTTGTTCATGAGTTCTTTTACCTTGGAATATCACAGTTTGTCACATATTGTCAATAAATCACTCATAAATTGTCAATATCTGGTATGTCCACCATTTGCTTGTAACACAGCCCCGACTCTTCTTGGCATAGATTGAATTAAACGCTGAGTTCGAACACGCGGTATCCTTTGCCACTCAAACTGAAGTGCCTGCTGTAATTGTTGCAGATTTTGCGGTGGTGGTTGTCGTTGGCGCACGCGCCGATCCACTTCATCCCACAAATGTTCAATTGGATTAAGATCGGGTGATCGTGACGGCCAACGGATCACACTGACATTCTGTTCTAAAAAGTCTACTGTTACACGTGCTGTATGTGGTCGGGCATTGTCGTGCTGAAAAATTTCTCTCCGAATGTCAATTACGGGCAATAAATGAGGTCGTAAAATTTCGTCTCTATACCTAACAGCGTTCAGATTGCCTTGGATATGTATCAGCTGTGTGTTTCTGGCATAAGAAATAGCGGCCCACATCATAACACTGCCTCCGCCAAAATTGTCTCTCTCCACAACACAGTTTTGCGCAAAACGTTCGTTTCGGCGCCTATACACACGTATGCGACCATCTCGCTTTTCCAGTTGAAAACGTGACTCATCGCTGAACCATACTCTTCTCCAGTTCTGTAAATTCCATGCACGAACTGTAGTACACCATCTAACCCTCGCTCGGCGGTGTTGGCGTCTCAGTGTTGCTCCAAAGTAAGGTCTTCTTGCCCTCAATCCATGAGAACGTAACCGATTGCGTACTGTCTGTGCTGATATACGGCGCAACCCAGGGACGTTTACAGCTGTTTCTGTTGCAGCAATAGTCCTATTCCGCAGATGGAAAAGTCTGATGTAACGATCTTGCGCCCTGGTTGTAACACGCGGGCGCCCTGAACGTGGCCGATCTGTCGTAGTACCAAGCTGCAGGTAGCGTCCCCAAAGGCGTGAAATTGTGCTACGATGAACATTGTACGTTACAGCAACAGCATTCTGTGATTCTCCGGCCTCTAGTCGTCCGATAGCGATATTCCGGGTAGCAGCGTCTAACCTTGGCATAGCGTCACCTCATCAGAATTTTATTTTACGAATGCATTCATGAAAAGAAATACCGGGTTTTTATACCGACTGACTGAGCTAAAAAATAACCCATGATTTGCACGTGAAAGTCGACCCAGTTTTTGGCAATGCGTAAATCGTAGGGTGTCCCAGATTGCGACCAAAGTCGTTTACGGGTGGATGAATTTAAATGATTGTACCTGGAAACTTTTTATGAAGGTGTAATTATGATCATGTGTACATATATTTTGATATTTATTGGTTATTTGTCCGGAAAAATAATATTTCAAAAAGATAATCTGATGTTGCGTTTCTTTTTTGAGAGAGTATATTTCTGTTTTTTTTTCTGACAATGTACAATAGTGGAAGCGTTTTTAAAACACGTGAATTATATCTTACCCTTCCAGAACACTTGATTTTTCCTCGTTCACTCCGTGTTACTAATCGACTTTATATCTGTTTGGCACATTCGTACGGGTCCAGTGTTTAAATCTTATTTGTATTTTAGGTTTTCCAGACATCTTGGACATTGCACGTTGCTTGGGCGACGTGGCTTGTGTGCTTCCCTAAATATCAACACTGAAAGAATCAGTTTAAATAGACCTAAAATCTTCAAGAATTTTACGTAAGTATTGGCTTTCATTTCTGACATATAATTTAAGAGGATGATTTTTTTTCGCACTGGTATGTGACCGAAATACCATTTACAAAACTGAAGTATACGTGTCATTTAATTAGCCACATGGAATGAAGGACATTATTAAGTGAAATGAGTGAAGACTAACTTAATATGATACATAGAAATTAAAGTTATGGATATTTACCCATACGAATAAATATTTATTCTTTGCATTTAAAAAATGCTCCGAGCAAGCTTTACTTGAGGATACATTTCAATTCTCTAAAAAGGTGAAATATACCAATCATTAGCCTTGAACGATTTTTTACAGGTTTGAAGGAACATTTCTATACTGCCAAAACAACGCAAGGTCTAATCTTCTTGACGACATTAGACAGCACATTGACATTATAAGTAAACTGGATAATAAGCTGAAGGTAAATAAAACGTGAATAACTTTTCCAGACATTAAGAAAATTCGATTGATCTGTTTGTTGATTGATTGAATGGTCTATGAGCTATTTATACCTTCCGTAATGCTAATCATGTGCCCCATCACCAAGAGGTCTACCGCTGATATGGAGAAGCCCAAATGTTAAAGTTGGAAGTCTAAAATGATATTAAAAATTAAAGAAAAAAGAAACTATATAACAGTAAAATTAAAATGCCAAACAACACACAACACACAACACACAACAAACAGGGACAGTCATTGTCACACTTATTTCAATGCAATGTAGCATTTTGTAAAACTATACTCCCTAGAGACATATGTATATCTGATACCATAACACTATACCGAGTGCAAATGATCGCTTGCAATAATTTAGACAATGGAAGGGGGGCAGTATGATGATTAGAGGATAGCTGGTTACATTTTTCTGGCTTCATGGTATAAATTTTCTTTCTCATTTCTTTTCTGGCTTTGAGAAACCTTTTATTGTTCCTTTTTCGTGCTTTTAACTTCATCAACTGTATTTTAAAATCAAAGTGCATAGCACTGGTAGGGTTAGGTTGCTAGCATTTGACTTTTATTTGTACAAACATTGCTGATGATTATTTCAATGCTTTTTGTTTGTACAATGTATTGCAAAATAGGTTTTGGTATTGAATTCTTTTTATTAACAGTATTATTTACAAGGAAATATATCAATTATGAAAGTTAACGAGCTCTGCGGAAAAAGTGTCTATTATATAATAATGTTCCTGTGGGTAGGTGACTGATTTTTTTTAAATTGACAGCATATGTATTGCTTTGGTTTCAAAATATACAGTGATTTTTTAAAACGTATATTTTCGCAACACAGTGTATCTGAGCTGAAGGTTCTACTACTCAACTTTACTGCGCATGTCTGTGGAAACAAGTCGTTTCGGCCATACTACCAGTTCGGCCATAGTCGTTTCGGCCATACTACCAGTTCGGCCATAGTCGTTTCGGCCATACTACCAGTTCGGCCATAGTCGTTTCGGCCATACTACCAGTTCGGCCATAGAATTAAAGTCGATTCGGCCATGGAATATTTATACGGAATCTAACAAATATTTAACAAGTTCTAAGCTCAAAATTTAAGTTTTATTTTATATATATAATAAATATTTGGAAATTAATCATGAAATTTCAGAATATTATTTATTTACTAGATGATTAATAATCAATATAAACCAGCTATTGTAGATCAATCGTAATTAATTGCAAGACAAATAAAATGTAATTATGTTCATTACTTCATGATAATTATCAATTATTTATTCTTTGATCTGACTATATCCTGCATTTTGTGATTGTTAAGCACACGAAATGGCTGCATATGGGTTATTTTTATCCAAGCTTGACCCAAGCTTACCACAAGATGATGCAATTAAACTTTTCTTGTTATGGAGAAAATTTTAAAACAACAATGAGACCATGAGAAAACTTTTTATATTTGCCGACATGCTTTATATAAAGGATTTGAAAATGTGAATTGTATTCATAAAAAAAAACTTTCCACATTGCCGTTTCCATGTGTATCCAATCTAATTAAAAACCGATCTCTCATCGCTCCCGTTTTCTGATATGTCGCGTGGGAGATCTAACGAAACCCGCTTTGAGGTCACATGTGAGTGACCTCGTAGGTGTGTCCTGTTCGACCAATGAAATTGCGGCTTACGCGATCTTGTAAGTTGATTACGAAGAAATCGTCAGTCCCCAGAATTCATAAACTTTTTTGATTGGCTTACTGATAGGAAGTCAACTCATTTGCATGTCATTATAAATTCATACGTTCCAGTTCACTCACATGTGACCTCAAAGCGGATTTCGTTAGATCTCCCACGCGACATATCAGAAAACGGGAGCGATGAGAGATCGGTTTTTTAATTAGATTGATGTGTATCTTGTAGCAAGCCAGTTCGTCCACGCCAGCATGCTCTTGAGTGCGAGTCTTGTTTCCGTTGGCAGCATCGGCTCTTGAGTATAAATTGATTCTTTGCAGAAGTTCAAGATGAGGTATATTGCATATTTTTTTTTTATGATTGATATTGTTTGACTATAGAAATTTTGCTTTGTGTACGCTACAGTTTACAGGTATTGTTAGTAATCAACAACGTGTGGCAGTAGCGTATTATCTCAATCACTTGATTGATCTTTCTTAATGGCTTCATTGCCTATAATTAATTATCAAAACATAACGCTTTTATTTATTGATTCATTCACTTAATAGTTTCAATGTTAAAGTTCACATTTTAGAAAATTAGAAAAGAAGAATTAAAAAAGTGCACATTATTAATAAAATAAATATTTTTTTCAGAACACTTCCAATAATGTAAATTAAATCTATTATATTATACCGCTGGGTTAAATTACAATCACTGTATAATAATTTTGAAGGTTGAACAAATCATATTTCCTGTGAAGTATGTTGTATTATTTCAATTATTACTTTTGTAGGCTGGCACAGACGTTTTAATGGTAAAGCAGCCCGCACCCAACTCCAATTCTACAGAATAGTGCCTGCATTCCAGAAGGAAGCCAAGACTGTCAACATCACCTACAGACTGGTCGGGGAACAGCAACTGACAAGATACCAGCGTGATACTTACAAGAAGATGCAAGGTCGCCTGGAGTCCCTGTGGGGGCAGTATGACAGCAAGTCCATCAGAACATCAGACTTCCTGCGTGCTGTGGGTAACCTTACTCGCCAGCAGTACCAAACCAAGAAGACCTACCAGACTCCGATGACAGTGGTTCCGATTCTGATGCTTAGTGAACATATCTTATATATATAATTATAGTGCAACTCACCTGTTATAGCGCTTTTTTTAACTTGTTGTTAATTATGTATTTGCTTGTTATCAACCTGATGATATAAATATATAAAGAGAATAAATAAAGTTGAAAACAATGATTGTGAGTGTTTCAAAACTTTTTTCTTCCCTACCAAGAATACCTCTCGTAAGAAACAACGATACTATTAAGTATATATTTCATTATAAAAAGTATGGCCGAAACGACTATGGCCGAATCGGTCTATGGACGAAACGGTATATGGACGAACTGGTTTATGGCCGAAACGTCTCGAAAGCCATGTCTGTACCTACATATGCACTAATCAATCAAAGAAAGCACGAGTCCGCTAACGTTTCTTGAATTATCACTCTAAATTGAATTTTTTTAAAAAGTCAAACGCATAATAATGATTTGATGAATTAAAATAAACAGAAATCAAAGGTCTTCAAGTTATTAAGGTTATATAAAAAGACAAAGTTTGGACAATTGTAGAAGGGGGTCATTTCTATTTACACTACATTGCGCATGTGCAGGTAGATCAGAACGTAAACATTCAAGCTTTCAATTAAAATAAACCCATTATACCTTCGATAATACAGTTTTCTAAATTAATGATAAACACAGTGTTTTTCAATCTTAATGTGCAAGTTGTCGGAATTTCAAATAACCTGTATGCAATTCTATCACTGACCAACAGGTTTGACAAAATGAAGTCACGATGATCAGGTCAAAAGGTTAATCAAATACACAAAAAGAACGTAAACATTCAAGCTTTCAATTAAAATAAACCCATTATACCTTCGATAATACCGTTTTCTAAATTAATGATAAACACAGTGTTTTTCAATCTTAATGTGCAAGTTGTCGGCATTTCAAATAACCTGTATGCAATTCTATCACTGACCAACAGGTTTGACAAAATGAAGTCACGATGATCAGGTCAAAAGGTTAATCAAATACACAAAATACCATCAGAATTACAAGAAGAATAAGCAAATAATGTGCAAAATATGTTCTGTATAAGTTAACAATCACGTTCACAACAAAAATGGAACTTACCTTTGAAATCTTTTGAAAATAAACCTGATTGTAATCCTTCCCAAAATATCCGTGCAAAATCCTTACGCCGATAGCATTGTACACTTTAAAAGGTGCGAATACTTTACACGGCTTTCAAAACAAAAAGGAAATCGTCAATAAAACACACATCTTTTATTAAATAACTGGACAATTACACTTCTCGGTGTGTTTCAGTTACATTTCTATTAAAAAACAACTGCACCAGCAACAACAAATATTAGGACTATTTTACCGCGGAATGTTTATTTTCTTATATGATATTCCAATATAAACATAGTCGTAATTCGAAAAATATGGAGGTTGCTTTGCGCATGTGTCATCTCAAAATCGAGATAAAAAGCTGCTTAACTAGCCTTGCTTAAGCTTCAATCCTAGATAAGCTTGCATATTTACTCATAAAAACATAGTTTCAAAAACTTCTGGTCCAACTTTTTCCACAAAACACCAGATTTCCAAAGTTTCCTTCATTGTCTAACCAAACGACCGACGGCATAAGGGTTTTGGTTGCTTAGCAACCTAACCCTAAAAAACAATGTGATATATTACAGGTGTATGTTGAGATTCACCACAAATTGGGATTATGTGAAGATAGACTTCGTGAGGCGCAAAACAAAATTTCTGGTAACAACAGCAGCATTATGTTAAAGATGCAGAATTATTTTTTTTCAAAAAGAGTACAACAAATGACAGACAAAGATAGAAAAGAGCATGACAGGTTGGAAGAATTGATAGCTAGAGCTGCTGACTACAAAGAAGACATCAAGAAGGTAATGAAAGATAAATATTATCATTTATCCCTAAATGTATTCGCGTACGAAAGCCCAGTCCACGACTCTAGACATCGGATATGCGTATTCAGTGGCTGGTAGATCCAGTTAAGTTAAAACATTATTATTTTATTTATTTATTTATTTTATATGTTTAGTTTTTATATAGATGAAATTTCATACAAAGTATTTATTAAATATAAACCTCACATGGATACTAATTTTCGTCATTTTGCAGATTGCGAAACAGATGGAAATCGATATATTAAGGAACATCACAGATAGAATCGGTACCATTCAGGACAATTTAAAGACAGTACTGAGCAACTGTGAGATAACTGATAGGTAAGTATATAAGAGGTTACATTTAAAATCATAATCATGGGTGTTTGAATGTATTTTGTCTTACTTTCTCATGCGCACATTTTTTATTTTATTTTTTTTAACCAAGAGCTTATTCAGAACATTAAACAGAAGGTCTAAAACAATTCAAGAAAAAACTCTGGAACGCCTTTTACCTAAAACATTGCCAATATGCCTACCTTTAAATTGTCCTACAAAATAGGACATCAAATGCGCTACAAAAATAGAATCAGAATGGAATTTGCCTCTCGTAAATCAGTATCCTGATATACTATTAAGAACAGTAGATATTATATAGTGTACTTTATTTGGTTTACACCTTTCTATAATTGTCTTTCAGAACCAAACCTGTAGAAGATGCCGTGGATTCGCTGTGTACATCAATAAACACTAAAGATTTCTACAATAATTTCAGCCAGCATTATAGCTATCCGGATGTAAAGGTATCGTAAGAATTGACCAGAATTAGTAATTTTTACTTTGTTGTGTGCGTTAATCATCAATTATGAGCCTGCTAATGCATAAATCATTACAGTTTCCAACTGTATCAGTATCTCATTCAACACACACATTCCAAAACTTTATTCTTCTTACACTCTGTTTTGAAGAAACACTGGCCTATATATAGAGCTACTGGCATGTCAATCTATATTCAGGCCAGAAATGGAACATTTAAACAGTAGATCTATATGTGTTTTATCAATATGCAATGTATTTTGCATCACGCATAAATAATTGAAAAGAAAAACTATTCTCGTTTATAATTTTTTGTTTCGATAGACATGTTGAAACGGAGCATTAATATCATTAATTCGGTATTTTTAATACATGTATATTTTTTTTCTTTATGTGCATCAAAATTTACATTGATATAAGCCTATTTATGCAGACGGTGATTGCTAATACATCTTTCTTTTGTAGGATCTTTTACTCGGATTAGGAAATCCAATGCACCTTCCAAAAGCCATCCTTAGAGACCCAGAAGTACCTTCAAGTTGTTTAGAAATTGATGATTTCCAGCACAACTCGGACACTTGTTGTAAGTTTACAAATAAAATCTTTGACACCGTTTAACATTTTAACCTACATGTGATAAAAAATCTACCGATTTTGCCTCGTCTTATAGATGTTATAATAGCTAAATCTAATGGAAAACCATGTTATCCTTCATAAAAACAAATTTCATTTAAATTGTATTATCTTGGATACGTAGTTTTTGCAATAAAATGTAAAAATGAACTCAAACATAGACAAGTATGTTTGGAATACATGAAGTTGCTGTAGGCTTTTTAAAGCGCGAAGTGGAATTTACATGGAAGTCAAAACAAAAGTTTGAAATATTCGTGTCCCGTTTAAATTGTTCAAAATTTTCTTAATTGATAAAATACGACGAATCGTAGCCATTTTAATAAAGTGCAAAATAAAATAATTCATGTGTAAACTGAAGAAACGCATATCCATTCTTAGCAACATTTTAACATGGCCACCGAACAACAGCTTAATATTCTCATTGGTGCAAACCATCGCACTTCAGATTTCCGTCGCATCTCCAAATCTAGACGCATACTCTGGTAGTTTCAAAGTTCTCGTGTGCTTACGGAGATGGTCTTTGTCTACCCTGGTGAATTCTTTGTAAAAGCATACTTTTTGTAAATCGTGGTAGGTAACCTCTATGCACCAGCATGTTATTCTACAGTTATTTTGATGCCCAGTGTCATAACATGGTTTTTCTATAATGTGTATATAACATCTACTTGCACGTATTTAACCCTCACTTTTTGTCTTGATCAGTGGTCATTAGCCTTTATGAAATGTTGCCAGAAAATAGAAGAAAATAGTTCAGAACAACACATTACTCACGCGATCTCGTGATCTCCAATAATGGTCAACGCCGACCTTTAACACTGAGGCATAAGAATATTAATCTTAGGGAGTGAAGCATTTTCATTTATTTTATAAATACTTCACGTTTTCCATTCTTGATAGTCAATTTTTAATTCAAAATATTAAGGAAACTTTGTATGAATTTCATTTTTTAAAAATTAACTTTAAAATGTGTAATATTAGTATCAAATCAGCAATCATAATTAATAATTTGGTTACCCCTCATACTTCAAAATGGTTATAGTCCAACGGAACGTGTGACCTTTTTCGGACATCGAGTTTGCAGAGGTACGAAGATCAGAGTCGTATAAAAAGGAGACGTAATGCAGCTTGGGCACATTTCGTCCTCCTCATTTTGGATTTTTACTTTTCTTTAAAACAGCTTGTGCATATTCTGGGAAGGATTGAATTCCTTAACTGTGTTGAGAGAGTTGTGTTGCGTTGAGCAAGGAGTACAATTCTCGGTACCTGTTCCCCATACTTGTAGCCAGCACACACACATATACAACAGTATCATCACTGGCTAAAAATAAGACCAAAAGCTCAGCGTAACAGGTGGTGGACAAATCCGATTGGAACTTAGGAGGAACGGCACAGACTGATGTCCTTATTTAAAAACTCGTCTCAAGGTGAGTTTGGCTTTGGTTTGCAATATACACCACGCAACCCGGGATCCCATTCATCACCTAGATTTGAAAGATTAAGATCATTCTTACGACAAATACCAGTTTCGGAAAGAGAATCATCTAGCAATCCTTCCCAACCTTTTTCGACTCACAAAACCCCAGATAATTTTGAAGACACTGGTGTAAGAGACAGAAATTTAATCCATTTAAGTGATAACAAGGCACCAGATCATATAGAACCAGATTTTGACGAAAGTGACCCAGAAATTCACTTCAAAAACTCAGAGGAAAGTCATTCACAGGAAACTCATACTTTAAATGACACTATCCGTTATATTCCACGTAGAAAAAGTTTTGATGATGTTCAGAATAGTGGGTCTAGTAGCTTCCCAACATCAGTGAGAAACTCAGAGAACACACAAGGTCCAACAGAATCAAGAACAGTAACATTTAACAACCCTGCTGTATCATTGCATGCATCTTCAAATAGACAATCTAATATTAATTTTAAGATGGCTTCTGTAATTAAGTTAGATAAGTTTAAGGGTGACGGCTCACAAAATCCTAAAACTTGGTGGACACAATTTGAACAATGGCTTGATTTATATGAAATTCCTCGTCAGAAAATTGTAAACATTATTCCTTTTCAATTTGAACAGCATGCCAAAATTTGGTATGAAACTTTGCAGCCTAATGTAACTACTGACTTACAAGCATTTAAAACGGCTTTTCAAAAACGATTTATAGAAGATGAAAACGTTTTTGATCTATCTGTATTACAAATTCACCAGGGGTCCACTGAAAAAGTCTTGGATTATTTGAGCCGTCTATTTACTATTACTAATAATAAGACCATCCCAGAACAAGTATTATTAGCAGTTGGTGTCAATGGTTTGAAGCATGATATCAAACGCATTGTAATGAATAAAGAACCCAAGAATATAGAGGAACTTCGGCACGCGGCAATTTTAGCGGAAAAGACGGTATCGGCTACTGTTAACGCTACGCAGACGGCGTATGAAACCGTACTGTCGGAAATTCAATCTCTCAAGTTGCAGCTAACGACAGCCAACGCTAACGCGACGCAAATGCAAAATCCATCGCAGACTCAGGTTACGGCTTCAAATTTGCAAGGGGATTATGATTTTAATTATCACTCAGCAGCAACTCACACAGGGTATCAGCCTGGGGATTCCCCATATAATGAATATTACTCTTACCATCCACAGGGCTCGGGTAATCCCTACATACCACCTGCTCATTATGCTCCTAGATTTCAGGATGGTCCACGCTTTCGTGCGCCAAATCAGTCTTTTCAGAATTTCAACCCTAGACCCCCACTGCAAAACTTTAGAAATAGGCCATATATGGGACCCCCAAATCGTGCAAAATTTCGCCCTGCGACACTTCAGGGAGACCAAACTGTTCCGTCATCAAGATGTATGTTTTGCAACAATGATTTTCATACACGAAACATTTGCCCTGCACGAAATAGTACTTGTCATAATTGTAACAGAATTGGACATTTTTCTAGGGCTTGTCTACAAGGCAAAAAGTCTACCCAATAGGGACTCGTGCTCACTCGAGACACTGTCAAGAGTGAGCAGACCTCCAAGTCCAAAATTTCATCTACAAACATTCCAGGTTGTATGAATATGGTCGCAATTCAATTGGGTTCTCAAACCACAAGAAGTTTGGCAGATACGGGGTCTGAAATCACATGTTTAAGTGAAAAATTCTTTAGAACAACTGATTATGGAAAATCAGAGCTACAAAGGTCTCACATTAAGAGCATTGTCGGAGTTGGGGGTTCTATTCACAAAGTCATAGGAAGTCTTGTGATTCCAGTCAAACTAGGGGGAGTTGTCTTCAATCATAGGTTTTATATTATTCCAGACTGTGGTTATACTGCCATTCTTGGCATGGATTTCTTTCAAGCCCATGATGTCTCTCTAAACTTAGCAGAACGAACAATGACCTTACAAAATGGCAAAGTTAAAATTCCTTTATTGTCAAAGGAAAGAGGTTATGCTAGGATATCCCAAATAACAACTATACCTCCTAAATCAACTGTTTTGGTAGGAGTAAAAATGTCTAATATCCTTGAAAATTCTGTAGTTTTGTTACAACCAATAGCTAAGATTTTAGGAAGACAAAATTTGATTACAGCAAATTGCATTGTTCAAAAATCAAAAGACTTATCTTACATCAACATAGCTAACAAATCTGATCAGGATGTGCAGCTTAACAAAGGACTTATCATTGCTAAGGTTAACGAAGTGAATCAGGAATGCATTCAGCCTCTTGATTTAAAAGAATTTAAACCCAAATCAGAAATTAATAGCAGTCAAACTAATGCAAAAGACAATTCTCCTCTTGTTCATAATCTTGAATCCTCAATATTGAATGCTGAACAAAAAGCACGCTTTCGTGCATTTTTAAATGATAATAGAGATGTTTTTGCGGCAAATTTAGGCGAACTAGGGCATACTGACATTTTACAACATGAAATAGATACGGGGATGAATTCGCCAATAAGATGTAGACCTTATAGGGTGCCACCACATTTACGGGTTGAAATTGAGAAACAATTAGATGATTTATTACAACATGGTATTATAGAAGAAAGTACCTCTTATTATGCAAGCCCAATTTTATTAGTTCCCAAGAAATCTGATGGTTCTGATAAAACATCTTATCGGCTATGCATTGATTACAGACGTTTAAACAATCATACAATTCCAAAATTTTATGGTCCTCCCCGTCTTGAAGACATTTTAGATGCAATTGCTGGCTCAAAGCCAACCATATATAGTTGTTTGGACCTTTTTAGTGGATACTATCAAATTTCTATGCATGAAAACTCCAAACATAAAACGGCATTTGTCACGGGGGATAGACATTTTCAATTCAAAAGGTTGCCATTTGGTTTACAGGGGTCACCAGCAACATTTCAGTGTTTGATGGCTGAAGTTTTGAAAGGGTTAACATGGAAGTTTTGTTCTGTTTATGTTGATGATGTGATTGTATGGTCCAGAAATTTTGAAGAACATCTTCAGCATTTGTCAACTATATTTCAAAGACTCAGGCAGGCAAATTTAAAATTGAAGCCCAGTAAATGTACATTTGCAACTTCCAAAGTCCTTTATTTGGGTCACATTATTTCGGATAAAGGGGTAGAAGTTGACCCATCAAAAACTGAAGCTGTAAAGTCATTCCCAGAGCCTAATAACCAACATGACGTCAGAAGTTTCTTGGGGTTATGTAATTATTATAGGAAGTTTGTCCATAATTATTCGAAAATAGCAGCCCCACTGAACAGATTATTAGGCAAAGATGTCAAATTTAAATGGACCATAGATTGTCAAGAAGCATTTGACCATTTAAAGGAAAAGTTAATTAAACCTCCAATCTTAGCAATGCCAGATACGTCACAGTCGTTTAGACTTACAACTGACGCATCGGGAGTTGCTATAGGATATATGTTGTCACAAGTAGGGAATGACGGCAGAGAAAGGGCAATAGCATATGGTGGTAGGTCTTTAAAACCTTGTGAGAAACACTATAGTATAACCGAACTTGAATGCCTTGCGGTTGTTGAAGGTGTAGCTCATTTTCATGTTTATTTGGCTCATCAAAAATTTGTTATCTGCACAGATCATAAGGCATTGACCTGGTTACAAACTTTTAAGCATACTAATAATCGGCTAATCCGTTGGTCAATCAAAATGCAACATTATGATTATGAAATTGTTCACTGCAAAGGAAAAGACCAACCGGTTGATTGTTTATCTCGCCGACAATATGACAGTGATGAGAAAAACATTCTTAGTACTGTTGAATGCAATTCTACAGATACATTAACTGAAGTAGAATTTTTCTACACAGATCTGACAGCTAATGTAGCAGAGGTTAATGAGATAACAGGTGATCAACCGGAGGGCAATCAATTCAATTTTGATTCTGAAGAGATGATCAATTCACAAAAAGAATGCCCCTATTTTAAGCATATCTATGCATATTTGGATGAGGGAATATTGCCGGAGGATAAAAAGTTAGCCCACAAAATTCCTTTTGAGGCAAATCAGTTTATATTGCTCAACAATGTTCTTTATCATTTATTTCAACCCAGAAGGAAAAGTAAAGTCTCAGACATGGAACTTATCAAACAGTTAGCTGTTCCTCAGTCTTTTAGAGATGACATTTTAGTAGCCTATCATGATACTGGGTTAACTCATATGGGGGTACAGCGTACATTTTTGGCAATCCGACAGAAATATTTTTGGCCAAGAATGTATCAAAACATTTATGACTATGTAACTAGCTGTTCAATTTGTCAGAGGACCAAGCGAAATGCCCACCCTCAAAAAGCTCCTTTGCATCCATTGCCGATCCAAGACACGTTTTCTAGATGGCATATGGACATTTTGGGTGGTTTACCAAAAACAAAAGAGGGTTATCAGTACATTCTCTTAATGATTGATTCTTTCTCTCATTGGTGTGAAGCTGTGCCCTTAAGAACTCAAGAAGCTACAGAAGTAGCTCAAGCATTGTATAAAGAGGTGTTCTCCAGATATGGAGCCCCAAAATTTCTGTTGAGTGACAGAGGACAGTGCTTTGTTTCAAAAGTTGTCTCGGCTCTGTGTGAAATTTTTGAAGTTAAACGCCTTCGAACTAGTAGTTATCATCCCAAAACTAATGGGGTATGTGAGAGACAAAATAGTACACTAGCACAGTGTATCAGAGCATATTGTCATGAAAAACAAGATAAATGGGATCAAATACTCCCAAGTGTTATGATGGCTTTCCGTATGGCACCGGGGTCACAAACCACAGGGTATTCCCCATTCTATGTTCTTTATGGCAAGGAAATGACACTGCCAATTGACGTATCATTATTACCAGGTGAAGTCATGGATAAAGCTCCGAAAGCTTTTGTTGACGACTTGGTGGAACGCGTAAAAATTGTTCGTGAGGTAGCAAAAGAAAATTTAGAGAAAGCACATGAGGCCATGAAAACTCGGTATGATCAAACTGCAGAAAATCCCGATTTTTCAATTGGTCAGCATGTTTTGCTCAAAGTTACACACTTGGCCCCAGGCCATAAAAAGAAATTGGAAGTCAAATGGATAGGTCCATATTATATTGTCGAAAAAGGACCGCATCATACCTATAAGCTGCGAGATTGTGAGACTCATAAAACAATGAAGTCTCCAGTCCATGCTAATAGGCTAAAAGCGTATAAGGACCCCAGAGACTTTCGTCCTCCTCCAGACCAGCACGAGTCTGATGAGGAACTTGATAACAATGATGAAACTCATTCACGAGAAGATAATGATACACATATAGACAGAGATCTTGAAAATAATAATGAAACAGACCCTCAAAGTGGTGATCTAGAAAACTCTCAAACCCATAATGAATGGTTTGCGGTTAAGAAATTACTCAAGACAAAATGGGTATCAGGAAAACGTCATTATTTAGTACAATGGGCCGATGGGTCACAACATACATGGGAACCGTCTGACAATGTATCGGAAAAATTAAAACAAGATTTCCATGCTTCATTAACGAGAAAACGTAAACGAAAACGTAGAGCTTAGGCAAACTCTCAGTTAATACGATATCGGGGTGGATGCTTATATCATGCCTTGTGCTTAGCCTTACCTATAACATATCTTCTTTGTTTCTTTACATCTTTCTATAAGAGTGCACTCGAATTCTTCTTTACATATCTCCTTTATATCGTTGTAGGTATGGTTAGGCAAAAGCAAGCACACATGTATTTAGAAATTCTTCTCCTGATTTTCGTATTGATGGTTTGCAATGCTGATGAACAGAGACTTAATTATGGTGTAATATTTCAACGGCAGAGTAGTATACAATTTGCCTCACAATCGTGGTTACACACGTTTAAAATCCCTCTTCCTACAGACGTCAGTATTCCGCCATTGCCATATTGTGGTGAAAATACAGAATGTGGGGCTTCGAACAATGTAATAATGCAAATAAACAGTATAAGACGAAGAGTGTATAACAAACTTGATGAAACTTTAAAAATCATAAATAAATTAATCCCAGAATCACACACTTCAACAAGGTCAAATTCAAAACGCAGCTTGCTTCCTTTTGTAGGAAGCTTGTCAAAATCATTATTTGGAGTTGCTACTACTGATGACCTTAATGTGCTGAAATCGCACATCAATAAATTAACACTTCAGTCCAATAAAATCATACGAGTATTAGCAAAACATGGGGGAGACTTTTCATCCTATGTGACTCAGTTGGATACAAGAGTTCAAGATGTGTTTGAAGGTGTTAGGAATAATGCACTTGCAGCACGCCTTTTAGAATCCGAAATCAATAATGTCAGTATTGCTTTGTCCCAACGATTAGACACAGCATTGGCACTTTATAACGATCAACTTGGTAAATCGACAATCCTTGAGCATTATCTGGATACATTATTGTCCGCGGTGTCGCAACTGGTCACTGGCCAATTTTCGCCTATGCTTGTAAACCCTAACAAAATTTCCCATACCATTAATTTTGTCCACAATTATTTGAAACGATCTTCAGCTTCTTACGGTGTTGTAAATAAGCCACCTCAATTTTATTACCGTTTTGGCGAATTTCTTCTGAGTAGGCAAAATTCCTCTTTGTTTATATCACTCAAGATACCTTTGACACCTCAAAGTTATCCATTGAGATCATACAAGATCTTAACATTTCCGGTTCCAGTCAATGATACTTCCTCACATAGTACACAACTCCTTAATTTGCCAGATTATTTTGTAGTTTCTTCTGATCATACATTTTACACAATATTATCTGAAATTTCTATGTCTTATTGTGTAGGCAAATCGCCATCCATTTGTCCATACAGACCGGTTATTAGGTCAATGACTGATTCTTCTTGTGTACCTCAACTCTTTCTTAATGATAAAGAGGGAATTAAGGCTAATTGTGATTTCCGTTTTTTATCAGATAACCTAAAACCACACATAATAGATATAGCACCCTCACAAATTCTTGTATACAATATATCTGAACTTGATATGACTTGCAAAGGAACGATGAAACGCATCCCAGGTTGTAATTTTTGCATGAAAAACATCCCATGTCATTGTGATGTACATGCTCACCACATGCGATTTGATGGTCATTTAACAATGTGCAAACGTGATCAGGAAGAAAATGATAAAGTAGAAACATTGCACCCATTGAACTTGGCATTACTCCAACAATTCTTTAATTCATCCCGTTTGTCTGAAATTTTGGGAAATACATCTTTCTCCACCCCAGTGAGTGTTAAAATTCCATCTTTTAAATTATATGAACACAAGATGTCACAAATATTTGCTGATGATGAGAAAAATACACTTAGTCTGAAGAAAATGGCAAAACGAGCAAAGAAAGATCAGGTGATCTTCTCTAATTTGGCAGAATCATTAGTGGATGGTGAAATTGAAATTGAAGATACTAGTTTTTTCAGTACAACTAATATCCTATCAGTCATAGCCTTGATTTTTAGTGGATGTAATACTTTGGCCTTAGTTTGGATTATTTATAAAGTCAGAACATTATTTGCAGCCTTAGTAATGCTTAGAAATGTAAAAATGGTTACGTCACTATCCTTTGAATACACGGTTCCAACAACTCCAATACCCCCTTCTTTGTTAGAAAAAATAAGTCAAACACTCAAATGGGACCACGCTTTATTTGTTTTATCACTACTCACACTGGGATGTTCTCTCACGGTTTTGTATAAGATATATAACAGGCGCTCATCGTACACAAGGATTTGTCTTGAAATTTCAACCGGCATACAGTGTGAAGTCATTGAGTTCATGGGTCTACCCCTTTGCCCTTCCTTTTTGACTATTCAATATCCGGATATGATCAACGAGATAATTGTTCAAGGAAAGTTCGTTCCGCGGCTCACGGTGAAATGGCCTAATTTTCGGATAATCAATAAATTGTCTCAAAAATCAATGGAAGTCTTAACCGCGGTACGAATCTCACCATTAAAAGCGTTGAAATTAAGAAAAATGTTGAATCAACAGTACTGCGCGCAGGTTATAATCATTCATCATAACATTATTCACCCGATTCAAGCCATTGAACCAACAGCTCCAACTGAAGCATTGATTAAGCCCCCTGTTTATCAGTTTTGATATTATTAAAAACAAAACTGGATTTATTAATATGTAATAATTGTGTATAAATCTTGTATATATATTATTTATGGAATGTTAATTGTTCTTTTTACTATATTTCAGAAATAATTTGTTAAAAACAAAAAGCCAATTGTAAACTCGCCAGTTTTAACTGAACATCTGCTAAATTAATGTAAGTTTAAAAAAAAAAAAAAAAAGGAAAAGACAATGGATAATTACGTTTCAAATATTCAGTATTCTATTTACAATCAAGACGCACAGAGTAAAGTTAGCTCAAAACAACATGTTCACAAAGAACTTGTACAATGTTTACAACTTTGTAATGAAATCTGTTAGGATAGTGAAATCATAAAGCCTAGTATAGTAAAATTATATTGACAATTCATAGCAGAATGAGCTAACTTGAATCAAATATCATTCTCGGAATCTTTAGATGATTTTCAGTAATTTATTTTACTACATAGAGTTTTATTTTTTTGTTTTATTTCAGACACCATCTACGTTCGTCATTATGGAATTAACCTGCCAGTTTAACGAGTGTAACCTCCTTTTGAGTGCTAAAGATACTAACTTTATATCTATGTGTCCCACCCTACAAGCTGTATTTAGATTTAACCAATTCTATATTAACTTATCTGATTTTAGTCTAGAAGCTTTTTCAAAATTAAAAGCCAAAATTCTCAATAATGCACCTATTTCTTTAGATTTACCCTTAATAGTCAATATTATAGAATTATCTTCATTTTTAAATATTTCGGTAGATGATTTACAATATCATTTGCCTCAATTACCTGTTGATCCTTTTAATGCACGTTCCTATTTACCTATAATTCATCGCTTATTAACCAGGGGATACCAACCAATTGCACAAAAACTAATTGTGTCTGCAAGACTTCCTTTATTTTTTTTGGATGATTCCACGATTTCTTATTCTAAATTTAAACGCATGTACAGAAATTCCTACTGTTTGGCTCAGTGGAAATATAGAGTACTGGCAGCATGTCAATGTCCAAAATGCATTGATGACAGATATGAACGTAGATGGTTCAATTACCACGATAATAATAGCTATCATCCGATGTTCCCAAATACATGGCGAGGAAACTGGTTACCCAAAAACTAAAGATTGAAGGTACACGCAGTGACAATCACTCGGATACCAAAATTTTGTTACAGTAACTTGCATCGGTGAACACGACGATAATCGTCTGTATACCAGCAATACAAGACTTGGCTTGTGAATTGATATTGATAACTCTATGTTTATATAATCATTATATCTATGTTATTTATATAATCCTGAATCCTGAATTATGTATTTATCATTTATTTCAGTATGGCCGGAATGAACGAACTCCATTCAAATTCTTTAAAGAAATACAATATACATGATGAAATTAAACAAATAGGACAGTTTGATGTCTGCCGTCGCCGTTTGGACCCGGAAGATCATTGTATTGATCCCAAAATATTAAAACAATTTTATATTCAAAACCTTAACCTGGCTGATTTTGGTTTAAAGCCACGTGTCCCCTTATTCACAAAAATAACTCGAGACGTGCTCACTTTATATGGACATTTATTGGCCGTTTATTTATGTGCATATGGAAGAAAAGTTCGTATCCATCGATAAAAAAAAAAAAAAAAAAAAAAAAAAAAATTAATATACTGATGTGTTGTTGTTTTCTTTCACTGTGTTATCTTCATTATATTTATGTTTCAGATTATAATGGATGAGTTTGCCAGAATCATGCAATTTAGACAAAATATGCATAAAGAACTAAAATTTTTGACAAAATTTCAGCCTATTAATCCATTTAAAAAGGAAGCAAAAGTTAAAACGGAAATGATGAATGATTTAAATACATGTTTTGAATGTTTATCTAGAATTTTAATGAAAGATATTGATGAGCTTGTAAACATCTCTCCATCTCAATTAAAATGGATTGATTTACTTATAAATTCTATGTAGTATAGATACTTTCTAATCATTTGTGTATCTTTTGTCTTGGTTGTTGAAATTTTTTTTGCTGGCAAAAGTGACTCTGCACCTCGTACGTCTCTGATCTTTAACCTCGTGGAACTCGGTCTGGTGGACAAGGGGGACCTGTCATAACATGGTTTTTCTATAATGTGTATATAACATCTACTTGCACGTATTTAACCCTCACTTTTTGTCTTGATCAGTGGTCATTAGCCTTTATGAAATGTTGCCAGAAAATAGAAGAAAATAGTTCAGAACAACACATTACTCACGCGATCTCGTGATCTCCAATAATGGTCAACGCCGACCTTTAACACTGAGGCATAAGAATATTAATCTTAGGGAGTGAAGCATTTTCATTTATTTTATAAATACTTCACGTTTTCCATTCTTGATAGTCAATTTTTAATTCAAAATATTAAGGAAACTTTGTATGAATTTCATTTTTTAAAAATTAACTTTAAAATGTGTAATATTAGTATCAAATCAGCAATCATAATTAATAATTTGGTTACCCCTCATACTTCAAAATGGTTATAGTCCAACGGAACGTGTGACCTTTTTCGGACATCGAGTTTGCAGAGGTACGAAGATCAGAGTCGTATAAAAAGGAGACGTAATGCAGCTTGGGCACATTTCGTCCTCCTCATTTTGGATTTTTACTTTTCTTTAAAACAGCTTGTGCATATTCTGGGAAGGATTGAATTCCTTAACTGTGTTGAGAGAGTTGTGTTGCGTTGAGCAAGGAGTACAATTCTCGGTACCTGTTCCCCATACTTGTAGCCAGCACACACACATATACAACAGTATCATCACTGGCTAAAAATAAGACCAAAAGCTCAGCGTAACACCCAGGTCTAGACCTTTGAATGGAATTATAAACAATGAGCAAGGTAATAAAGCAATAAACACTCAAAGACACCAATTTTGATACACCAGTGTGCATTTTTATAAATCATATCTCTCAGGTCAGTAATAATTCATTGAGGCGAGACGTGTGGAAAGCCGAAACGGTAACTTATCAGGACTAAATATACTAAAGTGACAATAACATAACATTTCATATTTGTCAGATTTTGTTTTTACCTGGTGTAATATTTTGCACCATGTATGATGATATTTTAAGGTTGAATATTCAGCACGCAATAAGAGCTATTGGAAATAACGATTATTGAAATAAAATTTTTTAATATAATATATACTCCTATTTCCACGTGATAATTCTTCGTGTGAGTACTTGAAACGAAATAAATCAGAGTTGTGTCTTTTTAGGTTTCTTAACATTTATTCTTATTTACAGTGAATTTGCCACTTGTTTTTAATTTAAATTTTAGTAGAAGTTAACAAAGAAAAAACGTCCAAAAAACTACAGTTCTGTTCTATATATCTGTAGGTTGTGAAGCACATAGTGTAGTGAATGAGTTTTATATATGATTATAATAAAATTCCCCAACTGGTTTTTTTTCTGTTTTAGAAATGCGGGTGAAATGCAAATTATGGCTGATGGCGAAATCTGTTGGCTTCTGTTGGTACAGAGAAAACGCTTATACCAGAAAAACTTGGGGACTTATAAAAGCACGTCGATAAGAAATATTATTCACATTATAACTTATTATTTATTTTTATTATATTAAAAACTTATTTTATTACAACAAGTATAAGTTATTTATTTGTTTGAACCATGGAAAGTATCTGAATATAAACTGGTATGAATTTATATATATCCATTGAAGATCAGAACTAATGAAATAGACACTTCAGGGGTTGAGGTCAGCAAACTGGAACCTTGTTGCGGTAAAAGTTCAATTCTTCTCGACACGAAAAAGGGATGTGGTGGATTTCTTTTTTACATACAATCCTAAAGGTACATGACAAAAATACAAGCAACGAAACAACGTTTCTATTATTATTCTTCGGCTTAGCGTCACTACGAGGCTGTCAAGATAATTTATCGGATAACATGGCAGTAAAAACCGTAAGAATTTGGAAATCAATCGATGGGGTGTGCAAGATTATAGATAAATATTCTGTCAGAGAAAATGATGTACATTTCTCAGTTCAATCAACTGTAAAATCTAACCTTGAGCATACACTTGAATAGGCGAAAAGTAATTCACTGTAATGTGAACACATTGATTCTCGAGTTTCTACTTGTATGAGTAGGGTCTGGGGCTATGGTCAATCGTTATTCGTAAATACTTAGACAACGCTTGAGAAAAAAACAAACACTAGAACCACAACAAAGAAAACCTGGGGGGGGGGGGGTCTTGGTGTCTTGGGAGGGGAAAGTACTGAATTTTCCACTTTAATTGATCCTCCATGTTGTTTAAAGTTGTTTATTTATTTAGTTTGGCTTTTTTATAGTTTCGATCTATCCTATTTCTTAATTGCGAATACTAGTAGGCCTACGTTATTTCAATATTTATTTTGTTACCTCTGGTCCTCTTTGGGAGTTTCAGAATATAGCGCCTGGATGTTGACACGTATACTATACCATATTTAATCTAAAGACACGGAAAACATCATTTTAGAGTGATTATTTAATCGCTCGTCATGAATTTGATTACCAGAGAAAACGTGCAATGTGATTACCAAAGTAAATGGTTATAGTGATTATGCGAATACTTACCATATTTAACATGTTTAAGAAGGTTATTATGTTATTCTATAAATGGTGGTCTGTAGCTAGGATTGTGTTCATGTACACGCTGAACGTGCGTTTCTATAAATTATACCTGTCTATTCAGCAATAATCGAGTTCAAAAGTGTCGGAAGACAAATTCATTCCCATCTCAATTACTGCCGAGCATTATATTAAATCCAAAATGACAATCGTTTTTTTTTTTGATAAAGTTAAACGTGGTGATCGATGCATGATATTGTCCGCTCAGATTGTCGCGTTAAACATCTGCCCATAATCCCAAGTAAACCACTGCTTTGTGAAATGACTTGAAGTTTCCATACTTTTCAATTTTGGGAGGGGGGCAAAGATAGTAGAAAAACATGAAATTCGATGAAATCATGAAACAATTAAAATATTATGGTTCATGAAACAATTTAATGTAATGGTATTAATATGCGGGAGGGGTTAGCTATAGTTCGTCAGCGGTGTATATCATGTATATACTAATAGTTACTTATGCAGAGGGCATTATCATGAAATATAGATTGCCCAATGGACGGTAGTATTGACAGAAACACCGATAATGCCCGAGCCGCAGGCTCTATAAAAGAAGCGAAAAAATGTATAAACAAGTCAAAGAAAAGTCCTGGACCTAATCTTATACTAAATAAGTTAATTAAATATAGTCCAATAGTTGCATGTAAATCTCTTGTTAAATTATTCAATTTAATCCTAGACACTGGTAAATATCCAGAAATTTGGATAAAATCATTTATAATACTAATCTTTAAATCTTGAGATCATTCAGATTTAAATAACTATAAATAGATTTCCCTCCAAAACTCAATAACCAAACTCTTCAGTTCATTATTAAATGAAAGACTAAATAGTCATTATGAAAACATATTTGCAAACCAACAATTTGGTTTCAGCACAACCACAGAACTACAGATAGTATTTTTATATTGCAGACTTTGATAACTAAATATCTCAACAAGGGTAAACAAAATATTAACCCTTGTTTTGTAGACCTTAGAAAGGCGTTTGATTCTCTGTTGCACAATGGATTAATTTATAAATTATGAAAAATGTTGTTGGTTGCAAATTTTATGAAGTTATTGACAACATGTATAGATCATGTCAGTCTGTAATCAAAATTGAAAATCAGTACTCCCATTTTTTCAAGAGAGGGGTAAAACAAGGGGACAGATTGGGCCCTACTCTTTTTAATTGCTTCATCAATTATCTACATGATACCTTCGATAGTACATGTGATCCACTGATGCTAGAAGAATCTTATATATCTAGCTTAAGTTTTGCAGATGATCATGTTCTAGTGTCAAGCACACAAAGAGGTCTTCAAACTGCTTTAGACAAATTAGAAACATATTGCAATAATTGGCAATTAACTGTAATTGTTGCAAAAACTAAAGTATTGGCGTTTCAAAACAGATATAAGAATTCTCCACCCCTATTCTATAAAAGATAATTAATAAAGGAAACTAAAGAATATAATTTTTTTAGGAAATATAATAGATTTTAAAGGTATTTTTAAAAGATCTATACAGGAGTTGTCAAAGAAAGGCTTAAAGACTCTTTATGCTCTTAGAAATCGTTTTTCAAACTTTCAATCTCTTCCTGTTAATTTGTCATGTAAACTTTTTGATATTTTGATAAGACCAATTCTATTATATAACTGTGAAGTTTGGTTTATGGAGAATTATCTTCCCATAGATAGAGCCAACAGAAATGGAAATGTCTGTGATACTTTAACTCTGGCGGATAAGTCTTCATATGAAAAACTACATAACAGATATTGTAAATCCATCTAAGGACTGAAGAAAACAGCATGCAATATGGCTTCCAAAACTGAACTTGGAATGTTCCCTATTGAATCTTTTATTAAAATTCAATTGATGAAGTATTTTTGTAGACTTAATTCTGACAAAATTAATCCTTTGCTGAAAGATGCATATCATGTAAACAAAAATTTAGATAATGAAGGCATGTATACCTGGTATATGCATGCGATAAAATTTTTTAGAAGAATTTGATCTAGACCTAACAAATTATGAAAATTTTGGGAGTATTTATAATATTAGTTCAACGTTGGAAGTTAGGTCAGAGCGGTCTGAACATATAAATATTCAAATGTCTGAATCTCTTCGTAGTTTAGGAATTTCAAGTCTGATAATAATAGCCATTCTGCGCAATTCAAATGTACTAAGAAACGGGTATGTCGCCTATTACGTTGTTGTTATAAGGTGAATATCCTTGATCTTTGAAGTGAAATAATAACAGTACTTAAATGTTGTTAAATAATCCATATAGTATTAACCTTATATATAATATTTGTCGTGTTATGTTCTGCCTTCCTTAGTATAATCTTTTTAGATTTCGACGTCAAAATTAATCATGATAAGATCACAATTTGATAGTAATATTAACAATGAGGCTATTGTGCTGAGAAAGGGGTTTTCATATTATTTTATTTTATTATTATTACTATTGTTTTAGTTTTTTCTTTCTTTTCTGGCTTATGTTTGCGGCGCGTGTGTGTGTGTGGGGGGGTTATCTATAAAATCTTTGATATTCTTTTAAAAGCTGTAATCTACCTTTTGTTTCCTTTAGTTTATATGCTTTTTACTTTTTTTTCTGTGTGTCATAATTTTGACTTTTGTGTAAAATTTAAGTTTAAATTTAATTTTATTTGACAAATGCAATTCTTGTTTTAAAGTTTGAACCATGTTGACAGTAGGACATTCTGGTTATTATTTTGAAATGTATAGAAATCAAGTTAATAAAGCTACACCAAGAAATTTCTGTGTGAAGAAGCGCGAGACGTAGTTTAATATAGGATTCAACTTGAAAATTCATTTAAAAATCTTCTTGTCTGAAACCATCGGGGAAATTTGAACTAGACTCGGCATCAATGGTTCTTAAATGGCCCTCTTTCAGAATTGTGTCGGATGACCTGGACTGTTAACCAAGATAACTGTCACAGTCGAACTTAGTTTAACATATGACCCTATGGAAAAATCAGCCAAATTGACGTACACTTATATTTTAAGTCATGGTTAAGGTTGACAAGTTAAATTCAGGTGAGCGTTACAGGCTATTGTGAGCCTCTAGTTTTAAGTAAACATCAGGGATGTCGCCTAGTTAAGCCGGGCGGTGCTTCCTCTATCGAATTTCCTTATTACTAGTAATATTATTTTTGTTAAGTAAACGTTTGTCGTATCACGGAGGTGTTTTCTTCTCTTTCTATCACTTTTTCATAGTCGCATACTGATAATGTGCAAACATAATCATTTTTATACGTTTGTTAATCCTCCAGTGCTAGCCAGAGATTTGAATGAGTAGAATGTACTTCTTCCGTAAGATATTTATAGAACCTCACAACTTATAACATTTAAAATTCAGTTTTGATGTTTAGTTATTCAAAATTTTAAACCGGAAATTCTTGCATTGATTTATATGTATATTTATAGGTTTATTTTTTTTTTAGGTTCCGCTTATAGAGAACAAGAAGAAGTGTGTTCCTTTCAAAACTTACTTATTACAAGCAATCCGGTGAAACAAAACATAAGCAATAAACAAAAATACGAACAAACCAAATATTAAAGATATTATAATTATACGGTAGTACCTTTCAGTATTATATAAGTAAGATTTATACATAATTTGAAATCAAACAGTAAAATTCAGAAAAATAAACAATATTTTGTGCAATAACAAACAAAAAAAAATAAAAAACAAAAATTACCCACTTGTTTAGACTTACCACAATGTCATTTAGAATTAATACAATTTGTTGATTTGTACAGAAACCTCATTGTTAAAGTTCATAGGCTATATTTTACTGAGATGCAGGATACCAACAACATGTTTGCCTAAATTTGCTAAAACTTTTGTCACGTGCATATAATAATTTATTCCCAATACAGGTGATTCTACCTATTTCTTTGACCGATATTTCAAATTGACACGCAGAAAATTTAAAAGAAAGATAATTTTTGTAGACTGTTTTTTTTGTATATCCGTTGTGGTTTGGAGTAAAATTATTCATAACTTTATTTCTGTCGACATTTCAAGTTATTACAACAACGGCAAATTATTTTACATACAAATATTGCACTAAAACTAAAAAGAAGGTCGTAAAATAGTTGTTAAAGTCAACAGTTGTTTTTATGACAGATGTAAACCAAGAACATATACATCATTATGAAGGCATATAAATATGGATTTGAGCTACAGGTAAGATAATTATTAATTTCGGGAGTGTTAAGAATATTTTCACGCTTAAACGAACATGCAGAAGATCTCTTGTGTTTCAAATAAAATTTACTATCTATATTCTTGAAACATTTATTTCAAGGCAGAATTTGAATAATATATCGAGTTCAATCCTTCTGGGATTTCATTTTTTATGAAAACAGTCTAACTTATTTGAGGTGTTGATTTTTTTTCAACTGATGAGGCCTCTATATTATGTTAATCTTTTTTTTACGTAAGACTGTAAAAAAATATTTTAACAAATACGAATATTTCTTGACAAACACCTGAAATGTAACGATAAAGACCCCTTTTCTACATTTCAGAATACTGAATCTACAATTTCTACAGAAGAGGTATGATATATATTTATTTGTAGAAAGTTAATTATACTGTTCTCAAACTTAAATAATCATAAAAGTAACGTGATCAAATTATAAATTTGAACTATTTACATGCGTTGAATGGCGGAGCGGTGTGAATTAAGATGATGAAATGTGTTGAGAAACTGAAGCTAGGCGGATAACGAGAAAATTAACATATACATTGACTTCCTGGACAGAGCCCGGCTCCTGACAGAGAAGTTGCTGAGACAGGGGTATGTTGCTCCTAAGTTGGAGTCATCCTTATTAAAGTTTTATGGACGTCATCATGACTTGGTTGACAGGTATGGAAAAACCGTTTCCCAAATAAAAATGGACCTGTTCCATTGATGTTATTCTTTCCTCATAGCGGATTTGACATGGGCAGCATGGCGGGTGTACTGCAGGAAGCAGAGACTCCTTACTCTTCCGGAGCACCTGAGTCTACCCCCGGTTTTTTTGGTGGGATCCATGTTGTTCATATGTTTTTAGTTTTTAATTGTAATGCTTGTATTGTTTTGGTCTTGTCTTCGTTGTTCTCCGGAGTTTGTCAGTTTCGATTTTTCCCTCCTTCGAATATCCCTTTGGCTTTCCTTGACTTTAATTAACACTTGTTTTTTATACTTTATTTTCAGTACTAAAATAAAAAAAATAGATGAAATAAAAGAGCACGGAATTTTTCGGTAGAAAGATTATCGGTAATTTTATAGGCGTTATCTCATGGATATCAGCTAAAATGTCACTCATCTCATCCCTACTTCCATTTTAATGACACATAATATCTCATCCCTTCTTCCATCTTATTGCCATAGAGCCATAAAGGGAAATAATAAAGGGAAAATTCATTTCGATTAGTAAAGTTTAAAAAATCTTATTTTTCAGACAAGAGAGCTAGTCTTTTCTGAACGAAGATTTATTTTGTAAATTTTACTAATTGAAATGTATTTTCCCTTCTGTTTTCTCTCGCGGTTTTCTTTTTATGGATAACCTGTTAACTCTCATTAATAAAGATTTATTTACTCATAATATGTTCCAAATTATATAATAATTATGATATTGTACAACACGCGGCCTAAAAATATTACAAGATAACCCATTTATTTTCTCTGATTTCAGTCACATAACTGTCATATGTTTACGGAAAAATTTTTTTCGAACCGTACATTCTTGCAATTCAAAATATAAGTCCCCATTAAAAAATAAATACTATTAGCAGATTCACCTTTCATTATTTGTTTACATTTAGTCATAAATATGATTTATAACTCAGTGTTGTCCGTTTACGGGTAAGAAAATATTTACAGTTAAATCCATCTATCCATGAAAAGCGTATTTGAAAAAAATGAACAACAGGTCCTTTTGTATGATAAATTGCAACCATTAAATAGTACTGAAAGATGGATTTACTTACTTTATATAAAGACAATGGCTGATTATAAAATCAGGACTGATATATTTAAAACAAAGATATTAATCTTGGAAACCAAATATGAAACTGGCTAAATGTACTCGGGGAATCCAACCCGTGCACTTATGAAACATATTCAGAAAGCAAATGAAAAAATTAATGACAATATATTTATTATTTCTCTAAACCTTGAGTAAAACATCAATTTCCATCATGAACCTTCAATACGCTATTACAATGCATGTATTTTTTATTCATCTCTTTTGGTTTTATTGATTTTTTCATTATTTTTATTATTATCTTATTTCAAAAAAATAAGAAGCGACGTCTGCTACTTTTTCCATGCTTTATTCGCTGTTAACTAATTGGTGTAGGATAATTGAACTATGATTTCACCGCACTTCACGTGTAAATATTGAAATAACAAGGATGGCAAATGTCAGATTACTTTTTTTTTTATTTGTTTGGTATGTCACTGTTGAGCTTTCCTGTTAACCATTTTTTTGGTTTAATTATTACGGTTAAAAGCGGTACATTTTTTCGCTATAGACATATAATACAACATGTATTCGTCTCTTTGTGCCTTCTATGACCAATCAGCTGGACAAACAAAATGCGTGCGTTTCTTATTACATTTGGTTTGAAAATAAAATATATTGTCCAGTTCGTTTTGTCTGTTTTCCGTTTCTTCTTCTTATTGTTCTTATGAAACTTGTTTAAGGTTTCCAAAAACACTTATTTAAATGCAAATAATGCTTAAAGATAACAGAGACATATAAAACCATATGTCTCTGAAGATAACCAGCAAAACAACCTGGCTCCGTTTCAGAAAAAGCCGGGCTAGGGTTGGCAAAATAAATTTTTGAAAATATTGGGTGAGTCGAGTAACCAGGAAACACATTGTTTTTTATTTTGTCTGAAATAAATGAAAGATATTTACATACTTTCATGCACTAAAAAGGTTTCTTATATTATAGTTAGTAGGAGAAAAGCAGATAAGACGAACAAACAAGAGATTTGTTGTAGCTGTCGTGGTAAGTTTAGTACATAATTCCCGCGTTGTGGAGTTGATAACGTCATTCTGGGATTAATAAACTAGTTATCTTATTTCCAGCGTCATTAAAACAATTTAATGTCAATTAGACACACAATAAAACAGGATAATGACATTTAAAAGATGTTGCATGCTGTATATTTGAACTGCAAAATTGACACGAGTGTCTCGACTTGGGTCGGTCTATTACTCAGTCCCAAATTTATATTATATAAATAGCCAAAGAAGTTTCTTTTGGTGTATGGGGTGATATTGTTTACTAGCTGATATTCTCATTTCAAATAATTTACCATTTTAAACTTTGTCGTTTGTAAATAAATTCCGGAGATGGCCAGGCCGAATCCGTACAATATTTAGTTTTGTGCTTTCCGGTTTGTGAAAAGTGATACATGATATAAGGGAAAACGGTAGTTTGTTTAGCCATAGGGATAATTATACCCTTTTTCGAATTTTTACCACCTTTTAACTAAAACCCAGAGCCAACATTCATAGTCAATTAAAATACTTTCATAATAGTATTCGGAAATATATTTGAAAATGCATGATGACCATCTTCCTATTAAGCCAGCTTTACAAACCTAGGGTTATCGGTACTTTGCTGACCTTTTCTGTGCAGTGAATACAAAATTTCATAAAACTGTCAAAACTTCATTTTCACGTGGATGTAAAAATTCTGTTATATTTTCATTCTAATTAATCCTACAACTTGAAAAGATATGCTTAGTACACACTGACTTTTTGTTCAATCTACAATGTTCTTATATTTTGACCTGAGTAGGGTACACAATTGAGCAACCTAGTACCTGGAAAATAAATACGCCAACAATATACAGAAATAGGTTGCTTTCCATTTACATCACTTAGACTAACTCTTAGGCTTAATTTTTTTTATTCATATTCAATTGATAGAGAAAAGATGTGATTAGACGTTAGACTAGTCACAGGGACACAAACTTTTCGGTACTTCATAATCTTTTGACACTGGGGGGTCCGATCTACAATACCACAAAACTGGGCCAGACCCAATCTACTATACCACAACACGTGACTTCACAAAAGATTTTTAGATGAATTACAAGTCCCTGTGGACTACTGTCACAGTACTGTCTATGTAACCCACACATATTTCTTGTGGGAAAACTCCAAGACAAATCATACTTACACATATACCTATGACTATAAAATTGTGATGACACATTGTTAAAGTTCATCATAACAAATGGACAAATATCATATGGCTATGTTTACACCTAAAAACTTACTCTGAGCACAGACTTACCTTTGCATTTGAAAACATTTTAAGGCCTAGCATCCCCTAGATATATTAAAGTTTATAAAAGTATTAATGTTTCAAAAAGATAAAATCTTTTGGGGATTTTGATGGGCTGTTTTTTCATAACTGCAGAAGGTGTAAAAATAAACGAAGTTGTGTAATATCTTTCAGATTTTCCCTCTCAGGTAACAATTCAATTGTATCATATTGATTGATATGGACAATAGGACAATAGATTTCTCAAAAACAATAAGGGGTTTAATTAGTTTAACTCAGTGGACAGTGTCAAAAATAACTTAGGTGTTGGTTATTTTATCCTCTTCTGCAATGTTGAAAAAAAGTTTTATCTGTCTGAAACACAGAATGCATTATATATATAACTTTTATATATCTAGTGGATCCCAGGCCTTAAAATGTTTTCAACTATACACAGGTAAGTCTGTGCTCAGAGTGATTTTTAGGTATAAACACATCAATATTTGTCCATTAGCTATGATAAACCTTAAAAAATTGAGCTACACAAAAAAACGAACATTGAAAAGAGCAGTCATTAATTATGATTAAAGGTGAGCAAAGGTAGTAGAGTAAAACTTGCATGAGTTTATACCTTGGGCACATGAGTAACTTTAGCACAAGTTTATACCCTGGGCACATTAGTAAGTAACTTTAGCAGAAGTTTATACCTTGGGCACATGAGTAACTTTAGCACAAGTTTATACCCTGGGCACATTAGTAAGTAACTTTAGCACAAGTTTATACCTTAGGCACATGAGTAACTTTAGCACAAGTTTATACCTTGGGCACATGAGTAAGCAACTTTAATACATAGGTTGCACGGGGGGGGGGGGGGGGGTATCTGTTATTCCTAAAGTATTTTTGCTGTTAGCTGTTATTGTCTTATTCCTTGTTTACTGTTATAGAGCAATTATTTTTTTTGTTATCTGTTATTGTGAGAATGTAATTGCTGTTATCAGTTATTGAAAATTGGAATGTTAGAATTTCGACAGCCAATTTTAGGTAGAAATTGAAGATCACTGAAAATTGGGGTCCAACCACTGCTAATATAGTGCTCCTTACTTGTAGAAGGATTTCTGTTACATACCCATCAAAGACCATCACTGAAACTTACGTTTCTTTCCCCTGTTGTTATTGATCCTCACCAAAACATGGATGTACCAGGGAGTGAGGCAGCAAACCAAGATGATAGTCCTGATAGCATTATAGAAATTCTGAACTCGTTGGTTTTCAACCTCCTCAATTAATGTTTACCATACATAGTTTTTTTTTGATACTCTGTTAAAAAATTATAAAATTATTCTGGTCGTAATGTTTTATGATTAAATGTATCTTTTTTTTTTGGCTTTCAGAATTTTAGTCAACAGAATATGTTATCAAAACTTGAAATATACATTGTTCATTTCTGAGTTTAATAATTTTTTACTTTCTGTTGTTTGCACATGGATAATACTCAATATCAATCAGAATATCTTACACTTGTGCACTATATGTTTCTTCTGCGTAATTCCAAATTCAAACAGATATATATATATAAACGAACAGATGTTTAAAAAGGTGCGGCAGTCCGAAATGAAACCTTGTGATTTTTCCTACTTAAAAGTAATATTCTTTATTCTAGATTCTAATCAAATGTTGTTTTTTTAACCTGGATTTTCACTGGATAATTTGGAAAATTTCAAGCCATCAATTCTGCAGTCGATATCCCATGAGACTTGCAACTTGTCACTTTCGTAATCCAAAATTACTTTTGTTAAAAAAAATTCAATCTTAACCCTTGTATTAAAATTGTGATAGTATTAAGGATGATCACTGGTCTAATAGGATAGATTAGATAAATAGGATTTGAAATAGGTGTTTTAGTTTAAGAGAACATATGAATAGTAAAAAAATAAGCAAGAAAACAATATAGGTCCATATGCTCATTTTAGAGCTATAAGGCCTTGAAAATTTGCAGGAAATGGGGTTTCTCTGGTTTTTTCATGGTCTTTGCATTGGCAACTTCAGTCTCTCAAAAATGTATGAAAAAATAAAAAGGATTGCATAAAATTTTGTCAAATACCATTTTAAGGTATATATGATTGAATTATAAAAGAAAAAGTAGGGGTTCATGGGCAAAAAATTTCATGTTTAAGAAATTGATAAAACCATAAAGGGGTTCATGGGCAAAAATTTCATGTTTAAGAAATAGATAAAACCTGAGGATTCCGAAAATCTGACAAAAAGACCAAAAAATGGCCAGCGAGCATCCATAATATATTTCAACATTTATTGGCATTAGTGACCTCAATTTGCAACCATCAAATCCACAATATTGTTTGATCTTTGGGCATCTTTAAAATAGATTTTACTGATATACAGTAAAGATTAGTAGGTTCTAAAATGAGTTCAAAGTGAACTCGGGAAAATCTTAAAGGAGTTTTTAAAATGCAGACCTTCACTGAGTGGAGAGAAGCGGTACGAGGGGAAAGACGCTGAATTTAAAAAAGGATTGGAAGATTTTCCAGGGGTACACTTTTGAATGAGTATACGGACATGTACCTATTTCTATTTAAAGTTTCCTGTACCTAAGTAAATTCATTCTCTACATGTCAACTTTCAAATGTTGCTTTCTTATTTTAGTTATGATCAGTTATTAAAATCAACATGCTTTTAATGATGTTTAAAACTGTTATTAGCCATTTTCGATTTACTGTTATCTGTTATTGATTTTCATTTACTGTTATCTGTTTTTATCACTTTCGAGTCCTTGTTATCTGTTTTAAACCAAATCAGTTTGCTGTTTTGCTGTTATTGGACAGCACATATAAAAACAGTCAATGAAATTGAATAATTTCACTTTAAATTGCCATTTCTCAAAAACAAATCCCTAGAATTTTCTGTTTCATTGATCCTCAATTAATGTAGGGTCACCAGTTTTGTTATTATCGGGCAAATCATTCAACTATATGGCTGGCCTAAAAATGAACATTTCACATCACGACATAGTCAGAGCAATCTCGGACTAATTACGACATTTTGTCACAATGTTACGCTTATTAGCTCACCTTGCCTATAGATCACGTGAGCTTATGTCATCACTTTGCTTGTGTCATCTATCGTCCGTAAACTTTTCACATTTTTATCTTCTCCTCTGAAACTGCTTGGGGGATTGGAATTAAAGTTGGTAGGAATGGTATATGGAAGCACCTCTACCAGTTCTTCTACCTTTGGTTCTGGTTGGATGAACAACATGGCTTCCAGAGGCCATCTTTGATTTTTATTGGCCAATTTTCAAAAATCTCCTCTGAAACTACATGGTGAAATGTTTTGAAACTTTACAGGATTAATGACAACAATAGTACAAGTGATCCACTTTTGGTTGAGATTCATCTGATCAACTGTCGGCTGCGGCTATTGTAAGTTCCCATGGAAACCATATGAGAAAGGACTTTTTTGTCATTTGCTTGGTTAAATCTATTGTGGAACTCCCAATATTTTGGAACTAATGGGCAGATTGGAACCAAAGTAGGCAGGAATGTCATATGGAAGGACAGATGCAAATGATCCACCTTATTTATGTCAAAGGTCAAATATCAAGGTTACTTTGACATTTTGCATTTCTTTAACAGCCTTGTGGAGGATACAAAGAGCTTACATTTTCTAATGGCCTAATAAAAGTCGTCGTCGTAAAATTTCCTTTAAAGATCTTCTCCTCTGAAATTACTCGGCCAATTGGAACAAAACTTGGCAGCAATGGTCCTTAGGTGGTCCTCTTTCAGAATTTATCTGATGACCCGGCCCGTCATCAAAGATGGCCATCAGAGCCGAACATAGTTTAACATAGGACCCTATGTAAAATTTACTTAAAGATCTTCTTGTCTGAAACTGCTTGGCCAATTGGAACAAAACTAAGCAACAATGGTCCTTAGGTGGTCCTCTTTCAG
Organism: Mytilisepta virgata; assembly: GCA_028015205.1. NCBI lineage: Eukaryota > Metazoa > Mollusca > Bivalvia > Mytilida > Mytilidae > Mytilisepta > Mytilisepta virgata. The sequence goes on from CM051519.1 coordinate 38,217,414, forward strand.
AAGTGTATCCAATGACCCCACCCTTCATCCAAGATGGTCGCCGAAGCCGAACATAGTTTAACAAAGGACCCAATGGGGAATTTAATTAAAGATCTTCTTGGCTGAAACCACTTGGCAATTGGAACAAAACTTGGTAGCAATGGGCCTTAGGTGGTTCTCTTTCAGAAATGTATCCAGTGACCCTGCCCGTCATCCAAGATGGCCACTAGAGCCGAACATAGTTTAACATAGGACCCTGTGGAAAATTTACTTAAGGATCTTCTTGTCTGAAACCACTTGGCCAATTGGAACAAAAGTTTGCAGCAATGGTCTTTAGGTTGTTTTCTTTCAGAAATATGTCTGATGACCCCGTCCACCATCCAAAATGGCTGCCAGAGCTGAATGTAGTTTAACATAGGACCCCATGGAAAATTTACTTAAAGACCTTCTTGTCTGAAACCACTTGGCCAATTGGAACAACACCTGACAGCAATGGTCCTCTTTCAAAAGTGTTTCTGATGATCCCACCCACCATTCAAAGTGGCCGCCAGAGCCGAACATTGTTAAACATAGTACCCTATGTGAAATTTACTTAAAGATCTTCTTGTTTAAAACCACTTTGCCATTTGGAACAAAAGTTAGCAGCAATGGTCCTTAGTTGGTCCTTTTTGCAGAATTATATCCCATGACCCCACCCATCATCCAATATGGCTGCCAAAGCCGAACATAATTTAACATAGGACTTAAAGGGAAAAATCAGTGAAATTCTTCTTGTTGGAAACCAGTGAGCCAGTTGGCTTGACAGCAATGTTCCAGACTGCCGTCAGGATGAACATTGTCCAGGTGAGCGATACAGACTCCTGGGAGCCTCTAGTTTTCTGGATATTCAGATGCAGTTCAACATTCTTTAGTTGCATGCAAAATTTTATAAAAATCTAACGTATGTTACCCAGTTTGATACCTCATACCTTAAATGACAATTTTATTTGCAGGTTTTAGTTGTATTAGTTTTGGTGGCAGTTATAGTAACTGCCATTTTAACTACCAGAAAATCAGATAATTCCAAAAACATCGCCAGTGACAATTCTGCTCAAGATCATGTCACAGACACATCTGTTCAACAGAGTACCAGTACTTTTAGTGCAACAACACGGCATACTAAAAGGTCCACCTATACCACTAAAGGGACAACAGGGCCAATGTTAACAACAACTGACCCAGGCCAGAATTGGTTGAAGGAGCCATGCAAATCTCAAGAAGCAACAGTATGTCCTTGGAGGTAAGACGTTTTACAAGCTTTTAACCTTTATTTTTTTTGCTGCATGTAGACTAGTGGTATGTTCTAAAATAAATTACTGTTTAAAAATTCATATATTATTCTAGTATTACTAATCTTGTATTGCAAATACCTAAAAATCTACAATGAGTTACCGAACAACACATTAATTATTAGTGTTTTTCAGTGATAAGTTGTAGATTGTTGGTATTCAAATTTCTAGATTAGTCAGGGCTACCATGACTGATATTGCTATCTGATTGGTTGATTTGGAAAAAAGGTTATAAAGTGAACTGGAATGTATGGAAGAGTTTGAATAAACTTTACACTTATCATCTGCATTGGTCAACTAACATACAGGTGTAACGAGGCTTCCCACATGTACGATAGAAGTTACAGAACCATAACAGGTTTATAACCACCCTCCATAAGTTGCGTTAGTGGAGTACTCCTTTAGATCAGTTGGTAGAGCCGTGGACCAAAAGGTTCCATGTTTGATCCGCAGTTGGTGCAGTAGGTTATTTTGGGAGTGAAATTATGACATTTGTTGGTGCCACATAATTCCATCCTGTGGTCTAGGTGAGCAATAGGTAGCTTTCTAGGAGCCTTTAGTTGAATTATCTTCATTCTAAATTTGATTTAAATCTAAAACATTAACCAAATATTACCCAAGAGTATAAAAGAGGCATGTCTGAATATCATAGCAACAAATTTTCATGCAATAATTTATCTGAACACATGTTTGTGTTACAATTAAATAAACCCCATAATGTAAATCTGCAAGTGACAAAATTATCTTGATTTGGAGTTGAAAGTAGTACACTGATGTTGTACAAAGTATTATTGTACAATAAAAACAAGACTTTATATCATACAGACACAGCATGTAGAAATAATTTATGTATTTAGTTATATAACAAATAATACAAGTAAGTCTTGTATTTTATGCTTAATTCCATATCTGAAAGTGACAAGTAAAAGTCCATATAAAAAGAAATGTTGATCCGTCCAGTACGATAGACCTCTTCATTTGAAAATGTAATGTTTGAACAAGAGCTGATAGTATGATTTGTATTATGTAACCAAGTTTTCAACTGATAAATTTGGTAAACTGGATTATATGTGTGTAGCTGCTAAAAGTACAATGCACTTAATTAAAAACTGTAAAATGGAGATAATTTTTTATTCTGATATTTCTTTTCTCATTATTTAGCAGTTCTGGCCCTTGAATTAGCAGGTTTTGTTACATATGGCTGGCGTCTTTGCAGAATGGCAGCTGCCAAAAGTTTAAAAGAATTTTTTTGAGGACTTTAAAAATGAAGGTTAAAATGATTTTAATGATTCTATTTTACTCATTCAGTAGTTATGGTTCTAGAATTAACAGTTTTTATGCCCCGCCACGAATGTGGATAGAGCATATATAGTTACCCTTGTCTGCCCGTATGTACGTACATATATCTGTAAAGTTTTGCGTTTATGTTCATTTCTTTGGAACTAAGCATAGTGTATCAATGAAATCTCATCAATGGATGTGCCTTGTGTAGTATTGAGCAGTCATACAATAATTGGGTCATATGACATACATTTTATGCTTGAGCGACTTGTTAAGTTTTGTGTTTAGGTTCATTTCTTTGAAATTAAACATAGTGTATCTATGAAACTTCATCAGTGGATGTTCCTTGGGTAGTACTGAGCAGTCATACAATAATTGGGCCATTATGACCTATATTTTATGCTTTTTTATGCAATTAGATTCATTTCTCTGGAACTAAGTATAGTGTACCAATGAAACTTCATCATTGGGTGTGCCTTGGATAGTACTGAGCATTCATACATAATGACCTACATTTTAGACTGGGCTTCCGTGTATTACAGACACAATTTCTATTTTTTTTTAATATCTGTGTTGTAATTTGAGAGCTGTTTAATGGATCATCTTCAAAACTGAGTAGGTTTTCCCTGATAACAAAATACAGGTCAGATTCAAAATCTTTCAGTGGTAGCATCTGATCATTATTTGATGGATGGATGAATTATTGTTCAACTTCCAGTGGCAACCAGGTGCATATCAGGACGAGAACATGTTGATATGACAATGAATATGATCCCTGCTTTGTACTAGACCGACACGCTAAGTCGGATTTTTAATGTGCTAGCCCACGAGGTAACTGTCCACAGGAAGACATATCACCTCACTCGGACACATTATACTGACTCCGAGCCGACCAGTCTTTGCTCTTACTCCTAGATGCCGTGTGCTTGCGGAAAAGCAGAAAATACCAATTTTAATGTCTTTCGTTTGCCCCGGCCGGGAATCGAACCCGCATCCTTCTGCACTCAGGGCGAGCACGCTACCACGAGACCACCGAGGTGGTTGATCATTATTTGAATGTAATATATTGTATTTCATGTTTAAATAAAACTAATAGTTTTCTTTGGCATTTGTAGCATGGTGCTGCACCATAGTACCCTCTGGCTACTCTGAAAATGCTTCATTGCCCCTTTCTGGAATACTGTGCCCCCAGAAGAACCATTTACATACTAAATTGTCCTCATATGGAAAAATTCCCAGTTTCTTGGAAAATTAAAAAGGTTATTGCTCATAATTGAAAATCACAAAATGAACCCATAATGTTACAGAATGTAAATCCAGAAATTTTTGCATGCATTTGAATTCTGAATCTTCTTTAACAGACAATATAATTTTATCAATTAACAGTTATGATAAATGCAATGCAACTGATGTACTTTTTGTAATAGAATATATCTATGTAAAAATCAATTCTTTTTATCATGATATTCATATTGTGTATTTTTTAATTCATATAAATGCAGTAATTTCAAGATTACAGTATCACGATGCCATAAAATGTCACCTAATATCCTGCATTTATCATAGTTATCATTTATTGTTATGAAGTGTAGATGTGCATACTGTACTGCCATTTAGATTCAACAAATTTTGTAGGAGTTATGGGACTTAACGGTAGACTATTTTCAACATTTCACAGCAATAGAAGACTTTGTGGCCGCATTACCTCTGAAACCGCTTGGCGGATAGCTTCTATATTTGGTAGGATTTATTGTTATGAAGTGTAGATGTGCATACTTTACCGCCATTTTGGTTCAACAAATTTTGTAGGAGTTATGGGACTTAGACTATTTTCAACATTTCTCAACAATATAAGACCTTGTGGATGCTTATCCTCTGAAATCGCTTGGCAGATTGCTTCCATATTTGGTTGGATATATTGTTATGAAGTGAAGATGGGCGTATGCCACCATTTTAATTCAACATATTTTCTAGGAGTTATGTATTAGAATTTTCCTCTTATTCCTTATTCAATTTAATTCCCTATGACTTCTTATGGAAACTGATTCTGCAGTGGCTGGGGACATATGGCTACCTGTAGCAATCTTGTCATACTCCTGAGGACAAAGTTTATTTGCTGATTTATCTATTGCGATGGAGGACATAAATCTACATTTAGTAATCTTGCTTTTGTTTACTTTAATGAACCTATGATGTTTTATATTAAGTGTTTTAAAATTTTAAAATAAATTTATTCAGTACCCTTTGTACTTCATGACTGTAGCAAATAAATCCAGACATTTGCCCCAGTCTAGTGATAGTAGAGGTTATAAGATTATATAAATCACTGATAAGTGTATTGTACATTTAATCATAATTTTTTTTTGACTTATTACAGTTCATGTATACATAAGAAATCATAAATACCTAATGAGTAGCTTTTCAATGCGTATAAGAGATTTGGTGCAAACATAATTATATGTAATAAAATATTGTATTGCATAGCAACATATTGGTAAGTATTCTGTGTAAAATATTGATTGGAAGGATGTTGCTTACCGTAAATCATGATATTTTGGCATAGTGATAATTTGACAGTTTTTCTGAAAACATGGATGTTAAAATTTGGTGTGTTTAATCTAGGCACTTTTAGAAAAATACTTCAAAAATAAAGTTAAGATAAAATAGAAAACACTCTTATAAGGGGATGATTTAGTAATCTGTATGATTCACAGTGTCTTCTGTAATGGTATAATGTGGTCACTGTCGTGATTGACAACTGATACAATCAAATTATTATTTAAAAATCTGTTTTGATAAGACAAATACAATTTCAGCAGTTTACGTTAAATTGATATTAATCAAAACATTGCACCTATAATCAATGTTAAAGCTTTTCCAGATTAAAAGAATTTGAAATTACTTTTATGCCCCGCTGCAATAGTAGAGAGGTATTAAGTTCTTCGGTCCATGTGTCCCGTCCATTGTCCGTACATCCTTCCCGAATCAGGTTAAAGTTTTTGGTGAAGGTAGTTTAGGGTGAAGTTGTCACATCAACTTGAAACTTAGTATACATTTTCCTTGTAATGTGGTCTTTCTAATTTGCATGACAATTTTAGGGCTTTGACCCCATTTTCATGGTTCACTGAACATAGAAATATGATAGTGTGGAAACAGTTCATTCTTGGGTTAAAGTTATGGAATCAGCAGTGAAGATGTATTGAAGCCTTTTCCTATACTGGGTAAATTATCATAGAATAAAGTATCGCCTGTATTATTCAATAATTATGCCCTGCCTACGATAGTAGAGGGTGCACTGTGCTTTCTGATCTGTATGTCCATCCTGAATAAGGTTAAAGTTTGTGGTGAAGGTAGTTTAGGCTAAAGTTGTAGTCACATCAACATAGTACAAATGTACTTGTGTCCATTATAATGTGATCTGTCTCAATTGCATGTCAAATTTGGGTTTTGGTCACAATTTCATGGTTCAGTGAACATAGAAAATGATAGTGCAGCAGGGCATCATATTCTGTAGACACATATTCTTGTTGAAGTTTATTTGTTGGATTTGTTTTATTTTTGTGTATTTAATTTTGGCACATTTGCAACAGGCGCCAAATAGACCAAAATAAAACCACAGCCAAAATATCCCAATGTATAACATTACCTCATTTCGAGCTAATATAAGAATTTGGTATTGGTGGGAATTTCCATGTAGAAATTCATCAAAGTAGTTGTTAAAAATAGAATGAAAATCTAACCAACTGAATTATACCTCTTTCTGAAAACTCATACTGGATTCCTGAATCCAACTCTGAAATTTCTAGAAACTCAATTCGAGTCATTTTCCTTAATGGCAATTATAATAGTTGGCCGCTGATCAAATCTATATTTTAACTGTGTTGAACTTCTTATATATGAATATTTTCAAGGTAAATATATATGCTATATACCAAACACTTTTTGAAGCATAAATTTTGCAAGCGGTTTAAAATTCAAATTTCATAGATAACTTTAAAATGAACAAAGATTCCTGTAGGAATTTAGACAAACGCTGTTAGTAGTATTACAATTTGAATATACATGTAGATAATTGCTTATGATTTCAAATATTTTGAGTTAACACCCTTTTTAAATAAATTTGTATTAAAAAGAAAAATATATGTATGTTGTTTTTTCATTTTATGTTTTTTAAAGGAGTTTAAGTTAATTGTTTGTTTAGTTGGGGTTTTATACCATTTTTAGCACAATTGGCTATTTCACAGCCCTAAGTTTGTATTTGTGGAGGAAGCCAGAGTACCTGGAGAGAACCACCAACATTCGGTAGGAAAATTGGCACTCCTTGTCAATTGAGATCGGAGTCGAACACGTCCTGCTACAGGTGAGATTCGAACTCACAACCTCAGTGTTGATAGGCTAGTGATCATTAGTAGTCATGACGAACTACCTAGACCACTCAGTCACCAAGGCCTTAAGTTAATTAACAAAACAGAAACAGTAAGACTGTCTGAATTTTCATGCCAGGCCTGCGATGCTTTATGTGTGTTGGTCCGTCTTTGTAGATGTCCTGCTTTAGGTTAGAGTTTAGTTTAATGGAAAGTAGATGTTATATCAACACTAAATACCTTTAGATAGGATCTGTTCAAAATTTAAATCAGAGGGATGGTGTGACCTCAATGTCATGGTTGACTGATCATGATTTAGGTGTTTGGTTGGCAGCGGGGCACAGTGTCCATTGGACACATTAATTCTTCTTAAAAGGTTTGAGTGATCATGAATTATTGAAGTGAAGAGACTTATAAATTAGTTACATGTACCCATGATAAGGATTCTAAAATGGTCATATTATTTTTTTTAAAAAATAGGACATTTTAATTTGCTTCAGGTGTTAATAGTGTAATTATCAATAAATTGGGCAATGAAACTTAAAAAATGACTAATTACAATACTGTAAATGCAGAAATTATTGCGACATTTTTATTGTTGCGAATATTGCGAGAGTATGACAATCGCAATAATTTAAACATGCATTTTGAATTTAAATTCACCAATCGCATTAATTAATCTCGCAATACTGTCAAATCACAAGCATTTGCAATAATAAATGCACGTAAAAATTTCTGAATTTACAGTAAAGCTGTAAATTAAGATCTAAGCAGCTGTAGCCCAAATAACGTGATTGCTGATGTAAGCAGCTGTAGCCCAAATAATGTGATTGCTAAAACAGCCAGTGTCAGCTTTTAAGGACTTCCATAAAAAATTCTCCAGTTGACTCTATAAATAATCTTGAACCCTGACAAAAAGTTAGTTGAATCTATCTGTACCATAATTAAAGTGATGGGATGTTATTTATGAGATGCAAATCACAAATACTTGCATTTTCACTTTTTGTGACCATGATTCTTCTGTACATAGATAAGATGAGCTACTGTGCATTTTCAAAAAAATTTCCGTGTAAAACCAAAGAAATACAGTCTCTCTATTATTACTGAACATATTTTTTCTTTATAGTTCCAGTTCTAATCCTGTATTGCTGATTTCACTGGATGGTTTTCGTGCAGACTATTTGACAAGAAATCTGACCCAGACACTACAGAGACTAACATCATGTGGAGTACACACACCATACATGAGATCTGTGTACCCTACACTAACATTTCCCAATCACTATACTATTGTAACTGTAAGTATAGTTCTGCTTAGATATGTAAAATGGATCCTATATTTCAATATTTATTATTGTATTTTGTATGTATAGTATTATTATTTGGAAACTATTTACTAGTTTTTATGCCATAAATGGATTATCCTGTAATATTTCAATATTGTTATATTGTGTAATGCAATTTTAACACTGCACTATTTTCATCAAATTAAGAGTTTTACATAAAATAGAAATTTGATTCTATGTTTTACAGTTGTTTTGTATTTTTAGGGGCTATATCCAGAATCACATGGTATAGTAGATAACAACATGTATGATTCTGTTATTAATGCTAAGTTTTCACTTGGTGGATCAGAAAAGATGAACCCTGCTTGGTGGGGTGGTGAACCAGTTAGTATATTAATATTATAATACATCCATGTAATGTATAAGTGATGAATGTTGTAATATTTAGTTGTGCTGTAAAATGTATATGAAGTTAATAGAAAATATCATTGGAATATTTTACATTATTCCCTGTCTGAAAGATTGATTCAGTTTTGCACTTTTTAGACCGCTGGTACTTACAGGATTTATTAAATCGTTTTCCAACGCTGCAAAAAAAAACATTTGCAAAAAACATGATTTTTATCTCCATTTTCCATTTGTGGTTGATCGTCATCATGTTGTGTCATTGATGCCTTCCCAATGTTGTTTTCTTATACAGTAGATTTCCAATATCTCAAACGCATAATTTCAGGCAACAAAAACAAACTCTTTGCACTGTCAACAGTGATATTTAAACAGATTAACTGTTAATGTCTTGAATTTACAGTTGTCGAAAGAAATTGTTTTTTCTTCGTAGGTTTGGAATGTCATAACAATAATAGGCTTTATATTGAATGAAACTGTGCTAAGTACCATATGTGTACATGCTCAAGAATGTGCTACACTGTATAACTGATACAAAAATATTGACTTTTAGATTTTCAAAATTTCATATAGATATGGATAACAGCAAAAAAGCAAGGGAAGAAAACAGGTGCATATTTCTGGGTTGGTTCTGAGGTCAATATATCTGGTATAATGCCAGATTATTATCATGCATATGATGGGTAAGACTTTTTTAGTCTAAACTATTATCATGAAGTGAGACTTATACCTAAGTTAAGTTTATAATAGAAGCTTCTCTCCGTATATTTGACTTTTATAAAAAGTGAAGCTATACTTGCTGCTACCTATACAGTTGACTCTCAGTGACTCAGACTTGGCTTACTCAAACGCTATAGATATCTTGAAATGGTTCAAAAGTAACATCATTGTTGCCCCTTATTATAATGTAGTTAAACTCTTGGTTTTTCAAACACCGATTTCTTTGAATTTCCATATTAGTGTTATGGTCCCTTCATGTTATTTTATCTTGAAAACTTAAACTGCTATTCGCATAAGTGTCAAACAATAATGTATAAATGTCAACAGGTGTAAAAAAAAGAAGCAAGATTGATGTGATTTAATATAAGTAATATTTATAATCCAACTAATGTATATAGGAGATTGACCTTAATTGTTTCTTAATAAAGCTTTAACAAATGTATGTTATATTTATGATCGGCGTAACAAATTTTATAATTTAACACAAATTCTGTGCTGCTATAGGAGATGTAGACTGCATGTACATATGATATTTTGTGTGAAAAAGAATTATTTTCTTCTATAGGTGACACAGTTTATACAAACAGTCCTTTTCTTGCACTTTTACACTTTACATGGATTTAATTTTTTTTTTTACAAATCTTTGGTAAAGACAAAGTTACAAGAAGAATTAATATGATTGATGTTCTTGTTAGAATGGAATATAACTAAAAAAATCAAAATGCAGTGTTTAAATATCGTCTCATGCCTTTTGCATGAATATCCTAATTTACAATATACACTGCAATTTAAATTGTATACCAAGCTGAATTCCAGAACATATTATTAGTAACATAGGTAAAGCAAAAGAAATCACATAATGTTATTTTATAAGCATGTTATAATTTTTCAGATCTGTTCCGTTTGAAGAACGTATAGACACTGTGCTAGAATGGTTAAGTATGCCAGATAATTCACGACCTGATTTTATCACTTTATATTTTAATGAACCGGATCATACTGGTCACGGATCGGGTCCAGTTAGCTCAGAGGTTTGTATGAAATTATATTTCTTAGCTCACCTGGCTAAAAGCCAGGGTGAGCTTTTGCCATCACTTTATGGCCGGCGTCCATCCGTCCGTACCACTAAACCAAAAGTAACCAAATTTGCCAGCAATGTTCCTGGGAAGGTCCGTTACAGAATTTATAATTTTGGTTCCAATCAAATATTCAACATGGCTGCCAGGCCCAATAATGTGTTCTGATTGGCTGAAATTTTAAGAAGTTCTTCTTGTCAGAAAGCACAAGACCAAATGAACTTGCAGGAATGTTCCTTCTATGGTCCTCTACCAAATTTGTAATTTTGGTGCAGATTTGAAATCCAAAATGGCCGCCAACGTGGGACATAGTTAACATAGGACCTTATGGGAAATACAAACAACTTCTTCGTTTGACAGATTGAATTAATAATATGTCTGAATAATTGTATGATGGTCCTGTACCAAATTTGTAATTTTGATACCGATTGGAAATTCAAGATGGCTACCACTGCAGGACATAGATAACACAGTACTCAATGTTTCAAAAATCTATTGTTAGAAACCACAAGACCAAAATGAACTTCTACTTTGCAGGAATGGTTCTTAGATGGTCCTCTACCAAATTTATAATTTTGTGTCAATTGGAAATCCAAGATGACCGCCACCATGGGAATTGTTAACATAGGACCTTATGGGAAATACATACAAACAACTTCTTCTTCGAAACCATTTGACAGATTAAATTGATAATATGCCTGAATGATTGTATAATTGTGTGATGGTCCTGTACCAAATTTAAAATTTTGATGCCGATCAGAAATCCAAGATGACTGACACATTAAAACATTCAGACATTTAAACTCACTCCTATACAGATCCTACTAGAAATGAAACACATCATGGCCGTGACTATCTGATTAGAAATGAGGAACCAGAGTGAGTTATCTTTTCCTAACCAATGTAGGTAAGGGATATAATATGTCTCCCTTTTAGCCTGAGGACAAAAGGGAGAGAATTTAATTATCTCCCTTACCTACATTGGTTAGGAAAAGATAACTCACTCTGGTTCCTTATTGCACATTTTTCTGTTTATTTATCATTCAGGTGAATGATACATGCTCTTGAGAGCCTCTGGTATTTATAATAACATCAGTGGTTATCAGTCAGGGCTTGTTAGTTCAGTAACAGTAGTCCTTTTATTATTAGGTCATCACTGCTGCCACAAAGAAAAAGTGGCCTAATAATGGAGATTGTCTCATAGTAGTGGCTTTCATGAGAGGTTGAAAAACATAAGCGCACTTATTACATAACGGTATGCCAGGATTGTATACCGATACCTCCGATAAATATAAGTACCTGGTATTATGCTTAATCTGCATCCTTTTTACTAACATTCTGCAAGTGGTTCAAATCAGAAATAGGTTACAGATAGTTTAAACCAATTTTCCTTCATATTTGCTCATTATGTAAGTAAAGAAGAAAAGCATCTTTCTTTGATAATATCACAGTATAAATTGTGATCACAAGTAATTGTATGTAATCATGGTTACTTTGAAGAAAATTTATGTCTGACATGTGATCAGGTACATTTCATATTGTTATTTAATCCAAAACATTTTAAATTACCCATGCCTTATATCTTCATTTAGTGTTTATTTCATGTAAATTTATAAACAACATAAACTTATCAAGGGCCTAACATTTATGATTAATTTAACATACAATGCAAGACAGTATAGCACAATACAACATTTATTTTTGAATGGTACATACAGTATTCATACCCGGCTTGGAATAAATTTTGGCTGTTGGTTGGCTAACGTGATGCCCTGTCTCATTGTCAAGTCCCTTGGTATCCTGTTAACCACATTAAAACGTCTTATTTGTGTTATCTGTGCTTTAGTAAAAATACATTTTGCTCAAGACCAAGAAGTCAAGTTGCTTTCCAGTGACGTTAAAGCTATTATAATGTGAAACGTACCATTTTTGCGAAAAAATTGAAATAACGCCATACGACCCATTAGGTTATAAAAAGTTAAATAAAAATTCAAAATTCTGAGGTTGGTACCATAGGTACCATCCTCGATATGGAATGGAGGGCATTTTCTACATAAATTTAATATCCATTTAAAAGCGTAATGAAACTAACATCACATTTTTCTTTGATTTTCAACCAATGATCATATATATTTACCATAGAAAAGGCCAAACTGGGGATAAATCCGTGGGCATTGAGATGTACCACATGGAAGCACTTCTGTGCAGCCTGAGGCAGAGCCACGGTTATAAATGTAGATAACTGATTATGTAGGAACATCTATAATTACATATAAAGTACGAACTTTCGTATAATAAAGTAAGGTTATTGGTCTGAAGAAAGCATAAGTAGGACCATTGAGATGCATGTAAACATGGTATAGGAAAAAGAAAATATTTATTTGCTAACTAGGACAGGTATCTTGGCTTCTGGAGGCACCAAGTGACAATTCCTGTTGACAGACTAGTAGAACATGTAATAAATGGGTATACAAACCACAAGCCCACAGTAAAAACATACATGTTTGTAAATTCTTGAAAGTTCAATAAATGAATGAAATAAGGAAAAGATAAAACAGTATTTGAATTTTGTATCAATGGGACAGAAAATAAGATTAAAAAAAGGCAAACATCTGTAGTTTTTTAAACACTTCTTTGTGATTGTGACTTCAAAGTGTCATTAATTTGCATAAATATAGAGAGAAAATCACAAAAATGACACTCCTAGTATTATAACATACCTTTCCTCAACCATTGTCCAAGAGAAACCGTAACTGATCACTAAGCTTGTCTTTATTAAATAAGCAAGTTGTTTTCAGAATAAATTTAAATTTTAATATTCCATAAATTTTAATCAGACTGCATAATCAAAATGAAAGGATTCATTAATATTTCAGGTAGATGCCATGTTGGGGAGGGTGGATGCCATAATAAATAGACTGATGAATGGTTTATATAGAAGGCAGATACATAATTGTGTAAATCTCATTGTACTGGCAGACCATGGTAAAATGTTATTATAGTTATATATTTTTATCAGATTATAAATATTTTAAACTTTGATGTATCGTTACCATATTTTGTATTTGTACACAAAGAGGAAATAAATGTTGTAATGTGATTATTTTTTTTTCAAGCATATTTGAAACATAATAGCATGTCCTATAACAATCATTTTAACTGTTCATTTTTGTGTTTGAGTTATAACACTTGTCAAAGTATAATTTTGTAGGACCGCAATTATTTGCTATAATACATTGTATTATGATATTAGCCTATTGTCGTCGGCATTTTCCACTCAGTTAATTTTGATTTATTTAATGTATTCTGATAATGTTTTACCAAAATAGTCCCTCATGTGAAATACAGGTTGGGATTATTTTTTTTGGAAAATCTGGCCTCTCGCAGTTTTTTATGAGGTCATTAAGAGTTTTTTTGATAATTTTGATGTAAGTTTTTAATTTTCAATAGGTATGGCATCCACGTCATGTGATAGGAGGGTGTACCTTAACCAGTTTCTCAATACCTCAGCAGTTCTTATTTTTGATGGTACTATAGGACGCATACATCGTCAGTATCATGAAGAGAAAATTGGCCGGAACTATGTGGTCAAAAACAATACAAATGGTAAACAGTTTTTCTAAGTGACAAAATTTACAGAAACAGATTTGCTTTGACGATTCTTGACGAGTATTACACCTATTTGTATGAATTTGACATTAGTTTATACAGAGTTATGGGACTTAGATATTAAAAATTTGAATTAGCTGTTTCAATTTTTTGTCAAATGATTTAAATTTAAAAAATAATGAATTTGCACAATATTTGATAATTTGCTTGAAATGACATACATAATTTAATTTCATAATATAATTAATTTATGCTATTTGAATATATGACAACTTTTGAAACAAAATTTTTTATTTATCAGCACAAGTTTTTACACTTTATATTTTGTTTGATAGCTTTCTCATTGGAAGAAATGAAGAACTTCCTGAAATGTAAGAGTGGACATATTCAGATGTTTGACAAGACCAGTGTACCGGTCCGTCATCATTACGCTAACAACCAGAGGATAGGAGATTTGATTTTAGATATGCAGAATAGATGGACTGTAGCAAAGTATAGTATATATATAGTATATCTCTAAAACAGATATTTGTTTGATTTGGATGTTTTAGTTTTTTGGTCATTTGTGAATTCCTGTCATTTCATAATGAGCTAAAATTTTTTGCCCAATGAGATTAATAAATAGCTTTATTTTTAATGTCTGGTAAATTTTTGTTCAGAGTAATGTGAAGAGAATTAGAGTAACATATTATATGAAGTTATAGTCAACGATATTTTCTTTTCATAGTCTGTTGCTGCTTACTTTTATTCAGAGAAAGAAAAGTGACATCTTAACATTTTAAAGGGGAAGTCCTGAATTTTTAACAGTGGAAAATTGAGTAGGCGAATATATGTCCTAATAAATGTCTTTGTTTTCAGAAATAGCAAAACATATTGTCTAGAGGGAAACCATGGATTTGATAACTTGTATAAAAGTATGCAGGTATTGTTTAACAGTTATTATTATATAAATAAATCATAGGACTATTTAATTAAAATGAATGTGGGAGGGTAGGAAGGGACTGTCAAAATATCCCCACAATCAACAAACTTTTTTTAAATAACTTTACATGCATCTGGTAGGCACACACTAAAATTGACCCAGAACCCATGTCCTATAATAAAACTTCCCATCCTACCCTCCCACATCCATTTTAATGGAATTGCCCTTATATCTGTCTAGGTTTATATTGGCATGAAAAAAATTCCTGCTGAAAAGTAAGCTGAGTGATGAACTAAATTTATTTTGTGTGCAGTTAAGATTACCATTGAAGGCTTGTTGAATATTGCACATTCTGTATGCTATCCACGCTTTCGTCAAGGTTTGGTTACTCACCTGTGAGATATTAATTACCAGAAGGCATTACATTGTACACCTGACAGAAAATAGTAAACAGCACGAGCTAATACAAACCTTTTATGGTAAACATGGATCTCCACCATTACAATTTAACTTTGGCATGTGGACTGACATTTTGCAGCTATTTCTTGCTCGATAATACTTATTTTTGAACTTTCAGTGACTTCTGTTGATTTTAGAAACCAGGATTTAGATGAGGAGCCGTTTATTGGTTGTTTTTTTCTGTTGCTATTGCTGTTAATTTGAAAACAGGAAAATGTTGTAATCCTTTGCCATTTGTTCATTCATATGGAATGAGTCATTAATACATTCTTCATATCCTTACATTTTCATATTGTGAAAATAAAGTTAATTAAAGGACTACGTGGGTTTTACAGATAAGAAATTCTTTGACATTTTCAAAATGTTGATACATTTAATTTGTATAGAAACCCTTAAGAATGTCCTAATAACATATGAAAACTGAGGTTTCTCAAAATTTTAAATTTCAGGGCCCAGTTGTTCAAAAGTTAATCACTTTTTTCACTTTCAATTATTTCGATTGTTAAGTAATATTCCTTTACAGAATTTTGCATAGACACACAAAGTCATAGGATTAACCCATCAAAAAATTTTCAGTCCTCAGGCATAATCAAGCAAACGAAAATTTGAAACTGAAAATTGTGGTTAACGTTTGAACAACTGGGCCCTGGTGTTCCAAAATTTTTTCAAATTTATATTGAAAATTACAAGATGGTGAGATTGATGCAATAAAATTATTTATGAAATTCTATGTTGCTATAAATTGAATGATAT
Source organism: Mytilisepta virgata (assembly GCA_028015205.1). Taxonomy (NCBI): domain Eukaryota; kingdom Metazoa; phylum Mollusca; class Bivalvia; order Mytilida; family Mytilidae; genus Mytilisepta; species Mytilisepta virgata. The sequence goes on from CM051519.1 coordinate 38,233,596, forward strand.
ATGTGTATTAATGATTTATGAATGATTTATGTAATTATAGGCTTTGTTTATTGCTCATGGACCTGACTTCAAGCAAGGAATAGAGACTGAACCATTTGAAAACATTGAACTTTATAACATGATGTGTGGTAAGTCTGTTTGATAACTATAATATTCAGTCAATTTTGTAGCAGTCTGTGTGTAAAGGTGATTCTCAAATAATCAGACCAGAAGATGAATTTAGAAAACAAACACAAATACATGTTCTTCGGTAAGGCTTCTTCAAACAAAACGTTCAGGATTTTGGGATAGCTAAATATTTGGCTCAGGAAAGAGAGAAATCTCATATGTCAGTATTATATACAATGGATTTTATATTTTGTGTTTTCAAGACATTTTAGAACTTGAAATATGATTACAAAAAAAATATTTACAAAACAGGACTACAGACTTGTTTGTTTTTGAGTGTTTTAATTATTGATTGCATGATAAAGGAGACGAGTATACAATAAGTGAGATTTTTTTCAGAATTACTTCAGATAACACCAGCAAGTAACAATGGAACTGTTGGGACTTTGAATCACATATTGAGATTACCACCACAGATACCAACAGCAGACAGAGTTATGACTCCTGAATGTAGCAGTAACAGTCAGACTAACATATCAAGTGACAGTTGTTTCTGTATAAAGGAGGTAATAGTTAGTTTCCTAACTGAATGATATCATGCCATTTAGTATTTTAATTGAAGTCCATGTTTAGAAATGTAATGAGATATGAGGTAAATGTGAGTGAGACAACAAACATGAAAGTGAATCTGAAGAGTAAAAAAATTTGGCCTTCGTCTTGGTAAATAAGTTGGATAAGACATAATATTCCTAGGATTATCCTTCATCGCTTGTCATCCATCAAAATAGACTTTCCTTTGAAAATCTTCTCATATGAAACCATGGGGTCATTAGATAAGATATTTGGGAATTGTCTCTATTAAGTTTTCTCATTATATCAACCTCTTAGTAAAGGAAGTGTCTGTTTGTCTGTCTGTCTGCACCTAATACCTGCAATTACTTGTACAATAGTGAATGGATTTCATTGAAACTTTCACAGAATCTTTATTACAAAGTTACATTGTGCACCACCTATTTTATTTTTGATCAGAATGATTTTTGGGGTTTTCCACAGACAAACATGCCAAATCAACTTCATTTGAAGCATTAGTGGGTTGGTCTCTCTGCAGTTTATTCATTTTGTCACAATCAGACAGCTTGCATAGCAGAAGTAGTTAGTAACTGCTTAGCCAACTAAAACAATACTTCATATGAAACATCCGTGTATGGTTTGGAAGTCATGAATGTTGTCTGATATTATCTGGCTAGATTTATAAAGAGGTACAGCTGAGCAGTACATGCTCTAGGGGACCTCTCATTGGTTTCCATAACATGTATGACAGGTATATGATATCTGTCTTTCACATGCATAAAATAACATTTGTATGTCTTTATTAACAGGGCATGTCTTATTCTGTAAAAGAAGCCTACAACAGTCAATTTGGACAGCCAGAGATGGTCAAAGGAAATGATGTCTGTGTTCTAAATAACGTTGATACAAATGGTGGATACAGTCGTTCAGCACACATGCCTGTGTGGACATCTTTTACATTATATCCTAATAAAGTAAGATTATTATATGAAGAGTATTCTGAATTCAGTCAATGGCTAAATAGAAAAAAAAGTTTGATGATCGGTAGTTTTGAGTGTTTTCATCATAATTTGGATAACTGGCACATTTTTGGAGATCCTTTACCAAAATCATTTGCTGGTTGGAATTATCGTATAGAAATAATATTAGACATTTCACAATTTCATGTGCGTAGTTTGCAACTTATGGTTTGAGAAAGTTATATTCTTGTTTAATTTAACGAAAAAAGCCATTTATCAGAATGATTGCCTGATCTCCAATATATCTTAATTGATGTATGATAAATTGTAAAACATATGGATTTTGGTGTACTGTTGGCCTCACCTTTAGGACATTTTAGCTTTCCATTAGTATTAAGTGCAGCATTTATATGAGAGCAATATTATTTTGTTTTGTAAAACTTTACTTTTTAACATTATGATACGTGTATTATTTCTTAAAAGAATGGTACTTAAACGTATTTATAAAGATCTTTCCAGAAAGATTTGACATCCTTTTTCTTCACAGACATTAGAGGATATGACTGGTACCTGTATTATTCCTGACATTAGAGTAGAGGTAGCTCCATGCAGTAGTTACAGTAACCAGTCTATATCTCATTATTTTATCTTTAATTCAGGTAAGCTTAGCAATAATTTACCAAGAGATACTTCAGTATACATGTTGACATACTGTATGGACATATCAATCATTTAGTTTGCCTCTGTGAAGTAGAGTAGATTCTTCTACTTCCCTCAGAGATCATGTCCATTTTTGCATTTATTCTTAAGTGTCTGCTCCTTTTTAAAGTTTAGGTCCAAGTTATGGTAAGTGGCAAAATTAGATTAGTGTGTTTCTGCTGAATAATACATATAATTTTATATTCATGCAGTTTTACATTGGAATATTAGGTACATAGTACATTAGCAATAATATAAATTAGACTTGTTAGCTGGTAAATATTGTGTGATACTGAGGGCAATAAATGACATTTCACAGACCAGAGGAAAATTATGGACCATAAGACAAACAATGATTAGGAAACACCATACATGTATAATTAATTTTTTGTAACCATGTATGCATCCATCTTATTGAAAGACTTTGCAGTTGCAGATGTAAAATTGAAACAAGGTAAATTTTTAAATAATTTTCACTGTTTCTAGAGTTGATGAAATTTAGTAGGAGATATTGCTTATCATTGATATGTTTTCTAGAATAATTTAGAATCACAGCTCTAAGAACATGATTTGACTCTTAAATATTATTTGTACAGTATGATTGAAAGTGTAATGGAGAATCTTGTACATATCATCACTGTTGCTCATTTTCAGGATTTTCTGATCAGAATTCCAATACTGAAAAGCTGAGTTCAAACATAGTTCCAATGTATGATGGATTTAGAGATGGTGAGTTTTATTTATTCTTACTGTGCAGAATCTAATGTGTATTATTTGATGAATATTTCAGGAAATGAACATTTTTATTTATTTGGCATTGCATGGCATATCAGAGTATTTAGATGACTTCAAAATTTGACATATAAGAGGTTACACATGATCTATAATTCAAAATATGTCAATTGTTCACTATTACCAAATTGTATTTTTGGCAAGTTTAATCATAAACATTCTTGTATTTCTGTAAGTAAATTTCATATTCATACATTATGTATCAAGATTTTCAGCATAGGTAGTGCAGAGGGAAATTAACAACTTTGTCTGGATATTGATTAACACCTGTTTTATTTCTTAACATTTAAAAACATTGTGAAAAAAATTCTGATTCACATGTAGGGATTTTGTGTCCAGAATTAATCCTCCAAATCCCTTCTTTCATAGTATAAGCCCCTATCACAGAAGAATTTTGAATGTGTTTAATTTTGAACCTAGGAATATGGAAATACTTGTTGAAGTTAGTTCTAGATTATGCTGATCAGAGATCTGGTATGGAAGTCATAGTTGGTCCTGCTTTTGACAATAAAAGAGATGGATTGTGGGAGGAAATTTCTGATGAAACAAGGTAAAAAATTAATCAGGTTTAAAATTTAAAGCATGTAAATATAATAGGGAATGGAAACGGGGAATGTGTCAAAAAGACAACAACCTGACCAAAGAGCAGAAAACAGCTCAAGGCTACCAATGGGTCTTCAATGCGGCGAGAAAATCCTGCACCCAGAGGCAGGCTTCAGCTGGCCCCCTAAGCAATAATGCATACTACTTCAGCGAAAAAGCTTTTTGTGAAACCATTGAAAGAAAAAAAGAAAACATTAAATATATTAGACTCCAGAAGTGGTTAGTAATCCATTCAGCGAATAAGTTTAAATTGAATTAATTGTAAACAAACCTAACAGTACAATAGTGTTTCTTATTTTCTTGTAAATAATATTAACTGTCAAATTTTGGTCTTTTCATTGTTTTTGCAATGCTTGATTGTTCAGGTACACGTGCAGGAGGTTTATGGAATGACCTGTTTTATATCCCATTTGTACATGGACTTGTCTCCCTTTTGTTGCTTTATATGTAGACTTTTTTATTTGTTTCAGATATGTAAATGAGGGAGGAGTACCATTACCAACACACTATTACATAATAGTTATAGGATGTAAAAATGGAGACATTACCAGCTGTCAAACTGATAATCTAGAAATACTGTCATTTATATTACCACATCTTCCTGAAGTACCAAACTGTATGGTAAGTTACAATATAAACAGGAAGATACTGTCTATGGTAAGTTACAATATAAACAGGAAGATACTGACATCATACAAATAATGTAGATTGATTGAGTTGTTGTTTGCTTAAAGTCTAGGGGCAAATATTTCATGCTTCTTCAGGACGAGAACCAGTTCAACAATTTATCAAACACAACTCAAATAGGGATGGGTCGGGACACAAAAGGGAACCAATATTGATTGCCACTGTAAAAGGAGGATGGTTGGGTAGGGTCGGATAATTTTGCCTTCTGTAGTGGCCATCAGCCTACTCTTTTTAGAAAACTACAGAAGGGGTCTTAAGCGTGCAGGGAGTGTGGCATTCTCCAAACTCATTACCTACTATGGTCCGCAGTCAGTCTTTCCATATTATGACCTGACAACACCCCAAGGAGGGGTCTTCCCTACCCACCACCTGTGGACGCACTAGGCAGCTCTATGGGTTTAGCCCGTTGTGATCCATCACAGGTGCCTAGCAAATAATGTAGAAATACTGTAATCTGTATTACCATGTTTATCTGACGAACCAAACAGTGATAATTCAGGGAGATTCTATTGGTTGTCACAGATTGTATAGAAATACTGTCATTTATATTACCCACTGTATTAAGATATATATGGTTAGATTGAAAACTCAGAGACAATCAACTGTTATTTAATATACTACCTCATCCTTCTGAGATACGAAAATGTACTGTTAATTACCACAAGCAGATATTTGTTATACAGATTATCAAATTTGCCATGGCACCAATGTGTTTATGTAGCTAGAAATATTACCAGCTGTAATTAAAAATGAAAGCTTCATCAACATAACCCAAAAATAATTAAGAGACTGTCGGATATTTTTTTATCCTTGCAAATTTAGTTACTAAAATGTGTGGTGAGTAATTGTACATGTAAATGCAGAGAGATTTATTGTAAATTATAATTGTATTGCTGGAGATATTAATAATTAATGGCAGTGGCGTGTTTGTGTGACATATAGTTTATATAAATAATCAGTTGAAAATATAAACATTTTCAGCCAGAAGAACATTACCTGCTGGAAAATGTAGCAAGGATAAGAGATATAGAATTACTGACAGGCATTGAGTTTATGACAAGGTTGCCAGTAGATGTTTCCTCAAGACACAGGACATTTTTACCAACAGCATTGTGGAAACCATCTTCAGGATCCTTGAAATGGAAAGATATACCCTGTGGTACATCTAATGTTGATGCTTGTCCTGGGTACATAAAAATTTGTGTATTTAGCAAATTATTTTTTGATGGAAAAGTAAAAAGGTGAAGTGGAGTGGATTAAACAAAAAAGGAACCACCCATTAAAAACTTTTGCCAAAACTTAATAAGTTTATCAACATGGAAAATATTTTCTCCCATTCTTGGTGCATTTCCACACTTCTCAGCACAGTGGTTAAACATTTAATTCCCAAAGGAATATAGAGTCTCTTGCAATTTCTCCACCGCTATTCATGGATTATACATTTATCGGAGCGATAAACTATAGAAGTTCTGAAATGGCGTCCATGTAAAAAAATTGCGTAACAACGACATTTTCTTAAGGTTTTTGTCAAAAATTATAGCAGTAATAGATTCTCCTTCAATTAACTCGTCAGTTATGGAATTTCTCAACCCTCAATAGTTAAATTTTAGATTTTAACACACTCACTAAAGCTCGCCTGTTGAAAATCAAAAATTTACTTATGTTTTACTGTGACTAATATTTAGGGTATGACATCGAAATGTCCATTGGTAGAGCACATCATTCTTTATTTTTAGGTCAAAGTTGCAGTGCAAAAGATTACTTTTGTCTGGAGATTAACCAATCTTCTTATGTTCATATTTGTCTTGTTTATGAAATATTAATGTTATTTTTTGTAGGAAAATTCCATTGCTGTTGATATCCCTGGATGGATTTAGAGCAGATTATGTGACAAGAAAGTTAACTCCAGTGATAGAGAAACTTAGGACATGTGGTGTACACACACCATACATGAGATCTGTTTATCCAACAGTTACCTTTCCTAACCACTATACAATAGTTACGGTATGTTATAGAGAATAATTTTAAATTTTACTTGTATCACTCAGAAATGTAGACAGCTGAAAAGATAATGCAGTCTTGAACATTTTTAGCTCATCTGACCCAAAGGGAAATGTTAGCTGTTGCCATCACTTGGCGTCCATCGTCCAGTGTCTGGCCTATATAAAAGTTTCCTTTAAAAATTTTCTGCTCTGAAACAACTGGGGCTAATTGGTACCAAATTTTGGTGGAATTGTCCTTGGGTGGCCCCCTTTTTAAAGTGTTACCGACGTCCCTGACTTCCAACCAACATGGCTGCTGTTACTAAAAATAGAAAGAAGGGGGAATGAATTTATAAAATCTTTCTATGAACTACATGGGCAGATGGAACAAAATTAGGCAGCAATGGTTCTTAGGTGGTCCTCTTTCAGATTTGTGTCCAATGACCTAGATGGCACTACAATCAAATTTAGTTTAACATAGGACCCTATGGAAAATTCATTTAAAATTTTTCTTGTCTGAAACCACTTGACCAATTGAAACCAGTATTGACAGCAATAGTTCTTAGATACTCCTCTTTCAACATTGTGCAGAATGACCAGGACTGTCAACGAAGGTGGCTGCACAGCCAAACTTAGCAAAGATATTTATCATATGATGATGACTGTCAACTGAGATTGCCATCAATCCCTAACATTCGATCAGATGGGAAAATTCCGTTCATCTTCTTTTGTGAAACTTGGTCCAGTTTAAACAAAGCTCAGTACCAATGGTAATTACATGAAAATGATCTAGTGTAAAGAAAATGTCGATTTATCCCAATCACCAACCCTTTACTTAATACTGTTTTTATGGCTGTTGATTGCAAATGGAATCCAGGTGAGCAATACAGACTCCTGGGAGCCTTAAGTTATGTCTGTCAATATCTTTTGACTGTAATTGTATTTAAACATTAAGAGTTACGGCCTGGATGATAAAAACTGTTTCTAGATGTAATGACCATATATTTTATATGAACCAAAAAATTGCAGATATTTGCATGTTAAATTTTGAGAAACAAATTCTCATTTTACCAAATTATAATTCCATATTTTTTATAGGGCTTGTATCCAGAGTCTCATGGTATTATATCTAATAACATGTACGATGCTGAAATTGGAGAAGTTTTTACTTTATCTAGCAAAACCAAAGGTGACCCAAGATGGTGGGGAGGAGAACCTGTAAGTTTATTATTTTATTTTTGTTTAATTTCATGAAAAAGGAATAGAATTGAGAAAAAAGTGACATTAATTATAACATTATCTAAATTGAATGTGTATATAGATACTGTAAGTCGGTTTAGAGGTCATCATTTGTTGTTTAATGGATTTAACTTTAATTTATAATATAAAGCCAACTGTATAGAACTATATTGTAAGGCTTTGTAAGAAAACATTAGGACTGTTGAGGGCACTAATTACTTAAAACTTTTACAATAGACATACAGGTTAAATTTACTAGGAATATTCATTCTAATGCAAACCTTTGGTTGTATTTAACATTGATGCTAAATGGGTGACAGTGAAAATTGCAAGCCATAAATTCTGCAGTTGATGTCCAATGTCTTCAAAGCATAGCTTCCAGATTTCCCAACAAAACTCTTTTTAGTTTAAAATCTGTAAACTCAATATGTTCTATCGTGTTGCCAGCAACCATCAGATCCACAATTGATGCCAACAAATAATTATATACAATACAGTTATCTCCTCATTGAATGTGATGAATAATCTTTTTTTACATAAGTGTCCTAATAACAGTTCTCAACAGTTAAAGTTGAATATTTTTTGTAAAAACTGACCATTTTAGATTTGGACAACTGGCAAGAAACAAGGAAAGAAAACATATACTTACTTTTGGCCTGGATCAGATGTGAATGTTTCAGGTAGATGACTTCAGCTATTCACATTTTTAAATAATACAGTAATGTCTCAGGATTAGAAGAGAGACAAGAAAGGCTAAAAAATTTTAACTAACTGAAATGCCTAAATTAATTGGGGGGGGGGGGGGGGGGGGGGTAACATGACCATTTTATGATGGGATGTGGGTCTGTGGACTCGAAACCCATACCCGAAATTATCAGCATTAGGGAGCAACCATTTGATATTTAGGGGGGAGGGGGGCTAGGATCAAATGTCAAATGTTTGATCCTGCCTATTTGTTCTGTCAAAATTTTGATCCTGGATTTTTTTTGGCCGCTGTTGCCGCCTAAATTTTTATTTTCATTTAAACCAAAAAATTTTCCCTATTTTTACAAGCATTGCATTCTTAGTTTTGAATACTTTTGTGTTTTATTATCTTAATAAAAACTTGAACTTTATTTGAGTTGTATAAAAAGATCAGAAATGTTAAAAGTAAAAAAGTTTAAGAGAACATTAACTAATGGGAGGCAACTCTGTAAACATCCCAATTTTAGCAGAGGGAAAATCCAACATAAAGTGGTGAATGAACCCTGAAACTATATGCTTTAAAAACCGATATATATACTCTTTCAAATGCCTGTAATAATACACCTCTAAATTTTGCACATAAGACTTGCTGTCAGCAAGAATTTCTTTGCACATGGGTCTTGCCAATCATGGAAAAATAGAGAATAAAGTCCTTCCACTTGACACACATTTTTAGAAAGAGTGGATGATAATATATCAGTTTACAGTTATTGACTGGGTCCGAGAACCACAGCTGTTTTGTTTGACCCGAGGACTGAACTGTTGAGTCAGAAGGTCAAACAATACAACTGTTGTCCAAGGAACCAGTCAATAACTGTATTATTATACCAAAGTGATCTGCACATGGAGCTGCTGTTTATAGTACCCAATCAAAATAAGGCAAGCAGTCAACAGTTCAGAACTGTTGACGGTCAACAGTTCGGTAATCTGAAGAATTTGAGCATTGTTTTAAAAAAGTCAAAATGTTGAATATAATCTCTATTTAATTTATATAGGAAAAAAATCAAAAGGTATAACAATTAACTTTAATCATCCTTATTAATAGGAGTTATTGTTCAAAACAGTAACAAAAAGACCAAAGAAAGCAACAGATTTGGAGAAAACAAAATTTGAAGTTTAAGTTCTTTTAAAATTTTGCCTTCCATAATCAATTTATTTATACAGAAATTTTAGAGCATATTGAGTCAACTTGGTTTTTTTTGTTTTATTTACAGGAAGTTATCCAGATAGATGGCATGCCTATGATGGGTAGGTAATGATAAATACTTCTGTTAGGTCATATGAATTGGTTCTCTGAAATATACATACATTGTTTACTAGAAATTATGAAAATATCACTTATTATACCCTTATGTTTTGACTGTATATGATTTTATATATAAAATAAGTAACATTTTAATTGTTTTTAAGGTGTTCTATCATTATCCTGTATGAAGTGACTGTTCAAGGTCAACAGTTTTTGAACTGTTGATTTGTTGACCATCTGCCTGAATTTGTTGCTTGATAAAGTCATGCCCAAAAATTCTGTTTCTCAATATATAAGATACAAAAAAAAACAATAATAGACTAAGTCCTTATACAAAAGCTGTCAGTATTTTACTTCAATCTTCAAAATATTGGGCCGGTGAGAGTTGTATACAATCAAATTCACAACTTATTCTCTGGACTTCATTGATTTTTGAGTAGCAGTTAGCTGACCTAGTTTACACAGAAATAATTTCAGTCCGTATTACTATGATTCATTTGCAAGTTAAAATTTCATTTTTTTTTTAAAGTAAAATAGGATATCCAGAGAGACTACAAACAGTGGTAGAATGGCTAACATTGCCAGACGACCAGAAACCAGATATTGTAACATTATACTTTGATGAACCAGATCATGCAGGGCACCAGAAGGGACCAGAAAGTGAATTGGTAGTATTTTGAAAATACTTTAATAAAACTTTTTCTAATATGTTAAAAAATTGGCTTCTTCAGGGTCCGATTTCACAAATATTTGTTCGACTATGATTAGCCGTAAGTGTGATCTGATTTTCGGTCACTGTAAAAATTTGTTCTTTTGATGTAACGGAACTGATCATAGTCATATGAACATTTGTGAAATAGGCACTGGTATTCCGAATTTCTTTGTTTTTATGTACCCACTGATGTGAAAGGGATATGTTTAATCTTATCATTTTTTGGAATTAGTTCAAGCATCTTTTCAAATTATTAAAACTAAAATATATTATTTAATTTAATTATACATACAAGATGCTAGAAAACTTGGATTGTTACTTTATAGTGACCTAAAAATCACAATTTGAAAGAAAATTTCAAATAGTTGACTCTAGTTATCTCGAACATATTTACATGTAAGTCGAAATTCGGGGTAACTTGAATTATCTGTTTGGACCCTCAACAACAGTAACTATACAGAATTACTCCTGATATCGTGAATTTTGGCTTAAGTTGAACGAGATTTTGAGGTCCCAATGGATTCGACATACCGAGACTTGACTGTATATGTTTTGCATTACTACTAACAAAATATTACATATACTCATCAGTACATTTACTGATTCGGACAGATGAGGGATAATAAGCATAGAACTTGGAATTGACCTAAACAACTTATAGATTATAAAACATACATTGGGTTTGTACATGTATGGTAACTATTGCTGAGAGAACTGGGTCAAGCCGCGCAATTGTTTTCCTGTTACAGAAGTCATGAAATAATAGGCTGCCATTAAGTCTGTACGTTTCGTTGAAACATGGGAGATGGCTCAAAACGATCGCCATACAATGGCACATATCCAGTTAAAATCTCGGGGTGTGAAGTCAGTCTACTTTTTCCGTAATTTTAGAAATCACGAGCCATGGTAAAAAAGTCTCCTTCCGCAAAGTAAAATGTACCTCTTTCATGCTCTCCATGTAGAATAAAAATTTTCTTGGTTTTATTCATTTAATCCTTTCAATATTTCTATGTCAAATGTCTCAGGTAAATACACCTTTAAAACAACACTAGTTATTCTGTTATCATGGTTGGTTTTGTTACAGTAGTTCCATATATCATGGTGCAATTATAAATTTTTTAATGGACTTCTTTTGTATCCCTCAGGTCAAAGTTCATTGCAGGTCTTGAGCCATATTGAAATATGACATATAAATTTTCTCTACATTATGGTATTTGGTTGGTGCGGAAGCTTTTCCTGAACATAACTGTGCAATATTTTTCAGATCTGAAAGAAAATAAGAAAGATTCAGCATAAATTTGGGCGTAAAGCAAACATGTTTATTTCATGAATAAAAACCAAAAATCAGTGAAAAAACCAAGATTCATTACTAATATATTTAGAGCCTCAGTTTACTCTTTGGAACTCACTAATGCCTTCTAAAATTATCATTAATATTTATACTTTAAAAAAAATCATATAACAGACAAATAAAGGTAACTTTTTATATTTTTTTAGGCTGAAATATTGCAAATTTGGAAAATTATTATCCGTCATTTTAAAAGTTTCAGCTTGAAATTTTCACATGCTCACAAAAAAATTCAATATTTTTTAACTAATAGCTAGATTATGTAAAGACGAATCTAAAATGGGGTCAAATGTCAAAATCTGCCCAGTATTAACAATTTTACAGCTATTTAAAAATTTGCAGTTTCTATGTCTGAGAAATGTAAACATCTTGAAGGCGAACAAATTATGATGTTATATGAATTATGATGTCATAACTTTATGACGTCACCAAGTATTGTAAAACCCAATTAGTCCTATACTTAACATTTCAACGATAAATGATTAAAGAAAAAAATATTAATCTACAAGTAGTAACCAAGGATTTGCATTGAGGAAAAAATGCATAGCAACCAAGGAGAATGAATTTTTTCCATTACACAATCACATGTGCACTTTGAGATAATTCATCAGTATGTGTATAAATCTATAAGCTTATAAATTTACAGGAACAATAGGTCAGTCCATTTTGCTGCCTGATATTAAAAGTTTAAAAACCAAATAAATTCAGTAATACATGTACATTTAAGTTACATGCTGTCATAATGAGTTACTCCCCTTTACAATTGACAAACTGCAAATTCTAAATCACAAGAATTTATTCAACCTGTTATTGGTAAATGTTGGTTTAAAATTCTTGTTGAAAGGGATTTGTGGATGATATAGGTCTCTTTGCACCTATTTCCATTAAATACATTCATCTAATGTTACAATTATTTAGCTGTGGTTTTCAATGCAACCACCTGTTCGTGTTAACAATTGTCCTTGTTACATGACATGTATGTAGTCTGGCCAAAATTGATACATCTAAATAAAAAGCATGTGTTTCCTGCTTATAGTGAGAATTTTTCATCATACAATAACTGACCTGTAATATATTATTAATAGCAATGCAAAATCCCTGTGTATTTATTCACACAAACACATGTGTTTCAATGTTTACATCATACATATTACAACTTCCGGTTGGGGGGGGGGGGGGGTATTTGGGTTTCTAGAATTTTAAGGAATGACAATTTTTTTAAAGATTTTAGTAAAAAAAACAATAATTTTTTCATTTTACTTTATAATATATGTAAAAAATATTATTGCACAAGATTTACATTACATATGGACTGTTCAAATTTAGAAAACCCCATTTTCACCTCTTTTGCATTCTTTTTTTAAGCATCACATTAAAGTTTTGGACCGTATGCAAATATTTTATACTTTTTGTGTTAAATACATACTTAAGGAATTATACTGACCCTAGTTTCTCCATCAGTTGTTTACAGGATGGATCAGCATCACAAAATATTCCTTTACACACGTTTGAGATCATGACGTCAAGTTGGGTCAAGCCGCGCAATTGTTTTCCTGTTACAGAAGTCCTGAAATAATAGGCTGCCATTAAGTCTGTACGTTTCGTTGAAACATGGGAGATGGCTCAAAACGATCGCCATACAATGGCACATATCCAGTTAAAATCTCGGGGTGTGAAGTCAGTCTACTTTTTCCGTAATTTTAGAAATCACGAGCCATGGTAAAAAAGTCTCCTTCCGCAAAGTAAAATGTACCTCTTTCATGCTCTCCATGTAGAATAAAAATTTTCTTGGTTTTATTCATTTAATCCTTTCAATATTTCTATGTCAAATGTCTCAGGTAAATACACCTTTAAAACAACACTAGTTATTCTGTTATCATGGTTGGTTTTGTTACAGTAGTTCCATATATCATGGTGCAATTATAAATTTTTTAATGGACTTCTTTTGTATCCCTCAGGTCAAAGTTCATTGCAGGTCTTGAGCCAACTGTACATGTATGGTAACTATTGCTGAGAGAACTGTACATGTATGGTAACTATTGCTGAGAGAACTGTACATGTATGGTAACTATTGCAGAGAGAACTGTACATGTATGGTAACTATTGCAGAGAGAACTGTACATGTATGGTAACTATTGCTGAGAGAACTGTACATGTATGGTAACTATTGCTGAGAGAACTGTACATGTATGGTAACTATTGCAGAGAGAACTGTACATGTATGGTAACTATTGCAGAGAGAACTGTACATGTATGGTAACTATTGCAGAGAGAACTGTACATGTATGGTAACTATTGCAGAGAGAACTGTACATGTATGGTAACTATTGCAGAGAGAACTGTACATGTATGGTAACAATTGCAGAGAGAACTGTACATGTATGGTAACTATTGCAGAGAGAACTGTACATGTATGGTAACTATTGCAGAGAGAACTGTACATGTATGGTAACTATTGCAGAGAGAACTGTACATGTATGGTAACTATTGCAGAGAGAACTGTACATGAAAGTATACATAATTTCAATATGAATGATCACAAACCACAAATTACTGCTTTTTACTTAAATTGCCTTAAAAAGGGAAAGATATGAAAAGTTTAATGAAAGATATGTAACAACATTTTTTTTATTGTTTATGTTATTTTTATTAAGGTAAATGGTAAGCTAGAAACAGTAGATGATTTACTAGGAAGATTAATGGACAAACTTTATCAACAGGGACTACAGGATTGTGTTAATATTATTGTTATTGCTGATCATGGTACAGTTTTGTTTACTAGATTCTGTATATTTAACAATTAATCTTTTAATGAAGTTATAACTAAATGTCAATTATTTTATGGAAGTATAACATAAAAGAAATATTTTCATTTTTCCAGTAACAGACTTTATTTGTCAACTAAAGTAAAGGTTTTAGGATAATCACGCTGAATTACACATGTCACTAGTGCAGAGAAGCAAGAAAAATTGTATAAATAACATTTGAAAAAATATATTCCTTTATATTAATGGGACTTTCCAACATAAAACAATCAGGTTAATAGTTTGGTGATGTGCAGTAGGTGACTGGGTGGACAGGCTGATGGTTCCTGAAACAGTAATGAAGAAAAGTCCATTTTTTCTGTAATTCAGACAATTTTTTTTTTTTTGGAAAAATTAGAAGTCATTTATAAAAAGAATAGGTTTAAAAATTCTATGAAAATAAAGAATTACGATTTCTTAAAAATGGAAAATATGGCCAAACTGTCAAATTTCAAAGTTGTGGTTATCAATTAAAAAAATGACCGTGAATTTGTTTTGTTATATGATAATTGATTTTTTTCTCAAGAGACAATTTTTGAAACATCTGATCTCTGACTTTTGATAATAGACTTTTAAAGAGAGAAAACACTACTGTCACAGACTGCAACAATTAGAATTCACTCAGTGTGTTGTTAAATTATTCTAGTTTACAAGATCCTTTGAGAATATTTTACAGCAAATTTAATACAAAATTAGCAGAATGATCTCTCTTGTATTTCCAGCATTCCTTCACAGCCACAAATTTTTGGTCTTATTAATATGTTACAGGTATGCAGGATGTGTCTTGTAGTAACCTGGTTAAACTACCACAATATATGCCAGATGACATCAACAAACTGCTGGTATTTGATGGAACTTTTGGACGGATTGAAAACGATTATGAAAGAATATCTAAATATAAAGTCAAAACTGATGGTTAGTGCATGTTTTCATGAGGTCACTCAATATTTTATTCTCACTGAAAATGAAATAAATCAGGTGATTTCTTACATTGATGAACCAGTTGATAGCCAAATCCTTGTAAATTGTGAAAGGCAGAAAACAAGGAAAATATGAAAGTAATTTCTTCTTTGATTATAGTTGTAGTCAGTGAAATATTGAAACATTGATCTATTTAAAGATTCCATACAGACAATTGTGTCAGAGGTAATATTAAGTTCAATACTTTGGACAAAATAGCAATCATTATTGAATATTTCAAGCTTGATCTGTTTGTTATTTAAATGCTTTTATTAAAGTGGTGATAAATTTTTTTTTTTTGTTTCTTTATTTACATAGATATCAGTCCTTTGCCAATTTCAAATATAACAGACCAGCTGATGTGTAAAAATCCTGCAATGAAAGTGTTCACAAAAGATACAATACCTAAACGTTTTCATTACTTTTACAATAAGAGGATTGGGGATGTTCTGTTAGATATAGAGGACAAATGGCTTGTTACAGAGTAAGTATATATCTATAATCGTATCCCCCAAATTCCTCAAGGCAAACAAATGTTTTGGGTGTATAGAAATCATGAGTCCTGGAAGTGAAACTCCTCCGAAATGCACCAGTAGAGTCAACTTAGAATTGAGAGATTGCTCATAGTACTTGACTCAATAATTGCTTAGTTAGCTATTATTATGACTTTGCAAGTAATGTCTAACATCATCCTAAAACATTTTGATGTTAGATACCACGATACTGTACCAGACTTTGGTAATAATATGGTCCTTGCTCTTTTTAAAAATTTATCTGTTCCACTTCAAACCTCAATCATAAACACCTTTTAAGATAAAAATAAAAATTGCTTTTCAACATGAGTTTCCGAATCATATTATATTTAGTCATAGTTACATTTGAAAAATTATCAAATTATTGATATGAAATCACAAATTTATAACAGAGACATTATTTTACAGCACCAATACATTCTGGTGTACTGGTGGTAACCATGGATGGGACAATCTGTATAAGTCAATGCATGTAAGTTTATAACTTCAATACTTTTTCAGTATCACATCCGTAGCTTTTACTGGTTGTCTGTATATCAAAAATTTATTTAAGCAAGTTATTCACAGTACTTTTTGTGTAATCAACTCCTACTAAGCTTTATATCCAGATCTTTGAATCTGCAAAATGTTTATGGCTATATTGAAGTTTTGCGTGGAGGAATATGATGTCATTTGAAGAATATTTTCTAAATTTTAGATGTTATGGAACTTAATCATTTTTTTTTACAACAATTTTGTGTCATCATCATGAATGTTCCAATTTTATGTAATCAACTCCTCCTACAGCTTTAAATCCAGATCTTTGCAACTTTGCAGAATGTTTATGGACATACGAAAGATGTGCATGAATGAGTATGATATCATTTGAAGAATTTTTTCCATTTTGTTACAATTAGTGTTTATGGACACATTGAAGATGTGCATGAAGGAGTAATATCCCATTTGAAGAAAGTTTTCCAGATTTTTCATGTTGTGGAAAAAAATTATATCCCACCTCATATTTTCATTATACCTAAAGTGTTTGGTCTTGCTTTTCACATTAATTTTTTTACTAGTCATCATAAACCTAATGGTATAGGTTGGATATTACATGTAAACTGGTCTATTTAGTCTTTCACCTATTTATTTTTAGTTATCTCCCCTGAATTTGCTCTCTATACAGTTCATATTTTAAAGAATTTTTACAGATGTGCTGTTCCTTATATCATTTCTAGTTATCTAAGTGCTGTATATAGACTCTTAATTGTCAAAAATGTATGGTTTTACATATGTTGTATCACCTACACAAAATCTTTAAGATATTTCTTAATATTTAAGATTAAAAGTACAAAACTTCAATAAAACCTATCTTTACATTATTGCAGGCATTGTTTTTAGCACATGGTCCAGCATTTAAACAACAACTAGAAATTCGTCCATTTGAAAATATAGAATTATACAACTTGATGTGCAGTAAGTATCTGTTGCATGTGACATTTATTAGAAAATACCACCATATTGCTATATTACCACTGTGTGGCATTTACATTCTGTCTGTCGGTAAATCTGTTTATTTATCTGTGTTCTTTGAAAATGCAACAATTAAAGCCAAAGGTTCTTATATCAGTCATCCATGGGTAAAATGAAGTTTTTATTTTGTCATCTGAGTCTACCAGTTCAGCACAAAAAGTAAGACCTAAATATATGAGAGTTTTCATTCTGTTGAAATAAAACTTCACAAATGTCTAAAAATAAAATAAGTCTATGGCATTAAATAGATAAAGTTTATGTTATAAGAATTTTTAATGAACCTTATTGTTAAAAAAAGTGTAAAAAGGCAAATCTGCATAGGTATTTAAGAATGGTTTGTGAAGGCTGTGCATTTAATTACCTAATATAATGTTCTCATTTGATACCAAAACTTCAACATTAGCATAAGTTACATACTAAAAGCATTGTCATGACAAAAAAAAATTAATTGACTTCTCTTCTATTATGTTTTCAGATATAGCTGGTATAGATCCAGCACCTAACAATGGGACACAGGGAACACTACATCACATTTTGTCAAACCCTAAAATTATACCACAGGTTTCAGCAAATACATCCCAGACTTCTGAAATTGTCCCAGTTCCTATCTGTGGATGTACCTCAACAGTATGTCTCTTTTTAACTGTACATTAAGCTCTTTATAAACTCTGCTATTAGGTCTTAGAATGAATATATTAAAAATCTTAATTTGGAAAGTATTTATATGAAGATAAATTAATCTGCAGTGTATTAAATATCCATTGTTAAATTTTCCACTTTTAAAGTCCAAGGCTGTCATTTACATATTCAATAATTTAACTATCTCAAAGAGATAAATCTTATAATCCACTGATATCCATTTAAGAATCTATATATATCCAGCTTATTTGAGCATCTTTATCCAAGATTAAAAGCTTATGTTATAATTTTTAATTATGTTTTGTTTTAAACATAGTGTTAATTTTATGGTAAAATTTTGAAACAAAATTTTTTTTCAGAATTCATTAGAGGCAACCTTATCTCTTGATAGTTTACTAATGGGACTACCAGTATCGACTTCCATAAAAATGTTTTACAAGTTTTCAGTAAAGTTTGCCTCAGGATACAGTGAAAGTAGGCCATTATGGACAACCATCTTGTTACCACAGGTAATTGTATACTTTACCTATGTTCAAGGCCTTAGTGGCAGATATGCTTTTGTCACACTGAGATTGATCTCTCACCTATTAATGCTGAATGATATTTGACTGCATGATGAGCAGTTTTAAGTGGTGTAGGAAGATTCAGAAATTATATTAAGAAATTAGTTGTAAGCTTATTGAGGCTTTTGATATAGATCATATAAAGACTGTTAACTACTTTTGAAAAAATAATAATAAAATACTTCTTTTGAAAAGAAATTCATAGATATAACATTTTTTACTCAATAGATGAAAAAAAACCCCAAATGTTCAGGTTTATGTGGCAAGTCTTTCTGGTAGTGGAATACCCAATACAACTGTCACATAATCATCCATAAGGTTTTATGAGAATAAGCTCAATAAAACAGTTTTTTGGCTGAAATAAAAGTTGTTACCTGTAGATTTCTTTCCAGAATCTAACAAGTCCAGTTGACAAATGTTATTTTAATGATCTAAATGGAGTACATACCTGTGATGACTACAAAAATGTGGAAAGAGAAGTTTCATTGGAAATGTTATATAATGATGGTAAGTATTTAATACAATTTTTATTGTTCCTGATGCAAAGAATACAATACTGGAATGTAATATAAAGAGGAATTGAACAGTACACATGTATTTTTAATTGTTGTCCTTCAACCGGATTGTGAGTGTAAGGTATATAAAGTCTATTCTCAAACATTACTTTGCCATTAAAAATTCATAGAATAAATAGCATTGTAAAAGCAGAAATTTTTGTTGGGGATTTAATTTCATTTATTTTGTGGTTAATATTATCCACACAAATTAATTCCCAACGAAAAAAGGCCGCTTAGTTATAAATCAATATTTGTTAAATTTGGAATCCAAGAAATTTTATCTCCACGAAATCATTTTCAGAAAGGAATCCATGAAATTTTAACTCCATGAAAATTAGTGAATTTACAGTATCTACATGTATGCATTAATAGTGAAAAAATAATCTACATTAATAGTTTTTATAGTATAATTTTTTCTGCAGCACTGCTGCAGCAAAGACAAGCTTTAGCACACTGGCAATAACTTTGTACTGAGCCATCTAACCTCTTTCTATGAATGCTTCTGCATTTTTTACTGTTTGCATATTGATACAATGTTTGAAAGTAGTGCAGTCTCCATTATCAGGGCCCGTTCAACCTGAACCAGTCTCAGTTGTAGGCTTGTGCATTACCTGGGGACATTTTGATCTCTTTCTTTTTAAATAGATTTAATTACATAATTTTTGTACAATGCAACTCGTTATAAGCCTTTAATTTCGATGTTAATACAATCCAGAAAGCATGTCTCAATGATAGGTCAAGTCCATCACCTAATCTATTAATACGATTCGATGCTGCGTC
Organism: Mytilisepta virgata; assembly: GCA_028015205.1. Lineage (NCBI taxonomy): Eukaryota > Metazoa > Mollusca > Bivalvia > Mytilida > Mytilidae > Mytilisepta > Mytilisepta virgata. The sequence goes on from CM051519.1 coordinate 38,253,630, forward strand.
ACATGGGTCAGTTGAAAATTTAAACAAGTTCATGGTCAATATCGGTCGTCACATAACAGATATGAATTCCCACGCTCAGGTGTGCTGTTGGAGTTATTGATACCGTAATATTTTCATGAATATTTTTGCGTATGACCAAAAAATAAATGATTGTTTGTTTCCCCAAACCAGGTGGTATCAAGTTATCAGGTTTGTAGACATCTTTCTAGACGATTTAGTGTTTTTCGGAGAGGGCTTATATAGGTTTAGCCTGCTGATCAATCTTATTCATGATAACTTTTATGAATAAAATATTGTTATATTAAATAATTATAAACAAATTCGCCTTTAAGACGGAGTTTGCAGGCGTGCATTTAATCAGATCGCATACAATTCATTGCGCATGCTCAGAAATATTAAGTAGACAGTTCACGGACAATGTCTAAATATAAATTCTCATTATATGAAGGAAAAAAAATATGCGAAGTGTGCAGTACCCTCTTATTTTAGAATTTGACTCTCACGAAGATCGTTCAGCTATTTTCGACAATTAGTAGAGCAATTAAATTATCTGAACAGGGTTTAGTCGTAATATCGACAATCTGGCAACACAGGGAATTCCTAATTATTGAGCGACCATTTGACTGGATGGGGTGGTTTTGTATGACGATATATATATCCAAGAACAAGACTTACCAATCGTTTTTGAAATTATTATTTTTGGAATGACGTTACATCAGAGACATATAAAACATGTCTCTGGTTACATTTATCAGATTTCGTTCTCACTTTTCCTCGGCAAAAACAAAATAGGCTATATATCGCCAATTTTCCCCGTCTAGTCCCAATACGGGGATATTTCAAAAATGCATTCGGAATCTTTAGAAATCTGAAACTGTCTTTTATACTATTCCTTAAATATCCCCGTGTATCTCTGAAACACTGTCTTATATATTGTTCCTTAAATATCTCTGTGTATCTCTGAAACACTGTCTTATATACTGTTTTTCAAATTTCCCCATGTATCTCTGAAACACTGTCTTATATACTGTTCCTCAAATTTCCCCGTTTAACTCTTTAATGCTGTCTTATATACTGTCCCTCAAATTTCCCCGTTTAACTCTTTAACACTGTCTGTATGTCTTTTATTTCGTTATTTTCTTCAAATTGGATTACAATTTATTACGAAATAAATGTCATCAATTGAGATTTATTTTGTTTTGTTTGGTCTGTAGTACTTTTTTTCTTAATGCATATAGTCAAATTGCACGTATTTGGTTCTTACAAATGTAATCTTTTGAAAAAATGTAATGATAACAACATTTTTATATGCTTCCTATACGAATACATTTTGTACATAATGGAATAAATGTCATTGATTAACCTTTATTTCATTCTAAGATGAAATCTAATTTCGCCGTCTGTTTACAAAATGTAACGTTTCCTGTGCTGGGAATTTTCCTCAAATACAATTGAAAACTATTGAAAATCTATCTTTTATCCATTTCATTCGTTCTTGGTCGGTCTGCGGTAGGTCATATCAAATTTCCCGGTTGACGATATAACCAAATTCAATATTTGTCCTGAACATCCGTAAGTCTGCCTTTTTTTGGCATACATTAGTTATTTTTCCAAATTGTATTGATTGAAGATTTTATCATACCGTCGTATATTTTCCCGCCAGTTTTTGCACAAGATTTTTGTGATCTTGTCAAAGATACATATTTTGACACCCGTCAATTCATGTTACACAACCAAGTTCATAAAACCCTGACCCATTACTTCAAACAATATACCGAATTCAAGATTATTGTCAATCATTCTCTGGTCTACAGGTGACCCATTTATTTATACTGACACCGATGTTGGACAAATTTCATACAAAAATCTTCATCTAGAGAACCACTGAATGGATTGAAACAAAACATAGCATGAATGTTCCTTATGACATTCTGGCCAAATGTTGTTACTGTGGTGTCGATCTGTCATCCATGATGACCTTCTGCGGAAGACTTAGTTTAACATAGGACCTTATGAAAAGTACATACAGACAGCTTCTTCTTGAAAATATCTGAATGGGTTGAAACCAAACGTGGCATGCATGTTAATGTTAATCTCAAGGTCCCTTATTGATGAACAAATGGAAATATCACGTGAGCGATACAGGCTCCTTGGAACCTCTGGTTTATTTACTTGCACATGCGATATTTTGGATGCCACTTTCTGCTACTATCTTTAACTTTAATTTTGAAAACACAGAACAAATATACAACTTTAATTTTTTTTTTAATCAATTTAATTATCTCTGATGAGATTTAAATTGATGAAATGGTATCAAAGAATTGTATTTCTACCATTGGAGTCAATATGCCACTGCTGGTGGACTCCAAGTCCCTGTGGATATCCCCAGCTCAGTTGCTAGTATTTTTGATACTACCCGAAACTGATACTGTTACAAAAATATATAATTTTGCAAAACCTAAGGAGTATCTTCCTCATCCGTAGCTATGTCATTGAAACGTTTTGGCATAACCCCTATTGGTAATTTTGGAAATTTTGAATTGCTCTTCAACCTTTTGGATTATTGTTTTGGATTTCAACATTTTAGGCCTTCAGCAGAACTGATGAGTCGTAAATCACATCTTGTGCATCAAAATTGGTATCAAAGAATTGTATCTCTGATGATTCATAATTCAGAAAGTGACTGTTTACTGTTACACTGTAGAATATGTTATGTTATATGAAGGTAGGGCAGCATATGTAGAAATAAATAAAAGAAGACAATTATCGCCGGATGCTTGCAAAGGGAGATAATCCAACTTATGGGTTTGAAGTTTGTAAGCGTAAACTCCGAGTATTGCAAATGGGGTATCACTCAGTGAGGTCACTCACATTTCTAGTTATTCATGGATTGTGATGGTCTTTAATCAACCATTCAGCTTATCCATTAGTTGAATTTCTGGTTAAAGATATCCGTTCAACATAATTTCTAAATGGAATAGTATGAATGTCTCCAAATTTGTTCAATGATCAATTATTCTATTGCACAATGGTAGATTTGTTGTAAATTTATTACATGTTAGTGTAGTATCAGCATGACGGTTAGTGCAGTATCTGGAACCCTGTTAAGACTCAAAAAACAATAAGGTATAGGAAAATGAGGTTAGTGCGAAAAATTTAGGAGCAATGCTGCAGATCAGCACTTCAGTGCTATTTTTCCTTTACAGTGAATCCATTAGGAGGTGATCGCTTTCTAAGTTCAGCTGTACCTATGTTTGATGGATTCAAAACTGGTATGTTATAATATTATACTTTTACATTTTTTCTACTCTATTTATCTATGTTATCTAAGCCAGTCCATATAATGTTATATAGACTGCCTCGTTTTGGCGAGATCGATTAAATTCGATTAAAATCCCAGAAAAGTATAAGGCTTCGCTTCGGTCCATATAATTTTTGTCGGGCGACCAACAGGTCCATATACTGCCATATGACCGTCAGTGTCATGAACTATTTGTTAAATAATGTGACATGAAGGTCTGTTTAAATATATTTTACTAATAAATCCTGATAACCACAATAAATCTAGTATGTACATGTTAGAATACTATCTAAGTGTAGAACTTTTATTGCTTATTCTTATTTTACACAGAGATTTACTTTTATTCTACAACTGGCCTATTTACTAGCCATATAAAGAGCGTGGAATTTTTTATATTCTTCTACCATAATAGCATAATGTCTTCTGGTACCATATTCTTCACTTGCAATGAAAGTTTGTAATGTGCTCTGGTTCACAGTGTTTATTAGTACATGTTATCCCTTTATTACATGCCAAAAATCACTTTCTTAAAATAGACTAGAAATGTGCCATTTTCATGACCTTTTCCATAGAAGATAAAAATTTATCATTGCAGGATAAAAACAATATATATGTACATTGTCCAAAAATATACAGTTTATTTATACTTGCTGCAAAACAGGTTAGGAATGTTCAGTAAAACTCACATTTATACCAGTTTCTAAGGCTCATACAAATAAACAGTATATTTTCCAACAATGTACATAAATTGTATATTTATCTATTTATATGCACAATTTTTTGCAACTTTGTTTATTACTCAGTAATGGTCCATGTATATTTGCACCATAACAAAAGTGTCTTTGAAAAAACCTGTATTTGATGATGAAACCACAGTTTTAGTCATGTCAGGATTTTATGTTTAGGTATTTGGGATTATATATGGTTACTGATGAAGGAATACAGTACATATTATGGTAATATTAGTATTACTACAGGACCTGTGTATGATTATAATGGAGATGGTTTAGTGGACCTCTTGTTTGATAATGCTAGGTATGAAATAGTGACGTTTTATCATTTGATACACATATTTTGTTTAACGCAACAATCCAGAAGTGGAACTTAGAATACCCTTCTGCATAAAAATTAGCTTTCATTTATGTATCTTCCCAAGAAGAATAAAAACGGGTATTATAAAGTTGGACAAAATGTCAGGAACAAAATCTGTTGAACCTTTTTCTTAACTTTTGGTCTTTTTATGGCAGTTATGTAAAACAAGATAGTTATCGCCAGATGCTTGCAAAGGGAGATAATCCAACTTAAGGGTTTTACATGTTTAAAGCTTGTAAGCACAACTCCTCCTAAACTGTTCGATGGATTTTGATGAAATTTTATATGATGGTTGGGTATCATATGTAGATGTGCATGAAGCAAGATAATTACCGCTGGATACTTGCAAAGGGAGATAATCAAACATAAGGTTTTGCATGTTTAAAGCTTGTAAGTGCAACTCCTCCTAAACTGCTTATTGGATATTTATTACACTTTACACAGTTGTAGTACACTACTGCAGATGTACCTGAAGGAATATGGTTGCTGTCCAAAATTTGGAAGGGGAGATAATTCAACTTATACTCTGAAACAGTATTGGTTTTAAACAAACATAGATATACCAGTATTCCAAAGTTTGAACATTCATAGAATTGAAAGTGGGGGGTATCACTCAGTGAGGTCATTCACAGTTCTAGTTTTCAATAAATCCCATCATTGCTTTTCCAGTGCTTTCATGCATTAAGTTTTAAACAAAATCAAAATTTCCACAAATTTCCACAAGTACATCATTAAGGAATAAGATTCAGGTACGTGCGATACACAGACATTTATATTTATTTTTAGCACAGTAAACAGTAACAGTACTATACTTATGCCAACACATTTCTATGTTATTATGATGAAATGTAAAGACCAAGCTGATGACTTCCCTTGTAATATGACAGATGTAGAGGTTCAATCATTCATACTACCACACATACCAACTGCTCAAAACTGTTTGGTAAATATATACTCCATACTACCACACATACCAACTGCTCCAAACTGTTTGGTAAGTATATACTCCATACTACCACACATACCAACTGCTCAAAACTGTTTGTTAAGTATATACTCCATACTACCACATATACCAACTGCTCCAAACTGTTTGGTAAGTATATACTCCATACTATCACACATACCAACTGCTCCAAACTGTTTGGTAAGTATATACTCCGTACTACCACACATACCAACTGCTCCAAACTGGTAAGTATATACTGCATACTACTGTATATACTGCATACTACTACACATACCAACAGTTCCAAACTGTTTGGTAAGTTTATACTGCATACTACCACACATAACAACTGCTCCAAACTGTTTGGTAAGTATATACTCTGTACTACCACACATACCAACTGCCCCAAACTGTTTGGTAAGTATATACTCCATACTACCACACAAACCAACTGCTCCAAACTGTTTGTTAAGTATATACTCCATACCACCACACATACAAACTGCTCCAAACTGTTTGGTAAATATATATACTACCACACATAACAACTGCTCCAAACTGTTTGGTAAGTTTATACTCTATACTACAACACATACCAACTGCTCCAAACTGTCTGGTAAGTATATACTACAAACTGCAACATGTACTATCTGGTAAGTATATATTCTCACCAACTGCCCCAAATGTGTAAATATATACCACATACTACCAGATGTACCAGCTCCAAAATGTCTGGTAAGTATATACTCCATACTACCACACATACCAAATGCTCCAAACTGGTAAGTATATACTACATACTACATATCTGTCTGGTAAGTATAAACATGTACAGTGTACTCCATACTACCACATCTAACAACTGATTCAAACTGTCTGGTAAGTATATAGTTCATACTACCAAATGTATGCAAACCATCTGGTACATATATACATGTACCCCATATTACCACATTTTCAAACTGTGCCAAACTATCTGGTAGGTACTGCTTAATATATACTATTGTAGGTTTATTCTACATAGTCCCAAATATTCAAATTGTTCTATTATATCTGATAAATGTATACTTCCACATGTACCAGCTGCTGCAAATTGTCTAGTAAATGAATATCTTTATTAATGTTTTATTGTTTATGTTTTCTGTATGGTGTCAAGCTTGAATCAATTTAAATTATGAAGAAAACAGTTTAAAAGGGACAAGAATACAAAGAAAGCTGTATCTTAATAACATTCAAAAAACCAGTTCTATTTTAAGTCCTGCAATTTTTTTTCATGACAAGGACATTTTGACAGTCTCTTTTAAAGATAATATAACCTATATAGATGTATGTTCAACTGTGACAGAGCTTTTTATCTCACCTGGCCCAAAGGGCCATGTGAGCTTTTGTCGGTAAGCTTTTAAATTTTGATCTTCTCCTCTGAAACCCCTAGGCCAAATGAACTGAAACTTAGTATGAAGCATCTATGGAAGGGCCTTTATTAAGATTACATATTTCGTTCTGGTGGGACAACTAATATGGCCGCCATGATGAATTCTTATTTTCGATTGGTCAAAATTTAAAAAATCTTCTCCTCTTAAACTGCAAAGCCAACTGAACTGTAACATGGTATGAAGCATCTGTTGAAGGACCTTTATAAAGTCTGCATAATTGGTCCTGGTTGGACAGGTAATATGGCGGCCATGATGAATTCTTATTTTTGATTGGTCAAACTCCTCTCCTCTGAAACCATATAGCCAAATTAACAGATACTTGGTATGAAGCATCTATGGAAGGTACATTACAATTTTCACTGATATTAAATAAAATGGATTGATTGTAGGACTGTTCTCTTGAGCCTCTTGTTCTATTTCAGTACAATTTAGATTACTTAAAAGACAATGTTGCCCGGATAAGAGACATTGAACTGTTGACAGGGGTGCAGTTTTTCACTCAGATCACAGACCAAGCATTAGCAGCTAGAATGAGGACTTATTTACCGGTAGAACTGTGGTCTACAGAAATGACAGAAACATGGTTAGATAAGCCATGTCCTTCACAACTAGAGACTTGCATTACAGAGTAAGTTATCCAAAATTTAAAATACAGCTAATCCAGTGAACTGTACAACAATGTATGGTAGAATAAACAGATTTTAAGTTGAAGCAGTTTTCAAAGTTTTGTACAGATCTGTTTACATCAGTGTTGAATGACACAATTTGCAGTGATTGAACACAGATCTAATGGAGCAATTCATTAAAAAAAAACCAGCATATTCCTTCAGACAACCTTTTATTCCTATCCAAGAATAGGTGTTAGACTTATACAATAGACTCATGCAAATTGAAAACCTAAAGTGTCCAGAAAAAAATGTCTGATTACGGGGGAATATCCAAATGTGTTGTAACATAATTTTTGTCATAGGAAGGTTAGTCATAAACAAGTCAGACATCGTATTTTCCATGTTGATCCAATTTATATTTTTCTTTTATTCAAGGTTTTCTAATAATTTTCACATTGTCATCCCTAGCAATCATGTACCTGAAATTGTTTATTTATCTCTTTGATGTCTGTTTTTAGCTACAAGCCACTGATTCTGATATCACTTGATGGATTCAGGGCTGATTACTTACTGAGAAATTTTACTCCATATGTTAGGAAACTTAGTCAATGTGGAGTTCATGCCCCTTATATGAGATCGGTTTATCCAACAAAGACCTTTCCAAACCACTTTTCTATTGTAACTGTGAGTATACAAGACTTAGAGTTTATGTGAAATGAGAGCAACTCTTTTAGATTAGGTCAATATATAACCAAAATAAATTTTGGCAAATTTTTATGTAAATTGTCAATATTTTGAGTAATATATTGACTGAATTTTAAATTCGGAGATAATACAAAAGATCACTACATTTAACACAATAGAAAGCATTGTGGCTTGTTCATTACTTACCTCAGACTTCATATGAACGCTCTGCAATTAGAGTACATACCAAATCATTTCAAGAAATACACATTTGAAAAATTTAATTTCTATAGAGTAGTGGTGGCAGCCAAACAATCAAAATAAAAAATTAAAAGTCACAAACGTCTTTTAAAATAAAGGGGGAGGGGTTGGCAGCCAAATTACCATTTAAGGGAAATTTGTAATGTTTTACTTCGTATGCTTTCTTTGTTATACATACCGCCATTTGTAATTAAACTTTTATTATATAGGGTTTGTATCCAGAATCCCATGGTGTAATAGACAACAATATGTATGATGATTCCATTGGTACATGGTTTGGAATGAGTAAACCTAATGCCAGTGATCCAAGATGGTGGAAAGGGGAACCTGTAAGTGGAATCATTTATTTTTATGTTAATGTTTAATTATATTTTGCTACAATGAACTCTCTTACAGTACAAATAAATTATACCACATATTTCTGCAACTGATTTCTCAATGAAAAACTCAAGAGATTATTAAAATTTTGTAAATTTCTAGTAAGAATTTGGTACATCCCAAAGGTCAACATGGTTCAAACTTTCAGAAACAAAACTTGCACATATTCAGCAACATTTGTTTGTGGTGATGTCATACTTTATGAAAAAATCAACAAATTGCACACAAAAAATGGAAAATTGTTCATGTAAAATATTTGAGGCATTTCATCAGTGGAAAAGACAATAATTGACAATTGGCAACAAAAGATAGAGTAATACTTTTAAACTTTCATTTTAATGAAATATTTGAGATATTCAAGAAAAAAAAACTTGCAATTTTTAAAAAGAAACACAGGTAGGAAAAGCATCATTAGAAATATATTTGCCAACTTTTAAGATAAATTTAGAATTATTTTTTTTAAAGTTTATTTACCTTTTTCATACATTCAACTGATAATCAAATCTATAATTGAAATTTAGAACAGAGGTCAAAGTGGGGTTATGACGTCCAGGAACTGATAGTATTATATGATCCCTGTGACATCAAAACACTTTTTTCATTAATACTATAAACTCAGAACTAGATTTCATGTGCCCCCACCCCTCCCCATTCCCTTTCTTTGAATCTGCTACTTTACTTTTCATCTTGTAGATCTGGAACACAATAAAGAAGAACAATAAAACATCAGCGACATTTTTCTGGCCAGGATCAGATGTAGAAATTCAAGGTTAGTATATATATTTCTCTGATTCTTACTAGATTTATACTTCTTCTCATTGATTATTTAATGGTAATTAATGTGCTGTTCACTTTTCTCTAATTTTTTTTACTATTTTCACATTTCCTAACCAATTGTGAAAAAAGTGTTCTCGGCACCCGATTGGTCAATTTTATTTTCTGCCGGAACTACTTTCTCTCCAACTGCGATCTTATGCAATATTGAAATATAGCATTTTATCATAAATAGCATCTTTTAATTTATTTTCGTGATGAGTATATAGTTACAAGCTTTAAGGTGCGCCTTTTTTTTGAGGAATTTTGTGGAAAAAGGCAGTGTGCCTTCGAACTTTTCAGACTTTAGACTGCTTAATACTCGTAAAACTCTCCTTGGTTACGTGTAAACAAAATCGCTATCACATCGTATGCTAAAAAAGATGTCCCTGAACGAAGTTCTGGAAAAGGGGACAAAGAGTCAGACTTCTCTCGGGTGAAGAGGGTGTAATAACAGGAAAAAATTACAACTTTGGGTTCTTATTATGGGAGATAAAATTGGATGACGGAAAAATTCGGAGGCGGATATACAGGTTGGGAGAATTTGCACGTCAGTTTGAATTTCGTGGTTTAAAAAAATTAGAGAAACAGATTCTTACATTGCTATGAGTGAATTATCGGACTTCTCAAATCTCGGTAGTTAAATTATGGAATTTTAAGACCTCACCAAGGTTCGGTCTTAAAATTCCATAATTTAACTACATCGATTGGAGAACTCTGATAATTCACTCATAGCCAAGTAAGAATATATATTTATTAACTGTTAAAATTGGTCAAAATTTAAATATGACATCAGATTTGCTTATTGATTTAGCCATTGTGACAAAGAGAAAAGGCAATGATGTCTGATAATGTGACACACAAAGAACATAGTATTTTGGAAGAAAGAATATCAGAGTTTGCCTACATCATGTCTAAAAGTCATTAGAGAAATTGATTTGACTACTACCTCTTGTGCAGTATGACTTAACCTATCTCCACTCTTGAGTGGAGAATTTTGTATCTCAGTGGATGTAAAGGTTGAACCACTTTTATATAATTCTTCTCAGTCCTGTAGTTATTGTAATGTCAAGCTTAAACTTGTATTTTCAAGCTCACTTAGTTTTTTGGCTACATGCCAATATTCATTAAATGATAGGGATAAAAAATTTATTCAGGCTGGTATGAATAATATCTTAGTTTTTGGTTTTATGTAATTCTCTATAAATATTACATTGCAGGAATGTATCCAGATATTTGGAAGAAGTATGATGGGTAAGTTAATCTGGTGAAAGAGACAGCTTTATATGTAAAACTGCTTTTATTTTGCCCCCAAGTTAGACAAATTTGTCTATACAAGGTTTGAATTCAAGTTCACCACCTCAGTATTTACAAAAGACTACATAGAATATTTGGCCGTCAAGGCCCCTGCTCTAGCCAAGGTATTTTTCCTTCTCTTAATTGTTTTACAGCTTTTTGGTATTTACTTGTAAACTGTTAATGAATCATTGTCCATGACTAATATGGATTTACTTTTCTTCAAACTGATAAAAAAAATTTGTTAATAGTTTACCCTTGTTTTCAGTGCTGTACCTTTTAATTCAAGAGTAGATACCTTGTTAAGTTGGTTAGATTTACTAGCTGGACAGAGACCAGACTTTGTAACATTGTATTTTGATGAACCAGATCATGCTGGACATTCCTATGGTCCTGATGACATAGTGCAGGTAAGAAAAAATTTCTAATATTATCTTTGATGAGGTTAATATTCCTTAAATCTTCAGTTAATAGTGCTGGTCGGATCTTAACCTAGTACATGGTAGATGATAAACTAGCTCCTTTTTAGCCACAAGTAAATTTTTCAAAATATTAAGTCAAAATTATATAAGTAGTACCTATGGTAAGTTTGGCCCTCATGTACTTTATGGGTCCCACTCCATATGGAGATATCATATACTAACCTTAACCCTATCCTAACCCTAACCCATCCATAACCTAACATTAACCCTAAACCCTAACCCTAACCCCTGACCCCTGACCCCTGACCTCTAACCCCTAACCCCTAACCCCTAACCCTAACCTAACCTAGCCTAACTAACCTATAGTAACCTTAACCCTTCCATAATCTAACCTTTGCTCTTCCATAACCTAACCTTAACCCTTAAACCTAACTGTATTTTAACCCTAACCCTACCCAAACCTTATCCCAAAGGAGTGGGACCCCTAAAGTTAGTGAAGGCCAATAGTTTTATGTTCAAACTAAACCTTGGTTGTTCATGGATATTGCAGAATTGCTATCATCATTTGCTGTATATTAGCAATTCATTTTAGCTTCTGTACATAGACAAAAGTTGGGATCGATGAAGAAATCTGATTTATTTTTCTCAACAGATAGGAAAAGCTCTTGATAAAGTTGATGAAGCAGTTGGCAGATTAATGGAAGGACTATATAGACGTAACCTACACACATGTGCTAATATTATAATTATTGCAGATCATGGTAAGATGGGACAATAAATATTCAGTTATTAAATGAAAGTTTTAAATGACTATATGTTGTATAATTGTTTTAATTTTGAAAACGAATCAAAGCAGACATTTCCTGTTTTATAACATCATGTGACAGGATTTTTGATCGGGAATCCTGATAATTTGTGTATTTGATAAACAATATATTGCTTTGTGTAACTGGGTTTCTGACCAAGTTGGTGTTTTACCGAACTTTTGTTTTGAAATTAGAATAAAAAATTTAAAGATTATTTCATAATTGCTTAATTATATCCTATACCTTCACAAACTTATTACAATGGATCCAGAGACATGAAAATTTATTTTGGGAATATATTTATTCACAGGAATGTCTGATACAGCCTGTGACAGAATTATTACCATCAGAGATTATATTACACAGTATTATAATATGTATGTGTACGAAGGAGCTTTTGGTAGAATTAATCCATCTATAAGATATGGTTCTACCCATCCACGGCCTGTAATACATCCAGGTATGTACTGTATTATCTGTAAAGCTTGCATGGCACATTAGTGAAATGTGGATCTCAGATATGCAATTTGTTGTACAAATTAATGTTATATAGATATACAGTCAAACCTGCCCTAACGGTCACCTTAATTAAGCAGCCACCTGCCTTCAGTGGTAGTCCTGGAGTCCGCCCAAAGAGTTTAATATGTTAATTTAACTTGAATAAGCAGTTACCTGTCTTACGGGGCCAGCGGTCCCAAAAAATGGTATCCAAGCTTGAAATTTACCTAAATTAAGAGGTCATTTACCTTTCTGTACATGTTAAAATCATCGTTGATTGACTTTCAAATCTTCTTTAATTAATGGCATAGCTTAATTATCATTCAAATTATCAATCTCATCGTTCATTTACGGTCGATTGTGGAAAAAAACATCGTTTCACCTCAGTCGAACCGCCATGTTTTGTATGTTAGACAACGATAATATTTTGATAGTTCAGGACCGGAAAGCAAAATCCGGATTTGCAGCTCCGTGTAAAACTTAATTAAATGGTCGCCTGTCTTATGAGGCCACTTTACTTTTGTTCCAATTGTGGCCGTTAAAAGCAGATTTGACTGTATAGCCATTAGAGTATGGTAGTGTGAATGTTTTGAACAGACAAATAAGGGACAAAAGCCTATTCAACATTTGTTGTATTCCTGTTAAAATCAAATTAACATGCAATTTGTTGTAGTTAGACATATTACTCCCTTAGTATAATGCCATACAATTGAATGATTCAGAATAATTTGATCAAAAACATGGGTTTCTACTCTTAAATGGTCAGTTTTTGCCTATTTTTGTTTTTTCATTAAGATGGGGTTTAAAACCTGCAGTACTCTCCCTTTCATAACAGAACAGGAAAGTATCATATTCTTCCCAAAACCTTGTCAGTAGCATAACAAGACGACAGATAGTGATCCCTATGTGTCGACCATGCGTTCCGCAGGCGACACAAAAATGGAAGGAGAAAGAATATTCATGTTATGCATAGATATTATTTTAAATTAGAAGATTTGAAATGGGGAAATAGATCATGTGTAGATATTGGTTATGGAATGAATAAAATATCTAAACTGTCACAAAAATTGGGAAGTTTTAAGTACGATTTGAATTAGAAGACAAGATTATTATTATCTTGAGTTAATTTATAAGGACAGACCACCAGTGATAATAATTTTGTACTAAAGCCTTTAGTTCTTCTGCTGTGTTTAAAAAAAATATTTTTCTATAAATTTATATATTTTTACTACATTTAGTGCCCGTATCAGATATAATAGCCAACATGAGCTGTAAGAGTCCCCATATGAAGATATTTGAGAAGTCACAGTTACCGAAGCGACATCACTACGCTAACAGTGACCGAATAGCTGATATAATTGTCGATATGGAGGATCAATGGCTTTTTACTATGAGGTAAATTTTTCAGCAATCTAAGAAGTACAGTCTTTGGACAATGTATGTCCATGCAAGGAAAAAATTTTAAATAAATATATACGTGTGGTCAGCCTAAAAAGTCGAAAAAATGCATCACATGAATACATGTACTTGTTAATTTTCAGATCTCGAAAATATATTAAAAATGGAAATCTAACTGAAAAAATTATAAGTAGGTAATGTTTTCTTCTTCTAATTTCAGATCATTAAAAAGTTACCAAAAACGATATTGTGTTGGTGGTAACCATGGTTATGATAATTTTTACAAGTCAATGAATGTAAGTTAAGTATACATTGTATTTTATTTTTAAGGAAAGTTAAATAATTCATTTTTAGTCTATTAATGTTTCTTTTTATTCAAGAATTACTAATGGCCTTTTAAAGAAACCTCTTTGAATTATAAAATTGCAATTAAAAAATTCATATATTATCATATATATATATATATCATATATCATATTATTGATTTTTAGGCATTATTCCTTGCACATGGACCATCCTTCAAACAAAATCTCACAGTGGAACCATTTGAAAACATTGAGCTTTACAATTTAATGTCAGGTAAATTCTTTAACATTTGTATGAGTACATAAGACCTCGTATAATTAATTATTCCATTAGATTGTAAACCAAACAAAACAACCAATCTATCTCGTACTGTAGTTGAACGCATGTTTTACAAGAAAATAGTCTCCAAGTAATGGTGTCACTTTGACAGCTACTAAACAAGATGAACAATTATAATCTGCAACCTTTATGATGTTATTACAAAAGGAAAAATTAACAATTGAATTGATATCCCTTGTCATTTAATTTGATGAAAATCTCTAAGTTTTGAAGGAAGGGGAGATAACCTCTTAGATTATTTCAGTTTCTATTGTAATACTTTAGAATTAGCTTCATTAGGAATGTTGTTTAATTCGTTTATTTACAGACATACTAAACATCAAAGCAGCAGCAAATAATGGTACCAGAGGTAGCTTAAACAACCTCCTCAGAAAACCTGCTGTTTTGGTTTCTTCTCCGCCTGCTATGGAATACACAAGGAATAAATCTGATGTTTTAAATTTCACCCCGTCTCAACACTGTTTAGAAAGATGTCCATCATTTGGAAATATCAACATGGTATTTAAATTTTTTATGCAAGTAATTAAGGTTTTTTTATCATAAATTTCATGTAAATGTAGCAATGTGTTACATGGTTCAGTGAATTATCTCCTCTTTATGTTTATATTTTCACGTTGCTAATTTACAGATATTGGTTAAAGAGAATGCTATCTTTACAGAATATTTTATCAAAAATTAAACACAAGTATTAGACCAAAGTATTCTACAAAATTAATAGTAATTGTGTTATGATTAATTAAATTTCAAAACTCTATTAATCTCATTTAAGCATCTATGTCACTATTGGAAAAAGTCTTCAGTTTGAAATGGCCTATAAATTAGCAATATACACATTCTCCTACTCCAGATCTACAGTTTGCCAAAATTTATGACATGTTATTCACAAAAAATGAATGATAGTTTACACAAGACCTATTTATATTATTTATCATTGAATAGTAAAACACTTCTAACTGCTTTGCATTGACCATTTGTTAGACTACCCCTAAAATACATAAATAGTTGTCTTACAGATTTCTTTCAAAATAATTTCGTCTATTTCTTAAAATTATTTATTTTACAGCCTAATACTTTTGACAGAAGAGCTATAGAAATTGAACATACACCATTTAGTATCCCTGTACTACAAACGCTCCCACGACCAGTAGATTTGTTATACCAGACGACACATATAACAGGATTTGATAGCACTTTCAGTAACCCATTATGGATATCATATACACTTGATGGAAATGTAAGTTTAAATGTGCACATGGTGAAGGTTTTTACAACCCAATTAAAGTACATTTGTAATAAAATGATGCATTCAATTCTTATAAGTACATTTAAAATATATGAATAAATTTTTTTAATATTCTCTGTATTGTCTTGAAATATTACTTCACTGCATTGTAGTATCATCAACATTGTCATGGGACCACATGCTATCTGACTATTATTCGGTTAGGAAACATCACTTTTCAGAACCACATGATTGATATCCTCCAATAAGAATTATGCATTTCAATGAAATGAACAAATAATGTAATATTATTGTATAAATTTTATTAAATTCTCTATTAATTTAAACTTTAAAGTCAACATCATTCCAAGCAAATACAGATTGTGTGCTGCCAGACCTTAGAACAGATACAGTATCTGTAAATAAAACATCATGTTCACTGTCTGACAATATACCGATTGGCTACGCATGGTCATCATTGATGTTAGGGGGTAGGTTTATAATTAAAACATAGAACCAGATGATCTTATTAAAATTCATGTTCACTGTTAGACAACATATAAGCTAGCTTTTTAAAATTATTTGCATAAAAAGATATTAAAATTTCTTAAAGTTCAAAGTTTTGAAAAATTTTTTATATACTATATGACTGCAATGTTTAAAAGTCCCTTGAACAATGTGTAATAGTCATTTGGATAATTGGGTAAATGAAAAAATAGTAAAAAACTTGGGTAATTGGGTACATGAAAAATAGTAAAAAATAAGCGTAATCAAATTTTCTTGTTGAATATGTAGGGAAAATATGTCATGGTGTAAAAATGTGTATTATTTTTCAGAAAAGGATATAAAAGGCTATCTTAGGCTGTCATCATTATTTGTTCCTGTGTATCAAAATTTTAATTCAGGTGAGCTAACTTTATTAGGATTTTCTTTCTGTATTCATCAGAACAAGAGCTTAATAAGGCAACCTCTCAAGTTTCTTTTTTGTCTCATATGTAAATGGCCAAATTGCAAAAGAGACTATTTTCTGAAACCATTGAGGTATTTTATTCTAAATGTAGAACAGAGCTGTCTTACTTTATATGACAACATCAAATGTCCAAATTTGATCTTTAGGTCATCCACTGTCAAAATTCAATCCAAGGATCCTATCATTTTGTTTATATATTCCAGGTGAAATGTTGAGTGATCTCGAGAAATTATAATATTAAAAAAAATATATATTAGAAGTATATAAAATATTTCAATGAATTAATTTGATTTTAATTTTCAGGGATATGGAGTAATGTAAAACAGAAGATGGATAATTGGTTGAAGGTTTATGGTGTTCTAAATATAGTAACAGGTCCAGCATATGATTATGATTATGACAGCCTCCCTGATGACATAGAAACAATTAAAAGGTAAATGAGTTATTTATAAGTATTAATTGGTGGTGAATTTAATTAATTTTATTACAAAGAAAAAAGGTGGCAAACTGAAAACTGATCATTCATGTAATTAGAAATGGCAATTTCACACAGAACAAAGATTTCTGTTTATGGTTTGTTTATTATTGATCAGTTTTTATTTTTATAATCATGACCACTGTTTTATTGGAGATTTTAACATGGGTAACATTATTTGAGCAAATTTTTATTCCAAGTGTAAGCTGAAACACATCAATTAATAAAAACATCACATCTCGGAAACATGAATCAGTCTGACTTGGCAGAGAAACAAGAAGAGTTATTAGTAACCAGTTTTTCTCTCCCTTATCTCTCCAAATTCTCTGGTGTAAAAAATAAAATATAAAAAACCCAAAACACTATAAATATAAACAAGATAACCACTCAGTAGAACAAATATAGAGAAGAAAGGGTACTTATTTTAAATATTTAAATAGCTATGTCAGAATGTGCTTTTAAATACTGTATAATAACTCTGGTACTTCTTTCTGCATGTCAGGCACTGTGGCTCTTAATTTTTCACAATAAACAGAAATATAACTACTTGATTGGTATATTGTCATTAATTTTAATTGAAAATGGCAGTATTTGTGAAATTTTTCATGTCATTGAAAGAAAAAGAGCAATTTAGAATAATTACATAGGCTTTTGTTCCAGTAGCCTGCACTATGACATGATCTTAAAGTTTCCCTGTTATATCATTAAGAAATGTGTAAAAATGAATAGCTGAGACTTTGTATATGAAGTAGAAATATTTTTACAGGTACCAGAACAATACATTTCATGTCACTGAAAGAAAAAGAGCCATTTAAAATAATTATATAGGCTTTTGTTCCAATAGCCTGCACTATGACATGATCTTAAAGTTTCCCTGTTATATCATTAAGAAATGTGTAAAAATGAATAGCTGAGACTTTGTATATGAAGTAGAAATATTTTTACAGGTACCAGAACAATACAGATGTCTTACTACCCAGCCATATTTACCTGATAATAACTAGATGTAATACTAAAGAGTCCAGTCTAACCATGTGTTCTAAACTAAAGACTATATCATTTATTCTACCTAACATAAACCATGATAACAATTGTCAGGTATATATAATAACAAGTGAACAATTGTTTTTTACCGGAAAGTCATGTATGAGAGGATAGAAAGGGGGTATTAGAGCAAAATAGTCTTTTTTTCATTAAGTTGATTGAGTAGATGAAAGATCTCCATCCATATAATTTTGGAGTAAAAGATTACCATGTCTCCCAGTCTCACAGTACTCGGGTCCATCGCCTTCTGTATTTATCATTTTGTCTGGGTTTAACAATTTAAAAGGGGGGGGGGTCATAAATTTCTTGTGTCAAAAGTCTCTTTTGGTTTCACATCTTATACTTTTTTGTCTATGTTGGAAAATTGAAAAGTATAGGCCGGTCAGTATGGCAAGCCAAACTGGACAAAAATGAGGTATTTTCTAATATTAGAAAATGAATTTGTAATATTAGAAATTCATTTTCTAATATTACTTAATCATTTCTAATATTACTAATTTATTTATGAATATTAGAAATTCTTGATTTTCTAATATTAGAAAATAGCCCAGAATTTATAATATTAGAAAATGATTTTGTATTATTACAAATTCAATTTCTAATATTACTAATTCATTTTCTAATATTAGAAATTCATTTTGTAATATTCTTAATTGATTTTCTAATATTAGGAATTAAATAAGTAATATTAGAAATTATGCACCATTTTCTAATATTACAAATCGATTTATTAATATAACTAATTCAATTTCTAATATTACTAATTCAATTTCTAATATTACTAATTCAATTCCTAATATTACTAATTAAATTTCTAATATTACTTATTCATTTTCTAATACAGTCAACTCCACTTAATTGCAAACCGCTTAATTGCAAAATCCGTTTAATTGCAAAACAAGTTAAAACACAAAACCTTTTACCATTAAATCAACGTTAAATCTGTCGGTTAATCGCAAAGCATTTAATTGCAAAATTCGCTTTATTGCAAAGATAAATTTGGCACAAATCTTTAAAAGTGTCGGTTTATTGCAAAACTGTATAAGAAAAGTAGGAAAATTATTGGTTTTATCCAAAATTAGCTATGAAAATTTGCAAAAAATGTCGTATGTCGTACGCTGACACCTGTCTTAAAGACCTCCGACGTGTATTAGAAGAAAGGGGAACAGCTGACACAGACTTTACACTGTACTATGCCTTTGAAAGACAAATCAACCAGTTATTTGCAGCCACCAGACGACAGACCAAAGTTACCGAATTCGCCAAATGGGTTCCATGAACTTTCCAATAAATAATTGACATGCTATCAAATTTATTAAAAATAAAAAAGAAATATTGTACATACTTTCGTTTTTAGTATTTTTGCGAATCCAGTTAGTAAAATGTAAATTTCAATGTGTACTGATCACATGATTTTTCACTTCTACTCTATATATTGATCACGAGACACAAATAATCACACACCGATCTGGAAATAGGTCACCAAGGTCATCAAGATATTTATAGCTTGATATGCATTCAAATGGGGAAAAGGAAATAAAACTGATCATAAAAAAACAATAACAACAATTTTAGACCAATTTTTTATTTATTATACAAGGTATTATTCAAATAGTATTTAATCATACAACTCTCAGCTGCAGGTTACCGTTACTGATTGTAAACAAATGGTCGTCATCTGTTTCCAACTTCCGGTCTGGTCATCAGGTTAGCGTTTTCGCATAATCGCAAAGTCCGCTTAATAGCAAAATTTTCTCTGACAAATAGGCTTTGCAAATAAGCGGAATCCACTGTATTAGAAATTCAATTTCTAATATTACAAATTAAAGGCATTTACGAATATTAGAAATTCAATCTTTTCTAATATTACAAATTATCTTAAATTATAGAAAGAAGATTTTGTAATATTATGAATTCATTTTCTAATATTAGAAATTATCGAGGAATTTCTAATATTAGAAAATGAATTAGTAATATTTGAAATTGAATTAGTAATATTAGAAATTGAATTTCTAATATAAGAAATTGAATTTGTAATATTAGAAATTGAATAAGTAATATTAGAAAATGAATTTCTAATATTACAAAATCATTTAATAATATTACAAAATCCACCAAATATGTAATATCAGAAAATGAATTAGTAATATTAGAAATTGAATTAGTAATATTAGAAATTAAATTAGTAATATTAGAAATTGAATAAGTAATATTAGAAATTGAATTTCTAATATTACAAACTCATTTTCTAATATTAGAAAATACCTATTTTTGTCCACTTCGGCTTGCCGTAGGTCAGAGTTCCAAATTAATTACACTAGATAATCTAAAGTAAAAGCAGTGATAAAAGCACTGTTCCTGTATATATATGGATTTCGTGTCGAGAGTCAATCCACCGTTTCCCATTTTTCATATTGAGGTTACTCAAGCATTCATTTGTCCAAGTAAATATTTTCATTTGAGGTCTTTATTATGAGTTGTTATGTTGACATTTTATATGACCCATTTACAGTAAGCACCCATTTACATTAAGCAACGATGAATGTTTTAATTTTGTTGTATATTTCTCTTTCATGCAAACATTAATTGCAATGAGGGACAAACGGGTTGGATGTCTTAATTAAAGTGTATTTTTAAAAGGAGATGTTAAGTTTTATTTTGTGAATGTAAATGATTATTAGAATGATTATATTTTGTCTTTCAGAGTCCAGATGATTATTTAACGGATAATGAAGCCAGAATTCGAGACATAGAATTGCTGACGGGTTTGCAGTTCTTCCAGAATCATAAAGACAGTATTGGTTTGAGAACATTCTTACCACATGGTTTATGGTCAACTGTTCCATAACATTGAAAGATAAATAATATATTTTTACTATTGGAAATATGTATGCAATACTTAGAAAATGTAATTTTTATAACAATAAACTATGTAAAAAGTATTAAAATACAAAGGTGGATGTTCTGTTAAAACCACACCTAAACATCTAGTTCACTGGATGTGGATGAAAAATGACTGTCCCATTTTAAGGGAGCTTAAGCCCTAAAGATGTTAATACTTACCATGCAGCTATTGTAATTTGATGGTTTTTTTCCCTGTCTCAGATAAATGGCTCTACTGGCCCTCCATACAAAAGGCCACTTTTCCCCCAAGTCTCCAAGATTTGCTGCAGTGACAACATCCCTAAGATTCAGGTACCATTTTGTTTGTTTGTTTGTTTAGTTGGGGGTTTATGCCGTTTTCAGCACATTTGGCTATTTCGTGGCGGCCAGTTTTAATTGGTGGAGGAAGCCGGAGAGAACCACCGACCTTCAGTATTAAAATTGGCAATCCTTGTCAATTTAGATCGGTCGAACACACCCCGCCACAGGTGAGATTCGAACTCACAACCTCAGTGTTGACGAACTACCTAGACCACTTGGCCACCGAGGCCCCGGTACCATTTTGGACCAATGTGATAAATGCAAAGGATTGAAGATAAGGCAGTCCTGTTTTCATTAATTAGATGCATATTTTTATCAATCCAGATATCTGTGATATTTTTTCATATTTTTTTGTTTTCTTTTAATGATTTCTTTTTAATTATCTAACATAAAGATCTACTGGGTCTGTTAAAAAATTATCTATAATATATCTTTAATATGAATAACAAATGAATGATCATATGTTATATGTAATTTATGTTTTATTTTGGTAACTTTATAAACAGCCTTTTGGTGTAATTGTTTATTTTGTTGGAGTTCACATTGAAATTACTGTTTTGTTGAATTTGCCCAATGTCTAATGGCTTTGGTATTCTTATTCCAATATTTACAAGATGATTGGATGTACTGCATTATAAAGCAGTCAGTTTTTCAGAATTTTCATTGGTGTATCTGACAAGCATCCGAAATGAAATGCATAGAACGCATCCATAGATAATATATGTATATGTCCATTGCTGGAAGATATCATGAGCTGCATTTTTCATAATTCCTGAAAATAGTTTAAATGCAAATTTTACTGTTTTCATTGAAATTTTGAAATTGTTAACCTAAAAACTTCAATTATCTTATATGACTTGGTGAATTAAGCTGAACAGAAAAAGCTTCTGGAAGACAAATAAGCTGAAGCCAGTTAGCCAGGTTGAATCAAATTTGACAGGTGGTCCCATTTCAAAATCACAGCAGTTAAAATCATCTCTCAACCAAGATGACTGCAATAACCTGAAATGTCAACAAAGATGGCCACCGCAGCAGAACATAGTTTAACGTTGAACCCTATGGGAAATTCATTTAAAATCTTCTTGCCTGAAACATTTAAGCCAATGGGGACAAAACTTGGCAGCAAGGTCCTTAGATGGTCCTCTGTCAGAGATGTGTCCAATGACCTAGAATGTCAAAAAAAGATGGCCACCACAGCCAAACTTTTACATGGGACCCTATGGGAAAATTCATTAAAACATCTTGTCTGAAACCACTAAGCCAATTGGAACCAAACTTGACAGAAATGGTTCATATGTGGTTCTCTTTCAGAATTGTGTTGTTGACCTGGAATGTCAACAAAGATGGCCTCCACAGCCGAACATAGTTTAACATTGGACCCTATGGTCAAATTCATTTAAAAAATCAGACAAATGACAGCAATGGTCCTATTTCAGAATTGTGTTTGATAACCTTGAATTTCAACTAAGATGGCCAACACACTCTTTGTTTAACATTATACCTACGTAAAAACCAGCCAAGATAACGCTACACTTAAATTTTCAGCCCTGCTGAAGGTGGACAAGTTAAATCCAGGTGAGCGATACAGGCTCTTGAGAGCCTCTAGTGTTACTTTCAGGTTACCTTTTAGGAAGTAAAGTTGTTTAGATGCGGAAGCTGAGATGTCTATATGTTTGTTCCATTTTAAATCATTCTGTATTGTTATTGCCAAGTATTTCGTTGATGTTTCTCTCTGTAATATTTGTTAAGATATGGGGTTTTTCTTGGTTGTTACTTGAAGGACTGAGCACGTATCAGGATAAAAGAACATGAGCCAGTCCTCCCAATTTGCCGCCGCTGTTAGGTCGTTTTGTAACTGCTCTACATCATTTATACTTCTGATGGTTTAATATATATTATGCTGCTATCAGCAAAGAGTCTTAAAGTGTCTTGTTGATAATCGTACGGGCTTTAAATTTCTATACTTTGAAAGTGTCGAAATGCGATATTTCTTAAGAAAAGGTATAAATATAGAATTCTTAAATGACGTCCTTTGAACACTTTGAGTCCAAACAAAGTTGTAAAATTCACTGACCCTTCAAAACTAGGGTTGTAAGTTTGAACCAAGCTGGCGATAGGTCGCTGGACTACGATCTAAATGGAGAGAGGCTTGCCATTTTCTGCCGAAGGTCGCTGGTTTTCTTCGGGTACTGCGGTTTCTTCAAGCACTCAAACTGTCCTCCATGATATATCCGATTTGCGCTGAAGAAAGTGTAAAACGCCAATCAAAAAACTATTCGTTAACAGGATTTTTTATCTTAGTTTGGTACGATTGTCATCAGAAACTTATCTGAACAGAAAAGACACCCGAAGATGTCTTTTCTGCGTGATTGAATTTTACTGAAAAGTTTGATGAAATTCTGTGAGATTTTGGTAGAACTACGCATACCAAAATGGAAACATTATAACAAAATAACATGCAACTGCTAAAGAAAACACTATATAACTACAATCCTAACCACTGGAGAATTAATATAAGGTCAAGGCCATATGATCGTTATTAGACGGACAATTCTTCATAGTTACCGAGGAAACCGCCCAATTCTGAAAACTTAACCCAAACATCGGAGTTCAGATAAAACGGTTCTAAAACTGATCTTAACTTCTCCCTAAAACATCCAATGTTCTAAGGACAACATTACACCTAAACCGATAGACCGTGACATTGAGTTGCATGAACATGTGATAAATGAGCCTAAACAAAAGTTTACCATGAAGGTTCATACTGGAGCAAATGGCATCATTCAAAAAGAGACATGGTCTTTGAAATATATGTTTAGTCTTAATAGTACATGCAGGAAACCGGTTACACTTTGCAAATACAGTAGAAATCAAACAAATTTGGGAACCAAAAATATCCCTCCCTTTCTCATTATCAATTACAAAAATAATTAGTGATATAGATTTGCAAATTTCTTGATTTTAGAACCCTTTTCATCGGTGAAAACAGCTTTATTTTCCATTGTTTTGTGCCAGAAACGACTATGGAGTCGATTCTGTGATTCACCAAGGTATCTAGAATTCGCTACATCACAAGCTACCGCCAAATCTTGAAACACAACTAAAGCACTGTTTGGACTCGTCATTCGCAGTTGCAAAACTTTACCACAACGTGAAAATATTTGATAAAGTGTCGATAAGTCGTAACCAGGCAAAATACGTTTAAGATGCCAGCGAACAACTAGCGTTGCTAAAGGATATTGGTATCTTTCATTTTCTCTTTGATATTGTCGTGTCTCCTTAATCCATCTGAAAATTTACAGAAATTGTTGGTTAGTAATTCAGTTGAAACATTTTATTTGTTTATAAGTTTTTTAAAGTTTACATTTTAATTAGAATCAGATATAGTGTAGTATTGGTTAAGGAAAACATCTGTTTGAACTCCTTTAAGTTGAAACAGCCTTTTTTATTTCAGATTTTCACTATTATAGATATCTGATTGATGCAGCTCGTATTTTATGGTTCACACTATAATTCTTTACACCCTCTTAAATGCCTAGAAGTACTTATTTTTAAAGAGGTTTCAAGAACAGTTAGCTGACCCGGCAACGTGCATATGTTTAAATGGATTCTTGTATAGTGTCGGGGAGAAAACCATCATCTTCTTGTGTAGCAGAAAATCTTAATCTGTCTGAAGTTTATAAACCTTGTAGCTTTAAGACTCAATTTCCAAATTGAACAAAAAAGATAAAACCAAATACCATTCTATCCAAACTATTCAAGATGGAAAAACTTCTCAATATCTAAAATTTTCTTGTCTTTTTTAAATCCCTATTTTTGTCCATTTATATTATATATTTATTTATCTAAGTTAGTAAACTATAGGTATATCTAAATTACACCAGTTTAAAAACCAGAAAGTTCGCCTCGTTTCCCAACTAATTTTGGTGTGTGGCTGTGTAGCTCCCCGAGATACACCCTTACAGCAAGTAATATGATTGTAGGCCGCTTGGTATTGAAGAACTGAACTCAGACGTAAAACTTAAGTAAATGAAGCGCGATAAGTAGGTCAGAGTGACCTAATTTTGGTGGGAGGATGTGTTACTCCCCAGATGCATCCTCACACCAAGTAATATGATTGTAGGTCGCTTGGTATCAGAGAACTGAACCCGGACGTAAAACTTAACCTATGTCAATGAAGTGCAATAAGTAGGTCAGAGTGACCTAATTTTGGTGGGAGGCTGTGTTACTCCTCGAGATGCACCCTGACACCAAGTAATATGACTGTAGACCGTTTGGAATCGGAGAACTGAACTCGGACATAAAACTTAACCTAAGTCAACGAAGCGCCATAAGTAGGTCAGAATAACCTGATTTTGGTGGGAGGCTGTGTTACTCCTCGAGATGCACCCTGACACAAAGTAATATGATTGTAGATCCATTGGTATCGGAGAACTGAACTCGGACGTAAAACTTAACTTAAGTCAATGAAGTGCGATAAGAAGGTCAGAGTGACCTCATTTTGGTGGGAGGCTGTGTTACTCCCTGGGATGCATCCTCACACCAAGTTTTAAGACTTTAGGTCCATTGGTATCGGAAAACTTAACTCGGTCGTTAAACTTAACATAAATCAATGAAGTGCGATAAGTAGGTCAGAGTGAGCTAATTTTGGAGGGAGGCTGTGTTACTCCCCCAGATGCACCCTCGCACCAAATAATATGATCGTAGGTCCCTTGGTATGGGAGAATTGAAATCAGACGTAAAACTTAACATAAGTCAACGAAGCGTGATAAGAAGGTCAGAGTGAACCAATTTTGGTGAGAGGCTGTTTTACTCCCTGAGATGCATCCTCACATCAAGATATAAGACTGTAGGTCCATTGGTATCGGAAAACTAAACTCGGAAGTAAAACTTAACCTAAGTCCGTGAAGCGGGATGAGTAGGTCAGAGTGACATAATTTTGGTGCGAGGCCGTGTTACTCCTCAAGATGCACACTGACACCAAGTAATATGACTGTAGACCGCTTGGAATCGGAGAACTGAACTCGGACATAAAACTTAACCTAAGTCAATGAAGCGCCATAAGTAGGTCAGAATAACCTGATTTTGGTGGGAGGCTGTTTTATTCTGCGAGCTACATCCTCCCACCAAGTAATATGATTGTAGATCCATTGGTATCGGAAAACAAAACTCGGAAGTAAAACTTAACCTAAGTCAATGAAGCGGGATGAGTAGGTCAGAGTGACCTAATTTTGGTGGGAGGCTGTTTTATTCTGCGAGCTACATCCTCCCACCAAGTAATATGATTGTAGATCCATTGGTATCGGAAAACAAAACTCGGAAGTAAAACTTAACCTAAGTCAATGAAGCGGGATGAGTAGGTCAGAGTGACCTAATTTTGGTGGGAGGCTGTTACTCCCTGTGATGCATCCTCACACCAAGTAATATGATTGTAGATCGCTTGGTATCAGAGAACTGAACTCGGAAGTAAAACTTAACCTAAGCCAATAAAGTGCAATAATTAGGTCAGAGTGACCTAATTTTGGTGGGAGGACTGTAGGTGCATTGGTATCGGAAAACTGAACACGGACATAAAACTTAACCTAAGTCAATGAAGCGGGATAAGTAGGTCAGAGTGACCTAATTTTTGTGGGACGCGCTATAAATATCCCAGATGCACACTCACACCAAATAATGATTGAAGGTCCCTTGGTATCGGAAAACAGAACTCGGACGTAAAACTTAACCCAAGTCAATGAAGCGCGATAAGAAGGTCAGAGTGACCTAATTTTGGTGGGAGGCTGTGTTACTTCCCAACATGCACCCTCACACCAAATAATACGATTGTAGGTCACTTTGTATGTTAAAACTGATTTTTGAAATAAAACTTGAAGCCAGTCAACCGTGTAATATGAGTCATGTGACCTTAATCTTATGTCACATGGTCAGTCTCTTCATTGTGCACCTCCACACAAAAATATATGACCCTATATAAACTTGTAATTGAGAACTGACTGTGGACGCTGACGTGCACGCGGACAGGGACGCCGGGGTGACTCCAATAGTCTCCCTCAACTTCGTTGAGGCAAACTAATTAGCAGAAGGTTATGTAACAATATAAACATCGGCAATTTGAGTTCGGCAAACTGGGAATCGGGTAAATATCTGATTTCAGAAAAATTCGGCAAAATGAGAATTCGGTAAATTGGACTCGGCAATCTGGGAATCGGCAATTCGAGATTCGGCAATCTGGTACTAATTTACTTGATTACAAGTAAATATCGGAAATTTACAGTTGGATCTAAATAAATTAAATTTATAAATGTGCATTAACAATAAAATATGTTCAAATTGAAAATAATATTTTTAAAAGTATAAAATTGCAGTATAAAATATTTCTAATACTAAAAGATTGATTGGTGAACGTATTAGAGAATAAAATCGTATAATCAAATATAAAAAGTACATAAATGATGAATAATGTATTCAAATGAGGAGGCGACTAGTTATGGAAGCATATAGGTAGCTACAATAACCAAGGCAGCAACCATTTGATCTTTAAGGGGGAGGGGGAGGGCTAGGATCAAATTTTGATCCTGCCTTTTTTTTTTGGTCGAAATTTTGGTCCTGGATTTTTTTTCTCGGCCGCACAGGTCCTGTATTTTTTGGCCGCATGTTTGATTGACACAGGTCCTGTATTTTTTTTCACACCTAAAATGATCTGTCTTTTTATTTTTCCAAAACAAACAAATCCTTTCCTTTTGTTGTACATATTTATTTTTACCATATAAATTTTCATTAAATTATAATCAGTACTAGATAAAAAGAAATGAACTTTTCTAATTTTGATTCGTCTTGGATTGGAAACTAGTCAAAATATATTCAATTTCGTCAACCATGTTATTCCTGATATGATCAAATTCTTTACACTTTAAAATAAAATGAAGCTCTTCATCAATATAATTTCTGCAATTATTATAGTTTCTTTTTTCAAATGGAACTTTTTTATGCCCCTTTTGTATAAATAATTTATTATTGCTGATCCTATGTCCATCAAAATTTTAGAAAATATATTTTTCAAGAGAAAACTCTTTTCAGTTTTCTGTCTGTTCTCGGTTTATTCATATTTGTTTAATTCACATCTATAAAAATATTCTCTTCACAAAAATACAAGAAATTCGCACTAGACTTTCTTTCTATAGAAAATAGAAATCTTGATTAAGATTTAAATGGTTAAACCATATATGATATCAGCTTTGACACAAACAGACTTGGTAACCATACCTTAAGTCTAGTGTGAAGAACAGACGACCCGCAACTTCCAGGTTTAACTACAAAATGTATTTCAAAAAGAGGTTATTGCCAAGGTTAAACAAATTACAGAAGTTTCACTGTCATTTTGAAAATACAGGTACAAGTGAAATTTGATTGCTGTTTGTTTGTATAAAACAAACATATTAATTAGTGATTGTTTACACAATATTCTAGGAACCCAACAAATTTTCTACACTGTTTATACCTATTTTTCAAATGTTGGCATAGGTTCAATGAACCCAGACAACAGCTTTTAAAAATCGATATTTTCTGTCATTTAATGAGTTTACGAAAATTAAATGTTCAACTATTTCTGAAAAATGGATTTAATATTAATTCGTTCTAGTACAGACAGATAGGAACAGCATACAATGTGTGTGTTCGTTATTTATTTATATGTCTATCAATATATCATGAATTTATCTTAACTTTACAATACTGATTTTTTTTGCTGAAATTGAAGCATATGGTCAATTTTTATTTGTACTTTTCATATACGCAGATAAAACATACCTTCATGATTTAGTTTTTAAAATATGTAAAACTCTTTATTGTATATTTAGGCTATTAAAAAACCCTTAACTTTTCATATTTAAAGACTTTCACCCAAAAAAATGCACAACTTTTTAAGACAAAAGATAAATTCACAGGGTTTTTTGTAAAATATTTCAAAAACATATGCTCTCATGAATAATTGGAGACAAAAGTCAATAAACTAATAAGAAAATTGCGCAGATTTTGGCCAAATAAGGAATATCGATGATCATTTGGTAACTTTAGATACATGTATAAAAAAAAATCTCTACTGAATTTTTCTGTAAATTTTAGAATAATTATATTGAAGTAATAGACGTTTGTTTGCTAAAGAAAATATAGTTGGGGCCCATGTGCCTTTTACTGAGATATTCGAGAAAAACGTCATATTTTAGTTTGCTATAAAGGTTTTTCTTGAGAAATACCATGACGTCAAAGTGCATATAAGTTATTACCCCCCCTTTTTTGCTACTGAATCGCATTCCTTTAACTAGATAGTTTGATATTGAATACACCCGATAAAAGTAGAATTGGGTAAAAATCTGTTGTTGCCAGGGCAACGATTAGGGTTAATACACCTGGCCGAGATCCAAGACTCCATCATGAAAACAGGATGCAAGGTCAGTATGATTGTAAATTTGAATGGAAATGCTATCGAGGACTTAAAAATCCACTCATTACTAGAAATAAACCGCATATTATGATAGTTTGAGGCTTGCAAGCGGCAGTTCCAGAAGATCTACTAAAATTTAAGTTCTGGCAACAAAGGCCGTTATCTGTAGCAAAAAAACCAAATCTATTCATTTCAGCAAAATAAAATAGAAAATGTAAGGATAGTTGGTATATTTGTCAACGAAGGACTAAACAAGAGAACTGATCGATTAAATCCATGCAGTGCTCTTGTGGTGGCCTTTCATATTTATACACAATAATGTAAAAATAATTCCAGCTTCCTAAATTGATATACAATAAGTTTCGCTTATTTCTCCTTTTTACTTGTGTTTGTTTGTTTGTTTTTAAATTCTATTAGTGTATATAGGAGTGCTCTTATGTAGGTTTGGTTCCGTTACGATGGTTAATATTGGTGTGTGTGATCTCGTTTATTTGATCGACTTGAAAGTAATTGGGAAGATCGTTTTCGATCACTGCCTTCTTTCGATTCTTGAAGATGGTACCGTTCAGAAGTTTATGTTTTTGACTGTCGCGAGGACGCCGATGTGTTATTCCATCTCCATAATGTTAAACTGAATGGAGTCCTTGATGTTCAGCTAATGGAAGTTATGAAACGGGGGTTGGATCGTCATGGACGCACTAGTGCAAAGATAAGACGTTTGAAGCATTGTCTGGAATTGTATGTTCATGATGACATGCCTTTAAGATTAAAACGTCAAAGAATGGCAGTCTTGTCAGAATCCAAAAACATCTGGGAAAAGAGATCGATATCAGAAAACATGCTTAAATATGCCAACATTGATGTTTTTTTTTCACTTTTCCAGCTGTATGATATTTTAATATTTTTTGTTGAACTTTGTAGTGGGATAATATCATCGAAACGGTATTGCGATTATCAGAAATGTAGAAACCGACTTGTAGCGGTGATGGGTTTTTAGGATTAATTTAGACATTTTGCTTAACAAAAATAGTCGAACACAGTGCAGAATACATTAGTCTGTTGGAACAATAACAAGCATGAAAACAATTTATATATTACAAAAACTATTTCTTTAATTTTTAGCATAAAATTTGAAACCTTGAAACCGGAAATCTTTTATTTCGAAAGCAGTTAAAGGTGCAGGAGATACTGTATCACTTTTTCTCATGTTAAAACGTTGAAGATTAAAAATTCCCGGTGATGTAATAGGCCCATCCCTCATATTTCCACTTGAATTTTATTTCTTTTACTTTAAATTTTTAAAAGTTGGAATTTCAGGAATTACCCTTTAATTCTATAGATTCAAACGATCGAAAATGTTCAGTATCAAAACTAATTCAAAGTAAACAGACAACTAGAATACTGACAATGTCAGAAAGGGCCCTGCTGGCTTGTGTAATTGAACTCATGGGAATCAAAAACACTTCAAAATCTAGTTGTGATTTCATTCATTCATTTTATTTATCAAAAAGCATGAAGCTAAATTCTCAAAATTTGCCTTTTTCCATATAAAAACAAAGTTTTCCCGAAAAAATTGTTTTGCGATTTTCCTCAAAATCAAAAGGAACCTTCCTTTAATCATGTCCAACACTGTGTATAAAATTTATGAAAATCTGTGAGGCCAATCTTAAGTTATCATACAACATAGTGTTAATTCTCAAAATATGCATTTTTTCATATAAAAATTAAGGTTTTCCCCAAAAATTTTTTCCCAATTTTCCTAAAAATGAAAAGGGACCTTCCTCTGATCATGTCCAAAACTGTATATAAAATTTATGAAAATTTGTGAAGCCAATCTCAAGTTATCATACGACATAGTGTTAATTATCAAAATATGCATTTTTTCATACAAGTTTTTCCCAAAATTGTTGTCCGATTTTCCTCAAAACCGAAAGGGACCTTCCTTTGGTCTAGTCCAATATTGTGTATAAAAATTTATAAAAATCCGTGAAGGCAATCTTAAGTTATCGTACAACAAAAGAAATGGTGGGACCCTAATAAAAAAATGTGTAAGTCTTCCAAGGAAGACATGTGTCGCCTGCGGACGTCAATTTTTACAAAAGATATTAAAATTTTCTAAAAATGAAATATATATGCACACCTTTGCATTAAAGTTAACGGACAGAGAAAGTTTCTTCAAATTGCTGTGAGCCGTTATGGAGTAGTTGAGGATAGAAGTTTTGAACCCCTCTTTTTTTTTTTCAAAGATGGCAATTTCAACCAAAAAAAATTTAAAATTTAAAAAAATAAAATATATATGCACACCTGTGCATTAAGTTTAATGCACAGAGGAAGTTTCATCAAATTCCTTTGAGCGGTTATAGAGTAGTTGAAGATAGAAGTTTTGCCCCCCCCCCCCTTTTTGCAAAAATGTCAATTTTTACTAAAAAAATTTGAAATTTTCTAAAAATAAAATATATATGCACATCTGTGCATTAAGGTTAATGTACAGAGAAAGTTTCATCAAATTCCTTTGAACAGTTATGGAGTAGTTGAGGATAGAAGTTTTGACCCCCCCTTTTTTTTCAAAAATGTAAATTTTTAGAGAAAAAAAATTAAAATTTTCTAAAAATGAAATATATAAGCACACCTGTGCATTAAGGTTAATTCACAGAGAAAGTTTCACCAAATTCCTTTGAGCAGCTATGGAGAAGTTGAGGATAGAAGTTTTGAACCCCCCCCCCCCCCCCCTTTTTTTACAAAAATGTCAATTTTTACTAAAAAAAAATTTTAATTTTTAAAAATAAAATATATATGCACACCTGTGCATTAAGGTTAATGCACAGAGAAAGTTTCATCAAATTCCTTTGAGCGGTTATGGAGTAGTTGAGGATAGAAGTTTTGCCCCCCCCTTTTTTTGCAAAAATGTCAATTTTTACAAAAAAAAATTGAAATTTTCTAAAAATGAAATATATATGCACACCTTTGCATTAAGGTTAATGCACAGAGAAAATTTCATCAAATTCCTTTGAGGGGTTTAGGAGGAGTTGAGGATAGAAGAAAAGTGTGACGACGCAAGACGACGCAAGACGACGCAAGACGCAAGTCGCAAGACGACAGATAGTGATCCCTATGTGTCGACCATGCGTTCCGCAGGCGACACAACCAGGTCTTTCAGGATATTTGACAATTCTGTAAATTTTTACCTCGGGATGGTAGAAAAATCCTGTTTACTAAAACCAAAAATCGTATTTTAAACTCTGAAAAAAACTTTACTAAGTTATTTTCTCTCCACTTATGTTAATAAATTTAACCAATGGAAAGAAGTATTCAGCTTGATTTTCATCTTTCCAGGTCCTCACAAACCTTCAAAAAGACAGATTCGATTTATATTCAGTGGACCGGAAACGAAGTAATCTGACTGGCTTCTTTCCGAGATACGATTAAATTTTTTTTTTAACAAAGTTACGAAAGATTGTTTTAAATGTTGTAGGAAATTTGACTACCATTTTTGAGAATCCATGCACGCAGCTGTTAGCATATCCGACAAAATGATAAATTCGGTTTCACTATCATTAGGAGTGTTTAAGGCCGAAGATATGGAAAGCCGAATCGGTAAAAAAAAATCACAAGGTAAAATGACCTGAAACCTGGAATTATTGCAGGACCACAATCTACTATTCACAATTAAGAAGCTGAGACACTGCTACATGTCTGTACCAAGTGAGACTATCATGACCGTTGATTCTATGTTTGTGTTTTGTGCTCTTTTATATTTTGTTTGTCTGGTGATTTGTTCATTGGATGGCGTTAATTATTTGGTATGGTATTGTTAACCTTTCCTGTTACCCACTTTATCATAACAAAACTTTAAAACATTTCGCACTGTTATTTTTATCACTTGCCTGTTTATCTGCTGTTGTCTTAGCATTCGGTTCATTTGAAGAGGTGGGGTGAAACAACAAACGTTACGAACGGCATGAATTACTTTTTCAAAGCACCGGCATTTCAAACCATCTTTGCTTGGTAGTTCAACAGGCGATAAACCTAAAATGAAATATGACAGAACATGACTTTGTGTAGTACTTATATTCGAACATTTTTTTTATTTTGGAATTGAGCCAATGAACTTTGGGTGTTTGGACAAAATTTCCATTAAGTGAGACCGTCATAGCTTTTGAACAAAGTTCATCGCATACAATTATGAGAAGATAACCAAACTGAACAGTTTTTCCATCTAATATCAGGCCTTTTTTTCTCAAAAACGATCACCCTGTCTAATGAATGCTGATGACAGTCTTTTATTTTCGTCTTCAGAAAACGGTCTACAGACGGGCAACTGATAGAATCCGATTGATCTATAGTTTAATCCAAACACATCGTCCCTTGGCAAGACTGACATATGTAATGTATCGAAGTGCATCCATAATTCATCATTCCAAAAAACCATTTGCACAAGATTTCGTTTTTGGACATCCGAGTTGCACGGTCATTTATGATCAATCTACTGGTCTTTCAACATACATCGTCTATTGGTGACCTGTACCAACCATGGTACCTCTCCAAACAATCTAATAAAACTAGATCTTCGTACTTGCTCCTTTTTGATATAAAAACAACCGAAAGAAAATAAAGAGAAAATGCGGAGTATCATTCAATTTAGATTGTTCTCCAAATAGTTAGTCTTTCTATTTGCTCCATCTGAGCAATATTACGATTTCTTAACCAAGGGTATTTATCAAAAGTGTATAAAAGTGAAAGAAAGACTGTACTTACTAAGATGGCATATTCCTCTGTTCTGTAGGTATTCATCTCTTACTCTGCAGGCCCGGTAATCAGGATTAACCAGTCTGGTGTACGCACTCCAATGATCAGGGTACTATAGTTTTGAAATGTGTACTTTTGTTAAATATGAAAATATAGGATGTGGGATACATCCATGTAATACGAGTGTGAAGTCCAACATAATACCGGGAATTACTTTAAATTTGAGGATCCGTTGTTTTTCAGTTGCTAGTATTTCGATACTAGTCAGAAATTAATACTTTAAATTTACTGTTACATAAATGTTAAATTTTGTGAAAAGTAGGATTATCTCCCTCGTACGTAGCTCTTTCCTTAGACGGTTTTGGTTTGACCCTTTTTTAGATTTTGGACAATGGTTTTGGCAATCTCCCATAGCAAGGAACGAAAACTCTGCATGGGAGATTGTGGTTTTGGTTTTCAATATTTCAGGCCCTTATCATGACTGATGAGTAGTAATTCAACAAAATGTGCACATCTTGTGCATCAAAATTAATATAATAGAATTCTTTTTTATTCTAGATCACGGATTCTGTATTTTAATTTTCGAAATGGGACCAATTCCTATTTGTAAGATTTTTGGCCTAAGACTTATTGTTCATCTATCGAGGTTATATCGAAAAAGGAAAAAAAAAAGTTTCACAATGCTTGTTTTTTTATAATAAACTCTTGAAAATGTCGTTCGTTTTTGGCGCCAAATGTACAAAGAAATATAGGGAAAATACCGGAATTTTCCCACATATCTTCAGTTTTTCCTCAATATGAACATCCGAGAATGTACTGAGGGACACCGAAAACTAACATATTTACCGATTCCATAGGTATAAAGAAAAACACATGTTACCATTCTTGTTTTTAAGAATTTTCACATCAAAGTTGACCAAAAGCGATTTAAACGTTAAAATAACGTGACATTATCTGAACACCGTTTGACGCTCTTTTCAAGAAACATCTTATGTTTCAAGGAAAAAGTATTTTTTCTTCCAAATATACAGAAACGATAGCAATAACGCAATGCGAAAAAACAAAGTAATTTTACTTAAATTATTTTTACTGACATCTTATAAATTGGTATAATTTTTACTCTAAATAAAATCAATTTCATTGTGGTAAAAATATTTTACATGCTAACAATTTAGTGCAGTAATTTTTATTTTAATTTATTTAACAAAGTAAAAATTTACTTTGAGATTAGAATTAACCAAGGGTTAAATTATTTCGAAACACCACTACTTTTAATTTGTGATTCCATTAAACCCTTGGTTAAAAAAGTTTAAAAAAAACGGGCACAGGAAATTTATCGACCTCTGTCAAACAGTAAAATTATTTTTGCTCAAATAAAAGTAAATGTACAAATGAACCGACAACGATAAGCTTTCCAACCATCCGTATTTATGTGATAACAAACCTTGTCTGATTTTTTTTCCAGTGGTTGTTGTCTCTTTGGTACAATTTTTGGAAAAACATGTTCCACTTTCTTGGAGGTTCCAACTATCATCGTAGAAAAACTATAAGCTTTCCAATCATCCGTATTTATATGATAGCAAATCTTGTCTGATTTTTTCTCCAGTGGTTGTTGTCTCCTTGGTATAATTTTTGGAAAAACATGTTTTACTTTTTTGGAGGTTCCAACTATCATCGTAGACGTTCCATGCAAATCTGACGGCAAGGCGACGATAGTGACGTTTTTGAAGTTACATGGTATTAATGATTTGCATTGTTGACAGAATGATGTAATAATAATAATAATAAATACTTTATTTAAGGTGACAGGTACGTAAATGGATAATCTCACGGAATTTTATGAAATTTTGCATACAACTAGAGCATGAGGAACTGCGCATGAACATCGAAAAAATGATATATATATAACTTTTACACTTTCTGAGATATAGCAAATTAAATATCCGGCAAATAGTAGTACAAATATATATAATACACGTAAATATCGTAAAAAAGTTCAGCAATTTTGACTACAAATTAACATTTCTCGAAATCCTGTCCTACGAATTTTCTTTAAAAATGATATGTTTTTGCTACTGGAATTTCCGTTTTATCTATAATACTAAATTTACGAATTAGCCGAATAGGCGGCAAAACGCGTGGTTCAAAATAAACGATGTATGGTTCAGATTATAAAGGTTATTATCGGATTTGACAATCTGCATTTATAAATTTAAACTGCAGTTTTGTTTATGTGCAAATGGAATTTGTATCCACTTATCCGATATGAATTCTCCCAACATATCCCTAAGAAGGTTCTCGAATGCATACTTTTAACACGTTGATTTAAATAAACAAGTATGCACATATTTTAAATGTAATATTATTTTTGTTTGAAATTACGGAAGAAGAATAAAACAAATTAAAAAAATTCTCCTTCAAGTGGGATGTTTCCGCTTCATGTATTCAGGATTGTTTTTCTACAATCACGCAATTTCTCCTAACTATAAAGGTTATGAACTTTGAAGATTATGAAGAAGTAAGGTAAAGTTCAGAGAAATTCCTAACTTAGTTGTTTTTTGGATTGCTCGGATGTTTACCTTGCACAAAGTGATAATACCAACCATTATCTATTTTTACATTATTTGTCATGTGACCTGTCTAAATATATCTCTACCATACAATTTCCTAGATAAAAATATTTTTAACAAATGGTAATCTTTAGCATTAATGACGAAATTTATCTCGGACATCTTTATAAACGTGGACAGCACACGCAGCCACACACTAAAAATGCTTTTATCGTCTGATTATTGGATATATTTGTGAAATTAATCCTCGCTTGCCCTGTCCATGACGACAATGAAACAATTGGAACAATTATTTTCCAAAAATATGCTCTACCTTACTCACGGCATCTTTTGAAAAATTCATCCGTCTCTAAAGAAATGTTTACATCTACAATTTAATTTTCATATCTATTCTGAAGGAAAAGGGGTAATGCATTATGAAGTGTGTATTTAATGACAGCTTTTCATCAAGTTCCAGTTCAGAATTAATTGTAACAATAAAAATATTGACAATTTATGTGGTTGTGTTTTCATCATAGATTTTGACTTTGAGGGAACCTTAAGGTTCATTTTGGTAATTCTACGTGGCACACAGTCTACTTCATCAGTGGATACATCTTCGGTAGTAACGAACAGCCATATGACAATTGGGTCACGTTGACCTAAATTTCACGCTTCATTGACTTTGGTTAAAGTTTGCATGACCATCCATTGCTGGAATACTACAGTATATATAGACATGAAACTATAGTTGATACTACCTACTTGACAGGAAACTTTATAGGAAGCCTGCCACAACATCCATATTGAGTTCCATGAATGACATGCCCGTAATAACTTTTTAAAGTCAATATGGCCACCAAAAAAAATGCTTATTTTCCCGCGCTCGCGCGGGTTCAATGTCTAGTTGATATAAAATTTATAGGGGTCACCGAATTCGTTTTTTGAGTATGGATAGTTGAATCTGCTGTACAGAGTGGAAAAAGCGCTGAAAAGGCAAAAATAATCGTGACGTCGTGGCTTTAAATCTTATTTTTCGACCTTTTTAGGTATTGCACAGACACTTGGATGATTTATACTGCAAAAACGAATTCGGTGACCCCCTATAGCTTTCATATCAATAAAAAGGAAATTTTAGTGGCAATAACATATCAATTTTAAAGAAAATTCGTAGGATACGTTCTTGAGAAAAGGCAATTTAAAGTAAAATTTTTCAATATTTTTGCGATATTTACGTGCATCCCATACATTTGTACATGTACTTCTTTCTACAGAATATTCAATTTGCTATATATCCGAAAGTATAAAAGTTACTTATATATTTTTTCGATATTCATATGCAATTCCACATGCTCTAATTGCTTGCAAAATTTCATAAAAATCCGTCAGATAGCCCATTTCCGTACCTGTTACCTTAAAGAGGGTAACAACATTTAGTATACAATACCAATCTCCCCTATGGCCCTCGATACAACAAATTAACTCAGTATTAAATAATAACAACATAAATATGAAATATCTTATATACACAACAAATTATAATTAGTCTATACAATTACGTTATGTACAAGTAAATTTCTTCTTGGTTAAAATAAGAACAAATACATTTACATTTTTAACTACATGTATTTTGCTTTATGAAAAGGTGTTCAGAGATCCTTCGCTGAAATATTTCAACATTATTTGCATTTTTTATTGGCAAAGGAGTATTAGTCCATGATATTGTGCCTGTATAGTGAAATGTTTTCTTCATAAAATTTGTGTTTGGTCTTGGTACAAAAAGAAAACCAGATTTTGTCGAGCGCAATGAATACTGCTGGTTTGTATTAGATTTGAACATATCGCAAAGATAATCAGGAGCAATATTATTTATGGATTTATACATTAATACATATTTATGGTACAAAATTCTGTTTTCGTCAGATAGCCATCCCAACTCTTTAAAGAGAGGTTTAGATGGTTCATCAAACTTGGTATTCATTATTACACGAGCAGCTCTTTTTTTGAGTTTTTTATCAGTGTTTCCTTTGGGGGTTTCATTCCATATATTAGTACAACAGTAGTCAAACAGTGGAAGGATGTAACCATTATAAAATAAACATAACCCTTCTTTTGGAATATATATATTGTTTAATTACTTTGTTTTCAAATGCATCCTGAGTGTTTTTTTTTGTAAATGTGGTTGTAAAAAAGACCCGTTTCAATGTCGTTCAAATTAAGCCGCGAAAAAAAATCCAGCAACAAACACAGCGGCATTCCAAAAATACCACACAATCTTATATGAACTTCAAGACCACCAGGTTTCATGTGTGATTATTTTCTAGCTGTTTTGTATCTCGCACCTCAAAATTTGACGAATCATCAAAATGGACCAGATATAGCTGAAATGAAAAAAAGTCTTCTTAGTTTCTTACATTCTTTCTGGAGATCACAAATGTTTTCGCAGTGATTATGTTAGTCTAATTTGCATATAGGATTCATTTTCATGTCATTACTATTCCTCTCTCCACTGCACTTGTTTATTACGTTACAGTCGAGCCGCCAAGTCAATAATGGCATCGATTTTATTTACAAAGTCACGTGACTTTCCATTTGAAAATGGGTAATTTTTCGTAAGGTACTGCCGGTTTTTAAGACCATACAGTATGTATTGTTCGAGTGAGTTTTTTTTAGAATGATTTATACGATTTCTAAGAGTATTTTCTTTTTATATGACATTAAAAAGATATTTTCAGCTTGCTTTTCCTTCAAAATTTGGCAATGATGCCGACGATTTCATCATCGTTGGTCAGATAAAGGAGAGTTTCTTAAATATCAGATCTCGGGACGGGGAATTTTTTTTTTAATGAGAACTTTTTTGACGAACTTTCAATGGTTTTTTCTCAAAACCGAGTGAAACGCAATTCGAGCGAGCTTTTTCTGAAAAATTAAAACAAATAAATAAATAATCTTTATTTAAAGACAATTGCCTCATAAGCCTAAACTAGCCGAAGGTCCTCGGAATATGAAATGTACAAACATTAATATGTATACAAACAAAAATTATACAATTATATTTACTTAAAAAGAACTCAAAACATTTCTGTTTGAAGAAAGGGGGATATTATCAACGTTGATGCATGGATGAATTATTGTTTAACGTCCAGTGGCAACCAGGTGCATATCAGGACGAGAAGAGGCTGTT
This sequence comes from Mytilisepta virgata, assembly GCA_028015205.1. Classification (NCBI taxonomy): domain Eukaryota; kingdom Metazoa; phylum Mollusca; class Bivalvia; order Mytilida; family Mytilidae; genus Mytilisepta; species Mytilisepta virgata. The sequence continues at coordinate 38,294,048 of CM051519.1, forward strand.
AAGATAATATAAGATAATATTTATTGATATAAAATCCAACACATGATTGTAATCTCCAACAAAACAAATTCAGACAAACATTGATAAAACAAACATTTCAATGAATTCAATACAATTGTTCAAATGCAGATATATCACGACTGAGAGGTGTTTTATGATAATGAATATGATCCCTGCTTTGTACTAGACCGACACGCTAAGTCGGATTTTCAATGTGCTAGCTCACGAGGTAACTGCCCGCAGGATGACATATCACCTCACTCGGACACATTATACTGACTCCGAGCCGACCAGTCTTTGCCCCTACTCCTACAGGCCGTGTGCTTGGTGGAGAAGCAGCAAATACCAATTTTAATATCTTTGGTTTGACCCGGCCTTGGATCGTGCACGCGACCTTCCGCACTCGGGGCGAGCACGCAACCACGAGACCACCGAGGCGGTCTATCAACGTTGAAGTTGTCAATAAAATGTAAACAAAGATGGTATGACGGCAATAAACGATCGAAAAAGGAAATAGAAATAAATTTCACGCTTTATTAAAAACCAATATTTATGAATATATAACGTACCAGCGATAAAAAAAAGGGGGGTGGCCAGGTGGGTGCTTCTACTTGCTCCTATCAATTTCTTGTGGAGAGGTTCAGATTTTTTTTGTTGAAGGATAAACTGTGTTTTGTCCTTGTGCACAAATGAATTTAAGATTATTTTCCATAGAAATATAACATACTGAAAGCCTGAGGAGTTCCTGACTGCTGATGAACTGCCATACATTTGAGTAGTTATTTTTTTTCTTAAAAAAATACGACTAAATATTTTTTTCATCTTAATTAAGAAAAAAATCACATGCTCCTACTTCTACTTAAATGGTTTGTGCCTTAAACAAAACTTAAGCAAAACTATCCGAGGCTTGAGAACCCCCAAAAATCGATTTCCTTTAATAAATAAAATGGACCATGTCAGTCAAACTGTGTCATACCTTTTTGTCTGTGTGTTTCGTTTTGTTATTACTATTATTATTGTTGTTATTTCTGTTTTTCAGGTACCTGTGCTCATGAATTGTGAATTTTGTGCATACGTCAAATGTACGTGCACGATCATATTGAATTTATTTGTGAAATATCTTTGATTTTGCAAACGAACCTTTGTTAAAGTCTTGGCTAAATAAAACGTCCTCGTTGCAGCTATTTTTCTTGCTCTTGATGTAAGTTTATGATAGATCTTCCTCATCACTCACCATCCCCTTCAAATATACAAAAAATGGTTAGGGTACGACAATTCGTTCTGTTTCAACTTCTGTGTCATTTTTAGGTGATGCCGGGGAAAATTATTTTGAATATAACTTTCAGTTACCTTTAAATGAACAAAAATATTTCATACTTTTTATTTTAGTACTATATTAATTTTTATTTTATTCATTCATTTTTTTGTTCTCACTTTTAAAAATAAGAACTCGCTTTTGTTAATATTATTCCTCCAAAAGATATATAGTCATTACAATTTGACTGAACGGTCCTATCAACATCATTTTGGGTGGTTCTTTAGTCTTCTATCGATATTTTGGAGTTCGATTTTTAAAGCTGTAATTTGCATATAGTAATATTCAATAAGTTTGAATTCAATTTGTATCCGCTTGCTAAATTCAACTGCTTCAGTATAGTCAAATCAAATTTCTACTGCTTTTTTGTATTTTGGGATATAGTTTTATTATACAAATATTTGTATATTGGGAGATATGAGTAGCTGTGGTCAGTTTTATTTGGTCTAAAATCATTTCAAGTTCGCAAACAACAGTTAAACGTTATCCACGATTACCTATTGCAACAATTGTTATTGACCGTAATGGAGAGTATATTGCGTTTACAGGAGGTATATAAAAAGAAAGTCACATTTATTTTAAAGTATGAAATTGTATTAGCATATCATCCATTATATTGAAAATAGAACGTTTTTTGTTATATTGTTTTTACCTTTTTTTTACTGTAATACTGTAATAATGATACTGTAATAATAATAATTTCACTTTTAGGATAAGACGAATAGACCCCATTTCAATGATACAATATAAAATTTCTAATACTTATTTTTCAAAAGGATAATGGAGTCACCAGTAATACTTTAAAAAAATCTTGCGTAAATGTTATCTCTAAAAACCATATTTGCTGGTCTGAAAACATATCTGTAACGAAGAGATATACGTGTATTATAAAATTATATTATAAATTATTTCAATGTTACAATGGTCCATTTTGGAATATATTTTTTTTTAAGTTTGTTATAAAGAATTATCTTAGTTAAAAGTTACGACATTGCTTTAAAAATTCTTGCATAAATTATATTTATAATATTCTATACTGTAAATCTAAATATAATTTGTTTGTACGAAATCTACTTTGATTCTTGATTATGGTGGCCTGAATCCGAATCCACCATTTTTCTTATACAGTATATATGCTTTGTTTTTGTATAGTAAACTAAAAAAACATTATAAAATGTGTTAACAAAATCTGCAACCATTAGTTAAAAGCCGAACAAAACCAACAAACATGAATGTACTGCATAAGATTGAGCATGTTTATTCCATAATTGTTAGTACAGTCGGTATATATATTGCATAATAAACATTATATATTGCAGCATAGTTAGTATACATTTTTATATTACATTGTAAAGTGAATCTATTTCACACAAGATTAAACAAAATTACATATACAGTTACATTAACTATAAACATTAGAATACGACGATTGTTACATATTGTAAACTGACAATTCTAAAATAAATTATCATGTTTATATAAATACGGTTTGACATTTGAAAAATACCCTATGCAATGAGATTTTATCCCTAATAAAATATTGTTACAGCTTTGCCGCGAATATTGGAAACTATGATATTTTATGTTTAAATTTTTATTCTGGATTAATTGTTATTGAAATTAATTATATTGAAAATATTCCTTTATTGAAATTATAAATTATTTGTGTTTGGACGAAATAACATGTAGTGGGATTTAATTTATTGTGTGACATTTTTTTTTATTATTGCCATGAAGGACACTCAGGACCGAAACCATTTTGCTTCACATGAAAGACAATAACTGTACTCGTAGCAAAAATGTTTTTGGTTCTTAACGTAATTGAACAACTGTCTTAAAGACCACAAAATGACAATTCGTTTGTTAAAACTGTCTCCCAGAGTGATTTTAGTTATGGAAAGCTACGTGGTGGTAGATTTTGAAAGGGCCTACAAAACTATGATATTATAATATCAATTCTTTGACTATCAATTTTACGCCAGATCCAGCGAAAAACCAGCAGTTTTGGTACGGTAGTACCTTGGTTTTGAATTACAAAACAAATTATGCATAACAACCAAATAATTAAAATATTTTACATACCACTTCTATTACAATAAAGTCCCAATTTTCCGGGTTTACATCCCCAAACACAGGTACCGTTTCCAGGGTAACAGTGTTGATTTATACAGTTTTCAGGACATGGCATATTACAGTTTGGTCCCCAGAACGACTTCCAACAACCTGCAAAAAAATGAAGATATTTGTTTTACTCTTTTTTTGTAAATTCTTAAAATTTGTCTTTTGGATTGCAGTCATCACTTAAGTTGCTATAGTATCTTTGTACTGGTGTGAATTTACTATTATAAAATTATTTTTTTCAATAAGTGAGTAGTATATCTCTCCTGCATACTTTTATTTCTATTTTAGGATCTGAATTAGCGCTATAAAATTCGGTTTTACTGTTTCCAGTATTTTCGGCCTCTGAGCACTGCTGGTCAGTCTGTTGTGGTCTCACTTTCGATCAAAAGTAAATATCACAGCGGTGGATGTTTTAAAATAGTGGTCTAATCAAGGAGTTTATAATGCACCCACCTAACTCAGACCTCTCGAAGTATAAATTTTACCTTTTTGACACGAATGCTGAAAAATCCATATTTTCACGGTTGATCAGTCATGAGTCCATTAACTAAGACACATTTTTTTACAATAAAGGTCAAATTATTGTACTTTTACCATCCTTTGTCAAGCAGGCTTCAACAAAACGATCATGGCCAAATTGCGGATAAAAAGTTAAACCCGATTGACTAAATTGTGTTCTCACCATTTCGTTTCTTAGGTTTTGTACACCTTATAGGAATATTTTTTAAAAATATTTTGATTATATGATATATGGCACAAAGACTAACAGAATAAAATCATAACCACAATGCAAAGCAAAAATAAATGTGATTCCATGCAGTTACATCAAGATAAAAAAGAGGGTAGGTAGGTCGGTACGTAGGTAGGAGTTTTTATTCTATAACTTTTTTTAACATTGAATGTGTGGTATAGGGCTTCTGACTTTTAACATTGCATATTGAAAAATATCCCCCCCAAAAAAATTTTCAGGAAAGGTGCCAAAAAATATGGCAAGCAGGGTGACTGGAACCACACATAATTTTTAATCGGCCTAAGTAGTGAGGTGAAAATAGATGTAAACGTTATTGTTGTATAGAAGCTGGACGTAACAATATACAATTACGGCCCTCTGAGGAGGGAGATAGGTCAACCCTGTTGAAGGGTTATTTCCCCGAAAGATTTGTTTGCCATTGCGCTTTTTAAAATTGTTATAAGTGATGGGTTATTCACCTGCGGGGAATAACAAGGTTATTCATCGGACAAATGAATTTTGTCGAGGTTATTCCCCGGCACCACCGATTATAATGAAATATCTGAATTATTCTATGTCATGTGATCATTTATTAGCCAATAGATTTATTTAATTATACTGTAAGGTATAATAATAATAAAAGCATACCCGTGTTACTGTAAAATTGTGAAGGTAAATTCCATGATTCCTATTTAGATACATATGTTGTGCATACACAATTATACCAGTGACACTGTTATAAATATGTGGCAAATACATTCAAAGGCTTCCGGGACATATTAATTAAATTATATCTGCATTCTTGCAAGTATTTTACAAACATACAAAAACAAAACAAAATGAAACACGGCAGCCACGCTGCATCTCCATGCGCTACTGTTGTGTTAATCACAAAATTAAATGCTACGAGTTAACCAAAGGAATATTTCACAAAAGAACAATAACATTTTTTCACTGTTTCACTGCCATTTCTTCTTTTTTAAATAATTCAGCCAATGCTATGAATGGCAAAACACAAATGACCAAAGAAATTATACTCAGATGTGACAATAACTGTTTTAATGAATTGGACAGTTGAGATAGTAGTCATAGTGTTAAATGAAGTTTGACTGATTAGGATATCATACATTGATAATGTAAATACATGTAGTGAACTGTTTTTATGATGACATGTGATACTATTTAAGAAAAAAGTTACCAAAGTTGGAATATCAATTTGGGAAATTAAATGATTAGCCTGTCTTGTGACATTAATAGTTATTAATATGCATGGTTGCTAGATACATTTCCAAACAATGAAGATCTTAGAGTCTTTCAGAAAATTTACCAAAATTGAAGTTATTATTTTTTTTTGAAATCCAAATATTCCATTTAATTTTGGAAATTTAACCATTCCCTATACAGCTGTTACTTTTTTGTAAACAAATATGTATGGTTTCTATGTACTTTTCCAAAAAATTCAGATCTTAGAGTCTTTCAGGAAATTAACCAAATTTGGAATTCCATTTTTGGAAATTGAATGGTAACTTTAACTCTAATGATATAAATGGTTATTAATATGCATGGTTGCTAGATACATTTCCAAAAAATGAAGGTCTTAGAGTCTTTCAGGAAATTTACCAAAGTTGGAATTTATTTTTTTAAAATCAAAATATTCCATTCAACATCTATTATTCTGCTAGTGTCTGATAGTATGGTTGATTGGTAATTTTCAAAAATTAATAAGTCTGAGAGTCTTTCAGGAAATTTACCAAAGTTGGAATTTCATTTTTGGAAATTGAATGGTTACCTTAACTCTAGTGACATTAATGGTTATCAATATATATGGTTACTAGATACATTTCCAAAAAATGAAGGTCTTAGAGTCTTTTAGGAAATTACCGAAAGTTGGAATTTCATTTTTGGTTACCTTAACTCTTGTGACATTAATGGTTATTAATATATATTGTTCCTAGATACATTTCCAAAAAAATGAAGGTCTTATAGAGTGTTTCAGGAAATTTACCAAAGTTGGAATTTCATTTTTGGAAATTGAATGGTTATCTTATCTCTTGTGACATTAATGGTTATTAATATATATAGTTACTAGATACATTTCCAAAAAATGAATGTCTTAAAAGTCTTTCAGGAAATTTACCAAATAGTATGGTTGATTGGTAATTTTCAAAAATTAATAATTCTGAGACTATTCCAGAAAAAATTTTCTGCCCCAAGGACAAATTTCAAAATACCGAAACCTTCGGCACAGATAACTTTTAAAGTGCTAGTAATGCACCAATTTTTATGTTTCTACCGTTTAGGGTGTAAGAGGAATTCTGTGACAATCGATTTTGGGATTTTTTTAACTCTCTTGTTGCTATGCCCACAGGGGTTTCAGAAAAATTATCATGAATTTGCCATATGTAATACTAGTCATGGTTTCAGTTTCAGCATTATAGTCCAAATAATTTAGAAGATTTCACTATTCACTGGATATCGCGAAATCCGTTTTTTGCTCATAATTATGCCCCAAGGGCATATGCCAAAATTCCGAAACCTTCGGCACAATCTACATCAACAATGCTAACAATGATCAAAGTTTCAGTTTTCTATCTCTTATGGTTCCTGAGATAAGCCTGGACATTACGTACACACGAACGGCAAACATCAAAACATTATCTTCGCCGCTTCTCTTTCCCCAACAAGAGGCCCAGAGGGCTGAGCCTGTATCGCTCAACTGGGAGTCACAAACTTTTGATTTGATTTGATGGACTAGATTAATTTCTGGAAACTTTGTAAATGACCTTCCATAGATGCTTCATACCAAGTATAAGTTCATTTGGCCAAACGGTTTCAGAGGAGAAGAATTTAAAAATTTAACCAATGAGAACATATAAAGGCTTCTGGTGGCCATTTTGTTTCACAGACTATGATAATTTATGCAAAATTGTAAAGGAACTTTTATAGATGCTCCATACCAAAATATAGTTCATTTGGCTTTACGGTTTCAGAGGAGAAGAATTTAAAAATTTGACCAATGAGAACATATAAAGGCTTCTGGTGGCCATTTTGTTTCACAGACTATGATAATTTATGCAAAATTGTAAAGGAACTTTCATAGATGCTCCATACCAAAATATAGTTCATTTGGCTTTACGGTTTCAGAGGAGAAGAAGTTTTAAATTTCAAACAATCAGAACATGTAATGCTTATGGCGGCCATTTTGTTTCATGGACCGGGATGATTTATGCAAATTTTGTAAAGGACCTTCCATAGATGCTCCATACCAAAAATCAGTTCATTTGGCTTTACGGTTTCAGAGGCGACGAAGTTTTAAATTTCGACCAATCAGAACATGTAAATGCTAATGGCGGCCATTTTGTTTCACGGACCGGGATGATTTATGCAATCTTTGTAAAGGACCTTCCATAGAAGCTTCAGGCCAAGTTTCAATTTAATAGGTACAGGGGTTTCAGAGGAGAAGATGAAAATGTAAAAGCTTTCAGACGGACGGACGACGCACGCCAAGTGATGGCAAAAGCTTACATATCCTTTTAGGATAGGTGAGCTAAAAAGAATTACTTGTACCTCTAATTGTTCGTAACGTCATGATATCACATATTCAAAACACCTTAAAAGTATATTATCTTTCAAAGGTTCTATACGAAAACATATACTTTATTAAAAAAATCTAATATTCATATATTTTATGAAATATAATAGAAATGCAGATTTTAGGAAAATAAATTATCTTGTCGTCTCTAATATGAAAATAAAAAGCCAGGTTTGACCAAAATCTGCCTCTTCTCTCAACTGGTTGTCACCTGAAACTAATTTTGAAATCCTGCATACGTACCATTAATTTCTAAATAACATATCAATGCAAAGGCTCTAGCATTAAGAGGAGCTGGTCTAATGATGTAGAAAACAACAGATCTCCCTATTGTATTACAATGTATTTCCTGGTATGTGTCTGGAAAGTCTGTACATATGCCTTGATGCTTATAACAGAGATCACTTGAAGGTGGAGGGTTGGATGATGAGTTGGTCACGTAGAATTCAAATCCATGCAAATCCGGTTCATCTATCAATAACAGTTAATTGAAAATAAATAATAGGTGAAAAAATAAATTAGATTTATTATGTATGGTAGACGTTTGTAGAATAGGGATATCTTTGGTATTAAATAAAACAAAATTTCCTCTAATCGAGAATACCTTTTATGCAAGTTCCAAAGTACGTCTTAGCGTTTCTTCGATCAAACCAACATTATTTAATCTTTTGGTGGAAAATTGTTAATTCATTATCAGTTAGAAATTTAGATTTCGTTTTTATTCATTTACTAGTATTTTTTATTTGGCTAAGGGGGTTATTTCTACCTTACATGAGAAAGAACGGAAATGGAATTAAATGTCAAGGATACAATATCCCAGACTAAAATTATATATACATCTAGTAGACATTGCACGATCTTCAATAGGTAAGACACCCGACACTATATGGAGTTAAATGTGACAAGCCCTAAATGGACCCGAAAAAATAATCAATGGTATAAGAAAGTAGAAAAAAACTACCTCCATATTGCACGCCGTTGTTATTTATTCAATTTCGAGATATCTTATTTAGTTAAATAAGATATCTTATAAACTAATTGAGATATCTTAATAATAAAAGAGATATCTTATATATTAAATAAGATATCTGATTTATTAAACAAGATATCTTATATATTAAATAATATATCTTATATATATTAAATAAGATATCTTATTAAAATGTTTATAAAGATATCTTATTAAATATATAAGATATCTTATTTAAAATATAAGATATCTCTATTAATTTATAAGATATCTTATTAACTATATAAGATATCTTTTATATAATTAATAATAGAGATATCTTATAAGCTTATAGAGATATCTTATTTAACTGGTTATAAGGATATCTTATTAAATATATAAGATATCTCAATAAGTTAATAAGATATCTCTATTAGTTTATAAAATATCTTATAAACTTTATAAGATATCTCTATAAGTTAATAAGATATCTCTATTAGTTTATAAGATATCTTATAAACTTTATAAGATATCTAATAAAGTATGTGTTTAAAAGATATCTTTATAAAGAAGTAAGATATCTTTTATACTTTATAAGATATCTTATTAACTAATATAAATATCTTATTAACTTATAGAGATATCTTTTATATAGTTAATAATAGAGATATCTTATTTAATTAATAAGATATCTTATAAACTTATAGAGATATCTTATTAACTTATAGAGATATCTTATTAACTTATAGAGATATCTTATTTAACTGGTTATAAAGATATCTTATGAAATATATAAGATATCTCTATAAGATAATAAGATATCTCTATTAGTTTATAAGATATCTTATAAACTTTATAAGATATCTAATAAAGTATGTGTTTAAAAGATATCTTTATAAAGAAGTAAGATATCTTATATACTTTATAAGATATATTATTAACTAATAGAGATATCTTATTAACTTATAGAGATGTCTTATTAACTTACAGAGATATCTTATTTACTTTCAAATTAAATAAGATATCTTATAAAAATTAAAGATATCTTAATACTTAATAAGATATCTTGTTAAATAAATAAGATATCTTGGATTTTGAATAAATATAAAAACGGCGTTCCATACATCCAACCATCAAACAAGGTTGTAAAACTAAAAAAATTAAAGAGAGAATACATGTAGACTGGTTCCAGATCGCAATTTCAGTATGTTACACTATAAAGTGATACATGACAGTGTATGGCTATGCTAAAAGAATGTAACGTAGTCCCGGGAACCAGGATACAATACATGCAAGAATAAAATATTCCGGACTTATAAGTAGGAAAGGTTAAAAAGTAACTTACAATTTTCCCTGTAGTACATTGTCAGATTTGTTATATAAATATCTTCAATAAAATTCTCCCTCCACCAAGCTACCCTTTGATTTCGAGCCGTATGTGTGCATGTACACAATGCTGAATTCCAATGATTTGATGCGTTCCCGGTCACAGCATTTTCTGGACCGCATGGAAATATTTCATCTAATGTACTCTGTGTTGTATTTCCATTTGGTGCAAGGTTTTCTGAAATTAATCATAAAGAGTTAGGTATACAATGTGTTTACCGAAAAGGAAAGTAGCGAATCTTCTGTAATACAATATCAGTGCTAGTTTAGGCACCGACCATTTTATTCCTAAGTGGGGTTGGGCCTGGAATTTAAAAAAAAAATTTATGTCCAGCTTGATCTGAAAAAAAAAAACATTTCCCACTATTTAAAAAAAAATATGCCTGCGTCTTGAACAAAAAATTCCCCAAAAACGATTTGTAGTTGAACCTTCAAGATTTGTGTACAGAGTAGATCTAGAAGGAATTTGAACACATTGTCAACTGTTAAATAAGGTAATTGAAGATTTTTTTTCACAGATTCAACTTCTTTGATATTTAAACTGCGCGGTATTGGTCGGGAGGTTTTGTACACGCACTTAGGGAAACAAAATGACAACGTCACAACTTTAAGTGAAAGTGTTTTTTTTTTCTAAATAAATATAGTGATGTCATATGTTATTATGTAGGGACCATTCAATTTCATGAAGATGTAAAATTCCTCTATTTTGGTAATGTATGATACAAACATTACCATAAACTGTTATCACAGAGATATGTCTCGCCTTTTTGTAATTTTGATTATGCAAATGTTGAAATCATAATAGCAATACCTTAACATCTTACACAAGTTATGCAAATATTCAAAGTCAATGAACCATGACTGAGTTACATGGTTAAACAATCTCCATTTAAATGAGACGTGTGAATGCTAATACAACTGGATACCAAATACCATTGACTTATTATAAGTTGTTCCCAAACCTAAATACAAAAATTTTGTGGGAAAAATTTGGTTGATTATATAGGGAATCACTGATGCATGACTGGAGTGGGCCCTCTTAGGTTGGTCAATGCCCCCCCCCCCCCCCCCCTAACAAAAAGTTCTGGATCCGCCACTGATAGCAATACTTTAACATGTAAGTTATGCAAGCAAATATTCAGTCAATGAATATGCACGAATTAGCATACCTATATGTAGCTTTTCAACCCAACCTCATCATGGCGAGACAAAAATCTTTTTGCTTGGCTCTGTGTCCAATAAAATATAATTTTGTTTGTTTACTTATAGTTACTTATAGTTACTTATAGTTGATTTCCAGTGCAGGATCTCTCAAGGTTCCTCTTCACCAGACTCATAATATATGTAAAGTAAGCAAACCATTCAAAGTCAATAGACCATGACTGAGGAGGTGGAGCCAAATAATCTCCATGGCAATGAGATAAGGCAATGATAATACCGGTACATCTGCATACCAATTATCATTGACCTACCACTAGTGGATCCCCATAAACTGACCTAATCACAAACTAATACATGTAAAGTAAGCAAACCATTCAAAGTCAATAGACCATGACTGAGGGGGTGGAGCCAAATAATCTCCATGGCAATGAGATGTGACAATGGTAATACATCTGCATACCAATTATCATTGACCTACCACTGGTGGATCCCCATAAAACTGAGCTAATCACAAACTAATACATTGTTGACGCCGTCGCCGCCGACGCCGGAAACAGCATACCTATGTCTCGCCTTTTGACTCCGTCAAGGCGAGACAAAAATGATATTTAGATGATAGTTCTAATTTACTTGGGTTTCCATAAAGATAAAGTTGTGTTATAAAATGGCTTTGCTTGATGTTTGAACTATTTTTATTTTATATTCTCCAGTCCTAAAATAAATATTATCGAGCACAAAAATCCCAGCCCAGCAGTAATTTTCAGGAAAGAATCATATAACTTCTTAATAATTGGGAGACTTTTTTTTAAATGTACAAACATTTGTAGAGCAAAATAATTGTACAAGTGAAGCATATAAGGTTTTCATGGTAGGAAAAACATGCGTTATTCGTAAAAAAACTGAAAAGATTCAATTCAGAATTTCCCAGCTATCACTTGCGTCAGTCTGACATCACATGGTGCAAGCCAACACTTAAACCAAATTTGAATTCTGACGGTAATATTGCATCGGTCCAATAACAGGATTCGAACTAACAATTATCCCGACAGAGTTTATTTAACCCTTAATAATGTATTTATATATTTGTTTATCCTCAAGTATATGACAACTGTAGTATGATAACAAGAAGTAACAATTACAAAACATACTCTGTGCAGCGATTATAGGAATAAACACAGTTAATATGCATGTTGACGCCGTCATCTTTAACTGCAAAAAAATACAGGAAAATACAGTTTATCAAGCAAATACATCTCATATACTCATATATCGATTATATAATATGATTTTTTTATGCATTTTATTCGATCGATATTTTTTCAATTGACAACTTGCAAGTTATCATGCCACTTGTTATATTTATTCAATTTCGAGATATCTTATCTAGTTAAATAAGATATCTTATAAATTAATAGAGATATCTTATAAATTAATCGAGATATCTTATAAACTAATAGAGATATCTTATAAACTTATAGAGATATCTTAATCAATTATAGAGATATCTTAATCAATTATAGAGATATCTTATTTAACTGGTTATAAAGATATCTTATTAAATATATAAGATATCTCTATAAGTTAATAAGATATCTCTATTAACTATATAAGATATCTTTTATATAGTTAATAATAGAGATATCTTATTTACTTAATAAGATATCTTATAAACTAATAGAGATATCTTATAAACATATAAAGATATCTTATAAATTAATAGAGATATCTTATAAATTAATAGAGATATCTTATAAACTAATAGAGATATCTTATAAACTTATAGAGATATCTTATTAAATTATAGAGATATCTTATTAACTTATAGAGATATCTTATTTAACTGGTTATAAAGATATCTTATTAAATATATAAGATATCTCTATAAGTTTATAAGATATCTCTATAAGTTTATAAGATATCTCTATTAATTTATAAGATATCTTATTAACTATATAAGATATCTTTTATACAGTTAATAATAGAGATATCTTATTTACTTAATAAGATATCTTATAAACTAATAGAGATATCTTATAAATTAATAGAGATATCTTATAAACTAATAGAGATATCTTATTAACTAATAGAGATATCTTATTAACTTATAGAGATATTTTATTTACTTTGAAATTAAATAAGATATCTTATAAAAATTAAAGATATCTTATTACTTAATAAGATATCCTGTTAAATAAATAAGATATCTTGGAATTTGAATAAATATAAAAACGGCGTGTCATAGATAACTGTCAACGGTTATCGTTGCTGTATTTGTCCGTAGGACTGAACAGTCTTTATCCTTATGGGTGTAACGAAATGACCTTCATTTCATTAAATTAATATTGTATAAAGGTAAAAAGTACAATAAACAATCAAAATTAAAGACTGATTTATTTCAGATTTTGATTGTTTTATAATTGACTGGTGTAAACATTTATATTTATTGATTTGATAATTGTAGTTTTTCCCTACCACATTGCATTTCTTTACATTCTATGTACGTATGAGAACAATTAAGTTTTCAGTGTTTATTTGTTGTGCTTGTGGTTGTTCATTTGTCTTCCCGGGTTTTGTTTGTCTAATGGATTACGTTTTTTGGATTGCCCCTTAGGTATATTTGTCCTCTTTACTACATTACCACATTCTGAATTAAAATTTTATCGAAGAAACCATTTTAACACAGGTTTTTCAGAAAAAATAAATGCACGCAGGTACAAATTTCTGGTCTTGTGCATAATAATTATAAGAAACATGGAACGCCACAGCTGTCTTATGATAACGATAATCATATCATTAAGGGTTGAGATATAACATGAAGCAAATTTTCTATACTATGACGACATTTGACTATACTACTCTGTCAATTTGCTATATTACTAAGATATATTTATATACTATAAACACGGTTTGATATAATATGGAGTTACCTTTTCATACTATTCTGTCATTTCACTTTGTCATGAAGATATTCTTTTATACTATGAAGACATCTTGATATAACATGGAGCTACCTTTTCATACTGATTTGTCATTTTACTATACTATTATGTGATATTGCTATATCATAAAGATACATTTTATACTATAAAGACATCTCAATATAACACTGAGCAACTTTTTTATACTATTAAGGGTTGAGATATAACATGAAGCAAATTTTCTATACTATTACGACATTTGACTATACTACTCTGTCAATTTGCTATATCACTAAGATAAATTTATATACTATAAAGATGTTTTGATATAATATGGAGTTACCTTTACATAATATTCTGTCATTTTACTTTGTCATGAAGATATTCTTTTATACTATGAAGACATCTTGATATAACATGAGGCTACCTTTTCATACTGATTTGTCATTTTACTATACTATTATGTGATATTGCTATATCATAAAGATACATTTTATACTATAAAGACATCTCAATATAACATTGAGCAACTTTTTTATACTATTAAGGGTTGAGATATAACATGAAGCAAATTTTCTATACTATTACGACATTTGACTATACTACTCTGTCAATTTGCTATATAACTAAGATAAATTTATATACTATAAAGACATTTTGATATAATATGTAGTTACCTTTACATAATATTCTGTCATTTTACTTTGTCATGAAGATATTCTTTTATACTATGAAGACATCTTGATATAACATGGAGCTACCTTTTCATACTGATTTGTCATTTTACTATACTATTATGTGATATTGCTATATCATAAAGATACATTTTATACTATAAAGACAATCTCCAAAATACAAAATAAAAAATTTGAAGAAAGTGTCCATGGGACACAGATGCCCCCGCTTCCACATAAGTTCTAAAGGGGCCTAACTCTTGAACGGTAACAGTTACAATACCCAAATTCGAACTTCATGTTCCATGAATATTTATTACATGATCAAAATTCTAGGAATTTATATTACAATATTCAAAACTATTTCTAGCTACAAATGTATGCATGTAAATGTCCAATAATAAAATACAGGCATTTTCATCTGAAATTTGTTGCTAACTTCATGCTTGACTCAAGTATAAGCTAAACTTTGTTCTTGGTGCAGACAAACGTACCATTTAGTTAAGTAATTGGGGCATCGAGTAATAATATATTAAAAATATATATTCTTACCTTGTTAAGAATAAGAGCCATCGTTTAAATATGTAAAAATTTTGTTGTGTTCCTCAGACCCCATTGTTTGCATGAACTACATGTATAGGTAAATGTCATACACAGGTGGGGTGAGCAGTAATTAAGATGCAGTCAGGTGAAAAAATCGACACTCTTTCTTTAAAGAAACTAATATTATGAAATTATATGATGTTTCAGTTTCTAGAAAATATCTTATGATGGTGGAAGTAATATCATGTTAGTTCCCAAGAACTTTTATTATCAATGGTTTGGTTCCAGGGGGAATAAGTATTATGCGGAACAAATATATGTTCACAGTACGATTTGTCGTTCAGGTAATTCAAAATCGCCTCTGCTCTATATTTAATAATACATGTATAATCTTTATCATTATAATATTAGCATAAATTGACAAAATGTCATTTAATATGTAATCGGAAGTTCGGGATTTACTAATGTGAAGATATTTTAAAGTAGATTTCGACTATTTAAACCTTATAAGTATATAGCTAACTAATCAGGCTTCTAAAAGAAAAGAAAACGAATATAATTTATAAAGGCAATCTCTACAAATCCATCAAATCATCAACAGTTGTATAAACGTAATTTTAAATTATCATTTATCCATGCATAATTCTATATGGAACAATCTTATTAACAATAACAATCCTATCTTCAAAGACTGAGTTAAGGTATCCGGACCATAATAGATTATGATCGAAAATTTTATCTCTTTTTGACCGTGAATGGCTGAAACAAACAATTTAAAGCTGGAATTTTGTATATATATATTTTTCTCAAGTTGAAACACACTTTGTTGCTTATATGCAGAGTGTGTAAAAATAAGTTAGTTTTAGCATTTCCGAAGTTTGCCTATAATTACCGAGGTCATTTCAATTGCGTTATATGGAACATCCGGGAACTTTTGAATAATCACGTGGTCATTTATGGTCCGTATACCTTAACTTTGCAGGAGGCAAAGAAATCTTGACAAGCCAAATGTTTATATAAAAACTAGACATTGAACCCGCGCGAGCGCGGGAAAATAAGCATTTTTTTGTTGTTGGCCATATTGACTTTAAAAAGTTATTACGGCCATGTCATTCATGGAACAGGAACTCAATATGGATGTTGTGGCAGGCTTCCTATAAACTTTCCTGTCAAGTAGGTGGTATCAACTGATAGTTTCATGTCTATATATACTGTAGTATTCCAGCAATGGATGTTAATGCAAACTTTAACCAAAGTCAATGAAGCGTGAAATTTAGGTCAACGTGACCCAATTGTCATATGGCTGTTCGTTACTACCGAAGATGTATCCACTGATGAAGTAGACTGTGTGCCACGTAGAATTACCAAAATGAACCTTAAGGTTCCCTCAAAGTCAAAATCTATGACGAAAACACAACCACATAAATTGTCAATATTTTTATTGTTACAATTAATTCTGAACTGGAACTTGATGAAAAGCTTTCATTAAATACACATTTCATAATGCATTACCTTTTTCCTTCAGAATAAATATGAAAATGAAATTGTAGATGTAAACATTTCCTTAGAGACGGATGAATTTTTCAAAAGATGCCGTGAGTAAGGTAGAGCATATTTTTGGAAAATAATTGTTCCAATTGTTTCATTGTCGTCATGGACAGGGCAAGTGAGGATTAATTTCACAAATATATCCAATAATCAGACGATAAAAGCATTTTTAGTGTGTGGCTGCGTGTGCTGTCCACGTTTATAAAGATGTCCGAGATAAATTTCGTCATTAATTCTAAAGATGACCATTTGTTAAAAATATTTTTATCTAGGGAATTGTATGGTAGAGATATATTTAGACAGGTCACATGACAAATAATGTTAAAATAGATAATGGTTGGTATTATAACTTTGTGCAAGGTAAACATCCGAGCAATCCAAAAAACAACTAAGTTAGGAATTTCTCTGAACTTTACCTTACTTCTTTATAATCTTTAAAGTTCATAACCTTTACAGTTAGGAGAAATTGCGTTATTGTAGAAAAACAATCCTGAATACATGAAGCGGAAACATCCCACTCGAAGGAGAATTTTTTTAATTTGTTTTATTCTTCTTTTCTTTTTATTTCAAACAAAAATAATATTACATTTAAAATATGTGCATACTTGTTTATTTAAATCAACGTGTTAAAAGTATACATTCGAGAACCTTCTTAGGGATATGTTGGGAGAATTCATATCGGATAAGTAGATACAAATTCCATTTGCACATAAACAAAACTGCAGTTTAAATTTATAAATGCAGATTGTCAAATCCGATAATAACCTTTATAATCTGAACCATAGTAGTATATATGCGGTTCTAAATTAGCATTTTTGGTGGTGGGTGTGGTGGAGGTGCTGTGGAGGTGCCGGAAGTGACGTCACCGGAACCGGAAATGACGTCACAGGAAGTGACGTAACCGGAAGTCACGTAACCGGAACCGGAGGTCACGTGACCGGAACCGGAAGTACCCGGAAGTGATTTGCGCGCATGCGCAACCGGAAATGATGGTTTTCGCGCCATTTATTTACGGAAGTGACGCAAGTCACGTGCTAGGACCCGGATGTGTCGTCTGCGCATGTTCAGGCGGAACCGGAAGTACTCGGAAGTGGTTTTGTGCACATGCGCAACCGGAAGTAGTGGTTTTCCCCATGATTTGTTTACGGAAGTGACGTCAGTCACCCGAAAGTTCCATGCTTGACCAGAACTCAGATTGAATTATCTCCCTTTTTCCGCATTTCTCGGTCGTCTCTGGATCTTTTATCGGTCTGATACTCTCACTGATATGTCGAAGTCCGAGAGTATACGAAGTACACTATTGGATTATCTCCCCGTATCCTGCTCTTTTCATCTGCGGGTGATGTTTTCTGTGAGGACTAAAGGTAGGATTGGATTATGTCCCCTTACCTCCAAGTGATGAAAGCACCCAAAGACAATCGTTTACCCTAACACTAGTTCTGCTTAGCAGCCTGCTTCAAAGTCATGTTTCAAATGCTGGATTGGGCTCAATCCCTTATGACTTTAAAGTGGTACTAGTGTTAGGGATAAGATTATTTTAGGGTTAGGTAAGTATTTTATTAATTTATAATTTGTCTAATTTTTCTTAATTTTCTTAATTTTTTAATTTTTAATTTTATTATTATTTATATAATTTTTTTTAATATATTTACATAATTTTCTAAATTTTTTATTTTTTCTATCTTTTTTTTATTCTTTTATAATTTTTATAATTTTTCTTAATTTTTTTCTATTTAATTTTTTATTAATTATATAATTTTTTTTAATATATTTACATAATTTAATAATTTTTCTAATTTTTCTTAATTTTTTTTTAACAAGTAATATATTTACATAATTTTTCTAATTTTAATTCCTTTTTGGGGTTTTGGAACCATTTAGTAAAAAATTATAATTATTTTAACTATTTTCTGGGTTTTTGCCAACATTCGTCAACATTTAGACGTCTTCGGAACAATTTTTCACTCTTCGTGAATGTTCGGTCGTTTCCGGAGGGGGGGGGGTGCTCACTTACAGGTCCGCGTTCGTGGAGGCATCCATGTTGGATCCCGTTAATGTGACGTCATGGAAATTTTCAGTGGAAATTTCCATTAGAAAACGGATTGAAACATGTCGGGAAACGCGGCCGTGAGCGAAGACACCTTGGGTGCTCTCTTTTACGTCCGCGTTCTGGCTATATATACAGTGCAGAACCTCTCATTTCGTCTTGAACCTTTGAAAAGGTAACGACCATGTTCTCTTGCGAGAAGTGCGGTAAGACCTTTACCGAGAAGAGAAGCCTGCTTCGCCACCAGAAGACCCATGCTGTTGCAGTCCAGACGTATTCCTGCCAGGTATGTGGAAAGGAGTTTGCCAGGGCCGACAACCGGAAACGCCACCAGGAGTCCCACCAGCAGATTGAGCCTGGAAAGCCAGATCCAGTCCAGTCCCTTGCCTGCCAGGTGTGTGGAAAGGAGTTTGCCAGGCCGGATGCCAGGAAGCGCCACGAAGCTACCCACCACCAGCAGAGTGAGCCTGGAAAGCCAGATCCAGTCCAGTCCTTTGCCTGCCAGGTATGTGGAAAGGAGTTTGCCAGGGCCGACACCAGGAATCGCCACCAGGAGTCCCACAGGTACACCTTGACGTGTCCAGACTGGGCAGTATTTCAACAGATTGGACAGTTTAGCTCGCCACAGATTGTTGCATACCAAGCCAGATGCCAAGCCCAGGATGAAGAAACCAGTCAAGAGACCAGCCTCGCCACTACCTGGCCCCAGTGCAAAAAGACGCAGGACAGTGTCGCCACCTGAGAGTCCAACCAGTCCATCTCAACCAGACGTTTTGCCAGAAGATCCCGATACCAGGGTTTTGTACCTGAGACACTGGCAGTCCATCCGGACAGAAGAAAATACCGGCAACCGTGTCCAGGATAGGTTCAACTTTACGTTGAACGAGATTACAACCGCCACCTTTTCTGACATGGTTCGCCACATTTTCGAACTCCAGACCACGGCCTTCAAGATCAACGTGTCTTTTGGATTTGTACTGAGGAACGTAGAGACTGGGGAACTGAGATACTTCCATTCCAGCCAGAACAACGCCAGGTTTTTCGACGTACCACACCTGATTAGGAACGAAGAAGACCTAGAGAAGTTTTTAGAAGAAATGAGCCGTCACGACATTTTGGAGTTTATCCGGCAGCAGAGACCCGATACCAAATGGGTGGTGCATTTACTGACAAATGCCACGTTTTATGTCAACAAGTTGGTGGAACACCCGATAGGAGCCAGAGTCGTGTTACCAGACTTCTTCCTAAGGAACAAAGGCTTGGTGTGCTTGGTTGCTGGATCCCATGGGCCATATGATGACAACCTGTGTTTTTTCCGGTGTTTGGCCGTCCACCGTGGTTTTGCAGTAACAGACGTAGAAGTGCCTGCCAAGACTTATTATCGTCAATATTTGCAGAAGACAGAAATGTCCGGTGATGATTTCAAAGGTATTTGTTTAGACGATTTGGCGTACATCGAACCACTGTTCCAAGTCAACATCTGTGTGTACGATTTGCAAGAGACAGAAGACGGCGAAGTAGCGGCGAGATTGGTACGACGTTCTCCTTACAATTTCCAGGACACCATCAACCTGAATTTGTACGACAACCATTTCAGTTATGTCAGCGACATGGAGAAATACAGTCACAGCTACCTATGTTCCAAATGTGACAAGTTGTGGAAGTCAGTATACGAACTTCACAGACACGAGAGAACCTGCACCGGTGAAGTCCTGTACAAATATCCCGGCGGCGTGTACCATACACCACAGACCGTGTTCGAACGTTTGGAGGACGAAGGAATCCAAGTCCCGGAAGAAGCCAGATATTACCCTTACAGAGCCACTTACGATATAGAGGCAATGCTTCAACCTACAGAAAAACCAAGATCGGATAAATTGGAATGGACCAGTCAGCATGTTTTGCTCAGCGTCTCCGTGTGTTCCAACGTACCGGAGTTTACAGAGCCAATTTGTTTCGTGTCGGAAGGCGATAGCAGTGAAACCGTGGATTCCTGTTTGATCCATTTGACAGAAATTAGTGACAAAGCCTTTCGCTTACTGATGCCCAGGTATGCTGGTGTCTTTGAAGAGATCCAAGAGAGACTGGACCGGGACCTGGAAGAATACCAAGACGACGAAGAGCGAGAACGCCAGGAAAAGAAACATCACCTGTACAAGTTGAAGCAGCAACTGGAAAGACATCTCCAAGAATTACCCGTGATTGGCTTCAACACCGGGAAATACGACGTGAACGCTATGAAGATAGATTTCTTCACTCGTCTGGTGGAAAGTCACAAGATAAAATATACTGTGAAACGCAACAACAATTTCATGTGTATCAAGACGGAGAAGTTGAAATTTTTGGACATCACCAACTACCTGGCTCCCGGATTTAGTTACTCCCAGTTTTTGAAAGCCTACGGCTGTACGGAAGAGAAAGGGTTTTTTCCATACGAGTGGATGACCGGTTTAGACAAGTTGGCAGTGACGGAGTTACCACCACACCAGGCGTTTTTCAGTACGCTGAAAAACGAGAACATTGCACCCGAAAAGTACCAGCTGTGTCGGGACGTCTGGCAGGAAAAGAACATGAAGAACATGAAAGAGTTCCTGATATGGTACAACAACAAAGACGTGGAGCCCATGCTGGAAGCCATCGGGAAGATGTTTGTATATTACAAGGGATTGAAGGTGGACATGTTTAAACACGGAATCAGCGTACCGGGACTCACACTGAAAACCTTGTTCGATGGTCTGTCCGATTATTTCACCGTTCCGGACGAGAAGAATAAAGATCTGTACCAGTTGTACAAAGAAAACATAGTGGGTGGACCCAGCATCGTCTTCCACAGATACCACGAGAAAGACCAGACCTTCATCCGTCCTGCAGAATACCAAGACCCAAAACCGTGCAAGAAGATCTACGGTGTGGACGCCAATGCATTGTATTTGTGGAGCATCATGCAGGATATGCCAACGGGTCACTTCGTCCGACGCAAGAGCGAGGACGATTTTAGAAGACAGACACCTCGAAGGTACGAACGAATGGCTATCGAGTGGTTGGAATGGGAAGCCAAGGAGACAGGACACCACATACGTCATCAGGGGAACGATACGGAAAAACTTATAGGACGTCGGCGCCTTCCCGTGGATGGTTACTGTAAAGCTACTAATACAGTTTACGAGTTCCAGGGCTGCCTGTGGCACGGACATTGTTGTCGCCTGACTCGGGGAAAGACAGAAAACCCGTTGAACGGAAAGAGCCTGGATGAATTATACAAGACTACACAGGAAAAAATACAGTACATAACAGAAAACGACTACCAAGTGAAACAGATGTGGGAGTGCGAATGGGACCGGTTAAAGAAAGAAGACCAAGGAATCAAGACCTTCGTGTCCCAGAGGCAGAGACCCTGCGATCGTTTCGCCACAATGACCGAAGACGACATCATGCCGCAGCCTAGAAAGTCGTTAATCGGCAGCATGTTTGGAGAGAAGATCATGGTAATATCCCCGTTGCTGAAATGGTACGTCAACCACGGACTTAAAGTCACCAGGATTTACCAAGTGGTGGAGTACACGCCGTCGGCGTGTTTCAGACCCTTCGGAGATCAAGTCAGTTTCTTTTTCTTTTTTTTTTTTCTTTTTTTTTTTCTTTTTTTTTTGTTATCGGTTAACAGACGACTCTAAAAAGAGTGGTCTGTTCATACATCAAATGAAAAGCTTTCCCACTGTAATCAGTCGAGTCGGTAAGCCGTTCATCCGATCAAATATCTAAGGGTGTCGTGGACACCCCGTCCGCCAAAACTTTACGTTTTGGATAAAAGTAGGAAAAGCCAGCTCGCTCTTGCAAGTATGTGTAGACTTGATTATCTACAGAACGAAACCCTCTGTTGGTTCCGGACCCAGTGTTCTTTGACAGGAGAACGTCCATGTATTTTTCTTTGTTGATGTCGTTGGTTCTCTTGTTGACCCCTTTACAGCTGTACTTGGTTTCCTCTCCAAAGCAAAAGTACGTCTTGCTACACAAGGCAATCATCCCGTCACCACTGAATTCTGTCTTGAATAGTCCTGGAGTCCTCTTGTCCCAAGCAGCCAGTTGTGGTGTGTCAGTACGGGGAAACCAATTCTTCTTCTCTGCTTCAAAGCGCCGACGCAACTGCGGTTTGATTACTTCTTCCAAACTATCGCCAGAGAGAGCCATGTAGGCACTGTCGGTGTCCATTGCACAATACTGAAAATCACGGCGATCGACAAAGACGTCCATAAAATCATAGTAAAATTCCAACATCCGAAGCTTGGCGTACTGGTAAACGAAACAGCCAATGTGCATGGGCAGGTCCAGGTGTATGGTCTTCTTACTCATTTCCACTTCGAATGTTTTGTCGCTCAGCTGGTTGCACCGCCGGAAAGAGGGATCAACGAGGTAGCGACTGATCTGGTGTTCCTGGCAGTAAATCACATCCGTGTGCCTTTCCTTGTTGGTCACCGTCTTGCCGTAGCTGGAATTTCCCCTCAGTTTCTCGTTTTCTGCAATTATCTTCTTATTTGGGTCGGCATCTCCGGCTCTCCTGGCATTACTGACTTGATCTCCGAAGGGTCTGAAACACGCCGACGGCGTGTACTCCACCACTTGGTAAATCCTGGTGACTTTAAGTCCGTGGTTGACGTACCATTTCAGCAACGGGGATATTACCATGATCTTCTCTCCAAACATGCTGCCGATTAACGACTTTCTAGGCTGCGGCATGATTCCTTTTTCTTCTGCATACCTCTTCATGTGGTCCCCAATGTCGTCTCTGGACACGTCCACGTTCTTAAAGACCTTCAGGCATTTCTGCAAATTTTGCCTTTAGGTCCTCAGGTACGTGCAGGTCCACTTCCAAGGCACCAAACAACTTGTCCTCCATCACGGCTCTCATGATGTCGTCTTCGGTCATTGTGGCGAAACGATCGCAGGGTCTCTGCCTCTGGGACACGAAGGTCTTGATTCCTTGGTCTTCTTTCTTTAACCGGTCCCATTCGCACTCCCACATCTGTTTCACTTGGTAGTCGTTTTCTGTTATGTACTGTATTTTTTCCTGTGTAGTCTTGTATAATTCATCCAGGCTCTTTCCGTTCAACGGGTTTTCTGTCTTTCCCCGAGTCAGGCGACAACAATGTCCGTGCCACAGGCAGCCCTGGAACTCGTAAACTGTATTAGTAGCTTTACAGTAACCATCCACGGGAAGGCGCCGACGTCCTATAAGTTTTTCCGTATCGTTCCCCTGATGACGTATGTGGTGTCCTGTCTCCTTGGCTTCCCATTCCAACCACTCGATAGCCATTCGTTCGTACCTTCGAGGTGTCTGTCTTCTAAAATCGTCCTCGCTCTTGCGTCGGACGAAGTGACCCGTTGGCATATCCTGCATGATGCTCCACAAATACAATGCATTGGCGTCCACACCGTAGATCTTCTTGCACGGTTTTGGGTCTTGGTATTCTGCAGGACGGATGAAGGTCTGGTCTTTCTCGTGGTATCTGTGGAAGACGATGCTGGGTCCACCCACTATGTTTTCTTTGTACAACTGGTACAGATCTTTATTCTTCTCGTCCGGAACGGTGAAATAATCGGACAGACCATCGAACATGGTTTTCAGTGTGAGTCCCGGTACGCTGATTCCGTGTTTAAACATGTCCACCTTCAATCCCTTGTAATATACAAACATCTTCCCGATGGCTTCCAGCATGGGCTCCACGTCTTTGTTGTTGTACCATATCAGGAACTCTTTCATGTTCTTCATGTTCT
Organism: Mytilisepta virgata; assembly: GCA_028015205.1. Classification (NCBI taxonomy): domain Eukaryota; kingdom Metazoa; phylum Mollusca; class Bivalvia; order Mytilida; family Mytilidae; genus Mytilisepta; species Mytilisepta virgata. The sequence goes on from CM051519.1 coordinate 38,318,801, forward strand.
TTTCCTGCCAGACGTCCCGACACAGCTGGTACTCTTCGGGTGCAATGTTCTCGTTTTTCAGCGTACTGAAAAACGCCTGGTGTGGTGGTAACTCCGTCACTGCCAACTTGTCTAAACCGGTCATCCACTCGTATGGAAAAAACCCTTTCTCTTCCGTACAGCCGTAGGCTTTCAAAAACTGGGAGTAACTAAATCCGGGAGCCAGGTAGTTGGTGATGTCCAAAAATTTCAACTTCTCCGTCTTGATACACATGAAATTGTTGTTGCGTTTCACGGTATATTTTATCTTGTGACTTTCCACCAGACGAGTGAAGAAATCTATCTTCATGGCGTTCACGTCGTATTTCCCGGTGTTGAAGCCAATCACGGGTAATTCTTGGAGATGTCTTTCCAGTTGCTGCTTCAACTTGTACAGGTGATGTTTCTTTTCCTGGCGTTCTCGCTCTTCGTCGTCTTGGTATTCTTCCAGGTCCCGGTCCAGTCTCTCTTGGATCTCTTCAAAGACACCAGCATACCTGGGCATCAGTAAGCGAAAGGCTTTGTCACTAATTTCTGTCAAATGGATCAAACAGGAATCCACGGTTTCACTGCTATCGCCTTCCGACACGAAACAAATTGGCTCTGTAAACTCCGGTACGTTGGAACACACGGAGACGCTGAGCAAAACATGCTGACTGGTCCATTCCAATTTATTCGATCTTGGTTTTTCTGTAGGTTGAAGCATTGCCTCTATATCGTAAGTGGCTCTGTAAGGGTAATATCTGGCTTCTTCCGGGACTTGGATTCCTTCGTCCTCCAAACGTTCGAACACGGTCTGTGGTGTATGGTACACGCCGCCGGGATATTTGTACAGGACTTCACCGGTGCAGGTTCTCTCGTGTCTGTGAAGTTCGTATACTGACTTCCACAACTTGTCACATTTGGAACATAGGTAGCTGTGACTGTATTTCTCCATGTCGCTGACATAACTGAAATGGTTGTCGTACAAATTCAGGTTGATGGTGTCCTGGAAATTGTAAGGAGAACGTCGTACCAATCTCGCCGCTACTTCGCCGTCTTCTGTCTCTTGCAAATCGTACACACAGATGTTGACTTGGAACAGTGGTTCGATGTACGCCAAATCGTCTAAACAAATACCTTTGAAATCATCACCGGACATTTCTGTCTTCTGCAAATATTGACGATAATAAGTCTTGGCAGGCACTTCTACGTCTGTTACTGCAAAACCACGGTGGACGGCCAAACACCGGAAAAAACACAGGTTGTCATCATATGGCCCATGGGATCCAGCAACCAAGCACACCAAGCCTTTGTTCCTTAGGAAGAAGTCTGGTAACACGACTCTGGCTCCTATCGGGTGTTCCACCAACTTGTTGACATAAAACGTGGCATTTGTCAGTAAATGCACCACCCATTTGGTATCGGGTCTCTGCTGCCGGATAAACTCCAAAATGTCGTGACGGCTCATTTCTTCTAAAAACTTCTCTAGGTCTTCTTCGTTCCTAATCAGGTGTGGTACGTCGAAAAACCTGGCGTTGTTCTGGCTGGAATGGAAGTATCTCAGTTCCCCAGTCTCTACGTTCCTCAGTACAAATCCAAAAGACACGTTGATCTTGAAGGCCGTGGTCTGGAGTTCGAAAATGTGGCGAACCATGTCAGAAAAGGTGGCGGTTGTAATCTCGTTCAACGTAAAGTTGAACCTATCCTGGACACGGTTGCCGGTATTTTCTTCTGTCCGGATGGACTGCCAGTGTCTCAGGTACAAAACCCTGGTATCGGGATCTTCTGGCAAAACGTCTGGTTGAGATGGACTGGTTGGACTCTCAGGTGGCGACACTGTCCTGCGTCTTTTTGCACTGGGGCCAGGTAGTGGCGAGGCTGGTCTCTTGACTGGTTTCTTCATCCTGGGCTTGGCATCTGGCTTGGTATGCAACAATCTGTGGCGAGCTAAACTGTCCAATCTGTTGAAATACTGCCCACAGTCTGGACACGTCAAGGTGTACCTGTGGGACTCCTGGTGGCGATTCCTGGTGTCGGCCCTGGCAAACTCCTTTCCACATACCTGGCAGGCAAAGGATTGGACTGGATGTGGCTTTCCAGGCTCACTCTGCTGGTGGTGGGTAGCTTCGTGGCGCTTCCTGGCATCCGGACTGGCAAACTCCTTTCCACATACCTGGCAGGCAAGGGACTGGACTGGATCTGGCTTTCCAGGCTCAATCTGCTGGTGGGACTCCTGGTGGCGTTTCCGGTTGTCGGCCCTGGCAAACTCCTTTCCACATACCTGGCAGGAATACGTCTGGACTGCAACAGCATGGGTCTTCTGGTGGCGAAGCAGGCTTCTCTTCTCGGTAAAGGTCTTACCGCACTTCTCGCAAGAGAACATGGTCGTTACCTTTTCAAAGGTTCAAGAGGAAATGAGAGGTTCTGCACTGTATATATAGCCAGAATGCGGACGTAAAAGAGAGCACCCAAGGTGTCTTCGCTCACGGCCGCGTTTCCCGACATGTTTCAATCCGTTTTCTAATGGAAATTTCCACTGAAAATTTCCATGACGTCACATTAACGGGATCCAACATGGATGCCTCCACGAACGCGGACCTGTAAGTGAGCACCCCCCTCCGGAAACGACCGAACATTCACGAAGAGTGAAAAATTGTTCCGAAGACGTCTAAATGTTGACGAATGTTGGCAAAAACCCAGAAAATAGTTAAAATAATTATAATTTTTTACTAAATGGTTCCAAAACCCCAAAAAGGAATTAAAATTAGAAAAATTATGTAAATATATTACTTGTTAAAAAAAAATTAAGAAAAATTAGAAAAATTATTAAATTATGTAAATATATTAAAAAAAAATATATAATTAATAAAAAATTAAATAGAAAAAAATTAAGAAAAATTATAAAAATTATAAAAGAATAAAAAAAAGATAGAAAAAATAAATATATTAAAAAAAATTATATAAATAATAATAAAATTAAAAATTAAAAAATTAAGAAAATTAAGAAAAATTAGACAAATTATAAATAAATAAAATACTTACCTAACCCTAAAATAATCTTATCCCTAACACTAGTACCACTTCAAAGTCATAAGGGATTGAGCCCAATCCAGCATTTGAAACATGACTTTGAAGCAGGCTGCTAAGCAGAACTAGTGTTAGGGTAAACGATTGTCTTTGGGTGCTTTCATCACTTGGAGGTAAGGGGACATAATCCAATCCTACCTTTAGTCCTCACAGAAAACATCACCCGCAGTTGAAAAGAGCAGGATACGGGGAGATAATCCAATAGTGTACTTCGTATACTCTCGGACTTCGACATATCAGTGAGAGTATCAGACCGATGAAAGATCCAGAGACGACCGAGAAATGCGGAAAAAGGGAGATAATTCAATCTGAGTTCTGGTCAAGCATGGAACTTCCGAGTAAGTGACTGACGTCACTTCCGTAAACAAATCATGGGGAAAACCACTACTTCCGAGTACTTCCGGTTCCGCCTGAACATGCGCAGACGACATATCCGGGTCCTAGCACGTGACTTGCGTCACTTCCGTAAACAAATGGCGCGAAAAACCATCATTTCCGGTTGCGCATGCGCGCAAATCACTTCCGGGTACTTCCGGTTCCGGTCACGTGACTTCCGGTTCCGGTGACGTCACTTCCGGCACCTCCACAGCACCTCCACCACACCCACCACCACAAATGCTAATTTAGAACCGCATATATACTACTAACCATACATCGTTTATTTTGAACCACGCGTTTTGCCGCCTATTCGGCTAATTCGTAAATTTAGTATTATAGATACTCATGATATAAAAAGGTTACATTCAGTTTATGAAAGTACAAGGATTATGCCAAATTAGCATAAGCTAATTTTAAACTTTAAACAATGAATACATTTTTAAAACTTCAAATAAAATTTGGGCAAAAAGTAAATAAATAAACTTTGAAATAAAGAATTAAATTTTATTTTAATTCAAGAACGAAAACCCTACCTAGAAATAAAACGCACGGGTGACAACAATAAGAAACCCAGATTCCTGTGATAATCAAAATAAACAAAACTTGACTGTCTGTTTGTTCTGTTTCGCACTATTTACGGAAGGACAACTCTAGTGTAAAATTACTCATCGGAAAATCTACACGCCGGAATAAAAGTACGCTCACAGTTATTCACTGTGTTTCGTGCAACTTGGGAAAAATGTCCGTGCAGGCCAAACTCTGATTTTCGTTCAAGTCAGCGCGAATGACATTTTTATTTTTCTTTCGCTCGTGCCCATACCCCCCTATTACGACCTCTATTTTATGTTTTCATTCGTAGCTTTTGTTAACGTCTTCTGAATGTGTCTCCCTAAATTTTGTTAATTTTTACCGACCTGAAATATTCAACTTACCTGCAGATTAAATATCATTGTGGTAAATTAAATTTTCCTGTAAAATGATGTGTTGATCACGTGTCGTGTTCATGTTTCATAGATAGTATATGTATCTTAAATACTAAGGAAAAAACTGTTAAAAAAGTTAAAAATGTTATCGTTTTGTTATTGTAATAGATACTTTGCAACGACAACAAAAGAAGTCCTTTATAAGACGTACGAGGATATTGGTTATGCACGAGTACATATGGACTTCTGTTTGCAAGAAAAAAAGTAGTGATATAAAATATTTTTTTTATGCCAGAATTTGATCAAATGCCGTTTGACATTAGAACAATCTCGGATTACCTTTTTCGAATTAACATGACCGTTGCCGTCAGTCTTACACATTGTAATATCATAGTATCTCTCAAGAAAAGCCCTTACAACATCCTAGAATATAAGGGTTTTTTTTAAATATCGCCCTAACACGAATATGGATCACTACTTTTTTTCTTGCAAACAGAAGTCCATATGTTCAAGATTATTATACTAAATTCAAAGAAAAATTCAATAGACGGTTTTTTTCCTACTTACATCTAAGTTACCAAATAACATAAGGTAAACAAGACGTTATCAATGACAAAAGACATTTGGCAGTGTGAGGCATATACTAGAAAACTGCTTATAAAACTTCAGCAAAAAGTCAGCAGGTGAACTTTACTGTATTCCCTTAAGTTCTGCAAAACTAGTCTCCAGATAAAAGCATATAACATAAGGTAAACAAGACATTATCAAGATGCGAGAATACTTGACAAGACATTCAGTAGTATGAGGCATGTACTGGTAAACTGCATATAATAACTTAATTCACAAATATTTCCAAAATGATCATTTATGACAAGTTTCAAACCTATGAGTAAAAGTTGTTTAAGAGAATAAGATCTTGAATTTTTAACCATTCAAAAAGTCCGTTTAAGGCAGTGTGGCCATATTTGTTGGTAGAATATATGAATTTTTGATCAATATCAATTTATTCAAAGGTTCTTCATAAACAAAAATTTTATTTTTCCCACTTGGTCCAATGTTAACTATGTCAGATTTTGGTTGTCGCAGTTTTAAAGCATTTTTCAGTCATAATTTTTTTTTCAAATTACAATTGCTGGACAAACGGTGACACGATCAAGGCCCTACACTTTTTGCTGGACAACATTTTTGTTCGTTTTGGCAATACGGTGTATCGACAGGTCTTTGGGATTCCAATGGGTACAAACTGTGTTCATCTTATTGCCGACTTATTTTTATATTGTTATGAACAGTCTTTCATGAAAAAAACTCCTTAAGGGTAAAATACAGAATGATAATAAATTGACATTTTTAACAATAATTGCAGGTATCTTGATGATGTACTTACTGTTGATAACCCCGAGTTTCTTAAATATGCAAAAGACATTTATCCTAAAGAGCTTCATTTGAACAAAGCCAATAAGAATTGTATATATATGCTGTTCTTTTTTTTCTTACTATAAATATAGAAAATGGAGAGATACGTACTAAAATTTATGATAAAAGGGATGATTTTAATTTTCCAATCACTTAGTTCCCCTCACTTGATGGAGACGTGCCTATGGCAACATTGTATGGAGTGTACATATCACAGCCTGGACGTTTTGCACGAATTTGCTTTCTGCTAGAAGATTTTAACGAGCGAAACCATGCGATTACTAAAAATATTTTATTACAGGTTCATAGATTTCACAAGCTGCTTAATGCTTTTAAAAAGTTTTTTTAATAGATATCAACATCTTTTATCTAAATATCCAGCTTCCAGAAAAGTACTTATCGTGAATGGGTTTTCCCATCCTAGTTTCTACTGTAATATCGTGAATAAATGCAAAAGTCTCGCTACTTGGAAGTTACTTAAAATCTTTTTACAGTAAGGGCTACAAATATTAAATTATGTGCAATTCTGTAAAAATTGCTCTTTCTCCCAATGGCTTGAAGACTTTAAATTCATACTGACCTGTCACAAATACTGCCGATTTCTATTGAACTCTATGATGAGATAGCATTAAAACCTTTATGAAAGTGTTATTTCAAATTTTTTCCTTAAGCAGAGCGACAGTATCCGATCTACAGCTATGAGAGCCTTAGCTAGTTTTACAGTTAAAATGAGCACATTCTGACCCTGCTATCTAAATTATGTACCGTCCACTCTAATTTTCAGTTCTAGCAAGCGGTCACATTGTTTGCAATCATACGGTATTGGTTTTTATAGTGTGTTTTATAGACCAGAGTTTCAGGATAAATAAGGGGGGGGGGGGGTACCCATAAAACCGGTTTAACCTCACCATTATTCAGTGTCTGTACAAAGTCAGACTATCCTGACTCTGTTGTTTTTATGTTTGTGTTTTGTACTATTTTTTGTCCGGCGTTCTGTCAGTTTGGTTGCTTTTGTTGATTGGTATGTCATTGTTGATTGGTATGTCATTGTTGACCTTTCCTGACTGGTATGTCATTGTTGACCTTTCATGTTATCTGTTTTGTTGTTTATTGAGACTAAATTAAGTTTTAATGTTGTCATATAGATTGTATTACTTTAATGTTTAGCTTGACACGAACAGAGTTTCACTGAGAACTGATAAATCATTAAGTGTTAGAAACATCAAATTACTGATTTTTAATAGTTAACACAAATGTTTTTGTTTCCTTAAGAACGATATCTAACACCAAATTTGGGCACATGCAATACGTGGTTGTATTTTTTCAGAACTATTAGTTTTCATCACCTTTGTTTTTTCCATAGTCACACCTAAAAATGTACCTTTTTGTTTTGTTTATATTAAATAAAAATTTGCATTATCTAATGTAGGCCTACGGAAATTTTAATTATTAAATTGGACAACAGAATGATTGATTATTCGCGTTTTTCGTACAATTTTGACTTTTTCAATCTTGAAAGTTTAACATTTTTAAATCAAGTTAAAGGTTACTTTGAAGTTTAAAAAAAAATCTAAATGGAGAGTAGAAATTTAAATATATTATAAGTTTTTAAGGCCACGTTTTTACAATGTTTAGATAATTTTGGCTTTTCAAATTTTTGTTCATGGATTTTATTACACGGGTTAATTACCATTGTTCAAGGCGATACCACTGCTGGTGTGCTGTAAGTTCCCGAGCATATCAGTTGATACATTTAATATGGAAATGCTATTTTAAAAGGTTTATAATAGTATAACCTGGATTTTTGGCTAACTTTGTTAACTCTATTGCTTATAAACCTATATAAGCTTTAAAACAGGGTGGTGTTCAATCCTTGTTTTCACTGAAAAAAAATAAGGTCGCAATCACGAATTTATTGGCCAATACAAAGTTTCTATTTCACAAATTATGCCAGACCTCACCTGACTTGATATTTCCACGTTCTCACGGATTCGCCTTGTTTTCGTATTTTAATGTTATCACTTCAGTATTATTTTGCTGATTCATTGCTTTACATTTTTTTTTATCACGAACATACATGTAAGTAATAAATCCATAAAACAATTTAGTGCCCAAGCTAAAGTCGGGATATAAACATTAAAATTCATTTAACTTATCATTAATTCAGTTATGTACTTTTTCATGTTTCTCTGATCAAATAATAATTATGACAAGACCGATATTGAAATAAACAGCCTATAATGCCGAAGACAGAAAATGCTTAAATGCAGATTCCAACCTGAAAACTACAAAAAGGAGGGGTCAAGCCTGAACGATATCTAAGAATAGAGCTTTGCTACAGTATAGCCCCAGCTTCCCAGTTTAACAGCGTGAGTACAAACAGATAATTGCTGATCACATACACCAACCAGACAGTTTGTAGAATCACAGCTCCAAACACAGGTTCCGTTTCCAGGATAACAGTGTCGATTTATACATTCTATTACACTTTGGTCCCCCAATTGACTTCCACTGCCCATAAGGTAATTCGAAAATTATCCATTATCATTATTAATTACTTATTTTTATAGCATTTCATGACTTTTCTCGATAAAAGATAACAATTTATAATTGCAGGATAAAAACAATACATGTGAATTGTCGGAAAATATACAATTTATTTAGTACTAGTCGCCAAACAGGTGTGAAAGGCTCGGTAATATTCGCACGTCTACCTGTTTTTAAGGCTCGTACAAATAAATTGTATATTTTGATTTGGTAGTTCCGACAGTGGAAATTATAATTCAATTTCGACTTCAGCTCAGCTTGCTTTTTAAGAATTTTTTCCAAAAGTTTACGACTGTTTGATTCCATTGTATAGTAGGTTCAAACATTTTGATGATATTTTAAGCTTTCATGTTTCACAAATTTTAATACGTGGATTTTTTATCAAATTTCTTTCTCCCCAACCTACCTTAAAATCTAATGTTTACTCTCTGTTGAACATCTGTCTTCATCAAGAGGAATCGTTGTTGGTTACAAACAACAATTAGCCGTTCCATTGTTATTTCCCATATGGGGGTACCCCAATATGCAATAAAATTTTAAAAATGTCCATATTAATTTATAGAAAAATCATAGCATTCCATTGTAACGGAACTGTAACGGAATAACGTGACGCAATTTGAAATATATGTTCCCGTTGCTTTTTTGGCCTGAAAATAAGCTTGAAAAAGGGGTGATGCAATTTCTCGAAAATCCGGTGGTCCATCATTTAAATCTTCAATTTGCAAACATTTTTAAACATTCATGTGAAATTGTTTGATTTAGAATATTTCGAATAAAGACCCACTCTCGTTTTAAATCATTTACAAATAATATGATATTGACCAATCGGAAGCGAGTGTGATATTCATTTTGGGGCTCAATCATCCTTCATAAAATAGCTGCGCCCAGTGAATCTTCTAATGGTGTATTGTAACCTGTAATCACATTGTGCGATTTTTTTTAGTTTAAAGTACATTTATTTCTTTAATCATTATTCCATTGCTTATGGAAGAAATATTGCAAAATTATTTTCCTTATCAGTTTAATTGTCCTACCTATATTGTTAATAATAGTGAACCAAATAATAATGTGGGGCTGATCACCGGCTACTTGTATACATACGTATGTTTCATTGTTTGCTTTAATTTGAAATCAATTGATAATCTTCCCAAAACTTATTCCCTAATATTGATTCAGAACTGAAAGGAAAAAAATAATAATCCGAAATATTTTGAAATTCAATAACACGCCTGTTAATTACCTATTTCAGAGCCCCGATAAGCTTCGTATTTCACTGTGAGAAATATTTTCTGTGCATCCAATTTACGCTTTTCCGGCAACAAATACGCGGAGGTATCGGAAATAGAAACGTCAATTCTCACATATATATTTCATGTTCAAAAAATAAAAAAATATTTCTGAATAAAGGGGAAATAGTAATCAATCTTCAATCTCTATTCTTTATAAACGTCACAGGATATGTCGTCATTTGGGATTGATCATAAGTGTGGTAATGTTGATGCATTGCATTAATGTCGGTGAGAACAACTGTAACTGTTCCGTCAATATTTAATGATTAAATGTGGTACCACTGAAGATGGATTTTACTCACTGATTTTGTTTATTTTACCCTTCAATTCTAATCCCTGGCGCTAGTTACTCCATGATTTCAAAGTTATATGGGGCCTCTAATTGTGCAATTGTCATTTTTATGTCAAACTTCGACTTGTCTGAAAACGAGTAAACATGTATGATACGAACGAAATATAATGGAAATTGACGGACGAACTGCTTGAGTTAAATCGAATTCGCTAAACTTATTCTCACCCACAGCACAATGGACAATAAAAAAAATTGCTCATTGTCCTATGTTTACAATGGAAAAATTTGGAAAGTTAGGAAAAACACTTAATTTGGAAAGCCTTATTGTTCATATTGAAAATGTAGTTGATAGTAGCCTGCGTTTTCCAAATTTTAATTTTAATTTTTCACATAAAGCCTTCACAAACGTTTGTTACATATCGAAACCGGGAGGTAACCTTTTCTTATTTCACATTTTCAGTTTAAATATAATGATTTTTTTCTTTTGTGATTCTGCTTTTTTCTGCTTTGAAACAATTTGTTAATTTGTCCTTTATATTCATTAATTGTATTTTTTCAATATTTATATAATTTTTTTTAAGTGAGTCTTCAATATATTTATTATAATAGAATATATATATGTCCTTTATTGGTATCAAATTATTACGAGATTTAATTGCACGATATCCTATGAAGTAACATTATCTATCATTACATATGTTTAGAATTATTTTGGTCGGACTTCATTCACGCTTTGTCACGATGTGGCAACATTCCACATCACATGATAACCCACTTGTCACGTATGCAAAAAACAATATGCCCCATATGGTGAGGTAAAAACAAACAAGAGATTGTTTTGTTTCAAGTATAGATTTGCAAGTAGCCTAGGTCTTTACTTAATTCTGTACTCTAAAAGTCATATTTTCACCTCTTTTTTGTTTGCCCTCATCTGTATTTTATTTGATTTCGTGACTAAAATGTCCTTCTGAATTGAAATCTATATACATTAATAATATATATATTTAAATGACTTGGCAAAATGCATGACTGGTTTTCAAAGGACTTTTAATATTTTAGTATAATCGATCACCAGTCAGAGATAATTAGATTGCAAAAAACTGTGTCAACAAATTTAGTTCTATCAGGGTAATAGGACGGGTACAATGTGGCCACGGACGTATTTTACTGTGTTAGTGGCATTAGTTCATGTAACATTTGGTAAGTATAATATAAATGTATACGCTTGAAATATACTCCAAATAAATCAGCCCCATTAAAAAAACGAATTAAAAGCAAATATATGCCTTAAATGTGTTTTTTAATCGATATCAGGTGATTTTTTTATACACATAGTATATATACATATGATACAACTGCTAATACGTTTATCACAAGAGCTCAAACTCATTGTCAAGGTTTAGAAATCAAATTGGAAGAGATAAAAATGTACCAACACAGTGTATAATAAAGGTATCATAATGGTAAACCAGTTCTTGTCACAAAAATTGACTAAATATGTACATTTAAAGTGTCTAGAAACGGCATTGACCTTCGCATGATGTTTTCATAACTGTTATGGTAGCAACAATATTTTTTATAAAAAATCTCTTTTTTTTCCAACCAAATGTAATATAATACGCTAATTAAATATTAACAATATTACTTTGTCATTTTTATCATTTATAGAATAAATAATTATAGGTCAATCAGTTATCCATAAAGTTTTAGTTTAGTAAATACTTAGTTAGTCATGCAATATATCTTTTGACTTGTCGATTATTACATGACATCAGTGGCGTAGCTGCACAAAAACGAAGTGTACTCTAAAATGTCGGCGAGGCTGGTCCTGATCTGGGTACCGCTCAAACCCCCAAATTAGTCCAACCCGAATGTCCTCAGAAGCTCCTGGATTTTAAGACTCTCGCTCTTAATATGAGGTGTTCGAAAGTGGTTATACCTTTTCACTGTATTTGGTGTTATGGAAATAACCGCCGATAGACCTGTTACATCCAATTAAACCACTGCTGTGACGTCAGCCTATTCATTTACCGTGGATTCTTTTTCTAGAATCAACGCTTCTTTAATCCGTCACTGAAATGAAGTCATCAAATTATATTCAATTGTTCCTTTTGTGTACTTAATGTCATTAAGTTTGAATTAAGGGCTAATTTACTGATTTCTGTTCACAGCTGGTCTTAGTTTAAAAACTTACCTTTGATTTTTGCAAATTTTTATTTGCCGTGACTGGGGTTCGAACTCCCTCCTTCAAGTAAATTATGTGTCATAGTTCAAGAACACATCGACGAAACCTCTCGGCTACCAATCGGACGATATCTACATGTCGTTTTTACATATATCAATATGATACGGTACAATATATACATAAGGTTTTCGCCTTTATATATTTAAAAACGACGTTTGTATAGTATAAGATCGTAGCCGCAAGGTTAGGACGAGTTGAGAGTAACACTTGTAGACATAGTTCGAATCTCTGTTTCGGTGTTCCCTTTTTTCTAAATCTTTGTGCTATCATTGATATACTAGTAACTCAGTAATAAGAAAATATCTTTATTTTTTTTTGTTATTTGATTATTATCGAAAATTTCATATAATTCAATAAAAAATTAGAACATTGTTATTTTGATGTTTATGGCAATTTCATCTGTTTCACTACATATTTTAACATATTTTTATAATATAAAAAGTGTAAATCGAGTGGATTTAAACTATTTTTTCTTTCACTAACATTAAGGTTTAGTGGAATATTATTTGGACTATGCTTTATTTTGTCAATAATGGACAAATATCTGAATCATATGCCTTATACTGTAAGTCCATACCGTTTTGTATTAATTTTCATTTACCATTAAAATCATATCTAATTGAATAGTAGTATAGAGAATTAAGTTAATTTAAATTCACACCTAATAGGGTCTAATTAAGAAAGGAAAGGTAATTGGGAAAAGTCGTCACAACAATAGTTTAAGTAAGAGATACAATGGATAAGCGTTGGTTCATGAAAAACAAACCATTCGCCCTCCGGGCTCATGGTTTCTTTTTCAAGAACCAACGCTTATCCATTGTATCTCTAATACTGAATTGGACTTGAATTGTTTGGGTTTCAACAATTCCCAAACTATATTATTATTCTTTAATAAGTATATCTAAACGAAACAAGAGCTACATCGCACTGTAGAACTTAACACTGGTTTGAGGATATTGGCTATAAAAAACGAAAAAGCTTGATTAACTGGCGAATACATAAAGAAAAGATGTGCGGTGGCACGAAAACAAATCGCGAAGTGAAACAAGTAAAAATAGCTCACCCACAGGTTGCTACCTAATATTCAACACGGTTTTAAGCTCATAATGCAGAGAGCTCTGAAAGACACAACCAGACGAAAAAGTAGTTCCATCCAGGCAGTCCAGTAATTAAAGTGAAATACAATGTTTTTAACGAGATTGGATTTTGTGATATACCAATAACCTTCGTATGGTCATGTAATGCTGTCTGTAGCGAAGAATGAATAATTTGTTTTTGCAGTCGCAATATGTACGCAACTGCTATTTTGCGTACAGGTAGCTACGGCCTGGGTCACATTTTCCATATCTACCCGTGTATCATCCCGATACTTTCAAATCGAACCACTGGCTTTATACTGGCATTGGATGCAACGTGTTCAATGTATGTAAGATTTTGAATATGTATACAGGTGGTAAAATTCTTTTTCATGTACACTTAGTTTTGTTTTGATTTTTTTTCTAGCCAGCATTGACTGTGATACTGCCATTAAACTTGAACGGAAACAAGGACCGTTCCAGGACACAAATATTGTAGAAAGGTGGTATAAAGTCCCGTATTATGAGCTGGTTGATGAGGCAGTGTCATTTCAGGATTGTGGTACAACCTATCCTGTTTGGGGAAGAGGTAAAAACTTTTTTTCGTTTTCATATCTACTTAGTCAAAGATTCCTCTAACGCCAATGGGAATCTTACTAGAATGATTTATGCAAATTTCAATTTAAAACTTTTGCCGAGATAATCCGCAGGAACGGCCGAATATGAAAAAGTTGTTTTGACCGATCTGGAAATCTATGACTCACAAACACTAGATACATTTGAACTGGGTGTTAATCAATATTTCACTAACTTGCACTTTTCAGATATCCTTATACAGTCTACAAATGGTTTACAGTTTATGTCATTTGTTATATCTCATTTAGAAACAAGGAAGAAGACACGAATTATAAATAATATTGCAGTTGAAGTGTAAACGCAAGTTTTCAAACCTTCGCTCTAGATACGAGATTTTATTATCACTTAGTCGATACCGCTGCTGATGGACTCCAAGTGCCCGAAGGTATCGCCATCTCAGTTGCTGGTATTTCGATACTTAAATTTACCGAAATTTATACTTGAAATTTACTGTTACAAAAAATGTTAAATTTTGTCTAAAATAATGAATCTCTGGTGGTGTTTGTGCATCAAAGTTGGTTTCCAAAAAATATATAAGGAATAGATATTATTTATGGCAATCCGTTTTACTATTTATTCTAACTTCAAGATATCTCATATACTATATAAGATATCTTATAAACTTTATAAGATATCTTATATACTTTATAAGATATCTTATATACTTTATAAGATATCTTTTAAAGTTTATAAGATATCTCATATATTTTATAAGATATCTCATATATTTTATAAGATATCTTATATTGTTTATAAGATATCTTATATTGTTTATAAGATATCTCAGATAGTTTATAAGATATCTTATATAATTAATAAGATATTTTATAAAGAAAATTATATGAGATATCTTATAAACTATATAAGATATATTATAAAGTTTATTAGATATCTTGAAGTTCGAATAAATAGTAAAACGACTTGCCATAATTATTTTATCTTTTTAAGACCGTCCAGGCTCATTTTTTATGTATGTTTTTAAAGGTGACTTCCCGGAAGATGGACAAGAAGCAGAGATTGCCGCATGCGTCGTCAGCGGTACAGATGACTGCTCTGAGACTTGGAATATAACGGTGAAAGATTGTGGAGAATTTAATATTTACAACTTAAAACCCACAAAGAATGACGATCAAGCATATTGCTTCAGTAAGTGTCTTGTTTAAACAATTGCTTATCAACTATGATATATTTGCCATATACATGTACTGTTTTAGTTTATTTTGAAAAGCAACATTTTGTCAGTTCCACCTATTACTGAGTGCTTTTGGATGCAAATTTAGTTGTCCAACTCGGACAGCATAGCAGTCATTATGCAGATCTTCCCACAAATGTCTCATGTCATGGGACAGTTCGACTTGTATAATTTTAAATTGATTATTGTGCTTTTATCGTGATTTGCGGCAAAACTACAAAAACTAGAGTTTTCAAATGTTTGTGACATGCTATGTCGCCAGTCGATTCATGCTATATTCAGGCCTTCAATGTGGGTACAAAAATTCTTTAAGAATAAAGAAATATTTTAGCGTAATACACTCTTCAATGGCTGAACATACATGGTACTTAACAGAGATAAAAACAGATTCTGTTTCACCATTGTATTTGTTTTTATTATTTTTCAGAATACGATGACGATGATGATGACTGTGAAGATGATAAACACCACGGGAAGAGGTTTCATCGTTGTCATCGAAACCATCGCCGTGCTATTTTGGTGATTGGTGCAGTTATTATACTGGCCTTGATTGCTTGCATAATTTCAGTCTGGTAAGTATGTGCATATAAAATAATTAAACACTTTTAAAAATGTAATATTATCCCTTTCGAGTGCAATAAATTATTTTGCTCGGTAAAAATTTTCCTCAGTATCAATGCATGACCCTATAGTACTATGTAGCTCTCATCTTTATATAATCAATAAATAGTAAAAATTTGTAGTTGTTGTCCTTTGCATAAAACCGACCTTCCTGGATTTTTCTGCCCTTTGCATAAATTGTATGATTTGGTGCATGGATATGGGGAGAGGGATGGGGAGAAACCTTATCGACACAAAATCTCTTTCGTTGTTATGTTCTCTTCATAGGCCTAAACATGAACTGAGCAGTAACTCAAGTCCACAATTATATATAAATAAGAATTGAACAACACTACAATTTTACAGTCAGACGTAAGTAAGACTTAAGCAGCACTTGAGTGACACTTTAAGTACACACGTATGCTAGAAAAATTCAGGGCGCTACAAGTACAACATTTGGCAAAAGGCAAAATTTTAACAGTACTGTTGGACCACAATTGTGTCTTTTATGTAATTGAAGGCGTTGTACAGATGAGGATCCCTAATTTGCACGTAGGTGGGTGCGGACTTTGAAAATCGCATATTATACATGACTTTAGGTGGAAATAAATTTTTGCGACTTTTTTGGATTTTGGGTCGTGTTAATTTTTTTACGAAGCTGTTTGATTAATCATTACAAGAATATTTTGATTGTTCAACATTAATTTTTTAGTGTGTGGAGGAAAAAACGTTTGGCACAACTCAAAAGGAAGGAAACATACAAAGAAGATCCACAGAAAGGAACAGCCCCAACTGGACCAGTCGTAGTCGTCTCTAATGAAGATTTGCCTCCAAAATATTAACAGAAATGCTTTAAATAGCATAAAACTTTGTTTTATTGACTAATTATTCATTGAACTTGTTTTGGGGGATTTTGCGCCTCGACTTTTATCAGTATTCACGTATTTAGACCATTCAAAATTAATTAATAGATTTCTTCCACGCACGCCTTTCCCCCTTTTTCCAAATTTAGATTGCTTTGATATTTTTCTGGTGCATTCTGGAAACGGAATGAAAATGGGATTTTAGGGTACATTTCCCGTTGAAATGTTTTTGTTCTTGCTTAAGAAATTTAAATCTTCCCATGCGACTGACGCATTTTTTTTTTTTGTTCAGTGTGGATAAAATTCTACAAATTAATTTTAATTGGTCTTAGTTTTATTCCGACAAAGTACAATAATCTAAATTTGGGATTGAATATTAAAACATTCTCTTAAAGTTTTCTGTCGTATTTAGAATAATTGGTTTATATAAGATATTAGACCAGATTATGATGGAGATAAAGATACATTTTCCAGTCATAATAGCAGTCCGTCGTCTTGCAAATTTCGTTTGTTGTACTTAAATATTATTAATTATTACGGGAGTACTTAATCAAGATTGTTAAATTTATTTACATTAAACGCGGGCGTTATTCCAATCGTTAAGTTGACATGTATGGTGCCAAACCATTGAAAGACGTATTCGTTGACTTTCGGCCATTATAATAGTAACTTAAAGGCAACCATTTGATTTTCATGAGAGCAAGGAAGGAATTTGAAAAACAAACAGGATTTCATTGCAAATTTGGAGAAAAAGTGGCAAGACTGAATATCACCTGTTATCAAACAGTAGTATATTTTTCGTATTTTAGAACTTCTAAGTGTGAATTCACGCACCATGATTGGCGTACAGATTGCGTTTTAGTTTATCATCACATAACCTTTTTTCTGTTTATGTGTATTTATGATCAGATTCTGCTTGTAACGGTGCTGACGACTTTGGAGTCGTGAAAGAAGGCCCTTGACCACCAGATAATACCAAATATTTCGCTTACTTACATGCAACCTTTTGTAATATTTTGGAAAAAAACAGTGGAGAATAGATTATTGAAAAACGTTAAGAAAGATATTTTATACTATTGACAAAAAATATTTAATATTCAAATTCTTTTTGTTTATGT
The DNA here is from genome assembly GCA_028015205.1 of Mytilisepta virgata. Taxonomy (NCBI): domain Eukaryota; kingdom Metazoa; phylum Mollusca; class Bivalvia; order Mytilida; family Mytilidae; genus Mytilisepta; species Mytilisepta virgata. Next base: position 38,336,460 of record CM051519.1, read on the forward strand.
TGTTTTCATTTGTATTGTTATTTATATTTTTATATTTTCCAATTAATCACCTTTCTGCTATTGCACGTGTGGTTTAAAAACTCATTGATCTTAAATAACTAAAATTATATTTGATGTCACTAAATGAAACGCAGAGATTTTAATGATCCAAAGAAAATGTTTTATGTTGAAAAATATTCATACATTTATTATTAAAGATTTTTAAAGCAACCTGGATTTTTTTTTATAAAACTGACAGTTATGAATATGAACCTACATCTTTGCTGTAGGATGAAATATTTCACAGTTTTCTTCAATCAACTTTACATGTAAATAAAAGAATTCATCTAAATTTGATACATGTATACCTTAAATTTTTTTTCTTTTTGGTGTTAAAAATTACGGGAATTTGTATGTATTTTAGCAATGGCGGAGGGTACTATCAACTCGAGTAATATGGCAATATTGTATTTGGTACATTTCAAATTTTAGATTAACATTTTCCCGACGTTTAAAAGATTTAAATGTCCTGTGCACTTTAACGCCTGTATTGCTAAGTCCCTTCTACCACTTTACCAATGCGCATGAACTCATGGACTGCACCGTCGTGATAATGAAGCCTCTGCACTTAGTCAAATATCCATGTGTCACTCGATCGCCTCAATACTAAAGATGTTTTTATTTTGCTTCTTTTATGTAGCCTGTGCGCTTATAAATAATATAATATGTGTACTTTCACGGCTTCTTGTGGAATCTCCCTAAAGATTCACATTGGGGCTCTTCTTAGTTCTGAATAGAACTAGCAGAATCACAAACCACAATATATAATGATCAACATTCAAATAACAGCGGTTTATATATACATATTTGGACTATCCAATTTCAACAGATAAAAGAGTCCATTTTGTACCAAAAAAATATTGCGGAGACGTTTATTGTAATTATGGACCGCCGGTATCGGTAAAGCTTTCAGCGACGGCTATATAAATCTGTGATTGGAATCGGTCCATAAATCCAGAAATCTTACACCTCTATGATTTCGTATTTCTGTGGCCAAATATATTGATTGATTGATAGTTTCATAACGTCCAGTGACAAATATTTCATGCTTCTTCAGGATGATAAACAGTTCAATTTATCAAACAATTCAAATAAAGAGGTGGGATGGGACACAAAAGGGAAGCCATTTTGACTGCCATTGTAAAAGGAGGATGGTTGGGTAGGGTCGAATAATTTGGCCTTCTTTAGCGGCCATCAGCTTACTCAGAAGGGATTTTTAGCGTGCAGGGAGTGTGGCATTCTCCAAAACACGTTACCCACTATGGTCCGCGGTCAGGCTTTCGTAATATGACCTGACAACAACACAACGACAAGGGTCTCCACTATCCTCTAGCTATCCGAGGACAATATGCGTTGAGCTTCCGTGATCCGTCCATAGATTTATTAACAAATTTTCATGAAAATTAGATTTAATATCTAACCGAGTTCTTATTCTAAGTACGTAGGGTGAATAAAAACTAGGAATTGGACAATCGTGAAAATTTTCTACCGTATGATCTTTTTGTATAAAATCTTGCAACTCACCTGTTCTGGCGTTGAAATCTCCACACATCATTATCGTATTTCCCCATGCCTATATCGACCTGCTGAGGCCTTCACAATTTCCCGTATTTCGGCACTGTGACGTCGTAAAGAGTTGACCCGACCCTAATATGAGCTGACCCGAATATATCAGCGACGTCATAATGTTTGACCCAACGTTGACCCGAATATATCAGGAAAACATCCGGTTATAGGCAGATGGCCATTGAAAAGTAAGAATTTCAATTAAGATTGCTAGTTAACAATACGATAAATTTATCATCAAGTTTTCTTCAAACAAATATTGTAAAATATAAGCCGCTCGACACAATATGAAGCTTTTTAGCTCGTTCGCTACGCTCACTCGCCGAAAAAGCTTCACATTGTGTCTCGCGGCTGATATTTTACGATATACGTTTGCAGAAAACCTGATAATATGTACTTACATAACCTTGTGAGGAATATAATGCTATGTCGTTTTCAAGTTCAGAGAAAATGGATTTTGATACTTCCATGCTTAAGTATGACTTGATGTAAATTCTAGATTTGAAATAGATTTTGTCCCGTTTAGCCATATTGAAAAGTAGGTTTGCTTTATTGCTTAATAACTTTCTTATAGTATGGTTTAGCAAATATAAGCATGCCATCAGATGGTCTTCCTTTCTTTATTCTTTGTAAGTTTTACTATGAAGTGAAAAGAAAAACTTGGAAGATTTCCTGGAGAAACATTTACCATAGTTTCAGCTAAACAAACAATATCATATTTACAAATGGTGGAAAAAAGAGTCATATTCATGTTTTGGTTCTTTTGGTGGAAAAAAAGAGTCATGTTCATGTTTCGGTTCTTTTATGCCATGACATTCATGTAAGAAAGCAAACATGTATTATATACTTGGGTTGAATTCCGAATTCCTGAATTTGTACTTAACCGATATCGATTTGTTTAATATGTGAGGAGTCTCTTTTGTCTCATCTGAAGAAGTAAAAGGACGTAATTTTATTGTCTGCTTTTCAAATATTGCCAAACATAACCATACCGCTCTACCAGTTCCCTAAGGAGACCCATAATATGGTGGAGAACCCCAAATATACTTTTTAATGTGGAAATTAGTAACATTTTGAACATTTAACGCAATTTTGTAAATTTTATTACCGAGTTTGAAAACCTCGTGGCATGAGCCTCATTTTGATCCTGCAACCAGACGACCATATTTTGCTAATTCCATTTCATATTTGTGTAATATTTGACACTAATTTGTTTTCATGAGTCTGTCGAGAGTAAACAAAAACATTCACAATCTCAATGCAAAATTGCCTTCAATCGGACATTTGAATAAAATTCCCGTTGTCCTGACAGACAGTAAAGGAAGGTACCTGAAAGACCAAGTCCAAAATGTTCACCCGGAAAATAAAGTAGTTTGGTGGTGGAAAAGTGGTGCTGGGGTGGAAGAGCAATTTGCTTGGCTGAGGGAAAATTTACAGCCAGAACTTGCAAACCTACAGACAAACCGTGTAACACTTTATATTTGGCTGGGCACGTGTGACCTCACCAATAAAGTTGAAAATTTCATAGACCTTAAGTCACAGGATTTTTCTGCTGGAAATAGACTTTGTCGTTTTTACAGACAAATTTATGATTACATTTCAGAGTACCCGACCATCCGGTTAATTTTCTTACAAATTCCATATTACTCAATTTACTTTTGGAACTTATCTCACGGTCACACTGACCCAGAACAATTCCGGGAAAAGGACAAAATTCTTGAAAAACACATAGTTGATGTAAATAAATATATCCGCGGTTTAAATTCAATCTTGCATCCAAAAATAAACTCTATTGACTTCGCTCTGGATTTGGAGAAATCAAACAAACCACACTATAAACAATACACTACATACTGCAACAATTACAAATTGTACCTTGACGGGATTCATCCCTGTCCTGAGCTTGCTAGACTTTGGGTCGTCAGGATATCACTGAGATTGGAAAAGGACTGTCAATAAATTACTCGTATTTGGGTATGTTTTTGCTTATTTTATTGTGTATTTGAGATTTATCTCATTACACCGCAAGCTAACATTTTTGATAGTGAATTTGTGTATATAAATATAATATGATTAAACAATGTCAGTAAGTATTTGAGATTTATCTCATTGCTTTCCGTTATTTGCCCTTGAGTTGGATTTTCAGAATTTTCATACTCATTAGTTACGGCTTAATTTTGAGATTTATCTCATTATTATATATACATTTATATAAAAGGACTCAATGATTGAGGGTGTCGCAGAATTTGAGGATCCTTTTAATTTTGACAGAGACGATTCCCTTGCATTATTTAAGGACGAATTTTTGCCTGTAAATTACGATTCAGACACTCCATTTCAAGAACTATTACAGTCCATTTGTCCTCGTTTACCCGTAACTGCACCGATTTCTTTAGAATCGGAACACTCTCAAATTCAAAATATCCCAGCATCTGTATTTACATTACAGGATACACATACTATTTCGTCTGAATCGCAATACATTCAGAGTCAAAACAATCCCGTATCTGTATCTTCATTACATAATACTCAGATTCATTCAGCTGAAATTCCATCAGTTAGGTTTCAGGATTCTGACATACAAATCATGGAAAAATTGGGAACATGTAGGAAATTTGGAGGTTATCCCCATGAGAACGCAGGTATATTTTTGAAAGGGTTTCAGTCATATGCTATTCTTCATAAAATAGACCCAGCTGACGATTGTCGTATGCTAGCGGCTTTCCATTTAAATTTAACTGGACCCGCCCTTATTTGGTTCAATTCACTTCATTCAGAATATAAACGTACATGGCAAAATTTCATAGAACAATTTGAAACTCAATACATAGATTTAGATTGGCAGCATCCTACAGTTTTCCTTGAGAGTGAAGTATTTCATAACATGAAACTTTGTAAAGGTCAAGTTTTAGAAGACTTCTATGGTCAAATTGTTGAAAAGGGTCAAATTTTGAAAAAACAAGACCATGAAATACTTTCACAGTTTATAAAGGGGCTACCGGAAAAACTGGCCTTCTTCGTACGGGCTGGCACTAATAAAGATAGTGCAAGTGCTTTAGCTGCTGCAAAAATGGGTGAAGCTTATGGATATAGGAATGATGAAGATACCCTGTTAGTGGCTGCAGCAAAACCGATTCAATTTCCAGAGCCTCAAGAATCTTGGGCAAAAGATTTGCAAAAACAAGTTCAAGAACTTACTCAAGTTGTCTCCACTTTACAACTTCCGTCAAAACCTAAGGTTAACTGGCAACAGCAAAAGCAAAATATTGCTTATCAAACACAACAGCCACCTTCTCCCAGACTTTGCTACAAATGTTACGCCCCACGTCATATAAGCAAGTTCTGTAATTGGAACGGCCAAGGACATATTGACTCAAATTTACAGTGTCAGCTTTGTAGTCAGTTTGGCCACCTAGCCGTGCAATGTCGTCAGTATATTAACTTGCCAAATGGCAGTCAAGAAAGTACTCCATCCAATATACAGTGTCAGCTTTGTAGCCAGTTTGGACACCCAGCCTCGCAGTGTTCAATGCATTTTGATTCGGGAAACCGGAAGTGCCCGGGGGACACAGGGCACGCCCCCTCGGGAGAGTAAGAGAAGGTGCCAGGAAAAGAAGCCCTCCGCCTGTCCGAAAATGCAATAATATAAATATATCTATGAAAACTGACTCGAAAGACACTGAAAGTTTAAATTTAACTGATGAAAATAATTATTGTGATTTCTTTAAACGGGATTCAAAATTTCTATATATGCCAGTGAAAGTAAATACTCTAAAAATAGCTGCTTTAATAGACAGTGGGAGTTCCATAAACATTATTTCAAATCAATTCTACATATCAATACCGGACAACTGTAAATCAAGTATTTATCCAGTTAATGAGAAAATAATTTTAGCAAATAATCAGTCTGTTTGTGTAATTGGAAAAGCAAATATTAAGATACAAGTACCGCAAGGGAAACATTGGATTAACTCTTACATTTTATTAAATTCTTCACATCCGTTGATATTAGGAACAGACTATTTAACATCAAAGAAAATTGTTTTAGATTATGGAGATTTATCAGTGGGAACAAAATCAATAAACATTAAAAGCCAAAAACAGTTTTCAGTGTCTCCACAAACGGAAATCTTAGTGTGGGGTAAAGCCCCTAATTATCTTTTGTACGGACAGCAGGGCATGTGTACGAACAGTTTATATATTGTTAAAAATGGACTATGGGTAGCAAAAGCGGTCGTCACTGTAAATAAAACTAGAACAATTCCGCTTAGAATATTTAACCCTACAAACGATACTATTGTTATTCCTCGTGGAAAAGTCATTGCAGTGTTTCAGAGTTTTAGCAGCGACTTTCATTTAGTTAATACATGTACCGGAAACTCTGTTCTAAACGTACAATTACAAAGTGATTCTTCTCAGAGCGAAAATTCGTTTGATCGCAAATTCATGTCGTATTTCGATATTCCAAATCATTTGTCTGATTCTCAAAAACAAAAACTTATTTCATGTTTGGAGGAGCACAAAGACTTGTTTGTCACAGACGAAAACCCGCAGCTGGGTTACACGGATCTAGTTCAACATAAGATTTGTCTGAAGCCGGATTATAAAACTAAATATCAGCGGCCTTATAGACTTGCGCCGGACAAGAAAAATATTTTGAGAGACCATTTAGAGGAGCTTCTGAGACAAGGGATTATTGCGCCAGTCGAGGAGACGGAGGACATCCCTATTTCCAGTCCAATTGTTTTAGTTTCAAAACGCATTCGGAATAAACCTCAAGAATCATTAAAATCAAACAGCTTAACCCAATTTCGCTTTTGTTGCGACTTTCGCTTTCTCAACAGTCAATGTCAGAATTTTCGGTATTTTTTGCCTGACCTAAATGACCTAACTGAATCTTTTTCCGACAAAAAACCAGCATTTCTAACATCCATTGATCTTAGTTCAGGATTTTTTCAGTTGCCCATCGCATCCGAAAGTCAGCGTTACACAGCATTTAATACATGTTTTGGAACCTTCAAATTTCTCCGTCTCCCCATGGGATTAAGTTCCGCGCCCGCCTCAATGCAGCGTTTAATGGATAAAGTTTTAACTGGCTTAACATTTTGTTCATGTCTGTGTTACTTAGACGACGTTCTAATTACATCAGAAACATTTGAGAAACACATAGCCGATTTGAATGAGGTTTTTGACCGTCTGCAAAATGCAGGCCTGAAACTTGGTCCGAAAAAGTGTCAGCTTGCTCAGAAAAGTTGCGTATTTCTTGGGCATCTTATAACAAAGAGGGATTGCAACCTCCACCGGATCGTGTGAGTGCAATAAAGGAGTATCCAGCACCAACTACTATTAAAGAGCTACGTAGACTCATAGGTCTTTTAAATTGGTTCCGCAAATACATACAAAACTTCAGTGCGGAAATTGAACCACTAGCACGCTTATTGAAAAAGTCAGCCCGATTTCGATGGACTTATGAACAGGAAAGTGCATTTCAAAGGTTAAAAGCCCTTCTTATTGATTCTCCGATACTTGAATTCCCCCGTTACGATATACCATTTTATCTCTCAGTAGATACATCATCCAAAGGAATTGGATATATGTTATACCAACGTCACCCGTGTGAAAACAATGAAGAAAATATACGGGTAGTGCGTTTTGGATCAAAATCTTTAACAAAATGGCAGCGTTCTTATGGCCCAACCAAATTGGAGCTTCTTGGCATGGTTACTGCAATTTTAGATTGTTCCATGTATTTACGCGGTAACCCGTTTATAGTCGAATGTGACCATCAGGCTTTAAAGCCATTGTTTCAAAAGCAGCTAAAAGGGGCTATATACGAAAGATGGATAGCCATCCTTCAACAATTTAATTTTGAGGTCCGCTATAAGCCTGCTAGAGAGATGCAAGTACCGGATGCACTTTCACGAATTCCGAACGAGTCAAATCATGCCGGTTCGGAAAGCCCTGATATAATTGATCCATATTTTCCGTACTATCCTGAAGACGTCGGCAACATAATTACACCGGAAGGAAAAACATTTTCTAGTTTGTTGAAATCGGATTCAAGCGAAAATGAATTGCAAATAAATAATGCTTGTGTATTGACATTACCGAGACCAGCTAATCGAACACCACCGAAGGAAAAAAATTTGGATTTAGAATATGACGGTGATACCGAAGAAAATGATTATATAAATTTAAAACGCCACAAGAAACGATATACTTTCCGTAGTGGGAAAAACAACACAAAAATTTCACCTTTAAAAGTGCAATATAATATGAATTCACGTGGCAGTGATAAACAGTTGACAGAAATTTCGGAAAAATCAGAATCAAACACAGCTGATGGGAAAAGTCACACCGACAAATGACTAAGCGATTCAACAGAACAGGACGAAAATATAAAGATCAGTGCGGATTTGAGTGTTACATTAGATCAAAATACCGCTACGAATTTGGATTCAACGACAGCAATTATTTCTGATACACAAAATCACGACAAGTCTGAAGAAAATTTTATTTCTGAATATGAAAAAACAGTTCAACAACAAATTCAATCTTTTGATATTTTCCGGAATTCGGTATTTTCTCAGGACAATTTGCGGCAGTTACAACAACTGGATCCTCATTTTGGAAATATATATAGTTTTTTGAAAGAAGTGAACTTCCGAAATCACAATTTAGAGCAAGAAAAGTTTTACTTGAAGCCCCGGACTACTGTTTATTTGACAATTTACTCTTTCATACAAGAATTGCTAAATCTAAACGAACAAAACGACTTTGTCAGTACCAACAAGCTCTACCGGAAGTCGCGATTAAATCAGTTATTTCTTTGTATCATGATACCCCATTGGAAGGACATGGTGGCATACAGTCTACGTTAGACTTGATCAGAGAACATTATTATTTTCCTTCGATATCTCAGAAAGTATCAGATTACATAAAATCTTGCCATGCCTGCCAAAGTAGAAAAGTAACCAAAAGAAAAACAAAAGCGCAGATAGTAGCTTTTAAAATTCTATCCGGTCCGTTTCAGGTATGGGAAATTGACTTATTCGGACCAGTTCCCATTTCAGCGTCAGCAAATACATACATCTATACTGCTGTGGACTTGTTTACAAAATACTTGTACGCAGAACCAATTCCGAATTCTGACTCAATTACAGTTTCACATGTCATATTTAACTTGATAACAAAATTTGGTGTTTTTGAAACTCTTATATCTGACCATGGATCTGAATTTATTGGAATCTGTACGAAGGAAATCTGTCGCTTATTGGACATCAAACAGCAACTTACTCCAAAGTTTCTCTCACCACTGTTTGGGGGCATGCGAACGCACCCACCGAACTTTAGCAGAACGAATAACCCCTTTCATTCAAGAGAAAAAACAGTGGGAAGATGTTCTGCCTTGTGTGGTATTTTCAATCAATAATACAGCTCATTCGTCCACCGGATATTCACCATTTGAGGTCTTATATGGCCAAAGACCAAGTTTTCCGTTGTCAAATCATGTACGAGATGCCAATTTACATGAAATACCAAAGGACTATCATTCATATATTCGTGAACATGTGCAGAAATTAAAGACAATTCGGGAGCAAGTGCAACAAAATTCACTTGAATCACAGAAGAAAATGTTAGATCGGGCCAATCAAAACGAAAATACGCTCACATTGGAGAAAGGTGATTATGTTTATTTAGCCAAGTATCCAACTGGCGAGGGTCGAAAATTCAAATATAGACAAGCGGGACCGTATGTAATAGAAGAAATGAACAGTCCACATATGTTTTCACTTTGTGACCCCGTGACAAACAAAGCTTTGAAGGAGCCAGTACATATAAATCGTTTAAAACCAGCGTATATTCGAAAGTCAAATCCATGTGAATTCTTTTTGGACAAAGTAGTTTCGAATAAAACTACCAGTGATGGAACTTCAGACGAACAATTCGCAACTTCAACCTCTGAGGATATGATAAGTTCCTCCGACAATAAGGAACACCAACAATTAAATCCTATTGTTCAAGATGTTGCACCGGTTCAGCGTGAACTGCGGCGTTCGAATAGACAAATTCAAAAACCTGTACGATATAGGGATCAAAACTTTGTTTCTGCAACTGACGAATCATCAACACAGTCTGAAACGAAACATTTACTAAAAGTTAAAAGAATTCTGGCAAAAACAATTCATGGCGGTAAAACATTTTACCTTGCTCATATTGTTGGTGAACCGGCTCAGAATGCTTTGTGGATACAAGACACAAAAATTGGTCCAAAAACCTTGCAACGGATACGAACAAGGCCTCCTCCTTTTATTGATAAAATGGACTAGCTGTTTTTGAGAATTATCTCATAACATGCAGAACTTTGTTTTTTTTTCAATGGAATTAAGTACGACTGTGTTTACTGTTTTTGAGAATTATCTCATAACAAACATTTATTCATGTTGATTTTAAGTGATTGGATGAACTGTTTTGAGAATTATCTCATTACAGATATTTTTTTATTGTACATAATACTACCAAACAGCCATGAACATGACGAACTGTGACGTTTCTTCCAAGGGATACCAAATTTTGCAGCTTCGCCAGTAGTTTTTGAGAATTATCTCATAACATATTTTTGTACATACTGTGAACTATTATGAATATTAATGGATACTGTAGTTTAACATGTGTGGATAAACAATGTTACCGTAGCCATTATTCGCAGATATAGACTGCGAGAATTGTGTTTCATAAACATTTGTACATAAACATCAATTTTGAAGAAAGACCATCGTATTATGTGCTTTTGGATGTTATTTGACACTGACATTTGCTTGTGTGATTTATCTCATGAGTTACATTTTGCTATGATGCTAACTTTATATCGTGTTTTATTGTTTGAAAGTTCTTGATATTTTGACATTAATTAACAATAACTATTTTTTTTTTTCATGTTGTGAGAATTTATGAATAATTTCAAGTCAAACTTCGTTAACTGACCACCAAGAAACAGTCATGAAATTCCGATATTTTTTTAAGGATTATGATTTTATTCAAATGCTCGAGATAAGTTAATAATGCGTAAAAGTTTTTCTTTGAATAAGAGAGAGATTGGGGAAAAAGTGTGTAAACGGAAGGTTATTGGGTATGAGTCTCAAATGGCGCAACTCGTTTGTAGTTAAAATGTCTGTGGTGCGAGAGAATTTTTCAGAAAATACCGTAGTTTTTGGTTTATGTCCCCGTCTATGCTTTGATTTTGTTATTTATGTACTGCATTATGTAACATCTTTGTAATTTTGACATCAGTATTTTGTTTTACACAGAGCATAGGGTCTCTACTGACATTCGTCTCGTTTAATGTTTACCACATTTGATGACATTTCATTAATTGTATGCTGAGAGTTTATAAAGCCATGAATATTTTCGGATAATATTCGAATTTTCGGAAAAGTGAGAAGACTTAGTTACAACGTTGAATGAGAGAGTTGAAATTTGATACTTTGATAAATATTTGAATATATATGCACATGTATTTGTTTTGTAAATATTTGTAATCGGAATTCAACTTTTTGCAGAAAAATTTTCATTTTTCTTTATTGCGGGGGGATATTATATACTTGGGTTGAATTCCGAATTCCGGAATTTGTACTTAACCGATATCGAATTTGTTTAATATGTGAGGAGTCTCTTTTGTGTCGTTTGAAGAAGTAAAAGGACGTAATTTTATTGTCTGCTTTTCAAATATTGCCAAACATAACCATACCGCTCTACCAGTTCCCTAAGGAGACCCATAATACATGAGCATTGCATATTGGAACATTTCCAATATGGAATGCTCATGTTTGGTTTCTCACTTTATTGCCTACCTCATTTTACAGTACATGGATGGGTAAATAACTCAAATTATTTTGATATTGCAGTTTAGCAGAAGTGAATTTGAAACATTAAATACATGTTTTCATATAAGTTCTGAAATTTCATTGTCTTTTTATTGTAAGCATTTGACCTTCATTCCCTTCACCTGTATATGGTCTCTGATAAATTCGTATAAAGTTTCCTGTAGCTTTGACCTTGCTACAGTTATTCGGTTGCCCTGTGGGTTGTTGATTTATTCGGTGGTAATGTTCGTACGGCTTTTATAAGACTAAGTGCCGTATTTAAATGTGTTTTCAACATTTTTCACTAAATTCTTTTGTCCCATTGAGCTGAAGTGGGGATCATCACCTATAAATTAATGTTTTTGTTTGCAAAAATTGCATTATTTTCAATAAATTCACATGTACTTTCCTACTTGCAAAATTTCTTGATAGCCTCATTGCATCGATAATATCCGAATGATGCTCTAACATCTTTTTTAATTGGTACTAAATATCAAAAACGTTGGTTTTCAAGCTTTTGTTTTCTTCTTCGAGTGAGATGTTTGTGCTGTTAGTTGTTTAGTTGTTTGTTAGTATTGATCGTTTCTGAACGCCGAGTTGAAAGCTCCATATTGTAAATTTTCAGCCTGTGGCATAAACTCCTCTATTTCAGACTGTATGGTCTCTTTATTCTCTCGCTTTTTTGCTTCAAATAAGGAATGAACTTTATCAATTATATTTTGCTCCATCTGAAGGAGTTTTGTTTTCAGTGTTGGCAAGTCTATGGACTCTGTAGGTTGTTTCTGATTTACTGAACTAGACCATTGCTATGACTTTGATTTCATATCTTAAGTCTGGGAATGTGTGACCTGATTGGAGATTTCACTTAATTTACCTCAATTGTAAAGTACATGCTACATTCTCCATAGATATAAAGTTGTAATTTTGGGGTTTATCCGCCCGGGGTGTGGATATTATTGGTTTTGTGTTACTTTCATCTAATATTGATACAAAGTTGTAATTCCATGAGGAGTCTAGTTGACTGTTGCAAGCTTTATTATCAAATTAAGTGTATACTGTTGTCTTTAAATAAGGGAATTCCACGCTATACCAGTGTAGGGGTTGACATGGAAAGAGACTATGTTGTTAGTTTCCGCAGGATTCCGTTCGAATATTTGAAATTTCTTCGATGTTCCCTTTATCATCCGGGGGGTATTTATCTACCCATTTGCATATGTGGTTGTCCAGATCTCCAAGCAGAGAGTGGTATCGGACTTTGATCCAGAACAATAGCCTTTCCTTGCTTGTAACTCTAAAACTAACCATATGAGCTTTAGATTTATAAGGTCGGGGTCTATCTCCTCTGAAACACCTGTGTCTTTTTTTTTTTTTGGCTCGATGGGAATGTCAAAATATTTGGAAAATTCACTCTCGGGTAACCTTTAGGGTTAGGTAGTCACATTTCGGGCATCTATTCTTTCTAAAAGATTGAAGATTGAAGCCATGGCTAATAATATGTTGTTAGGACTATTACTGTCTATTTTCCCTTTTCGATTAATGTATTTACCACTGAGTCGTTAATGAAGCTGGAGGACATCATATCATCAACGGTATCACCAGTTCAGTTGCTTTTATTTTGATTGGGCTCCCAAAATAAATATCTTAAATTTACTATTACAATTTTTTTTAATTTGTGAAATTTATGGAGTATCACCCTTGTGCATAGCCATGTCCTTAGAAAGTTTTTGATCATATTAATTTGGCATTTTCAAATTTTTTCTCAAACTTTCAGGATATCTGTTTTGGTTTTCAGCATTTTAGGTCTTGAGCACAACTGATGATTCGTACACCATGTAAATCAACGAAATATGCACATTTTGTACATCAAAACTGGTATCAAAAAATTTATATTTGTTACGTATTTAATTATTATTTTGGTAAGATTAGGTAACACATAAGCATTGTAGAATGATACAAGCTTTAGTACAGCATTCAGCCAGAAGTTTTTATTAAAGTGTACTATTTCATGATGAATACTTTTAAGTGTAAATGAAATAAAACCAAATCCCAAAACTTCCTTTAAGTGATATCTAGTTGACACTGTATTTGACAATAATACAGGGGAGTGTCTCTGATCATAAGTAGAGCATCAACTATATGAAAATTTACTTTGTCCATACAAGCAGCTCGAATTTACTTTGTCCATAAAAGAATCTGCTCAAAAAATTTAAACGGCATTAGACAGCTCTGTCCACAGCAGTTACATTCTACCAAACCATCTTGAGAACAACCAATGTATGGCAGTTCACTGTCAATTACTAAACCTGATACATGTAGTATACATTTCAAATTTCCACGCAAGTTCCTTGCATCGTGAAGATATGACTCTTTAGCAACGTTTTCATATTTGTTTGCCGTGTCTAAATGCAAGCAAGTCAGAACTGTGTTTTAAGCCCTAGAATTAATTGGATAAGGTTTCCACCAGTGTTTCTTCATGTAAAATGTAGAACATTAAACACCATTGAGGCAGTTATCCTACCCTGTCTTTGACAAATTTAAAAGTCAATGTCATTTTTGTCTAAAGTTTTATCAAGAATGACCTTGGAATAATTTTCAGGTATATTTTGATGTACATATTCTTCAACTTTCCAAGTGTAAATATATCTTGAGATGAATAACTGCTTTTATAGTGAGTAACTAAAAGTATTTAGTTCAAAGAAAATGGTTCAAATTCATACTCATCATCGGAAGTATCGGATAAGTATACTAGTATGCGGCGCATGCTGGCAAATTTTCAGATTATTATTTTTTTCAACACTGTCAGTTTCTATATCTGAAGTTGGTTTGCAATTTTCAATGTTAGGTTTAACAGAAGCTTCTCCAGTAGATTCACTTATAATATCCGGTACTGAAATCATTGCTGGGGATGATGTTCTGACTTGATTAACCCATTTAGCCATTTTGTCTGTAACCGAGACATCTGATCTATCTACTAGTGATTGACAAAACTTTTGCAGTCCAAATAATAGGGCAGCAATATGCTTGCAAGTAACATCACCACTGAGAATTAAAAAAAAGTTCGTAGTTTTGTTGTACATGTGGAGTGTATGCAATATTCAAGTAATAGTAAGTTGACTCAATAGCACTGATTGATGCTATTTTATAGCTTTATATTTTGACTGTTAAAGCAAAATGTGTAATTTAAAGCTTTTATCAGTAAGTTAACTAAATAGCTCTGATCTATGCTATTTTATAGCTATATGTTTTGACTGTTAAATCAAAATGACAGATTGGTCTCATTGAAAGCAGAAAAATATAGTTATATTGTTTTTATGAAAACAAAATGTTTTCCAGAAGAGCGGCAAACTGCAGAGCCGTATGATATTTGGGTCATCGTGTTGCAAGACCGATCTGTCCATTCTGCTAAATGTACATACGTGGCATAATTGTCAAAGTCTTAGATTTAGTTATTCACTAAGTTTAAGTCTATTTGTAAGAAATCTCTTAATATATCTGTATGCTCATCATTTTTGTACAGGAAAAAGTGATGATATTTCAAAAGTAAATGAATAAAAGCTAGATTTAATGGATATTGATGAAAATAAATCAATCCATTTATCAATCAATCAGGTACTTACAAGGATAGGTATATTTTCCTATTAATAGGAATCTTGTGCATTTGAACCAAACTTGACAGCAATGGTCCTTAGATGATCCTCTCAGAATTGTGTTCTATGACCCATACTTTCAACCAAGATGGCCAGCATTTAACATAGTAACCTATGGAAAAATGCACTTAAAAATCTTCTTGTCTGAAACCACTGAGCCAATTGGAGCAAAGCCTGACAGTTATGGTCCCTAGTTGCTCCTCTTGTCCAATGACCCAGACAGCCGTCAAAGATTGCTGCCTCAGGCGCACTCAGTTTAAGATAGAACCATAATGGGTGTTTCACTTTGAGATTTTTTTGTCTTAAACCAATGGCCCTTATGTTGTCCTGTCTCAGAATTGTATTAAATGACCCTGACTGAAATCAATACCAAACCAAATCAAAGTGAATTTTTCCATAGGGTCCTTATGTATTACTCAAGAAATACTCAATGGACAGGAGCATACTTATTACACGTTAGCACATCATGGTCAATTACTCTGTCAAATTTCATGAGGATTGGACAAATTTGCTTTGCACAGATGGGCAGATAGACCATTGTTTGCTGGGTATAAATCAAAATGTTTATACTGACGGACTGTTGATAGACAACAGCCACCAAATGATGGTAATAGTGCACACTGGCGCTTTTGACTGAGACTTTAAACAAAACTCAACTCTCCTTGTATTTACTTAAAAAATAAAAGTCATTTCTTTTCAAATATATTTATTTATTCAAGGCATTTCAACAATAGCACAAATTTATCACAGTATTCCAAGTGTAAACACTTGTACATTGGCAATTTGTAAAAGAATAGAAGGCATACATAAAATATACTTTATAATAGAAGGACGGACATAAAATGCAAACCTTATGAAATAAATATCAAACATAGGATATGATAATAAAGCAATGAAGAGTAACTTCTCCTTGTATTTCAAAATATTAGTATTCTATTGTAAAAAGAAACATAGTAACAATTCACTAATGACCATTAATTTCAGATGTGAAGGTCTCCAAAAGTACATTGTACCAACTTCTTCAATGTAAATTTCACTTTCTTTTTCCATTGTTTGGTTTAAAAGTAATTAAATCTAACAATTTGCAATTTTGGCAGTTGATACAGATAAATATCATTATGATTTTCTTTGAATTGTGCCTACATACACTGTAAACAGTATACCCAGTATTACCATTTCCCCATTCAAATCAGTTTATCTTGCCACATATTTTCTGTTTTAATTTTATTTTTGCAACTATTAAAGTACAGCTTACAATTTTGATCACATACTTATAGTTCGTATTCTGGGCACTCCAACTCATCAGGTATCCAATCTAACCATGAAAGGTTTGTCAACTTGAGAGTGTCAATTAAAATTGTATTCATTTTTAAAAATTAACACATATTATTTAACTTCACAGTGAACCTGAACTTTCTTTAAAATTTCTGTAAACATTTTTGTAGAAATTGCAAGAGGTAAGTTCAGATGGGGGAACTCAGAGAGACATTTGTCAAATTTAATATAAATGTACAGGCAGTTATAAAAAGTGTTAAAATAGAGTCAAAATGTTTGAAATAAATCAGCATTGACTAATGACCTATTGTTAATTGAAAAGTGTTTACCTGCTACCGATTTAGTTTGACACTAAAGATTTAACTTGACGATGGAGAATCAATGGTGTCCACAAGCAGTTCAATATGATTGTTGAATTGATTTGTCTGGGTAAAACTTTTGGACATTAGACATTAACATCATTTGGCAATGTATAATATAATAATTATAGTAAAAAATGGAATAGTCCAATATAGGGTAAATAATGGTTCCTTTTATGATTTGCCCCAACATTATAGATTGGAATGACCTAAAGTTTTGTGCGTACACAGTATTAAATGAAATAGTTCAGAATTTGTATTGAAAATGAATAACACAAAGAAAAGCCTACGAATCACTTGGTGTTTTAATAACGAGTCTGGAGGATTGTGAAAATTTATTCAATCAGGATTTGATCAGGTCTTTGCTTTGAATCACTTAGATGATCTTTCTATTAATATTACCATTCCACTATTCTTTCAAACTGCTAACAATTACTACATGTAATTTCTAGTAGTGAAATTTCTCATCAATTCTGTTCTTTTTCACATATAAAAAATTACAAGCTTTCCTTTCTTATATGTTTCATTTGTCCAGAATAAACACATCTAAAACGTCTGAATGCTTAATATTAGAGGGACCACATCAAATTAGACTATGCATCAACTACAGTTGGCTGTCGACTTTGTGGTCTTGATGGACCTACACCTTTAGAAATTTTGTCCATATTACCCCAAGCAACACGTTTGGCTCCAGCACCACCCTGTACTTGTGTTTGGAGGAATTCTGTGATTTGTTTGATAGCTACGTCCATCTTGACTTGGAGATCTGCCACCTTTTCACTATTAACATCTGTTTCGGTCTCCATTCTATCCAGTTCTGATCGATTATATAAGCCTCGGTATTTTAGATACTCTAACATGGCGACATGCATTCTTCTCTGTAATGCTTGTAACTATCAAGAGAAAACAAATATGACTAAGCAATTTCAACTGGCTGAAGGTAATTTTAAATCCCTGTAAACAGAAGAATAGAAAAGAGGAAACATATTCCACACTGTAATAATGTTTGTTTTTTTGGAGTTTTACGCTGTTTTCAGCACATTTGGCTTTTTTGCGGTGGCCACTTTTTATTGGTGGAGGAAACCGGACTACCCGGAGAGAACCACCGACCTTCGGTAGGAAAATTGACTATCCTTGTCAATTTAGATCGAAGTCGAACACACCCCGCCACACATTGTAATAATGAATAATAAATCAATTCTCAATAAACTAATAATGAGAAATTTTTCAGAAAGCAGGTAAATATAAAAACAAATGAACTTTTAAAATATATATAATATTGGTGTTTCTTGCAAATATATTGGTAAAAATAGTCCAATACAACAAAAACAGCAATAAATCAACAATAACTCACTTTCATACTATCCTGTGCTTTCTTATTAGCTCAGACCAGGTTATTTTTTAATTACATCTCCTAAAAATGTTTTGTATATGTTTTATCCTTTTTCAAATCATATAACAATTTAAAACCAGCAATTTTTCCAATATATGATTCAACTTCCAGCAATTTTTTATTTAAAACATAAAACAAACCTGGGTACAATCATTGATCTGTGTCTCCAGTTTAACTCTGTCTTCAAAGTGATTCAACAGTTTATCTTTGTCAATCATAAATTCATTCTGTAACTGTCTGTATTTGGATGCTAGAGATTTGTTTATTTCTAACTTGCGGGATTTGTGTACCTGTCATAAAATACATTTTTAGGTCAATAAATTATTCAACAAGAAAGATTTTGATTCATTTTACTCTGTAAATTTTTAGCAAGAAACATTATATCAAGATAAATGGACTTTATGTAAATGTAGAAAGAGCTGTAAAATTTTACTACTTGAAAAAGATATTTCATTAGAAGTTTGCCTTACACCTGTCTTCAGTGTAAAAAAAATATTTCAATTGAGGAAGTACCTCAACTTACGAAACTGACTACAGTATCCACAGATGAAATCACTGTACTTTTGTAGAAAATTTGACATCTATGAAACTTTGACCAGGAAACTTACTGTGTATTTACACATTAAAGAAACGAACAAAAACCTCTTTAATAGCTTTCAAAACTTTGTTCTAACATAAACTGTATCAGCATAAAATATGTTTTGATTAAGGAGATAATACCTGAGATTCTGCTAGGAATTTCCTTCTTTCCTCTATAAACTTTCTGTGAGATGCCTCATTATCTCTTATCCTTCCTAAAATAAAAGTAAAACAAATGGTAAAAATAAAGCCAGAAGTTTATGAGAAACTGTAGTTGTGAACAGTATTGATTCTTCAGAGGTATGGATACATTAATGCCAAGCAAGATCTTCAGAATAAAGTTTTGAAAAGACAAATTTTTTCTGTAAAATTTTGTCCAAACAGGTTAATTAGTATGGGAAATTAAGCATTTTATGAACAGGACTGGATCAGTGGCTTCAGACAAGACATTTATGTACTGAAGTTCAAGCAGAATAAGGTGATTTTTTCAGCTGATGTTTAAAACAAAACCACATTATGTGTAAAGTGAAAGATAAACTTTGCCATTGGTCCAAAGGTACAGATGAAAGCATTTGAATAAAACCATTTACAAAACCATTCTTTATTTTAATATTTTATATTTTTGGTTAATCAGTATTGCTCTCTATATATTTTGCTCTAATATACATGCCAAATTGCTATTGTTTTTAGATATCATTTATTTTTATTTTATCTATATGCATCTCATATATTTTAATCCTTGTCTGACATGGATTATATTATAACAGCTCTGACAGAGTTAACTTGTAAACAATGTGTAAACATTGTCCAATCAAAATAATATATTAAAAAAATAACAATATACCTAGTACTTCATCATAGCTTTTTTTCAAATCGTCTTCAATCTTTTTGACAGCTTCTAGTTGTATATCCAACTCATGCCTTCGCTCCCTACAAAGGAAAAAAAACATTTAACATCCTTGATACAAATTACAATGTCACAAAAGTATTAGAATTTCTTCTCTACTAATATATTATAGATTATATTGCAGATCTATTGAATAAAGTATCATGGAGCAGAGTTTACTGAATCAGAAATTATCTGTGATGAAAAAAAAATGGCATCGACCAACCGATAACTGCAAATATGAATATACAGATATAAATATTATGATACATCAACATTATTTAACTGATCTTCCAAATGAATACTATCAGAATATTTCCACAGTTATTATTATTTGGTTTTAAAACTGCTAAAAAATTGAACAAAGAATCCTGTTCAACTCATTACAATATATATATCCAAACAAATATCCATTCATAAATTCTTCCCTTTGCTACTCCAAGGAATTCTCTATCACATGTAAACACAATTCATACCAACTAAAATGATATACATACTCTAATTCATCAATAGCTTTCTGTGCATTCCCAACTAATTTTGTAAATGTAACTTCTTCTCTATCCATATCTGCGACTTGTTTGTTCATTTGTTCTGTCTTCCATTCCATATAATCTAATCTTTTTTCTAGTTTTGTCACATCTCCCTGCCAAATAAGTGCAAGATTTCATTAAATATTGTCAATTTATAAAACACAGACTAAAAGAATGATTGATTGATTGGAGTTTAAAGCTGTGTTGATGGTATGAATTACATATGATCAAATTTCTTAGTAAACATGTCTTCTTGGCTTTAATAGAACCATAAAGAAAACCCTTAAAAAAACTAGAATTAACTGGCTTTGGACAAATGTTGTTTTTGTTTAGTTGCGGTTTTACGCTGTTTTCAG
The DNA here is from genome assembly GCA_028015205.1 of Mytilisepta virgata. Lineage (NCBI taxonomy): Eukaryota > Metazoa > Mollusca > Bivalvia > Mytilida > Mytilidae > Mytilisepta > Mytilisepta virgata. The sequence continues at coordinate 38,356,953 of CM051519.1, forward strand.
CACATTTGGCTATCTCGCGGTGGCCAGTTTTTATTGGTAAAGAAGCTGGAGTACCTGGAGAGAACCACCTACCTTAGGTAGGAAAATTGCCAATGCTTGTCAATTAAGATTGGAATTGAACACAACCTGCCAAAGATGAGATTCGAACTCACAACCTCAGTGTTGACAGGCTAGTGATCATTAGTAGTCATGACGAACTACCTAGACCACTCGGCCACCGAGGCCCCTGACAAATATTGATCTGAGTATCACTTTGTACACTGGTGCTAGAATCACAGGGATGATTTTTGCTGACTGGGAAAAGAACTGGAAATGGTGTACCAGAAGCATATTTTCTTCTGTATAATTAAGAAAACTTGATATAAAACTGATCACTTACTGTAAATTCAGAAAATAATGTGATATTCTTATTAGTGTATAAATCTCACCTGGATGAATATTGCATTAAATATAAAATAATAGGTAGTTTCGTTTTTGATACTGACTATATCATGTGGAATACCTAGACAAGCCCGAAGGGCGAGTTTATATATTCCACAAGATATAGTCAGTATCAAAAACGAAACTACCTATTATTCTGTTTATCGGCAATTCATTTATTTCTGAAAAATATGACTTTTTCAACTAATTTTAATGTGCACTATTTTTCATAGCGGAAGAACTTTGTAATGTGGTTGACCAATCATTGGCATGTGACATCATTAATTTCCGTCCTTCATTTTCATTGGACGATCAGATAAGTAGATCCTTCAACATTATGTCAAACAATGTATTGCCTTATATTTTCAGTGATACTCGAAATTATTAGGCAAAAAGATCAAAGGAAACATGTACGAATTGCCGATAATTATACTTCACATGTCAGTTTAAATTTATTGTATTAATATTGTAGTGAAACATGTGGACATACCACAGTAATAAATCTTACATTTAAAGTCAATCACCAAAGTCTCACAATTAAAAATGATCACAAAATTTTCCAAAATTACAGTACTACCGATCTAATAAAAAGAAAAAAGATAGAAAAAAAACAAACACATGCATATCAACTTCATTGGTGAAAACATGAGTTGTTAACACCAATGAACAAAATGTAAAAATGTACAATTTATTTCTAACAATAAACAAAAAAAATGCACTGTCAGGCCTGCTCTTGTTTACATCGAACATTGAATTTGGCTTTTGGTATTCATGGACCTTGATTTCCCCAAAGTTTCATTTTAATCTGACTCTTACTAAAAGCAAAAATCATAAAAAAAATCAATCTTTAACCTCAAGTGGGATGGACGAACAGGTGCACTGACCATACAATTAATGCCCCCTTTGATAGGCAGGGATATTATACAAAATTGTAAACTTTTTCTGATTAAACAAAACAAAATACTTACTCCTGAATTCTATAATTTGATATATTAAATTTTTATTGATAATTTCATAACAGTGAGAGTATTTTCTAAGACCATAAAATTTCTTTCTGAGGGAGTTTTGATCTGTGATCTCTATTGAAGTGCATGCTTTATCTGCATCTTATTTTATTATTTCAAGACTGATTTAACAAAGGTAAAGATGCATAGTACCGCATAGATAAAGTGCATGGAATACCATGATGAAACTTGCTTTATTACAATGATTTTTGTTCTTAGCATTTAACATGCAGAAAAAGCATTGGTCCTTCTTATTGATAGAAAAGAAATATTTCTTAGTCATTTACATTATCTTAATTTATTTAAAACCCACACTGTCGACTAGTTATACAAAAAATGAACAAAATAATATTTTTTAAATAAAGTATACTTATTTTTGTTTTTTTGGGGGTCTATTAAGGTGAAAGCTGAATCCATAATAAAGATTTCTTGTATATCTATCATACTTTAAGGATAAGGCTAAACAGTATTCGGTGTAATATTATCAGTATTAACTGATAACAATCATTTATGAAAAAAAAATTTTAATTGACTAAATACTTTTAGATGAGCATGATGTGGCTCCAGTTTATCAATTTGTCCCATAAACTTCTGTTGAGATTCCTCTTTCTGTTTTTGTGTTTCTTCCATCTGTTGTTTTATATTTTCCTTAGTCTACAAACATTGTTTTAAAAGATCATATCATACTTACATCTTTTACATTAAATCTACGTTCAAATTAAACATTCAAATTTTCTTATAAATCAAATATAGTTTATCTTTTTTTTCCACAGAGGAAATGAATATTCGATTGCCCCACCAAAGCAACTTTGCAACCATACATATTCAACTTAACAGAAAATAAGTGAACTGTCGATTTTAACTGAATACAAATTAAATTCTGACACTCATACTAAAAATAGAAGTAAAAAATATTGAAATTAATCATTACAACCTAAAAAAATATTAAAATTTATTATTATAACCCTAATACTTAACTTTGTAAAAAATTCAAGAAAATTATGTAATGTAGCTACATATAAATGTATTTCTACTTTCAACTGACCTCATTTTTCTCTTTCTTTGTTTCTCTGAGTTTCTCTACTTTAGACAAAACAGTGTTAACTGCAGTCTCTACCTCTGAAGCAACTTTCTGTGCCTATAAATTCACAAGTTTTACATGATGAAATACATGAATATAAGAAGCAAAATATAACCAATACTGTGTTTCAAGTATCATGCTATTAAAAATTAGGGCCATAGGTACAATTTAATTATTTCATTTTTTTTCAAAAATATTTACAAATGTCAAATAGAGAATCTTTCCTGACTTTAACAGTGCTTGCTCAAAAATTGTCAAAACCAAAAAACTGGTGGCAGGTATTGAAACTCAAAAACAGATCTGTTGGCCTAAATACTGTGATACTGATTAGATTAACAATAAAACATTTTTTTCATCCAACTGACCTAATGAAAACCCTGAAAATTAACTTTACATCATTTAAGTAATAAAGTTGTAAGTTCCCAAAAATCAAGAACTATAACTCAAAATATAAAATTAAACTTATGATATGTTTTGGTGCTTTTAAACATTCCGGGAAAAAAATCAATGTTTTGAGTTAAATATCTGAATTATTTTAATAATTGTATTAATCCAATATTCAAATATTCATATATTCATGTATTACCTCATAATCTATATACCAGTATATCAGTATATTTTATTTTAAAAGCAAAAATTCTGAATTGGCTAATAAAATTAACCAAATTTTATGCCTTCATTAACATATTTAATAGGATATGTTAAGTATCAATTATTACTCAAAACTACAAAATACCAAAACAAACAACAAACCTTGCTGAAAACCAACAAATAATTCATCTTATTATAACACAGGCATCAATTTTTTCATTAGTTGCAACATAATATATGTACAAACAGCTAACAATAACATCATACATATATATATATTAGAATAAAACATTTCAATTCCCCAGCAAATAAAATTCATCAGAGATTAGAGATACAATGATATGTACACTGCGAAAAACAGAATGTTAGGAAGTTGGACATGACACAGTCATATTACTTTAGCTGCTTGTTTTTTCATGGTATCAATTTGTTTTTGTGTATCATCAACAGGTTGTTCTTCTTCCTCACTCTCTTCCTCAGAACTTGATTCTATATCCCCAAGTCTGAATTTGGGCCTTGATCTCGACTAAAATGTGTATACTTTCATGATAAACATTAGAATTTTATTATAGATTTTCTATTATGCATACTTAATTTGAATGATGATTAAAATACTTAAAAAGGAGGCTCTTAGGAGCCTGTACTGCTCACCAGAAAATAAAGAGAAGTTAAATTAAATTTTTACTTTTAAAAATTTGGGATTCTGATCACAATATTTAGCAAATGAAATGATTTATGCTAAAAGTTAAAAATTTAGCTTTCATGCAGTCTATCGACTTCCAGTAAAAAAAAAATATATACCGATGTGTGCAAATGAAATTTAAAGTGTTTACTTATGACATATCAAATAATCTGTGTCTATCAGGATATGCCTTGTTAAGATGATAATTCTGATCTAAATATTCTTGTGCCAGTAGTAGAAAATCTGACAAAAATTTGTATTTAACGTTACCTTTTCTCTTTTTTGAACAGTATCCTTTTTATATTTGGCTAATTCTGTAGTATCAGAATTGATTCTGGCAGCTAAGACAGATTTGGTGTGTAATTCTTCCTTTACTTGTCTTTTTAGAGTCTCTGCAGCATTCTATGAAAAAACAATAATTCTATCAACAATGAAAGGAAATAGTTTTACAGGTACACAAATGTAACATATACACATATGTATGACAAAATTTTATTTCTAGAAGCTGTGCTAAATGCAATTAATTAAAATTCTTACTGAACAAAAAAGTGCATTTCGGCATGTCTGAATATGAAAATGACTGCAATTTATTTGCATTTAAAAAGCTTTACGATGAGCCTGTAGCTGTGTTACTTTAAAGTTAATTTAGTCAAAAATTGCTATGCTAACTTACTAAACTATTTATTTTCTAAATATATTCATTTCATGAGAAAAATACAACTAAATATTTTTACAGTTAGTGCTACATGTTATATATTCTCTGTAATTGTTCTAGATTTGTGACACAATTATCAATTATTACATTTCTTACTTTTAGATTTATATAGAAACAGCTAGTTTAAAACTGGTCCGTATTTTGTGATATTCACAGTGATAAGTGATATAGCACACTGTGCCACAGTGAACTAATTTTAGAAACAGGTGATTTCTAGTTAAGATCATCCAAACAATTGTGTGAATTCATGATCTTTAAAGTGAAATGTAATTCAACAATTATACCACTCCACTTCCATGCAATATCATGTGTTATGAACCACTTTAAGCAATATTGCCCATGCCCATTGGCCTTGGGCAATATTGCTGTTAAGTGTCGATAAAACATGATATTATACTCAGTGAATTGCCATAATTGTATAATATTTCATCTTACAAATATTTTTTTTTATTATTGTCTATTTAATAATGTTTTTCATTTTATATTTCCCACTGTTCCACAAGAAAGAATGCAATCACTTGTATAATATCTTATCATTATTTATTCTGTTGCTGAGAATTTATCTACATATATTTTTCACTTCAATTAAGTCACCGTTTGTGGTACCCTTTTCGGAATGATTTTTACAAAAGAATATTTTGGCAGTATAGTCTCATTTTGGCCTAAATGATGAAATGTCAGGTTGAAATTCTGTTCCTGTGAAACTTTTTTAATAGTGAATATTAATTTCACAGTAACATATTAAAAGCTGGATGAATTTTTGCTTTCAACAATAGTCTTAGATCATGTGATTTACATCAGATAAAAATAAGAAAACAGCTTATAATTCACAGAGTTTTCTTAATATTTCATAAACATATGCATGTTTATTTCACTTATTTGAATTTCTCTAGAATATATAATCTGAAAGAAAAGAGGAAAGAAGTCTTGCAAGAAAATACAGAAAGCAAAAGTTTTGTAATGGACTGATAGAATGTCACCCATTGCAAAATTTGGATTTTCTTATAATAAATAACTGAAACTGCAAATTGAGATTTTATTGACTACGTTGGTAAACTGTAATACTAAAGTTTAAAAAAATATATGAAAATAAAAAAGCTGCATCTATTCTAAGTTATCACTTCTATTTAAAATAAAAAGTTGTAAAAAAGAAGGAATATAGTATGAATAATTATGAAATAGGTGTCTTAAAATATGTTAACAAATCTGACAGGAATATAAGCAGCTTTGTGTAATACATACCCTTTCACGCTGTCATATATCAAAATATAAATTATATTTCTGTTCTATGATTTTTACATAGCTAAAAACAACATGTATTAAAATAATGCTGAAAAATGTAGCTCTGTTGAGCAGTTTTTATTCTATTATGACCTGCTTCAAACACTTTCAGTCTACATCTGTCATAAATTATGCATATTCTGTTTCCAACTAAACAGACATCAGACGGCTTGTTTGGCAATGTCATAGTAAAGTTTTCCACAAACTTTAAAGACATCAATATGATATCTAGTGCTATGTAATGCATATGTTGTGGCATTTCAAAATGTCATAGAAACTGTCCCATTAGAATCGAAATAATTCAGTGCAGTCGCTTGAAAATATCCTGATTTTACCATGGGTAGGCACTTTATGCTGATATTTTACCACTTTCTGTCACTCGTGGCAAAATATTTGGCATAAAGGGCCTACCCATGGTAAAATCGGGATATTTTGAAGCCACCATGATTTGTTTCTCAAATATACAGCTGGTTCCAATATATTCAATATCAAATGATAAATGTACTTGTTCAAAGCCAGAGCCTGTATTTTCCAAGACTACCTATCGATATATTTTTATTGTATTGAATAATGTGTATATTTGATATTTGTGGTTACCTTTGTTGTTCATTGTTTCCAGGGACAATTATCACTTGTTTAATGGTGATCTGTTGTTTTTTTTTGTGTTGAAAGTCAAATTATGACCCATTGATGCAATTTTTCCCTGTGATAAGGCCTGCGATGTTGTCTCATTAATGCATACCCCATACCTTTATATTTTCATACTAGAATTACTATTGGCAAATACGATTTTTTTACTTCAAATATAGCAAACTAACTGCTCTAAAAAGCATTGTATTTTCAAAAGACCTGAGTATGTGTGATAGAAAATTTAATTACCGTAGAAAAACCAATTCAATTTTTTTTTTTAAACCTATGAAATCATACTATTGGCGTGAGCAATTTTAAGGAAAAAATGTTTAAAATAGAAAATAATTGATGTTGATATCATAATTTTCCTATTGTGGTTATACTATAAAATATTTGCTATAAATAGCACCTGTATAAATGTGATTCCTAACTAAGCTGTCTAAATTCTATGGTGGACAATGAAATTTTTTATCAATGAAATATAGAAATATATTACTACACTTTTCAAATACAAATTGTATCATGTATTTTCTTTACAGGCAATCTGTTCTATTACAATATATTTTATCCATATTTGTATTATGTCTGTTCTATTAAAATATATTTTATCCATATTTGTATTATGTGCATCTGGTTTGGCAAAAGTTAAATTTACATGAAAGAAAAAAATCACAGGATCACCATCATGAATTTAAGGTTTCATATATGTATCTAACAATTAGCAAAATTCCTACTCGCAGAACAAAAACATACAGCGGAATAATAATGGTTTGAATAAATGAAAGAAAGTTACATGGTCAACTAACTCACAAACTAAATAAAAACTTAAGGTTTTTCTGTTCAGTTTTTGAATAAAAACATGAATTAACTCCACAAACAATATGATCAAGTAGAATATGGTATTAAACAACAATTCTAATATGACATCTCCGTAATCACCATATGAACAAAACTGTGGTAAAATTTCCAGTCAAACCACAGTATGCCATGAATTATTTCTTAATTATACGTCATTGGAATTGCACAGGTATATCTACTATACTACCAGAAGATACCACAACATACTACAGACACAGAAGAAAATCTCTACACCAGAATACTGAACTGTAACAGGTATAAAAAGATAACATGCCATCAGAAGAAACCACAACAAGACTACAGATACAATATAAAGTTACTAAATTAGATTATTCAACTGTAGTACAAAGTTGTTTATTTATTGTTTACTATTTTACAACATAATATTTGAAATTAGAAGATCTTTAAATTTGCTAAAAATTCAATGTATTTACTTTACAATAAAATAAGCCAAATAATTTCATGTATACATAAGTTAATTGACCTACTTTAGGAGCTTGTCAATAGATGAAAACAATGGTTATCTCCCATTATGAAAGATTTTACACAGTTGTTTTTATTAAAATATAAAATACAATACTAGAAAAAATATTTTTACATCAAATATTTCAGCCTAAAAATTATTCTTTAAAAACCAGAGGCTCCCAAGAGCCTGTATCACTCACCTGAGAGTGCATTGCCTATTACATATACCAACCAGTTCCCACAGGGTTAAAAATTTGGCTGTGGTGGCCATCTTGGTTGAAAGTTTTGGTCAACAGACACAATTCTGAAAGAGGACCATCTAAGGACCATTGCTGCTAAGTTGGGTTCCAACCTCTCAGTAGTTTCAGACAATAATATTTTTTAATGAAATTTCCGTAGGGTCCAATGTTAAACTTAGTTTGGCTGTGGCAGCCATCTTTATTGACATTCCTGGTCAACAGACATGATTCTGAAAGAGAACCACCTATGAACCATTTCTGTCAAGTTTGGTTTCAATTGGCCAAATGGTTTCAGATAAGAAGATGTTTTAATGAATATTTCCATGGGGTCCTATGTAAAACTAAGTTCGGCTGTGGCGGCCATCTTGGTTGACATTCTAGGTCATTGGAAATATTTCTGACAGAGGACCATCTACGGACCATAGCTGTCAAGTCTGGCTATAATTGGCTCAGTAGTTTCAGACAAGAAGATTTTTAAATTAATTTCCCATAGGGTCCTATGTTCAACTAAGTTTGACTGTGGTGGCCATCTTGGTTGATCGTCCGGTTCATTGGACATAATTCTGAAAGAGGACCATTGCTGCTGAGTTTGGTTGCCATTTGTTTCGTAGTTTCAGAAAAGAAGATTTTTAAATGAATTTCCCATAGGGTCCTATGTTAAACTAACTTTGGCTGTGGTAGCCATCTTGGTCGAAGGTTTGACCATCACACACTTTTGAAAGAGGACCATCTAAGGATCATTGCTGCTAACTTTGGTTTCAATTGTATGGCAAGCCGTTTTACTATTTATTCTAACTTCAAGATATCTAACCAGCCTTATAAGATATCTCATATAGTTTATATGATATCTTATATCATTTATAAGATATCTTTTATAGTTTATAAGATATCTCATATAATTTATAAGATATCTTATAAATTATATGAGATATCTTATAAACTATATAAGATATCTTATAAAATATATGAGATATGTTATATAGTATATAAGATATCTTATATAAAAAAAATCATAAGATATCTCATATACTTTATGAGATATCTTATAAAGTTTATAAGATATCTAATAAAAACTACATTATATAAGATATCTTATGTATGTTATAAGATATCTTATAAAATTTAGAAGATATCTTATAAAGTATATAAGATATCTTATAAAAACAAGATTATATGATATCTTATATATTATATGAGATATCTTGAAGTTAGAATAAATAGTAAAACGGCTTGCCATACAATTGTCTCAGTAGTTTCAGACAAGAAGATTTTTAAATGAATTTCCCATAGGGTCCTATGTTAAACTAACTTCGGCTGTGGCAGCCATCTTGGTCGGAGGTTTGACCATCACAAACTTTTGACAGAGGACCACCATATGACCATTCCACCACAATTTGGTTCTAATTGGGCAAGTAGTTTCAGACAAGAAGATTTAAGTTCCGCTGTGGCAGCCATCTTGGACAGATGTCAGGACCATCTGACACACTTTTGGAAGGGGAATACCCAAGAATCATTTCAGCAAAGTTTGGCTGAGATTGGCATAATAGCTTCAGAGGAGAAGATCTTTAAATTTTGACCCCCCTTTTTTCTATTTTAAGCTTGGGTGCAATCTTGGTCGAAGGTCAGGTACACCAGACATATTTTTGGAAGGGGACCACACACAGACAATTCCAACAAAGTTGGGTCCCATTTGCCCCAGTGGTTTCTGAGGAGAAGATCAAAATCTGAATTGTGGACGATGGACGCCAAGTGATGACAATAGCTCACATGACCCTTCGGGTCAGGTTAGAAAAAAAAAGAAAGAAAAATATTTGAACATACTGAACAATGGTTCCAATATCTCTGGGAGTTACCCTCAATGCTGTCTTGGCATTTAATTTCCACAATCCCTACAAAATACAGTCTGAAAAACTTACCTTCAATGATTCCTCCATTTTAAAGGCTTTTTCCTGTTCACCCATCAATTGTTCCCTTATTGCTGTGTTTACAACTGCTATCCTGTTGTACTCATCCTGTGTAATAGACATTTGTTGTTGTATCTTTGCGACTTCTTTATGGATACGAGAAATATTCTTCTCATCAGCAACTTTTTGTCTTTGGCTGTAAAACAAATAAAAGTTTAACTTAAAATTATATTACCATGTAAATACGTAATTAAGGGGGGTCTGCAAGATTGCATTGTGCACTCTGACCTTATCATCACACAAAGTAGAAATACTACCAATAATAACCAACTATATTCTGACGGAAGGAATAAAGTCTCGAGAAAAAATAAAAATATTAAATCATTGTAAATAATTACCGGTACTGTTTCTGTTTTCTCCAACAAGAAAAATTTGAATCATAACTTAAATGAAGTAGGATTGTACACTAGAATAAATATATTTACAATTATATTTTCAGTCAATATTATGTTTGTGTCTAAAAAAATGCAGAAAGCATATATTTTTTTCATGAGTAAAAATTTACTAAATGTTATTACTACTTAAAGATATTCTTAAAGCATTTTAGTATTTTCGGTATCTTGCGTATTTCTAGCATAAGTAAAAAATTAATTGCATTTTTTGTTGTTGCAATCTACCATTTTACAACTGAAATTGTTTCCTGATTGAAATATTTATTGCCAAGAAAAATTAATTCAACCCACCACAGTATGGAAATTTTTACACAGAACTGATTTTATTATACATATTTAAACCCATTTTTAATAATGCTCTACATTCTACAAATATGTGTACATACTACAGAAAATGTATTCTGATTCAATTATATTTAAGACATCTCACTAAGATAAACACAATCACTCAACTACTTACACTGCCAGCCTTTGTAAGCAATATTTCAGTCAAAATGGTTATAAATGAATTATATAATACTATATAACATAAAGTGACACTTCCTAATAAATTTAAAGAGAAGGTTTTGGTCATGAGAAATTATCTGGGGATTTTTTTTACTTTTGTGAACATATACATAGTCAACAAATATGCAAAATTATTACATCATCTCAGCATGTGGATAAAATCAATATTCTAAAAGGGACAACATTCACCAATATTCATGCCATATCTGTTTTACTGTATTGAAAAATTTTGAAAATGACCTGAACACAATTTTTACTGACTTTTTGAACGTTTGTAACCATTGTGTGTGAATATTGTGTTGAGAATATACAATTTCAACAACCTTAAAAATGTGTAGACAAAATAAATTTATAAAACGCATTAATAACCAATGTGTTGAAATACAGTAAAAACTGTCTAGTTTATACAAAACCAGAACTGCTCATTTATACAGGTCTAATACAGGATTTTCTCGGACACATTGAATTGTATCAAATAGACAATTTATAATGTACTTTAAGTCATTGGTTAATAATAGTATCATAAAATGGGTGTTTTGATATTGATCCGGTATTGTGTCCTCGTACAGTCGTATTGGGTCTTGTACAGTTGTACTGGCACTCGGTGCTGCCTCTGGCCAATATAGCTATACTCAACCCAATACGACTGTACTTAGACATACTACAGGATCAATATCAAAACACCCATTTAATAATACTATATTAATCCACAATACAACTTATATCCGTACCAGTCAGTAATTTTATCCGTGTAATCCTGAACTTCCATTTCAGCTTCTTTATTTTTCAACAGAACATTTCTAAGCCTAGAATCTCTCATTTTTACACTCCTCGCCAACTCCTGTATCCTAGCATCCATCTTCTTTTTCTGTGTTTTTAAGAATACTCAAAATAACATAAATTAAACAAACAAGATCCAAATAATTTAAAAAATTTAAATTTTATGTCAAGGAAACAGGGACAGGCTGTTTACACATATATTCATGAAATTCTTCTTTTAATGAAGGTGATTTCAAAATTATTATTGCTGTTTTTCCTAAGATTTTCATAATGCACAAAACTGTCACCTCAGTGTTTTTAGTCCAGTTTTGACTAGATGTATGTTCTTGATGCTGAACTATTTTCCTCTGTTTAAGGGCACATTTTTAATTTGTATGTAATCTCCAATCTGACAACAGTTGTAACAGGTAAATTTTGAATTTTCCATTTTTCACCAAAACCATAATTTTGTTATTAACCAATTTCCTTTTTCTTCAGATAAAAACTAAATATCAAAATTTCATGTATTTCTAGTTTTTTCCATCGGAGAACTTACTCTATTATTAAGTTCACCCTGTAACTGAATGTTTTCATTTTGTAGTTTCTGATTATCAAAATCTGCTTCAGTAATTTGTGTCTGCAGCTCTCTCACCTAAAAAAAGAAATTAAAACTATTGATCTCATTTGACAAAACAGTGTGTTTGACCATTAAAACATCCACAAAATGTGGAATGAACAAAACTTGTTTTTTTGTCCAAGCAAAACCTATCACTTATCAAGCCATGGGGAATGAAACATCTGGAAGATCGACAGACTTACAATTTTTATGACACAAGCCGTAAAATTTATATCCCTATTCTTACACCTTATCCTCACTCAAAGACAACCAATTTGTCTTTAAAATACAAGGAATATCAAACGAATTGGTGGGCCATTAAAAGTGCATAGAACGACTTAAACGTAAAATAGACAAACAAAACTAAATGCAAATTAAAAACAAACTAGAAAAGATAGAAAAGGTTAAAAATACCCAACATTTTGACCAATATGGCCTTGTTCTTGAGCAGGTAGAAATAATATATGTTGACTCTTTGAAACCCAGAGCAAGACTGTTTATTTATTTGTTCAATTTTCCCTTATCTTGGAACTCCATAGGGATATGAATATAAATTTTTATAGTCTTTTGTTTCACCTGACTGTGTTTGAACTTGAAATAGTTCAAACCTAAGACAAGTAATTATGACTGTGTTGGTTATCATACCTGTGGAAATATAACGGAAACTGAAAATATTAGAAATTTAACTTCTAAAGTAAATTTGTTTAATAATAATGTTCTTACTTCTATCATTTAAAACTGACAGAGGTAGGGCTGACAAAGTACAAACTAAATGCTTTGTTCATACATGTACTGCTTACTTTTTTAGCTTGCATTTCCTCTGCTACCCTGGCATTCTCATTTTTGACAGTTAAAATTTTCATTTCCTGCTCGTTATGAATCAGTGTTGCCTTGGTTTCATTGATCTGTTTTATGTAGAGATCATATACCATCCTGGACTGTGCATAGTCATCACTGTAACAAAAAATACATAAAAATAAAGATGCATACAAAACAAGAGTGGACAAACTACATGTCTCGCCTGAGTATGCACATGGACACAGAATAATGATTATCTAATACTCGATATTTTGCAAGTCAAGGAAAATGTGTTAAAAGAAATTGAGGTTAAGGTCAAAAGGCAAGTGTCATACCTACATGTATCCACTAAGAACTATCTATTGACCAAATATGGTGGGTCTAGGTATTAAAGTTGCTCAGAAATGGACCTAATCTTGAAAATCTGACAAAGTTACTCAGCATGCAATTGAGATCAAAGTCCAGAGACAGGTGTCAGACTTGCATGTACCAAATAGGAACTATCTATAGACCAAAGACGGATGTTGGGTCTAGGTATTACAGTTGCTTAAAAAAGGACTTAATCAAGAAATCTGGATGAAAGTCACTCAACCATGAAACTGAGGTCAAGGTCCAGAGAAAAGTATCAGAATGGCATGTACCCATCAAGAACTATCAATACAGTGGGTCTAGGTATTACAGTTTCGGAGAAATGGACTTAACCATGAAAAAGTGACAAAGTCATTCAAGCATGAAATTGAAGTCAAGGCCACAAACCAGGTGTCAGACTGACATGTACCCACCAAGAACTACCATACTTACTCTATTTATTCGACACTAAAATACATCTATTTTTTAGGAAAATTGGAAAATCGTCAAAAAAATAGTTTTCGTATTTCCGTCCACATGCTCATCATTTTTTGACTCCATATGATTGTCCTGGTCAATGTACTTTAAGAACAGGCAATCAAAATAATGGTTCATACTTGCGGTATTGTTATTTGATTTTGCTTTCATGATTTATCTTTTTGTACCTTCAAATTAACAGATAATTTAATGTTGAAGACGAAAACAGTAGCAAACTTCAAACGACTCGCCATGTTGTTGACTAATATGTGAACATCTCACATATGATTTTTAAGATTTGGATTTGGAACATCTCACAAATGATTTTTACAACACATGTTACGTTTTTAGTCTTATCGTCTTTTTAGAACATATTATAATATTTACATTTAAAGGCCTTAGAAACAATGATAAGAGGATTTGTTTTGTAAAAAAAGCAAATACGAAATACGAAATTTCCTTGAATTTTCGAAAGTGTCCAATAATTAGGGTTATTACAGTATCTATTGATAAAATATGTTGGGTCTAGGTTTTCTAGTTACTGAGAAATGGACTTAACCATGAAAAAGTGACAAAGTCACTCAAGCATGAAATTGAGGATCAAGTTCCAAAGCCAGGTGTCAGACTGGCATGTACCGGCCAAGAACTATCTATAGACCAAATATGGTTGGCCTAGGTATTATAGTTTCTGAGAAATGGACTTAACCACGAAAATGTGACACAGGTCACTCATGGATGAAATTGAGGTCAAGATCAAAAGCCAGGTGTCAGAATGACATGTACCCACCAAGAACTATCTATTGACCAAATACAGTGGGTCTAGGTATTACAGTTTCTGAGAAATAGACTTAACCACGAAAAACTGACAAAGTCACTCAAGCATGAAATTGAGGTCAAGGTCCCAAGCTTGGTGTAAGACTGGCATATACCCACTAAGAACTATCTATAGACCAAATATGGTTGGCCTAGGTATTACAGTTGCTGAGAAATGGATTTAACCATGAAACTTGGACACAGATTTTAATTTATGTTTTTGAAGTCAGTGAACCATGAAAATGAGGTCAGGATCACAAGACAAGATAAGTATACTGCGGCAAACCTTATACGATAAGCTACCTTGTGGACCATATATATAAATTGTAGGTATTACATGTTCAAAGTTATTAAAGATTTTAAAAAGTTTACGCCGCTGTTGCCGCAGGTCCTAAAATTAACTTGTGGCTAGGATAAATTAAATGACAAATTCTTAATATTAGAGAAAAATAAAATGCTGACTGAGTGACAGCTAATCATATTTTCCTTCACCAAAGCCCAGCAACTTATCTGAATGCTATTTATGATAGAAAGTCTGGTCAAAATGGCTTTCATGACATTTCTTTAATTTTACAAAGTTTTCACTAAAAATGGGTAAAAAATTTGTCTCTACAATTTTATAATAAAATAACATTCTGCAAATCAAGGATTCCTTATTCTGGTCCTTTTGACATGAATATCAGCCAAATCTTCTGTTAAAAAATTATTACATAGATTGCAAGCATCTTATGATATTATTACAAACCTAATTTTTTCCAGAGATTCTTTGACTACATCTAATTCCCGTTTGATATGATTTCTCTCTGTAGTAGCTTTGCTTACAGCATCGCTTGACTTGACCTCGGTTTTATGTTTTCTTTGTTCTGTGTTATCTAATTCTACATAGGTCTACAAAAAGTAGTGCAAGAAAAATTATTAAATAATTTAGATTAAAACACTGTACAAATTAATACTTGATGGTGTGAAAGTTATAAGATGTCCATGAATGAAAATTTGTTTTAAACAAAGCAACAATTTCCAATAAATCAGCTACAAGTTATCTTTTTATTAATAATTCCAATGAAATCTACACATTACTTACAGGTACTTTCATTCATTTAAAAAAAAAAGAAATGAACTGATGGACGATCGAGCCGTAAGCTATTTTACCAGGTTTTTTGGTGGGTGAGGATTAAATTACAATAATACTGACACAAATATAACGCAACAAGATACATTTCTGGGGTTATCTCCCTGTACAAAGTTTTCATATTTGGGAATAAAGAAGACGTTTCTCTATTTGCATACAAATGAATTTATTCATATGCCAATAAAAACCTTTTTGTACCCTCTCATTAAATTGTAACCTGAGCTGGTACAGGGAGAAAACCACATATTTATTTTTCAAAAATCTATAAAAAACTGACAAAAATACATAAATAGCAAAATTACAAAATTATATTCTTAAAAGAACCCTTTTCAGGGGAGCTAATTGGCAGAAAATTTTTCTAATGAAATGTAATGGAAATATTAGTTTTTGGAAATAGCAAGAAAAAATGAACGGTGACCCCAATTTTTCTTCTAAGAATATGAAAGCATGTCAGATAAGTGTTCTTTTCACAATTTTATAAATAATTATATCTGCCACTTTTTTTATTGTACGAGAAATTTGGATTTTCCCTATATAATCTATATAAAATTTACCAACATTAAGACTCCATTATCTCAAAATCTAGAAAGGTGTTTTTTAATAATTGAAATTTCAAAGTATATCCATCCAACATCCTGCCTGGAAAAAATTAGGAAAATTTATCTGCTAAAATATTAGTATTGATCTACCTTAAAAGGACCATGGTAGATGACCGCAAGTTATATTTCTTTTTTGATGGAAAATAAATTGAACCAAAATTTTAAATGTATACTTCCCACTTTGAAGCACACACTGCAGTTTGTATGCATCTACTGTTAAAAAAAAAATTCAAAGTTTGGGTCAGTTATGGTCCAAATTCTGTAATAAGGGTTATTCACATATGCTAATCACCTTAGTTTGAGCATTCTTTATACTGTGCATAGCCTGTATTTCCAGTTGTAATTTCTCTTTAACCAAAGGACTAAAATCAAAAGACATTTAAAATCTGAACTGTTATCATAAGAAATAATAAATGTAGTTATAATTCTCTTATGATTTACCAGTATTACCTAACCTTTAGGGGATTAGGGAAATTTCGTATCATATTATGTACAGTGAGATATGAAAAATCTGCCCATCTCATGGCTGTGTATATGAATTCTTATATTTTAATTGGTCAATAATTTTGCTACACAATGGTGCCATATTTAAAAGCAATCTTTGCAAAGCAACATTTGACATCACAGAGAAATGAATGTTAAAATTTCCAGCAGCCTAGAAAAATAATCCTGAAGAATCATAAGAAAAACAACTCGTAAGTACACATGTATTAGATATCATTTGATATCAACTCTAGTTATTTCATTTGGATTTAATAATAAACTTTCCATGGCTCGTTTATTATTATATCCAAATTAAATAACCCTAGTTGAAATTAGGCGATATCCAATTCTCAGACTCTCAGTCATTGTGAAACCTATAAAAAACACTCAAAATTTTTATTAAAAATTTAACTTGGAGATCTCTTGATTATGCATTATGTAATGCAACATGTAAAATTCTGTTTTACAAGAAATTATCTTAATTTTTTAAAGTGGATAGCAACCATTTACAATGATACAATAGTTTTGAATATCAGTGCTTGTATGACACCCATATAATCACTTGTCTGTGATTTGTTGACTTTTTGAAATTAATGTTTAGGTAAGTCATTTAGTACTTACTGTGTGATTTTGCCTGTTGGCCTTTGTTTATGATAATATGGCAACTTAAGATGCTTTCAATTTTTTGCTAAGTTCAGTCTTATAAGATATTGTCTCATTGACTCACACCTAATATCATTTCATTTTCATAACTTTATTGTATCACACTGCAGAATAAAAAAATCAAGTTTACATAAATAATTTTACCATTTATAATACCTACATGTGTCTCTGAACAAAGGAGATTTCTTCCTTTAACCTTTGATTATTGACTTCAGCTGTGTGAGTTCTCTGATGAATTCTTTTCTCTGTTCTACTACTGTAAGCAACATGCCACTGGAGTTCATTTAAATCCATAATACAGGCTTCATGTTCTAAAAAAAAGGCCTTCCTTGGTAAAAAAGTTAAAGCTATGTTTCCAATGTCTACTGAGGCTGGATTTTTAAATTGAATTATGATTTTTTTCCCATTATTTTATAAAAAATATTTTTGAAAAATCAAATTTCATAAATTATAAAAAAAATTTTTTTTGCATTATTACACATTAAGTTGAAAAAGAACACTATTTACTCTACGCGTAAGTAACTTACTGGAAATACCCTTTAACTCCAATATAATGTCAATGACTAAAGTTAATATACCTTTTTGAACAACAATTGGCAGTTCTCTCATCCTTACTAAACACAGATGGTCGATTTTTTTATTCAGATTCACAAGTTTCATTTTCTCATTCTCTAATGATTGTAAAATCTCTAATCTGTCATTTTCTAGTCTTGCAAGTAATGTTATAACTTCATCTAAAACATCCTCAGCACCTAGAAATGGTAACAGGGTATTTTCCTCCTCTAAAAATAGATTATAAAATATTCCATGATAATGATTTTGATGCACAATATGTACACACTTCATTGATTTATTTCCCATAAATTGTGCTCAAGGCCTATAGTAATAGCTATTACTACTTCTACAATAATTCTGTATTTTGCTGTAGCCGATTTTATACATTCAGATTTTGAAATAACAACAATCTAATGGCACAGAAACACAACATTAACCAAATATTTCTCAACAAAATTTTTTTTACATTATACACAAAGACTAACAACACTTCAAAAAATTACCCCTGTCTTTTAATATGGAAAATAATCCTTGAAGAGTATGCATCACATTTCATTGGATGACCTGGATAATGCAATTATTTGTTTGTTTCAATAAATGATACCTCAGATAAAACTAAATGCAATTAATGCATGAAACTGAATTTTTTTTTTCACTGATTGGTCCAAAGATTGAACTGGTACTGTATTTATTTAGTTGTTAAGCAATCAACCAGGTAAAATAATAATCAATTCCTTTATTACCAGTGTAAATTTATTAAAATTAATGCATTAGATCCACTTGGTGTACAAAAATAATATATACCTTTAATAGCTCCTGTACCAATGACAGATAATTGGTGTGGTGTCGAGTTCAGTGTTGTTGTTGTACGGCCTGACAAAGCACTTAGTTGTCGCTGTTTAGCACTACTGGTACCAACATTTCCTGGAAGTTCACTCGGATGGGAAAATCTTATCTGTTTTTTACTAGCAACTATCAAAGAAATACAAAACTATTAACTGTAAGATCTACTTTCAAATTAAAATATTTTTTTTAAAAGACAAGGCCATAAATACTGTGGTTTTCTGTCTCAAAATTAAGTTATGGATGAAGTATGAAATTATTAGACCAATAGGAACTAAGGTTACATTTTAATATAAGGTTAGTAACCATGCTAGGCCACATAAATCTTGCTATAAGACAGTCTTTGCTTACTCTTTACTAAGTGCTTCCTGAGAAGTAACAATGAATGATAAAATGACCTCCCATAGGACTTGTTCAGTTTATATTCTGTGATCTCCTGTCCCTGAGACAAAATGCTTATCTATTAAAGGGATAAAAAAAAATATCAGTGTTATTAATTAGTAACCTAATAAATTTAAGGAAATAAGTAGCACCTATTTTATTAATACCTAGCCTAACTGAAGCAGGTCTACTTTTTGTTTCCTCTTCTCTTTCTTTGAACCATTCTTCAATAATATTTTGGATCAATTCTAGGTGAGATACTGCTTTTTTTACACATGGTGATGCAGCTTTTGTTAATTCACAACTTTTACGTCTAAAAATTTGAGGAACCTTTGGCCAGTTCTCTGGTAGTGGGAACACTCTGTCTGAAAAAAAAGAGATAAATTTAAATATATGAAAACCATAAATCTACGATTACAAAGTTCGTCTCGTTCCCCCACTAATTTTGGTGTGTGGCTGTGTAGCTCCCCGAGATGCACCCTTACAGCACGTAATTATTGTAGGTAGCTAAGTATCAGAGAACTGAACTCAGATGTAAAACTTACCCGAGTAAATAAAGCACGATAAGTAGGTCGGTGTGATCTAATGTTGGTTGGAGGTTATATTATTCCCCGAAATACACACTGACACCAAATTATATGATTGTAGGTCACTTGGTATGAGAAAACTGAACTCAGACATAAAACTTACCCTAGTAATAAGTAGGTCGGAGTGCACCATGATACCAAGTAATATGATTGTACAGTTTGTAGGTCCTTTGGTATTGGAGGATTGAACTCCGATGTAAAACAAAACATAAGTCAATGAAGCACGATAAGTAGGTCAGAGTGACCTAAGTTTGGTGGGAGGCTGTGTTACTCCCCGAGATGCATCCTCACACGAAGTTATATGACTGTAGGTCTATTTGTACTGGAGAAATGAACTCGGACGTAAAACTTAACATAAGTCAATGAAGCAAGATAAGTAGGTCAGAGTGACCTTCATCTTATGTCACATGGTCAGTCTCTTCATCATGCACCTGCACACAAAAATATGTGACCCTATGTACACTAGTAACTAAGAACTGGCTGTGGACGAGGACGCGGAAGTGCACATGGACGTACACGCCAGGTGACTCCAATAGCCCCCCTCAACTTCGTTGATGCGAACTAAAAATTAGAACATTGAACTTAAATGACAGCTTGTAAACATGTTTTTGAGCTCAATCTTCCATATAAAAATTGTGAGATCTGTTGTCTGACTTAGATTAGCAGCAATTTCTATGATTGTATTTGATTTTTTATTATTAGTGCTATTGTTCATACATAATGAAACATTATAACTCTGAACTTACAGACCAATACATAAAAAATTTACCTCCAGCTTCAGACAATTCTTCCTCATTCTCAATTGAATCTACAGTTGCTGAAATATTAATAATAGACCAGTGTATTACTCAAAACATTTTAAAATTTATACTAAAACAAAATTATAAAAATATTACAATAAAAAATTTAAAATGCAACCTTAAATGTTATAAGACAATGAGATATTCTTGTCTTGGTAATCAATTTTAAACCAGAAATTATCGCTGTGAAAAGTAAAATTCTGAAAGGTTCCATTTTTGCTTCCAACAATAAAACAGCCTTACAAAAATTATAAAATTTCTTTTGTGTAACCCACCTTTAATTTTTGGGAAGTTTGAAAACTTTGACATATCTAAGGTATACACATTAATGAAGAAAATATTCATTTGAGGTGCATGACAAATGTTAGAAATCCAAGATATATTTCGATATTCATAATGAACTAAAGTGAAAGTAAATAATCATCTTACAGTTAATTTAACAATACCTTCAATTTCTTGAACTGGTTTGCTGAACTTGTCTTGACTTGATAACCTCTGACCTAGTAAATAGGAATCTGGTCTTTTCTCAACATCTTCAACTTTCACTACTTTGGCTTGTGACATGTTCTGTATATATAAAAAGAAATGTTACAAATTTCAAATATTAAAAAAATCATGTTATATTGGAAAAAAAATTCTCAAGATATTAAACTGTGATTACTGTGATTACTATCATCAAGTCTGTAAATTTTTCAAGGAATACCTTTTTGATCCCCTTAACATTTTTAGGAAAACAATTAATAAACTTTTAAACGCCTTAAATAGAAACTTTCTACCTCTCCTAACTCAATTTTATCTAGTACACCCCAGGACACTTACAACATCCCATTTCTCAGACCAAGTAGATGGGAATCCCTACTTATAGGATGAAGGAGCACTGATTGCATTTGAATTGTATTCTAGATACCGGGTCCATTATCATTTTGCTTCATACTTCTACCATACAAGTCTATAAGATATGGAATGCTACTTTCATTTTAATAATTTTCATATTTGTATAATCATATATTTATAGTAGCATGTTGCATGTCTAAATATACACAAATAACACAACTGAGTCTACGAAAATGTTAAATTGTGACCTACATATATCTGTTTAAATTGCATGAACAGACCTTTTCAAAAAAACATATCTTAAATGATTGCTTGTATCATGGGACAAGCATGCACATAAAATATATTTTTACCTCAAAAATTAACTGGATTACAAGAACCCACGAGTTAAGTTATATCAAGTACAGAATATGGATGTTCCCATACAACGAAAAATTTGTATGATCCAGAATTCTTATTGGCTGTTTAATTTTTTTTTTTAAATATCTAATTTCAGATGTCAAAAATAGCTCTCAACCCTTCTGTTAAATAATGCATCTACATCAAATTAAAACTAAATATGGAAAATTAATTAAACTGTATGCTTTGCTATTTCATATTGTATATAAACAATGTATGTACATGTCATGCTGGCAGAAGACAAACGTTTTGTAATTTGTTACTGACTGTGTATGCGCTAAAACTATAAAAGCTTAGCTCACTCATAAAGTCTGGCCTTTAGGGTTAGTGTTAAGGTTAAAGGTTAAGTTATGGAAGTGGTAGGTTAGTACAGAATACCCCATATGGAGAGGACCCCCTACTAAAAGTAGAAGAAGGCCTAAACTAAAGTCCTACTCAGGCTACTTAGTAAGTAAATTCTTTATTTAAAGTCTAATTTTCATTAGGGCCCTCTAAACACATACATAAACATAAAACAAATATACAAAATAAATACAATAAAATATATGTTAATGGACAGTTTTCTAATTCAATTACTCATCAATATTTAGTGTTGTTGTAAAGAAGTGTTGAAAACGATGTTTTTTAAGTAGATCTAAAGAATTACAACATTTAATGATCAGTGGTAATTCATTCCAAATTTTCACAGCTAAAAAATGGAAAGATTTTGTAAAAATTTATATTTGGTCAATGCACAAATAAGTCATTGTTTGAAGAAGATCTTAAGCTGTAAGGCTGACATTCATCTTGAAAAAGTAAATAGTCAGGTACCATACCATTTACAATTTTGTAGTGACGTAAACATGAAAGAAGACAAAACAGAATGATCACAATCTAAAATAATTCTTGCGACTCTTTTTTGTTTTGATACACATCCCCAAACTGTACTACAATAATTTTTATATGGTAAAATATAAGAGTTATAAAATAACTGTCTCGCATGATTTGGTAGCTACACCTTTAACTTGTATTATAGTGAGATTTTTGAGGAAATAATTTTACAAATGCGGTTCACATGCTCATTCCAGTTTAATTTTTCATCAATATCTATATCAAGCAATTTTTGTGAATGAACATTTTCAATAACATCATTATTGATTTTAATGTCTAAATTTGAAGATAAGCTGACAAGCTTTTATCTAGAACATAAAATTAAGGACTTAGTTTTTAGTATTTATCTTCATACTATTGTTTTCACACCATAAATCAACAGCATTAACATCATTTTGTAATTTAGTACAAATACTACCTATATTCTTGGCATGACAATGCAAAGTAGAATCGTCAGCATACAAGTCAATATCAGATTGGTTTACATGAAGAGGTAAATCATTAATATGTACTATAAGAAATAAAAGAGTTCCAATATTGAACCTTGTAGGACAGCATATTTTACAGTTTGCTTCTCTGATTTTAATTTGAAAAATGAACTTCTTGACTTCTATTGCTTAAGTATGACTTTATCCAGTTTATAACATTGCTCCCAATACCATAGAATTTCAGCTTAGCCAAAAGTATAGATTGATTTACAAGATCGAAAGCCTTGCTGAAATCCAAGAATACAGATCCAACAATATCACCACCATCTACAGTTATTTCGGGTAATTCTGCGCATCGTCCTATTCGGCGCATTAACATGAAAATGATTTGAATGCGCCGAATTACCCGACAACATAGTATATATTTCTACTGTGTCTGTAGTGTAACCAACGTACATTCATCTTAAGTACTTACCAAAACTTACATTCTGTTTAACAAGAAATGTAATTAGGTATGGGTTTTTATTTGAAGTACAAGGTGCTTTATTTAATTAACTATCTCATTGTGACGTTTCGTTTGACGAGTTTTAGAGGAAGCTGTGTCGTCCACCATTTTGATGCCATCACAGTTTCTAAGGACAGCTTTGTAACGCGAACTTTTATTGGTTAGATCGAAAGATCACGTGATCAAGAAAAATGGCGACAAATCTATTCTTTGTAGGGCTTAAAATTTAGTTTGATTTCAACAAATTTGATCGATATGACTAATCCTTAATGATGCAGGCAGATTCTTCAAAAGATAAACAATCGAAAAAGAAGAAAAATAGAACATGGATAGAGGCTGCAAAAATCGTAAGCCCCTATATACACTGAAATACACGATTTCGTTTTCATGTTTATGGATAATTTTTTCATGAATCATGGTTCCCAACAACATTTAACGCAGTCCTTAATTCTTTAAATAAGTAAAATATATATCAGATTGACATATTTATATATTGTAAAAATAGTTGCTAGAAATTTTAATCAATTACCAAAACCACCGGCAGTTCAAATCCATTTTTTTTACAAAAAGGAGATATTTTGTTTGGCAGGTCAATAGAGTAAAAACAATGGGATGCAATCAATGCAGGATCCTTGGGTTTTATCATTGCCATCCATTATGAAAGTTAAAAGTTTAATATAAAACCTGCACGATATTGAAATTTCTTACATATCCAGAATGATTTTATATTTTGTCAGGATGAAATTTTTCACTCAGTTGAATGGTTACTTTGAATTTGAATTTTATTAATTTTATAGGAAAAACCTTGATGATATAATTTGTAAAATTTACCTCTGACAAGGTTTATTAGACATCACACCAATGTACACTGTCACTGTGGCTTCTGATTGGTTACTTTCATAGATAATATGAGTGATGATGTTTCCAAAATATACCCTATACAAGAAAAGACATAAAGAAGTGTATATCCAATGTTACTTGATTGTTAAGGCCAAAAAATGTTACGTGTGTTTAAGGTTACCCTACCTACCCTATTTTTTGTACATACCCTAACCTAACCTACTTTAGGACAAGAATGTCACTGATATAATTATTTCCATAATAAAACATCAGCTGACTATTTTTTCTCCAATAGGGGTCTATGTAAAATAATTTTTCAAAATAAAATGATTTTGCCTACCTACCTACCTACCTTATTTTTTGTCACAATGTAACCTTAAACAGATATATATTTTGTTTTGGCCTAATTAATTTCTTTTTTAGTGCATAGTTGAATAATTGAAATTAAATGAAAATTGAACTATTTGTAACACCATTGACAATCATATTATAAATAATTCAGTTTTATATTTCACCAAAAAAGAATGTCCACTATTGAAAGAAAATGAAATTACTAAAAATAATACTGTATTATATTTCAAAATCAGACATTCACACACATATCAATTAAATTGTGACAAAATTGGTATCAATGAATTTATTAATCGAAGAAAATTCATAATATAAATAATTTGAATGATAACAATATTAATTTAAGTTAGAACATGGGAACTCATTGTATTAATTTAACCAAGAAACTTCAATATATGATCAGTTTTAGATAATAACAACATTATTTAAAGTCAAGCAGAAAAGACCATTTTATATTTTGGTTTTAGGTAGGAGAAGTATAAATTTTTTTTGTCTGGTTGCACAACAATTATTTAAGACGATGTTGTACAATTTTTATTCCCATTATTTATGCATGCTTATCGTTTAATGAGTCATGATATTTAGTTTCAAGCTTTGAATAGTTTTTCGGTAGCCTCTTGTAACATTTTTTTAAACCCATTTGTGTCCTCTGTATATATCATATACCACACAATCAGACCTTAAATAAAAAATTGTTTGCTGTTGCTGCTCAACCCATAAAAATTGATGCAACTCATGTTATTTAATGTTTACCTCAGAAATTTTTGAAAGCATTGTAATATTTCCCAGTGAGGACAATATAGTGCTTAAATGTTTCTTTTGGGTCCAGCATGAAGAAAAGTTTTACTAGACAAAATTATTGATTTAATTATCCATTACCTTGTATATACTGTAATAAAATAATTTACAACTTTCATTCCTTTTTAACTGGCACAATTAAGTGCAATCAACTTTTCAAAACAAAATAAGATAACTTAAGAGGTATGACGCCCAATAAATGGTGTAATTTATAATTTTTTTTAGAGGCAAACTGAAAGCATTTTCTGGACACATTACGATTTTTCACATTTAAAATTTGAAAGTAGTTTTGTATAATTTTTTTTAAACCCCTATCCAAGACTGGTCCCAATTTATAAAAAAAGTAAATTAAGTATTTGAAAGGTAAATAAGATTGATAGTGTATGCATTATGTTGGCTTTAATGTTTGACCATGCCCCCCACCATCCCCATCCCTGAAAAAAATACCTAAATACCTTCCCAACCACCATTTTAGGTTGTTGGAAACAGTCAATATAGAGCCAGTGTCGTAAATTGCGATTTTTTTTCTCAACTGGCGACTGAAAACGGCTGCTGGCAATTTTTTTGGCACCTACATTTCCCTGTGTAAAATTATCATCATTTACTGTTTACGTACCAAAGATCGATATGTTGGATAATACAGTTAAGTTTTGTGTTTTCTGGAGCGTGTCGGTATTTAACTGTCAAAGGAAAAAGGGAAAAAGGTAAACAAATTATCAAGGTGTGAAATTCAAATCGCCAATTACGATTTATGATTGCCATTTATTAAAGAAAACAATTGGATGATCATATTAGAATGATGAGGTGATAAACGCCTTTAGGTAGTTGGTAAGAATTTTGAGTAATTTCTTGTTCCCCCGTCTCTTTCTTAAAACAAGCTGTAATACCAAGCAGAGATCCAAACTCTATCAAATTATACTAATAACTCAATATGATCAAAGAAATTAGAAAACTTTAGATTTCTTTCTTATAAATAGTTGTCTCAATTAAATATAATTATTCATTTTCCAAAACTACATATACGCAAACGTAATTATGGTGAAGCGAAAGTTAGATTTGACAAATAGGTCGTCATAGACGACAAAACTCTGTACTTGGGTTTAGCTCCGGAGCTATTGACAACAGTGACAGTCAACCTGTTAGTCCAAAACCTTCAAAAATTGCATCTATAGGTAATGTAGCACCTAGTAGTCCAAAATCTTCAAATGCTGTCAGACTGATTGTTTTCAAATAGAAATACAACCGACACACATTCAACAACAGTTGCAAGATTGACACAGTTTGGCTCCTTGATATAAAATCTGGCTCCTAAACTGGCTCCTGAAAATGGCACCTGGCGATTTTTCTGGCTCGTACTTTTTAGGAGCCAGACCAACCCCTGTAGAGCTATGTATGGTGTGACCTGAGAAACTTCAATAATGCAATAAATGCAAAAGTCTTAAATTATGCAGTGCTAAATTAATGCAAAACTTTATAAGTAGGACTAGTATGCATATGATTTATCAAAATGATAATTCTTTAGTTCTTATTCCTGTTCCAGTATTTTAAATTTTGCAGTGTTTAGTTACTTGTTTTAATTATATTGTGTTTATATTATTTATGTAACAGTGTCTGTCTGTGATATTATTAGTTAATCTGTGATATTTTTGCTTTAATGTCTATTAAAACATTTGTTGGATACTTATTTTATCTTTAATTCAGTGCTAAATTTTATTTGTAAATATTCATCTTAGTTTTAATGTTTATATATACCTTTTAAATGAACAATTCTCTTACAAGTTTCTCACTGTGATATATTACAGGTCTTAGAAAGCAAACCCCAAACTCCAATGAGTTGCAAAACCATACTGAAAAAGATCAAAGATGACAGTTTGAAAGATATCAGGTAATTTCTGTTTCTGTTTCATTTTAAACTGGATTTTTTAATTGAAAAATATCTAAGTGGCATACAGGTGGTCAGGCTATTCAGTCCAAATAGTGAGTTAGGAAAATGACGTTTTAAATCACTTGGACAGTTTTTTTTTATGCCCCCGTAACTAAAAGCTGGGGCAGGGGCATATTGTTTTACCTGTTAGTCCATCTGTCTGTCCCATTCAGGGTACAATTTTTGTCTGCATAACTCCACCTACAGATTTAATGCTAGGAACATCTGACTTGCAGGGTGTTTGTACATATATTGAAGAGGTAAATGTCAGGGATTAAATTTTTGTGAATTTTTAACTTTTTGGAGGGTAGTTGAACATAGTCATTTTTGGGGCAAATTTTAGCCTTGTGAGTATGAGTATTTGTAGTTGGCAGTATATCTTAAAAGTACATGTTTTATGATACAATACTGTCTTCTGCTCAATTAAAATGTTATCATTGAACTTTCAGACTTTGTTATTCACTTTCCAGCTTGTATTTAAAAAAAAAATGATATGTGGGGTGGGGGGCATCAATTGTGTCTCCCAGACACAACAACTTAAATTTCAAATATTATTCTGCTACACTTTGAAAGCTGTCCTTAATTGAGGTTAATTGCACTTCGCTTAATTCAGTGTGGGGCATCACATTGTCTAGTTTTGTTTATATCTTTCATAGTGAAAAAAAAACAGTCAAAATTTACTTCATGATAAAACTCCATAAAATGTTCTGAGCCAAAAAGTGATACGAACATCGACTCATCAAAATCAACTGGACCCTCTTATCTTTAAAGTTACGGGACTTTATCCTGGAAAAATCCTTGGAAGAACCTGATTTGACTACTTTTAATAATTGATTTCCTTGATTTGATATCTTTTTTAATTGCAAATGTCTTGCAGTTTTTATCCTTATTTGGCATGCTTTGTCAACATATGGAATAGGATGTTCAATTTAAACCAAGTCCTGAAATAACATGCTATCAATCGTTCTATAAGTTTTGTTGAGGTATGAGTGATAGCTCAAAACGGTAGGAATACACTGGTAAATGTCTATTTCATGTTCGGGTGAGATATCAGATTCAATTCTTGACAATTTCAGAAAACACGAGGCTTGATTAAAATTTTCTTGCACCAAGTAAAATGGGCTGGATAATATTCATTTACTCACTTGGTACTTTTTACAGAAAAATTCTCAGTTATATACAGTTTTAAATCATTAATAGTTGTTAAAGTGTCATGATCTGTTTTGTCAAAATAGGTCCATTTACGCGGTGAAACAATATTTTTATTTACGGACTTGTTTTGTGACCCTCGGCTCAAAGTTAATTGCAGGTCTTAATCCATATGATAAGAATTCATTAATCATACTGATTTCAATATGATGTATTTTGAGGTTAAATATTTTATTGGTGCTAAGCACTTTAATAACCACATCAATATGGGGAAATCATTGTAATTGCCTACTTGAAGCTGAAAGTGTATGCAAGCCAACCTTATACACCTCACAAAAGTATGAATTAATCTAACAATCAATAGCAAAATTTGTAGATCATAATAGATATTTAAAAAAAAAGACTCTATTACTATTATAATTTACAAGTTGTGTGATAGTTTAGCATTATTTTGTTATAGATGAAATTTTTAACAGTTCATGTATTTTGTATTGCAATACTGTGCTGACTTTATTTTACCAATTCTAGGTTTGTAAGTCTCAAATACATGTATTTCAATCTTTGGTGGAATTAAGTTATTTTAAAAAATCAATAAATTATGAATCAGTAAATTTTTTATCTACTTCTTGGTCAACAGTGGTTTACAGTATTCCAGTGATCATTAGCTGCCTGTATTAAATCAATTTCAAATAAAAAATTTTGACATCTTTTTGTATAGTAATTTCTTTGATCTTAATAAGATTCCAGTCCAGATGTATTTATGAAAATTATTTCAGTTAAATGCAGTTGGTATGTATCTAGATGTTAGATATTACAGTATGTGATGTTTAAAATAAAAACATTTATTTATTTCAGTGGGTCTGTGCCATTAGCTTGTTTAAATTCCAGTTTAGATACAAATTCAAGGGGAAATGAAAGTCTATTTTACAAAGTGTTTGGTAGATCTGATGTCTATGGTTTACGAGTAAGTCTTTTACATGTTTATATCCATTTTATTCATACTTAAACTTTGATTAGTAAAATTACAATACACAACACTTCTAATAAAATGTTTTGAGTTCCAGTTACATTTTGAAGTGCAGTCAATGATTTCATAAAATATCTCACATTTGAGGAGTTACAATGTATCTCAACTTACATGTATGTTTAAATATAATTTTGATCAAGAAAATGGGTAAATTTTGAAAAAGTTTGAAGAAATAATTGATATAGGACACTGAATGAAAATTATGAACTGATTTCTAGCAATATTTCAATAAATCAGAAAATTTTGGTCTCTGTAAAAGTTTGTGGTGAAACATGAATCAGCAATACAAAGTAAACATGGTAAACGCATAGAATTTGTACGCAACATGCTATTTTTCTATCCAGAGTGATTTACCAAATGGTTCTGAAATAGTTGAAGTAAAAGATGACGAAGAGGATATTCAAATTACAGACAGCACGTTTCCAGAACAGAAGAAAGAAAATTGTAAGTAAATTTAAAAATGTCAGCCTTCCATAAAGATACTGTACATCATAAACAATACAGATTTCAGACTTAGTCATCTCTAAAGTCAATATTTAGTTTATTGAAATAAAATCGTAAGTAAATTTAAAAATGTCAGCCTTCCATAAAGATACTTTACATCATAAACAATACAGATTTCAGACTTTGTGATCTCTAAAGTCAATATTTAGTGCTATTGAAATAAAAGTGTGGTCACTCCACGTGTATATGTATAGAACAGTAAATGAAATATGGTGATAAGTATTTATGGGTTTAATCAGTTGATCAGTTTTAAGTTAAGACCAGGACTTATTCCATTACAACAATTCCAAGTTCAGAAATTTTGAAATTAAGCACACAAGACGACATTTGTACAAATAAAATTCATGGTTTCAAAGCAGTTGGCGAGATAATTATATCTTTGAAACGTTTCAGTGAATACAAAAATAAAAGAACCTGATTCATTACATCAAATTCTGAATTTTTCTACATAAAAGAAATTGTCACTCACAAGGTCAATAAAATATTTTGAGTCGGACTGATTTTGGAGTGGTGGGCATGCTACAGCAAACAAACCTAATGTTATTTTAGGCCTTCTAATACATGTTAAATGGAGTATCTTCTATTGATAGTTGCATTTTTTTTATACAAATTAAACCAAATTTTGACCTGCTTAGAATATAAAAAAGATTAAGACAGAAGAAAGAAGATTGTGTTTAGACTACCGGTACTCAAAATCCAGGTTAAAAAAATATGCAAAAAACCTCAAAGAAATCACTACACTTGATATATGTATAACATTTGCTGTTACAGTGGTCTATGTGAAACTTCCAAGTAACATTACTACTATTCCTGCCAAAGATGAGGAAAATGAAGACGAAGATGATCTGGTCATTGACAACTCAACAGTTAATGGAGAGTCCAACAGAAATAATGGAGACATTACAAAAAATACTACAGAAAACACCAATCTACGACGTAGTATTAGGCAGTCATTACGACAGAGACAGATGAAGAAGAAGTTAGACTATCCTAGGATTATCATTAAACCTATACCCCCTCCACCAAAAGAAGGTACAATATATAGATCCTAAAGCCATTTTATGTCCTAATATTTCACCATTATTTTTTTCAATGTTTTTATTGGGAGTGATGTTTTAAATAAATTCTTAGTTTTAAGGTATCGGTACCATAAATGACAATATGATTACAGTCAAACCTGCCTTAACGGTCACCTTAATTAAGGAGCCACCTGACTTCAGCGTTCATTCTGGAGTCCGCCAAAAGAGTTTTACGTGTTAATTTAATTTGAATAAGTGGTCACCTGTCTTACGTGGCCAGCGGTCACAACAAATGGTATCCAAGGTTGACATTTACCTAAATTAAGCAGTCATTTATCTTTCTACACATGTTAAAATCATCGTTTCAAATCATCTTTAATTAATGGTAGAGCTTAATTATCATTCAAAGTATCAACCGGATTGTTCATTTACAGTCCATTGTGGAAAAAACATCGTTTCACCTCAGTCGAACCACCATGTTTTTTATGTTAGACAACGATAATATCTTGATAGTTCTGGACCAGAAAGCAAAATCCAAATTTGCCACTCATTGTAAAACTTGATTAATTGGTCAGCTCTCTTATGCGGCCACTTTACTTTTGTCCCAATTGTGGCCGGTAAAAGCAGGTTTGACTGTATTTAAAATGACCCGGATGATCCATGCAAAGTTAGTGCGGAAGACCTCTGTAATTCTATACAATCTTCAGAAACACTTCATACTTAACTTGTTTTTATAGATGCTGCATACACACTGTGAAGTACTTTTCACCAAACGTAAGAATTATGTATCCATCTAATTTCCATAAAACTCTATGTTTAATTTATTTTCCTTCAAAAAGAAATATAATTTATGGTCTTTGTTTATTATTGAAGTTCAGATTTTTAATAGTCAGTGACAGCCTACAATTAACCTCTATAGTATAAACAGTTAGCAGTGAATTTTGAGTGCAAAAGAATGGACAGATTAAAAGAACAAAATGGATAACGGGAAAGGTCAACATGAACAATGACATACCTATCGATCAATGCCACCCAAAAGACAGAACCCAAGAAATAAGGCAACAAGCAACATATACAAGAGCACAACCCCCCCCCCCCCCCTTGCCTATTCTGTAATGCATTATTTAAGAAATCTAGTTATATGTAACATTCTTTTTCATTGTATTAAGAAAAAGAAGAACCAGAAGAAATAATTTCAGTTGATTCACCATCAGTTACACAGAATGGGAACCAGACATCTGAGGATTCAGAAACAGATTCTTCACAATCACAGAAACCTCAAACAATGAGAGAAATACTTGCTGGTCTTCCTGGCTTCAGTATGAAGGTATAGAGAGATAGCTTGAATATATTACAGGCCAAGCGTTTTTATGCTTGGCAAAGTGATAACTTGTCGGTAGTACAGAAATCTCACAATGCTGAAATTTTGACCTGAATCTTATTTTTTCAGCAATTTTAATTTATAAAGTTTCCAGTTCACCTAAATGATCATGTGAGAAGAACGAAATGTAATAACCACATTTTTGTTGTCATTTTAGTAAACTTTAACCTTATTAAATGAAATTTTAGTGGAATTATCTTTCTTTTCTTTTTTTTTAAAAAGAAGGAAATTACTTTGCTTCTTTGAATTGGTAATATATTGGCTTGAGAAACTTCAAGCTGTATTTGTCTGGCCTTACAAGTTTTACTTTGTACAAAAGCAGAGTGAATTATTGAGGTTCTGAAAGAATAGAATTTCTTTTGAAAGCACACACATACTAGTTTGAGACATTTAGAATCCTCACACTGGCAAAAGTGCAACCCCAGGAAATCTGAGACTCCTGAGGGTAACACAAGTTTTGCTCCAGACAAAGGTGACAGAAATTTTTTTTAACCTGTTCCATGGTCAAATCAATTTAAAAAGTTCAAAAATCAAGGACAGAGGGATATGTAATCTGTCTGACCCAGGAATTTGGGTTAGACAGGAATATCTCATTAGATATCAATGCTGTCTGCTTACATTAACATGAATATGTAATAGTTGTTTTTGTTTTTATACGACCACAAGATTTCAGTTATTCTGTGTCAGACACCTATTATGTGTCAAATATTTCAAGAAATTTTCAATTGCATAGTATTGCGCAATAGCAAGAAATTTTCAATTGCACAGTATTGCACAATAGCAAGAAATTGATATGTGTGCCCTGTTACCAAAACTTTATTATTAACAAATTCCATTGGAAATTTGCCAATAACTTTAATGAACTTCATTGGAAATTTGCCAATAAAAAATGTGCTAATGAAGCTTTTTTGTTTATCTCATCTAAACGGCTTTTAAATTATGTATATTTAAAATTTGCCCTCCATGACTATGATGTCATTTTCTATTTTAATATGTTATGGTGTATTTAAATGGGCTGTTATGGTTGCAAAGTATAGTTAAATGGGGGGGGGGTTTGAAAACAAAATTTAGGGGGGGTAAATGAGAAGTTGGGGAGGGGGCAATTTTTTTCTCATTTCATATTTCATAAATTAAAAAGAAAATTTCAAATTTTTTTTAGCAATTTACAATAAATTTTATTGTTTTTTGTTTTGTTTTTTTTGGGAGGGGGGGTCAATGTGCAACTTTATAGTGTATTGCACAAAAGCTAAAAAAAGGGGTAAATTATTATTTTTTTTTGGGGGGGGGGGCAATTCTCCACAGCATATTGCAAAAAATTTAATATAAATTGAAATCATATGACCAATTCTAAGTTCTTTGATTTCAGTTATTCTGTGTCAGAAACCTATTATGTGTCAAATATTTCAAGAAATTTTCAATTGCACAGTATTGCGCAATAGCAAGAAATTGATATGTGTGCCCAATTTTAAATTTTAAATTGGTTATTTTTTATTTATATATAAAAACAAATAATACTGATATGGTTTGAATAGGTAAATTAAAAATTTTTAAGTTCTGTGTCAGAAACCTATGCTGTGTCAAATATTTATTCACAATCCAAATTCAGTATTGTATCAAGCTTGAATGTTGTGTTCATAATTGCCCCAACTATTCAGGGTTCGACATCTGCGGTCGTATCTAGCTGCGCCCAGCGGAGCATTTTATTCACTATGTTACAGCATTCTAATGTTGATGCATATGAGCTTTGCTTTTTGTAAAAGAACTGCAGCATGGTAATGTTAGAATTTTATGTTTTCTTTTTATTTATAGCCAAGGAAGAGAAACAAGAAGTTAAGTCATGCTGCTCAGATAGCACAGACAAAGGAAGGTTGTATAGATCTAGAAACTCCAGATTCTATTCTAGTTACTACAAATCTTAGGGTAAGATCTCAGCTTACTTATTTATTTGAATAAATGCACCATGTGTATTGATTAGGTTGAATTAAGTGTGATTTTCACTGCTTGAAATCATGTCAGAATGACATTCATTACCTCACAAAATTTTTGTTCAGAATCTGTATACATGTATGTACAGTATCTGTTTACAATTTTCCCATTCCCTTGTTAAGTATGTGAATATTTTTTCGTAGTCAATTTTTGGGGGGTTGATAGAATACCTAATTTTCATGATAAATTGCCTTTTGAAAAAAATATTGAATCACACCCTTTCCCCGTTAAACTGCAAACGTTGTGCTCTGTTCTATTTTATATGTAATCTAACTGGCAAACATTCATTTGCAACAAGATGCAAGACAATACAGTACTACAGTATATGTGTGCATTTTGTTTCTTATTTGAAGATTGTATACATGTATGATATTGTATACATATATGATATTGTATGTTATAGTAAGTTTTCAGTGTGTTCTCGGACATGTTGATAACTTTTCTGACTGTTATGTTTCTACTTTCAGACATTGATAGACAGACACACATTTGATTTATTACCTGCTAGCTATCAGTACAAATTATTACAATTACTGCCTGAATGTGATAGATGTATAGGTACAGATAATGGAATGAGGTATGTCTTTAAATTTCATATTATCTTGTACTTGAGTTGACTATTAAAATGTAAGGTCAAAATCATGATAGTAAAATTATTTTCTGTATTACCATTTCATTTTTATTTTTGTCTCTTTGCAAAAAAAATTCTTTTATAACAGTATCACCATGAAAGTCTTATCATGCAAGGTGAAGTGTTTCCATATGAATTAATGTATGAAATTTAGAAAAAAAATTATTGTGAAAAAATAAAAAAGTTTCCAAATCAAAACTTCTTAATTAGATAGCTATTATCAAAACATTTATTTTTAACTTGCTTTCTCCATGGAAAAATCTAGTTATTTGCTAAATCGTAAATGGTAGATGGTTTGGTTGATGGGTGGTCAGCTCCTAACAGTGATTAAGGAAAATCTGGTTTCCTGTCAGACAGCTTCTTGTTTAAATATAAATTATCTATAAGGACATTGTTGCAAACTTCATACTTCGCTGTTTTATTGTTCCCATGTATGAAACCATGATAAAAATTTGCAATTTTGGTAATACATTTACATGACTATATCTAAAGGATAGATATCTCACATGGTATTTATTTTACAGGTTGAGCTGCACAGCTTTCAACAATGAATTTTTTGCCAAAGCATGTCAAGAATGGACACAAAGACTAGCAGATGGTTTGTTTGTGATCATTTATAAAGGAAGACACTTCATTGTGTTAAATATATAATTTTTTTTATCTCAAAATGAAGTGTGAATAGTTTTTGTGATAATTGCATGGAACTTGTGTTCAAAGAACTGCAACCTGCATTCTTGCTTTATAATCGTTTCGACTGAGAAGACAATGGCATGTTTAGAGCTCAGCTCAATATAATGATCACGTTGAAATTATTTAAATTTTTTCAATTAGACTTTAGTATCGGGATACTTGCGATAGTGATAAAAATGAAACCAGTGTGGGGATTTTAAAGTTCAACTGGAAATGGCACATCAAATTATGCGTATTGCTAGAATGCACCGGCAATACTATCGATGCATCATTGAATCGTTACATCCCTAATTTCAATGTAATTCCTTGAAAAGTCATATGAAAGTTAGATCAAGTGAAGTGATATTTATTAATTGTATTTCAGTTACCTCAATATATTAATATAATTATTAACTTGTTATAGGAGAATTAACTCCAGAAAACCAAGCCAGACTAAAACTGGAGGAAGAAAAGGAACAGAGTAAGCTAGACCCATGGAAGGTAAAACATTGTTAATTCTTATGAAGAATCCATATGATGTAGATAGTTTCACCGATTAAAATTTTACTGTTTGTTATCATGTCACAGTTCATAATCAAGAACCTAAGTTCATTTCTTAATCTTTCTCTTTGTCATAGTCCTTGTGGTGATCTCTGCAATTTGTATTTTCTCTTATTCATAGAAATAAAAAGAATTGCAGGGTAAATGTTTATGAGATTACAACCCTTAAACAAATTGATTAATCAACTATAAACAGTTTCATTGTACATCTTTCAGCTCAGGGTATTATCAAGAAATTTAACCACAAAATTACTAAAATAAAACTCCGAGAGAAAACAAACAAAAATTCACAACCATTGATTTTGTGTTGCCTTCTCATTAAATCTTTCACATTTTAGGGCAACGTTTGTTGCCAATATCTTAGAAATTCAGAATGTTGTAAATACAAATGTATGTTGTAGTTGTGCAAGATGATATTGAATTCATTTATCATAACATTTTAAGATCTAGGTAATTAGAATTTCAAATATACAATCAAAAAAAATTTAAATGTGGAATGTGGATGGGGCATATAGAGTTACCCTTGTACGTCCGAACTATGTGGTTAAGTTTTGCATTTAGGTTCATTTCTTTGGAAATAATCATAGTGTATCAATGAAACTTCATAAGCAGATGTGCCTTGGGTATTACTGAGCAGTCATACAATAATTGGGTCATTATGAGTTAAATTTTATGCTTGAGTGACTCTGGTTAAGTTTTGCATTTAGGTTCATTTCTTTGGAACTAAGCATAGTGAATCAACAGAACTTCATTACTGGATGTGCCTTGGATAGTACTGAGCATTCATACATGATGACCTACATTTAAGATGGGGCATCCATGTCTTAAGACACAATTTCTAGTTTTAAAATAAATCTTGTGAAATGGATTTCTGTTATAGGTCTGAAACATTCTATTTAGACAATGTGACTAAACATAAAACTTTTTTGATAGCTTTCAAAATCCATGTTTCTTATTTTTTAGGTTAAACACTTTGAACCAGTTTGGGGTAAAAAGTAAGTAGTCAATTATAATATATACATACTCATTGTTTTCATGTAATAGTTTAATGACATGATTTTAATATCAAACAAAAAGTACTAAATTAGATGATCCAAATACATGTACCTCCTTAGGATCTCAATGGACTAAGCGTTAAAAAATATCATTTGTGAATAATTGAATTAGTATTCCATGTAATTTAAAATTATTGACAAGAAATATATGATTCACATTCACTTCTAATGAACCTGTCACCACCGAGGTTGTGAGTTTGAAAGCAGCATGTGATGAGGTGTGTTTGAAGGATTGCCAGTTTACCTGCAGAAGGTCAATGATTCTCCATGTACTCTGGCTTCCATCATCAATAACAAATGGCTGCCATGATATAGGCAATTGTGCAGAAATTGGCTTAAAACACCAATAAACCACACCAAATCAATTTTTATAATCACTTTAAATTTTGTAGGAGAATCAAACGTGAAGTTCCTAAAGCAGACATGCCTTCACCTACTTCAGAAGTCCATCCGGTAGTCAGTAGAAAGCCACAGATAAAGAAAGCTACGATAGTGGCTAACATGTTAAAACAGAGATCAATATTCCAGACTGTCAATAGATTTAAAGATAATCATGACTCTACGGGAGGACTTTTGTTAAAAGTTGTTCATAAAGACAGTACAAAGCATGAAACACAGGGTATAAAAAGATCAGTGCCACTGTCGTTAAAACAAGAGGAAGAAGCTGTGAGTCCTGTAAAAAAGCCAAAGAGTCCTTCTCCACCACCAACACAGTCTCAAAATGTTGGAACTTACAATCAGCCAATTGTGATATCAGAAGTTTCAGAGACTGTGACATCCAAATCTCAAGTTTCCCTTCTGACCTCTGCTCTGACGACACCTATGTCACAGCCTCCTGCTATTAAACATACCTCATTACAGGCTGCTTTAAGTCAGCCACCTAGGACAACCTCTTTGTTACACAATAGTATTCCAATCATACGTCCTCCTGTACAGACTCGAACACTAGCTCAAATCAAGGTTGCAAATGCCATAAGAACACAAGGAACAACGAGGACATTAGCTCAGATCAAAGCACAAACAAAAGCAAGAGTACCAGTTCGTAGTGTTCAGTTGAGCCCGCAGCGTGATATTAGCCCAGTTCAAAGCCCTCCAAACAGACATATCCCAAATATAGTGTTATCAAACTTAAATAAAAAACAATCCACGGTAAATAAAACTGCAACTAGTCCTGTAGTAAAGACGCCCGTCAAAGTTACAGAGCCTGAGAAGACAGAAGAATTAACAAAAGATGGCATTAATTTAAAGCGGTCGATGGAAATCTGTAATAAATCTAGTACATCTGGTATAAACATCAAAAGGTCCATGGAAATTTGTCATAGTGTCATACAAAAAACCATGGCTCAGTATAAGTGCGAGACGGGAAATAAAATTCCACAACAAAATGCTCCAGAAATGTGCAATACTTATGTGAAATCTCAGTCTCCAGTTAAACTAGTACCTATTGCTAATCATGCAAGTGCCTCTAAATTATTGTTGACATCAACTTCAAATGTGCAGACTTCTGCAAATGTTGTATATAGTAGTGCTCAGAGTTCACAAACATCAGCCATAGGTGCTAAAGATGGTGCATATGTGTTTTCAATGCCACAAGTGACAACACCATCTGCTACATCAGCAAGTGTTGTGACAGTCCCTGGAACAAATGCAAAGTTTTTGATACCTGCAGGACTGGGTTCTACAGCACTAACGACTCAAACGTTAATGCAGTTAATAAACTCTTCGCAGGGACTAAATACTGTTTCATCATCTCCTGCTAGAGCTTCAAGCGCACCGCCTGTAAATGACGTTAAAGTTCAGAATCTTGTTAGGTCTGCAAGTGTAGGTTTAAATGAATCACAAACTCGTCCTCATCAGACTAACTTAATGGACACTACAACTTTAAACTTATCACAGGAACAGTTGAATTTTTTATCCAAGAGTGGCACTCATACCATATCAGGACGTAAAACTCCTCAGATCGTAATTCAGCGACCTGCATCGGCTAATCAGGCGATCGTAGGAGATAAGCAAATAACAAAAATTGTGGTATGTAGTGCTGCTCAACTTGTGCAACAATTCAATGCAAAACATTCAAACCCAGTTAAAGTGCAAAATCAAGTCCAGTCCAATCAAATATCAAAGAGTATGCCAAACGTTGTTTCTAAAGAAGATTCTAATTGTGCCTGCAATCTTAAAGCTATGGTAGTTTGTAACAAATGTGGAGCTTTCTGTCACCATGACTGTGTTGGACCATCACGTCTCTGTGTAAATTGTTTAATTACAACGTAACAGAAAACTGCTTCACTTCATATCAATGTTACAAAAAAGTCAAATGCCTATTTATTGTTAGTTTTAATTCTGCATATCAACGTTTGGAAAGAGAATTCAGTTCATTGTGAAATTTTATTAAGAAGTTTTCCTATCTTTATTGTGATCAGTGAAAGCATTTTGTCATATTTTTAGATGAATAAGCATATATGCGAAGTTTAAGATTCTATGGAAATTTGTGCATGTGTAAAATGAAGTAATAATTTAAGGTTATAAAATTTGTTTGTTTAGGGTACATTATGAATTAAAATATTCATTGTTGGCATCAAAAATATCATGTACATTATACAGTTAAGATTAGCAAGAGCTTTTTAGTCAGATAGTATCCCAAACAATGAAACGTATTGATATTTTTCTTAACTACTTAGCCCAATTCTGATAGAACTCTAACCCTGAACAAACTTTTTTCTTTTCACTGGTACAAAAGCTTATGTTTTTAAGTTTGATATGTCAATTTTTTCATTAGTTTGAAATGGGATTCTATGTATACTGATTAAGGAGAAGTTTTTTTTTCATTTTCATTCTTTTAAATGAATTTTATCCCTGTTATTGACAATATTTCAAAGAAATCAAAGAAAATATTACCTCATAACTTCATGACTATGCATGACTGATGTTCAAGAAAGAAAATGCATTTATTCCTTTATATTACATGTATATTCATAAAATTTGGTATGTAAGTATCTGTCTAAGTCCATTTTTACATAAGATTTAATGTGATAATGGTGTACTTCATATATGTATGTGGAATAAATGAAGATTGAAAATAAACCTAAACTTATAGAATGTCCTTAACTTGTATGGATGGTATTCAAGGCTAAATTCCATCTGTACTTATCTTACAAGTAAATCTATATTATTCTCTTAGGAACATTTTATTTATATATTTATGCAGTGGAGTGGTCCGCCATTCATAAACTACTGATTGTAAACTTCATGTTCAAATATTCATTCACTATTTTTAATAATTATACCATAATACAAATATTTCAGTGGATCATTGTCCAGACTTTGGTGTCTGTATTTTGACTCAACCCTGTTCAATATAGTTACGCTTGGTATTTTCATTGATAAAATTCAAAATCAAAGAAAAATAAATATTGAATGAAATATAATCTTGGTTACAAATTTGTAATGTTAGTTCATTTATATGCATGTATCAGAATTATATGATAAAGTACAATAAAATATTGGAGAAAATGTTTTAGAGATTTTAAGCAGAAATAAAAATAAATATGGGAAGTATCTCTTTAAAGTGTAGTATTAAGTGTGATCAGTATGAAAATGTGATATTTTGTATGATATCCACTCATTTAAATTTAATAACTTTGATATGCAAATCAATAAAAAATCATGACTTCACAACTTCTTAATTTACCTCTTTTAATGCTGATGT
The DNA here is from genome assembly GCA_028015205.1 of Mytilisepta virgata. Classification (NCBI taxonomy): domain Eukaryota; kingdom Metazoa; phylum Mollusca; class Bivalvia; order Mytilida; family Mytilidae; genus Mytilisepta; species Mytilisepta virgata. The sequence continues at coordinate 38,398,270 of CM051519.1, forward strand.
ACAGTCTGTATAAATTGAAAATATGTGATTTTTAATGAGAAATTAATTTATGTAGATAAGTGTATATACGTGTGATGAATGATATTTATTTTTGGTTCTTTCAAACATTGCCATATGTGTTCTTAAAGAAGATAACCTGTTGTCTGTAATCTGGGTCAAATTTGTTATTTTCTAAATTAGTTATATTCTCTTCCATTATACATGTAAATTTTATCAGAATGGATGTGTTAGTTGTATTGACTTAGGTCTTTCCCTGGGCGGTGTTAAAAAAAAACCTTTTTCCCTTTAACCTGACCCTACAATGTATTTTTGCAAGTGTGACTCCAATTTTTTATTAGTCCTAGAAAATTCATTGAAAGCCTGGATCACTGTTCTATTTCCTTCTCCAAAAACATGCTTTAATTTAGAAACCAGCTGCTTTCCAGGGTAGAAGTATAATATGTACAAGGAAAAGTGGCATCATGGACATGCCAGTATCAACAAAAAATCTGCCAACCCTACTACTTTTCTTTTTTTTGCACCATTACCAGAAACACATATTTTAGGCCTATGGTAATCAATTATTAATTTCTACATTACCCTTGCATTGTTCAAGTTGAAAAATATACTTGAAAGCTTATTAAAAATATTTTATTAGACCTCAATTGATCTTCTGTGACGCCATTAATTACAGAAATCATTATAACAAGGGCTGTTACGAAAAGAATAGGCAGGTCAAAGTTCATAATCAATAGTTGTTATTTTAGCTGGCGAAATGTATCTGATATTAAAATTGTATTACATTAATATGAAATTATTAATATCTACTAGTAGGAAGGAAATTTATTTTACAGTTCTGTTGATCCCATCTATCATTAGCAATATACAATGTATTTGAATGTTCATTCCAGAAATACAAATTTGACCTAGAATAACATTTAAGTAAACTGTTATAAATACCCATTTTTTCTCTCTAGGTCATGAAAATTGACTTTATATTTGTTATCTTAACTGGATGCAGTTTCTCTTGTGCAAAGGCAATTATTTAATTAAAATTTTTAAATGCTGATTTGTGTTTCTATTTCTAGTAGACCTAATTTGTTCAGATATCAGTTTGTTTCCTTTGGAATGAGGCTATGTTGCATTACTAGTACCTTCAGTCCCCAGAAATGCATAGATAACATTAGCATTTTGTTGTTTACAGATGTGCATATTATTTTGGTGAAATGTGAGAAATGCCATTGTCTACAGTGATTGTTTGTTAGAATGTAAGTACACAAGTTGCTATGAACTTTTTTTTCAATTGAATGTGAAACAATATAATTATATAACTAACTTTGTCACTGTTAAACAAATTTTAGACATGGAGGCCTAAAATTGTCATCTTATGAAAATTACTATTTATTAGACATGGCTCAACTGCTGACACAAACAGTTCTCAACATGGGTAATTATGTATTAATACATAAAACACTTATCACTGTTTTTCATCTTGAAATTGTTATAAACATTATATGTACATATTATCAGGTTTTCTGCAAACGTATGTCGTAAAATATCAGCCGCGAGACACAATGTGAAGCTTTTTCGGCGAGTGAGCGTAGCGAATGAGCCAAAAAGCTTCATATTGTGTCGAGCGGCTTATATTTTACAATATTTGTTTGAAGAAAACTTGATAAATTTATCGTATTGTCAACTAGCAATCTTAATGGAATTTCTTACTTTTCAATGGCCATCCGCCTATAACCGGATGTTTTCCTGATATATTCGGGTCAACGTTGGGTCAAACATTATGACGTCGCTGATATATTGGGGTCAGCTCATATTAGGGTCGGGTCAACTCTTTATGACGTCACAGTGTCGAAATACGGGAAATTCTGAAGGCCTCAGCAGGTTGATATAGCCATAGGGAAATACGATAAAAGCCAGTACCTAACACCTGATAACAAATTCAAGAAGCTCAGAGTCTTGACAGTGTACTTGGTTTTTTTTCTGAAAACTGATATATATTTATAGCTAATAATTGAATGGCTAAAACTACATGTTGAGAGGCTGCATTTGTTAGCTGACTGGTATTTTCAGCTCATTGGAGGATATCTTTTCTGTTAGCAGTGTTAGGCTGATATTTCTGAATTACAAGGAAAACAGGTTTGTGTCACAGCAGTTAAAGAATATCAACTGAAATGGGAGACAACTAGATACAACAGATTGATTGATCAGTGTCTACATGCTATTTGGCATTATTTGAGCCTCGAGATTCAATAGCTTTATTGTAAAACACTCGGACACTATATAGAGTGTTACAAGAGGAAATTGGTACAAAATGAGTGAGAATAAATTATTCATGTCAGATGGAAATGGCGGTTAATGCGTACATTAAATAAAGTTTATATTATATATAAATCAACTGGCAAGATACGTCTACCATGTACTTTATAAAAAAGATTTTCTTTCTTAAAAATTGTGCTACTTTAGCCATTAAATGATCACCACAAAATTTTGGCTTGGATGGATAACGAGTCTAGTAATTTGGAATATATTTCTGAAACGTGGTGTCTATGTGAAAAAATAAGAATTTGAATCATTTATGAAATTTCAGCGGCAACTGTTCAAAATGAGTTTTTCAGAAATAACAAAAAATGAATGTTTTTGCAAGATCCAGGCGAAGTAATTTTTGTTAAAAGTTCTGTCGGTACAATATCGATTCTAGAAAATTAAAAAAAAAAAAAATATTATAATTTGTTGTGATTAGATATTATTATATTCATAATATTATGTTAATATTAATTAAGGGCGGTGAACAACTGAAAAATTATAATCGACTCCGTTTTGTCACAAAAGTACCGTAACGGGGGTCAATTTTTTATACTTTGTTTAATTTTTTTTATTATTATTTTCTTCGGATAATCGGTGCAATATTTTCAATACTATATTATTTTTCCGAGAATAATTTGATCATGGAATTCCAATTGCAACAATAATGAAAATGGATTTCAGGGTTGAACAACATGCCTGTAAATAATGCCGCCTTTCGTATATTTTTTGCCGTTAACTTGATGAATAAAAATAGTTTTAGAAACGGAAAGGTAAAGATGTATGGTCCGCATTTCCTCTTCTGACAAGCGTAGCACCCTAGTGTGTAGCAAAAGCGTAAGCGCGACTGGCAATGTGTTTCCGACGATGGGGCGGTAGAAACTTTTGAGGACTTTTTGTTCAGTTTGTATTTCTGAAACGGGATAGAAGAATTCTAATTAATGGATTCTATAATTTATTATCTGCTTATATGTTTAGTATACGATAATTGGGGATTAGTGGGGATTAGACTCTCTCCTACCAATCTATTTTCTCCATAATAGCACATTTCTAATATTGAATATTTTATTTTATGAAATTTGACTTTTTGATATTCCACATGTCTTACAGAATTTATCACAAGAAAATGAGTAGAGCTGTTAAAAAAGGACAGGGGTCAAAATATGCAATAAAAGACATCAAAGGAAAAAGAAACCTTTATAAATATGAAATGGGATTGAGAAGGGAACGACCATTAAAAATAAGTACAATGTACATGTAGAGCATTTTAATATCGTTATATTTACTGTTACCAGGCATGTGATCCTATAGTAATTATATAGGCATATAGAATGTTGTATATTTCCCTTAAAGGTTTTGGTATCATTTTATATCGTGAAAATTCTGTTTTGTCTAATTTCATAGCAATTTTTATCCGAAATTTGGTGCTAAGATATTTTTTTTTTTAGATTAAAGTAGAGATCATATAGGGTGTCACTGGCAATGTGACAGGTGCCGTTATCCGAGCAGTACATGTTTACCATTCCGGAGCACCTGGTTTCTTTTTTTTATATTTTTGTTTATTATTAAGCTGAATTTGTAATATTTTGATATTTGTTTGTTGTGTTGTATTCTCACGAGTTTTTTCATTCTTTCTTTTTTATCTTTTATCTCAGTTTTATGGACTTTTCCCAGTGTCTTATCGCTATCATATTCTGTACTAAATTTTCGCCTTGCGCCTGTCACAACAAGAATGAAAAATGATGCCATCAATAAACCTAAGTTTGCTCCTAAAGTTCTCAGTTTTGTTTAGAGTAGGCCAACAAAAAATCACTTCAATGTATCCATTGTCTACAAGTCTATAGGTTGAAGCAATTCGTTACCAATGTGTCCGGGGCTAGTAAATTTCCGAACATACAAGTTCTTACCTAGTAAATTTTCAATACTAAGAATCCCTGGTCGGTACAAGTATATAGTTAGTGGTTCCAGAAAATTTCAACCGTGGGTATTCTTTTGTCGATATTTACCCAATCAGAAAACCAAAATAATTGCTGACGTTGACATTGTTTCAAATGTTTCAGAAAAAGATATGCAATTTTATACAGACTTCACTATAGGATATCTCATATGAAGTGAAATTCCCTTTGCTATTAGTTTTTGAGAAGATGAATTTCTAAATTATGTTGTGTTAGTCTCCCAAAGGGAACCTATTGACTAAAATTTGTAACGTTTCAGTTCATTTCATCTACTGATGCATTCGTACAAGAGATTACTGAACATTACTGTTAAAGTTGAAAAAAAATATCTAAAAAAAAGAAAAAATTCGCGACAGTACCATCCACGAACTTTCATTGACTAGTTCTCAGCTTCGATTCTATATAAAGACTACTTGGACGTACTTTCATTATATATATGAAAATCCTTATTTCAGGTATCGCCTAATTTCATTTGAAAACATTTAAGATGTGTACTATAATCTAAAAGAAAGTAAGGCCACGCAAAATGAAATCTAACAAACTATGAACAGTTTTAATACTGCACATTTACAGTATTGGGTTGAGGTGAGCTGTATTGCGGATGCCCAATGCGAAGTCCTATGCGGACATAATAAAAACACACATTTCATGACATACCATTATTAACAAATTGGCATTTATACAAGGCCAATACAGAAATACAAGGATTGATATAGGGCCAATACCGAATTCATAAATAGAAAAATTAAAATAAATACTTTGTTGATGTTTTGCATTTAAGTTGTCAGATACTGTTGTAAAAATTTTGAAAATAAGGAATTGATAATCTTATCTACACAATGAATTAATTTAACCATCAGCTGAAATCCAGTATTAATCCTACTATTTCATTGTATTTTCTCTATTATCCCTATGTAAATGCCCTGTTTTCAGGTTGTATCAAATTGATTATTTTCATTGTATCTTAAGTCATTGGTTAACTTATAAACGGTGGCGAATCCAGAGGGCGTACGCCCCCTCCCCTTTTGATCGCTATTTTTTTTTATCGATATACATGATTTTTTTTGCATAAAACCGTAACAAAATTTGTTCGACTCCCTCCGCTCGTCGTTACATTTTTCAGTTTCTAAAATTTATGCCCCCTTTTAAAAAATCCCGGATCCGCCCCTGATAAAGTATAACACAGCAGTATATATTTGAGTCACTAGTACCTGTACCTTCATTGCTATATCAGTTAACTTCTATCCACCCATCTTTTCCCACTGTCCCATTAATAAATGATTAGATAAAATCCAAAAGGTGTTTTTTTTTTATTTTTTTAATTTATGAGCTTTGTAAACTATGTTACCATAAAAATATGGGTTCTGATATACCTTGTACAATCAAAGTTTTACAAGTGCAGTTGAATTTTCGTACCAAAGATTCATATCAATAGTAACATTTTGTGATTTTTTTAGAAGTTTATGATGTCGATATCCTTGATGTAACAGTTTCTATGTAAGAACTTAATTACGTTCATTTAAGTCCAAAACATGACTACATACCCGACCAAAGAGATATATAAACTCCATAAGAGGGTGCTAAAGGTACATCTCCGTCAGATGAAAAATTTACTATTGGAAAATTAAAATCATCCCTTTTTTCCGATTTCAAGAGTAATGTCGAGATCTAGAAAAGGTGTATTGTCATTCCTTTGATTGGACTTATTTAGAGTTAACTCAGCAGGATAAATTTTATTAATAATTTTTAAATTCTGGGTTATTATCGTAAGAATATCATCTAAATATCTAAAGGTGTTAGGGACGAGATCAAAAGTTCAATGTAGGATAAAAAACTTAATTCACATAGTTTTTTCACTGCCCTCTCCCCCCTCCCCTCTTAACTTGATTTGAAAAAAAATGATTGACCAATATGGGCATATGTTTGAGAGTATACTTTTTGTATCATGGGTCCTTTTTTTCCTCAACAAAGTATGTTTGTTCTGTATATTGGCTTGGACATCACTTGAATCCGTATTTTTCAATCCGAAAATCGATGTCGGATAACAAAACTTGCAGCGATTTTTACCCCCCACACCCCAAACTATTTGAATTAAGTTTTTTATCCTACATTGAACTTTTAATCTCGTCCCTTATTGAAGTCTTTAAATAGGCCGTGTTAATTGATGGGTCTTTATATAGCTTAGCCATAAATTGTGATTCATAACAATAGAGAAACAAGTCCACAATCAGAGGGGCACAATTTGTGCCCATGGGAATACTGATTATTTGTCTAAAGATGTTTCTTCCAAAAGGAATAAAACTAATGTCCAGTAAAAAATTAAAACATTAGTCATATATAGATAGGGCCAGTTAGTGTATTTGTCTTGTCTATCACATTTGCAAAAAACTTTCAAGTCATTGCAATACATATCACGTATATAGGTGTATGATAGTTCTAATTTATTTGGGTTTACCTATGTTTTTTCGTAAAGAAAAAGTCATATTATATAAGGCAAATATCTACAATATTCTCACTTAAACAATTATATGTAGAATTTTTAATGAAAAATGTAAGAAAAAAAAATTCTCATTGTCGTTTTCTTGGGAATTTTTTTTTTGCTTTGCTTGATGTGTGAAAAAAATAATTTCATTTTCACCAAACTTAAAAAAAACATATCATCAAGCAAAAAATCCAAGGCCCCACGGTAATAAAATGGTCGGTGCCTTATCCCATTTCCTAACAGTTTCAAAATTATTTTCAAAATAGTTGTCTGATGGGTTGGCAAAGTGGTCCGAGTTGTCCCTGGTCCGACTTGTCATGAATTCAAGATTACCAACCTAATTATAATTGGTTTCTCTTCCCTTGACTTCATTTCCCCGACCGGAGTTTGGTCCTTTGGACACCAAAACTACATTTTATAGTTCCTAGAATTTACAGCACCTATCGTTTGGAGCAAATCTTTTGTGCAGATCAAACCTCATTATGTTGGGAATTGGGACTTTATGGAATTTTTTAAAGCGTCATAAACGGAAATTTATCTTCGGTGGCATTTTTGTTGGAGGTATACAGTACATTTTTCAGGTTGAGAACAAATTCTCATATAATATCGTAATTGGGATGTAATGGTATAGTCCAATTGAGATATCAAAACGATAATATTACATTATTCCTAAATACTTTACACACGCACCACAGGGGCTCGTTACAATTGACACAGTATGTCATCTGTGACTGATCCGGCCCCGATCTATAATACCATAACAAAAGGGAGGAATCAATTCCGAGAGCGCCAAATTTCAATTTCAATTTAGAACTAACTTTTCTTATCGGAATACCTTTGGGGTCAAGTATGTGAGGATAGGAAAACTCTGGTAAGTTCCAAATTATCTGCGGAATGGATATGTCAAATTTGCGGAAATTATACAAATGTGGGTCACTTCCGGACAGTGAATGTCTGATTTCATCAGAAATGGGACTAAAATGAGCCAATACAACCGATTGGTGGAAATTAGAGCTAAAAGGTAGGCATTTTGTTAAAATATAATCATTTTACTGCAGAAATAAGCAAAAAAGCAGACTGGATGGAGAACAGAAAAAAAATTCTGACGATTTGAAATTTGGTGCTCTCGGAATTGATTCCTCCCTTTTGTTATGCTATTACAGATTAGGGCTGGATCAGTCACAGATGACATACTGTGTCAATTGTAACGAGCCCCTGTGCATGCACATAAATATTTGTTAAATATAAAAGAACATGCTGCATATTTATTAAAACGAGACCGCTTGCATTATAATAGATTATTAATAATAATAATTAGATAAAAAGTAAATCCACCCCGTGCAAAACCTGTACCATAAGTCAAGCTATAAATTGTAACGAATATTTACTACTTATAAAATAAGAAAAATCTGTAAAGAATTAAAAATAGGAGTCAATACAGTAACAGCCATTAAAAAATATGGAGTCCTGGATTGGAACAATAACATACTAGTACATACATAATGTGGTGGAGTTAAACTAGTTTATGAGATGTGTACACTCCAATAAATCTAAAGTAGTAGTTTAAACAACAGCAAAACCACTAAACGTTATTTAAGAAATTGTTCATGACATGCTTCGATCCATATACTGTTTTTGGAGTGACCATTTGGCCAGAAGTTCTATGAACTATTTCTTATATGGACAATAATTTGGTATTCGAATCGTTTCCTGTAACGATAAAAAAGTATCAAAATTGCATATTTCTTTGATATGTACTATGATTAAGTTGTAAAATAATTGGTTGTGTGTTCCTTTTATAGCTGCGATTAATATTTTCTAAATTTAAAAAAAAAAAAATTTTATTGTCCATATTTGTGTTTTTATCCTTGGGTTCTTACCATTACTTTTGGTTTCCTAAGTGCATAACGCCATGGTATTTCATCACATCTATTTCTTACAAAACTTTGAGGTCTCTTTTCAAGTTTTAAGAAACATTTATAATGTAGAATGGAAAAAAGAAAATGTTGGAAAATGTGTGTATTTCTTTCATAGATGCCCTAAAATACGTGTTACATTTGGTTTCCTATTTGTCATGGTATTTTAAAGTTTAAAAATTGTTGAAACAGTTTCCAAAACAGTAATTAGAATATAGAACTATTGCACAATGCTTTAAACAATGAGACAAAGATATTCATAGTTGAGCTATTTCAAGAAGTATATAAATATGAATAATAAAAAAATCCTACCACATGGAAGTCCCATCAACAGGTAAACAGTAAAATGGCACTTTGTGAATTCGAAGTTGCTTTGTAGGTAATAAGGTCATTTTTGTTCCCTAAACTAAGAAAAAATCATTTTCTTATGTTAAGAAACGAGATAGACTGTTTAAGCTTAAACAATTTAAGTGTCTGTATACTACAACATACAAGCGATCGAAATTCAAATTTTGGTCCCCTTACATTTTTTACAGCAGTTTCAAATGCTTTGTTTGTTATATTACACTTGTTTCCAAATAACGCTAACCAAATTTTTTTTTCTAAATATGGGAAAAATGCATTGCTAACAGGAGGCGCAAAATCACAATACAAGAACCCAAAATGGCCATCTGAATTTGGTGAAATATAATTAAATTTTGAAATTTGAGAAATAGAGTTTGAAAAAGCAACATTCATGGTTTCTTTTGTAACACCATCTTTTTGTCCCTTAATTTGCTATAAATTACAACAGTTCAAAGAAAACAAAGTTTTTTTTCTTGTTGCTCAATAGTTGAGAAAATGATCTATGGTCCAACAACTTGCAAGTAATCACACATTATAGGTATATTATAGATCATACTTGTTTAGTTTCTTTTGGTTTCCTGTCACAACTTTTTTTCAAGTATCGTTTATGTGATGAACCATATGTTAATCTTTGTTGTTTTAAATATGTGAGAGAGATATTACTCAAAGAGCCAAAAAAATGGACAAAAGGGCTTGTATATACCGATTTTTTTATATGTTTTTAATAAGGAAATGACAGACATTGTTTCTTCAGTTACGATGTCTTTTTAAATATCAATATTTGCAGTCCAGAAATTGAGCAGGGAAAAATCTAACTCTCCATATTAACTGCATCATGTAATTTGTAATTTATCTTGTATTTGCCATACATTCATGCCCTTTTTACAAAAAAATTTATTTAAAAGCTCTGTTTTTGTTTCCTGTCACCCTTATAAAAAAAAATAGAATGTTTTGCTTTATTGATCCTTCATTTGATAATTAAAAAAATATCTCATCAATAAGTACATTTTGACCATCTATTAGAGTATACAAAACATCATACTAAGAATGCAAATAATATTGGTTCTTATCTTGACATCTTTCATTGTGGTTTCTTTTACTTTCCTATCAAAAATTTAAAGTATGAATTCAGCATTTACAAATGCATCATGCATGCATAAAAACTTATGAAAAAGACAAAATGCGTCTTGGATAATGCCATTATAAACACAAAATTACACAATTTTATAATTTTCATTTCGGTATCTCATGGTATCTTGTCACGAAAAAGGTATTGAGCAAAGATGGTTTAAAGAAAATCTTTTGGTCCATCTGATTCTCTTATAAAATGTTGTTTTATACATATTCCAAAGATCAAACATTCAATTTCAAGTGAATAAAAATTTGGAAACCAAAGAAACCAAAGGTTCGAATACCAGATTGTGGTTCATATTATACTGATAAATCATATGTGGATTGCCATACTGCATTAGCCCACGAGGGGGTTAATCACCTGTATATAGGCTCATTATTTTTCCCCTATCCTTCCCCAAAAAAGTTTTTTTTTTTTCAAATACAACCTGAAATGTCAGTCTAAATAAGTTTTTTAAAGGCCTGGGAAAAATTCTAAACCCCCAAAATATCCTTCTAAGAACATTTTCATGCTCCTGCCAAAACATATCTCCAATTTGTGATGTTCATTGGAAAGATCTAGATGGTGGGTGTCATGCTTACAATCAGTAACACTTATGTACACAAAACGTACTTCAAAGTTTAGTTTACCCCTTTGAAAAGTAGCCAATTTGGAAAAGAATTACCCACATTAGAAATATTCACTTCAGTATCTGCATAAAATCACAAACCAATCGAAAAGAATGACATTCTGCTTACAAGAAAAAGAAATGGAAAACATTGTTTCTTCTTTTTAAATCACATTTACGGAATTAATTATTCTTTGTAATTGTTAGCGATTCAGTAAAAATCGCCTGTATTGGCTCAGAGCTCCAGTCCATATATGATTATATGGACTGGAGAAGTTTACTTAGATAAATAGAAGAAAAAAAAATCAATAAGTATGATATTATTGTATATTAATTTCAGTCTTTTGTTTGTGTATGATTACAGGGCAATTTGTAATTTTACGAATAAATAAAAATGTTATATGCATTTCAGGTGGAATGTACTTATATAGATATTTACAACAAAAAGTAAAAGAAATACAGGAGAAGGAAGCATCAGAATGTTTATCTCATGCAAGGTAGAAAATATTAATTCTTTAAATATTTGTCTTGTCTGTTACTACCAATCTTGCTGACAAATCGTCTTATTTAACTCGTAATAAACCAGTCTATTCATTGATCATAGGATGACAAAATGATTTATGTAATTAGGTTAGATTTGTTTCGTGCATCAGTACATGCTTATATTTCATATAATTTTTTTTTTATAGAAAACAGCACCACTTTGACAGTAATCAGAGAACTTGCAATATGACAGGTTTGTAGCTTTGGGGGATGCCTTGCAGACTGAAACAGTCAGGAAGATCAATATTTAATGTCTGTCAACACTTATGTGTGTTGAGCCTGAATTCTAATTGACTAGGATTACAATTTCTTCTAAAGGTCGATCTTTGTGTCCATGTTCTCAATGTCACACCCTGCATACAGTTCTTCAAACCACGGATAAATATAGATTCTCCTTCAGGTACGAGTGATTTATGGAATTTCTCCACCCGAGATAGTTAAATTTTTTATTTTCAACATGCGAGCATTTGCAATGGATATTTGTTACAGCAGAGCCAGATTTGTCCGCGGTTTGCAGAACTGTATGCAGGGTGTGAATTTTTCCCACCAATAAAAAGTGACTGCTATGTTATCGCCCATTGCTCTAAAGAGGTGTAAACCTCAACATACCAAACATTTTCCTTGGTTAGGGGTCATCCATAATTGTCAACATTTTTCACCAGTTTACAAAGAGCATACTTTTTTGAAACCCCCACCCCCTTCAAAAAGTGTGCATTAACATTATTGCTGTGAACAGGTAAATCCCTTGAAAATTCATGTACACAAAAATTTTCAATGTCCAGAGCATAAGCAAGTGATCGCTGGCTTTTTGTCGAGCCTGCGATTTTTGTCGCAGAAGCGTGACATAGCGATACTACTTACCGTCGTCGGCAGTAGCGTCAACATTTACATTCAACCTGTGATTAAAGTTTTTTAAACATTAATAGATTTCTTAAATCATCCTGGATTTTTACTAAACTTGGACAGAAGCTTGTTCATGATGAAAAGATAGAATCATTTTTTCCATTTTTCCATGTTTTACTTATAAATGGACTTAGTTTTTATACCCCCCGCAAACAAAGTTTGGGGGGGTATATAGGAATCACCTTGTCTGTCTGTCTGTCCGTCCGTCCGTCTGTCTGTCCATATATCTTGTAAGCGCAACTCCTCCTAGACCGCTCAATGGATTTCAACGAAACTTTACAGAAAGGAAGTACATCATCCAAAGATGTGCATGAAGAAAAATCTTTGCTTTCCGATATCACACAAGGGAGATAATTGGACTTCTATTTTTTTTGGCTTATTCATTATATATGAACCTTGTAAGCGCAACTCCTCCTAGACCGCTCAATGGATTTCAACGAAACTTTACAGAAAGGAAGTACATTATCCAAAGATGTGCATGAAGAAAAATCTTTGCTTTCCGATATCACACAAGGGAGATTATTGGACTTGTATTTTTTTTTGGCTTATACATTATGTGAACCTCGTAAGCGCAACTCCTCCTAGACCACTCAATGGATTTCAACGAAACTTTACACAAAGGAAGTACATCATCCAAAGATGTGCATGAAGGAAAATTTTTGCTTTCCGATATTACACAAGGGAGATAATTGGACTTCTATTTTATAACTAATACTCTTAATCCTAGATCTGTATTGTGTTTCAGGTTCAATTTGAAAAAAAAAAATTTTTTTTTGCTGTACCTATACTTCCCAAGTTACATCAGCCATTCGAAACATGAACAGATATATCACGTTTTGGAGTAGTAAAGGCAACCATGAGTATGCTTAAATTGATGCAAATATCTTATGAAACTTTACCCTGGGCAAGGCAAAGCGGGGGGTATCCTTTGTGAGCTTTGCTCACAGTACATCTAGTTTTTTCCCAGTTAACATTACATACACCAGTTAACATTACATACACAGTCTGTTTTTTATACATTAATATTACTTCCTTAAACCATCTTGGATTTTTACCAAACTTTGACCGAAGCTTCTTCGTGATCAATAAATAACATGCAAAGAAAAATTATGTACATTCAACAATTACACTGAAAACATAGACAACAGCGGCAACAGCAAGACACTGGGTTCTGTGGAGCCTGTATGAATTTTTGTCAAATTTATATACTGTTAAGAACTTTGTCAGCATCATGAATTCTATAATTATCACCAGCATGTATTCTCTGGAATATTGGTGGAAGTGATATTTACGAGTATACTGATTTTTGAAAGCATACTCTGAAAGTTTTGAATTTGAAACCCCCTCCCCCCTAGCGTGCGTTTTGTAAACTCATGAGAATTGTTGACAATTATAGATGACCCCTTAGTGGATTATTTATCTATAGCAACTCTTGCGTCATATATCAAAGGGAGAGTCCATCATTGACAAATGAAATTAATTCAGACTTTTTCATTAAGTCTAGAACAAATACTGGAATGATCCTTATAATAATAATAATAATAGTAATAATAATTTATTTTAGACATAAATAGTCCATAGTTATATACAAATACGTATGATGAAAGTTTTAAATATACATGTACAAGATGAAAAATGAAGAGTTATACTGTCCTATCACACTGATACTTATTTTCAACACAATTGATGTTTCCTAATTTCAAATTTTCCTTAATATTTAATATAGTTACAGTATATCATTCTTTTTTATTTCTTGATATTTACAAAGTAAATGTATCGAGGAATTTTGAATTTTAGGAAAGTTGAATGTATGGTTGTCATATATCAATGGAAATCAGATACATGTATAATACATGTAGAACTAAGAATGTTTTAAATTTTATCAAGAAAAATACCAGAAATGGATATAATAATTTATTTTTCGAAAAAATTGGATATTTGATAATCAGATGTAAATTGCACTGCACATTTTATTCAATGTTGCTTTTACTGGTTTTTGATGTCAACTAGTTGTTTAATTTAAATTTATCAATTCCTAAAAATACAAAATTTGCGATGAAACATGAAATTAATCAACAGCAAGAAAAGAAAACATTCAATAACCATGAAATCGCCATAAACTGATTTGTTTCAGTTTTGTCTATGTTGTCTACACTGAGAGAAGCTTTACAGAGAACATTTAACACAGAAGAGATAACAGAGGAATTGAAAAATAAGTAAGATACATTGTACTAGAGAAATTTGGTTGGTTGAACACTCATATGAGTAATAGATTAAATAATGAATATAAAAGATGGGACTTTGCGACATACATGTAGTTTAAGACACTTCATGGTGTTGAAGGGGTAAAGTTATAACTATCAAGGTTTATAGCCAAATCACTCTGATTCTGTTAAAAAGTCAGAATTAATTAATTTCTGAATGCAAAAAGGGGGCACACATTCAATCATTAAGAAATCAATGATAAGTTTTAATACATGCTAAAGTGTGACTTGTGTCAGATGACAGTATCTGAGAATTTCTATTCTGTGCTTACATTCTTTAAATACTAAAATTTTTAAGTGTTGCATTAATACCGGGTATACACGTATTTTGCTTTCTTAAGTATGGATGTTAAATGAGTGCAGGCATATAGTAACATGTTTGATAAACTTATTAAGGATGATCGCTGGTCTAATAGGAAATAAATAGGATTTGAAATAGGTGTTTTAGTTTGAGAGAACATATGAATAGTAAATAAATAAGCAAGAAAAAAATATAGGTTCATGTGCTCATTTTAGAGCTATAAGGCCTTGAAAATTTGCAGAAAATGGGTTTTTCTGGATTTTTCATTGTATTTGCATTGACGACTTCAGTATCTCAAAATGTATGGAAAAATAAGCAGGATTTCAAAAAATTTTGTCAAATACCATTTTAAGGTATATATGATTGAATTATAAAAGAAAAAGTGGGGGTTCATGGGCAAAATATTTCATGTTTAAGAAATGGATAAAACCCGAGAATTCCAAAAATCTGACAAAAAAGACCAAAACATGACCAGCGAGCATCCTTAAATATTTTAAAACATTTCAATTGATGATTTGTTCTTTTAGCCCTGAAAATAAAGTGAATTTATGGGAAGAGTTAAAAATCATGAGTAAGTATTAGAAATGCTTATGTTATTATATATTATTATTCAGACCAAGTCATCCACTGTAAATCAAGAATTGAAAAGCATTGAAATGTTTATTTATGTGCAGTCCAATAAACAAAGAATTTTATTTCTGTTTTATATGTCTGTCAGAAGATGGAACATATTGTGGTATGCTGTTAGTTTCTCTATCCATCCACAAATTGTATAATAAGTCAAATTTACCTTCATAAGCTTTTCAGAAATGTATACACAGCATTAGAATTGAACATAGAAATAAACAAAACAAAATGGATACCAATCAATTAACACTGTCAAATCCACAGAACTTTAGATACATTTCAATTTTGATGATTTTCAGATTTGTCATTCCAGAGTTATGGAACTTTAATATTAAAAAAATTAACAATTTAACATATGTCTCATGATAAACTGATAAATGCTTTCTGAATATTACATGGCATTTTATACTAATGTCATCCATATTAAAGAGATTCTCTGCTTTGATTTTCAGGATTGTAGTTGTGGAGTTAAAAGACTTTAAATCATTGAAAACACAGGTCCTATTTTTCATTTTAATCAGTTCATCAATAAAACCAATAAAGACACCCTAAAATATCATGTGATTTTGAGAAAACATTGATCAGTTTATCATAAGACATATGCAAAATTGTTAATGATTTCGGATTAAAGTCCCATAACTCTGGAATGACAACTTGTTTGTTGTATTATTTAGGTTTTGCCAGAACAGTCAGTATAATATACAGCTGTAGTATAATGGCCTTACTTTTACGTGTACAGCTAAATGTTATAGGAGGGTATATGTTTATTGACACTATGCAGCAACAGAATGGAAAGGCGAGTAGACTTCTTTTGTTTTGGATTTATCAAGAAGTAGTATGAGAAAAGGCTGAAGTGTGAATAGAATGAAGTAATAAATTCTGTTGATAAAATAATTCAGCTATATTTCGACAGAGTTATTTCCCATTTTACTTCTGTTATTGTGTACATGAATAGAGAATTGTTATATATGACCATCTTCTATTAAAATATTATTTTTGTACTGTCTTATGATATTTGTCTGTCAGAAAAAGTTTGAGGGAATCAAATATTTTTATTGTTTTGATATCCTTTTAAAAAAATTATTGGATTAAAGACAATAATACTTCTGCAAATATTGGTGAAAATGGACAGAAAAATAATTTGTGTCATGTTAACTTTTATTGTTTATTTATTTATTAACTTTCAGACAACGAGAATATTGATTTCAAAAGAGCTTCAGCAAAAGTATTTATCAGATATCCAGCAGTTCTTCAGTAAAGGTTGGTTATAAACGATCTTCCTGAATTTTTGTTATTCAATTATAAATATATATTTCATTATCAGATCATTAACTTTAAAAATATTTTGAAACTGATTTATCCCTCACAGTGGCTCTTTCCAAAAATGCAAACCGCCTTGGTGGTCTCATGGTAGCGTGCTTGCCCCGAGTGCGGAAGGTCGCGGGTTCGATCCCCGGCCGGGTCAAACCAAAGACATTAAAATTGGTATTTCCTGCTTCTCTGCCAAGCACACAGCATCTAGGAGTAAAGACTGGTCGGCTCAGAGTCAGTATAATGTGTCCGAGTGAGGTGGTATGTCTTCCTGCGGACAGTTACCTCGTGAGCTAGCACATTAAAAATCCGACTTAGCGTGTCGGTCTAGTACAAAGCAGGGATCATATTCATTATCATATCAACATGTTCTCGTCCTGATATGCACCTGGTTGCCACTGGACGTTAAAGAATAATTCATCCATCCATCCAAAAATGCATTAATATTAACAATATGATCTATGTTATAATTTAATGACCTATTTTAAACATTTTGAAAGTGGCTTTGTAAAATTCCTTAATTGACTGTTAACTTTTAAATATCCAATTTTTACAGGATTGTCAGAATTAACTGAAACAGTCAGACACGTAGTGAAGAAAGAAATATCAAGGTATTACATGAACTTTGTATCAATATTTTCTCATTTTCTGAAAATGTATCAGAAAAACATTAGCACATGTATATCTACATGTATATTAGATACTTTACATCTATTACAGTTCACCTAACCGCCTCTGTGGTCTCGTGCAGTGTTCTCCCCAGGCCCTTTTAGCATCTCGGCACCGAGATTCTATCAGAAATCGCCGAGATCCTATCCAAGTCGCCGAGATCCTATCTGACTCGGCCGAGATGCTATATTTTTGAACATGTTAAATTTCGCGGAACTCGTGAACGACCTAATTGCCGCTTATGGTCAAAAGAATACATCATTCCCTTGATTGATTACCCCTGTAATTAGTCCCCAGTGCCATTAAACAGTGATTTACAGGTGTTAATTGCCCTTAAGCTATATAACTGTTAAGATTTTAACGATCCCAAGCTGACACTAATTAGCTTATGTCATTGAAAACTTCAATGTCAAAGGTCAAAATTGCGACCGGGAAAATGCAAACATAAACAAGACATCTGAATCTAATACGAAACCAGGACTAGCCAATAATAAATGCAACTTTGAAAAATAAAATTGGTTATTCCAATGCAAACCAAAAGGCTGCCAAAATATACTTTTCCAACTAATACAGGAGCAATTATTGAATGAAGAGATCTCTTTGCGAACGAGTGACGATGTGCAGAAAAATAACGAATTTGGGACAATTGAATCTTTCCAAACAAGCTGCCAACACGTTTTATGCGGATTCACTCATGGTATACATGTATGATTTATTTGATTTACTCAAAGGCTTTTCACCTCCAATTACATGTACATGAAGATTACAAGCAGCCATACATGTATCTAAATATCAATATTATTCATACATTCTGAGTTTGTTTTTTTTTCTGTACACATTTTTTGTTAAGAACTATTTTTGATTATATTTTCAAATTGTAAATTTATTAATCTATGTCTGGCTCTTGTGAAATGCATGTAATCTTCAATAAGTTGAAGGTGGTTACTATTTGGTAGATGTAGATAATGGGCAGACATTATCACATTTGAAAAAATAATGAACTATAAATATTTATTTTTATTTGATAAAAACAAGAAAAGATAGAACAAATTATTCCATTTAATATATTATAATATAAATACACTACATCATTCACAAATTAACATGCAAGGCAGTTGTACGTGTACATTTTCGCGACGCGGTCCGAAGCGGTATCTACAAATAGGAAAGTACGTTAAATGTGATACTATCCAAAATTTCTGGGGAGAACACTGTCGTGGTAGTGGGTCGCGGGTTCGATCCCCGGCAGGGTCACACCAAAGACATTAAAATTGGTATTTACTGCTTCTCCGCCAAGCACACAGCATCTAGGAGTAATAGCAAAGGTCTGCTGGTTGGCTAGGAGTCAGTATAATGTGTCCTGGTGGGGTGATATGTCTTCCTGCTGACAGTTACTTCAAGAGATAGCACATTAAAAATCTAGAACAAAGCAGGGATCATATTTATTATCATATCAACATGTTCTGATATACACCTAGCTGCTATTGGACGTTAAACAACAATTCATCATCCATCACAATTCACCATACCTAAGATAGAAAGAAGGCCAGTGACAATGTTTCAAATCGTTTGGTGTTAAATGAACTGGTTATATTGAAATTCTAATGACCTGCTTCAAACGCTATGAGTCTACATCCGTGGTAAAATATGGATATTTTGATTCCAACGTCACAGACATCAGACGACTTGTTTGGCAACATCACAGTAAAGTTCCCCACAATATTTAACGACGTCATAGTATAACTTGCGTTGTGTAATGGTCTCTTCCTGTCTGAATACCTATATTACGGCAATTCAAAATGTGGTAGAAACTGTCCAATTAGAATAGAAAGAATTCACGGTGGCTTGGAAATAATCCTCATGGCAAAATATTTGGCATGAAGGGCCTACCCGCAGTAAAATCGGGATATTTTGAAGCCACCGTGAATTATTTCTCAATTAAACTTAAGAATCACTTTAATTTATTTCTACCAAATTGCCTTATACAGTATTTAGCTATACATGTAACGGTCAGCTCATTTTATTTCAGTATATCACTAAAGGAAAGATTAACAATAGATAATTTACAAGCTATAATTACACAGATAAGGGAGAGGATAGAAACAAGTCCAGATATTTCAGACCTTTCACCAACGTTTATATTGTGTAAATATATGTTACCATGTATGCAGACTTCACTGCCGGTAAATATACTTGTTGTTTTATACCATTAACTTCGTTATATGACTATAACTTAGGCCTCAACATATCCATTTTAGTGCTCAAGGTTTACTTTATAAATTTATGAAAAAATTTTGACATGTTGAAATTTGGACATGAGTGTTCTCTGGCTATATGGTACTTGTCATGTGGTGTGGTCTATTGCCAACCTTGAGGATTACATGTTTAATCTGTTTTGATGATGTTTCATTGATGTTTACATACATATATACTTTTTTTCACATCAGAATTTTTAAAACAAGAATCAAAATTTTTATAAACAGAATTCATAAAAGGCGATGACCTGAATAAGGCCTTTTATTTTTATTTAATTGGTTTACAGATTTTTTTTTTTTTAAATAGGGTCGGTCGGTCGGAGAAAATTAAGAAAAAAATAGGGCAAATCGTGTACTTTTAAACAAACTTGCTTGTATTGCCAAATATACAAAGGTTGCAAATGATTTAAACCCAAATATCAGAACACCTATCTTGAAAGGTGTTGTTCAGTAGACCATTCCCTTTTTAAGGGATCCGACTCGTCAACTACGACAAGATAAAATGAGTGGATTCAATATCTTACGGAATTAAGATATTCATACAAAACGAACTTAAAAGCCGCATGGATTGTAATAGGAAATTCGTTTCATAAAACTTGTTTCGGAAATTGGCATCAACTAACGGCTATAAATAGATTTTTTTTTTGGATCATGTTTGCAAGTATTTTATTAATGGATAATCTATTTTTAGACGAATTGGAACATCATCTTTTATGAAATTTTGATGCAAAAGGATTTTAATTTATTTTTATTTTTGGGATCGCTGATTTCAGAGGGTCGGCGGCAATAAAAAACCAAAATTTTCAATTTTATTTTTTTTCTTCAAATGGGCAAAATCAGGTCGGCGGATCCATAAACCAACTAAATAAAAATAAATGGCCTAAATCAGAAAGTATTTTAACCAAATCTTTCTAACGAGTGAATTTGGTAGAATTTCTTGATATTCAATGTACTATATATCATTTGAATAATTCTTAGGGTAAGTTATTTCTTGAGTTTACCTTTCAAATTTAAGGAAGATGATGTTATGTATACCAGACTACACACAGAAACCAAAGATATTGTTGAAAGGTTAGTTGCAATTAATGAAATTTAATTTTATTGTGCCAGTTGGTTAATATATAATTTGTTTACTATAAGACTTAGGAACACTTGAATTTTGACAATAGAACAACTTACTTTCCTAGTAATGATATTTTGGGTAATCCAGATTCTGCTGCATTTAGTGTATTGTTTGAGAACTTTTTGTTTTCTGTAAACATTCTGATACATATGAAAGTGAAAACAGAACAATTAGTGGCTAAGTGTTTGGATCCAAATGTAAAGTTTTTTGTTAATTACGTGTATTTATGTGGTATACTCCTACCTGTAAATAGAACCTTAGTGGAAAGAGGAGGGAGGGGGGGGGGGCTTGTTTGGCTATACTACATGTATGAATACATGACGTTGTCTCGGTGAGTTGGGTTACTTAAAATCTGTTGCCATTGAAAAGAATTTCATTAGAATTGATTTTTTTTAATTACAGTGCAGATTTCCACAGTGTTCTAAAGCTATGTTTAGACAGAGGCTTCGCTAAGTTATTGGATAGTTTAGCAGATAACTATAAACATATGCTTGAGGATCAGCACAGACAAAAGTGAGTAATTACCTGTCATATATACATGTGTATTTCCTGATTGTCCATGTTAGCATGTAGTTAACTGAGAAAGAAATGTTATCAGGATGTTATTAAATGTTCCATCTATAGGCATACATGTAAATACTCAAAATAAAAAGTATTAGATTATTGTAAATTAAAAAATTATTGCTTCTACAAATGTACATATTATTGTGAATCTGCATCAACAGACAATAATGTGAATATTAATTTATTAAATATAATTCCTCTACATTGATGACAATGTAAAATTACCAGAAAAAAATTTAAAATTTGAGGCTTCATTATTGCGACCTTTACTCTGTTGAATTGTTAGCATGAATAAAAACATCACATTAATTACAGAATTTAAAGTATTTGTTCATTGGTATTTTAGGCTTAAAAGTTTAAGTGTTTATTAGAATCAAGAATTTGCTTCAATACTTGTAACTGACAATCAATAAAATTTTCACTTCACACAGTATTCTTCGACATTAGATCGTTTCTTTTCTTATTGGATGGTCTTCATTGCAAGACAACATAACATTATACATTATAGTTAACATTGCATTTGTTTGTTACCAGTTGAAAATATTGTTGCTGATAAACAGAAATATTTTTTGGCAAATGAGTTCGAGACTTTTTCTTGTCGTTCATCTGTACACTTAAACATTTGTGCAGGAGAAATTAAGTATACATCCTATTGAATCTTAGTGATTTGAATTTTAGTGTGATTTTAAGATTCAGCTAAAAGAGGAGTGGACACTGGACAAAACATAAAGATGAATGTGTGTGGTCATACTATCCAGTTCTTTGGTTGAGTAATGTAAAAAGAAATAAATCTAATAATTTTTAATTTATAAATGGTGGTAATAACAAAATGGGTCAATGTAAATTGATACATACATTCAGTTATTATTCTATTTTTAGTTTCCACGAAGTAGCTGTACCAATGGCCAAGTTAATACCTATAGTCAGTGGATTGTTATATAAATTATGCAGTGATGCACCAAATCCATTAATACAGGTAATAATTTATAGATTTTTCATGAATTGTCACTTTTTCTGAATTTGCAACCAATTTTCAGGCAGTTTCGATATTCGCTTCCTTCGATTATCCCTTTGGTATTTCTTGACTTTACTTATAAACCACAAAGAGGTTTATCTTTAAGCATAAACTGACCAAAGTAGGTTATACAAGTAGTACATGTTCACAATTTATAACAATCCTTATAACTTAATTTTCAAAAAATTTCCGATTCAAAATTGCAGGTGGAATCATTTGAATAACTTATTTAACTCAGGAATATTTAAATCACGGACTGGTGATGTCACAGTACCCAAAGTAAATAATACAATATAATGTAACTTGCTCAACCACTAACAACCAATCAAATTGTCTGTTAAAATTCAAATTGAATTATTCATGGATCAATTTTATGTTTCAAGTAGTCTTAGAAGTTTTTCATCAATAATAAAAGTAAATTTGATTGGTTTTCCAATGGAAAAAAATCCAGCTAATAGTTTGGCGATATATTGTGGGTGGACCGACAGGCAGGCAGTTGTGTGACTCCAAACAGGGATGAAAGAAAATCTGCTTTGATGTTACTCAGGAATCCGCTTGTTTGCCTTTAATGTAATAATTGGTGAAAATTTTGCTGTTTTGCAAGTCTTTTTAAATGCTGTTCTTACTGCCTAATAATTTTTTAATCAATGAAATTTATGAACATTACCTTTTCTATAAACAATAGCAATGTTTGACATTTGTGAAAACAATGAGTTTTATGTAATTAATGTAATTTAATATGAGTTTTGTATATATTTACAGGAAATTTTATTGTTAGAGCCTACGAAGACATTTGCTGCCAATATTTATGAAGCTTTCAGTGATCAGCATGTGGACAAAGAACAATTAACTATTTAGCATCTGTGATAAAAATTAAATATTAAACTGTTCGTTCTAATGTATCAGTGATTTTCATTAGATGACATTGAAAATTTCATAGCATCAATTCTGTGATTGATGGCTTCTGAGTTTACGGCACATGCATGCAAAATGTTACTTCCTGATTTCAATCTTTTTCATTTAAAATTGTTACACTTCATTTAAAAAGAGACAACAGTATTGTATTTTTATATATTTGACAGCATAAATTTGTTATTTCATGTTTGCAAATAGCCTTTTACTGGCCCTACTAACACATGGGCAGTAATTTGCAATCATCAGATTCACAATTGATGTCTTTAAATGTTAAGATACAATTTGGTTATCTCCAAATTTTTAGTTGTGTCATTTCATTTTTCAAAACTTATCAAATAAGTTCTGATCATTGTATAAATCAGTTTTTGAATTTTAGTCAGGTGTCCTAATGCCATCATGCAGTGTAATTAGTACTATTAAGAATAATCATTTGGCCTAGATAAGACGTTGTTACCTTATGCTTTAACAATAAAAATTTGGAAAGTTTTTTATACAGGATAAAGTGGTTAGGCGAGCACATCAGCCTAGATGCACGATAAATGCTTGGACTGTGATGTACTTATTTCCACATGTAAAACTTTTTTCTTACCAAACAAGAAAACTGCTATAGTTTTAGCTCACCTGACCCAAAGGGTCAAGTGAGCTTTTCTCATCACTTGGCGTCCGTCGTCCGTCGTCGTCCGTCGTCATCCATTAACTTTTACAAAAATCTTCTCCTCTGAAACTACTGGGCCAAATTGAACCAAACTTGGCCACAAGCATCATTAGGGTATCTAGTTTAAAAAATATGTCCGATGACCCCGCCTGCCAACCAACATGGCCAAGGTGGCTAAAAATAGAACATAGGGGTAAACTGCAGTTTTTGTCTTATATCTCAAAAACTAAAGCAATTAGAGCAAAACTGACAGGGGTAAAAATGTTCATCAGGTCAATATCTACCTGTCATGAAATTTTCAGACAAATCGGTCAACCCTTTGTTGGGTTATTGCCCCTGAATTGTTAATTTTAAGGAAATTTTGCAGTTTTAGGTTATTATCTTGAATATTATTATAGATAAAGACAAATTGTTAACAGCAAAAATGTTCAACAAAGTAAGATCTACAAATAAGTCAACATGACCAAAATCATTGATTGACCCCTTATAGGAGTTTTTACCCTTTAAAGACGGCATCCAGCGTAAACTTTCCTTTAAAGATCTTTTCCTCTCAAACCACTGGGCCAATTGAGACCAAACTTTGGTGGAATGGTCCTTGGGTGGCCCCCTTCCAAAATTATGTCTGGCATCCCTGACTTCCAACCGAGATGGCTGCTGTTACTAAAAGTAGAAAAAAAAGGGGGGGGGGTGACTTTCAAAAATCTTCTTATATGAAACTACAAGTCCAGTTGGAACCAAAGTTGGCAGTAATAGTTCTTAGGAGGTTCTCTTTCAGAAATATGTCCAATGACCCGGAATGTTAACCAAGATGGCCGCCACAGCCGAACTTAGTTTAACATAGGGCCCTATAGGAAAATTCATTGAAAAATCTTCTTGTCTGAAACCACTTGACATATTGGAGCAGGACTTGGCGGCATTGGTCCTTAGGAGGTCCTTTTTCAGAAATATGTCTGATTTCATGGACTGTGAACCAAGATGGCCACCATAGCAGAACTTAGTTTAACATAGGACCCTATGGGAAATTCACTCAAAAATCTTCTCGTCTGAAACCACTAAGTCTATTAGAATTAGACTTGGAAGCAATGGTCCTTATATGGTCCTCTTTCAGAATTTTGTGCAATGACCCAGACTGTCAACCAAGATGGCCGCCACACCCGAACTTAGTTTAACATAGGGCCCTATGGAAAAATTCATTGAAAAATCATCTTGTCTGAAACCACTTGACATATTGGAGCCAGACTTGGCGGCATAGGTCCTTAGGAGGTCCTTTTTTAGAAATATGTCTGATTTCGTGGACTGTGAACCAAGATGGCTGCCACAGCTGAAGTTAGTTTAACATAGGACCCTATGGGAAAATCACTCAAAAATCTTGTCTGAAACCATTTGACCAATAGGAACCAGACTTGGCAGCAATGGTCCTTAGATGGTCCTCTTTCAGAATTTTATGCGATGACCCAGACTGTCAACCAAGATGGCCGCCACATCCGAACTTAGTTTAACATAGGGCCCTATGGAAAAATTTCATTGAAAAAATCTTCTTGTCTGAAACCACTTAACATATTGGAGCCAGACGTGGCAGCATTGGTCCTTAGGAGGTTCTCTTTCAGAAATGTGTCCGATCACCCGGATTGTCAACCAAGATGGCTGCCACACCGAAGTTTGTTAAATATTGGAACCTATAGGAAAATTCATTTAAAAATCTTCTTGTCTGAAACCGCTTAGCCAGTTGGAACAAGACTTAGCAGAAATGATCCTTAGATGGTTCTCTTTTAGAAATGTATCCATTGACCTGGACTAAACCAAGATGACTGCCACAGCTGAAATTAGTTTAACATAGAATCCTATAGAAAAAAACAGTCAAATTCACTGCAACACTTAAATTTTTAGGTCTGCTCAAGGTGAAAAGTTAAATCCAGGTGAGCAATACAGGCTCTTGAGAGCCTCTAGTTTTTTTATTGCAGCAATCAGATCATGTAAAAAGTATTTGACTTGTTTTTTTATTATGTAGGCTCATTAGTAGATTTTCCCTGTCCTCACCAAAATTACTGGTACCTATACCCCACCAAGATCTCACCAAATGATCAGATTCACATCAAAAAGAGTAAAAAAGTGTTTAAAATCTGATGTTGATGGATCTCCATAAAACATTTGATGAGAATGTAAAGATTCTTTCATTTATTATCGATAGTAAATATCTTCTTTATTTTACTCACAAGTATTTATGTTATTGATGAGTACATGTATATATACAGTTGTAAAATTATTATTCACGAACTAGGTCATCATTCTCATTTTCAAGAAATTTATCAATATGGTCCTGTTTCACAAATATTTACACAATTATGATCAGTTCTAAGTGTGATCTGACTTCTGGTCTGCAGTGTCCATATTCTATTGATATTCTGGAACCAGTCTAGATCATGGTCATATGAATGTTTGTGAAACTGGGACTAGTAACGAAAGCTCCATTCTTCGATGGTTGTTTCTTTTAGAAAAGGAGACTGGTTTCATTTAATTAATCACAGAAAAGACCTACACAATACATTTTGATGTTCATGATTAATTATTATCTTGTAATTATTAGTTTTAATTGTTATACATATACATGTTAATATGATTAATAAAATTTTTATTGAACATGAAAAATTTTCATTTAGTATGTCAAAATCATGTAAAATAAAGTATTAAAAAATAGCATTCATATTTTACTACAAGAGAGAGAATCATATAATCTTTTTGGCAGATGTATCAGAAGGAGACGAGCATTTAAGAATGAGGTCACTGTGACCTAGATTTCATGCTCCACTAACTGCAGTTAAAGTTTACATCCAAGCTCATATATCAGCTACATTAATAGAAAGGATCATGTAACCTTGCATTCAGATGTATCTGGGTAGGAGATAAGCATTCACTCTACATTAAATCACTCATTGTGACCAATGTGTATTCATGAATGTACACTGTCTGATGTTAAATCCGCTTGCTAATTTTGTCAATTTGACTGCACAGTATATTGTAATATTGTTTTGCCCCAGTGATTATTGAAGGATTACTGTACATTAGTCCTATATTAATCAAGTATCAGTTTAAATGAGAATATTGAAAAACTTGTGTTTCTGAAAGAAGCTTGGATTAAGTACTCCAAAAAATAGCTTACAACCTACATCTTCATAATAAAATAATAAGACTGCGATTTGAAATCTGTTTTATTAGAGTTTGTTCTTAACATACTTAACATATTTGATTTAATGTATCATTTCATTGTACAAGCAAAATACATGTATGTCAAATTAATATGAACACATTTTCAGGAATATTTAAATGATTATGGCCACTTTCCCTTTATTTCTTTTGCTCATAACTGTAAATTAAACAATTTTATATGCATTGTTTTTACCAACTTCAAAGATAAACAATGGTATACAATGACAGATATAATAACGTATATAACAAACAAATTCAATAATTAATTTTTGTTTCTGTCTGTCTTCTATGTTGAACATTGTCTTTAAGACCCTACATTTGCAAATTGGTGTTGAAACTTTCTACCAAAGTGATATTCAGACTTATTTTTTATTAACATATTTGGTAATTATTATGAGAACACATCCGAAGCTATGTCCTGACAATTTTTTAAGGCATCGGATGATTTTTGAAAATGGCCCGTGAAGTGAACAAATATCGGGGAAAATGGTCCTTACACCAGTTCCATATTATTACTGTCTCAAAAGTTCATATATTTCTCTACATATATGTATCTAAAACTCTGTAAACTTCCTCCTTTAATTAAGTTACCTTCTAGTTCTTAGAAATACATCTTATTCAATAATTTATAAAGTCTGTCAGAAAATTCTATGTACATATATTACACTTGATTTACAAATTTTATTCATTCAAAAACAAAGCAAAAATAAACATTGACAATTATAATGAATTTGCAGATGTTCATTAACAATAAATCTAGATTCTATATACAAACATATAAACTAAAGTTTTCACATGTCCATTTAAAATGTTCCATGTCATATGTATTTTACACGTATATGTATGCTATAATTTTTTTTATTCATAAAAAGCCATTGAAAAGTTGCAATCAAAAACCAAAATACATATATGAAGAAGTCAATTTTCAAAATTCTACTTGGCACATTCCATATTAATTTTATGATTTTTCAAATTTCAGATATGTCATTTGAATTTATGGAACACATCCACCTTAAAATTACTAAATAGGAGCATGGTACATTCATTCTGAAAATATACACATACTTTGAAAAAAGTTTAGAAATAGGATAAAATTTTATATGAACTGTAATATTGCATTTACATGTAATTAGAAATAACCAAGCATGTGAAAATGTAATTTAGAAACATTTGTCATACATGTATGTTTAGTTTGTTTAGTTTGGGTTTTACACCATTTTCAGCACATTTGGCTATTTCGGGGCGGCCAGTTTTTATTGGTGCAGGAAGCCGGAGTACCCGGAGAGAACCACCGACCTTCAGTAGTCATACATGTATATAGCTGCCATATCTACAAATCATTTAGGCCCAAAATGCTGGAAATAACTTCCTGCCTTATTGTTTATTAAGCTCATCATACCTTACATAAATTTAATAGATTGGATTGGACCTTACTGCACAATGTAACGTTATAACTGCAGTATTTTTTAGAAATCACAATTTTTCACTTTAAGAATAAAATGCGTTGGAAATGAAAATTTCTTATTCTGTCTGCCTTTGGGTTATAATACTTGATTAATCTCACAGGTTGAAATGAAAAATCTGCAGTGTAGAAATATCATTACCTACTCACAAAAGAAAGAGAATCCACATGCATATCTATTCATGATTAAGTACACGATACATCAAATAAACACGTAATCTATGAAATATAATGAAATGAAAAATGGATGTAAATTTCGATGATGTCACATATAATATACTTCAAAATGTTATTCTTGATATTTACATACATGTACATATATTTAACAGAATACTCAACATTTCAAAGTAATTTCATATATTTTAAGTAGGAAATTTTATTGACATAAGTTTTTAAATCATCTCTTCTAATCTGAATGAACATAAAATATCAGATCAAATGTCTAGACTTTTAGCACAAACGACACAAAGATATGTTGCAATTTCATCAGCATTCCATCTGATCCTGTATATATAACAATTATGAAAATGAACTTCACAACCAAGGATGCCACGCTGGGTCCATTCTACAGAGATTGTCATGACTGTTAGCTGCTGCAACCAAAGTGCTCACTCGACTTTCTGCTCCTTCAAATGTAGCTAAATCTACAAAAAAACACCAAATTTTCTAAAATCAATACTGACAATACTGCCTCAAGAAATTAAAAATTACTCCATCACTGAACAGAACAAATACCTAAAACTTTTATTATGTGTATATTGATTTGCTTCAATATTTTCTGAGTCCACCTTGAGAATTCTGAGTAACGGTGTGTTCCCTCGCAAAATAAACATATAATTAAGTAGAGGGGATTAAGGGGCCCTTTGAAGGGGTATGTTGTTCAATTTACCTGTAAAATTTTATTAATAAAATACAATATTACAGAACATTATTATTATTTTAATAAAAATACAATTTGTTTAAGATATATTTACATATTACTATTATTATAATAATAATTAAAGGAAAACATTCAAAACTTATTAATTTATTATAATTATTAAAAAAATATTCATACATACAACTTTTCTTCTCAAATTGTTACAATAATTTTATAGTGAAAATAACACAAAAAAATTATCTTATTCTTTCCCCATAATTATTTATAGTGATATATAATTACAGGTATTTACCCTCTTGATGGCCCTTTAATCCCCCTTTCTTAATTACATATTTATTTTAGAAGTGGACATTCGGGGAATAAACCCTAAGTAACATGTATGGAATTCCTACTAACCAATATCCATTGTACAAATCTAAAATTACAACAATGCCAACAGGTTATATATTCACATTGTCAAGTTTGCCTTACATGTGTGCAGTTTGGCTTTTCTAGTACTTTTGTTGTTAAAACCACAGTGGGACATACCCTTTCTTTTCCTTATTTAATAATCTCTGTCATACAGACTTATCATAATGAAATTCAGTAACAGTTCGAATGGTTCAATATCGTCAAAATATAATGTCATTTTGCATTGAGTACATTCCTTAGAACCATATTGCATGATTTGTGGTCTATACATTTATTTAGCCATGTCTTTCAGTTGCATCATATATTTGACTATAAATACATACTGTGTAGTCTTGTAGTAATGGCAGATACAGCTTTATTAACCATGGTTATCAATTGTTCTCCTTCCATGTCTGTTGGTTCAGTTCCTGGATGAAGTTCTTCTTGTTTCTGGGGAAAAAAATCAAAAATTTATCTTCATATTCATGTTTACTTATTGAAATCATAACATAAATGTAGTGTTGCATTGGCAAGTTGAATAACAATAATAGTGTTCAACTTAAAAAAACTCGAGGTAATTTTTATTGTCATCCTTGTACTACCTTACCCTAGGAAATCAGTTTTTGTTCAAGGTTTTTCAGCTTTCCTAATAGTCACATATCATTATACATTTTTTACATTTACTAGTAAAATTTATGTGGCATTACTAAAAAAATTTACTAAAATGCAGCTACAGAGGCCGCTCTCGCACCCACCAAGTGGAGAAGGATTAGTATAAGATTGCATAACTTGTTTCCCAATCCACTATAAATAAATAAGTTTAAACTAAAAAAATGTACAAATAATATTTTCCAGATAAAATAATCTTCGGTCTTAGGATTTACCTTTTTATGCCATGTGATATATTCATCTCTGAGAATAGCTTTCAAGAAACTTGGTAGTTTGTACTGTGGCTGAACAAGACATCTTGCTGCAGCCACCATCGATGCTGTAAGGGGCCCTATCACACCAATAGTTGTCAAAAATTCTGCAATATTTGGTGTCAGTCTGAATGGAACTGGCCTATTAGCATCAAGTTCTCCTGAAAACAAAATTATTTTAAACATTACAAGATATCTTCTAGATGTAAATGAACTTGTCACTATATTCTGAATACGAATTAATGTTTAAAATTTATAAGTTGATTGAGTCAATGTTTTCTAATTAAAGAAAAACACAATAAAATCCGCTCAAATGCAGAACGGACTACTTCAAACATGTGATTAATCCAAAACGGTTAAAGGTAAAATTTTCAGAATTTAAAAGATTTAGAAGAATTTTAAAGTTAATCTTTCAAGTTTTTTGGCAAAAATAGTGGAAGTCTCATCCCCTTGAAGTTTGAGTAGCACACCAAAAAATTTACAAATTAGTTGGACACTACAGAAAAAGACTTTTGTCATCCGTTTATAATTCAGTCATTAACAAAGGAACACAACAATTTAAAAGGTGATTGCTCTAGATAATAAAAAAAAAATTGCAGCAAGTGGCCCAATTACCAGGCAGTGAGTAACTGGTATCTAATTAATACTTTGTATATGCAAATATCAAATATGTGTGAGTCTTCCAAGGAAGACAATGTATCGTCTGCATACAGGAAAAGCTACAATTTAAACAATCACCATCAATCATTAAAAACAAATAAGAAAATATATATGCACACCTTTGCATTAAGGTTGGTTTACGAGGGTGTAGTTGAGGATAGAAGAAAAGTGTGACGATGCAAGACGACAGATAGTGATCCCTTCGTGTCGATCATGCGGAATGCAGGCGACACAAAAATATTTCTCACTAACCTGACTGATCATCAATATCAAATTTAAAGTAGGATATATTAAGATAACCACAATCTTGGTGTAGATACATCATATCTGGGTTCATTCTGGTCAAATGTAGGACAAACTCAGCAAAACCCATCAATGCTAGGTGAATAGTCAACTGAAAACAAAAGCATTCAAATTTAAAAAATA
This sequence comes from Mytilisepta virgata, assembly GCA_028015205.1. Taxonomy (NCBI): domain Eukaryota; kingdom Metazoa; phylum Mollusca; class Bivalvia; order Mytilida; family Mytilidae; genus Mytilisepta; species Mytilisepta virgata. The sequence goes on from CM051519.1 coordinate 38,430,086, forward strand.
AACAAAAATCTAAATTTTATCAATTTATTATCAGTGAAATGTTATACCAAATCTTTTTATCTCTCTAAATACATGTATTCAAAACTTTCACTTTATGTCTGCACTGATGGAGCTGATTGAAAATCCTCACAAAGTTCAATATACTGTATATTAACATTTTATTAATTATTATTCTTATTGCCATTAAAACATGTATTTTTCTTTAAAAGGAAACTAAATAATGCTAGTATCTGGCATCTATGTAATTTGCTTACAGTTTTTCTAAATGTCCAATAGTCTGTGGCTGTCAAAAATGTATGTACTGCCCATTCTTTCAGTAAACCTCTGGGAACCATATTATTCTGAACTTCTTTAAGTACATCTCTCAGGACCTGGTGACTAGCCTGTGAACCTCTTGCCTGAACTGTAGCCAGTCGTTCATAGTAACGAGCAATAGGAGAATCATGCTCAATACCCCTCTTTGCACACCTCTGAAATGAGAAAAAAAAATATCAATAAAAAAAAAAATAACAGCTCCAACATGGTTACTTGCGAAAACCATAATCATTTACATCCTTACAAAATTTGTATCCTCTCGATATTTTTGAAAGATATTTTTCTCATTTTTACCTGTTTGTATACATCCAATAAAGAAACAGATGCAGGATTATCTTCTACCAATCTCATCTGTGGTGATATAGCTACCACTCTTGGAACAGTAAAATATAACAGGCGTCTGGAAGTTTCCTGTAAATAAACGTAAAATGTGTATTAAATATTCTACTCATCTATTCAAATCTATTTATATACATGAGAAAAGATTACCTATATACAATTTAACTGAATGTCTTCCTTACATTTGTACATCTTTTTTTGTGTCATTTTGTTTATTGGCATTTTTCTGCCACTTTCAGAAACACTTCATCTATAATGGAGGGCAGTTTAAAAATCACAGAGGTCGCCAAAGAACCAAGAAAGAACCACCAACCTCTGAAGTTAAACTTACAATCCTTGTCTATAACTGCATTAAGGTCAACATCTAGCATGGTTAGAACTCAGACCCTCAGTGTTGACAGTAAAATGATTATTAGAAGTTAAGAGAAAATGTCATAAATATTTATATAGCTTTAGATCATTCTCTATGCTTCCAATGTATCAAGTTTCAAACTCTTTCAGTATATAAAATAAGTATCATTTTTAAATTTAAATTTTTTTTAAAGAAATTTTTTAAGGTTACTGTCAACTAAAGATATACAAGTAGTTACTTTTTTAATTAATACTTAAATCTTTTTCTCATTGATTGTAGCATGTTTATGCTTATTTCTATAACATATTTTAGGGCTACCTTTTGTTTAGTGAGGAAATGATTCAGCATTCTTAACAACTGTAAAACTCTTTCTTCCCGTCTGGATTCTGTCAGACATGCATCATTCACAACAAGGTATGGATAAATCTGAAATTAAAAGATTTCATTCACATTTTTACAAATTTTCAAAAATGCACTGAAATTCTTCTCCCTGTATATTTAAACATTTGGCATTGCTTTCCATTCCACCCTTGTCAGCCTATCAACTATACTACATCTCATGCATGGAGCTTGAAATTTATCATGTTTTATACACCAGAGTTTCAGGAGAGGTTTTGTTATTATTAGTCCATGGTTCTGTCTGTTGGCTGGTGTTGATTGATTACTGTCTGGACACCTCAGTCCGTGGAATAGATTTTCCAAAATTTGAATACCTTAATGTGAATTTTCTAGTCACCTGGGTGAAAGATGCAATGAGCTAAGTCTTAACTGAAACAAATTGAATTGAACTTACATGAGTTTGTTCAATCATGTCTTCCAGAGAAACAAAAAAATTCCGCCTATGGAATTTTCAATGTAAAAGGGAGTTAACTCTTAACATGAGATTTTTAAAAATTAAGTATTACAACCTGTGTTGCACAAAGTGCATTTAAAATATTTCAAATAACAGTTTTAATAATTTTAGGATAGGTCAGATTTTTAATTTTTTTCAAATAATTTTACTACTGTAAATAATTTGTGAGACATACAAATATAACCTTTATTAACAACTTTCCTATTTTTATGTTTTCTTGGACAACTAAATAAGGTCAATTAACCAAAAAAAGATTGTCTAATAATCCTAACATTTTTACTTTCAAAATGCAAAAAATCTATGCCACAAACTTGCATGTCCACACATTAGTAAGTCATTACCTTTCCATTATGTCCCCTAATATACAAACGTCTGGCTGCTGTGTTGTGTTTCTGTACGATCTCTACACGTGGCATAAATCTGGCTATCCTTACATAGTAATGGCTATGCTGTAAAAGTTAAATACAAATATTTAGTTATATTAAAATACATTGTGTAATAGTTCAACAAATAGAACAAGCTTTAAATTGAAATTAAAGTTGTATGAAATTTATTTGCTCTAGTATGAAATCAAGAAAAGTCTACTGAATTATGTTATAAAATATCTAAGACTGCTGCTCATCCACCAGGATCAAATTATTTTGTTCTGCAGTAAACTAATACCACTGAAATCAACAATACAAATGAGCTTTTCAATCGGTTGACCAATCACATGTCTTGGCTCTATACCACTAATCTCTAAAAATCTGATATTTCTGTCTTTGACTGCATGTACAAGTATGCAAAATATAATTTGTAAGGCAGCTCATACAATCAAGGGAATTTTATTAAAATCTATTTTAACTGACCTTTGGAAGAAGAAATTCCCCTGGTAACTCCACCTCTGCTGTATGTTGTGAGAAATTACTCAGAAATCTACATTTCTCTTCTATCAAGAAAGACCTATATTCAAATACGAATTTAAAAATAACAGTGGTCTGTAATATTGAGGAATGTTTTAAATTTATGCGCTTTTTTGCTTTTTCAAATTTTTTTGTAAAAAAACAGCTTTAACAAATGAACAGATAATACAATATTTTAAACGGATTTAACAAAAATAATAAAGTTAACATAACAGATACGTATTTTACAGAATTAAGTTTCACATACTTGGGTAAAAGCTTTGTCTTTGCTTCCAATATTTTAATCCACTTCTTCAGCTTGTTTATCAAATTGTGTAACTTTGTTGAACCAGGTACACTAAAATAAAGAAATGACACGTAAGTGACCTGTTGTATCAGGTAAAATAAACCCCATAAAAAAAAAGATTAAAAGTACCCAATAAAAGGCCTTTTCACATACCTAGCTTTAATCACAAGCACAAAAAAGAGATTTTAACAGTTCAATGCCTAAAACCATGAATGAACTTTAAATTTTTCTATATTATAAACCATAACTTTGAGTATTTTAAAACTATGGTAACAACTGTCAGAAGATTTGACCAAGGATATGGAAATAATAGCAATGGACTATCTTTCACTACTATGTCAAGGACAAAGAAGAACACTTTACCTAAAGTCAAAATCTGTAGTAAACTGACTTTTCATCTTCTGGAAGACAGGATCCTGTGCCGTAGCCTGGGCCCTCCTAGCTAGAGATTCTGAGGCAGCACTAGAGAATGTTGTAGTTACACTGGATACATTTTCTATCCCCACACCAAATGTACTCACTAATTTCTTTACAAAGTTCAGAGTGTGTGGTGTAATAGTAGCATCAGCAACTAAAATGAAATTTTAATGTATTTCATTTCAAAAAATTGTAGGATGAAAAGACTCAGAATAACTGTGAAAATGTTTAAACTGTCAACTCAATATTGAAATCTGGAGAAAAAACAATAGAAAAAGTCATCAACTCCTGAATTTGTATATAATAATAACAGAGCTTAGTTATAATTCAATCTGATGTTTATCAAAATTAATATCATATTTCTTCATTTCTATCTTCTGCAAATGGTCTCTTCTAAATGTTTAACTATACCTTTGAATTTTTTTTATTTATGAAAGTATGTATATAACAATAATCTACTCTTACTTATATATTTAACTAATCACCACTTTTGTTGTACTTTATGTACTGGCATCATAAAAGATGAAATCACTGCCCTCAAAAATTGACAGGCAGAAATAAACACTGAAATATTTATAACAGGTCAGATGTACTCTTCAAATGACCTTGTCAATTATGAAATTGAACTTATTACAGGTCGCATGTACTTAATGCATGACCTTGTCAATTTCAGCATGGAATCATACAGAACACCTGCAAATCATGCTGCAGTAAAGAAATATATGTGAAAGTTGATTGTACTTTAAGAAATGATTGGCAGGTGTCATAAACCAGTTCAAACTGGTGTTTACAGGTCTACTTGAAGCAGTAGGCTAATAAATTTAAGTTCTAAAAATCAAGACTGCCTATTATGTGTAAAATCATATTTCATAAAACCAAACAAATTCCTACCAAAATAAAATTTTGTTCAGAAGTTTTTTTTATTTTTATTAGAAAACCAAATTTGTTTCTCTGCATGTGATTCTAGCCATCATACCAATTTCATACTTTTTACAACAGAAATTCTTTAAAACTATTCACAATTCTTGAAAAGCAATAAAAAATAATTTATAATTTAACCTCAATCACCCAGATACTGAAAATAATTGGGGAGGGGGCTTTTTTTCTAAAATCAAAAATGTTGACTGAATCTATTGATGAATTGCTAAGGATTAAAAAGAAATTATTAAAGAAAATTCTCAACAAAGCTATTCCATGGTTAACTTGAACAAACTGATAATACCTGCACCTCTGTTCTCAAATGCCACAGCATAACATTTGGCCAGTCCTTGCTTTAACTGTCTTAATACTTCTTCATACCAATTTTCTCTGAACCATACCATCTGAAAAATGTAATATTTTTTTAGATTTTTTTTACAAAACAACTTCAAACAATGAAACAAAACAGCGGTATTATCCAATATAAAAACAAACATGAAAGAGCAAACACAAAAAAAATACCAGTTTACTATTTTGTCTTTGCAGGTTTATTTTTGTTTATTTATTTATAATAATGATGCAGTTTCTATTGCTAGAATATTTAATTTTAAATACCTGGTCAACTATTCCCTCTAAGGAATTCAGGATTGTTGGATGTAACTCGCGCTGCATGTGCATGATCTTACTACATCTCCACATTGGTGCCGGTGCTCTGATTGGACCAGCATCGCCTGATATAGATTGTCCAGGTTGCTTCCCTTGGGAACTCAGGGATGAGTCTGTAGTGTCAGCTACACAAATAATAATTAAAAACATTAGCCTTTAGTGGATTTATATATAAACAACAAAATGGATAACAGGAAAGGTCAACAATGACATACCAATCAATCAAAGATCAATTATCGGCTAAATTAGTTTTGAGTACAGATTCTTTATTTCATAAAGATATGTACAGAATGATGCTTTTAATGTTTTACACTTAAATTATTTCCCTCAATTATTCAACACTGTTGGTGAATTGTATTGAATTATTCTGAATAAAATATTGATATATGAGGAGCTTTGAAAAGACTTACTGAATTGCCAATATTGCTTTGATATTTTTCAACATTACTACATGTAGTTTAATAAATAAATAGTTCAATAATTTAAGTCAGAACCTGATGAGATTTTGTCTTATTTGTAATCCTTACTCAAAAATATTTGATTCTGCAAATTATTTGCTTTGTAATTTGGTTAACCAAATTGTTACCAAATAATTTCAGGCTGATAAAATAAATAAAGATTTTTTATTACCTGTTGAAACACTTGGTTCTGGAGTATTTGGTGTACTGAGAGATATGCTTGATTGGGTTGTCGTTGTTGTTGAGGAAGTAGATGAACTCTGACCTGTTGTGGTTGTAGCAGGACGACCTTGACCATTATCTGTAGTTTTATCTACAATAAGGCACAAGTTCAAATTAGTTAAACATAGCTAATAAAGGTAAGAAATATACCAAATACAATGTAGGAGAGAAAAATCTATACCTTGCTCTATAAATCACATTAAGTTTTATTTCATCCATTGATGTGTTACCATTATATTTTTGATCAAAATATTACAGTTACCACTGTGAAATTTTATACAATTACAGTCTACTCTCATCTCAAACTCGCTTGAGTCAAATTTTTTATGGTCCTAAATGTTTTACAGTGCAAATATATGTATTTTGACTCCTGTTTAATCGAATTTGCATGAGTCGAATTTTCTTCTATGTCAAACTAAATTTTGAGTCCTAAATTATAAAAACAACGAAAATTTTATTCGTTATGTTGAATATTTATCATTTGTCAAAACATTATCTTGCAGATTAAATGTCTTCACAGATAAGTTTTACTTCCGGTAATTTACAGTCGGCGTCTATTGATTTTTGTGCTATTGAGAATTAACAAAGGTTTGTACAAAAAATTCACTTTGAGTTGATTAATTTGTGTCAATTTATCTACAAAGATGTTAAATCAAAAAGTTAACCAATTTAATGATTTATTTGTCGTCTTGCTTTTGGTGCGTACACATTGCGGACTTTCAAATCTGTTTGTTCTATTTCTATCAATTTTTCTTCAACTATTTATTATTTTTATAAATATAAAATGTTACACATTAACTATATTAGTAGACTGTATCTGAACATTGATAAATAAATTGAGGTCTTGATATTACGTATAATCTATTGTTTCACTCTGGCACCTGCAGAGACTTGTTTTACCAGAATTAGTAGTTTACCTCCCTTTAAGTTGAATTTCGTCTATCTCGAATTTTTTTCGTGGTCCGACGGACTTCGAGATAATGGGAGTCGACTGTATTATTTAATTTGAATTTTAACAGAGAATTTGAATGGCTGTTAATGGTTGAGAAAGTTAGAATATATCAAATAATCTACTTTGGGTACTGTGACGTCACCAGCATATTACTCTGCAGTCTGTGATTCAAATATTCCTGAGCTAAATAAGTTTTTCAAATGATTCTACCTGCAATTTTGGATCAGAAGATTATTGAAAATTAAATCATAAGGATTGTTATAAATATATAGCAGGCTTTACTTTGGTCAGTTTTTGCTTAAACATATACTGCTTTGCGGTTTATGAAGCATAAACTGCCTCAAAGTAGGTTATACCCTATAACCTGTACCAAAATTGAAAATAGTCCTTAAGTAAATATAATCTACATGTAAATAAATCTCACTTACGTCTTTCCCTTTGTTCTATCTTCAGAGTTAAGTACAAGGTCCTGATTGGGAAATAAACAGCTTGTGGATACATACGTCCAACCTGACTTAACAGATTCATTATCAGACGGCCCTCACTTCGTACCAAACAAGTTAACAACTGGGGTATCCTGTGAAAAAATTTATGAATTAACCATAGCCATGATTAATCTGTTTATTACGTCCAACCTGACTTAACAGATTCATTATCAGATGGCCCTCACTTCATACCAAACAAGTTAACAAAGGGGTATCCTGTGAAAAAATTTATGAATTAACCATGCCGAATGATTAATCTGTTTATTAAAAGAAATTATGAGATGCTATTTTTTTAAACAAAACCTTTAAAAAAGTCATTTGCATTTAAGATAGTTAATTTTTTTTAAAGAATTACCTAACAAAACAACCCAATTCCTCTTTTACAGATATTATGTAATAAATACATACCAAGGAAGCCACTGTATTGGAGGAACTCCAACACAGTATTTATCTACAGCTTCAGCTAACGTAGATTTTTCATCATCATACGTCAATAACCATAGAACCTTGGCCAGATATTTCCTAGATTTGCCCTCATTCTGATGCCTACATGCATGTAGAAAGCAGGTTATGGCAGACACTCCAAGATTTAATTGTCTGCAAATGGGAAGATCAAAATAAATTAAAGAAAAATAAACTTTTCAAAATTCTATCATGATATCCTTGTAAAATGAAGTTTTCATTGTTAAGTTTTATTTTACTTTTTATTATATTATTATCACTTGATTCTATATATTTATTATATCCTAATTATATAGGTCAGATTTAATAAAACTTGATGTCAGAAACTAGAATGCTAAATTCCAATTTGTATTAATTTAAATTCAGTTTTTAAGAAATTTTTACCCCCTTATTTTGAATACGTTGCATAATAAGAGCTCTATTACAACATTACTAAAATGTAATTTTAAAATCCTTTGTACATGTATACACACTTACTTGCTGTCTCTAGTAAACAAAGTCTCCAAGTAATCTCCCCACAGAGCCCAGGCTTTCACCAAAGTATCGTGCATCTGTACCGCTGCAGAAAAGGCCTTGTTAGCATCATCTGATCTGCCTATCTGGGCCAAAAACATGCCCTTCAAGGCATAAAACTCTGCTGTAAACTCTTTGGTAAAATATTTTAAGTTGGTTGATTCAATCACCTCTAGTCCCTGAAATTAAATAGAGTAATTTTATGAAATCACATCATCGTTTTGGAAAGGTTTTTTAGAAAAAAAAAATAGAAACCAAATCTGCTAAACACACTCCTTTTGGACCCTGAGTTGCTGAAAAAAATGACTTGGTTGTTTACTGGTACTGTTTATAGATGACAAGCAAATCAAATCTTTCCTGAAATTTCTGTCATTATTTTAATATACATTGTAGTTTCTAGGAAAATATATCTTATTATTTGTTTGTTTGTTTAGTTGGGGTTTAACGCCGTTTTCAGCACATTTGGCGGCCAGTTTTTATTGGTGGAGGAAGCCGGAGTACCCATAGAGAACCACCGACTTTCGGTAGGAAAATTGGCAATCCTTGTCAATTAACGCGGGAGTCGAACACACCCTGCCACAGGTGAGATTCGAACTCACAACCGAAGTGTTGACAGGCTAGAGATCATTAGTAGTCATGACGAACTACCTGGACCACTCGGCCACCGAGGCCCCAGCATCTAATTATAATTACCTCTTATTTAATTATATTCCAAATAAATACATAACGACAAACCTCATTAAGTTCACTTTTTCCCATAGTACCAGACATCTGAAGATAACATTTGACCTGTTGTCTGATTTTCTGGAAACAATCAACTATTGGTACACTTGGTATGGTGTGAATTCTGAAATAAAATGTTCAACAAATACTCATATAAAATTATTTAATAATCCCAATTTTTTATTTTAGATTTCCAAAAAGCCTTAATATACACTTTTTGCAGATAACATGTTATTTCCTTAGCCTGGATGTGATTTTTACTTATCAAGACTATTCCTAAGATATTCTTTTCATCAGTTTAGCTGAGGACAAAGGCAACATTCAACTGTTATGAATCATCAAGATGTGACAGGGTGAAATTAACCCATTTAATGTATTTATATGTAAACACAAACAAACAAATTCTACCTGCTGAGAGAATCCAGACAGACTCCAGTAAGGTTATGCTTTCTGGCTATCTTCCCAAAGTGATTAATAGCTTGTGCTGAGGCATGTACACCTAACATGGAGTGGTTGGTGTTTTGCTGAAGGACAAGTTATAAGAAGATCAATAGTTTTTTTCATTAAGTCTGCACTGTTATTATCCAACAGCTCTTTATAAATAAAAACAGAAAATAAAAATTATAGAAGCGAGAAATAAGCATACAATTGTAGACAATAACAGAACAGTTATTAATTTACGATAAACAAAAGACTACAATCAGCCACTAAGTAATATCTTCAGGTCATCTTTGATGCTTGAAAAATTTGAAAAAAAGCTTAAAAGAAATAACTCGGACAATATCCTTGTGAGGTCTAACAGAACTTTAAAAGAGTTTCCTCAAGGTAAAAATACTGTGATATATATAAACCTTTTCATACATAATACACAGATAACTGTCCAATACTTGATAATGTACTTACAGGGTCTTGTTGGGCATGTGAATCATAGTGATTGACAATAAATTGGTAATGATGCTGTCGCCAGGCAAAGATATCGCCCCAGTGTGACAAGTCATCTGATATCATTGGTAAACGATTCCTGTAAAATTAAGGGTTACAACTACATATATACATGTATGATACATACTTTTTTTAAAACGAAATAATTTTGCTGACTACAAAATGTTAATTTGTAGATCAATGAATTTACAGTAATAAATCTAAAATTATAATTAACTGTTCTGAAATACTGATTCACATATCAAATGAACCAAATTCCCATTTTTTTACAACTTTTAACAAAAGTTTTACAACTTTTAACAAAAGTTATTAAAACATAGGGAGAAAATACCTCCAAGTTTTCACAATAGCTTTCATGTCATGTAAACTGGACCCTCTGTTGATATTAGCTGGCTGTAGACCTTGATTTATCTGGGCAGCCTCCTGTAGCTCCATTATCTGTTGAGCTGCCTGCAAGATAGTAATTTGCTTCATTGTATGATAATCTGTTATTTTATCAATGACAGGAACGTTTTTATAACATACCTGTATCAAAATTTGAGAAATTTTGCTTTAAGTCATGTCTTTAAAAGAAATAATAAGGAATGCTTTGCCAATAAATGCACTTGCTATACAATAGTGTGTTAGGGATAATATTAAGTAACAGTTCACTTCTCTTGTGAAGCATTAACAAGACTGACTACAATATATAAGAATTCCTAATATTTGGCACTTTCAGCAAGATACATGTAAATATTGTTTCATATGTCTCATAGACAGATTCTTAGCCTTTTAACCTTAATAATCTTTGATATTTTCAGAAAAGGGAGCATTTCTGACTTCTCTAATTCTTGAGCTGTTTTCAGGGAATCCGATCGTTTGGAGAAAAATTTAATTATCAAAATGTGATTTGTTGCTGATTGGTAAATGAAATTTCCCTTTGATTTTCTTGATGTTTTTCAAAGATTACATATATCACCTAAACAAACCTCCATTAACATCTGCCGTGTTCTGTGTAAAATGAACACAATAAATATGTCTCTTAACGAGAAATTATAACAGGGACAAAAGGTCAGGCTTTATGATGGATACATGGAAATAATGACAGTGTCCACCAACAATTTAGTTTCAAAATGTGACATATTGTTGCCTCATGTGAAAGAAGCGGGTCAACATGGTTACATGGAGAATTATACGTTATTACAGCTGATTTGAAACAGAATCTTACTTCATGAACAGTTTATTATCGTATTTCTACAGTCTCGATAGTTAAACCTTCATATTTCAAGCCATATGCCTTGGTGAGAAATTTGAAGGTTTAACTATCTCGACTTTACAGATACGATAATTAACTGTTCGTTAAGTAAGATCTTACATGTAAACAGTCATAAAAACAAGATATGTGACAAAGATTAAAGTGCTAACCTGAAGTAAAGGAACATGGATGTGTGATACAATATTGGGTAAACGTCTCCATTCCTTGATGGCCAGCTGACTGGATACTTCAACTAACCTCTCAATCTGAAAGATTAAGTGTTATGGTTTCATATTACTGAAATATAATACTTGATAGCAACCCAAGGGTTTATAAAAAAAAAATAAGGGTGACAGTATCAGTATCATTAACTTGTACTGATAATAAAATAATCCAGTCAGTATCATGGATGATGTAACGCTGCTATGCATCGACGTTGTTTTTCTGAGTCTATTGAAAGAATGAAATTTTGTTTCTGATATGGCTGATATCGGCTAGCTTCCATCTCAATTAGTCATTTTTCTACCAAAACATTCTTATAATATATGATAAACACTTCTTATCTACATGCTGTTACCATGGTTACCATGTTGAGATGATGTTCCTCTGGTTGACATATAGCAATATATCCTCTGAATAGATTCACTTTCCATGACAATTCTTTAGGACAGCTCAGTTCAACCTTGAAAATAAAACAGAATTTTGATTCATAACTTCCACTGAAGAACTAAACAAAACAAAAATCTATAAACAATTGGTTTTGTTCATAAAATCAGATGAACTAAAGGTTAAGAAATCAAAAATTAAAATGCACAATTAAAAATTAAATTATGTTCAAATCTAAAAAAATAACAATACCTGTGACAGGGCATCCTTCATCAATGCCCAGTTAGGTACCCTCCAGGCACTCTCTAATACTAAGTGAGGATTAGTATTTCCTTTTGAATTGGCATACTCCAACATCAAATCCCACTGGTTCAATTCTTTGGAACATCTAAATGGGATAAACAAATTCCATTAGCAAATTCTTTTGCCAAATAAATGAAACAAAAATAGATATCTCTTTAATTTCTTGAAAGCTTAAATTATTGAATTACTTTCATAACATGCATTTATTATTTGATTAGATGTCTCTTTAATGCATTCATCATATCCTTTTATTATTTGTTGGATGTGTGATGGACTTCCCTTAGTTAAAATTGAAGATATAGAACCGTATGAGGTTATAACCATCCTCCATTAGCTGTGCTAGTGGAGTATTCCTTTATCTCAGTTGGCAGAGCAGTGTACTACTGAACCAAAGGTTCAGGGTTCAATCCCCAGTTCGTGTGGAAGGTAATTTCGTGAGATAAATCATGCTCCAATGTTATACATGTTATTTTGAGGTTGTGTTGAGTTGTCAAAAGAAAACCAGAAATCTATGATAACAAAGTTTGCCTCGTTCCGCCACTAATTTTGGTGTGTGGCTGTGTAGCTCCCGAGATGCACCCTGACACCAAGTAATATGATTGTAGATCGCTTGGTATCAGAGAACAAAACTCGGACTTAAAACTTAAGTCAATGAAGTGCAATAAGTAGGTCAAAGTGACCTAATTTTGGTGGGAGGCTGTTTTACTCCCCAAGATGCATCCTCATGCCAAGTAATATGATTGTAGATTCCTTGGTATCAGAGAACTGAACTCGGATGTAAAACATAACCTTAGTCAATGAAGCACGATAAGTAGGTCAAAGTGATCTAACTTTGGTGTGAGCCTGTTACTCCCCAAGATACATCCTCACACCAAATACTATGACTGTAGGTCCCTTCGTATGGGAGAACTGAACTCGGACGTAAAACTTAACCTAAGTCAACGAAGCATGATAAGTAGGTCAGATTGACCTAATTTTGATGGGAGGCTGTGTTATTCCCCGAGATGCACCCTCACACCAAGAATGTATGTTAAAACTTATTTTTGACATAAAACTTATAAGCCAGTCAACCATGTAATATGGGTCATGTGACCTTCATCTAATGTCACATGGTCAGTCTCTTCAATGTGCACCTGTACACAAAAATTTATGACTCTATGTCAACTAGTAACTGAGAAGGGCGGTGGATGCGCATACGGACTTCATTGAGGCGAACTAATGACCTACCTTATCCAGTGTTCCTCCCAAAGTCTATATTCTTGTAGCACTGATGGTGATGCTGGTCCAGAATTGTGGTCTAGTCGTGCTTTAGTCATGGCCTAAAAAAGTCAATATTTTGAATTAGTTACAACTTCAAAAAGATTTGGAAAACTACAAAACGGTCTTTAAATTTTTTGGTGTTATGAGCATATTAGATATGAGGACCTTTTTTGGTCTTGATAAAAGCTGTAGCTGAATTACAGAGCAAACTTTCTCACTTTAATAATACTTTGACAATAAAGATTCTCATGATGAATTACTTTTTCATAATAATCCTGTGCCTGTTCAAAGAATCCATGTTGTTCATAAGCCAATGCAGTGTTGGTCTCATTAAACTTTGATCTTTTCTGCCAGATGCCTACTAGCATATCTTCTTCCTTGAGTAAAGCATACAGCTCACACAGTGCATCTAAGGATTCCTGAAAAAAAATTAATATAAATTTCAATACTTTGTGAATACAAATGCATAAACATCTTATCAAAGATTGCAATTTATTCAAAATGACTTTTGTAATTTCTGATGTTTAATTAATGAACTGTAATAGACTATCAACTTAGATGCACAAACCTGTTGTGGTGATGTGACAGGTTCAAACTCATATTCACTGATAGGTCTAACTTTAAAGAGTAGACAAGAACTATTGTCAAATGCCATCAGTTCCAGTTGTAAACAAGCTCTATGCCACATGTTGTGTGTTCTGCCAAGGTACTATAAGAAAAGAAAATATTTAACATAATAATATATCAAACACTAAGAATTCTGAAAAAGATCCAATTCAAAAAATAAAACATTTGATCAAAATTTAAATCAACCCTTCTCCTCTCCTCCAGAAAAAAAAAAGCATGACATAAAACATTTGCCAATTCCAATCACCCTTATCTGTAAATGATGATGTTCTTCATAAAGTTATATTGCTCACCTTCATAACACAAGCTCGTATAGGCACAGGTGGTACACAATGAGACAGTCCTTCTAAGAATGTGTGTATAGAACTAGGATGACAATCTTTCTGGATCACATGACTGCCACTACACATAAATGGTATCAATTCTTCACCTAATGTCTGAAAACGACAAGTTGTATGTAATTAGCAATATCCCCGAGAATATTGTACGAATAAAATATTACTGTTCAAAATCTAATGTACATACATGTAGTTCAAAATCAACTAAAATTTCTCATTCAAGAGCCTCCCCCCCCCCCCTCCCCACAATAAACATCCAGAGATACAAGACTACCAGTCATTCAACTCGTGAACATAGAATACTATGTACTCATATGCCAGTAATATCTCTATACACATTTACCTGTTGTTGTTTCTCTGATAATATTTTCCATATTCTTGGGAAAAGATCAATCCATACAGCATGGGTAAGGTCTGTGTTACTGTGGTTCAACTGAGATAAGGCATTCAAATAAGATAAAGTCTAGAAATAAACAAAATATCATAAATAATGATAATTAAAATTAAGTGACTTTTTCTCAAATAATGTATATTTAGCTTACTTGCAACAAAAACCTCAACTAGTGATAAATGTTACTAAATTTCCGACTGTAAAAATATTACATATTTTATACAGCTGATTTTTGAAAATGATGTTTAAGAAACCATCAAGAATGTCTTGGTAAAAATATGCTATGTTTCTTCTGTAATTTTGTCTTTTTGGACAGTAACATAATATTACCTTAACTTTCTTTCAACACTCAACAAGTTTTGCCCATTTTTTTAGTTAACTTTACCTTTATATTAACACCCCCCACCCCCTCTCACAACTCTCCTGACAATTTGAAAAATTGCCATTGTAAAATTAAGTTAACTTTTCTACAACTCCGACCTATCTCCATAAAAATATTATCTTAACTTCAGAAGTAATCTGGAAACTGTGCCCTGCAAATCTTAACTTGTCTAGAATATTTTCCTCATTTTGCCTATCTCAACAGTAAAATTACCTAAATTTCCCTACAAATCACAAAGACCTTTGCCTTTCTGATAATAAAAATTACCTTTACTTCTCTACAACTCTCTAAAAACTTTGCCTGTCTCTGTAGTAAAGTAGTTATAGTCTGTTTCTGATCCTGACTTTCTTTCTTTGGAGGTTCTTTACTACAATTATCATCTGATGTCACTCCACTCAATTCCATATCTATTTCTTCCTACATCACAAAGATAAAACAATTTACTAACAAATTTATTTTTGTTCATGATTTTCCTTTCATTTTGTACTTTTGTTACTTTATTTAGTTTATAATATATATATATGTATTTGATAAAAAGTAGATTGATATACAATATATACAACATGAAATAAACAAACAAATCTTAAAAAACATACTAAACTGTAAATCATTCCGAGAATACATAATCTATTCTGATAAATTATGGTTTCTTTGTTTACTTGAGTTTTACACCACTTCCACTTTTAGTTACATTGCGGTGGCATTTTTATAGGTGTACCCAGAGATAACTACTGGTCGGACAATTAGAAATAATTGTCAAGAACAAGATTGCTTCAGAGTAGCCAAGTGTCTCCCATCCTATTGGCAATACGAAAAGCATTATAGGAATGCTATATATATTGTAAATTAACTGAGTGCCCTCATTTTCAAAGTTGATCAAGGTATCATCCATATACATCTTCCATATCAATTGGTTAAAATCCATCAAGAAATGTAGAATTGAGAGCACCAACAAAATCAATGTGACGAACGGATGAACAAATGGACACTGACATTTCTATGTCCCTGCAAATTCGTGCCGTGAAGGACAAAATTCAGAATTCAACAAGTCACTTGAGTGTGACTAACAATCACAGTCTCAAGCAAGTGAACATAAGTAGTTAGTGATTTAGGACTATTATGCAGTATTCTCCACATAAGCATATGTTATTTCTTCAAAAAAGAACATATAACTTAAATTTTCAACATGGACAAATTGTAAATGCATTACATGAATTTCTCACCTCCTCTTTGTTAGAGTCGATAGATTCCACGTCCATTGGTTCTTCTTTGATTTTCATCATGGTGGCAAAAGCTGCTCTGTCCTGACTATCTGCCAGGTTCACAACACTACTGGCTGAAGGTAGCAGGTTCATAGATGATGAACTTTGTATTGCATGACCTGATACTGCTACAGATAGTAAAAGCTGAAAAATCAAAATGGATTACATTTTCTGATCTGCTTATTATATATGATATTCATATATCAAATCTGAGTTTATATACAGTTATTCTGCATTCAAAATTTCTTGCCTTATTGTCAGGTAATAAGTCAACAAAAGAAGGCATTCACAATCATGTTTTTCATTTTCATTTGAATATAAAAAATCTATAGGTTTTTTTTGGTTCAATTGCAAGTTTTCAAAGATAAAACATGAATACGAGAGGATCATTGTGAATGGCCAGATGTTCATTAAATATAAATTGATTTCTTAAATCACGAGAAAACTTTTTCTAAATTTAAAAAGAAATTTTTAAAAAAAACATCAATTGTAAATTATCAAACAAAATGTGACACAAAATGAAAAAAAAATAAATAAAAAAATGTCAATTTACCAATACAAGTACTAAGATCACAACAAGAGATGATTTTTACTAAGGAGCACATAAACTTACTTCTGCACACTGTTTAATCCAGAAATGACTACCCATTGCCTCCCAGTTCTGTGAACATGTGATATATAGAAGTCTATCAAATATCTTCTTTGGAATACTACTGTCAAATACCTGAAAAATACACACATTGTACAATCTCTTCTAATATACTTACATGTATACAGTAATGAAATTATAGTGTAGTATTTCATCCAAATTCTGAATTTCTTACTCATCATGCACACTGTGATGTCAACATATCTATTTGAAGTCATACAATTTTTTTATATACCGAACTAATTTAAAATTCAAGTAATTGATAATTTTTTATATCAATTTGCAAGATACTTACTAATTTTATCATGAAGACAAAGAAATTCTCAAATTAGAATTTGTCTTCTAATTTAAGGTAAAATGATACCAATTTCATGTTCTGAATACCGAATTAAAATCGTTACCTATGATTAAGTCAACCTACCTCAACAAATTTCTGCCTGATATGATGTTGATTACACCTCAGTCCTGCGAGGAAAGCTGGTTCTAGTTTAGATGTCAATTCTGTACCTATCAGACTCTGGTCTCTATAATTAAGTTAGCAGATTAACATCAAATTTGAATAAATTATATCAGAGGTTATATTTGGAATCTTCCTTTTATTGAAATAAGAAAATGTTTAAGATAGTGGAACTTTGATTGTACTACATTTTTACAGGAAAACAAAATCATTTCAGCTATAGAATTATTTCATGAAAAACATTTTGTGTTTAGAATTATCAACCATACAGGCATGCACAGTGTGGAATAAATAGTTTTAAGTGAGTAAAATTTCGCTGCATTTCTACATTAAACTTGAATTCAATAGCACATTTATACAGAACAAACTTAAATCAGCAAACTATGTAGCTTTTCAAAGTTAATGCCACCAATCATATACTTTTCATAAACAAAGATGAGTTTTGTATTCCATATAAATCACTGGAAATTATCATCAAAATATTTACGTTTAACAGAAATATACCTGTATATATAATTAACAAGCTCTAAGAACTGTGCATTGAGTTCCTGTTCATCGGGAAATCTTTTCTCGACATTCTGCATCAGCTTAACCAATAGAATGGCTTTCTCTCTGATCACAGGAGACTGATTGATGGCAATGGCTGTCTATAACCAAACAATCACTAATCAATTGATTTAAAAATTCTGAGTGATCTTTTTTTTGTACATGTAGATGCAATTAAATGACACATTTTTATTAACTAATGTGCACTTATAATACACGTACATATGTATGGTATTTCAAAAACTTTTTTCATAAGCAACCCATCTTCAATTGTAACAAATTCAATTTCTGTTCATACCAAGAAAACAGGTATTAGTTAATAAACAAAGATATAAATATATTTCAAATAAATGTTCTCAGTTTTATGATTGAACCTTTATCCTTCTGCCACCAAGTAATACTTGTATATTTTCTCGTACAAGAAACAGAATGTTTATTTTCGAATGTCATTGACAAACCTTAGTTTTAACCCAATCTTCTACCATCTTGGTAATGGCCTTCATAACTTTACTGTCTGTTGTTTTTTCGATCAGACCAACCAATATCTGACCGATAAAAGATTTCCTCATCTCCAAACTCATCACTCCAACTCGATTCTTGACTAGATCCAAGCTTAGAATCAACAACTCACTGGCCACTGAAAAAGAAAGTATTAAATCATTTTCAGGTTGATGTGATGTCACCAAAGGCTGATTTATTTTCATGTAAAATTAACTTTTTATTGTCAAGGTACTGTTCTCTATGTGAACTGAAAATCTTTGCCCTATGATTTTCGAAACAAGACCCAGTTCAATATGGGCATGAAAATAATTCCTGCAAAATGTCACCTGATTGACGTAATAAATATGGCATGAAATTGAGATTCCCATAAAAGGCTTTTATGGAAAATAGTAAACGGCACATGCTAATACAAACTTTCTATGGTAAATGTCGATCTCAACCAATAAGATTTAACTTCGGCACACAGTTTGACATTTTGCAGTATATATTTCGGGATAATTTTTATACATTCAAGGATAAATCCGTTTCAAAAGCATTTAAAATGATTACTAGAACTACAGTTGACTCTCGTTATCTCAAACTCTTTTATCTCAAAACTCCTGATATTTCAAAGTAATGTTTTGGTCCACAGAATTAACTTTGCACTATATTTTCTCCTGATATCTCAAACTCCTGTTATCTCAAACTATTTTTGCTGGTCCCTTCCACTTTGAGATAACAACAGTCATCTGTATCTAAATTACTTAGCTATGAAGACCACAACTTCAAAATTGTTATGCCCAAATGAGAATTGGTGAATAAACATACCTGGACTAGTTTCTGGTGCAGTTGGTGTCAGATGTTCCCTGGCCATTTTATGAAGAACTTTCATGAATGTTGTGATCAGTCTATCAATGTAACACTGATTGTGCATACAGGCTGCTTTCAGTATCATTAAAGTACTAAATAACTGGGAAGGGGAACCTGCTGTTGTAGCTCTGAAATTATCAAATATGGTACTTTTGTAGACCACAATAAAAATAGTAACATGTATTTTTGACAAAACCCTGATCTTTATTTGTAATAGCTTAGGGATGACTAAACTTTTCAATGATATTTTAAGGTCTTATGATAACTTTAATATATAAAACATATACATATAAAGAAAAATTATAAAGGATGGTAAAACAAGATGATAAATCAATTATTATATATTTGTAATCAATATTTAAAATATTGAGCTGTCAACAAATACCCAAGAATTCTAATTTGTTTCATTTGGTTAAATTTACTAACTTTTTCAAACGATAACATTTCAAAATGGTCTTACTTTTCATAATTGGTCAGTCCTTCATAAACAACTTTACTGACACAAGCATACAAACATTCTAATTCTTCATATTTAGATGCTACATTAGACGTGGCAGGTTCTGTTGGGAAGAAACTCATCAATCGTGACAACAGTGTATGTACTCCTCTGATGACCTTTGTATTCGGGCATGTCATACATGCTGCTATTCCTCTCTGTAATGGCTTAAAACTGGATAATATTGTTTCCTTTTTCTGAAAAAAAATTAAAAACAAAATAAAATAAATGCACGTAAAAGTGCAGTTCACCTATCTTGAAAATATTCTCAATACTGTAACATTACAAGGAGGCTAAAAAATCACTATTAAAGCTTCAAGTAATTTGGTACCTGTTTAAATACATATATAACATATGTTATCAAATTTTAATACATGTATAATGTCTAATAGGAAATAAATGGAATCAGTGATTTAAAATCTTTTCAAATCTATTGCCACAAATTATGAGGACGTGAGACTTTTAACAAATCATTTAACTTACCAGGATTTGTAAAAGGAAGCTTAAAAGTTCCAGTGCTGTACAGATGTTATTGAAATTTGGCTGATGATTTTCTACTGATGTAAGCAGTTTGTCAAACCAGGCTAGTTTTAACTCAGCATTTGGCCAGAAATCTGGACGTAGAGCTGGTTTCAGAAGACTAACACATCTCCTTGATAACAGCTCACCTGGAGAACCAGGTGTTTCATTTACCTAAAAAAATAACAATAATTTTTTTTTCAAATAGCTGTTTATAAAAAGATCATGAACAACTTGTGATTTGAGATACCATTTTACCATAATTTTTTACCTGATTCCTTACCAGACATTTTTACCTGACTCATCTTTTTTTAATTCATACTTAAAAGTATCCAATTTCTCTGTTTTCCATGTTAACTTAGTTTTTTTCATCTTCATTTGAATTTTGTAAGTTTAAGGTCATTTAAACTAAACATTATACAGAGTTTCAACCATGAAACTGTATAAAATTTTATTGCAATGGTAAAAAGCACCTGGCTACTCAAATCTGTTTAAAGAGGAGAAAGTGAAGAACCATATTTACCTGGCAGGCAATTCTCAACAGGAAATTGACAACAGCATCACAAGAATGTTTGTCAATTGGTCTGTTTACATCTGTTAAACTTCTGTTACTCTGTAAAATAGAAATTATTGCTTATTATTGTTGAATCATACAAGGGAAGCCTTTCTTCAATTTTTTTTAAGAATGAATCAAATGAGCTTTATAATGTGCACAGACACAAAACACAGTTTACTTTACTAGTGCAAACCAAAAAATAACAAAAAATAAGTAATTTAGTCACATTTAAGTATACTATATTTTTATTATGGAAAAGTGTTATTGATAATAACTGACTTACTGCTCCAGATGAATGTCTAGACCTTTTAGCTTCCTGTGGAGAGTCTACAGACGTAGAACCTCGTTTGGTTGGAACATTCTGATTCATTGCTTGTGTTACATCCGGAGAGGTCTGAAATATCAGTGATAATAAATAAGTGCACAGTGAGTGGGGGAATATTTGTATAACCTCCTCCTTTTTTCAGGCATACTGCATGGCAAAACACATTAGAAATTAGCTTAATTATAATAGCACATAATAACATTAAAAAAAATGAAAACAAAAAAGTACACAAACAACTAAAGCCAATCTCACAAAATAATGCTGACATTTTATATCTAGATCGCAAGCCTATGTATGAAGTTTTTCAAATTACAGAAAATATGACCAATTTCAATTCTGCTTCAATTGCTAAAATCTATCAAAAAGACTTGATAAATGGTATGTGATATTATTTAACAACCTCATTCCCTGTGGCTTCATTATCATCTTTAATTCTCTGCATTTCCCATTTAATGATGACCTCTGCCAAATCCACAGCAAGTTTACGATGTTCTAATGAAGCCTGTAATAAAAAAAAACATTTTTCAAGATGACAACTGCAGTCCAACGTGAAAATTCCTATAAAAAAACTGTGTACAATTAAAAAAGGAATTCATGAAATTTTGGTGATCTTCCACTTACTGCTATTTTTGCTAAGTACAGTCAAACCAGTTTTTAACAGTCATTGTTGAGTCAAAGTGGCCACATATGACAGGTGACCATTTAATCAAGATTCAGCTTGAGCAGCAAATCCAGATTTTCGTTTTCAGTTCAGATTCATCATGATATTATCATCACCAAAGAACATGGAGGTTTGTTTGTAGTGACACAATATTATTTTAAAATCAATCTTTTATTAATGAAATGATTGATAATTTGTGAGCTATTTAAGCACTATCACTAACTCAAGATTACCATAAAGTCAATTAACAATGTTCTTAATAAGTCTGGGGAAAAAAAGCCTGCTTAATTCAGGGCAAATGTTCAAAATTGGAAAACATTTATGTGGCCATAAAAGAGAGGTGACAGCTTATTTCAGTTGAATTAACACGTGAAACACTAAGGCAGTTGGCCGCTTAACTAAAGTGACCTTTAGGGCAGGTTTGACAGTATCAAATTATACGTGTATGTAGTTAATAGGCTTGTCTGAATCACTGTCATCATAAAAAATATCACAGCATTAACTTTCCTCACAAATATAATATTCAAAGTAGCTAAAGAGCTTACAATACTGTAAATTATAGATTAGTACATGTAGTTAATAATTTTCTTATACAAACTTACACTGGATGTAAATCCTAGCCTCTGAAGAGAGTTAACCATATGTGGTATCAAATGGTGTCTCACCGGGTAATAAACTTTATAATGGCGTACTACCAATTGTCTGAAAAAGATATCCGTGATAAAAATGTTATTACAAACACAATATAAGGAAAAATAAGAAATGAGCAGTCAAATTGACATGATTTTCAATCATTAGCCTGCCATACATTGCAAAATTTTCCACGTAAAATCCAGTTCAAAATATTTGGATTTCAATGACACAATACTAATGGTCCAAATTCAAATTTAACAGAATACTCTATATTCTGTCAAAGCAGAAATTTTCATTCTGGACATTTCATTTATTACTATGGTAACAATAATCAACTAAAATTAATCCCCAACGAGATTTTTTCTCCAAATTTCCTACTGAAATGAGATGGTATAAAGAGAATGTTGTTTCACATACCTTTTTTAACAAATTTATGACTCGTATACATTTCAGTCAGTTATTTTTCAATAAAATCAATTCATGAATAGTGTTGTTTTTATTTGTTAAAATAACAATTATAGAAACTACATGTTAACAAACATCATTTCATTTAAATTCATTGTAAGCATTTGATAATTAAGTTAAGGACTTTTGACACAATAAAAGGCGCGAAATATTCACTTCTATCAATTAAAAGTATGTTTTAAATGCTCAAATACGACCCCTTAGTTAATAAATATTTGTTAAATTTGTTTCAGAAGAAAATCCACAAAATTTAAACCCAAGAAAATTAATGATTTTATAGTATTATTAAAATATATTTCATGAAAACGTATTAATTTTTTACTTCACTAAATCAATATTTATTTAAATTCAATCTTCCATACTAAACTAAATATTAGAATAAATCATTTGCTTCTCTGTGTCCCACATACTTCGGCAACTGATTTCTTGATGAAAAACTCGTTGACTTTACCACAGTTCTGTACATTTCAAATAACAATTGGGTATGTCCTAAAAGTCAGCATGGTTCACATTTTTAGAAACAAAACTCGCACATATTCAGCAACATTACATTTGCTTGCGGAGATGTAATTTTTTTTGGCGAAAATCAAAGAAATTGCACACAAAAAATGAAAAATCCATTCTCAGAAAATATTTGAGGCATTTAAGCAATACTTACAGTATATGAACAAGTTGAGCTACAGTGTGTCCTTCCTCTACTATTATCTTTTTTGTCCAATGGGTAAGCATGCCCTGAAATTTTTAGACATAATGAATAAATAGTCTGATCCTTAGAATTCTAAAGATACAATATAAATAATGAAAACATATTGGTTAATTCTAACTCATTATTCATTTCTTTTCATATAAACAGCAAAGATATATTTTTCATAGATCCAATTTTCAATAATGCATATACCAGTAACTTAACTACTCTATAAAGGTTTCATATGAGACACCATCCAAACGATGTCAACCTTACTACATAAATATATATACATTAGAAAATATACTAACATTTCCATCCTCCATTCTGCCTGGCATTGCTGGTGTTAGTATCTCTAGTGCTTGTCTTACAACACTCCTGGCTTCAACTGCATGGGCTTTCAACAGACTGTGGAATACCTATCAACACATTATATATACAATTTAATCTTGTTATCTCTCAGAATTTTTCGGATGAGTCAAACTTTTTATCTGGTCCCAAATGTTTTAGAATGAAATTTATATATTCTGACTCCTGTTTAGTCAAATTTGCAGAATAACCCTTGTGGAAAAGAGTTTTTTATGTTAAAGAGATATATTTAAATAGAAAGGTACATGGCTACATTGTTGACATAAATTCTCAATTAACCAAGAGAGGAGGCTGTATCATAGAGAATATAAACCTCATCAAAGCATCCATGAATTTTTAATTACACTCCCTTTGACTTTGAGTATTATACAACTCTTTACAACAACATGCATGTACTTTGGTTTTTTTAATAGTTTGAAGACAGCCATCAGCTTATACACCCTACCCAAATCACATGGAAAAGAGTTTTTAAATAAATTAGATAACTTTAAATAGAAAGGTACATGGTTACTTTCTTGACAAATTCCCAATTAAACTGTTAAAATACTTATGGATTATTCCGAGAATTAGCCACATCAATCACATGCTATGGATGCTTGTATAAGGTTTATATTTTCCAACTTAGACTAAATACTACATAAGATAATGTTTATTAACCAATTAAGGGCCCTCTATGGGGCAATAAGTAACAGAGTAACAAAAAAAACATTGAAGAGGGAAGAAGTTACTTGATTGACAGAAAATTATAGACAACTGCGGTTACATTACAGAAAACATTCAATATAAAGAAATAAACCATGATTATCTAAAATTTATCTAAAATATAAAGAGTCATGGCATATTAACATGTAAAAATTTGCCAGCAGAGTTTAATATATCATTATCTTCACAATTGAGAATAATATAACTTTTGTCTATCTGATAAATTTGTGAAGGAGAGGGGGAGTGGGGGGAGGGGGGGGGGGTACTTTTGATGATATAAATTTAAATAGTTCTTTCCTCACATTAGTATACTTTCTCCTATTCTGGACATGTTTAATCGGTGGGATAAAAATACATAATATCTTTAACCACTTCCCAGTGATTAAATTTCTATGTGGGAATTACTGCCCTTTTTTCTACAGTTATTGGAACGATAAACTAGAGAAGTCCCGAAATGACGTCTATGTAAACAAACTACATAGCAACGACATTTTCTTGAGGTTTTTGTTGAAAATCATAGGATAAATAGATTCTCCTTCAATTTACTCGTGAGTTATGGAATTTCTCCAACCTCAATAGTTAAATTTTACATTTTAACACGCTCGCTAAAGGCTCGCGTGTTGAAAATCGAAAATTTAACTGTCTCGGGTGGAGAAATTCCATAACTCACTCGTACCTGAAGGAGAATCTATATTTTCACACCTGGTTAGAAAATGTTCTTTTTAAGTGTTAAATTACTTTTTAAGAAAATATAAGTTGAAAGTTTACCATCTTTAAAACAATCACTACATTTAGATATTTCTTATCTATATGTTTTTTTTAACGACTTATTAAATCTGTATTCTCTTCGATTCATAAAATAAGTATCAATTTTTAATACTTTAAGTAAATTTTCAACTGATGAATACCAAGTTGGTTTGTTAGACAGATGAAGTTCTTTACAGAATCGAAAAACATCATATGATAAAGAACATTTATCTAGGAAGAATCAAACAATTAATTTATAATTTGCCAGTTAACTATTTTATAAGAAATATTACCTGAAGTACAATCCTTTTATGAATGGCAAATTTAGCAATGATATGGGACAGCAATAAATGTCCATGATATTTTGTTGCTGGATCAACACAACTCTTTGACAACAAACATGGCCAGGCAAATGTCATTAGTCTACGTAACTTATTTCCTTGTTTCCTGAAAATATTCAGTTATTTATAAATTATAAAAAAATCTTGTCACTCAAATGTAACCACAAAATTACATATAGTAATTGCTGTAATATTTCAAAATGATCTTTAACCAGACAAAAAAAAAACAAACTATAATTTCTCAATAAATATGGTAATTTTCAAAGTCCACTTTATTGAATATGAAATAATTAGGGAGAATGTATTTCTTGTAATAAATGATAATAATATAATCAATATGTGATATTTTTCAAAGGGAAGAAGTTAAAAAAAATAATCTAAGTGTTGTCATCTATATGTAAGCACATATTTAACAGATAGTATATCAATAAATAAGAATTTTTTTCTGAAAAATCAATATTTGCTTTTGTGTATGTTTCCATATGCTACAAAGTTGTCTTGTATTTATTACTAAAAATTGAAAATTAAATATTTCTTATTTAATTGTTAATTTATTTAATTTTATTACTTTATTTTCATATTTGCATAGAATTAAATTGATAATTAATTCATAAATTTTTCATACAGATCTAATCATGCATTTAAATACATTTTTTGTAATAAAAATACATTAGATCACAATAAATATATGAGCTTGGGTCTTGTGTAACAGAAAATTCAGGATACTCAATTAATTCAAACATTACAAAAACTTGAGTAGTGCATTGTTTCTCAATCAGAACATCAAAGACAAATTAACGAACTAATTAATTGTTCTATTCCACTCCTATAATGACTTCAAACCACTGGCTGTTTTATCAAGTATTACTCAATTTACTGGTTATTACAAACAATTTCTATACAAACACACAGCTGGTACTATAAATTTTGGAGGTCTGTATCTGATTCACAGTATCATTTTACCTAGAATACTGAGCAGGAATCATGGAAGTAATCAGAGTTGCAAACAAACTTAGAGACTTGATCTGCAGTCATGATAAAGCTGTGCAACAAATTTATATACTAGGTAATTTTTCTGTACTTTAAATCAAAACAATTCAGTAATGAACTTAAACAGACTTTGATCTAATTTCATGTATATTAACTTTACTTATTATAACTAATATTGATAGCTTTGAATTTCCTTGGCTGTAATCACTTGTAATCTATACATCTTAATGTTGACATGTATATGTTTTTCCCATTGTGATTATTTGTTTTTTGTCATTGGTCATAATCCTACCATTTGGATTTCATACCAATAATATATTTGAATTTGAATTTCAAAAAAAATGGAAAAGAAGTCAAGAATTGAATAATGCTAAAATTAAATTTTTTTGTGATATGTTTGTAACTGTGAAAATGCAACACAATTTAGATTGCATTAACTTTCCAATTTTGGTTTTCTGCTCATTACATTCTATTACAAAACAATAACGTCAGGAAAAATTCATGCATTCTGAATTCACATTGAGCAATTCAATATTGGTCTATCTTCAGAACATATGTCACCACTGTGAAGAATTTTATCAACTCTCTTGCATTTTGTTGAAAAGCAATATTTTTTATCAAACTTCAAACTTTCAGCCATTGCTGAGGATATTTATTATGGAATTAAATAACTCCAATAATAGATATTGAATTGGACAAAGATCAGCAGTTTTCATTCACATTTATATACATATATATTTCAGATTTGAAAATAGCAGATATGGAACAACGACTCACAAAATATGCCAACTCTGGATATCCAGTTTCTATCGCATGCTCTTTGTTAGATCAACGCATCTCAGTTATGGACTTTGTCCGAGACATGTACTCAACCTATCGTATGATTAAATGGGAACAGATACAAATGATGGTCAAAGGCTTATTTGGCGGATTTGTTCCAGTCAATGTCAACCAGGTTTTAGCATTATACATGATGGAGTATAGCAACAGTCTGGTCGATGACCATGATTCTGACTCTTCTGTGTCAGATGAAGATATTGATGAAAGGGTACAGTGAAATTGACTTATTTGTTATTGAAATATATGTGTATAACCTGTTAATCACAAGCCAGAAAATTAACTACAACTAATTGTAAATTTCTATATGTAATATTGTTCATATAGTGCTGTGTTTAGTGCTAATAAAAGGTTGTGTAAAGCAAAATTGTTTTTTTTATTATCTATAATCTTACTGTCACAGAATTTTATTTTTTTGTATCATTTTTGCTGATGTCATTTGTTCCAAGACTGTTGATTTGATAGTGTGATATTATTTGTTACTTAATATTGACTTAGTACTTTATTCACACATGGAAACACTTTCTGATACACATTCAAGTAAATCGGATTATACAGGTAGAAATCAGTGGTGGTAGTAAATGTAAAGTAGTCCATTTCCTTTATTAGTCATAGAGTCATACTACTTTATTTCCTTTTACGTGACCTTACTTCCGTAAAAATAGAAATGCATCACTTACTTATTGTTGGCATCATGGATGTGTGAGGAAGCTTGTTCCACCAACAATGACGACAACTGTAACAATAAAATTCTAACGGCATCCGATGTGCCAAATGGTTTGTCAGGGTCGATAATTTTGTTGATGAAGACACTAATGACATTCTCCTGATTGTCTTGGTCTGGTGCAGGTGGTCCTCCAATCAGTTTCTCTCCATCTCCAATTTCAAATGCTTGCTGACAACATGGTATTATAACATACTGTAAAATCTACAACAGGGAGCAACAGATAAAACTTTCCCTGATTAATGTGATGGAGTTGTTTTGTGATCTTGATATAATGTATGAACTTTTTTTACTCAAAGCAACTTTCCTATGTTCCAGTATTGCATGAGTTATGTATTATGTTCCAGTATTGCACAAGTTATGTTTTATGTTCCAGAAATGCATGAGTTATGTTTTATGTTCCACTATTGCACGAGTTTTATGCTCCAGTATTGCATGAGTTATGTTTTAAGTTCTAGTATTGCATGAGTTAGTTTCGCATGAAATTTTGGAATCTCAACAATACCAGTCACACTGCTAGTTGCTGAATATATTGTTTTTGTGAATATTGTGTGATTACATTTCAATGACCGCATTCAATATCTAGACCAAATAAGATATTTTATTTCATTATAGTGGAGAATTTCTGAACCACAATGTCCATCCCTAAAAGTATACTGATCACATTTTAAACTCCAGATAAGGTCACCCACCTTTGACTTTAAATCTTGGCTCCATGTGGCATCATGGAAAACCTCAACAAACTTGAAGAATGCATTCCTCTTCCAATCTATAGAGTAGGTCTGAAAATTTGTATATAAACAGGTTAAACTTGATAATATTAGGCAATTATTGATATTTGATATGATAAATTGTTCAAATAAACTATACATTTATTGAGGTGTTCTGACTATGTAAAAAACACAACTTATTTGGGCGATACATATCACTAGAAAATGGATTCTTGTATAATTCCTTCTTTGAAAAATATTTTGCATTATAAGGAGTTGAAGTTGTAGTTTACCAGTGTAAGAAACAAGTGGGAAAATTATTTTCTTTCAACATGTGACACATGAAGACATTTCACAGTACAGGATTTAGTATAAAACACTAGAATGTATGATTATCGCATTCTACTTGAATTTTTTTTCTCAGGCCAGCGGTTTTCACGTCTGATTTATTTATTTAAAATTTTTCAGTCTTTAATGAAAGAAATTTATCATTCATCCTTGAGATCACATTTTTACTGTTAAGAAACTTAACTGAAGAATTCAAGCCCTTCGTGTGAAATTTCCATACCCTACATCTCTCTGTATAAAATTTTATCTTTAATTATGCCTTAGTTTCTGTAGTAACAACATCTATTTTACTTTTAATATGTTTAGTATAACTTACAGCAGCAACTATCTTTTCAAGGAAATCTTTCACAAACTGGAACTGTACAATATACCTAAAGGTAAAGCACCTTAGTACATGGAATAATAACTCTACTCTTTCTGTATGAAACCTGTAATATACGAAGATGGTTTTAAGAAGTTTTCTAGGTTTATCAATAATTAACAACAACTGCTGCAAATAAAATTAAAGGGTCACAAATTAATATTGCAAATGTTACTTCAACTACATTTTTTCACAATAATAATATGACAATTGTCCTGTTCTTTCATGAATTTCACTGTTTTATCTTCATCTTTTATTTAACTAGAACATCATTGTATGTAAAAGTATACTTACTTAAAATAGTTCAGGAGACATTTGACCAACATGGCAGGTTCCTTCCAGTGAATATAATCTACACTGTCCTAAAAAATATTATGAATGGTATTAAAATATTATCATACACTCCAAATTCTTCAGTTGCTCAAAAATACTACACAAACATTTGTACATCAAAATGTTTCATACTTCCCATAAATGAATATCTATCTTAGAATTAAATTAATCAAGCGTCCCAAAAACTACAAATTTTGGACCCTTGTGTGTTCAACATGTGATCATTAAAAAAATAGTCAAACTTGAGATTTTCAAAATTGTAAAAAGAATTTTGAAGAACTTGAGAAAATTCAAACTTTATGAAAATTCAAGACATGAAAAAGGATCTGCCTATACTGTCATGTGTGAGACATTACATGTATGGTTCATTGTAAAAGTACAGGAGGTGCCAAAATTTGGAAATTGGGTAAAAATTTAATTTTTTCTACAGGATATCAGGACAAAAATTGTCAAAATCCGGAAATCTGGCTAATTCCAGAAAACTATCAGATTTAATGGTTCAATAAAAGTTCTTACATTTTTACCAGTGGATTATCAAATTTATCTAATCGAGACAGTAAGACGAGAAGATTCAAATTCAATAATCTAACTATCTAGATTTGATAAATCTGATAATTCTCAAGTAATAATGTAAGAATCTGTTTCTTCAATGATTACCACAAAAATTTCAATATTTGCTTGATATACATGTACCAAATTCCCCTTCGAGTGCCTCCACATTCCTGATACACTTGTGTGATATGTTAATATGTTGCTTTGGTGTTATTAATCAATTCAATTCCAAGAAATCTGAACATAAAAATCTTCCTTTTGACCAAACCAATTACTGACTGAGATCATTAGCAACCACACGTTGATTAAATTTTAATAAACAATAGGTACAGAAAGGGTTAAATTGACAAAGAATTAGAGAAAAGAAGTAATGAAATATATCAACACAAGATGTACTAAGAGCCATTGCTCACTAGTGATACCCCTGCCATGATAAGGTTGAAAAATAAATGAAGTCATCAAACAGGAAGTTGATGTCGCCTTGGTCTGAAAACGCATCCCACGAAATGGCATGCCTTTAGAAGGCTTATGACAAAATATCAAGTGGCTGTGATGAGTAGTTGCAGAGAAAAATGTGACAAAATATTTGGTATTCAAAACCATAAGGTCGAAAATAAACAAAGTCGTCCAACAGGAAGTTGATATCGCCTTGGTCCGAAAACGTATCCCAGAATATGACGTACCTATAGAAGGCTTGTGACAAACTATCACGGGGCTGTGTAGTTGAGTAGTTGCAGAGAAAAGTGTGATATAAAATTTGGTATTCAAAACCATACAGTAGAAAAATAAACGAAGTTGTCGAACAGAAAGTTGATGTCGCTTGGTCTGAAAACGTATCCCAGAATATGACGTACCTATAGAAGGCTTGTGACAAAATATCAAGGGGCTGTGTAGTTGAGTAGTGGAATAGTTGCAGAGAAAAGTGTGGTAAAAAATTTGGTATTCAAAACCATAAGGTAGAAAAATAAACGAAGTCGTCGAACAGGAAGTTGATGTCGCTTGGTCCGAAAACAAATCCTAAGATATTGCGTACCTATAGAAGGCTTGTGACAAAATATCAAGAGGCTGTGATGAGTAGTTGCAGAGAAAAGGGTGACAAAAAATTTTGTTACGGACAGATGGACGCACGGAACCGCAAGGGTAAAACAGTATACCCTCCTCCTCTTTGGAGAGGGGGTATAATAATATATTATACCTACATGTGTATTTTACACAAATGAACATTTGACAGAAGCCTTTAACATATTCAAATTAACTGCAGATTAATATTCTTTTCATCTTTCATTCATACTGTTATATTATAAACTAGAACTGTGAGGGGACCTCACTAACTATACCCCCCGCTGCTGTTAGTTCATTTTTGCAATGGAAACTCCAAAAATCATGCGAATCAAAATATCAAATAAGAACAGGACGAGTAATGGATTGATTCCACAAAAAGTTGAAAGTCTCAAAGAAATCTTAAGTCAGCAATTGTTGTAATAGATTCTGTTAGAAAAAATGAAAGACTTAAAATCAATGTTAAACCTGGACTAGGGCATCTGCATCATGGTGAATTGTCTCACAATTTCTAAGTGCAACTGGGTATAACTGAGGGAAAAATAAATGGACTAGGATATCCTTCACATGCACACATCTACATATTAGGGTCTTGCAGTATACAAAGTTTCATGAGCTTCTGATGAAGCATGTTGCAGAAGTCGCGATGACAAAATGCATGGTGAATTGTCTCACAATTTCTAAGTTCAACTGGGCAGAACTCCATGGAAAATTGATGGACAACAAAACCCTTTATACAGCAGCGTTTACTTGTCATTATCTTAAGTTATACCAAGTTTAGTTGAATATGACAAAAGATGTGGAAGTTTGTTCGGACAGACAGAGAGACAGACAGGCTGATTCCTATATACCCTCCAAAACTTTGTTTGCAGGGGGTATAATAAGTACATTCTGTTATTTATATTGTTTTCAGGAAAAGAATCACACATAAACTTACCACTTTGTCATGTCTTTCTTGAAAGTTATCAGATTTCCACAGTGCGAGTAGATGGTTCAACTGAATTTATAAAGAAAATGGGTCAAATGACATATAAATCTTAATACATTCTAGTTTGTTGAATAACAAAAACCTGAATTTAAATATTCAGTTAAAAGTAAATTTCCTAATAAATTACAGTCAATTCTCCTTATGTCGAATCCATTGGCACCTGAAAATCTAGTTTGACTTAGGCTAAAATTTGAGATATTAGGAGTAAATCTGTATAGTTACTGCTGTTGAGAGTCCAAACAGATAATTCGAGTTACCATGAATTTCGACTTAAAAGTGTTCGAGATAAAATAACAAATCAATGAAATATGATATCCACAAAATTTTATTTCCTTTAAACATCAAGTTTTCACCAAACTGCAAAAAACATACCCACAAAAATAAATACATCTAAGTAACTAGTATTAATCATCTTGGCACTTTTGAATTTGCTCTTCAACTTCTTAACTTTTAGGATTGTATTGTTTTGCTTTTAAAAATTTAAGGCCTTGAGCACAACTGATGATAAATCAACAAAATATGCACATCTGGTGTATCAAAATGGGTATCAAATAATTCATCAATCTTTCAACAAGAATTACTTACAATGTCAGTATTATGAGATAGCCATTCATCTTCACATCTGACTAATATATTAATGATAGAAATCATCTGATACTGCATGTCCTGCATGCCTGCTACAGGGGGTAGGGAGCTGGGTGAGGCTGATATATCTACCAAGGCTGACTGTGACTATAACAAAATAAAGACATATCATATTATATATCACTTTACCTGTTGCAACAAATAAAGTTATCTCTTCGTGAAGTATAAACCTGACTTCACTGTTTAATATTATTAGAAAAAAAGTTTCTAAATGTTTTGTAGTAATTCAAATATTTCTGCATAACTATGAAAATTAATGGCAATGTAAAATATTATATTATAAAATGGTAAATCACAAATACATGCAGTGTTGTGATGTTATAGTGGGCATTTCCATTATTTAGGAAAGTTTTACAAAAGTAAGGGACTTTCAGCCAATATCATCTAAGCTACAGAATTTTAAACTAACCTGTGTCAAATTTATCAGTCTTTGTGGATTTTTTTCTAAGATTTCTCTCAAAGGTTTACCTTCTTTATGTGACAAAACATACTAAAATAAAAATAAATAATAAGATTTAATATAAGAACACTATGCAGAATAATTAAAAATACATTACCAATATCATTTATCCTTCAATGCATCATTTTACTATCCAAATAAAAGTTGTCAATCTTTTTTTTTTTGGGGGGGGGGACAGGTATCTTTGTCATTACTTACAATGCTAGTTTGTATTCTGACAGTGTTCATGATGTCTTGTTCTCCCTAAATTATGGATAAAAAAATTGCCAGTATTTTTATGGCTTTTTCAACAATTAATGTCGCAGGAAAAAAACAATGCATGTACATTGTCGAAAAATATTTCTCGCTGTTTCTACAACTCGTACAAATAAACTGTATATTTTCTGACTACATAAATTTATTGTAAATGCATATAAATCATCACTCCTTTTTTGTGTCAAATTATTTTCAAAATACTTTTTCAAAAAGATCTTTATTATTATTATGAAATATGCTAAAATTGGATTTATGAATATCATTCATTTAATAAAATCTTAAAAATTTTCTAAATGAGTATTTTACCTCAAGCAATCTAGTCCACTGTTGATCTTGTAGTTTTTCTTCCTTTAGGAATAGCTCTATAGAAGTATCAGGGTATCGTAATAAAAACTTAACTAAGGGATCTCGGAAAGGGCTCCCTGCCTGAAATAAAAATAAAAGTTGAAAATCAGGTCAACATGCCATATCATTTAACCATTGATATTTTTTGCACAAAACTCAACATTTTTATATCTAAAATTAAAGTACAATTTTAACAGATGTTTATCAGCTTTGCAAACTGAAAGGAAAACTAAATATCATTCTAGCTTCATTACATGCCTCAAATAAATATAGCTATTTCAAACCAGTTCTGAAATTCTAATCAAGTTTTACATTAACAACTTTTTGGTTTAATAATTTTCAACAATTCTTTTAATTTTGTAATTAAGAAACTTTGTAAACAATTATATATCTGACCCCTGTATTTTATTACATATTACATGTAATTATTCTAAGTTTAAAAACAGCCTTGAATGTAGGCCACTGTAAAGAAAAACTAACCTCTAGGAACATGGCTTTTTCTCCATGTAAAGTCAACAAAACCAGTGGTTCTATAAGCTTCTGACTGGCTGCTGGTATCATGTGAAATATGTTGATAATGGAAGCACATGTCTTCAGTTCCTACATTTATTAATATATTTAATACAGAGCACAAGAAAAACATACCCTGTGAATCTGTTGGTCAGACTAAAGGATATTTTATTTACATATCATGATCATTTCAATATAGGTAACTTTTTAAAAAAAATATTAACGTTCACTAAAGAAACATTGAAATTATTATATTTTCGTGATTTTCTTTGGCATGGAGACAGAAATTAAGTTTTCAACAAAGTACATATTTTATACCTGATCATTACTGTAAAATGTTAAAACCATGAAATTTAGTATCTACAAACTGTAAATTTTTAGTAAATCAAGAAAACTGATACCTATAAAAATAAAGGATTATTTGAAATTACTTGATCATTTTATTATGCCTATTATTTATTTCCAATACATATCTGTTTTTCTTGAAGAAAAACTCAATTCTGACAGAGATCCTTGTCTAGATTACATTATTTTTTTCAAACAACAGATAACTATAACTGCATAAACAACATACCACAGATAACATTACCTGACCAATGACCTGTCCATTGGCTTTACTTTGTCCACTTTTCTGACTAATGGCAGCTACTTCTAGCCATTTCTTCAAATGAGTCTGTTGAAGATGAATATAAATACAGTCGACTCTCATTATCTCGAAGTCCTTCGGACCACAAGAAAAATTCGAGATAGATGAAATTCGACTGAAAAGGAGCTGACAAATTTTCCTAGTTATGAAGGGAAGGTAATTTACTACTTACAGTAAATCTAAAATCTCAGAGTAAAACAATAGTTTACACCTCAATTTATTTATTCATGTTCAGATACTTATAGAATGAATGTAGAATGTATTGTGTGTAACATTTATTCTCAGAAATCAAGGTGAAGTCATAATAAATCAAAAGGACAATATACAGTTGACTCTCGTTATCTCGAACTCCACGGGACCACAAGAAAAATTCGAGATAGGTGAAGTTCGACTCAAAAGGAGTTTTTTCGAGAACGAACAGGGAAGATAATTTAGCGACTTCCGGTAAACCTAAAGAGAGTATTGTGTTCCGGTAAAGTAAAAGAGACTAATATAGTCCTTCACCAGATCCATGTGCAACAGGTTCGTCAGAAGACATTTTGAAAGGCATACAAGTGATCAATCAAGATTCATATTTATAACAAAATGCTTTACATTTCTCAAAATTATTTTTTTATTCATTCGAAGTTATTTATAGAACATCGATACAATAGATGAAACGACCCGGTCGGTTTACATAATCCGTAATTTATACCTACCAAGCGTATGGCGGTAAACAAATAAAAGTGTTGATTAATGTCATTAAAAGCTCTTTATAGATCATGTGTCACTAATTAATACATTATGTAAGGTGATGACCTGTTAATTGGCAATCAAGGTAAGATGATAAGCAATTTAGGCTGATCACCGGCGAAGCCATTTAATCCCCTAATTTGCCAAAAGCGATGTTTTGACAGGTGATAATTACTTAGAGATAATGAACAGAATTTGTGTTGTTTTGTTAATTTGGGACTATGAAATTAGTTCGAGATAGAAAAAAATTTGACTTACAAGAATTCGACTGAACAGGAGTAAAAATACATACATTTATATGGGACGATTTTTGGGACCAAAGAAAAAATTCGACTCATCCGAAAATTCGACTCATGCGAGT
This sequence comes from Mytilisepta virgata, assembly GCA_028015205.1. Taxonomy (NCBI): domain Eukaryota; kingdom Metazoa; phylum Mollusca; class Bivalvia; order Mytilida; family Mytilidae; genus Mytilisepta; species Mytilisepta virgata. The sequence goes on from CM051519.1 coordinate 38,466,651, forward strand.
TTGAGACAACGAGAGTCAACTGTATTAATAGACGCCGATTGTCAATTAGCGGAAATAAAACTTACCTGTGATGACAATTAATACATGAGGTGATGTTTTGGCAGATGCTGTTTTTATAAGTTAGGACTCAAAATTTAGTTCCAGATAATAAAAAAAATTTGACTCGTGCATATTCTACTAAACAGGAGTCAAAATACATACATTTGCACTGTAAAACATTTGGGAACACATAAACTAGAGGCTCTCAAGAGCCTGTATCACTCATCTGGATTTAAATTTTCACTTTTAGCAGGACTAAAAATTTAAGTGTTACAGTCAATTTGGCTGGTTTTTCTATACTATATAGGGTTCTATGTTAAACTTAGTTCGGCTGTGGCGGCCATCTTGGTTCACAGTCCATGAAATCGGACATATTTCTGAAAGAGGACCTCCAAAGGACCATTGCAGTCTGGTTCCAATTGGTCAAGTAGTTTCATACAAGAAGACTTTTCAATGAATTTTACCTTAGGGCCCTATGTTAAGCTAAGTTCAGCTGTGGCGGCCATCTTGGTTAACAGTCCAGGTCATCGGACATTTGGTTCCAATTGGCCATGTAGTTTCATAGAAGAAGATTTTTGAAATTCATCCCCCATTTTTTCTATTTTTAGTTACAGCAGCCATGTCAGTTGGAAGTCGGGAATGCCGGACATAATTTTGGAAGGGGGCAACCCAAGGACCATTCCACCAAAATTTGGTCCCAATTGACCCAGTGGTTTCAGAGATGATCTTTAAAGGAAGGTTTACGCTGGATGCCGTCTTTAAAGGACAAAAACTCCTATAAGGGGTCAATCAATGATTTTGGTCATGTTGACTTATTTGTAGATCTTACTTTGTTGAACATTTTTGCTGTTTACAGTTTGCCTTTATCTATAATTATATTCAAGATAACCTAAAACTGCAAAATTTCCTTAAAATTGACAATTCAGGGGCAATAACTAAGGGTTGACTGATTCATCTGAAAATTTCATGGCAAGTAGATCTTGACCTGATGAACATTTTTACCCCTGTCAGTTTTGCTCTAAATACTTCAGTTTTTGAGATATAAGCTAAAAACTACAGTTTACCCCTATGTTCTATTTTTAGCCATGTCGGCCATGTCGGTTGGCAGGCAGGGTCACCAGACACAATTTTTATACTAAATACCCTACTGATGCAAGTTTGGCTCCATTTGGCCCAGTAGTTTCATAGAAGAAGATTTTTGTAAAAGTTAAATGACAATGACAGACACCAAGAAATGAGAAAAGCTCACTTGACCCTTTTGGTCAGGTGAGCTAAAAATTGGACTGACCCGAAAATTTAACTCAAGCGAGTTTGAGATAACAAGAGTCAACTGTAGCTTAGTTTCTAAACAAGAAGCTGCGTGACAGCAAACCAGATTTTCCGTCATTCCTGTTTGGAGCACGAACCTGCTCGACTGTTTGGAGCCACAAACCTGCCCAACTGTTTAAAGCCACAAACTTGCCCGACTGTTTGGGGCCACAAACCTGCTTGACTGTTTGGAGCCACAAACCTGCCCTACTGTTTGGAGCCACAAACCTGCCTGACTGTTTGAAGCCAGATCTGCCTGACTGCTGTATTTTGCTAATATTATAACCCAATTTTACCTTTGAAAGTCCATTTAAAGATATTTGCAAACAATGCATTGGTGATGTTGCCATTGCAAACTGAGTCTGCAACAATAAATTCTACCATGGACTATTGTGTTTTAAAAAATACAAAATGGTTATTCCTGTTTTAATGTACACCATCAATTTGTCATTTTAAATACATTTTTTTAAAATGTCAAAATTTCTACACTTGCATGGAAATTTCTGACAGATTGGGTATTTTATCCATGATGATTGATGTATCAGAATCATTGTTACAAACTTCTGAGTGGTGGATTGGGTATTTTAACCCTAAACATACATGTATAAGGTTTGATGAATCAGAATTATTGTAACAAACTTCTGAGTGGTAGATTGGGTATTTTTATCTCCTGAACATACTTGTATGAGGTTTGATGTATCAGAATCATTGTTACAAACTTCTGAGTGGTAGATTGGGTATTTTTATCTCCTGAACATACATGTATGAGGTTTGATGAATCAGAATTATCGTTACAAACTTCTGAGTTGTAGATTGGGTATTTTTATCTCTTGAACATTCATGTATGAGGTTTGATGAATCAGAATCATTGTTACAAACTTCTGAGTGGTAGATTGGGTATTTTTATCTCTTGAACAGACATGTATGAGGTTTGATGAATCAGAATTATCGTTACAAACTTCTGAGTGGTAGATTGGGTATTTTTATCTCTTGAACAGACATGTATGAGGTTTGATGAATCAGAATTATCGTTACAAACTTCTGAGTTGTAGATTGGGTATTTTTATCTCTTGAACATACATGTATGAGGTTTGATGAATCAGAATCATTGTTACAAACTTCTGAGTGGTACATTGGGTATTTTTATCTCCTGAACATACATGTATAAGGTTTGATGAATCAGAATCATTGTTACAAACTTCTGAGTGGTAGATTGGGTATTTTTATCTCCTGAACATACATGTATGAGGTTTGATGAATCAGAATCATTGTTACAAACTTCTGAGTGGTAGATTGGGTATTTTTATCTCCTGAACATACATGTATGAGGTTTGATGAATCAGAATCATTGTTACAAACTTCTGAGTGGTAGATTGGGTATTTTTATCTCCTGAATATACATGTATAAGGTTTGATGAATCAGAATCATTGTTACAAACTTCTGAGTGGTAGATTGGGTATTTTTATCTCCTGAACATACATGTATGAGGTTTAATGAATCAGAATCATTGTTACAAACTTCTGAGTGGTAGATTGGGTATTTTTATCTACTGAACATACATGTATGAGGTTTGATGAATCAGAATCATTGTTACAAACTTCTGAGTGGTAGATTGGGTATTTTTATCTCCTGAACATACATGTATGAGGTTTAATGAATCAGAATCATTGTTACAAACTTCTGAGTGGTAGATTGGGTATTTTTATCTACTGAACATACATGTATGAGGTTTGATGAATCAGAATCATTGTTACAAACTTCTGAGTGGTAGATTGGGTATTTTTATCTCCTGAATATACATGTATAAGGTTTGATGAATCAGAATCATTGTTACAAACTTCTGAGTGGTAGATTGGGTATTTTTATCTCCTGAACATACATGTATGAGGTTTAATGAATCAGAATCATTGTTACAAACTTCTGAGTGGTAGATTGGGTATTTTTATCTCCTGAACATACATGTATGAGGTTTGATGAATCAGAATCATTGTTACAAACTTCTGAGTGGTAGATTGGGTATTTTTATCTCCTGAACATACATGTATTAGGTTTGATTAATCAGAATTATTGTTACAAACTTCTGAGTGGTAGATTGGGTATTTTTAACCGTGAACATACATGTATGAGGTTTGATGAATCAGAATCATTGTTACAAACTTCTGAGTGGTAGATTGGGTATTTTTATCTCCTGAACATACATGTAAATGTATGAGGTTTCATGAATCAGAATCATTGCTACAAAATTCTGAGTGGTAGATTGGGTATTTTTATCTCCTGAATATACATGTATAAGATTTGATGAATCAGAATCATTGTTACAAACTTCTGAGTGGTAGATTGGGTATTTTTATCTCCTGAACATACATGTATGAGGTTTAATGAATCAGAATCATTGTTACAAACTTCTGAGTGGTAGATTGGGTATTTTTATCTACTGAACATACATGTATGAGGTTTGATGAATCAGAATCATTGTTACAAACTTCTGAGTGGTAGATTGGGTATTTTTATCTCCTGAACATACATGTATTAAGTTTGATTAATCAGAATTATTGTTACAAATTTCTGAGTGGTAGATTGGGTATTTTTATCTCCTGAAAATACATGTATTAGGTTTGATTAATCAGAATTATTGTTACAAACTTCTGAGTGGTAGATTGGGTATTTTTGACCGTGAACATACATGTATGAGGTTTGATGAATCAGAATCATTGTTACAAACTTCTGAGTGGTAGATTGGGTATTTTTATATCCTGAACATACATGTAAATGTATGAGGTTTGATGAATCAGAATCATTGCTACAAAATTCTGAGTGGTTTAATGGTTATTTTTTTTCCCAGAATGAAATTGACATTTTTCTTAATAAGTGATGAGATATTTAAAATTAAAAAAGAATTATCAAGACATTAAGACATTTTGGTGTAATATTCTAACAATTTCACGAAAAAATATAATTTTGGGACAAAAAAATTCAAGCCTCACCCTACAGCATATGATATCACACACATATATGTATGTATGAGCACGATCATATACATGTGTGTAACTATCTATTTATGATAAATTAAAAGCCTGTATCAAACTGTATTCAAATTATATGTATCCATATTAATATGACTAACAGACAGATAATTTTTTAATCTTTACATTTAACACTTACCAGTAACTGTTCACAGAGTTTTTCATTGAATGTGTTAGGAAACAGCTGTGTTATATATGACAGACGTTTTATAACATTAGAATTCAAACTTCTATGATCTCCTAATGTAAGTAATAGAGGTCTAATGGCCTGGTGGACACTCTCCATGTCAATCTGACAGCCTGATATAAACTGTAATAAAAATAACCTCACTTGGTACAAGCCATGGATTCATATTATAATGATTAAACTGAAAGATATTTTCATCAAAATTAAATTAATCAATGAAAGTAATATGTAAAAGACAACTTTTTCACAATAAATCATTTTAGGATGCCATTTTTTTTAAAATTCTACATGCAGGTTGTTGTTGTTTTACACCAGATTTAGTGCTGTATGTCGATACAGAATCTGGAATAACCAGAGAGAGCAACAAAGTCCAGAAGGAAAAGAAGCAGTTCATGTTAATTTTAAAATATCAAAGTTAAATTCACCTCACTACGATTTTGGTTCAAACTCACAATCTCAGTTGTCACAGCATATTGGTCATTAGAAGTTACAAAGACATTCAGCCATATAATTAAACAGGCCTTAGTTTTACTAAAATTACCGTTAATCTATATCTTTTTCATACAGTGAACTTCTTCCTGTAGATTTGTACTGGTCCCATTACATGACTTACCTTTTTCATACAGTTATGAGCCACTTCTTGTAAATCGGTACTGTTACTGTTAAGAGCTTTGTATAAAACATTAAAAATCTTCTCTCTTCTGTTTGCTATGTAATGACATGCAGCCAATGCACCTGAAAAACAAAAACAAGAATTAACCAAATTGTAACTTTTATTTAAACAAATTTAAAATCATGTGGTCCACTCAAATATAATCTTTTTTATAATACTTAAAAATAGTGTTTAATTCCCAGTTTTTTGTGGGAGTTGACATTGCTAGTGCTTTAGTTTCTGTGCTGTCTTGTTCTGTTTTTGTTTAGTTTATTATATGTTTTTTATTCTTTTAGTTATACATGTAAGCTGGTGTTTGTTTATTATGTTCCATTCTCACGACTTTGTCTTTTCCTTTGGATTTTGAATTAATGAACTTTTCACACTATTTTGTCTCTTTGGTATTCTTTTGCCAATGTTTAAGTTATTGAAAACACTAACAACCCTTACATGTCAAGTATCAGCCTAATGACGAGATAGCATAAACCCTTTATGGGAGTGTTATTTCACACTTTTTCTTTTAGTAGAGTGACAGTACCTGACCTGCACCTATGAGATTCTTAGCTGGTTTTACAGTTAAACCGGGCACATTCTGACCCTGCTATCTAAATTAAGTACTGTCCACTCTAATTTTGAAGTTCTAGCAAGCAGTGACCTTGTATGTAATCACACTGTATTGATTTTTATAGTGTGTTTTATACACCAGAGTGTCAGGATAGATAAGAGGGAAGTTTTGGTACCCATAAAACCGGTTTAACCTGACCACTGTTCAGTGTCTGTACCAAGTCAGACTATCCTGACTCACTGTTGTGTTTTGTACTCTTTTATGTAATTTTTTGTGCAGAGTTCTGTCGAGTTGTTTTGATTGATTGGTATGTCAATGTTGACCTTTCCGGTTATCCATTTTGCTGTTTGATATATTCATGCATGTAAATTATAAACATACAAATTTGTCATAAAGTTAATCAAAACTTACGTAGAGCACTTTTTCTAAGCGGTACAAGGTCAGTGACAGATTTATAACATGGAAGTTTTAATAGTACAGCATCTTCAGCTTCACAAAGGCTTAATAACTACAATGTTATATATAACAATATTCATACCATTTACATGTGGAAAATAATATGAAACAATTAAGATGAAGAAAGACATACAAGTATCTTAAAAATCAACATAAACAATGTAGTCATTTCATTTAAATATTTTTTTTCATTACATATTCTCTTGTAAAATATAAATTCAAATCAAACACTCTATGTATCATTACCATTATAAAACGGACAGTCTAAAAAATTCTTGACAGTAGAAAGAGAGCAATCCCTCAATTAATTCAAAAACTTTTTACTGTTCATTTTTTTCATTTTCTCTCCAATATTATTTTTTCATACCTCTGTAAAGAAGACATTATGTTCCAATACATTTAGATCTATGGTAAACAGTCTTGGTTCCAGTGTTGTACAGAATGTATTACCATCCTGAAACAAAGATATCAAATAACATTTTTGTTTTATTTTTAGTGCTTGTGATTGTCTAACTAAAGCTGTCATTAATTATCCACCATAAAGGGTGGTTTCATCGATCTATTTACTTTTTACAAAGATTCTAATTAAAATTTTGAGGTATTTTCGCATGCTTTTTAATCTGAAGAAGTCCATAATTGTATCATTATTAATGTATCAACAAATTATGCAAATTAGAATACTGTTTGTCTTTTACAATGTATATACATGTACATGTACTCTATCTCATCATTTCATACTTCCTGAGTTTGAACATAAAGTGAGATACATGTACATTTTTAAGTTAGAACAATGTATCAATGAATATGTCTCATACCATTAATCCAATCTGAGCATTAGCTGGTTGATGTCTGAGTAAATGTTTCTTTGGTGGAATCATATCTTGTAACACATCTTTATGAGGCTCCATTATCTCTGTTACAGACTTCTTTGTTGTTTTAGCTAAGATTTCCAAAGAATTCATTGCCTAAAATATTGCAAATAAATTATAATGAAAATATTTTGAAAATATATTGAAAAGTTTTCAATTTTTCACGCATGTACATATCTGAACAAAAAATCATTCAGTTTAAAGTTTAAATTGTCAATGTCATTTTATATTGTAGGATAAACCTTCCAACAATATTACAAATATCTGATCTCTAAAAACATGACATGAAATTCAACTGAAATTTAAATCCTAATATCTATAAAGACAAAAGACTCCCTGAGTGACTGCAGACTAGATTTTTCTTTGTCACTGTGACTAACAGTCCATTTGCCTGCCTGCCTGCCTGCTCACCAAACCACCTGCTCAGCCAACTGTCTGCAATACATCCTCAAACTTATATCTGCATTTTTTCCTTTGCAAAATCCAGTAAACAATAATATCATTCACAGATATGTTTACATGTATTTATATGGCATTAAACAAGAAACCATTCTGAAATTCATGATCTGTTTTATACTAACCTGTTCTCTAACAATAGTATTTGGTGATGTAATCTGTCTAACCAACTCATGTGTAACTTCATGGAATGATTTCTTCTGTGCAGCCAGCATTTCTTCATTTTCTTTACACACAGTGATTTCCTGAGAACACTTCATTAGCATATTCTCCAAATTATGTTTTGCTAAATCAACTGCCCCACTGGATACCTCTTTTGTTAAGTCCATCATAACAAACAGAAGAGCTTTCAGGAATGAGAATTGATGTTCTAATACCCAGTTCAATGCCATTCTTTCATACATGAACTTGATAGCTAAACATCTATAATGGAGTAAAATAACAAATGGAGATTACACTGCTCTGTTTCAGTAAAATTAGATATGCTCAGAAAGAATATTGTACTTGACATATCAAAATTCAAAAGTTTTGTCATTTTTATGCATTCACGAGTAAAGCTATTGTGTTCTCACAACAAATGTTTGTTGATAAGTCATGATTTGTAATCTGAATCCTTCAGCAAAAAATTGGCCTTATCATACCTCCCCCTCATAATCTCCCTTTTCAAAAGTACTACAATCTTTCAACAAGAATTCTAACTGGCTAAACCCTCTTGAACATGGATTACTTACCCACCAACCTTGGCGTACCATGCCCTTTCATAACATAGTGAACACATTCTCTCTACCAGATAGTCAAATGTAGGTAATCTACAGGCCTGTAAATATTAATTCTCATTAATGTACATTCTACATGTAAACAACAAATATTATTTTAATCCAAAAAAATATACAAAAAGTTCACTGACTAAGTGCAGGTTTCCTGAAAATTGGGGAAAAAAATTAAAATCTAATCTTTCCAAAAATGAGCAAAAAAATTAATAATTTCTTTTCCGATGCTTAATTTGCTATTTCAAAGGTATTTGTTCCGTTTACCTAAACTGTGCTATTGCCATGATGTTAAGTGTTCAACAAAATCAAGTCTTTTTCTTGTAACAACGACCATCATTTAAATTTGATTAACACATTTCACTCAAATCAAGGATATCAATTACCTTTTCTTTAGAACCAAGTATAGTTGTAGCAGTATCCAGTATAAGGACCAAGGCCAAGTTTCCAGGTTTACACAGTTCTTTCTCCTCATGGCCCATAATAACAGCCAAGGCATCTATCAATATCTGTGTATCCATACCATGTAGTTTGTTCTGTTTATCACCTACTGGGAATGGCCCTAAAATGAAAATAGAAAATTCAGCCCTTTTGAATCAGCAGCAAAGTTCTATTCAATTTTTTGGTCCCCAAACATGAATTGTTAACAAGGTGAAATTCTAACTAGACAGGCAGTATCCTGTCTTTGATATTTATACCAAAAAGGTGATGGTGGATACATTTTTAACAAGATATACACATGTCAAAAGTCCAAGCAGAGAACAGAACTTTTATTATTGTTCTTCATCTTGAAGTCACCATGGCCTACTAACCTGTTTGTTGTGAAATAGATATCATGGTGTAATGCCTGACCATACATGCCATGAATGGTAATGCTGTCTGTCTTAGCTCCTTTATTGCTGCAGCAACTGTACAAAAGAAAACATAAAATGTTTTTTGTCAAAATAAAGGTATAGCATTCATTACAAGGTTTTTAAAAGTCTGTTTATCTCAGTTTTTTTGTGGTAAGCAAAATCCTAAATTTCAAGACACAACAGTTTTACAATATAATTTTTAACAAAATATTAATACATTTCAGTTTAATTTTAAAACATTTTGGCATTATAAATGAAATTTTGTCAGGACATTAAAAAACCTACCAAACATTCCAGTCAAAGCTTGTTCATGAACCTTTCTTGAATGTGAATCAGGAGTTTTATACAATGGACCAGTCTGTAAGGGTACCTCATTTTCTGTGAAACTGTAAACAAATGAGCAAACTATTAAGACTATCTAGATTTCATAAACATACTTTTCTCCAAAAGATATTAACAGTGTCCATCATTACAAAATCAAAATGCAACACCTACATGTATTTAAATATCTTGCATAGTAAAGATATCAAACTGACCAAACAGTTCCACGTTCATGATATCAATAGTGTTAGAAAATTATAATTAGTAAAGAATTAGATAAGATTTCTTCTAAAACCTCAAAAACTTCTTCATTAAATGGGAGTTAAATAAATTAAATATAACATATGGTTATCACAGATGCTTAATACATGTACCAATGGATATTCTGATTATATATAAATATATAAAAAAAATTTTCATGTAACTGTATATTAAATTACACATATATCAAAATTTATTTGTGACATTGTTAAAATATACCTAGAATGTGTAAACAGATATGTCAGTGTTTGTTTGTCATCCTCTAAATTCATCACAGAGACCAAGAAACATTTGATCAGCTCCCAAGCCTGACGTCTTACAAAATTTTCTGTAGTACTACACTTCAATGCTGTTAATGCTGCATCTATTGCCTAAAACAAAAAACAATACAAACATTACAATATGAAGAACAAAATTTAACAGAACACATATGTCATCATTAACAGCATTGCAAATTTTGAAAATGGCATCTCTCCTATTCCTGACGTGTTTAATCAGTGGGATAAAAATACATAATATCTTTAACCACTTCCCCGTGATTAAATTTCTAAGTGGGAATTACCACCCTTTTTTCTACAGTTATTGGAACGATAAACTAGAGAAGCCCTGAAATGACGTCTATGTAAACAAACTACATACCAATGACATTTTCTTGAGGTTTTTGTCGAAAATCATAGGAGAAACAGATTCTCTTTCAATTTACTCGCAAGTTATGGAATTTCTCCACCCTCAATAGTAAAATTTTAGATTTTAACACGCTCGCTAAAGGCTCGCGTGTTGAAAATCTAAAATTTAACTATCTTGGGTGGAGAAATTCCATAACTCACTCGTACCTGAAGGAGAATCTTTAGCACAAAACATCACAACACAACTTAAATAGCCTTAAACACATCATATATTACATAATTCAACATTTCCTATAATTATATGAATGCAATTTATTGTCTGCAGTCTCAATTCAACATTTCACGATCATCAACACTTTACAAATACTTAATCGTATAAATTTATCAAAAAAAGCTTACGGAAATAGAACATCCCTAATCTGATTTTTCTGAACTTTATATCCTAATTATAGCTCTATGAAATTACCGATTGTAAGAAATCATATCAAGGTCAAACTGTAACTCTACAGTCAGAGAACAAAAACAAAACAAAACAGCATCTGATTCTGTAATTAGATTTTCAGAAAACTGTCTATGGAAAAATTATTGATAAACTTACCTTTTCTACAGGTAAGGTAACAGGTGTTTTGGAATCTTGGAAATAAATTGTAATACATGGACCTGCAGTCTCTTTGTCATTGTACTGAAGCTATAATAGAAAACATTTTGCATCTCAGTTTTAGATTCTAAAACCATAGTAATTTTTATGATAATCTAATAAAACCATAGTAATTTTTAAGATAATCTAATACCGATAATACAGTGCCTAAGGTACAACAGCTACTGAAAATTAGATGTGCAGTAGAATCACCTTATAATCTATGTATATTTATAATAAGATGAAAGACAGATGCTATGCCTGAAAAAAAAACACCACTGCATTATTTAAGCTGACATAAGAAAGCCTTCTTGTACATACCCTTTGAGGTTCTCTTAACATTTTTCTATTTCCTCCACCAAATTTACCAAGAACTCTGAAAGCAACATGTGCTATGTTGTCCACTGGATTTCTTAGAGTTTTCCATAAAGCTTGCATCAGTTCTGCTCGGACCGGTTGAATGTGATCATATAAGAAATCTGGTTGTAAATTGTCTACACATAGCTCCAATGTTCTCAGTCCCTGCAAAATATATACAAGATGTCTGAAGCATGGAACGCATAAACAAAAGTCAAATATCTTTCCTACATGTATATACAATACTGTTCTTTCCTAGATACAATACTATTTTCAAATGATTTTCTAGAAAAAGATGTATAAAGATAACTGTCTACTACTCTAGAAAAATTTCTAAAATCTTGAGATGACCTGCCAGCACCCTACTAATTTCAAAAATCATTTCTCCACCTACTAATTTCAAAAATCATTTCTCCAGCGAAAATTTCAAAGAATGTGTTAACATAAAATTCTTAACACAAACACCCATTCATTATTTATATGACAATGATTTATATTCAGTATCAATATAAATTACCTGGCTAACAAGAGTCTGTGATCCATTTAATGCTGATACTAAGGGATCCATTAACATAGGTAAATACGGTAACAAGGAACTCAGACGGACCGGTACCGTCAAACATAACTCTACAAACAAATCCTTCATGTGCTGTCGATGTAAACCACTCTGTAAACTGTTCAGTCCTATACCAAACAAGAATTACAAGAAATTTATGATCAACACAATTCAACAAAACATTTTATTATGAACACAATGGTTATACAGTCAAATCTGCTTTTAACGGCCATAATTGGGACAAAAGTAAAGTGGCCACATAAAACAGGTGACTGTTTAATCAAGTTTAACACTGAGCGGCAAATCCGGATTTTGCTTCCCGGTCCGGAACAATCAAGATATTATTATTGTCTAACATACAAAACATGGTGGTTCGACCATATGAATGATGAGATTGATAATTTGGATAATTAAGCTCTGCCATTAATTAACGATGATTTGAAAGTCAATTAACAATGATTTTAACATGAATAGAAAGGTAAATGCCAGCTTAATTTAGGTAAATTTCAAGCATGGATACCATTTTTTGTGACCGCTGGCCACGTAAGACAGGTGACTGCTTATTCAAGTTAATAAATTCAACACGTAAAACTCTTTGGGAGGACTCCAGGACGACCCCTGAAGGCAGGTGGCTGCTTAATTAAGGTGACAGTTAGGACAGATTTGACTGTATCTATGATCTTGTCCTAATACAAATTCATTATCAAACAATTTTTTTTTTAAAGACATTTACATGTACCTATGTTTATTCAATAATCTATTATCAATGTGAACAATATTTACCTTGCAAGAGGTTAGGTAATAATGGTAAAAACTCCTGGTAAAGCAGGTCATGACTTCCTCCTCCTATTGACCTAAATAATGCTCTCAGTAACAGGAAGTAATTGTATGGTTCCTTTGCACTCATGGCTAACTCCATTGATCTGTTTACAATTACATGTAAATGAGGCTGCAAAAATAATTTGAAAGTCAAATTTCGCATGTTTAAACTACTGGCCAAAGAGAAGTTCTTGCCACGGAGTAATTCCTGCCATCACATCTGCTATGTTAGAATACAAAGTAGTTCATGAACAGTATTTGGTAAAAGAAAATTGCACACATTGCAAAAATTTTTCTCTCTAACCCCTTAACATGATATGTGATTAAATCTTGATTAATAAGTTACATGTATATTAAAGTCTTAGAAAAATAATTATAATATGTCACACATTTTTACATATTATAATCAATATAGTTAAAATTGTTTAGAATTCAATAAGTCATTGTTTGAAATATTAAACATGTATAAATTTATATCTCTGAAGTGTTTAACTTTATGTCATACCTTTAACATCTGTTCATTTTCGGCAGCAAACAGGGACACAGAACCAAATACAAGTTTGAATAACTTTAAGTACAAGTTGGACCTATCCATGTTAGCTAAATAAAATATATCAGAAAGTCTTCCATAAAATCAATACAATGGTAAAACAAAAGTTACTGAAGGTAAATCATTAAAGACGCATCAATCCAGTTTATCTAAGCTTAATTTTATGACCACAATAAACTTGTAAATTTTTTTGTTTAGAAAAAAAGTATAATTTTCAGTCATCACAACACCAAGACATTCATAAAGTCTATATAAACTTACATCCCATTTCTTCTAGTCTGGCAAGTAAATAATCCACAAGTATTGTAGCAAAGGTTGGTGATGTGGTTGGATTGGCTAAGAATGAATTAGCTACAATCTGTTGTGAAAAGAAAACAACTGATTAGATATTTCATTCAATATCTCTAAATAATAAAAAACATATAATTTACCTCCCATCCCCCACTGACACCCACTCAATTCCCTCGCTTTATGACCCTCAATTAATTCGAACTGTCAATAACAGAACTGATACTTACGTACTGACAACACTGAAATGTATTGCATAAGCTTATTTGACAATCTTTATCTTATCATAAATATTATCATACATAATAAGCATAGTTGGGGTAGTAGGTATTTTAATCCATTTACTGTTCAAAGGGCACTGACTACATGTCAAAGCCTACAAAATATTCATATGTAAATCAAGCAACTAATTCCAGTGTCACCTTATTGATACCAAACTTGTGCTTGTAACGTAACATATTTTTAGTACATACCTGTAAAGCATAATTGTTGTGAATTCTATCAACCATATACTGAAAATAAAATATGAATGTCACATAAAAAAGAGTACAAGTCTTCAAAGAAATAAACTTCATTTTTTTATTAAAAAAATATTTCTATAAGATGGTTTCAAAAATTTCATAAATTTGCCATTGAAATAATTCATTAAATCATATACATTATGAATAATTACATTTCATGAGTATATGTCAAAACTATATGTATACACGTGTTTTAGTCACTTTCCTTAACATTTTTACATATACATGTATAAATGTATGAGCCATGTTTGTTATCATAAAAATATATAATATTACCTCAACTGTTGTAGAGAATATCTCCTTGAATGTCAAGGTGTGCATCATGTTAAACTAAAATGAATTAAAGACAATAAATATTTAATTATTTAATAATTATACATTTCATTATTAAATATACAGTGCAAACACGCAAATGAAAAATTCCTCTTGCTAATATTTATTTGAACTAAAGTCATCAGTCCTAGGAATTTCTGTGTAATAAGTAAACAAAATGTTTTGATGCTATAAAATGGAAAAAATTTTAAAATCAAACAACAACAAAAAAATTATCAAATACTTACTACACCAGCAAAATGTTCTAACACTTCCTTTTCTTCCTTAGTTCTTACACTTTGGACACTGAAATATTATACATGGTATAACTAGTCTGTGAAATCAATCACAAGTGACTGAACAACATATTACATGTATGTACTGAAAAGTTTGATATTATCTGAAATTTAACAGATTATGGTATTCTGGTGCTTAATATACAATGTCCTGGTTATAAAATGTGTACAAATATATTACATGTACATGAGTCTATTGCTAACTTTCATAATATTCTCAGTATATACGACTTTGTTCCTTGTTCATTACAAGTTAAAAAGGAAAGTCTATAATGTTTAAATCATAAAAGTTACCTTTTAAATTTTCATAATGAGCTTTATTGCAAAACTGCATGAAAATTGTTTCCATAAAAGGAAAAAATGGAAGTAATACTGTCCAATAAATGGTATTTAAACAACCCACATGTCTGCTCATAATAAATACCTGTTAAACTGGGCTATAAAGACTGATGTCTATGTACGTATGTCACTTCCTATATCATTCATAGAATACAGAATGGAAATGGGGAATGTGTCAAAGAGACAACAATCCAACCAAAGGGCAGAAAACAGCTCAAAGCTACCAATCGGTCTTAAATGCATGAAAAATCCAGCACCTGGAGGCGTGCTTCAGCTGGCCCCTAAACAATAATGCATACTAGTTCAGTGCAATGGGCGGCACACTAAATTCCAAAACATACAAATGAACCAAAATTGAAAAAACACACAAGACTAAAAAAGGCTAGAGGTTCCTGACTTAGGACAGGCACAAAAATGCGGCAGGCTTAAACATGTTTTTTGAGATCTCATCCCTCCATCTAACATTTTTGTACTTACACAGCTGGTCTGATTACAGCTTGTCCAGTAGGTGATACATTAATGGTATAAATGTCTAGTGCCTGAAGTGCATACTTCACCAATCTTATGTACACTAAGGTCTCTTTTGGCAAGAACTGTTTAGCTGGTATCGCTGTAGCTTCTGATAAAAGAGTTCAGTTTCATGTATACAAAACACTTTAAATTTGTCTTGAAAAATACAGCTATTCTATTCTGCAAATATCATATATAGCTCCTAACAGAAGCTCTGTGTATAAAAGATTTAACTTTTAAACAAAAATTAGCAAAAGACCTGTAGTAAAGTTTCCAAATTTTTTAACTTACTTAAAAAGTTTTTGTGCTCGGCCTATTTAACTGGTATTTGAGCGTGTACCTTAGAAATTACTGTTACTTTTTGCCTTATTTTATCATATACAGTTGAACTTGGTAGTTAAAACTCAAATAACTCAAACAACAAGTCTCAAACTAGTTAAGTTTACATAAATTACATAGTTGGCAAGAACTTTGATCACTTAAATTACCTTATTGCTCTTACTATTTTTATCAGCCTCTTGAGTGTTTGAATGATCAATTTTTTACTGTAATTCAAAAGGTTTATAGACATACCTGTACCAGTAGATTTACAGGAGACGATTCCCCATGTGATAGTTTTGACACCACAAACCAAAGTCTTCACCAGACTACGACAGTCGTTAACAGTATAAGTACTGGTCTGTCCAGGAGTGATACCAAACATATTGGTAGATTTATCTGGCCACACTTTGTCATCTTTATCCTTGGACGAAGGATCGTTAAGAAGCGATGTTGACGGTGGTTTATTGTCAATGACACTACTCTCGGGTGACGGTTGTTTCTGTGGTTCTATAACCGGTTTCGTGTCCACTTTTGTTTCAACTTTACTGTCAAATGTTGATGTCTGGGATGTGGTTGTCTGTGGCTGTTGTTTGCTGGAAGTTTGAGATTTATCTTATATCATAAATATAAATTTTCTATCACGACATATTGGTACAATTAGCAAAACAATACAGAAAAAATTAAAAGATATACTATTTCTCAACATGGGAAATAAAATACCATTTTCAACAATCCCAACATATAAAAGTTAGTCAACAATAGAAAAAAAAAACCAACAATGCTGATGAATTAGAAAATAACTTACATTTTTATCACAAGTAGGATCATAATTTCTTATATTCAGAACTTCTCCTGTCTTTTTTCTTTTACAAAATTTCAAACAACATTTTTGATATAATTACCATTTCTGTAGAATCAAGGGAAGTTGAATCTTTGCTATTGACTTGAATTTTAGAACAAAGACCTCTAGCATTCTCATAAGTAATTCTCTACCCTGCAAAACATTTTTTAAAAATTAAAGAATTTTATTAAATGTATCTTGGCTATGTTCACTGGACATACATGTATGCTTCTGAAAGAAGTCACATGAACTTTTTGTCCAGGTGAGCTGAACATTTACTGAAAAAAAAACATGTTTTAAATAATACTATTCTCAACTAAAATCATCTTTTTTTCTTTGCTAAAGTGTTATTGTTTAATGTATGGAATGAATTTGACAGTTTCTCTTTCCTGAAAACAAACATGCTTTACTACTCATTTTGTTTGAGAAATAAGACTTTTTAAGACTAATTAAGACAATTGAGGTTTGTAAGGACAAAAATTAAGACTTCAAAACTGAAATTCTATCTTTGTATCTTACATTTCCATTATCTTGTTCACTTTTAGCTCTGATACATTCCACCAAATTGAGAAGAAGTTTACATGACATAGTTTGTATACTGCTTGGTAAAGAATCGTCATGGACATTCTTGGAGAACAAGTTAACGGCCAGTGACAGATTAGTTAGTGGTAAGGACTGTCTGACATGATGTACTAAATCTGCTAAAGTACTGTAGGCTAATGGTCTGAAACAGAATTTAAAACTTTCTTCATTGAACAAAATATACAACTGCTGCAATAAGTTTCTTAGCATAATAATTGTCTCTATCTCAGAATGCTATTCCCCACATCTCCAAAAGGTTTCATCATTATATCTCTTAAATCAACACAGAAATATCTTCAAATAAATATTCTAAGCTTGATTTTTACTATCTATTTAGAACGATTTATCAACAATCTAATAGAAACAAAATTTAGAAAATTTGAATTACCCAATATTTACCCTGTAGTTGATTTGACACACCATCACTATAGCTCATACATTGCATATCTAAAATTTAAATATCTCCTGTTAAGAAATATCACAAACCATTGAAAACAGCCGAAGAATCTATAAATACCTGAGAGATTCATATGTAGTCCAACCAGTACCAATCAGGACATTCTCATCAAACAGCTGATCTATACAAGACACAAATTCTACAAAAGGAAAAATTAGCTGTTATAAAATGTATTATAACAATACTCATTTCTCAAGTCTACATCTACAATATAGAAAAATGTTGATTCTAAATACATTTAGACAAAAGTATTTATAATATGATTATAATTTATTTTTATTTCTAATAAATTATTGTTTTGATCCCAACCTTCATCAGACTTTTATGACCCATATAGTCAATGATAAAAATCTTTATCCTGATAGAAAGAATAAATTTAGTGTAGAATGTTTGTATGTACATATACATGTATATACATGTATAGAATAGACAATATATCAGTTGCTGCACTTCCAACATCTTTGTTTATACATCTAAAAACAAATCTTACTATTTCTTAAGTCTGTAGCAAGGATGTGTCTTGCAGCTATCAATAACTCCTTCCTAAGATGTGCAACTTCCTGTGGACAGAATGTCAACAATCCGAGCAGACCTTTGACCATCTGTTGAGAGTGAGTCTGAACCTGTTCCTATAAAAAGAAATTGGAACATGTTGAATTTTCTGTGCCAATAAGATAAGACAGGCAGGTACTTTATGAAGGCTAGAAGGTATCCGTTGGAATACCATAGTTAGAATACAACAAGTGTTTTTTTTCAGTCTTTATTTTTGATGAAGACTGCCATATAAATGTACCTTTCTTTTCACAGAAAAGGACATTTTATGCAAATTTGCAGCTGTAAACAATGAAGTAATGTAAAGCATATGCATGAAAAGTTTCAAACATGAGGTTGTTATCGTGCAAAGTATACCCCACTCTTTTTTAATTTTGAAAATTGTGAAAACAGACTTGAAAAGTTTGACGAAAAATTTTATGTAAACATAAGGTATTGTAAAATTTGTAAGTATCGGCAAACAGGAAGCGGTTCCTTAACAGACCTGGAAATAGGAGAGATGATACAACTCATGGTCATAAAGCTACAGGCCAAATATCAAAACATTCCGTTGCACAGAAGCCGAGATAAGTGTGACGAAAAATTTCAGTTTTAACGGATGGATGGACAAGGTAAATCCAGTATACCACCCACTCCGTAGAGTGGGGGTATAATAAAACAATGGAAGGATATGAGGTATGTGAAAACAAATCCACTTACCAATACATTAAACAAGCCTCTACAGGTCATTGTGCAGCCTTCAATGATGAGTAACACTACATTCCACATAACAAACACAACATCTTCTTTGTTATTGTGTGTTTTTGGAATGATATAATTAAAAGTAAACATTTTTTCCCTACCTGATAAATTCTGATGATATAAGCTAGGAAAGACAATGTCTTAATCTGTGCTGCTATAAAGTCTACAAATATTTCTTTGTTAAATGACGGACTAGCTCTGAAATAAAATAAATTAGTTATATTTTTTTCTAATACATGTACTAGGATCAAATCAGAAACAGTAACATTATACTTGTTAAACAAAGCTTTAATTTCTATTGTGAGGTAATCTTATTGTTGTCTCGAAGCAACGGACAACCAAAATCATTAACGTCCTAACAACAGTGTAACATCGTAGAAGACCGTGCAATGCTAAATTCTTGCGTGTCATCAGTGAAGAATATTGTTTCTGTTTTGATTCTACATTACAGACCAATTAAGTACAATGTTTTTTGGTCGACCCCAAAGAAGTGAATATACAAAGGTTTACTGAAAAGTGGCATAGCCTCAATCAAGTCTTCAAGTACATTTATTTAAAAATTTCCTAAAATTAGACTTGTTGGATAATTTTGGCTGGTTTGGAATTTTGTAATTTGCTCTTCTTTTGAACTATTTTTGGTTTTCAATGTTCTAGACCTTGAACAAAACTAATGAATCGTAAATCAATGAAATATGCAAATCTTGTGCATCAAAATTGATATCAAAGAATTTATTAAAAACTAACTTCTAACTATGAATTTATTAAAGAATACCGTAATTACTCTAATTATTGGACACTAAAATACACCTATTTTCTGGCAAAATTGGAAATTCGTCGAATAAATAGAGTTTTCCTATTTTAGTCCACATCGTTGTCATTTTTTGACTCCATATGATCGACCTGGTCAATGTACTGTAAGAATAGGCAATCAAAATAATGGTTCATACTTGCTGTATTGTTATTTGATTTTGCTTTCATGATTTATCTTTTTGTACCTTCAAATTAATAGTTAATTTAATGTTGAAGACGAAAACAGTAGCAAACTTCAAACGACCCGCCATGTTGTTGACTAATATGTGAACATCTCACAAATGATTTTTACTCTCTGGATTTGGAGCATCTCACAAATGATTTTTAAAACACATGTTACGTTTGTAGTCTCATCGTCTTTTTAGAACATATTATAACCATTACATTTAAATTTCTTTTAAACAACGATAAGAGGATTTGGTTTGTAAAAACATTATTCATTTCATTTGAAAAATTTTAAATTTATTTCTCTGAGAAACGCGAATACGCAATTCCGTTCCGAACTCGTTTCGAAATTCTTTTCAAAAGTAAACTTCCAGGTAGGAAAAAATCAATAAATTTTACTTAAAAATCGATCTTGTTTCAATCAAATTTATTAATATAGATAGTTTAAATGGTTTAGAAGGCCGAAAGTAACACTCGATGAGAACTGAAAGTAATTAACTTGCATAAGAAGTTAAAATTACTGACTGCCACCACCTGAGAACAACGATCGTAACTTTGACAATTTTGAAATCGTCGGAAAAATAGAGTTGTCAAAAAATTCAAATTTCCTTGAATTTTCAAAAGTGTCCAATAATTAGGGGGTCCAATAATTAGGGTTATTACGGTATGCATTGTAAATTCTGACATGAGCAGTTTAGAAAGGTTTCTGGTTTTTATAGTGTTCAAATTAGACATGTTCCACTGTATCAATCCAGTGATTACTCCTTCACTTACCTCTGTACAGCAGACGGTTGTAAGATAATTGTATTCATGATTAGAGGTATAAACTCTGCTACTTCTTGGTGAACATTAGGTTTATATAACTGGTACATTAACACTACAATGATTGGAAGTTCTGCTAGAACTTTTAATGATAAAGTTCCTTTTGGAATAATGTTGTACTGAAAAAGCAGAATAATATAACATTTATTTGAGTTTTTCAAAATTACTAGATAGGCAACTATTTTCAAAGGCATCATTTTTGGGGGAGGATAAACGGAACCTGCTAATCGAGGGCACATTTCTTTGAACCAATTGGTGCCCTTTACATTGGTGAAAGTACAGAAGGTGCCAAAAACAGGAAATTGGGAAGAATCCAATATTTTATAAACAGTAGAATCTCGACTTCTTTAGCTCGTAGGGGTCTGTAAAATTAGTTTGAGGCATCGGTAGTTCGAGCCATCGAAGTCCGGAAAATTTTCAGTTATGAACCAGCGATAAAATTTAATTTACATCCTTTTTATCAAATCTTGATGTGGAAACAATAATTTAAGAATATATTCTGTAGGAATATATAAAGACTAAAATGGTCAAAATCCGGAAATCCGGCAACTTCATGCAAACTTAGCAAGATGCATCAAGTGACGAAACACTTAATTAAATATATATCATGTAGTTTTTATTGCAATAAATTCACTTGAAATATTCTTATCAAATTGACAATATATGATGGCTTTCGAATTGCATTCTTTTATAGTCTGATGAAGACAAAACATTAAAGATGCTGGAATCATCTGTCGCTTAGTGCTCAAACTTTTAACCAAAGGTTATATTTTAAGCAATTATTTAATTCACAAAATTTTATGTATGATTTTAAAGAATTTACACTTACAGAAATATTCTGATTATCAGCATTTTTCTTGTCTGTAAGGATTGTTGTGGTCGTAAATGTTTCCTGTAGTAACTGATCAACATTAACTTCTGTCACATCTTTCACTTTGATCTGATTCCGAGGTTCAAAGATTTTTGGCAGATGGTTTGGTAATCCGTTATAAATATTCTTCACAAACTGCAAGAAGTCTTTTATCTGAAAAAAAAAAAAAATAAGGAAATTTTCTCTAAAAATTATTAAAAATATCACTGGTATGTGAAACATACCATGTAAAATATGCTGTGTAATCCTTTTATACATGTATCACCATGAGATTTTTGTCATAATTTATGATTTAATGGTGAAAAAAACACATAAGACGGTAGAACTAAATCAGGTATTTATATTTGTTTGGAATCATTTTTTCTCATTATTATCCACAAAACCTAACATTATGAGACATGTGCAAAGTTTATGAACAAGAGGGAAAAGTTATCCAACCACCTTTTTTCAGGTTTTGATAAAACAAATGATTGAGGTTATAGATTACATGAAATAAAAACAGGAATGATTTTGTCACCTTGAAAAAAAGTTGAAAATCTTTACAGGAATCAACTTACTACATGTGACAGCAATATATTAAATTACATGTA
Source organism: Mytilisepta virgata (assembly GCA_028015205.1). Lineage (NCBI taxonomy): Eukaryota > Metazoa > Mollusca > Bivalvia > Mytilida > Mytilidae > Mytilisepta > Mytilisepta virgata. Next base: position 38,488,973 of record CM051519.1, read on the forward strand.
CCAGAAAGAACCTTGTATTACTGATTCTTTTTCAATGAATAATCTTCTCTACAATTATCATACATGTATATACATTGTAACATTGTAATAAAAAAGAATACAAAGGAATAACTCTTGGCAAAAAACTCTACATACGTATGACAAAAATCAAACAAAGGAACAACACATTTATTGTTGTTCTCATATAAAAGTTACACTTGTTATGATATTGTAATTATTATATTTATTTGTCTTGGCCTAATTTCTTTTGTGTGGCCTTATAACATGTATAATATGCTTACATAATACTTATAGTTGTTTACCAAATATTGTTATAACTGTGCAGTTTAGAAATCACTGGAAAAATCATAGATACTGATGGAATGATTAGAACTTTCTATTTGACTTACGTATTAATTCTGGAATGATCATAATATATGATGTGTAATTCAAACTTCTACCGTATTCTAGAAGTTTCCCTTCTACAATCTTCTATAGATTTCCGTGATACATGTAACTATATATATGGACACGAAAGTTAGACTTTCATATCAGATCAGACATTAACATTCTTGTGTTCTCAGATGTTGGATAGACACACTTTTATTTGCGTTACACACATCATACTAGATTGTGACTGATTAGACATAATATTCTGTTTGGATTCCCACAACAGTGACGAGAAGAATTCCGGATAAAGAAAAGACAAAGGATCGGACATATATATATTTTAAAACAGTTAAGTTGACATTTCATTTTGCATAATATTTCTTGTAAACTTGTATATAATAAATCTTGTTAAATTTTATTATTGATTTGTGTCTTTTGTTGACTACAATTAAAAGGTGATTTCTGGCCGTAACACACTGAGGTCTTTATCATGGTTAAAAATCTTGAACACAAATGCAGGTTCAAAACTTCCCCTTGCACCTATATCAAGAGGAAAATCTAAATGCAAAAAGATATCTTTGCTATTGATTAATAATATATACAATAAAGTGACAAATTCAGAATGGCAAAGGGTGAGATTTTTCTCATTTAAGAGTCAGATTTGGGTGAGATTTTTGTTTACATCTAAACATTTTGATATTAAGCTTCATTTGAACTTTTTCATTTATTCTTTTTTGTTTTTCTGATTTTTTGTTTTTGTTCCTTCTTTTTTGTATTATTAAATCAAATGAATTTAAATGGAATATCACTGAAAAAGTAATAGCCAACTAGCATAATCTGTTCACTGATAGAAATGGTAGAACATCAGCAGACAGTTTCAGTTATTAGGACTTCAAATGTTAACCCAATATTTATTTTACATGTATAATATTTTCTGTTAGCTACACTTGTTACCAGACAATTGTCAACTTGTATCACTGTTCATCATACAAAAACTTATCCATTTTGGTATAAAATATTTTGAAATATTTCAAACTTCATATGTTACCTTCTAGAAAAGATCAATTGTATTTAAAACAAATAACAAATGATTATATATATCTATCAAATTTAATCAGTTTTATAATAATTTTATGTAAAATAAAATTAAATATTTTTCAAGAAATGCAAAATTTTGACTTTAACAAGGGAGATAATGTAATCATAACCTCAATAATGACAAGGTGACTATGATGACAGTCAACTTTAAAGGACATTTAAAAATTATTTAAATAAGTATCAGAGACTGCATGAACAAAAATTCATGAAATTTTCATGACAACTTCAAAAGAAATAATGAAAAATTGACAAAACTAAAAAAACTGTTCATTCACTAGTTCAAGTTGACAAAAAAATTTTCCATAGAAATAGTAACAATATTCATAACTAATGGCAAACAAAAATATTTACTAAAATAGTTTACTATGATGTTTTGATATTTTCTTACTATGAAGCTCATCCAAAATAGTGAACAACACCATAAAAGACAACAGCACAACTTTATAGACTCCACTGTCGAAATTTTGTTAGAAATGAATATTCTTGCTATTTCAGTTTTGATTCTATATAAAACTTTACCTCATCATTATACTGTGGTCTATACTGTTTTTGCAGTTCTATTATAATTCTTAAACAAACAATCACATTTTCTTCATTCTCAATCTGAAAAAAAAATGTCCACACCAATACATGAGAAGAACTATTGAACACACACTACAGTACAAGTAAATGGGTCATATATTTAAATATTTATTTAGTTGAAATTTAAGATATTGCAATCAGAGGTAACATTTGAGAAGTGTTAGGTCTATCCTCCAAATTTTAGATCTATCCAATCTGAATATTTAGAGTTTTCCTTGTTTTCCTTGAAACTCTAAAAAAAACAATGTAAGTGAAAATGGAGTTTCCTGTATGAATCACTTGCATTTGATTTAGATCTTCCATACTCACTAAGCAGCTTCATATTTATAAATGCAAGTAACAGATATTTTTTTTTCTAAAATGAGGAAATTACATAATTTCTTTTCAAAAATATAATAAATGCAGATTTTACTTCAATGAAGTAATTCATCTAGGACATATAATTTTTAGTTTATTTTGTAGATGAGCATGATAAACACTAAACTTTTGAAAAGTATAAAAAAATTCTATCTGTTCGAAGTATTGGGCATCTACTTAAATTGACAATGTTTTAAATGCATATCACAATAATAATCAAGTCATTATATGATTTTCTTACAGTAAATATCTTACCTTCAGAAGCTTGAACATAAGGGAGAGAATCTGTGAGACATATTTCTTCAGGTGTTCGTTACTAGGAATTCGATGAATGATTTCCAATAACAACTTCCGAAGTTGCTGTAATTTAAAATTCATTGGTAAAAACATACAGATCATTATCAATAACGTCCTTTTTTTCTGGTCAAGAAATAAACACATTTATTAAACAAGAAATCAGGTCAAGGTCAAACAGACCACTGTTCTTGAAGAAGAGTGCAAAATGTGGGTCAAAGTGACCTACTCTGGACAAGATGTGGTCAGACTCCCGAATGGATCTTTGTACCATGTTACATGAGAAATACACTAAGACATTAAAATTAACCAAAGTCAATCACACATGAAATGTAGGCCAAAATTTTTCCACCAAGTTACATCACCATGAGTCTAACAGAACTGCACTTGGATGCAAAATTTTACAAAAGTCAATGAAGCATGAAATGTAGGGCAATGTGTGCTACTTTGGATGGAATGCAGGTCTCTCAGGATATATAGACTCGAACTAACAAAATTTACCTCAGCTATTAAACTTTGCCAAAGCTAATGAACCGTGAAAAATAGGTAATTTGACCTCCATGTTTGGGCAGGAAGTTGGACTCCTCAGATGAAGATGCATACTAAGCCAGATGGTTGTAGGTCAATTGGTTTCAGATATGCTGAAACCTCGGGGCCTATGGGGAAACAAATCAAACAATTTAAATAGAACTGACAAGAAGCAATGAGAAAACTTAAAATTAGATAAATTAAAAATTTCTTAAGTTCTTTTCAAATATAAAACCACTTTCTAAAGCATCTTATCCTAAAAATTGCTTTCAATGAACTCAAGTAAATAAAAAGTCATGATATATAGATACGGTCAATTTCACTTCATCAGTTTAGACATATTAAGACTAATCAGACTGTCGAGACAATTTTAAGATTTTTTGGCTGCACAATCAATATTGTGCACAAAGGAAAGAAATAATTACTCAACAGACAAATATGTATACAGTGAATCAAAGTCATGCAAACCATAAGTCTTTAACATATGGAATACAAAATTTTTCTGACACTCAAAAGAAGCTTACAACCCATAAAATCAAAATCTGTCTGCATAATTCATTAAAAACAATGCATTTAACTAAAACATTCAGAACAATTCAAATTATTCACACTCATTTTGATTAATTGGTTGTAACAAATAACAGATTTTGGGGGGTTATTTTTATGGTTCTTTTGGGATTTTTGTTATTTTTTGTTGTGTTTTTTACTGTCTTTGTTTATTTCCCTCTTTGGCTTATTCTTTGTTGAAACAGCAATCCCTATTTGACGGAAGTGACATGGAATCCATTCTGTAGACAATTATATACCTGCATATTCTGTTCTGCAATAAACTGTGGTTCTCCATCATCAAGGAGTTTCAAGAAAACTTTAAGAGCATCATTGAGGAATTGGGGATACTGTGGTGACTGCACAACACTCTACAATAAGTCAGAAACATAGTCAGTTATATCTAGCAAGCTGAAAATAGAGGGGAACAATACCCTGACCCTTTTCCAGTGTAATTCGCTACCCTTTGTAAAAAGTATAATATTAAATACAGTTTAAATACACATAAAAAATACACTAAAGGCTGGAAAGAAACTATGAGAAAACTTAAAATTAGATAAATTAAAAATTTCTTAAGTTCTTTTCAAATATAAAACCACTTTCTAAAGCATCTTATCCTAAAAATACGCCATTTAGTCCTAACATTCAAACTGTAAATGTTTAGTTTTAATTCAACGGAAGCTACCTACTATAAAAGTACTACAGATACTACAGGAGTATATTTAAACAATATACTAACATTAAATGTATTTTTCGAACTCAAAATAATTTTGTTTTGGAAATTAATTCATTTTTTAATTTTTGCAAATTAAATACCATGTCTGGTTTTTGGTATCATGCAATTCATTTTACCAGAAGTTTCAAAGAGGATAATTACCGAAAAATTATCAATTTAAGCTTCATTCAAATTCGCTTAAATATTTTAGTTTTCTTTTAACCATGTTATACATTTCAGTAATACCAGTCAAATTTCCAAATTTCATGTGGTCTGTACGTACCTCAAAATTTTCACTTAATTCTTGTGCTGCCTTTAATTTCTTCTCAACAACTAGAATAAACAATAAAAATTAATTTGATAAAATTTCATATCACAAATTTATTTCTTTTTCAATATTTAACATATGATTTTATGTTTTGTCACAAAACATTTCATTTTACCATTTCATTATTATACCATTATCTAATTCAAAGGCAAAAATTAACTGAGATTAAAATCATGTTGTGTAATTGGATCAAGTATTACAATAATCTATTATTCTATGACAAAACAATTATTTATTCTATTAAACATAAAATATCTCTGCCATGATGATTTAGTTTTTTTAAATCCTACAGATCTACATGGACTTAAAATATTTGTGATTTGCTGTGTTACAGTGAAACTGTAAAACTGATGTTCAGAAGAATGAAAGATATCATTAATTACACTCACAAGCTGTCTAAGTGACGTAAGTATCAATTATGTCAGTGTAAATGTCTTTGGTCTGTTGCCTATTTTGTTGAAAATGCTAAACTTTTTAAAGGAGGAAGTCAGATCTTATCAGACTAACCATCAAGTGACCTCAACTCTGATGAGGAGATCATCTGCATAAGTTTTAATCATTCAACCTCCATCTAGCATTACATTTTTTTAATACATAAACAATTACAAAAGGGTTCAATTCAGGTAGCAGAACAGAAACCTTAAAAGCAAGAATCATATCGTAACACTAACATACAATATTATATAAGTGGTAATGAAATACTGTAAATCTGAGCTAAATTTTATAAAATCAGTAGTGATATTATTCATTATATACATGATATATACCCTCTTTCAACTTTTCTTGTCACTTATCTGTCTGTATTTAGGCAATATCTTATCCATAAAAATAACATTTCTCTAGTCAATTAATCCTTGTACAATTTAATGCAACATAATGGATAAATCAATCATTGGTGCAGTGTTTTTAATTGTTTACAATATTCCTATGTAAATTCAGAAATTATTGCATGCATTTATTATCAAAAGATTAACAATCCTGCCACAGTAATTAATGGCAATGCAATTCATGAACAAATGGAATGATTAAAGAAAAATTAATATTGTGAGTTTTAATTATTGCTATGCTCATTCTGTCTTATCAGATTTATTTCCAAAATTTATCATAATTATTTGTGAATTCAAAATAGAGTATAAAGCATGATGAGATTAACTGTGATCTACGAAAATGTATTACCGTTATAACTAAAATCAACAAAGGTGATTTTATAAAAATACATGAATTCCAGTCATAACTTAACAGAAAAAATATCTCACTCACTCCACACAATCACAAATTAATGTCTTGTTTGTTCAACCACATGGAATATTCTTTTCAATAAGACAAATTTTAAATAACATACTTCCTGGTGTTGGGTCAGCTATTAAAGCAACATAAGATTTAAATGTTGTTAGCTGGCCAGTCACATCATGAGGACTCAATGGTGATGCCAACATGGTGATTTAGTGAAATTAGTCAACCATCAAATTATCACCTGAAAATAAACATTGAAACCATCAACAAACTAAACAGAATCCTTAAAAAAGGAATTAATCAGCACCATCCCAAGAATGCATAACTTTGGAAATGAAACGTTGGCAGTGAATCATTGTCTTTTACTGTTAGGCCAATCAAAATTAGCTGATAGATTATCAACCATGTCCACCCCTTGAAAATTGGACAGCCCTGCATCTTTTTTTATTTTTCCAGAAAAATTTGCATATTTGGAATTTTTTTAATCTGTTTCTGGTAAAATATTTGTCTTGATACAGGATATACAATGACTAAATTATATAAATATATATGAGAGTGGCCAATCGTTACCCTACTAGAAAATAATCCAGACAGAGCTTGGTTCTTTGTATAAGGAAATATATTCTTGAGCTCTTAAAGTTCAATTTAGCATTTGTAACAAATAACCAGAGGCTCCCAGGAGCCTGTATCGCTCACCTGAACACCTGAGTTAATCTTTGGTTGGAAGACCATCTTATTAGACATAATTCTATAAGAGGACATTAACCTAAGGACAATTGCTGCCCAATTTGGCTTAAATTATCTGACTGTTTCCACACAAAAAGATGTTTTAGTGATTTTCCCATAGGGTTTTATGCAATAGCTCCTACAGGAATTGAAAGACAATATCGCTCATGCTACATTGTTTGTAGATCTATCATGCTTAACAATTTTATAGTTTACAGTTTCTCTCTATCTATTAAAGTTTTCAAAAACCAAAAAAAAAACAAAATTCACAAAAATAGACTAAATATTGTCATTTAAGGGCAATAACTCCTAAAGGAATTGATTGATGATATCGATCATGTTACATCATTTGTAGATCTTATCATGCTTGACAATTTCATAGTTTACAGTTTCTCTCTATATATTATAGTTTTCAAGAAAATAGAAAAATTCACTAAAAATGGATAAAAATCATCATTTAAGGGCTATAACTGATATAGGACGGCAACTGACAATTTCGGACCAAATGAATGAAAGTTAAAACTTTTCATTCTGGTCATTTTTAGGTAACGGTTTTTTCTGTTTCGGTGATAGATCATGATATTTAAGCAAAAAACATGCTCATACTCCTATGTTCTATTTTTAGCCCAAGCAACCATTTTGAATGAACCACAGACACAAAAATCATTAACTTGAATCTAGACATCCTATATATGCATCAAACCAAGTTTGGTTTCAATTGGCTCAGTGGTTTCAGAGAAGAAGACCTTTTTAAGAACTGTTGAAAGAGAGCCCCTATGTTCTATTTTTAGCCCAAGCAGCCATTTTGAATCATTAACGAATACAAAAATCACAAACTTTAATCAAGACACTCTAAAGATGAATCAGTCCAAGTTTGGTTTGAATTCGCTCAGTGTTTTCAGAGGAGGAGATCTTTTTATGAAATGTTGATGGACGGACGACGGACGTCAAGCGATGACAAAAGCTCACATGGCCTTTGGCCAGGTGAGCTAAAAATGTTGAATTAGAAAATATAATAAAACCCAGTATAAGATGATACTTCTATTTCAACAATCTTTGTTTTGAGAAAACCACTGGAAAAAATATGGTAAAACTCTAAAAGTTTTTTTTTTATTTGCTTACTTGTGTTGAAGGTTTCAGATTGCATCAACGTATGACTATGATATATGTGATAAAGGATTTCTTGCATATAAATAATATAAGTTTTAAATTTGCAGGCATAACTTCTTAAATAAGTTATGAATTGTTTTAAAAAGGTGTTTCTTTTTATCCATTAGACCTTCAGTGATTTTAAATGCATGGTTGTTATGTTATCTATTGAAAATGTACCATTGACATTGAAATTTGTTTAAAAGAGGATTCAATCCAAGAAAAACCATTTCATGCAAAATTCTAGACAATGCTTATGTAAGCCTCAGATATTTAATTTCTACTATTTCTTACTTATTTTTCTCATTAGACAAATAAATTTCAAAAATATAATAAAACAAAACAAAAGGTGCCCAAAATAACATTCTGGGCAAGGGGAATAACTCATGTACAACGTTAATAATTTTGACCCACTTCAGATTGAAAAGGATTTGAGGTTTTCTAATTAGAATATCTTAGGACATAATAATTGAGATTACAGATCCTACATATAAAATCTATTACCAGCTTAATATTCAGTTCATTTTCAAAAATATTAACGATTTTGTCGGCAACAAGTTCAAAAAATTTTCTGCAGCAGCTCCACTTCTGTTGTAATTTTTTAAATTAAAGAACTTAATTTACCTACAACATTATTAGAGAACGAAAGTACATAGATTCAAAAATTGTTGCATGAAATTTTATTTGAAAAAATACAAAACTGATCGAGTACTGGCAGATAGATAACAATTTTCAAAGATGGCAAATCGTGTGTCCACTGTCATAGCTGCATACAAATGGAGTGAATATTACGGCTTTTGTAAAGAATGTTATAAATTATAAAATGCTCATACAAACTGACCAGATTAATATTTAAAAAATCTTAAGCATGTAATGGATTTATTTGTATTTCATTTTCATTTTTTTTCAAATAAATAAACTGCCCATTTCAGGATTCCTTACTTCCATTTCTAGCCTTAGTATGTAACACAATATGGCCATATTCGTTTTAACAAATAAATTCACTTCGGATTGCATAATGGCTGCGCCCATTAAAAATAGACTTTTCCAAATGACCCATGTGTCAAAAATGCATATGCTCCCATAGCGCTCGCTATAATACTCATGTGTGGGTTCTTTTAAGTTTGCATGAAAACTACACAGGACAAAGGTGGGTAATTTACAAGTACAATTACTACTTTGAACCCCCATAATGTTCATTTTAATTACACAAGGCCACACTGATTTAATACTTTTCAAGCCAATCAACTCATTCAAGGTTTCCATCCTTTCACTGCCTCGTTTAAATTCAGGGTATACTGGGGTCTCACTGTATCGCAGTATTTATTTTTTCAGGATGGCATCAAAATTACAGTAAAACCAGCGTCAGCAATACAGACATAATTTGAAGTGCCAGTGGGAACAGAGTCAGAGTATAAATAAAAAACTTAATCATCATTTTATATAGTAGATCATAAATAATTTAAACTAATATATTGGTTTTTTTAAATATCCTCACCATATATATCAATTAAAACAGAAATTGATATGCTACACCTCACGCATCTCAGGTTTTCAAAGTCAAAGGGGAGATAAATCTTGTCGGCATTCAGAAGATTCAACAAGAATGTCATTTGTTCAGTTGTTTGGCATTATTACTCGTCAATATCATGTACATTGCATTTACCTAAATTGTAGAATATTTCGACATTCATTGATAGACGTATATTTTCGATATTTTGCTAAAAACGGGTATGAAAACTGAAAAATGAAATGAATTTGTAAACCGGAAGCTCTAATTTTCGTATAATATACAAGCCGATTACGGTAAAGCCACGCGTGTACATTTCGATTTTTGTTAACCTCACCAAAATACTACTCATATTATTGCGGGACAATTGTAGCCACAAAGGTTTTCAAACAACAACATGTAAGCCTGGCGTTTAATGTTATCTTGTCATCAGTTCACGGGGAAAACGACAAAAGAATAGAAGACTTCAATTATGAAGTTACTGCATCATGGGAAATATTTGAAAGTATCTTTACCGCCAAACTTTGAAATTACCAAACAGAAAATGGTTAGACCTGGCATTCAAAATCATTCATATATGAATTCTCCTCAGTGCTTTATAAAAATCTGCAGAAATTTTTTAAATCCTGATCGGAATTTTCCGCCGGTAAAATCTTGACTCGATCCCCCCCCTTCCCCCCCCCCCCCTGAGAAGCTGTGAGCTAATAATAAAAAATTTACTTAAATCAGTGAATCATGATCCTCTACTTTGGTCAGGCAGGAACTGTATATGAAGTATTATATGATCCCTTGGTCAGGTATTTCTGGCATGAACACAAAATAATTATTCTTTACACCAAACATCATCAGGTCAACCATGAAAAGGCTTAGTGACATGCTCCTTCACTGAGATATCTTAAGACCAAATATCACTTGGTTTAGGTGTTCTAGTTTCTGAGAAACTGACCTAATTATGAAAACTTAATTCAAATTTAAAAATTAAATAAAGTCACTGAACCATGATAATTAAGGTCGATCATAGACAGCTGACATATAAATGTCCAGGCGGGAAGTTTGCACCACGAGGAGTCGATTCAGTAAATATGTCAAGATAGCAAGATGTAGCTTTACTACGGCCTGCGCATACTATCAAATTATATTTGGATTAGCAGTAGTGAACTCTGTACCCGACATTAGTAGGCATAATCAAAACTTAAGTGTGTTTGGTTCACTTATAAAAGCCATACAAGGCAAGGTGGTCGGAGCTTGAAAGGGAGGGGACTGGTACGGGAATAGAGTGAAAAGGACAAAAATACAAAATTAATTATGTTGAAAGCCTTCATATGGAATTAAAGAAGTGGCCACAAGGATTTCTCGGGAATTTTCTTCCCACATGTAACTGGAAACTTACTAGTAAAATGTTCTGAAGGAATAGTTCCAATAAGTTCTGTTCACTGGAAAAGTATATCCTAAAGATGAAAACTGGTAAACTAACGCAAAGTTTCAGTTACAAGATACAGTTTTTAAGCGTACAGATCTTGACAAGATGGTCCATGTATTTTCATATTCCATTATCAGTAATCCTTTTTCCTGATTCGGCTACTTGGAGAATATTTTAAAGAAATTGACTTTGAGGGATACTTTGATGGTCTCGAGTCAGAATTGTGGCTGCAGATGCACTTTCCGGCATTCAATGATTAAGTTAACTGGTCTTAACTATTTTTTCGGAAGGTTTTTTACGCTGCGACGTTGAGTTGGGCAAATATAACGGTGAAATTTCTACAGATTCTGCAGGTTCCCATTTTATATTTAAAGTGTTACATATATATGATCGAGCGCTGTTTTGGGATTGTGACAGTATTAGACTTCTCTACCGGTTTATTCTAGTGCAAGGTGTCATCTTGCACTTTCTATGAGGCATGTTTTTCTTGTCTTTGAGATAAATACTAATAGTACTGTTCCTTTGCTCGAACTTTTGTGACATATAGGTTTTCTGTCAATTATTTATCCACTTCATATATGTTCGTTCTTACCTTATTAAGAGAAGATGATTTGAAATTTTGGCGAAAAACAAGAATTGCCCATTTAAGTTTTCTTGCAACATCAAATTAAAGCTAATATAACAGTATTCATAGATAATATACATGCACTCCAAGTTTCGTTCTGATAAGCTGAAGATTTAGAAGAAAGAGATTCCACATCTTTTACCAATTAGAAGGGGTAATTGTGTTAGATGGAAGACAAGATCCAAATATGAGCATAATATGATGAAATTTGTGGTTTATTTTATCTGGATGTCAAAGAAATTTAAAACTTAAAAATTATTTACTGCTCAGCTGACAAACTTAAGAAGAATGTTAATTTTAATCTTCTTGTCAAACTGAAAATTCTTAAGAATTGTTAGTTTTATGTCATGTGGTAATTTGGTAGCAGATTGAATCCACTCAATAAAATTTTGAAAGACACATTACATTAAATGGTCGAGTTTCAAAAGAGATGATAAGTTTGTTCCTTTGATGAACCGAATAGTAGTCACATTGGTCCAAATAAGGCCAGTGCTTTTTTTTCTGTGAGTCATACGTCTTCAGAAATGTCAACCATTTGGTGTCAGACAATTGAGAATAGGTTTATATCTTGGCTGTATTATGGCAGCAATTTTTTACTGTTGGAAGAAGCCAGAGTACTTATAGAAAACCATGGACCTACAGATGGCAATCTTTGTCAATTAATATGGTAGTCATACACACCTAACTACAAGCTGGGTACTAACTTACTTCATTGATGACAGGCTAATGATTATTACTAGTTAAGACAACTACCGAGACCACTTTGCCACCACAGCCCCTTTGTAAAAAAAAAGAAATGGATAAAGTACAATGTACATATAAATCTTCCAGTAGATGATTCATACAAGATTCCAATTCATTATGCCAAGTGGTTTCAGATGAACAAAATGTACAAAGATATCTCAACAAACATTCCTGCAATAAAATAACAACTGTTTCAGATTCGTCCTTTACTTCATGTAATTCTTAGTGGAATCTAAACCAAAAAGATTTACCGTCTGGACACCTCAGTTCGTAAAATGGATTTTTAAGAATTTGAATACTTTAATCATTCTGAATTGTCTAGTCACTTAGGTGAAAGATGCAATGAACTGAGTCGTTACTGAAACAATTGAACTTAGCTGATTTTGTTCAATCGTGTCTTCCAAAGAAACACACACATTCCGCCTATGGAATTTTCAATGTAAAAGGGAGATAACTCTTCCTATAAGATTTTACAAAATTAAGTATTACAACCCCATGTTGCATGAAATATGCAATAAGTGCATTAAAAATATTTAAAATAACAGTTTTACAAATTTTAGGATAGGTCAGAGTTGATAAATTCAAATTATTAATTTTTTTAAATTTTGAAGTGCATAATTTTTTCTATTGGAAATTCCCATTTAGAATCATTTGTCAGGTATACAAACATAACATTTATAAACAACTTTTCATTTTGTATGTTTTCACGTATGACTCACCAAGGTTAATTAACCAACAAAAGATTGTCTAATAATTCGAACGTTTAGACTTTCAAAATCCGAAAAATCCATTTTATGCACTGAGGTGTCCAGACAATAATCAAGAGATCAAAAGATGATGCTACTACATGGCCTCATGATCAAACATCTCCTGAAAGTTGACAATAGAAATCAAGCAAGACTTGTGTTTATTTCATATTTAATATTTTCTCTGAAAAAGTTCTATAAACAGGTGGTGCGTTTTACATAACAAAACAATACAAGCATAAAATCTGTAAAACAGAGTCTTGTTATAATGTGCTTACAGATAACAAATACATTTATTTACACCCTGTACTATTAAAATATATATCTGAATATAACTGTCTGAAAGTGAAAGGCATGAAATCTGTTCTTACTATAACAAATAATGGAATGTACAAAAAGCTATAAATATACATGTACAGATGAATTTCGTTAGCTCAAATTCTGATCGCTCAAACACCATCGATGGCTCAAACCACTTTAAAAGTCCCTTCAATTTTCCATTTAGTTTCATTTTATAAAAAGTCTGTTTTGCCAAACAAAAATTGTGTATTTTACCATGGAAAACTTGAATTCAATAAAAAACCTGGCAAGCGTGTTACTTTACATTTACAAGTTTGCATCTTACAACCACAGGTGTGATAAAAAAAGATTAGAGTGACAGGTAAATGTTTACAGTTCGATATAATAAAAATGTCATGATAACTATTAATTAATTTGTTAAATTTTTTAATAAAAAATATTTTCATTGTAATGATCAGCAATACCAACTTGTCTACGTTATGGCAATTGTAATTTTCTGTACATGAACAAACTTCAGTAACTCGAACAGATTGCGTCAGACCATTGAAGTTTGAGCCATCGAAGTTCGAGTGTATGAGATATGTATCAAAAACAGCACAGATTTTTTGTTTATCTAAATGGAATAATTTGCTTATTTATAAACTAACTAATTAATTAACTGGCCCCATTAATTCATAAATATAAAATTTACAGGAGAAAAATTGGTTATGATTAATACACATTTTTATCAGTTAGATAAAACAAATTTTCTGAAGTATAAAACATTTTTCAAGCTGAGATTGTAAAACTTTGATTTGGCTTTATCTTCAACAATGAAGAAAAGAACATTATCATGTAACCTTACTGATGTGTGACCAAACAAAAAAAAGGCCCTGCAAATAAATTATTTTGAGCGCATGAGTGAAGTGCATTATTGAATAATAAGATTCACACACATACTAGTTGGTGGAAATTCAACAAAATCTTTAATAAAATCTTTAACAATAAAAATTATTCCAATTCTTGATTATCACTCCTTTAACTACAACTACTGGTCAATGATGCTGGATGTGAAAAAATAAACATCTTCAAAAAGTTTTTTTTCAAGGCTTGATATGTAATGCAATGATATGTATTTTTTCATATAAAATCTCCTACATTTAAAAAAAAAAAACCTTTCTGATATCATTCAAGATCATACAGATATCTCTAGCTGCGAGCACATGTACATGTTAGACTTGATTCATTTAAAAATCCATTTCATCTTCTTGTCCCGAGTAAAAAAATATATTTCTATAAAATGGACTCCTCTTGCCTAACTATTTACTGAAATTTAAAAGTATGATCAAATTTTTGTACATGACTTTTGGAATATTAAAATAATGAACAAAACCATGTCTTTTAATTTTAAAAAATCTTTAAATAGTGAAATATACGTTGTTTACCACAACAATTTAATTTAACATTTCCTGACGTATGTTTCTAGTTTATGGTAGTAGCCGACTGTTAAACAAGTCCTCCAAGACATATCTATTAATTTTATACCATTGCATAACACACAATTGTGATTAATTTTTTTTTACAATATATAAATTTGTAAATATAATTTATAATACAAAGAGGCACTGTCAATACCAATAAATCATCTTTAAAACTTTCTACTTTAAATTCATCAAACAAACTAGATATTATACACAGATTATTTCAAAATACAAAATGGATAGAATTTCTGTCTAATTGTACATATTTAAAAACATTTATGTCTTTGCAATTAAGACAGATCAATTGTTAAAAGTTTATATACACAATTTTTTTCAAAAAGTTTAGTTATCACCTGTTGCCTTTTGAACTAAATAAATTGGGTATTTTATAACTGGTTTTAGAAAATGTGTAATAGTTATTAAATCTGTTTAAGCCTCAGTGTGAATGAAACCAAAAATGGATAAAAGGTCTTTAAGAAATACTATAAAAGCATAATGATGTATTTTACATAAATTAAAAAAACTTTCAAATGTAGTCTTTGCCAAGTTATAAAGTATGAAAATGAAGTTAATGAAAGGGTCTCTTATCAAACCATATTTATGTAGACTTATTATAAAAAGTACAGCGTCCTTTCAATTAAAAGTTTCTCAAATACTGAATGACTAATTTTGTTGGAATGACAAACTTTGAGAATTATGTTTGTTTTTATTTCATATCTTGAGAATACAGTTGATAACTACCAAAATCATTTTTATGTTTTGAATTGTTTCCCAAAGATATAGGTATACTAACACAAAATAATAACAGAACAAACATAAATATCATTTAATGACAAGGAATTTTGTTTTACGCTGATTGGTCTAGACAGCTTTTTCTGAGTCATACCTCAGAGTAAGCACACCTCGTCAGACTCTTTCAAGGTCTTTTCAGGATTTGCTATTGACCAATCAGATCCAAGTATTCATTTCCAATCCACCAATCACATTGTGTGTTTCTAAGAACTTTAAGAATGATGGCATTACCAAACGATACAAACTAGGGACAAATAACTATAAATTATAATGTGAAAAACTAAACTGAATTGAAATGTTGAAATTTCATAATTATTGTATTTAAAACATTGTTGATATTTGAAAGTTATTGAATATATTATAAAAAAAACAGTAAAATTCCTTATTATTAAATAAAACAATTACGGACTTTTGATGAGGTCTACTCATGACTATACAGACCTAGTCAGACATTGGTCAATCTCGGCTGTTGGTCTTGGTCGATCAATGTCGGACCAGGTCCATATAGTCATGATTAGACCTCATGAAAAGTCAATAACTGTATAAAGGTACATGTATATCTATTTCTGAATCCACCTTTTATGAAAGGCTTTTTTCAATAGGAATCCCTTTTTGTGAACATCCAGTTTTCAAATCACATGAAATAAGTCCTTATATCAAAATATCATTACTGAAACACATATATGTAGATTGCACAAATTCAATTTCATACCCAAATTAGCTTCTATGAAATGCAACAATGTATAGTATTTTCTTTTCAGTTCTTGTGATTGTTTTATTGGTGGCATTTAAATAACATCAGTAGAACTTATTGGTAGTAATTACAAAAGTTTTATTTCTCTACGCAATTTATCCGAATTGAAGTTTTTGGTATGATGTTTTATGAGACCACTGAGATCTGGTACAGATATACTGTACAATATATCAGCTCCTAACCTATTTAATTTAAAATTCTTCACATGTTCTCACTAAAAATTTTGTCTTCCTATGTTATCCAAATCATAGTTCAACAATATGGCTAACATAAATCCACGCTGATGATTTCATCACAATACATCTATTTTTTTTTACAGAAATAAAAGTCTTTTGAGTGTTTTTGCTGTATCTTCAAAGCTAAATGAAGATGCAGTAAATGTAAAAGAATTGTTTTATTCATACTTTCCCCCAAAAAATTTTTACAACCCTGAGAATCTATTACATAAAATAGAATAAATAATACATGTCTATCTCTATTCATTAAATAAATCATATATATTATAATATGCTTTCCTGAATACATATAAAGTCAGCTCTACATTCTTTCACAAAACTAATCTCATAAATATCATTGAGCAATTGAAAGAACCAGCTTTCATTACAATCAAACTTACAACAGACTAAAATTACTTTACTGTTTGAAAATTTGTAAAATAAGCATATTTATTTCAAATTATGTAGAGCAAAATACTTCCATCAACAAAGTAATAACTTGTTTTTCAACGTTCTTCTTCAATACAAAAATTGTAAGGTTTCAAATTTGACTTCAAACATTTCATTAAAACAATTTTATGGAAATTTAATAAATTTCACTTGTAACTTTTGTAAACAGTTATTTATAGCATTGAGTGACTTATTGTCAAGGGCATAATGAGCAATATTTCGTCTGAAATTTGAAAAGTAGAAATTAAACAATGATCCAGTGTATAATATGGAATCTGGAAGATTTGATCGTCCCAATAAAATAAGACGAACTGGATAGATTATCATCAAAATATTTTTAAATATGAAATTTTACAAACAGTAAAAAATAATTTTGTCTAATTACTGTAATTACCGTATAAACATTAACACTGGCCAATACAGCTGTGCTATATCTCCATCTTTCCATTCACACATTTTAAATATTCACATATTTATTACACATGTTAAATAAACCTCCCTTTGTGAAAAATTAATTAGCTTTTAACTTCTCATTAATTGGTTCTCAACCATATTGATTATGTTATCTTAAAGATAAAAATTCTAAAAGTTAATCAATCATATACAAAATAATCTGAATTATACGTATGATCAATCATTTAAATAAACATTCAAATAAGGAACATCACTGCTGTCAAGTTTCGTCCCAATCTGTTGAGTGGTTCCAGCAGGATTCAAGCAAATATCAAACATTTATAAAGAGAGAGAAAGAGATGATACCATTGGACATAAAATGATGGAAATAAGTATATATGATTCTGGTGAGTTAAAAGGGATATATTTGTAACTAAATTTAAAAAAAAATTTCATTGAATAAAATTGACTGAACTCCTAAGCAAATATGAGGTTTTGATGTGGAAAGTCTGAATGGAACTTTCACATAATATAGGAATTCAATTACAACAGGAAAATTTATATGATCGTAAAATATTATGACAAAACATTGATAAAAAATAATCTCATAAAATATATTATTTACAATATTGTCAAAAAAATACATCGTTTTTTCCAACTTTTTATTTTTCAATAAAATTTAAACGTATCTTGGGTTTTTTTTTTATAATTTCAGATATAACATTTATGTTTTGTTTGTTTTTTTAAATTTTAATATTAAAGCAGACAATGCAAAAATGTTTATTGTAAATTAAGAAAAAAATTTTCATTCACAAATTTGTTTTAAATGAAACTGATTTCCTTTTTTTTGAACAACCATAAATATATGCCCTTTACCAAAAATTTACACATTTAAAAAACATAACATAAATACACTTCTAGGCAAAATTCATTACAAATTAGAACTCACTTTTCTTTCTGCTATATAATAGTTATTTCATAAGTTTGATCAAACTTTAAAAATCCAAACAATATCATAACAAGATATGTGTTTCTGCTCTATATGAGCAACAGATTTGCCAGTGTAATCACTAAATTTAAACATTTTTAAACCAAAGTGAAAGACAGTTATAAATTTAGAAATTAATTTTTACAATTGATATTGCAAATCTCCGACAACAAACAATACTAATGCTTATTATAGCCATTCACGTAAATACATGTAATATATCTAGCAAATAATTGCTAAGTTCCTCCAATCACATTTTTAACACTAAAATTAACATCTAAATTTACAGTAAATTGACATACATTGTATAAGACTAGATACTATATATCACAGATAGAGGGGATATAACTACATCTGTCTGTACATTATAATACCAAAGGTCAGTAACACAATCTGAAAAATAAAAATCCAATTATCAATATTTTATTGATACATGAGCTTCAATCAATTTTTTTTTTAAATAACTTTACTGTATATTGTATCAATGTATAAATATCCATTTAAAACAATAATGAAAATCATTTATTAGGAAATTATTTTTTTCTGAGGTTCTCTCAGAAGATTTGAGATATAATGCAAAGAACTATTTTGGGACCATCAAAGTACTTTGATATTTTAATAAGGGATTGTGATTTAAAAATAACTGTCTTAAAAAGTGTAAATTTTAAACAAAATGTTTGTTTTTTTTTTAAATTCATCAGTTCTTAACAGATTTGAAATCTTTTTATTTTATTACTTGTACAAGTATTTACATAATTTCAACAATTTTTTCAGTTCCCTAAAGTAATCAGAATAACTGGGAGAATCTGACAAGAAAGAAAAAAAGATTTAGAGGTGAATTTGAGCCAAAGAAGTTTTGTTAAGTTTAATATGTGACGTATCAGCATAATACCTGAATGCTGGAATGCACACATTGAAAGCCTTTTACTACATTCATTAACTTTACAATATATTTAATTCAACACTGATTGCCAAAACCTGTTATGAACACCATTCCTATCTCAGGTTTGTTTTTAAGTCCATGATAGCAATTTCTGTTCATGGTCAGTGGTTTGGGTGTTGAAATGACCAAACATTTACAACAATAAAACTTTGATGGCTCGAACTCAAAGGACATCGAAATCTGTTCAGTTGTTCGAGTTATTGAAGTTAGGTCAAGTATGGAAAATGTCTAGTGCCATGCTGTATACAAGTTGTTAGAACTGATTATTACCATGAACAGTTTTTAATTAAAATTAAACAGGTTAATCTCTAATTAAAAATAATTATGACATGTCTATTACATCGAACTGTGAACATTTACCTGTCAGACAATCTATTTTTATCACATCTGTAAGTATTAATTAACACCCTTGTCTATTCAATTATGCAGTTTTCAGTGGTACTATATACAATTCTATTATTGTTGGGACCAAAATATTTGTTCAACTTTTCAAGAAAACCAAATCTTTTTAACATGAAAATAAAGGAAAAACTGTTTGAGCCATCAGTGGTGTCAAGCTACCAAAGTTCAACTGTATTTAATTCAGTAAAGTTTTCTTTAATCAAAAAGTTTATGGTAAGTATAAATAAAATGTATCTGAGGACATGTATAATTTCCAGAATTCAGATAAGTATTTCAAGATTTACATTTAATTATCTGCAATGATGATAATCATCCCTGATTCATATGAATATGTCTAAACTTACCATGAACACTCCGACTACAATGGCAGTGGTTCCTATCATAATTCCATTCATAATCAGATAATCATGTAGTTTGTCATAACATCCCTACAATGTAATAAATGTGTATAACTCAATTTGTCATAACACCCCTCCAATGTAATAATTTATATCAATAAACCAGATATCATGAAGTTTGTCCTAATATCTGTACAATGTAACAAAGATATTTCACTGAACAAGAAAATAAGTTTGTATAACTATACCAAAACATCATGGTCTGTCATTACATTCCTACAATGTAATAACTTTGTATACCTAAACCACCAAATTATAGTTTGTCATAACATCCCTACAATGTAATAATTTTGTATAACTAACCCATAAAATCACAGTGTGTCATAACATTCCTACAATGTAATAGCTTTGTATAACTAAACCAGAAAATCAGGGTCTGTCACAACATTCCTACAATGTAATAACTTTGTATAACTAAACCAGAAAATCAGGGTCTGTCATAACATTCCTACAATGTAATAACTTTGTATAACTAAACCAGAAAATCAGGGTCTGTCATAACATTCCTACAATGTAATAACTTTGCATAACTAAACCAGAAAATCAGGGTCTGTCATAACATTCCTACAATGTAATAACTTTGTATAACTAAACCAGAAAATCATGGTCTGTCATAACATCCCTACAATGTAATAACTTTGTATAACTAAACCAGAAAATCAGGGTCTGTCATAACATTCCTACAATGTAATAACTTTGTATAACTAGACCAGAAAATCAGGGTCTGTCACAACATCCCTACAATGTAATAACTTTGCATAACTAAACCAGAAAATCAGGGTCTGTCATAACATTCCTACAATGTAATAACTTTGTATAACTAAACCAGAAAATCATGGTCTGTCATAACATCCATACAATGCAATAACTTTGTATAACTAGACCAGAAAATCAGGGTCTGTCACAACATCCCTACAATGTAATAACTTTGTATAACTAAACCAGGAAATCAGGGTCTGTCATAACATCCCTACAATGTAATAACTTTGCATAACTAGACCAGAAAATCAAAGTTTGTCATAACATCCCTACAATTTAATAACTTTGCATAACTAGACCAGAAAATCAAAGTTTGTCATAACATTCCTACAATGTAATAACTTTGTATAACTAAACCAGAAAATCATGGTCTGTCATAACATACATACAATGTAATAACTTTGTATAACTAGACCAGAAAATCAGGGTCTGTCACAACATTCCTACAATGTAATAACTTTGTATAACTAACCCAGAAAATCATGGTTTGTCATAACATCCATACAATGTAATAAGTTGGTATAACAAAACCAGAAAATTATGGTCTGTCACAACATTCCTACAATGTAATAACTTTGTATAACTAAACCAGGAAATCAGGGTCTGTCACAACATTCCTACAATGTAATAACTTTGTATAACTAAACCAGAAAATCATGGTTTGTCATAACATCCATACAATGTTATAAGTTGGTATAACAAAACCAGAAAATTATGGTCTGTCACAACATTCCTACAATGTAATAACTTTGTATAACTAGACCAGAAAATCAGGGTCTGTCATAACATCCCTACAATGTAATAACTTTGTATAACTAGACCAGAAAATCAGGGTCTGTCACAACATCCCTACAATGTAATAACTTTGTATAACTAAACCAGGAAATCAGGGTCTGTCACAACATTCCTACAATGTAATAACTTTGTATAAATAAACCAGAAAATCATGGGTTGTCATAACATCCATACAATGTAATAAGTTTGTATAACAAAACCAGAAAATTATGGTCTGTCACAACATTCCTACAATGTAATAACTTTGTATAACTAGACCAGAAAATCAGGGTCTGTCATAACATTCCTACAATGTAATAACTTTGTATAACTAGACCAGAAAATCAGGGTCTGTCATAACATCCCTACAATGTAATAACTTTGTATAACTAAACCAGAAAATCAGGGTCTTTCTTTTCTTTATTTCTTTAGTTGGGGTTTAATGCCGTTTTCAGCACATTTGGGCATTTCGCGGCGGCCAGTTTTTATTGGTGAAGGAAGCCGGAGAACCCGGAGAGAACCACCAATCTTCGGTAGGAAAATTGGCAATCCTTGTCAATTAAGATCGGAGTCAAATACACCCTGCCACAGGTGAGATTCAAACTCACAACCCCAGCGCAGAAAGGCCTGTGATCATTGGTAGTCATGACGAACTACCTTGACCACTTGGCCACCGAGGCCCCAAATATCAGGGTCTGTCACAACATTCCTACAATGCAATAACTTTGTATAACAAAACCAGAGAATCAGGGTCTTTTACAACATTCCTACAGTGTAATAACTTTGTATAACAAAACCAGAAAATCATGGTCTGTCACAACATTCCTACAATGTAATAACTTTGTATAACTAAACCAGAAAATCAGTTTTTCATAACATTCCTACAATGTAATAACTTTGCGTAACTAGACCAGATAAATTGCTTCGCTACGACCGCAGAGGTTCAACCCTGAACAGTTGGGGCAAAAATGGACACAATATTTGCACTTGATACAGGTCTGAAATTGGATTGTAATTAAATATTTGACACATAATAGGTTTCTGACACAGAATAACTGTAGTCAAAGAATTCAGAATTGGTCATATGATTTGAATTTATATTCAATTTTTTGCTTTTTGTGCAATACAATATGCTGTTGCAAATTGAACCCCCTCCCCCAAAAAATAAATTAAATTTTACCGCTTTTTTTGCTTTTGTGCAATACACTATGCTATTGCGTATTGACCCCCCCCCCCCCCCAAAAAAAAAAAAAAAAAAAAAAAAAATTATTGTACCCCCCTCCCCCTCCCTTAGCCCTTTTTTTTCTTTTTTTCTGCAAAATAAAAATGTTCAAAGAAATTTTCTTTTTAATTTCTGAAATCTGAAATGAGAAAAACTTGTCGTCCCCACAATTTCTTATTTACCCCCTAAATTTTCACCCCCCCCCCACCTTTCCCTTTTTCCAAAAAAAAAATTCTTTCCCTCAAGATAAGGTCATAATCCCTATTCAAATTTCTCATGGAGTTTGCAAACATAACTACCCATTTAAATACATCATTGAAGTCTTAAAATAGAAAATGACATATGGCTAAAATTAATATTAATTAATACTAACTTCTAAAAATAAATTGACAGTCATAAATCACCCCAAGATGATCTATATTTCTTTATACATAATTGAATCATACACAATATTTTACTTTAAATGTGTTTGGATTACCTCCCTTCCACCAAGATAATATCATAGATTTCTATTTACTTATACTAAAGTTATTGTGCAAATCCCAAGAAAAATGCTTATTTGGGCCCTTTTTTAGCCCCTAATTCCTAAACTGTTGGGATCAAAACTCCCAAAAATGGTCATAAACCTTGTGTTAAAATTTCATAGATTTCTATTTACTTATACTAGAGTTATTGTGCAAAAACCAAGAAAAATGCTTATTCGGCCCTTTTTTGGAACCTAATTCTTAAACTGTTGGGACCAAAACTCCCAAAATCAATACCAACCTTCCTTTTGTGGTCATAAACCTTGTGTTTAAATTTCATGGATTTCTATTAACTTATACTAAAGCTATAGTGCGAAAACCAAATGTGTTCGGACAATAACGACGACGCCAACACCATACCAATATACGACCGCAAAAATTTTGCGGTCGTATAAAAATCAAAGTTTGTCATAACATCCCTACAATGTAATAACTTTGTATATCTAAACCAGAAAATCAGGGTCTGTCACAACATTCCTACAATGTAATAACTTTGTATAACTAGTTCAGAAAATCAGGGTCTGTCATAACATCCCTACAATGTAATAACTTTGTATAACTAGACCAGAAAATCAGGGTCTGTCACAACATTCCTACAATGTAATAACTTTGCATAACTAGGCCAGAAAATCATAGTTTGTCATAACATCCCTACAATGTAATAACTTGGTATAACTAAACCAGAAAATCACAGTTTTTTATAACATTCCTACAATGTAATAACTTTGTATAACAAAACCAGAAAATCATGGTCTGTCACAACATTCCTACAATGTCATAATCCTGAATTAATAAACCAGATATTAGACAATTTTGTCATAACATTCTTACAATGTAATAAATGTTCATCACTAAACTAGATAACCATGAAATTTTTGTTGCACACAGACAAAAACTTACTGTAGTATAGAGCGTATAGTTGACTGGTGTTTCTATAACTGGTGGAAGTTTGACCGGAGGCCAGTTCAGTTCAGGTTTAATTCTGCCAGTACATAAGTTTAAGGTATACTGATCCATATCTTTATATTGATAACAACAGCTTTCTGGTACTAAACTTCCATCTGAAATTTTATTAAAGATGCTCTATATTTTGAAATTTTGTTAACTCATCTCAATTTATAGATTTAATTCAACTATCAAATTTTGACATAAACTTTAAGCTACAATGTTTAATAAGGACCATGAAAAACCCTATCAATATTTACTCGTTAGAAATGTTGAACATTTCACAACTATAAATTTGTAATATTTGCAAATCCAACAAGTTCTGGTATAAACATCAATTCAAATATATGTAAAAATTTAAGAAAAAAAAAAAGGGATTAAAAAATAATGAATGAATGCTTACTTGAAAAGTGATCAAGATACCAATATGTTTCCCGCTGATACAGTGCCCATGAATGAGTTGAATTCTCACTACCATAAGCTCCACAACATTTAAACTGAAAACATGAAAACAATGTTAATGGGAATATCAAAAGCTGATACTGGGTATGCAGAAAGCTTATTTCCTTCTCAAGGATATAATGATATAGACTGCTAAAGAAATGCACATCCTTCATTAAACTGAAGAATATCTGTGATTGTCTTTAAAATCGGTAATTAAGCCGATGACATTTTTTTTGCATAACTATATCCATAAAATAAGAAACATACAAAATTTCAGTTCACATTTATTTGAGACATGGATTCCCAAAAATCATCATTAACAGTAGAGCATATTAAAATACTATCATGTACATACATTTTGTTGTATAGAATCCCAGGACTCTGTAATGTCTTCATTTGACTTCTTGCCATCTACCTTAACACCGTAATGTTTCTTTAAACTTTCCTCCATAGAAAGTCTTACATTATCTTCCAACTGAAATTCAAAAGAAAAGTACATGTATATGCTTTATAGGATACCATGTATAAGGCCCAGAATTTGATTGACAACTACCTTCTGACCAATTATTCTTTTAATAATTTCAATATTTGGTGACAATATGAAACCTATTTCTCATGAAACTACCTTACTAATATTGAGAGAATGTTCATTTGACTTAATAAGACAAGAATTGCCAGATTTCTGCTGGTGGTCTCTCGGGATACTCCTTCCTCCAACAATAAAAACTATTCCCCATGATATAGACAGAAAGTGGCATATAACCGTGATAAACCAAACCTTACTTATATTCTTGCATCATAATACTATATCTCATAACACCTGGGCCAAGTTGTTCAAAAGTTAATCACTTTTTTCACTTTCAGTTATTTCGATTGTTAAGTAATATTCCTAAACAGAATTTCACATGACACACTAAGTCATAGGATCAACCGAGAACTTCAGAAAATTTTGTCTCCCCGCAAAATCAAGGAATCGGTAATTTGAAACTGAAAATTGGATTTAACGTTTGAACAACTGGGCCCTGAGATCAGTGGATCATTAAATCAGGACCTTCCCTTCTGTGAAGTTTTAAGTCCTATATATGTATTACCTCAATCTATCTTTCCATACTAATATTTTAAAATGGGGAGGAAATCATGCTTAAAGCATGTATTTTAACTACTAAACCTTGATGTTCTATAAGGAGAAATTTCACGTTGAAATGACATTACAACAACCTAAATCTTAATGTGAATTTGAAATTCTACTAAATAATCTTACGGTGATAAACAAAAAAATATGGATTATTTGGGCTTGAAACAATTACAAAACTAACAAATAGTTGTTTTCAGGTCTTGCTAAAATTTAATTTTTGCAAGAAGCAATTAGAAATCTGCTTTTTTGAGATGATGTAACTGAAAGCTTTGTGGAGGTGATTTGCAAACATTTTGTCTAATTGTAAAGCTTCTATGAACATCTAGATTACTTACCTGAGATATGAATATATAGCCAAGTACACCAGCAACAAACACCATCAATGCCAAAAATACATAGATACACAGATACTGAAATTATAAAGTATAAAAAGATCACATGCTCAAAAAGTATATAAAATACATATATATTATATATTCAACAACTTCATGAAATATTTGAATTACTCTGTATGTTGATCTATAAACTGATACTGAAAACTATTATTATTTCTTCCATAAAATTCCTTTTACACATGCATAATTTATCACTAAATTACGCAATTCTATACACATGGAATCCTTTAGTTAATACATATATACAACTAAAAACATAATATATTGCAAATTTACAGTCGAGGAATACTGTATTATCTATATACAACGAATATCAAATGACGAAAACATTTTTTGCAATTACTGTTATTTACAATTTTGTTTGTTTTTTAATTTTTATTATTTAAACTTCCATATTACATCATAATAAACAATCATTACAATATATATATCTACATTTTTTTTTAAAAACTTATCAACTCACCATTCCAAACATACACTTGTGTTGCTTATAAGCTCCAATGAAACCCAGAACTGTTATTGCAATGATTGCTGCTCCTCCTCCGATCATCATTACAGAGTCAGCACGATACATTGACACTCCTATCAAACCAGATAACTGTCTACTGCCATATTCTACTTCATGGGTATAGATTCCAATTGCCAAACAAGATATTGCTCCAACCTAAAATGACAAAATATGTTTCAGGGTATAATATAGACATAAGCTTTTGGGAGAAGTTACTTTTACCTCCAAGACAGATTTGTGAGACATGTAGACTTACAATGTACTAGAATTGAATATATCTCAGCTTAGAAAACAGATGCAATTTCATATTTGTCAGTTAAAGTTTTCTTGACTCACTATATAAGTGGATTTTCTTGGTTCGTCACATATGTGAGACAATTTCATGTTTTCTTTCTTTTAAAACTCTTTCTGTAAACTGGTTTTGCTTCTGGTTCTAGATGTGTGAGACTCATAATCAACTGTCCAAAAATATGATCAAACTGGGCATGTTAATAATCACTTATCTCAGTTTTTATGACTTAATTAAGTCAATTAGAAGGGTACCAGGCATGAATTGATTTTGGTTACCCCAAAACGACATCTTGTTGACATATTCAGTAATATTAATATTTCATTAAAATATTATTATGAAGTCAATATCAAAGTTAATTTTGTATGTGAATATTGTTTATCACATGGCTTCATCAGAATATGAAGTATTTATCAAAATTTAAGCAACAAAATACAAAACAAAACTTTTGTTTGTACATGTATACAATTTGCCACAAAAAATCAAGTCATTTCCCTTGGCTCATCAAAATTTCTTGGCAACTTTCTTCACTCTGAAAGTGTTAAGCCAGTGACTTGAAGGTATTTAAAATAATTTTGACGACTTGTACACTCATTTTGCCATCTAGATTAGTTCCTGATGTTTTATATAAATCTTTGGCACTATACATGTACATTAAATGTACATTTCATGAATAATGAGAATAAACATGTTTATATACTACAAATATACTGTACAGAGGTTTACTTTAGGGATATTTAGTAGGCACTTTCCACTGAGTGTATTTTAAAGTGTTGTGACAAATTTATTTTATCCTGCAATCAAGCCATTTCCGGTCTAATAACAGGTAGAATAAACTTTAGTTAAGTTGCCTGAACTGTGATGAGTGAAGTTTGAGTTGTCCATAAATTTAATCAATCGCTTGATAAATTTCAAAGATCGAAATCTCAATTATGACAGACATTTTGAAGGGAACTTGTGCAATGAAAATAAAACCAAGCCGCCATTTTTTTCTCTATCAACAACAAATTGGATTGCCATAAGGATCATTTAGGCTGCTATATGCATGACTGACTGTACTGATAATGAGAAAGAGAATGAGTCTGAAATTGTGAATGTACATCTATATGAACTTTTAACTGTTTTGTAAACACCCTGAAAGATATTTTCCTGGAGACATTGTAGAAGGCATGGAAGTCAAGTTTGCCTTCATCAAGTTTTATTGTGAATGAAGAGGGTGACTAGTGAATCTGAATTTCTTTAAAAAAAAAAAAAACATTACAAATACGACAATGAGACAAGTTTTTAAAGAAAAATTATCATGGTGCTATGTAACATGTAACGACTTTTCCCTGTCAGATTCAGAGAGAGTAGTCACTTCTCCCTATCATCTGCAAGTAGCTTGAGACCTGCACATCATAAGAATATCCAATGTTGTTGATCGGTCAATTATTACAGATTTTAAGATTATTATATAAACATTACTTACCAAAACTACTATTTGAAGAAACAAGACAATAAGTCTAACAAATTCTGAACAACATGAACAGATCCCTTCTTCTTCATCTTCCATAATCCCCAACTCCTTATGAGTTCTTGAAAACACCATTTTTCCTGAAATTTGCAATTGTATATGATATAGGTGTTGTCTGGTATATTCCTGCCAAAAAGCATGTATTTGTAAAAAAAATGTGAAAAAACTGCAATAAAAGGTACAGTTTATTATTCACAACAATAAATGAGTTGATTCTATATAGTAAAATTAAGACAAAAAATATGAAGTCAATAACTATATTCTTAATGATTTTGAAAATAGAAAACTTATATGTAAAATGTGTGTGTCTGACCATATTCTTTGAGATGAAAGAGGGAAACATACAAGAATTAAGAGAAGATAGGATATGTTGCCATTTAAATGTAATTGAAGATGAACATCATTTTACATTTAGTTTCTATTTGAACAGTTGCTATCGTGGAAAGTAGGTCATTTCATTCACAAAGTAATCTGAAATATTTAGTGACCAGTCACTTGAACTTATTTGTAAACCGTGGTGACATCTTCAACTACCCACTTCTCACTGTATTTACTTCCGGTTGGCGTTTTTAGGACAGAATGTTATCAATTAAAAAAAAAATATATGCTGTAAAATTATTATGTTGTTATTTTCATTATTAATATATTTTTGAAGACTGGAAATCACCAATATAACTACGTTTTTATTCTTAATTAAATAAATCAGAGAGTCAGAAACCCATGTGATGGATTACAATAATACTAGAGAATTCCGAATATATATGGTAACTCTAAAGACATTCGAACAAAGTTAAATTGGAGGGAAAATAGAAACTGAAAAAAAATTCAAAATTGACCAATCAAAGACGACCGATAATATTTACTGCAACGCGAACCGGAAGTAAATACAGTGAGAAGTGGGTAGTTGAAGATGTCACCACGGTTTAGTGAACAATAGTAAGATTAGTATGAAGAGGAACACTGAGGGGGATATAAAATATGCATAGTGTTCAAGGAAAATATTCAATGAAACGATTCATATAAGGTAGGGATTTTTTTTCAGTAAGTTAATGGTACAAAAAGCATCCGAAGCGGAGACGGTCGTGACAATCGTTAGCCACCTTCTTCTATTATACATGGATAGTCGATCTTCCCATTGATAGTCGACCTTCCCATTGATAGAAACAAGTGCCTGTGGCATGGCACAACAGATTTAACACACTGAATTAGATTAAAAAAAAAAAAAAACCAAAGAAAATAAGTAATATATAACAAAGGAAAATACCAATGTTTTGACACCATATGATGACTGTTCATCTAATAATTATATAATTATATATTTAGACAGTAATTTTGAATTTGACATGTACCTAAATAGTTGGGTAATAAATCATCCCGACTCAGTATCAAATTAAAAATATAGAGATGCCGATTTAACTATATACTGGTGCCGAATTTACTATGACCTGATTTGACCAGGTTCCGATTTGACCAAGTGCTGAAATGACCTGTATTCGTTTGTTGTATTATTAATATAACAAAGTCCATAGCAGAAGTCAAATGTCCAAGTTAACCCTTTACATAACATTAAGTTACAGTGGAACTGAATTTAGATGAGAAAATATATGCAGGAAAATGTAAAAATGGTGATATAAAGTGGTACAGAACACTGACAGAACTGGTTTCATATTTATAATAACTTTCCAACGCTTTCAAAAGGACTGTATGTAATAATTTTCTCAGATTTTACTGTGGACAATTTTCCGCACAAAATAACACATCTGGCTTTAAATATAATATCACCTTTTCTTGGTGATGTTCAAATATTAATCTAAGATTCTTTCAAATTTGGAAAAACAAATTATGAATCTAATGACGCCATTTTGCTCCATACAAAGTAGTTTTCAAAACATTTCCGGAAAGACACCGTGGCATTTACGGACCTGTCTTTTTTTCAATTTGATCTCCTAAAAAATAAAACTAAAATAAATAATCAATACCTACACAAAAACTAGTTTTTGAAAAAGAAATCTGCACCGCCTGGAGAGGCGGCTAAACACTTGTTTTTAGTATATTTACGGGAATTTAATTGTACTACTGACTGGTTGGAACATCGGCCACAGCGGCATGTTGTACTGCCTTACGCATGCTATTTTTTTTATTTATAAGAAAGAGGTCATTCTCACAGCTCATTAGTTCCTACGTACGTGGTAGAAATTTTACCGGGCTGAAAATGTGACGGTAATAACGTTCTTTCTTCATTGTCGTTAAGGTTTTTGACCGAGTACAAAAAATGAAATCAAACTTATATACGACGAGATTCATGCACGATATCTGTTTTTCCCCCACAAAGTATGTAAAATGTGGAGACCGCAATATCTATTCAGC
The DNA here is from genome assembly GCA_028015205.1 of Mytilisepta virgata. Taxonomy (NCBI): domain Eukaryota; kingdom Metazoa; phylum Mollusca; class Bivalvia; order Mytilida; family Mytilidae; genus Mytilisepta; species Mytilisepta virgata. The sequence continues at coordinate 38,519,913 of CM051519.1, forward strand.
GCCTATCAAAGTCAAATATGCAGAGGCATAAATGTATCTAGTATGTCTGAAGTTTAAAATTTTACTTCCTGATAAGTCTTTTACTAAAATAAGTTAATGCACATGAAATTCACAAGCAACTGAGATTTGAACGAATATTGTTGAATTTTCGATGCGTTAATTGCTACGAACGAGGAAGTTTACAGTAATGGACAAACTCACCTTTGAGGCACGCCATGGCGTACGCTTTTTATTTAACCCACTGTTGGATTAAATCTATGGTAAGAAATCCTAAGAATCATGTATACAACATATGTACAAGTATCATTAACATAATTTCGACATTCTTTCCTACTAGAAATTATCCTGGAGTTCTTTCATCTTCATATCAGTTGGCAAAGATTCAATTTAAAAGTCAAGACAAAATCAATATAGATTTCACATAGGATGCATGCGTTTTATTGGCGATTTAATACGTTTTATGTCTAGATGAGTTAAATTGGACCATTTATATTCGATTACAACATCTGAAATCCGAATGAAAAGTACTTGTTGAGATGTATTGTACATTTGTAAACTATAACGAAAAGCAGTCGAAAATCAAGTGTTAATTATTGTTTGATTGACCCTTTTTCGAAAGGTGTAACTTCGGGTCCGTATCTCATCTTTTCCTTTTCATTTACGTAGTAACCATGCATTGCTTAAATTCCTGTATTTCTTTTTAATTTTACACAGTGATTAAATTTTTAACGTTTTCAATGTGATTAAATGGACGTCTTAATTAACTTTTGCAAGATTGTGCTTAATTTTAGCAATTTAGAGGGCTTCATCCTCTGCACCTGGACAGAGCATGTAGAGGCATCTTTGTAATAATTTCTTACGTTTAAAGTAGATGTTTTAATGTGCATTTTTAGAGTTATTACTTCACTGATTAGAATACTTTGATATTTATGACCAATTTATTGGCATAAATTCACGAATAAATAATAAAAAAATTATAAACTTCAGCGCCCGATCAGTAGGTACAAAAAGGACATTTTAGTTTATATTTTTTACCGTTTCTTCAACCGAATTCCTTATAGCCTCTGTTACTGGTATATATCCATTTTCTCATTCACCATTTAAACTAGATTTGTATGGGTAGCGGTTCTAATATGTAAGGTTTCATTTTGTTTTTAAAGTAGAATAGAGAATATGTCAAAGAGACAACAACCCGACAAAAGAGCAGAAAACAGCTCAAGGCTACTAATGGGTCTTCAACGCAGCGAGAAAATCCCGCACCCGGAGGCGGACTTCAGTTGGCCCCTAAACAATAATGCATACTAGTTCAGCACACTAAACTCCGAAACAAAAAAAACCCCCAAAAAATGAACCAAAACTAAAAAAAAACACACACAAGACTAACAAAGACTAGAGGTTCCTGACTTGGGACGGGCGCAGAAATGCGACGGGGTTAAAGATGTTTTGTGAGATCCCAACCCTCCCCCTATACCTCTAGCCAATGTGGAATAAACAAACACACAGCGATACACACAGTAAAACTTAGTTCAAAAGATGTCCGAGTCCAATGTTAATAAAGGTAACAGAAGAAACTAATCAAAATGACAATGATCAATATATATTAAGAAAGGTCTACTAGCAGTTACCGACATGCCAGCTCCAGACCTCAATTAAACTGATCTAAAGCGTATGTGTATATCATATAGAAAATCAGCCACAATCCCTCCCGTTAGGAGTTTACTATCATGTCATCATAAATTATACGGGAAGAACATAACCCGTATCACGCCAACAACTGGTTTTAGAATAAATGTGTTTATTTCCGATGCAAAGACCCTATGAGTGAATCAATATTAATTCCAAAAATGCCATCTTTAATGACTTGACAACAGTATCGTAACTATATCCCTTGTTGATAAGTCTGTTTAAAGGTTTGATTAGCTTTTCAGGTGAATGACGACATTTTCGTGCTTTGTATAGAATATTGCCATAAAGATGGGTTGTGAAATATCTGAACATATAAGATGTTTGCACGTTGATTTATATTTGCGAATGAGGTCCTTGTACCGATGATAACATTTAGTAAAAGTTTTGACCAATCAATCAAAGCAATCAAATTGACAGAACTCCGGATAAAAAATAACATAAAAGAGCACAAAACATAAACATGAACACAGCAGAGAGTCAGCAGTATCCTTTATTTCAAGTTCATTCGGATATATGAGATGTAAATAAGGCCACACTTTAGCTCTTTGGATTTCTCCTATTTTTGGACCAAGCATGTAAATTGTAAGAATTGTTTTGTGGCTTCATTTTGCAGAAATTAATGCTGCAAATTCGACAAAACTTCTTCATTTTTCACGATATTAAAAATGCTGCAAATTCGACAAAACTTCTTCATTTTTCACGATATTAAAAATCAAAATTGTTCGCCCGCTCCGAAAAGTTTTTAACAATTTAGATTTTTTCCCATCTTTTACGATATTTTAGTTAAAAAAAATTGTGTTACACGTAAATTTGATCTTCGCCCGAAAAAGGTTGTCCTCAAGAAAAAAATATAAAATTTAAATTTCGCTCGCACCTACTTTTGCCATCCAAAAAGCTAAAAATCAATTCGATGTGGCCTGATCACCAACTCGTGAGTTATTTAGTCAAATCAAATTAAATCAAATGTATTTTTCCTACCACAAAGATTCACTCACGTGCTAGCTAGGTATTATCATAGAAAAATATGTCCGAAAAAAGTCACAGTATGACTTTCGTCTTTCAAACCAGTTTATATATGTCAACTAGTTTTTCTACTTTAATAGTAAGGTTACATACAAGAAGTCTTAAATGTAATTTATGTAGTTTTGCATATAATTCTCGCTGAAGTTTCCATCTTTTTAAATTTAAGTAGACCTCAGACCATTGGCAGATAGTTTTGGTTAGTAATTAGAACTTTTTTTTAAAAATTTGTTAGGCTACCAGTTTATAATCGTGTATCTGTTATCTTAGCGCCATAGAAACAAGGCTGGATACCTTTGCCTAAATTTGCTCTTTTAAAGGTATCTAAAGGATTTTTTCTGCAATTCGAGGATAAAATGCGTGTTCACAATATAAAAGGGTTATTAGTGTCAGATTTCTCACAATATATTTTAAATAAGACTTCCTCAAATATTTCTAAAAGTTCACTGATGCAACTTTAAAGCGTTATCTTTTTGTACAAGCATCAAGACATTCGATTTCTCTACTCTTTATAATACCATTCTACAGGACAAAATAAACAATGCAGACTTAAAGAATTGATGTATGGCTGCTTCACAAAGTAAAATGAAGAGCAAACATAACTTCTTGTTGGTAGAGATGACACTTACATTGCCCAATAACACACAGAAAATGGCAGTAAGAACACCGAAAATGAGATCAGTCGAATGTTAGATTTATCATCGACATTGTGTGGATAGGTGTTTCATTAAAAGATCGGTATTTCAATGGGAATCAGACCGTGTTGCTCTCCCTGACGATTTGTTTCTTCACTCATATGAGTCAGTCTTTCTTCAAAAGCTTCTCAAAAGTGTGGATAAAAAACTAGCTCGAAACTTTAATTGCAGCTTATAAAATTTTATCATATGTTCCCTTTTTTAAAGTCTTTAGAACTGAGGACAGGGAGGGGGGTGGGGGGGGGCACTTAAAGTATTTATTTGTTTATATACTTATATTTGTTTGTCTCATGCAATTGATGTATAATGGCTAATAAATTTGATTTGATATGATTTGACTAAATAACTCACCATTTGGTGATTATTTTCATCTCATCTATCCGAAAGGGCTTGAAATAAAGGATACTGCTGACCTAAAACTGAAGGAGGTGTTGATGTCACACGAAATTGTGATTTATGCACGTATCTATTGTTTTGGACAAATTATGTATACGGTTGAAACCCAAATAAATACTCAGCTCCGACACAAATACTAAAGCATATCTATGCATGAGGAGCGATCGCCCTAGTATTAAAATTTCCTTATAATTTTCCAATAAATAAATGTACGAAATTCACAAGTTCCGGCCTATTAACAACTGGGATTAGAACGAATATTGTTGAATTTTCAATGCGCAAAATGCTACTAACGAAAAACTCACCTTTCAGGCACGCCGTTGTGCATCTTTACATTTTTTATTCAACCAATTCTTTTTCTTCAATCTGCTCCAATAAATCAGGAGAGTATCGTTAAATTAATTTCGAAATTTTTCCTACTGGAAATTATCCCCATTCATAGATAATTGGCAAAAATTCAATTTAACCCATAAAGATGTCACGTAGGGCGATTGACGCTTCAATTCTTTATTGTTAGTTTATGCGTTAAAATTGCACCATTTAAATTTGATAACATTTGATAAGATTTACTATTTAAATCCTTGATGCTGTAACCTGATGTGTAATTTTCTCCAATGACAGGATTCCCGTGCTGATCCTAATTAGGCAGAGGAAAACAAACTATTTCGCTAGCTCGTAAGAAAATTCGTTCCCACTAGATGCACTCGATTCGAACAAAAACTATTTCGTGAGAACCACTGAGAAAATTATTTCTAGGGAACAAAATAAAGGCTCGTGCGAACGAAATACTTATTTAGAAAAGCAGGATAAGAATATGCTCATTATAGATTCATACAATTTGGGGATGTGGGGGGGGGGGGGTGGGGGGTGGGGGGGGGGGGCTACAATATGTCACTATACGTATTGTAGTTTTACTGAGATGAAAAATGGCTCTGTTCCAAAATTTCCTAGGAAGAAAAGTATCATCAAGCTAGTTCCCCCTGAATCAGGTGTCGCTGAGTTAAAATCCAGCAGATTATAAATATATACAATGTATATACGGACAGCTGCTGCATGATGCAATATGTACAACCTTTTTGCTTACTTTGGGACATGCCTATTCCACTTTACCTAAATTTGTCCTATTCATATATCCTGTTTCCCCAAGAATTTATGCACGATAATAAAACAGTGTATCTATACACACAATCCTCGCCAATTAAGTGTCTCACTACTAGGTTGTTCCTCGTTGATATATATTTCATCTACTAAGTCTTTTGAAATGCTTTCATATAGAACATCTCTTATTATTAGAAGAAAGTTAAAGCAAGGATTTAAGTACAATTATCATTAATATAATGTGATGTAAAAGGAATATATTCAGTAGAACAGGATTTGGAAAAAAAGAAAAGTAATTGGTTCCGATTAGGTATTGGGTGAGAAGGATTCTCGGTTCTACGACCACAGCTTGTTTTTTCTGCTTTGTTCTGTGATGAAATTGAAGAAGGTTCAGTGTTCCTGTCCAGATACTGTAAACAACAATTATCTCTTATCATCTTAAAATTTATTTTTGTTGTCTAAAAGATTTGTAACGGTAAGGCAACATTCACATTTGTTGAGAAAGGGACTTATTTGTAAAAATTGAATGAGAGTCACTCGTCTAAAATTGTGGTCAAGGTTAGGTGTCAGTTTTAACACCTTGTAAATGTTGCCTTACCATTACAAATCACACTCCATGTGGCTATACTTATTAAAGAGAAATGGACTTAATCATGAAAATGTGATTGAGTGTGAAATTCTGTCAACGTCTCAGACATCGATGTACCCACCACTATCTATAGACCAAATATAGTTGGTCTATGTATTACAGCTGCTGAGTAATTAATTTCACATTATCCCAAAATATGTAAAAAGTCACTCAAGCATGAAACAGAGGTCAAAGGGGAGGATTCAAATGTTAAAGTGGTAGATACCGACTAAGAACTTCTATCAACTAAATACTGTAGGTCTAGTTAGTACAGTTGCCGAGAAATAGACTAAATCATGAAAATGTATATTGCCGGGGTAAGTCAGTAAAGCATGAAATTCAGGTCAAGTTCAGCTGACATGTGTTAGACTGGTATGTATACACTAAGAATTATCTACAGACCAAATATGATGGGCCTAGGTAATACAGTTGCTGGAAAATAGACTTAATCTAAAAAAATGTGACAAAGTCACTCAAGAATGAAATTGCGGTCTATGTCCAGAGACAGGTATCAGACTGGCATGTGCCCACTAAGAATATCTACTGACGGGCTTACGTATTACAGTTGCTAAGAAATGGACGTAATCACAAAAATGTGATGCAGGTCACTCAACCATGAAATTGATGTCAAGGTCAAAAGGCAGTCAGACTGACATGTACCAACAAGAACTATCTATTGACTGAATATGGTCGGTCTATGTATTATAGTTGCTGAGAAATAGACTTAATCTCGAAAATATGACAAAGTCACTCAAGCATAAAACTGAGGTCAAGCCAGATGTCAGACTGGCATGTTCCCACCAAGAACTATCTATAGACCAAATTTGGTTTGCCTAAGTATTGCAGTTGCTGAAATGGAACTAACCACGAAACTTATGATGCAGATATTTATGTTTATGAAGTCGTAAACCATGAAAAACCAGGCAAATTTTATACCAAAGGCTATCTGTTGACCAAAAAATCGGAAAGTAATACCTATATCTCGCATTTCACGACTTTTTGTCGCAGGCGAGACAAAAATATATCTAATATTTCTTTTAAAGGTAGAACTTTTAATTTTACATGTATACTGTGGCTCCATTTTTAACGTTTTAAATATGATGAAATGGACAACCTTCAGTGTTATACGACTTTGGTTTGTAGTAGCAATTAAAAAGTGATTTGTATCATTTATACCATTCGGAACTGGGTGGATATAGGCATCTCTGTAATCACTTAATACATTTAGAAAATTGGGCCCTTACAGATCCTTACAGTGCAGTGGTTCACTTCCAAGACTTTAAATTCAGTACTGATGAGGTTATATATATTAAGTACCTTTTAACAACAGGATGATTTTACTATAGCTCTTCAAAATGGAATGGATTGCATATTTTTTAAAGCATTTATAAATTTTTAAATAACGAAGCCATTTTCAGCAATAATTATAGATTAATACATGATCTAATCCATATCGGACTGGGTATCATCCTGAGACTCCCGTGTTGAAATGTGCAGTGGCCCAAGGTCCGATATGTATTAGATCATGTATTAATCTGTTTATCGTATACTGCCTTATTGCGTATGTCCGAACGAACCCAGTCTGATATGGCCGATGTTTGTTTGAATAGCACTTGAATGATGGGTTGTTAGCCAAGGGTGTGCAGATATGGCTTGTTCACTTCGTTGTTACACATATGCAAAAACCATCATATTTAGAACTAAGTATATGATAAACTGTACTACCTCAAACATTATTGGAGGAAAACTCACAGATATAACTTAGTTTGGTTTTCAAACAAGCACATCTGAATAATTTTCTACTGTAATAATCTGGATCAATTCAAGAAGTCTTTAATGTATTTCAATGATGTTTTGCATATCATCTTTGGTGAAATTCCCATTTTATAAAAATTAATTAGCCCCCTAGACCACATGGACCATTGGCAGATGATAATTCTGAATGTATTTTCACACCTGCTTATCTCTTATTCATAATAATTATTAGGTCTTTCCACTTTTCGTGGAAAGACCTTTTGTATTTCTTCTGATTATTTTTTTTTTCTTCTGCCGTCTGAGATGCTTTTTTGTCTTACAACATATCGAATGGATTTTTGGCCAATGATGTTGTACAGTAATGGGGGTTTCAAAACTCACCCTGTGTGACCGGACACTTATTCTTATAGGAGTTATCTCCCCGCGTCCCCTTTTTCTTGTTATCGCTATATCTCTAAAACCGTAAAAGATATCGACCCAAAATCTTTTGCAATGTCTTCAGTGTATTTGTGCGCAACTCTGTTCCATTCGTCGGAAAAGATCTGACGACATTTCATAGGAGTTATTTCCCTTCAAACGACTTTCACTTTTGGTGTATCATACAAATTGTTATTTAGAGTTGAGATATCAACATGAAACTTTGTATTAAGGGTTCATGACCCCTAACAAGTAAAATGAGGTCAAGGTCAAAAGCCAAGGTCAAGTTCTAAATTTTGACGTTTGCTTGTTATCGCTTCTCCTCTGAAAGCTGATAAAATGTAATGGAGAAAATGTTAAGGATGTTGAGACCTAACTTTGTTACATTTGCATAAAAGTTGTATGACGTCATTTTATAGGCGTAATTGCCGTTAGAACGTTTAAATTTGCGGTTTTTCGTTTATTTCTCAACAATGGTACATGATAGAGACATGGGGTCTTTTGTTTTGACATCAAGGATTGATAACCTACAAATTGGCATCAAGGTCAAAGGTCAAGGTCAAGTTCTAAATTTTGACTTTTGCTTGTTATCGCTTCTCCTCTGAAACGGAAAAAGATAGCTGATAAAATGTAATGGAGAAAATGTTAAGGATGTTGAGACCTAACTTTGTTACATTTGCATAAAAGTTGTATGACGTCATTTTATAGGCGTAATTGCCCCCAGAACGTTTAAATTTTCGGTTTTTCGTTTATTTCTCAACAATGGTACATGATAAAGGCATGGGGTCTTTTGTTCTGACATCAAGGATTGATAACCTTCAAATTGGCATCAAGGTCAAAGGTCAAGGTCAAGTTCTAAATTTTGACTTTTGCTTGTTATCGCCTCTCCTCTGAAACGGTAAAAGATAGCTGATAAAATGTAATGGAGAAAATGTTAAGGACGTTGAGACCTGTTACATTTGCATAAAAGTTGTATGACGTCATTTTATAGGCGTAATTGCCCCCAAAACGTTTAATTTTTCGGTTTTTCGTTTAATTCTCAACAATGGTACATGATAAAGCATGGGGTCTTTTGTTTTAACATCAGGGATTGATAACCTTCAAATTGGCATCAAGGTCAAAGGTCAAGGTCTATTATTTGACATTTGCTTGTTATCACTACTCCTCTGAAATGGTTGTGGATAGCGAAGGAAATGTAATGGTGGAAATGTTTAGAACATTGATGCGCAACTTTGTTACATTTGCGTTAAAGTTGTATGACGTCATCTTTTGGGAGTAATTGCGCCTAAAACGTTCAAACTTAAGGTTTTTCGTTTATAACTTGACGATGGTACATAATAACGGCATGGGGTCTTCTGCAATGACCTCAGCGACCAATGACCTTGAAAAAGGTCACAAGGTCAAAGGTCAAGGTCATGACCTATATTACGTATTTTGCATTTTTTAATACTTTACAAGGTTTTTTCCAGATTTTTAAAGCAATTAAAGTTATTGAAAGCGTGAAATTCAGGCACTTCTTTTGATGACGTCATTTCTGGCAATGTTATTATTTCTGTAGACGTTTTTAGAAGTTTTGAATATATTGGAATGTTAATTAACGTGACAATATTACAGCCCATGAAAACGTCTAGAATCGTCAATTTATAAGGTCACATTAATGACGTTTTTGATGTTTATAGTGCAAAACAGTATAATTCATCACAAACATTTAGTTAACCAGAAATAAACAGTTTTCTTAGTTATTCAAACTAGCAGTTCATATATTTTTTTAACAATTGTGAAATTACCTATCATATCAAACCAGAAGTGATATTTGTAATACGGAAAGTAGCATAATACCTCCCTTATTTCAATCAAAAGTACATAGAACCATATATTTTTGCAATTGCTGAAAGCTTAGCTATGCTCTAAAACCAACAATTACATTTTAAACCTCATTTTTGTTATCAACAAATCTGCAATTGAGGTGGAAAGACCTTCAATTGTTCTCTGAACAATTGGTTTTTAATTCACATTATTCTGCTTTGTTACAAAAAAAAAATTATATGCTTACCTGCAAAATCTGCTACAACTTATTTCAAATCTCTTTCATAGCTAATACTGGTTTGAAAAAAAATTTGTTTTTAAATGAGCTATTTCATCGAACCACAACACCCAAATATTGAAAGTATTCAGCATACACTAATTATTTCCTTATAACCAATTATAATGAATTAGAGAGATAAGCACAAATGATTTTGGTAATTTCTTTCCAAGGTAAAGAAATTAAAAACAAAATACTGCAAAATATTTATTTTCCTACAAATTCAAATTTACAACATTAAAGTTTTCAAATATTGAATTATACTAAAAATAGTTAAACATTTCATCACTAATTCAATCAATTTGATTGCAGTATTAATGTATGGTATCATTATGATCTAATTAGCTACTTGTGAACATACATGTACGACTAAAGCCCCAAATATACCTATAAATATATGAGATTCCATTGAATCCAAGTTACAAATTTGGCTTTTACTACCAAATTGCACTTGTACAAATATAAAGTTTTACTAATAAATACCAATATACACATCTAAATGTGTTAAATTTCCCACTTAAATATATTTGATTATCATATATTTCACAAAATACAAATGTTAAATTGTATTGAGATGCGTACTCCCACTTTTTCTTCTTAATTAATTTCTCATTACAGAATATCTTGTGATAATACCATTTAATCTTCATAATGGGAATGCATATGAATTAAATGAGGTCGGCAGTCCACCAGTTTGTTATTGCCCATTTATTATGGATTGATTTTGTCAAGTGCTTTTACAGAAAATTTGATCCATTTGTCTTGCACAAACACAAAACACATGACAAACCTTTACAGGGCATATCCAAGATATCTGCAGGATAAAAAAGCTGACATGCTAAACAAATACAACAAAAATGTTAGTTTTATATCACTTTATACCCAATTATAATTCAAATTTAGATCACAAAAACTTGTACTTCAATCTTATAAATCATTTAGTTTGCTCAAGAACATAGCAAATGGTGGAATGACATACATTTAGCCAACTCAGACTGCCCTTTCCCAATTAGGCATGATACTGGTTCCCTTTAAGGTATTATATTCAGATATAGACAAATGTGAAAGTTCCTCTGGTAAGGGATTGGTGAATAGGTAAAAGGATTGATGGATTGAATATCGTTTTACACCATATGGGAAAGAACTAAGCCATATCACAGCGAGAATAGACAAAAGGAGGTTATTCAAGTAATAAGTTGAGTTGCTTGAGTGCAATTCCAGAATGTCTGAAAATCTACTACACCTACATGGCATAAAAAGTGCACAAAAAAAAAGAGAAAAAGGGATTTAAAAATAAGACATGAACTGAGCAAATGCTAGTGATTTTCATTTTGATATAAAACAACTCAGCTTGAAGTGCAGTGTCCCTTAATGTTATACACTGTGTGTGAAAAATATCAATAAAACAAAAATCTATAACATAGAAAATATACTGAGCAACTAAGAATCGTAATAATTTTATCAGTCTTAATGAATAAAATAATCTGATCTAACTTACATTGAGGGAACACATTATTTCAAAAGTTACAGTTTAGGTTACACAAAACTGATTTTGAGTTCTTTGGATTTCTTAATGGCAAAAATAGGTAAGAGCGAGCGAAATTATAATTTTTTTCCACAAGGACTAGTTTTTTTCAGGTGAAGATAAAATTTAGATGCAGCACAAATTTTTTAATTAAAACTTACAAAGTCAGAAGTTTTGAGCGACGAAATCCAAAGAACTAAAAATAAATTTGATGCTTTAAATAGCATTACAATTAATAAAATTGCTATAATGTTAATGCAGCATTTGTTACCTTGAAATTCTTGGATATTTTAAGTTTGAGACAACAATCGATTGTCATCTAGATGATTCTAAAATGGTCCTTGAATAAACATTTAAAATTCCAAAATTCATATTTCATTATTTTTGTCTAAGTATATCAAATACTTTGGACTTTTTAAGAAAATTTTCTGATTGTAATAAAGTTAAAAATCTACAATTCTACTTCTTTCATCACAGCCTCTTGACATTAATGGAATAAACAAGTTATAATGGAATTCAGATCTGTTTATATATTGATATCATCTTCATCTATATCTGAAAAAGAAAATAAAAAAATAAAATTGTAGATACCAGATATAGAAGAATCAAATATTAAAACAATTTTTTAAAGATTGTGTTATTCTGCAAATGTTTGGTGTAGCAGTGGAACACTCAAGAGGTCAATTTAAAGTGCACCTGTGAGAGTTGGAAACTTCAATTATGAATGTAATCAGTGAGAAATAATACAAGTGGCTATCACATTTTCAAAGTGCCTTTCATGCATCCCATATTGTCTTTAATTGAACAGCCCTCATTGGATTCTTTCTAAACATATACCGACATATAATCTTTAACTTTAATAAAATTTACCATACTGATAGCTAAAAAAGAATGTTCAAACCAGTACAATTCTCCCAACTCAGGATAAAACTGTAAAACAGTCAAGCTTTACCTTAGAAGCTGCCTTTAAAGCTTGCTTCAAATCTTCTATTAGATCTTCTTCATCTTCTATCCCTACAGATAGTCGTATAAGTTGGTCTGATATACCTAACTCCGCTCTCTCTGATTCTGGTACTGATGCATGTGTCATTACGGACCTAAAGAAAAATTCCCAAGGTGAGAACACAAATAAAGATGGGTAATTAAACTGCCCACAGTACTGTTTTATCCAGATTTCTAATGGAACATTGAAGAAAACACTCTGTTAAAACTACATGTACCATCTATAATATATGTAAGAATTTTTGATCACCTTAGAATATTTCAGAGATCTATTTTATGTACATATACACAAACACCTGTTATTTTCCTCTCTTTATGAAGTTTAAACAGCATTTGGTGACAACTTTTATGTTCAAATGTTTACATCTATGACCACCTTTTGATACAAAGGTAATATTTTCACAAATTGTGTCTCAAACTTTATACATAACGAGAAAGTTCTTATGATCTTAATATAAAAATTCCAAGGCAAAATAATTGCTTCAGTATATAATTACACAAACATAAAATTTTTACTTACGGTAATTCAGCTAAACTTTCAAATCCTCCTAAACTCTCAGCTAGTGTGAATATCTAAAACAAAATACATCAAAATTTCTTTGTGGTCTTACAAGAACAGCCTAAGATCCATGCTAAGTGCGAAAGTCATCAAGTGACAAAATGCTTTCAATTTTAATGAGTTTATTTTTAGAGAACTGCAGACCATCAGTTGAATATTTGTAGCAGACAATATTTTACAGATACAATATACTACCTACAAATGAAATGTATGTCTACTGCAATGTACAATTTCAATTTATGTTAATTCATTGAATGTTAAAACATAACGAAAATCCAAATAATAGCTCTAATGACCAAAATTTTAGATATTGCTCACTTGATACATTGTTCCATTGCATTTTCATTGTGAACCGATGTCATTGGAAAGCATTGTTCTATAAAAAGCTTTATGTTTTCATTACTTTTAGCACTTTGATTACCTTCAGGTTCTTTAGGAATGCTTTAGCATTATCTAATCCACCCTTTATAAAGAATGTGACCATCCCACTGTATCCTCTCATCTGGCGTTTTCCCAATTCGTGATGTGGATGTGACTTCAGACCTATTTAAACACAATAAGAATTTCTTTTTTTAAAACTTAACACATGAGCATAATTTGAACTAAAAGTTATTATCAACATGTGTCTTTATTGCATATGCTGTAGCTAAAATATACTATCCTTCAGGACACTTTTGAAGCATGTTAAGATATAATAAACCCATTTTCTAGATTTTAGATTTAACAGAAATGATAACTTGCTTTATTTTTTTAATCACCTTCAGCACTAACAGCACAAGAAAATTTTAAAACTAGAGGCTCCACGGAGCCTGTATCGCTCACCTGGACTATGTCCATCTTGCCTGGCAGCCTGTCAACTTCCACCTGGCTCACTGGTTTCAAACAAGAAGAACTTTCAGTGATTTTTCCACTTAGGTCCTAAGTTAAACACTGTTGGGCTTGGGTGGCCATCTTGGATGACTGGTGGGGTCATAGGATATAATTCTGAAAGAGGACCAACTAAGGACTTGCTCTGGCGGCCATTTTGGATAGTGGGCGTGGTCATCGGATACAATTCTGAAATATGACCACCAAAGGACCATTGCAGCTAGATTTTGTTCCAATTGGACAAGTGGTTTCAGACAAGAAGATCCTTAATTAAATTCACTATAGGGTCCTATGTTAAAATATGTTTGGCTCTGGCAGCCATCTTGGATGTTGGATGTGGTCATCAGATAGAATTCTGAAAGAGGACCACCTAAGGACCATTGTTGTTAACTTTTGTTCCAACTGGCCAAGTGGTTTCAGACAAAAAAATCTTAGTAAATTTTCCATAGGGTCCTATGTAAAACTATGTTCCGCTCTGGCAGCCATGATTGGCAGGCCGGGTCATCGGATATACATCTGAATAAGGACAACCTAAGGACCATTGCTGCCAAGTTTTGTTCCAATTGGCTCAAGACCTGCAATGACCTGAGGGATACGAAAGAAGTCCATTAAAAAAATTATAATTGCACCATGATATATGGAACTACTGTAACAAAACCAACCATGATAACTGAATAACTAGTGTTGTTTTAAAAGTGTATTTACCTGAGACATTTGACATAGAAATATTGAAAGGATTAAATGAATAAAACCAAGAAAATTTTTATTCTACATGGAGAGCATGAAAGAGGTACATTTTACTTAGCGGAAGGAGACTTTTTTACCATGGCTCGTGATTTCTCAAATTACAGAAAAAGTAGTCTGACTTCACACCACGAAATTTTAACTGGATATGTGCCAGTGTATGGCGATCGTTTTGAGCCATCTCCCATGTTTCAACAAAATGTACAGACTTAATGGCAGCCTATTATTTCATGACTTCTGTAACAGGAAAAAAATTGCGCGGCTTGTCCCAATTGGACAAGTTGTTTCAGACAAGAAGATCTTTAATTAAACTCCGTTCGGCTCTGGCGGACATCTTGTATGGTGGACGTGGTCATCAGATATAATTCTAAAAGAGGACCACCTAAGGACCATTGCTGTTTTGTTTTGTTCCAATTGTCCAAGTTCAGACAAGAAGATCTTTAAGTAAATTTCCCAAAGGGTCCTATGTTAAACTATGTTCGGCTATGGTGGCAATCTTGGTCATCGGATACAATTCTGAAAGTGGTTTCAGACAAAGACCTTTAAGTAAATTTCCCATAGGGTCCTATGTTAAACTATGTTTGGATCTGGTGGCCATCCGGGTCATCTGATACATTTCTGAAAGAGAACCACCTAAGGACCATTGCAGCCAAATTTTGTTCCAATTGGCCCAGTGGTTTCAGAGGAGAAGAAAAGTTTACGACGATGGACGACGGACGTCAAGTGATGGCAATAGCTCACATGGCCCTTTGGGCCAGGTGAGCTTACAAATAAAAGAACAATACCTGCTTAAATCAATATCATTAAGCAAAATTGTCAAACAGTATGTACATATAATACTGAAGAAAGTTGTACCTGGATGAATGACGCTTTCTACAAATGAATGTTCCTGTAAATAGTTAGCTACAGCAAGCCCATTCTTCATATGTTCTTTCATTCTGACATGTAGAGTCTTCAGTCCTCTATTGACAAGAAAACAGTCAAAGGGAGATGGCACTGGTCCAAAAGCTACAAAAGATTACTTTTTCATCAAAATAAAATTATGCTTCAAAAGGACCAAATTCTACTGACAGGCCTTATTTTTGTAAATGGTCTGCTCATAAATACTATGTTTGCTTAGCAGAGAAACATCAAATACATTTTTAAGTCAAGGAATGAGCCTGCAGCCTCCTGCACTCAATGCATGCTACCACAACACCACTCAGGCAGTGCTTACTGCAAAGATTTTTCTGTTATTTTTCACACTAAAATTACCACTTACCGGTAAACAGTCACTGAATGTTCTTGATTTAATTCTATAAATAACGAAATGTATTGATACCCCTGCCGCAATAAGGTAGAAAAATAAAGGAAGTCGTCAAACAGGAAGTTGATGTTGCCTTGGTCTGATAACATATCCCACGATATGGCGTACCTATAGAAGGCTTGTGACAAAATATCAAGTGGCTGTGATGACTAGTTGCAGAGAAATTGTGATGCAAAATTTGGTATTTAAAAGCACAAGGTAGAAAAATAAACAGTCGTCAAACAGGAAGTTGATGTCGCCAATGGTCCGAAAACATATCCCATGATATTCTGAACATATAGAAGGCTTGTGACCAAATATAAAGCGGCTGTGATGATTAGTTGCAGAGAAAAGTGTGACGAAAAATTTGATTTTAGACAGAGGATGCACGCACCACAAAGATTATACAGTATACCCCCCCCTCTCCTTTGGAGCTGGGATATAATAATTATACTGCACTATTGACAATGCTTTATTGGTATAACAGTCTGTCCCATTTCATAGTTACATAATTTTCTACTTACCATTTTGCAAAAACCTGAGTCTTTCAGCCCTTTCATCATTGTTTAGTGCACAAGCACCCATCACTACATCTGAATGACCTGTAAAAAGATCACTGGTAAATCAGACAAAACAGCAGCATACAAAAAATATATATCAATTAAAATAACAGCTTCTTTATTTTGCTTAAACAAGAATTTTGTCACTAAATAGATCATATTTTGGATTTAATATTATGTTGAGTAATAAACCTTTGACCTTGTCTTAATATATTCTTTGTAACTTGGAAAATATCTTACCATTCATATATTTTGTTAGTGAATGCATCACAATATCAGCCCCAAAATCTAATGGTCTCTGAAAAAGGAATACTTTAATAAAATTGACAGGAATCATTTGCAGTTGATACTTTTTTTTGCAGTTTCTATAGATCTACTAAAATCTTGAAATTTTTAAGATAACAGAATATGGTCCAAAGTTGAGCTTGTTATCCTCTTATTCTTGTAATTTATAATTTGTTATTCTACTCCTAAACTTAAAATGTGAAGAGGTCAATACATTTCATAAATTTTGACCTAATAGAAATTTTGGTCCCAAGAAGCACCAACAAAACATTAATTGTGCATATGACACTTAAAATTATATGCTGCTCTATGATACTTGGATTCTAAAGGTAGACACGTATGTTGTTGTTCATAGAAAGATTTGTCAGTTTTCTTTTCTGTTACAATATTGGTGACTTCAAAATTACCCCTTTTTTTAGCTTTTGTGCAATACACTATGAAGTTGCACATTGACCCCCCTCCCAAAAAAAAAACCAAAAAACAATAAAATTTATTGTAACCCCCCCCTTTTTTTTGCTAAAAAAAAATTTGAAATTTTCTTTTTAATTTATGAAATATGAAATGAGAAAAAATTACCCCCTCCCCAATTTCTCATTTACCCCCCCCCCCCCAAATTTTGTTTTCAACCCCCCCCCCCCATTTCTTTATACTTTGCAACCATAACAGCCCATTTAAATACACCATAACATATTAAAATAGAAAATGACATCATAGTCATGGATGGCAAATTTTAAATATACATATCAAAAGCAGTTTAGATAAGATAAACAAAAAAGCTTCATCAGCACATTTTATATTGGCAAATTTCCAATGGAATTTGTTAATAATAAAGTTTTGATAACAGGGCACACATATCAATTTCTTGCTATTGCGCAATACTGTGCAATTGAAAATTTCTTCAAATATTTGACACATAATAGGTTTCTGACACAGAATAACTGAAATAAAGAATTCAACTTTTTTCTTCTTGTGCAATACAATATGCTGTGGATAAATGCCCCACCCCCCCCCCCCCCCCAAAAAAAAAATTACCCCTTTTTTATCTTTAATTTTGGACCCCAATTTGAACCAACTTGAAAACTGGGCCCATAATAACAAAACTAAGTACAAATCTGAAATGAGAAAAAAATTTTCCCCACCCCCCGCCAATTTAATATTTACCCCATAAATTTTGACACCCCCCCCCCCCCACTTTCCCTTTTTCAAAAAAAAAAATCTTTCCCTCAAGATAATGTCATAATCCCTATTCAAAATTATCATGAAGTTTGCAAACATAATTAAACATTTAAATACATCATTGAAGTCTTAAAATAAAAAATGACATATGGCTAAAATTAATATTAATTCATAGTAAGTTCTAAAAATAAATTGACAGCTATAAATCACCCCAAAAACAATCAACATTTCTTTATACATAATTGAATCATACACAATATTTTACTTTAAATGTGTTTGGAATGTGTTTGGATTACCTTCCTTAGCCCACCAAGCTAATATCATAGATTTCTATTTATTTATACTACAGTTATTGTGCAAAAACCAAGAAAAATGCTTATTTGGGCCCTTTTTTAGCCCCTAATTCCTAAACTGTTGGGATCAAAACTCCAAAAAATGATCATAAACCTTGTGTTAAAATTTCATAGATTTCTATTTACTTATACTAGACTTATTGTGCGAAAACCAAGAAAAATGCTTATTGGACAATTTTTTGGCCCCTAATTCTTAAACTTTTGGGACCAAAACTCCCAAAAACAATCCCAACCTTCCTTTTGTGGTCATAAACCTTGTGTTTAAATTTCGTAGATTTCTATTAACTTATACTACATTTATAGTGCGAAAACCAAATGTCTACAGACTCCGACGGACGACGGACGACGACGACGACGACGACAACGACGCCAACGTCATACCAATATACGACCGCAAAAATTTTGCGGTCGTATAAAAATGTGTCTATAAGACACAGATGCCCAGCCATAAAAACAATATAGGTTGCTGAACTGCATTGTACTATACAAGAGGACTGTAGTGGCGAAATATTGATATATTACTATAGGTTTCTGAGAAATGAACCTAAATGCAAAACTGAACCAAAGTCACTGAAGCATGAAATGTAGGTGTTGCTGAACTGTGTTGTACTATAAAAGAGGACTGTATTGGTGAAATATCATTGATATATTACTATAGGTTTCTGAGAAATGTAGCTAAACGCAAAACTTTACTGAATCGGGACGTACGTACGGGCGGTCAAAGGTAAATCTATATGCCCCAGCCACATTCGTGACAGGGCATATAAAACTTTAAAAATGAAATAAAATAAAGCGAGCATACATCATTTTGCAAATTTAGAAATCTGTCAAAAATTACTTTTATATAGTCATAGAAAGTTATGCTTCATATATATAATTGATTCTTTGTCCTGGTGGATATATGGTTGTGCAATTTCTGTCCAAATCTATTACTCAGCATATTCAATTTAATAATAACAGACACAGATTCTCTTAAAATATTGGATTCAAAGTTATCCGAGATCTGAATGTCTTGAGACAATAAAATTCATATCAATACAGTGATGGTTAACAATTTATATTTATATAAAAACCACTGTATACAACCCCCACCAGTACACTGTTGTTTGGAATCATCCAAAGTTTATGTGCCCAAGTGAAACAGGGATTTCAATATGGCAATGCAGCTCAGACAAATTGGTACACAACAATAAACTGTAATCAAAGTGGACTCAATATAGTGTATTATAAAATATGAATGCAAAATTTTTTCAAATAATGTTATTACCTGCATACAAGATGACATAAATGTATTATCTACCACAACAAAAATGTCTTGTTTTTTACTGCGAACAACATTAACAACAGCTTCTATATCAACCAACTGCATTGTGGGATTGGTTGGTGTTTCTATCCATACCATCTGGAATTCAAACACTATTCTTCATTAGTAATTTTATAAGAAAAAAAGTTCCCATAAACCTCATCATTTATCTCCCCTTGAAAATTCAAAGCATTTGAACATTACCCAAGTATTTACAGTTCAGAAATTCAATTATTTTGTACAATTAAACTTTAATCAATTTCCCCTATTTGAATGCAAGTATAGAAACTAAACATGAAATATGAAAATAAATTTCTTGTTCACCATTTTTTCATTACAGAATGTGCAAAAGACTCTCAATGACTCCTCAATTTTATCTTTATGAAGTCATACAGACCTTGGTATTATTTTTGATGGCTTTGTTAACTTTATTTGCATCAGTACAATCTACAAATGAGGTCTCAATTCCCATTCTTGATGCACACTGCTTAAAATAACGATTTGTACCTGAAAATGAAAAATCAATGGACATTTATACATAGGTGACATACAAATAATTCTTACGATTCTCATATCAAGCCAGGTCATCCATGAATAAGTTATTGTGATTGTAAAAATTCTGGATTTGTAATTGTAACTTTACAAATTCTGATTTTGCTTTTTCACTGAAAAGCTTTTTCTTTGGCTGTGAAAAAAGGAATTAAAAATTCTACCTGCTCTCTTCACATTTTACGAGACGGTAGGATGAAAATCTAAACTTTAAATTTGTTTGGCCTTTTGACCATTTATTAAGCCAATGTCACTGGTGTTATAACTAAAACTGGAACAGAAAATATGACAAATATGTAAAACTTTATCAGCAAACTTTATTATTAACTGTATATTAAACTATAGACATTTCAAAATATAACAAGAGTGGACACACTAAATGTCTGGCCCGAGTATGCACATGGACACAGAATAATGATTATCTGATACCAGACATTTTGCAAGTCAAATGAAAATGTGTTAAAAGAAACTGAGGTCAAGGTCAAAAGGCAGGTGACATACTGACATGTATCCACTAAGAACTATCTATTGACTAAATATGGTGGGTCTAGGTATTAAAGTTGCTGAGAAATGGACCTAATCTCAAAAATGTGACAGTCACTCAACCATGAAATTGAGGTAAAGGTCCAAAGACAAGTGTCAGACTGGCATGTACCCACCAAGAACTATCAAAAGACCAAAAACAGTGGGTCTAGGTGTTACAGTTGTTGAGAAATGGACTTAAGCATGAAACTGAGATCAAGGTCCCAAACCATGTGTCAGACTGATATGTGCCCACCAAGAACTACCTATTGCCAATTATGGTGGGTCTAGGTATTCTAGTTGCTGAGAAATGGAGTTAACCATGAAAAAGTGTTAGTCACTCAAAGATGAAATTGAGGCCAAAGTCCCAAGCCAGGTCACAGTCTGGCATGTACCCAACAAGAACTATCTATAGACCAAATATGGTTGGCCTAGGTATTACAGTTGCTGAGAAATGGATTTAACCACAAAACTTGGATGCAGATTTAAAATTCATGCATATGAAGTCAGTGAACCATGAAAATGAGGTCAGGTCCACAAGACAAGTATACTGCGGCAAACTTTATACAATAAGTTCCTTGTGGACCATAAATCTTAATTGTAGGTATTACATATGCAAAGTTATTAAAGTGTTAAAAAAGTTTACGCCGCCCCTGCTACCCCCAGAAAGTAATAACTATATCTCGCCTCAGCGACTTTTTTCGCAGGTGAGACAAAAACTAGGATTTACAAACCTCCATAGACATCATTCATGCTAACTATATGGTCTCCACATTTTAATAGATGGGTGAGAGCAGAGGTGCAGGATAACCCTGATGAAAATACCATAGCTGGAAAAAAAGTGGTATTGGTAAACATTTTTAAACTAATTCTTGGTTAGTATTATATCTAGGGCTCACCACAGTGGAAGAAGTGGGGGATAAGGCCTCCCTTTAATCAGAGAGGTTTCCCTACTATAGGACTGAAGAAGAAGTTATGTCTCCCTGATTTTCTGAAAATTTCCTCATCAATCCAGTAAAATGTATGGTAAATGCAATCATCAAGTCTCCTTATGATTAAATCACTTCTCCCTGTTTTCACCTTAGGGAGACTAACTTCTCCATTTAGGTTGAAAGTGTGGTGAACCTTGACATCATGCTTTAACAACTATTTTTTTCACAATGTATTTCAAAGGATTACAAATTTATACATCTTCCTGTGTATTTAAGAACTGTCAGACTGATTCACAGTACTCTTCTCAAAATAAAACAAAATCTTTAAGAAAATACCTTATACCTTGTAAAAGTAAACCATAAAGTCTCTTCACACATTCTTGAAAATTTCAACTTGAGTATCTGATAACTGGAAATCTGATCCAATAAGAATTCTTTTCGATAAGAAAGTAATACATCTTAACCCATGAACTAGTCCAGAGTTCTCCCCAGAAATTTAGGATAGCATCACATTTAATGTACTTTCCTATTTGTATAGATACCGGTTCGGACCACGTCACGGAAATGTACACATACAACTGCCTGGCATATTTATTTTTGAATGATGTAGTGTATTTATATTATAGTATATTAATGTAGTGTATTTATATTATAATATATTAAATGCAATAATTTGTTCTATCTTTTCTTGTTTTATTAAATAAAAATAAGAAATATTTATAGTTCATTATTATTTAAAATGTCATAATGTCTGCCCATTATCGACATCTACCAAATAGTGACCACCTTCAATTTATTGAAGATTACATGCATGTCATAGAAGCCAGACGCAGATTAATAAATTTACAATTTGAAAATTTAATAACTAGAGGCTCACCAGAGCCTGTATCACTCACCTGGAGTCTGGTTTTCATTGGACAATTAATCAACTATTTGACCAAGTTTGTTGCAATTGGTTCAATTGTTCAAGGAAAATTTATTTGACAAAAAAGGGCAATAACTCCTAAATGGGTTTTGGGATTTCCTTTAAAATTTCAGGGTAGGTAAACCTCAACATGGCAAATATTTTTCAGATTTACATTTCACTTCTATCTCAAATAGTTTTGGAGATAAATGACAAAAACTGTTAAATTTTGAAAATTTGACGAAAAAAGAGCAATAACTCCTAAATGGGTTTTGGGATTTCCTTCAAAATTTCAGGGTAGGTAGATCTTGTCTTGCTGATCAATTTTACCCCATGTCAGATTTTTGATATCTGTAACGGTTTTTTTATAAGCCAAAAACAACACATGCACCCCTATATTCTATTTTTAGCTACGATAGCCATGTTTTATGTCAGATCAAAATAAATTGACGATCGTTTGTAGAGGACATGTCATAGATCATTCCTATCAAGTTTCAAACCAATCGCCCCAGCGGTTTCAGAGGAGAAGATTTTTGAATGAAAAAATTTTGAAAATTTGACAAAAAAGGGCAACAACTCCTAAATGGGTTTTGGGATTTCCTTTAAAATTTCAGGGTATGTAGACCTCAACATGGCAAACATTTTTTAAATTTACATTTCACTTCTATCTCAAATAGTTTTGGAGATAAATGACGAAAACTGTTAAATTTTGAAAATTTGACGAAAAAAGAGCAATAACTCCTAAATGGGTTTTGGGATTTCCTTCAAAATTTCAGGGTAGGTAGATCTTGTCTTGCTGATCAATTTTACCCCATGTCAGATTTTTGATATCTGTAACGGTTTTTAAGTTATAAGCCAATAAAATGCTCCGCTGGGCGCAGCTAGATACGACCACAGATGTCGAACCCTGAATAGTTGGGGCAATTATGAACACAACATTCAAGCTTGATACAATACTGAATTTGGATTGTGAATAAATATTTGACACAGCATAGGTTTCTGACACAGAATGAATGTTGTCTAAGAACTTAAAAATTTTTAATTTACCTATTCAAACCATATCAGTATTATTTGTTTTTATATATAAATCAGAAATAACCAATTTAAAATTTAAAATTGGGCACACATATCAATTTCTTGCTATTGCGCAATACTGTGTAATTGAAAATTTCTTCAAATATTTGACACATAATAGGTTTCTGACACAGAATAACTGAAATCAAAGAACTTAAAATTGGTCATATGATTTGAATTTATATTCAATTTTTTGCTTTTGTGTAATACAATATGCTGTGAAGAATTGTCCCCCTCCAAAAAAAAAAATAATAATTTACCCCTTTTTTTAGCTTTTGTGCAATACACTATGAAGTTGCACATTGACCCCCCTCCCAAAAAAAAAAAACAAAAAACAATAAAATTTATTGTAACCCCCCCCTTTTTTTTGCTAAAAAAAATTTGAAATTTTCTTTTTAATTTATGAAATATGAAATGAGAAAAAATTACCCCCTCCCCAATTTCTCATTTACCCCCCCCCCCACATTTCTTTATACTTTGCAACCATAACAGCCCATTTAAATACACCATAACATATTAAAATAGAAAATGACATCATAGTCATGGATGGCAAATTTTAAATATACATATTAAAAGCAGTTTAGATAAGATAAACAAAAAAGCTTCATCAGCACATTTTATATTGGCAAATTTCCAATGGAATTTGTTAATAATAAAGTTTTGATAACAGGGCACACATATCAATTTCTTGCTATTGCGCAATACTGTGCAATTGAAAATTTCTTCAAATATTTGACACATAATAGGTTTCTGACACAGAATAACTGAAATAAAGAACTTAGAATTGGTCATATGATTTGAATTTATATTCAATTTTTTGCTTTTGTGTAATACAATATGCTGTGGAGAATTGCCCCCCCCCCCCCCCCAAAAAAAAAAAATTTACCCCCTTTTTAGCTTTAATTTTGGACCCCGATTTGGACCAACTTGAAAACTCGGCCCATAATAAAAAAACTAAGTACATGTTTAGATTCAGCATATCAAAGAACCCAAAGAATTCAATTTTTGTTAAAATCGAACTAAGTTTAATTTTGGACCCTTTGGACCTTAATGTAGACCAATTTGAAAACGGGACCAAAAATTAAGAATCTAAATGCACGGTTAGATTCGGCATATCAAAGAACCCCAATAGTTCAATTTTCGATGAAATCAAACAAAGTTTAATTTTGGACCCCGATTTGGACCAACTTGAAAACTGGGCCCATAATAAAAAAACTAAGTACATGTTTAGATTCAGCATATCAAAGAACCCCAAGAATTCAATTTTTGTTAAAATCAAACTAAGTTTAATTTTGGACCCTTTGGACCTTAATGTAGACCAATTTGAAAACGGGACCAAAAATTAAGATCCTAAATGCACTGTTAGATTCGGCATATAGTTAAATTTTCAATGAAATCAAACAAAGTTTAATTTTGGACCCTTTGGCCCCTAATTCCTAAACTGTTGGGACCAAAACTCCAAAAATCAATCCTAACCTTCCTTTTGTGGTCATAATCCTTGTGTTTAAATTTCATAGATTTCTATTTACTTATACTAAAGTTATTGTGCAAAAACCAAGAAAAATGCTTATTTTGGTCCTTTTTTAGCCCCTAATTCCTAAACTGTTGGGACCAAAACTCCCAAAAACAATCCCAACCTTCCTTTTGTGGTCATAAACCTTGTGTTAAAATTTCATAGATTTCTATTTACTTATACTAGAGTTATTGTGCGAAAACCTAGAAAAATGCTTATTGGGCCCTTTTTTGGCCCCTGATTCTTAAACTGTTGGGACCAAAACTCCCAAAATCAATCCCAACCTTCCTTTTGTGGTCATAAACCTTGTGTTTAAATTTCATAGATTTCTATTAACTTATACTAAAGTTATAGTGCGAAAACCAAATGTCTTCGGACGACGCCGCAGACGACGACGACAACGACGACGCCAACGTCATACCAATATACGACCGCAAAAATTTTGCGGTCGTATAAAAACAACACATGCACCCCTATATTCTATTTTTAGCTACGACAGCCATGTTTTATGTCAGATCAAAATAAATTGAGGATTGTTTGTAGAGGACATGTCATAGATCATTCCTATCAAGTTTCAAACCAATCGCCCCAGCGGTTTCAGAGGAGAAGATTTTTGAATGAAAAAATTTTGAAAATTTGACAAAAAAGGGCAACAACTCCTAAATGGGTTTTGGGATTTCCTTTAAAATTTCAGGGTATGTAGACCTCAACATGGCAAACATTTTTCAAATTTACATTTCACTTCTATCTCAAATAGTTTTGGAGATAAATGACGAAAAATGTTAAATTTTGAAAATTTGACGAAAAAAGGGCAATAACTCCTAAATGGGTTTTGGGATTTCCTTCAAAATTTCAGGGTAGGTAGATCTTGCCATGCTGATCAATTTTACCCTGTCAGATTTTTGATATCTGTAACGGTTTCTAAGTTATAAGCCAAAAACAGCACATGCACCCCTATATTCTATTTTTAGCTACGACAGCCATGTTTTATGTCAGATCAAAATAAATTGAGGATCGTTTGTAGAGGACATGTCATAGATCATTCCTATTAAGTTTCAAACCAATCGGCCCAGCGGTTTCAGAGGAGAAGATTTTTGAAAATCAGCCAATCAGAAACAAGAATTGCCTCTGGTGGCCATGTTTCTTGACCAATCAGAACTAAATGAGGAAACTTTGTTGAGGACCTTCCATACACCACTCATGCAAAGTTTGGTTGGAATTGGCCAAATGGTTTCTGAGGAGAAGATGTTTGAATGAAAAGCTAACGACGGACGGACGACGGACGCCAAGTGATGGCAAAAGCTCACCCTGGCAATAGCCAGGTGAGCTAAAAAGGACTTCTAAACAAAATATATGTACAGAAAATACAAACTCAGAATGTATGAATAATATCGATATTTAGATATGACTGCTTACAATCTCCATGTATATGTAATTGGAGTGAAAAGCATTTGAGTAAGTCGTATAAATCATACATGTGTACAAGTATATCATGAGTGAATCTGCATATGTTGGCAGCTGGTTTGGAAAGATTGAATTGTCCCAAATCCATTATTTTTCTGCACATTGTCACTCTTTTCATTCAATAATTGCTCCTGTATTAGCTGGAAAAGTATATTTTGGCAGCCTTTTGGTTGGCATTGGTATAACCAATTTTATTTTTCAAAGTTTCATTCATTATTGACTAGTCCTGGTTCTGTGTTAGACAGTCAGGATGCTAGGTGTCTTGTTTACATTTTGCATTTTCCTGGTCACAATCTTGACCTTTGACATTGAAGTTTTCAATGACATAACCTAATTAGTGTCAGCTTGGGATCTTTAAAATTTTAACAGTTATATAGCTTAAGGGCAATTATCACCTGTTAATCACTGTTTAGTGGCATTGAGAACTTCTTACAGGTGTAATCAATCAAGGGAATGATGTTTTCTTTGATCATAAGCGGCAATTAGGTCGTACACGAGATATGCGAAATTTCAACATTTTTAAAAATATAGCATCTCGGCCGAGTCGGATAGCATTTCGATTTCTGATAGCGTCTTGGTGCCAAGATGCTAAAAGGGCCCAGGGAGAACACTGACTACAAAAAGGTGACCAATATCATTTAATAACAAAACTATAGCACTGTATTTAGATGAATCACAATAATTACTTGAAACAGTTGAAATCTATAAGGGAAAATGCATTTTGGAAAAAATTAGGTGATTTGTTTCTCTAGAAAAAAAGGTACTGTACCCTATATTGCCAGGTACCGATTCTCACCACTATTAATTTCTACACAAAGATTTCATTTAAAAGTTTTAAAGGAAAGTTCAAGTTCCCTAACAGTCAGTATTGTGGCTATATAATGAACAAATCGTTTTTCAATTTTCAAAATAGATTCTCCTGTATCTTATAAATATACTCACCATGTTTGGCTCCTTCTAATTTGGCTATGCATTCTTCAAGACATTTTCTGGTTGGATTACCACTACGAGAATATTCAAATCCCTTAAAAAAGGTAAATAATGCATATGAGAATACTGAACAAGAATTACCCCCTATAATTCTTTTACTGCCTTAATAATTCCAAAGACAATGTTAAAAAACAGGCTAATACTACCGGTAGGTGTGAAATAGATAATGAGTTAGACCCTATACAATTATACTTCGGTGGACATGCGTGCCGTTACTTTTGGTTTATTGGAAATTGTCTCCATCTACAAACTAAATCTGAACAAAACTAATAAAAACTAACTGTTTTGATACTCATCGGTAAGCAACTATTACTTCAATGTCAGTTTCCATTCAAAACAAATGGTAAGGAATTGTTTTTGTTGTTGAACAGTGTTTCTAATCGTTCTGGTTAATTTCGTTTGTTCATAATTTTTAATTTCAGTATTAGACCTTTATTAGAAAATAATAGGAAATAATGTGATGGTGGTACTCTCAAACTGGCAAATAAATGTTTAGGAGCCTGATTCCACCTGGCTGCTTCTTACTTTTCAAATATGAATGCATTTTATTGTTCAAATTTATAGAATATTCACCATGTATATTGTGGCCTTCATTTACTTTAGGGGTTCCACTCCATATGGGGTATCCAATGCTATACATAACCCTAACCTAAACCCTAGCCCTAAACAAATGCAAGTATATCTGAACTGAAACTGGCTTTTGCGAGTATGACGTCATCAATTTACTTGCAAATGCGAGTTTCTTCACCTGGTTGTATATTTTTTCACCTTTAATGCAAATGCGTAATCTTTCATACCTGTAAATTAGGATATATATTCTTTATACCTTTTTGAACATTTCTACCGAGCAATTTAAAATCTACTGTGCAATTATGGAGAAAGTAAAGGTCAAAGTTGACCTGAAGTTGAGCGATCTTTCGGACGTTTTTGGCATAGATAACAGACACAATTGATCTATTTTTGTGACTTAATCTTACATAAAAGGACATTATTTCTGTTGAACAAGATAGGGAAAGATTTTTTTTTTATTGAAATTGAATTTTTTATGACGTGTTAACGTTTATTTTTAGAAAATACATAACCGGAAGTCACTTCTGCATACAAAACTAAAGATGTTCAAAATGTTTCAGTCGTTCTTTAGCTGGTTTTTATTTATTATTTTTATTTTATAACAATTACTGAAGATATATTTAGAAATAATTTGCATTTCTATTGTGATTTTTGTATATTTACAAAATATACTAAACTCCAGTGAGATACTATTCCAGCCTCAGCACTGGAGATTTCATCAAAAACATTGAATGCTGGGAAAGAAAACTCGCTTTTGAGAGTATACTCGGTTTTGCGAGTTCGACTAGACCTGCTAAAGGAGTGGAACCCTAAAGTAAATGAATGCCAATAATGTTTCTTCTGACAAATGACACCTATGTTCCTATTTTTGACCTTGTCTGTCTGCAATGTTTAATGGGATCTTTCCTTTGAATGCACTTTCAAATTTTGGGATATAATAATATAAAAAAGGTAATTCAATTTCTAAAATAGCAAGAGTACATAAATAACCCAATTATTTAAATTTCTTACTGAATGTTCACCTGGTGAAGATTGTTTAAACGTTGTCGACATAGAAATTAGTGGAACGACAGCTCTACATTTCCACTGATCTGGATCTTGTCCTGCATGTGTAGCATCTGTACCAAAATTTGGAAACGGTTTGTAATTCTCCATCCTGTTTAGATAGAAAATATCCTGTCTAAATATTGAATGTCTCCAGTCCACGTTTTCAGCAGTGAAATGACCTTCACCTTGGAAGCAATTTCAGTACAAGGGAGATAACTTCACGGAGGTGTGTCTGAGGGTCAACAAAGGTTTGAGTTCGATACTTTGATAAAAAAGAACATGACTGGATCAATATCTCAGTTTTTCTGATGTCTTATCCAATCAATTAGTTATTTTGTTATAATATTTTAAAAAAAGAAAGTTTTCAATTCAGAAGCTAAAACTAGAAATTGTGTGGTAATAAATATTCTTAATGAGGAGAAACTTAAAAAACCTTTTATCTTCTACTATATAAGTTATTTTGATTTTTTATTTAAAACTAATAATTTTTATTTTAAATCATGTTATAAATAATGAAAATAAGTTGATATTATACTGGAATATTTTTTTGTTCATTTGCTTAATGTAGGTCCCCCTCCCAGCATTGGAGCACACACAGCTAGCTGTGTTTTATTATTAAAAACGGTTTCATTGAATAGAACAATAAAACATACACAATAGTTAAAAAACTTCCATTTCTAAAAGCACTTTTAAATGAGTTTTTCAGAATAACCATTATGTTCATGCCAAGATAAATTAGTTACATGAATATACATATGTACAGGAACAATGCAGTATTTACTGAGCAATGTAGATAAAATGGATAAAAGTAAGTCCTTATAAAATCTAAGAGCTCATGAGTAAAAGATGTTAACTACAATCATCAGATAAGTTATAAAATTGCTTGTTTGCTTTGTAAAACGATAAAATATTGAGAATTATTTTCAATTAGTCAATGTGTATAACTAAAACAATTTGCAGTTTTGATAGATGGAAAAACAAAAAGATAATGAATAATTTTATTTAATTAAAGATAACGAATAATTTTATTTAATTAATAAGTGATAAGTCTTGATTAGCAATATTTATTTGGAATGTCTTAAATATTTAAAAATAATTTTGACCTTGTATTGGCAGCAAAATGCAAGTTTTCATCTTGAGAAGTTTGGCCTTTGAATGGATAAGGCACGGAGACAGCCCTTCCTAAACAAAAGGTTCTTGCAAATACAGCATAATAAAACAGGCATTTTTAGTTGGCCAGGCATTATAATTTTTTACTTTAATTTTCTGTTAAAATAATGCCTCTTGCCTCTAAATACAAACAATTTCTACATTATTGGTATTTTTTTATGAAAAGGACACCCAAATGGCATAACTTCAAGCAACTTTATGAAACTAGGAGATAATGTACACACAGAAACAGCAATATGGCTGATTATTATAAGAACAAGTAAGCCCCTTCATTAACATATGATATACTACGAAGACTAACTTCAAGTATTGATGATGCAATATCATTGCATATTTAGAATACTGAAACTTAAAAAAAATCAAAACACCTTTCACACTGTAGTTTCAACTTGCACTGCAATATTTTTTTTCCAATGTATTTCAATTTTCAATTATATTTTAAATACCACTTACAATTTTTTTTCACAAACTGTAAATATTGTACCGTAATTAAAATTATAACCTGGTTTTCAGTACTTTTGATTACATATTGTATGTATGATATGATGTTATTTTTTGAGTTTGTATGTCATTGAGAACCTTTTTTCTTGTGTCCTTTGTAAAAGACATAATTTTCATTCATAGTGCATATTATTTGAGTTTGATTTTCCACCAAGCTGCTTAGCAAAAATGAAACATAAATGTCAGGTCAACATTCCATCACTGAAGTGAATTGACCAAAAACAGGTGGTAAAGAAACTATGTACTTAGTTTGGGGAGCACCTGTTACATGTGTCAACCTGTTGTTAACAGATGATGATGATTTTTGGAAACAAATTTGAAATAGCTCATCTAATTTATGAACAAGACTGTATCCAGTGTTTCCATATGAGCAGGAAAAATGAATAGAATTTAGTTATAAATACTATATCTGAAAATCACCTCATTTTCATCACCAGACTACTTAAAAAAATACACTGTACAAAGAAAAACACAACAAATAATAACAGTTTTATTAAAATAAAATTTCCTGTGTATTTGTACATTTTCTGACTTTGCAGACACATGTATGTAAAAACATGTACATAATTGTTCTTACGAAATAATTATCAAACGAAATTGTATATAAAAGGTGTATACATGTAATAGTAGATTCTCTTTCAAACATTTACCGATATGAGGAATTACATTTAATCACTCAAGATCACATAAATTTATATTATTAACTTGTTAGTCACAAAAGAATTTTATTTTTCTGAATATTTAAAGAGAAATTTTACCTACATGTATGTAAGAAACAATACAGTCTTTGATAAATAGAATCTCAGTACTTCATGCACAGATTCAGGTATCCGGTTAAAATCAACCACATGGTTATTCTAAATATTCCAGATATTCGAGACAATAAAATGGTAAAAGACTGGTATTTTTTGACAAATTTCAGAATCACATGTATGTAACTTCTTTTTATAGATGCTGTAAAAAAACTAGTCTGTACCAAGTCAGACTATCCTGACTCTCTGCTGTGTTTATGTTTGTGTTTTGTGCTCTTTTATGTTATTTTTTGTCTGGCATTCTGTCAGTTGGGTTGCTTTGATTTGAATGATAATTTATTTAATCAAAAAAAATGTATCTATTTGTAAGAGTGTGTAACTACACATAAGAAAATTAATCCCATATTTGTTTTAAATAAGTTTCAACCAACTAATCAGATTGACAATAGATTAAAATTTCATAAGTACAAATGTACTCCTAAATGATAATATCTGGAGTATGTTTACTTCCCATACAAGTCATAACTTGTACTGATATGAAACTTGGGCATTAAAAAAAAATTTTTCCCATGTGAAACCAAACTAGCGAATATCTGCACATCTTGTGTGTAAGGAGATAGACTGGTCCTCCTCTGAAACATTCTATAAATTTTTGTTATCCTCACTTTTTAACCATGGACAGTACCAAGCTAGTATTAAGTAAGACATTTAGTTCAATATTGACATTTTTTTATTCTATGCAGACATGTTTTTCTCTTTTAAACCTGACATTATTTTCCAACACTAAAAAGGGTCAGCACAAGCATAAGCATGTGTGGTTACAGTATATCACCACTATCTATTTTAGCATGATACTGATATTCAGGTTTTTCCTTTTTTAGAATTTTGTTTTCCACTTTTTTCTTTCCTCTTCTTTAAATGTTTGGGAATTTTATTTTTCCTTTTTTCTCTTTGTTCTTCTTTAATTGTTTTTTTTCGCTCCTGCAAGAAAAGCAGATATCCATATCAAATAAGAGCGGCATACGTATGTACATGTTAGACCATTATATAGAAATAACACATATTAGATAATTATAGGTTTCACAATGAGTGAGAATTAGATATCGCTTGATATCAACTTGAGTTATTTAATTTAAATATAATAATAAACGGGCCTTTGGCAAGTTTATTATCAACCAAATTAAATAACGAGAGTTGATATCAAACAATATCTAATTTTTACAAGTTGTTAGATCTATTTCTCTTATGTTCTTTAGGAATATTTGTTTGTTTTTGATTCGGCATCCGTGCCGCAGGAAATCTTAATGTTAATTTCTCTGTGATGTCAAATATTGCTATGCAAAGATGGCTTTCAAATATGGCGCCATTGTGTAGCAAAATTGTTGACCAATCATAATATTCGAATTTTCCTACACAATCATGCATTAACCAATCAAATGGCAGATTTTTTATATCACAAGTTTATACATGTATCACACTGTACACGATGTGATATCAAATTTCCCTAACCGTCCGAGAGTTAGATAATTCTGGTCAATCATAAGAGAAATTAAATTAACATTACATTATCTTAAATATATTATAAATGCAATATTCAGTGCTTTGTCCAAGATGGTAAATATTCAAATATCAATTAACATTTTTCAAATGTCACAATGCTTATTTCATTAGTTTTGTGGGTTTTTTGGTTCTGTTATAATCAACTTAACTTTTCATTTATATCAGTTTCAAGATCATGCAAATCATGTTTCTTGAATATCCATGTATGTTCCTGTTACATGCAATCAGAAGTATTTTTTACCACTACATGATTGTGTCAAACGAGTGCAAGTCTTGGACAAAATATCATCAAAGATTAAATGAAACATCCAAAGTTTCATTTTCATCTGGACTTAAAAAAATCAAATGCTTTTTATTACATTTTTTCCAGTTCATAAAAAAGAATTTCAACATTGATAGGTCTTCCTGGTTATTTGGTAGTAAGGACTACTTGTAATTCCAGGAGAGTTTATGTCTTCAGTCACATTTAGTTTAATTTTGTGAGCTTAACTGAAAAAATTATTTTTTTGAATGACCCACTAGTTTTGAATGAAAAGTCATTCATTTGCATGAAACCAACACAGAATCACAGTGATTGTAGAAGAAAGCTGACAAAATTCACATCATTATCAACACAAACCCTTTTACTATTAGGTGACTCATCCCTAGGTCTATAAGACTTATTTTTGGTTTCGGATTCATTTTCGTCTTCACTTTGTAATGATTCTGTTTCACTTTCAGTACAACTTCCTTCTTCTTCACTGTCATCTTCTTCATTTCTGCTGTCACAATTCTCTAGTAATTTTGGAGTCTACAAAAACATTTTGGATAAATTTAAATTTTTTCTTATTGTTCAGTGCAAAAAACACAGTATCAAATGACTAGAGGGGCATACCATGTTATAGGAGGTCAAAAAGAATATTTACAGAAAGTCATCTATGTTTTTCATTGACCAAAAAATCTTCAGAAAAAAGCATGTAAATATTTCAGTTCATTATAAGAAAAGTAAAACTTGTTTGCCACTATTTCCAAGACTTCTTTATTGTTGGCAACTTCTAGGTCAGTGGCAAATATTCAATGTTTACTCAATAGGTAAATGTAGCCTTTGATTTCTATAAAAAAATTATCTAGAAATAGGAAAGAATCTTAACTTAAAGAATATATTCTAGATAAGATAAGATAATGTTTACTCATCCAAATAATGGGCCCTTTAAGGGGTAATATAGTAACTGTGTGGCAAAACATTGAAGAAGAAAGGAGTTAAAAGAGACAATTACATGAAACAAGACATATGTTATACTTATGACTATAATTATTTAAAATGATGATTCATGGCATAATATCATGAAGAAATTTGCCAAAACAATTTTGTATATCATGATCTTCAAAAATTAAAATATAGTATAGCTTTAGTTTATCAGGTAAATTTGTGAAGTTAGGAACTTTTAATGGTATAAGTTGAATAATTCTTTCTTGCCCATGAATATATTTTTATTTAAAAAAATCTTTTTCATCTTCAACCTCCTCAATAACTCAATAAACATTTTCAATACATGCAGAGTTGAACAGTATTAATCCCAAGAAATAACCTCTTTCGGCTGAAAGCAACATGAAATCATTTTTATGTTTAAATATCATACTGTGGTTAATGTACCTGTTGGGGACCTGTTAAATCTGTCTTCAATCCTGTCACTGTCTGGTATAACAGCTGTAAAGAAAATAGTTTTTTATCATTTTTTTCTCAAAATAGAAAATGCACAATCAAAAAATAAATTTGTACATGGTTTTAAACTTTACAGCTCTTTATACACCGTAATAAATATCAGCGTGAGAATAATGAAGAAACAAAACTGTTGGGAAAGTCAGTATGAAATGCAAAGGCTAGACAAAATTGTGAGAAAAAAGTTTTTGGAAAACAAGTACCTCTTATTTATAGGAATTATTTTTGTTTGGATATTTTTTTTCTTTTTGAATATTTGTAATGGAATATTTTTTCCTCATCCTGACAAAGATGCATAACGATGATGTTTGAAACTAGAGGCTCTGAAGAGTCTGTATCGCTCACCTGGAGTCAACTTGTCCACCTTCAGCAGGACTGAAAATTTAAGTGTAGCAGTTATCTTGGGTAGTTTTCCCATAGGTTCAATGTTAAACAAAGTCAGAGTGTGGTGGCCATCTTAGTTGACATTCAAGGATATCAAACAATTCTGAAAGAGGACCATTGCTGGCATTACATTAGTTTGATTTCAAATGGCCAAGTTAAGGTATGATGATCTGCAAATTAAATTTGCCCATAGGGTCATATGTTAAACTAAGTTCAGCTTTGGTGGCCATCTTAATTGACAGGCCAGGTCAGCCGACAAAATTACGAAAGGGAAGGGGGGGCCATCTACTGACCATTGCAGTGAAGTCTGCTCCCAATTGGCCGATTGGTCTCAGATCAGAAGATTTTAAAATGAATTTCCCCATAGGTTCCTATGTTGAACTAACTTTGGTTGTGGCAGCCATTTTGGTTGACTGTCCTGGTCATCGGACACAATTCTAAAAGAGGACCATCTAAGGACCATTGCCGAAAGGTTGGTCCCAATTGGCTCAGTGGTTTCAGACAAGAAGATTTTTTAATGAATTTTCCCAAAGGGTCCTATGTTAAACTAAGTTCAGCTGTGACGGCCATCTTTGTTGATATTTTGGGTCATCGGACATAATTCTGAAAGACGACCACCTAATGACCATTTCTGCCAAGTTTGGTTTCAATTGATTAGTGGTTTCAGACAAGAAGATTTTTTAATGAATTTTCCTATAGATTCCTTTGTTTAACTAAGTTAAGCAGTGGTTGCCATCTTGGTCATCGGACACAATTCTCACATAGGACCTTTTAAGGACCATTTCTGCCAATTTTTGTTCAAACTGGCTTTGTTGTTTCAGACATCTTGGATTTCATATTGGCATGAAAAATATAAACTTTGTAGAGGACCATGAGGATCATTCAGGCATAATATTACTTCCATCTATCAAACGGTTTCTGACAAGAAGATGTTTGTATATATTTCCCATAGGATCCCATGTTAAATGTGTCCCACAGTGGTGGCCATCTTGGATTTCAGATCGGCACAAAAAACATAAACTTTGTCCACGACCATGTAAGAATCATTCCTGAAATATAAAAATTTTAATTGCTTTTGTAGTTTTAGAGAAGATTTTTTAAATTTCAGCCAATCAGAGTGCATAAATGGCCCTGGCAGCCGTGTTTTTTAATTTCAGATCGGCGCCAAAAACAAAAATTTTGTTAGGGATCATTATCTGATCATTCAGGCATAATATTACTTCCATCTGTAAAATGGTTTCTGACAAGAAGATGTTTGTATGTACAATGTATTTCCGATAGGATTCTATGTTAAATGTATCCCGTGGTGGTGGCCATATTGGATTTCAGATCAGCATAAAAAACATACATTTTGTAGAAGACCATGTAAGAATAATGTAATCCTGTAATATAACAATTCAATTACTTTTGTAGTTTCAGAGAAGAAAATTTTTTAAATTTCAACCAATCAAAGTGCATAAATGGCCCTGGCAGCCATGTTGAATTTGGATCAGAACTAAGAACATAAAACTTTGTAGAGGACCATCCAATGGACATCCCCACCAAGTTTGGTTTCATTTGGCCGTGGGGTTTTGGAGAAGAAGATTGAAATGTGAAAAGTTAACGGGCGGACGACAAGTGATGGCAATAGCTTACATGGCCTTTTAGGCCAGATGAGCTAAAAATTTGTAAAAACGGATTTACCTGTTTGGTATCACCTTTCTGTGCTTTTGTAAAATCTCTCTCATAATTTATTACTTCATCCAGAGTACGTGGAATGTAGGAATTCTTGAACACCTATCAATGTTTAAAATTTAAAATAACTCAATACTTTTAAAAGAGACATAACTTGAAACAAAAATGTACTCAGCTGGAAATTTTGTAAAACAACTACACAAAATCAAAATCCTGATCATATGCAACCCACTGGTTTAATTTTTTTTATCTATAAATAATCTGTTTAGTAAAAAGGTTCTAGCTTAAAATCTGTTAGAGATGTCTAGCGACAATAGTGTGACTTCAAGACCGAAAATGTCCTTGCCTCCATCTTGGTTATTGTGTATATTTCATTCAATATTACTCTCTCTTAGCCTGTCTCTATATCAGGATAATGCCCTCTTCCTAAGTAATTAATACATAATTCTTAGAATCTTATTAAATCAATGTACAACACATATCGTTTTCTTTTTTTCAATATGTACACAAAGGTGATATAAATGTGAAGCAGAAAAAAATGAGAAATATGTAACCTGTTCATCAATTTTCTCTTGTTCTGTAACATCCTCTGGTGATCGGGTAGAGGTCAAAGTCATTGCCTGTTCCAGATAATGGTCAATATTATCATCTGTGATTGTAATGTCAGTCACAAAATCAAATAGTTCTTTCACAGTTAATGTACAAACACCTTTCTTTCTGAAAAACTCTGAAAATGAATATATAAAGAAAAAAAAATTCAGTATCTGAAACATAAAGTTTCTCCTACAGAGAAAAGACAAGACACTCTTTCACCCTGGTTTAAGATTGTGTATAGAATTTAGAAACTGTAAGAAGGGAATTAACATACATTTATCATACAGTGAAATGGCCAATTCATCTGTGTGTAATGATTTCAAAAACCTTTAGATTTCAACCTCATAAAAATGTACATTTGGAAAAAAAACTTTATGGCTAAAAGGATTAATTGTTCTTTTAACAAATTTCACAACACTTAAAAAATTCAACTCATTATAAATTCAGTGTTTACCTAACAGCAATATGACGTACACTTGTTTTATGTCTTCCTGTCAAATCCAAGACTTTTTCTAGCTTGAGTTCAAAATCCCACCTTTCATTCCCCTAAATGCTTTGAAATTAGAGCCAAAATTCTTTAAAATTCGAAAAATTTCAAAAGTTTTGAAGGAAACTTAAAATTTAGATATTCATCACAAAAAATGTTCAAAATATATTACCTGTAATATTAGTACAATCCTTTCTGAGAAATTCTAAAGCATGTATATGATCGTGTTCAACAGACTGTGATACATCAATAACGTAAATATTACCATTATGATATCTGAAAAAGAAATATACATAATCTAAATCATAGAAATTACTTCAAATGTCAGAAAATGAATAAAAAAGCTGTTCATCAAAGTATCTCCACAATTTTTATAATAAGTCTTATGAATAAAGTTAATCAATTTATGCATGGAAAAGCCATAGGAAAACAAACAGTAAAAAAACCAACCACATTTTTCTTCAAAATCTTTTTGACTCAAAATATGAAATTTACATACAATGTTTGTAATCTTAATTTACAAAATTACACTTTTTTTACTTAGAATATAACAGTTCACTTACAACATATTAAATTCACTCAGATCAGCATGTATAAGTTTACATTGATGATATAATATCCTGATCATATGTATACACTCTAAGTACAGTTCTCTAGCCTTAGATTCAGATATTTCACAATCTTTTAACAATGGAGCAGGCCTGTAGGAAATAAACAATTTATTATCTAACATTTAGTATATACAAAATCACAAACATATTTGGACAACATTGTCCCCAGGTATATACGTAAGCCAAAATAATGTCCTGTGAAATGGTGTCTGCCTGGACAGTTTTTCACAGAATTATAATATCAAATAATGTCCACTGGGATGAAATTTTGTCCCTTAAGTGAACAGAATTTACTGCAATAGTGTCCTACCACAGACAATATATCATAGCAGTTGATTAATTATTAAATTCTGTCCTCCAAGGGAGGTAATACAAAGGTTATCAAAATGTTTTATTATATAATTAATGAAGGTGTACTTGAAATAGATGAAGTATCACATAAAAACAATGGATGACAGTGAATACCGACAAATTGACAATTATCTAAGTTTCAAGAAATACCCATAAAAGTTTAATGAGGATGAAAAACTAAATGGAGGCATAATTAACAGTATCTGTGAATATTTCTATTGATTTTATCATGTTAATAATTAAGTTATTGAATGTTCTGATATGTACTTTAGATAATGAAATACTGATTTCCACTTACTGCTCTTTGATTGAAAATTGTTATGTACATGTATATATATATATATATATTTGGAAATAATGAATGCATGTTTATACCATGCTTTCACTTTTTTACTTTAACCAATATTTCCTAAACTGCTGATATAAAATGAGATCACCTTCAAAATCTACACTTGTATGAAACAGAGTTAAAATTACTATTAGGTACAGGCACAAAAGAATGTCAGAATTATCAATTTTTCATATCCTAGGGCATTTTCTCATAGGTAAATTGTGTCCAGGACACATTAAAATAAGTAAATATTGTCCATGGACAGTATTTACTATGAAATAATGTCCGGCGGACATCATTTCATGGGGGACATTATTAAATCCTACATATATTCAAAAGGCATGTACTGTACTTACTCTATTTATTCGACACTAAAATACACCTATTTTTTTGGAAAATACGAAAATCGTTGAAAAAATAGAGTTTTCGTATTTCCGTCCACGTTGTTGACTTTTTTTGACTCCATATGATTGACCTGGTCAATGTACTTTTAAGAATAGGTAATCGAAATAATGGGTCATACTACATGTAGCGTTATTGTTATTTCATTTTGCTTTCATGATTTATTTTTATGCACCTTCAAATTAATAGTTGTTTTAATGTTGAAGACGAAAACAGTAGCAAACTTCAAACGACCTGCCATTGCAACACATGAACATCTCACAAATGATTTTTACCATCTGGATTTGGAGCATCTCACAAATGATTTTTACAACACGTTACGTTTGTAGTCTTCTTGTCTTTTTAGAACATATTATAACTGTAACATTTAAATGTCTAATAAACAATGATTAGAGGATTTGTTTTGTAAAAACATTATTCATTTCATCTGAAAATTTGAAAATTTATTTCTCTGAGAAATGCGAATACGCCATTCGTTCCGAACTCATTTCAGATTTCTTTTCAAAAGTAAACATACAGGTAGGAAAAATTCAATAAAATTTACTTAAAAATCGATCTTGTTTCAATCAAATTTATTAAGATAGATAAAATTGGTAATGAATAGAATCCCTTTGCATTCTTTATCAAGAACCGTGCAAATGAAAAAGTTCCCATCACACCTTTGGTTAACTGAATAACCACACAGTCCCAAAATTCTTTTTATAACATCAAAGAAATGTATTGACCAAAATGTAATCATCAGTATTCCTCCAATATTTTTCAAGTTTAGTCTTTGCAGTCTTCAAGTTACACCGTTGTGACCATATCATTTTGAAGAGTGGTGGGTCATATTTCTAAGAAGAGCCCTTATCACTAAACCTATTTATTTGCAATAAACACAATTTCTACTCTCAACTGAATATCCAGTCAAACGTTAAATATCCATATTCAATTTCTATAACTCATTTTGTTCACTCTTTGTAATTATCTAGGAACCTTGATTTGATTGGTAATATCAATCAAAAACACACACTATCAATATTTCTGACACACTAATATTTGTTTTACACTGACAAATTCAAAGGTCTTGCTGATTTTTTACTTTTCTTCTATCCTTACCAGCCATCAGTTCCAATAAAGCTCATAACTAACACATGACTTCTAAGTAAGATAGGCTCTGGACATAAAATACCAGCTTGATGAATTCTGAAAAAAAAATCAAATAAAATTTACATTTGTAATTGTAAGGTAGAGCAAGATTTAACAGAAAAAAATCATACCACACAGATGCCTGAACTCACGACTTTAAGGTAAGTATTTACATATAAAAATTACAAATAAAAGGTAGGATAGAGTATCACAAATGCTCTTCTGATGAAGTTCTGTTATGCATTCTTATAACAAGTCGCAAAACACTGATGTAGTTTTGTTACACATTCTTATAACAAGTCGCAAAACACTGATGAAGTTCTGTTACACATTCTTATAACAAGTCACAAAACACTGATGAAGTTCTGTTACACATTCTTATAACAAGTCAAAAAACACTGATGAAGTTCTGTTACACATTCTTATAACAAGTCGCAAAACACTGATGAAGTTCTGTTACTCATTCTTATAACAAGTCGCAAAACACTGATGAAGTTCTGTTACTCTTTCTTATAACAAGTCGCAAAAAACTGATGAAGTTCTGTTACACATTCTTATAACAAGTCAAAAAACACTGATGAAGTTCTGTTACACATTCTTATAACAAGTCGCAAAACACTGATGAAGTTCTGTTACTCATTCTTATAACAAGTCGCAAAACACTGATGAAGTTCTGTTACTCTTTCTTATAACAAGTCGCAAAACACTGATGAAGTTCTGTTACACATTCTTAAAATAAGAAACTGAGTGACAGCAAACCGGTTTTTTACTGTGAATCAGTTATTTTCATTGACAGATCAATTGATTTACAGTTTCTAAAAACTAGAGGCTCTCAAGAGCCTGTATCGCCTGCCTGGATTTAACTTTTCACCCTGAGCAGGACTAAAAATCTAAGTTTTCCAGTCAATTTGGCTGGTTTCTCTTTAGGGTTCTATGTTAAACTAAGTTCAGCAGCCATCTTGGGTGACAGTCCAGGTCAATGGACACTTTTCTAAATGAGAACCATATAAGGACCATTACTACTCAATCTTGTTCCAACCGGCTAAGCGGTTTCAGACAAGAAGATTTTTAAATGAATTTTCCCATAGGGTCCTATAAGTTCGGCTGTGGTGGCCATCTTGGTTGACAATCCGGGTGATCAGACATACTTCTGAAAGAGGACCATATAAGGACCAATGCTGCAAATTTTAGTTCCAATTGTAGTTTCAGACAAGAAGATTTTTGAGTGAATTTCCCATAGGGTCCTGTTTGGCTGTGGCAGCCATCTTGGTTGACAGTCTAGGTCAATGGACAATTTTCTAAATGAAAACCATCTAAGGACCATAACTGCTAAGTCTTGTTCCAACTGGCTAAGTGGTTTCAGATAAGATTTTTAAATGAATTTTTCCATTGGGTCCTACTAAGTTCGGCTGTGGCGGCTATCTTGGTTGACAGTCCAGTTGATCAGACATAATTCTGATATAGGACCATCTAAGGACCAATGCTGCCAATTTTAGTTCCAATTGGCTCAGTAGTTTCAGACAAGAAGATTTTGAGTGAATTTCCCATGGAATCCTATGTTGAACTAAGTTTGGCTGTAGTGGCCATCTTGGTTCACAGTCCATGAAATCAGACACACATCTGAAAGAGGACCTCCTAAGGACCATTGCTGCCAAGTCTTGTTCCAATTGATCAAGTGATTTCAGACATGGAAATTTTTCAATGAATTTTGCCACAGAGATAAACTAAGTTCAGCTGTGGCATCCACCTTGGTTGACATCTGAGTCATCGAACACAATTCTGAAAGAGGACCATCTAAGGACCATTACTACCAAGTACAGTTCTAATT
This sequence comes from Mytilisepta virgata, assembly GCA_028015205.1. Classification (NCBI taxonomy): domain Eukaryota; kingdom Metazoa; phylum Mollusca; class Bivalvia; order Mytilida; family Mytilidae; genus Mytilisepta; species Mytilisepta virgata. Next base: position 38,562,387 of record CM051519.1, read on the forward strand.
GGCTTAGTGGTTTCAGACAAGAAAATTTTTTAGTGAATTTCCCATAGGGTTATGTTAAACTATGTTCGGCTGTGGTGGACATCTTGGTTCACAATCCACAAAATCCGGCACATTTCTGAAAGAGGACCTCCTAAAGACCATTGCTGCAAAGTCTGGTTTTCAATTGGTCAAGTGGTTTCAGACCAGAAGATTTTTAAATGAATATTCTTATAGGGCCCTATGTTAAACTAAGTTCGGCTAAGGTGGCCATCTTGGTTAACAGTTAACAGTTAATAGTTAACATATTTCTGAAAGAGAACCTCCTAAGGACCATTACTGCCAAGTTTGGTTCCAATTGTCTCAGTAGTTTCACAGAAGATTTTTGAAACTCCCCCCCTTTTTTCTATTTTTAGTAACAGCAGCCATTTCGGTTAGAAGTCGGAGATGCCGGACATAAAGTTGCAAGGGGGCCACCCAAGGCCCATTACACCAAAGTTTGGTCCCAATTGGCCCAGTAGTTTCAGAGGAGAAGAACTTTAAAGGAAAGTTTATGCCAAACACTGTCTTTAAAGGGAAAAAACTCCTATAAGGGGTCAATCAATGATTTTCTCATATTGACTTATTTGTAGATCTTACTTTGTTGAACATTTTTGCTGTTTACAGTTTGTCTTTATCTATAATAATATTCATGAGAATAACCTAAAACTGCAAAATTTCCTTAAAATTAACAATTAACGCTCCCTCATCTGTTGGAATATGTATACATATTCACTTCAGGTCAAATGTCATGAGGATCTTGAATTGTGGAAATTTTGATATTATATTCACATATTAAACAACTGACCTTATTAAATTTCTCATTTCTTTTTCAGCCCATGTCTGTACCATCTTCCTTGGATTATGTTTGCAATACCCATGCCTAAATCTGCAACATGAAAATATGACTTAAACATGTACATTTATATACAGGATACTGAAGACTTACTTGGGCGCAAACTACTTTCTGTAAACCTCAGTCCATAAAACGGTTTTTTCAATTGAATAGTCTTTTTATTATTCTGGCACTTCCAAAATGCCAAAAACATCCATTCTATGATCTGAGGTTTCCAGAGAGTAAACTTAATTGTAACTAAACTAACAATGCTACTTTGCTTAGAGTTTGATTTGTCGTCACCACTGAACATCATCTTTTCCAGTAAAATTTACAAGAATAGTTTTTTGTCAAGTAGTTTCAGAATAACCCTGATAACAATTTCCAGTAATCTACTGTTTTCTTTCTGTTTTGGTGACAATATTGTTTGGCTGTAGAACTAATCCAATATATCCATGTGAGGTGTATCTCTAAATAATTCCAATACAGAGTGTATTGTTGATTCTGATTGGTCGACAATGCAATGTCTGGTATCTTTTATTTTCCAATAAATGACGTCCAGCATATGAATATTTGACCAAGTAAGGAGGGGGTGGGGGGTTGATATTTATATCACAAATAACAATTTTTTTGTTGTTAATCATTACTTGTATCTACATTGCTACTAGAAAAATAAATAAAGCAATACATGTGAACAGACGAAACTAACCTGAATTCTCCTGATACATATTTATCTCTGTCTTTAAATACCAAAATGGAAGTTTTGTATACCTAAAAATAAAAGATACTTGTTGAAAATACAGGTTTGAACATAGACTTACTTAGCAATCTTTCACATGCTCAAAAATCACATTTATTCTTAGTAATTGGTCATCAGAAAAATAAATCCAATAAATAAAAAGGGGAAATAACTCATGAATTATATAAATCTCTATTATAAATTTCTATTTAACCTGATTTCATAATAGACCAAAAGGAGTTTAACATTAGTTTACAAATTAAAAAAAATCAATACACACATTCTATCTATTTCTCCTTTCACTTCTATTTTATGACCCTAACTTACAATATTTTATTAGTATTTATACAAGACCAGGGATTTCAAATTTATTACCTTTACTGCCATATCCCTGTCATCTCTTCCTGTAGCATGGTACACATTAGCTTCCTTTCCAGTACTGATACACCCATTGATTTCTGTAATGATCCCCTTACTAAGGAATTTGAACAGAATCAGACGAGTTCTCTTATCCATCACTTGTTCAGCAGTGGCCCTATCTGATTTATCTTTACCTCTGTATCTTTAATGAATAGATAACAATCGTTATACAAAAAATCAAAATAATTTAGAAGACTGGCATATAAATCAAACATGTAGTAACTTTACCATTGAAGTTCTGGAACCATAACCAATCTCAAATAGTTGCTCTAGTGGGGTACTCCTTTATCTCAGTAGACTGCTCTTAAAATGTCTTTTAAAAAGTCTGTTTTTTTATGTAAATGTATATATTTATGAATTTTTATATAATTATTTATTTTATGAAATCTTTATTGAAGTCTGTGATAATTATATTTCTGTATTCTTAGTAACTAGTAGCTTTTATTTGAAGACAAAGAAATTATGATCCATCAAGCATCCAACCATAGATTTACAAATGTAGATTTAATCTAGTTTCTTACTGACATCTAGTGTAAGTGTTGTATATCAATTTTTGTGGTTATAATGGGTCCCATTTAACCATGAATTTAAATATTCAACGAAAAATAATATTTTTACTTTAGCTTGAATGCACTGAAGTTTGATACCACAGAGTTTTGATGTACCTATCTGAGACAACATTGCATTTTTACAGTCAGTTATATCCATAGAGGATACGGTGTTTCATGTAATCTTGTCTTTAGTAATACGTATATAAACACTCAAACAATTTTCTTTAAAATTATTTTGAGTGTGTAAATTGTCGCGGAATTCACTTGTGTTTTTTTTAATCAAGCATTTAAGGAAAATATTAATCCTAAGTATGCCTAAACAATACAGACTTTCTCATAAATTACAGTAAAACATCTTGTAAAAACATAATAAAGCAGACATTATTGATTGTAATCGGATTAAAATTATGTATGTATATGACCTGAGGTATTTGGTGACAAGTGATTGCAATTTCGTCAATATATATATCACACCTGATTAAACTAACAAGTAAATAATTACAGATTTTGTTAATCTTGTTAATTTCATGACAAGCTTTGTTTCGTTACAAATTTGAAGAATCTGTTTGTTAGAAATTTGTTTTATAAGCGCTCAAAATGAGTACTTTACTGTACAATATCAAAGTATGATCAGCAAATTTTGTCGCAGTATTTTCATGATATCTGATCAGCCAAGCCACGAATTTAAAGTATTTCAACAACCCATTTCTATTTTTTTTTTCTAAGCCAGCAATCCACGAATTTACGTATCGCACAAAATGCCTTTATTTTTCTCAGTCCACGAAAATAAATGAATCCACATTAAATAGGAAGTAGTATTGTGTTAAATAGATTTTTCACAATTCAGTGTTATAATTTTAATAGTTTTTTTTTTTAATAACTTGCATCTCAATAATGTAAAGATGCTTCTAACCAAGTATCTGGAAAGCCTTCTATTTTCCAGACATCACCGGAGAAATTTTTGTCCGGTCATAAAAAGGGTCAAACAAACGTCCAAAATTTCTAATTTTTAATAAAAAGATGTACTGAAAAGTTGTGACGCCAAAATTTCAAAGTTTGGTAGAACGATAATCTTGTCCAGGTCATTTCCTTGCGACAGTTGACTGATCTTTTCAAACTGTTTTTTCAGCAATTACTATTGTCAATATGGTAATTTACAAATGTGTTTGTGCTTTTATGACACTTAATTATAATTAATGTACACCTGTCAACAATTTCCAAACGTTCAATCGAAGTCATTCATAAGTGACGATCAATCAGGCGTTTTTCACCCCTTTCTACTTTGAACTTAAAAAAATTCATTACAAGGTATGTTTCAGACAATCTAACAGTTCGCAGTCAGAAACTTAAGAAGATAGAAGGCCTTGGAAGTTTAAACTCTGCAAAACTTAGAGATTTCCACAATGTTGCCATTTTCTGCACGTGTAGATTAGTAAATAATCATTGAGCATGTGCGAATTGTTGTAGTTAAATATGAAAAAGTAATAAAAATTTCATCTTTGGGGAAGACTTTCATATACTGATTTCAAAGCTTTTTAACTTGAATTTATTTTATTCATTTATTTGTTCATTTCTACTCCGTTGTGTAGTCCATTTCCTATATCAATCTTTTAATATGTACCAAACACAGACATCGAAGAAGAAACCATTACATAGAAATTATCAATACACAAACAAAGCCGCACTGAATGTTAAAGAGTTGATACACACGACATTTATTTCAGGTCTTATCCAAAACATTTATAAACCATGCTAAACAACATTCGTATTAAATAAGGTCGTGTGTTCAGATTGCTAAAAAGAGAGTAAACTGTCAATTCATGTCTATCAAAAAAATGTTCGGCAGAGGCTGAGGAAATTTCTGGATCCCTGCTTCTAACTATGTAACAATGTACCTCTCATTGTCCATTTTTCTTCCATGCTCGACCAATGCAGACATAGCAGTATTTGAAAGTTTTGGTCCTGCGTATTTCTCTGAAACAAAGAAACAATTTATTTATTTTTATTATTTATTTATGCTATTGTTAATTTCCATCCGAATGACTGGAATACTTTGTTCTGTTTTTTTTTTTCAAATCCTGAGTATTACACTGGCCATTTTCATAATAGATATTAGAATCTAACACCGGTGCAAGTGCGAGATAAGGAAATCTCAGACACCTGAGGGTAAGATTTGATCGTTCTCTAACACGGCTCCACCGGGTAAGAGAACGATCAATCTTACCCAAGGGTGCCTGAGATTTCGTTATTTCACACAAGCATAACCAAGGTTTGATTCTTTTTTTCAATTTGTTTGCAATAAAAATAGTGTGGGGACTGACATTGTTCAACTGTTTGTGACGTAACACTATGCACAGGAATATCAGTATTTTTTGCATATTTGTCATAACAGGCCCCACCACTTTGGTGATAGTTTTTAACGGGAAACCGCACGTGTTTTATCTCAATGCATGGGTGAGAAAAGGAAATCTCACACCGGCAAAAATTGGAATTGTCTTGTCCCAAAATTGAGAAATAACAAATAATCTTGGTAAATTTGATCATGTTGCTAAACTGAAAGGCAATACACTTCAAACAAATTAACAGAATGTACTTTATAAGTATCACATACAAACAGAAAGAATAACCCACTGCTGTTAACCAAATTAAAAGAAGAAAAAATCTGAATTAACATTTTAATTTCTCATATCACATAAATGTTCAATTTTCATTACTGAAATTTTTTTCATAGTTAAATTATCCTAAATTATATGTACTTACCAACATTTATTTTATCAACAAATTTTTTCATTGTCTTTTCAATTGGCTGAAAGTTTTTAGCAGTTACAGTTTTTACTTGTTTATTGCTTGATGCATTTGGCTGAAATGATAAACTCGAATTACAGTACTAGCTGTTGTAATGTTCATACCCATAAAATTATTGCAAAAAAAAAAACAAACAATGCAGATCAAAGATTAAAAGAAAGATAGCATAGTAGCTGGTTAAAAAATGAAGATTTCCATGATGAGATACCATTAAGCTCTTTTTGGGAATGTTATTTCTGACTATTTTGTTAAACAGTGACAATTTCTGACCAGTAACTATGAGATCCTTAGCTAGTTTTACAGTTGAAATGAGCACATTTTGACTCTTATATCTAAATTTTTTACTATCCAACCAATATTTGCAATACTAACTGGCAATCAACTTGTTGGTAATCATACTGTTTTGGCTTTTATAGTGAGCTTTAAACACAAGGGGGAGGTTTGGGTACCAATAAACTCGTTTTTTTTCTTTACAAATTCAGACAACCCAGACTCTATTTGTTTTTGTTTGTGTTTTGTGCTCTTTTAAGTTATTTTTTGTCTACAGGTCCATCAACTGGATTGCATGAATGGATTGGTATGTAATTTGTGATCTTTTCTGGTTTCTTTAGAATATTTTTATATGTGCATGGCAAAAAGGAATCTATGTCAGTGTTGTTCAACTTTGCTTACTACAATATATTTATGTTGTAATTATACCATTTCACTTGTTTCATTTAATTACTGTCCTGTGGAATTTGACCTTTTTGCTCATGGTAGAAAACCATATGGTCAAATTAAGATACCTGTTTTCCTGGATTAAAATTTTTTATTGGAAAAATTTGCTGACATGTTAATATCAAAATTAAAACTCTACAAGATATCTTTATTAAACAGACCTGCTGTTTATTAGATGCTATAGCATTGTATTTCTTTGTGAAGTCTCCAGATTCTCCGTGCCAGTCATAAAAGTAATCATTGTCGTCGTCATCATCGAAATCATCGTCCCATTCAACAACTTCAATATTTGAATGTAGAAGTTTAGTTATCATTGAAGATATTAATTAAAATATTACAAGGATTTGTTATCTAACCCTTCAGATCATTTGAAATACTTAAATTTCATGAAAAAAATAGTATTTATATATTTCATTTTCCTCGATAAATTTCCAATAAAATCATAAATAACACAGCATCAGAACAGTTATATTTTTTCCTGAATTCTTCTAATGCAATACCTATACATTTTGTAAATATTCTAAAGAAATAAGAAATAATGTTTTTTTGGTTTTTTTAAAATTTTTTGTTTAGTAATAGTACCTTGTTCAGTATCTCTTTCATGTTTATCTTCATCACCAGGATAGAAGCTGCTGTAATAAAACGAATACATAATACAATCAAGTATCAAAGCTGATGATTTTCTTCCCATTTGTAACAAGAATGCAAGCGATGTCATGCTAAGAATACCCCCACTTGTAATTTAAAGTAGCAGCAAACAGGAAGTAGATGTCTGACAGATTCGAAAAGTTCACACATGTTACAACTCATCATTGTCAAGCTGCTGAACAAATATGAAGTCTCTGTTCAACAGACAATAGTACATGTACTTGAGAAAAGTGTGACGAAAAATTTTAAGTTCATTCAACATATTGAAATTTCAAAGTACTGGCAAACAGGCAGTAGGTGTCCAATAGATCTGAAAAGTGCTCATATGTTACAACTCACCACTATTAAGCTGCTGACCAAATATAAAGTCATTCATTTCAGTAGTTTCTAAGAAAAGTATGACAGAAAATATTTGTTGGATGAATGGACAAGGTGAATGCAATATAGCCCCAACTTTTAGAGTGGGTATAAAATAAAAAAATAAATTATACAAAAATTATAATATCTGGTTTAGCCAAAGTAATAAGATCATTGGCTTTACACATTGAAAATGTACTGTGGAGAATTCTTGTCTATCATTTGTTATAATTGTGTTTATTGTACAGTTTTTGTTGTTTTTTTTTGTGGGTGGGGGGCACTTATAGTGCTTTAGTGCATGTTTTGTAATACACCCTCAGGTGTTAAAGTTTTCAATTTTCAAACCAATGGGATATTGTCTTATTGAAGAATACCCCTTATCCCCACAGCTTAAATGGTTAAAAGTTTCATTACAACAGAATTATCAGTTATATAAACCAAATGCTCAGCAAATTTGCTGACATTAAGTTGTGAAATTACAATCCAAATCAGCCTCAGGAAACAGAAATTAAAACAAGAGTTGACACACAAAAATGTCTCGCCTGTCGTGTATTTCTAATGAAAGTAAATGCTATCAGACATATTGCATACAGTATTCGAAAAACAGGCCAAAACACAAAAACTTAACTATAACCACTGAACCATGAAAATGAGGTCAAGGTCAGATAACACCTGTCCCTTTGGGACATGTACACCTTACAATCCTTCCATACACCAAATATAGTAGACCTATTGCATACAGTGTTCGAAAAACAGGCCAAAACACACCACTGAACCATGAAAATGAGGTCAAGGTCAGATGACACCTGCCAGTTGGACATGTACACCTTACAATCCTTCCATACACCAAATATAGTAGACCTATTGCATATAGTATTCGAAAAACAGGACAAAACACAAAAACTTAACTATAACCACTGAACCATGAAAATGAGATCAAGGTCAGATGACACCTGCCAGTTGGACATGTACACCTTACAATCCTTCCATACACCAAATATAGTAGACCTATTGCATACAGCATTCGAAAAACAGGCCAAAACACAAAAACTTAACTATAACCACTGAACCATGAAAATGAGGTCAAGGTCAGATGACACCTGCCAGTTGGACATGTACACCTTACAATCCTTCCATACACCAAATATACTACACCTATTGCTTATAGTATCTGAGATATGGACTTGACCACCAAAACTTAACCTTGTTCACTGATCCTTGAAATTGGGTCGAGGTCAATTGAAAACTGTCTGACGGGGATGAGGACCTTGTAAGGTACGCACATACCAAATATAGTTATCCTATTACTCATAATAAGAGAGAAATTAACATTACAAAAAATCTTTAATTTTTTTTCAATTAGTCACTGAACCATGAAAATGAGGTCAAGGACAATGTACATATGACAGACGGAAAGTTCGTAACATAAGGCATCTATATACAAAGTATAAAGCATCCAGGTCTACTACCTTCTAAAATATAAAGCTTTTAAGAAGTGAGTTAACGCCGCCGCCGCCGCCGCCGCCGGATCACCATCCCTATGTCGAGCTTTCTGCGACTAAAGTCGCAGGCTCGACAAAAATCATACTAAAAACTTAGACATTAGGGATGTTTTACAAATTGCAGAAATTTTTTTTAAGAACTATGTTGATTATGTTATTTGAAACAATTTACCAGCCTTCCTCTGCATCATCAAACTGTCCTTCTACTGTAGTATTAAAAGACATCTGGAATGGAATAAAATATTAAAACTAAACAAAAGATTTATGCCATCTATGGAAAGAAAAAAGTTTCAATGTATATTATACAATTTATACCTCAACTTCTCATTGACTTTATAAGAATCTGTATAAAGTCTAGTCATGTTCACAGCAAAATTAATGAAATGATTTTTGAATGCCATACATTGTACATTCTTGACATTAGTAAAAGTTTATTTCTAAGCATGTCTGCTCTTCTCAAGTGTCTGTACAATATTTACCATGCTTCATGTAAACTACTTAAGATATAATGTGCAAGCCAAATTTTTATTTTTAGTCATTGTAAAATGGCATTTTATTTTTCATCCACCCATGTTTTATTGATTTTTCAAGATATGTGATTTTGTGATTTTAATAGTAAATAAAATGCTCCGCTGGGCGCAGCTAGATACGACCGCAGATGTCGAACCCTGAATAGTTGGGGCAATTATGAACACAACATTCAAGCTTGATACAATACTGAATTTGGATTGTGAATAAATATTTGACACAGCATAGGTTTCTGACACAGAATGAATGTTGTCTAAGAACTTAAAAATTTTTAATTTACCTATTCAAACCATATCAGTATTATTTGTTTTTATATATAAATCAGAAATAACCAATTTAAAATTTAAAATTGGGCACACATATCAATTTCTTGCTATTGCGCAATACTGTGCAATTGAAAATTTCTTCAAATATTTGACACATAATAGGTTTCTGACACAGAATAACTGAAATCAAAGAACTTAGAATTGGTCATATGAGTTGAATTTATATTCAATTTTTTGCTTCTTGTGCAATACAATATGCTGTGGAGAATTGCCCCCACCCAAAAAAAAATAATAATTTACCCCTTTTTTTAGCTTTTGTGCAATACACTATGAAGTTGCACATTGACCAACCCCCCCACCCTCCCAAAAAAAACCAAAAAACAATAAAATTTAATGTAACCACCCCTTTTTTTGCTAAAAAAATTTGAAATTTTCTTTTTAATTTATGAAATATGAAATGAGAAAAAAATTACCCCCTCCCCAATTTCTCATTACCCCCCCCCTCTAAATTTTGTTTTCAACCCCCCCCCCATTTCTTTATACTTTGCAACCATAACAGCCCATTTAAATACACCATAACATATTAAAATAGAAAATGACATCATAGTCATGGAATTTGTTAATAATAAGGTTTTGATAGCAGAGCACACATATCAATTTCTTGCTATTGCACAATACTGTGCAATTGAAAATTTCTTCAAATATTTGACACATAATAGGTTTCTGACACAGAATAACTGAAATAAAGAACTTAGAATTGGTCATATGATTTGAATTTATATTCAATTTTTTGCTTCTTGTGCAATACAATATGCTGTGGAGAATTCCCCCCCCCCCCCCCCAAAAAAATTACCCCCTCCCCAATTTCTCATTACCCCCCCTCTAAATTTTGTTTTCAACCCCCCCCCCCCCATTTCTTTATACTTTGCAACCATAACAGCCCATTTAAATACACCATAATATGCTGTGGATAAATGCCCCACCCCCCCCCCCCCCCAAAAAAAAAAAATTACCCCTTTTTTATCTTTAATTTTGGACCCCAATTTGAACCAACTTGAAAACTGGGCCCATAATAACAAAACTAAGTACAAATCTGAAATGAGAAAAAAATTTTCCCCACCCCCCGCCAATTTAATATTTACCCCATAAATTTTGACACCCCCCCCCCCCCCCCCCCCCCACTTTCCCTTTTTCAAAAAAAAAATCTTTCCCTCAAGATAATGTCATAATCCCTATTCAAAATTATCATGAAGTTTGCAAACATAATTAAACATTTAAATACATCATTGAAGTCTTAAAATAAAAAATGACATATGGCTAAAATTAATATTAATTCATAGTAAGTTCTAAAAATAAATTGACAGCTATAAATCACCCCAAAAACAATCAACATTTCTTTATACATAATTGAATCATACACAATATTTTACTTTAAATGTGTTTGGAATGTGTTTGGATTACCTTCCTTAGCCCACCAAGCTAATATCATAGATTTCTATTTATTTATACTACAGTTATTGTGCAAAAACCAAGAAAAATGCTTATTTGGGCCCTTTTTTAGCCCCTAATTCCTAAACTGTTGGGATCAAAACTCCAAAAAATGATCATAAACCTTGTGTTAAAATTTCATAGATTTCTATTTACTTATACTAGACTTATTGTGCGAAAACCAAGAAAAATGCTTATTGGACCCTTTTTTGGCCCCTAATTCTTAAACTTTTGGGACCAAAACTCCCAAAAACAATCCCAACCTTCCTTTTGTGGTCATAAACCTTGTGTTTAAATTTCGTAGATTTCTATTAACTTATACTACATTTATAGTGCGAAAACCAAATGTCTACAGACTCCGACGGACGACGACGACGACGCCAACGTCATACCAATATACGACCACAAAAATTTTGCGGTCGTATAAAAATATGCATAATTTGGTTGTTACAACTATCATCTTTTTTGTGAATAAAAAAATAAGAGGCTCAAGAGAATTGATCCTGTATAACTCACCTGACAGTCCCACTATCAATCCATTTTATTTCAAGTGAAAATTGTAATGGACCTTCCATAGATGTTTCATACCAAGTATCAGTTAATTTGGCTATATGGTTTCAGAGGAGGAGATTTTTGAAATTTTGACCAATCAAAAAAAAAGAATTCACCATAGCTGCCACATTAGCTGTGCGACCGGGACGAAATATGCAAAAATTTATAAAGGTCCTTCCACAGATGCTTCATACCAAGTTATAGCTCATTTGGCTATGCGGTTTCAGAAAATTTAATTTTTAAAATTTTGACCAATCAGAAATAAGAATTCATCATGGCGGCAATATATGTTCTTTGACTGGAACTAAATATGCAAAATGTATAAAGGTCTTTCCATGGAATGCTTTATACCAAGTTCAGGGTTCTCACTAAGAATTTTTCTTAATGGGTCCTGGGACTCATCATTTTTCAGAATGGTGAGTCCCAGCTGATTTTGATGAGTCCCAGGACTCATTGCCACTTTTTTTAACGTACATTCCTGCATGATTTTGACTATGGTAGGCATATTGTACTATTGTTAAAGTTTAATTAAAATCATGTGCTGCTTAAAATACTGACAAACAACGGTCTTCAGACGCAGCTGATAAGATCTACAGGGATGCATGAGTTTGAAGCATCCAGTCCAATTTTAGAGTGTCCAGGACGCATGTACGCGCCTTAGCTGAAACAGTTGAACTTACCTAATTTTGTTCAATCATGTCTTCCAGAGAAACAAATAAATTCTGCCTATGGAATTTTCAATGTAAAAGGGAGATAACTATTCCTATGAGATTTTATAAAATTAAGTATTATAACCCTGTGATGCATGAAATATGCACAAAGTGCATTAAAAATATTAAAAATAACAGTTTTACAAATTTAGGATAGGTCTGAGTTGATAAATTCAATTTATTATTTTTTTTAACTTTTCAAGTTCATTAATTTTTCTATTGGAAATTCCCCATTTAAAATCATTTGTGGGGTATACAAACATAACCTTTATAAACAACTTTACATTTTTAATGTTTTCTTGGACGACTCACTAAGTTTAAGTAACCAAAAAAAGATTGTCTAATAATTCTCACATTTGGTCTTTCAAAATGCAAAAAATCCATTTCACGAACTCAGAGGTTGATATTTCCTAGCTATTCCTCTCTGCTTGTACTATAATAACCTTGATTAATTATGTCATTCAGCATTACCATTGGCTAAGCCTAAGTTAAATTTTGACAAAACTTAAAAAACAAAATTAATTTCCTTTCAACAATTACCACATGCATTCGTCTAGTATAGTAGTGTATGGGGGTTGATATATTTTGTATATAAACGAATGCCTGTCGACAAGTTGTTTTTAGTAAAAGTTTCAGACTTTTGTTCAATACCTTGTATTAAGAAACTTGTATTCTTGTTTTTTTTTAAAAATTTTTTATTATTATAAATTGTTTATAACAAAATCATTGTAATCATTAATATAAATTAATTTTAATTATTTTGCTCCTTTGGGGGCGTCTTGATTGACAATACAATATTTGTTTGTTTGTAATTTTTCATTAAAATTAGTATGTAAAAGCAGACGTTCTTGAACTGCAAAGATTTATATTAAAATACTAATGAATAACCTCCGCCAATTAACACTGCTTAAGCTCTAGCCTCTACCAACAACTTGTCAGTGAACATGTGCTTCGTGAGAATGACAACATTGTGTAACTTCCGGTTCATTCTTTTGGCCAATCAAAATGTTTCTTTTAGTTCAGGATCGTAAAAAGGCCAATGAAAATTAATTTAATATAATTTCGTCTGCATAAAATTGCTGCTGAAGCTGTAAATCGAAGATACATCACAGAATTCGATAAGCTGTGCACTTAGTTAACACCTTAGTTATATGTGTGACAAAATTGGTTTGTTTGTGTGATTACTCTTTACTATTTTTGCATTATTCAGTTCTTTGCAAAATAAAAGACAGGGTGACAGAATTGAGAAGGGGAGACCATTGACATTGTCATATTGATCAATAAATAATCAATCAATAGTTATAACCAAAACAAAATATTTTATTCATAACAACATCATGTATAGAGAAATGTATGACTACAGGTTAGTTTTCAAATGGCAAAAGAACTTCAACTTAGCCAGAACAAGTAAAATTTATTTCAAATCAGTAGAATATACAAACATAAACATTAAGGAGCTTTTAAAACCTACAAATAAAACATGCATATACATTGTGTACATTGAAAAGAAAGCACTATTACATATATCAGTCAGATATTTAACAAGATTGTTTTACGGTTTGTCTGACCAAAACCCAAATTTGGGCATTTTGCTCCTATGAAATGTGTTCAACTAATGAAGATCAAAATTTTGTCAGAATGACTGGATTTTTGTCTGACATTTCTTCGGTCAGAATGACTGATATATATATTAGAAGAGATTTGCCCTGGGGTTGGGCGGGATGTATTTATGATGAACGAAAAATAAGAATTGCATTTTTCTCAATTTGCATGAAACTTGATGAAATTAAAACTGCAAAAAATGTTTCATGAAAATAACCCTGTACCATTCTTTTTAAATATATAGTCTAGAAGCACTATGTTTATAAAGATGCAGTTAAAATTTAAGCATATGTCAAGTGATAATCAACTAGAATTAGCATTGCACAGTAGTATTGTTTACAAAGATGGGGCAAAAGATACACATTTCTATAGTGTTGTGATGGCATGGTTACTTATAGTATAACTAATCGCTAAATTCAAATATCAGAAATAAACAACGTGTGACAGAACTACGCAGTAAATCATGAGGGCGCACAGTGCCAAGTTATTTACAGCTGTAGTTCGATCACAAATTGTTTATATCTGGTATTTCAATTCAGCGATTAGTTATACTTTTTATTAAATTGTACAGAATCTAGCATTTTAGCAGAAATAAATTGAAATAAAACTGACTATGTCTTGACATCTCTCTGTGGCAATTGTGACGTCACTACCTAGAGTGAAAGAACGGCTGTTCTTTTCACATGTGACTTACCAGCTTTTCTTTTACTCGGACTACAGTAAATAACTGGTTACAATGAAATAATTAATTTTCTAAGTGGGGACAATTTGGCATGTTAAAAGTTCCATCTGGGGGTGCAGCATGAAAGATAGTTATATAACAGTTATTGCTATAGTTTCAGTTACAGTGTAAACCTTGTAATCAAGAGTTAACACCTTCAGTCCCTTAATTGAGACAGTAAAATGCTAAAAACTTGTCAAAACATAGTAAGATAACTAATTTTAAGGAAATGAGGCCCCATGAAATTTGAGTTATGGAATTTCATAGGACACATTTAGTAGAGGATCCACAGGGCAGCATTTTACCTAGATAGGAATACAGCGATTTTGCCAAATGAATAAATTTTTTTTTCCAAGTTTTCATTTCTATCATTTCAAATTTGGGGTTTGCCTGTATGGTGCTATAGCTTTACTGGATACTACATGTAATAGACCTATTTCCATTTAAACATATGTTATCCATTGTGGTTTAAAATTAAAATTATTACAACTTAATGTTGGAAGAAAATTTTACAATATTATAAATGATATGTATCTGAAAAGTGAAGCTTGTGTTAAAATTGGTAATTCGCTTACAAACAGATTAATTTAGGAGTAAGACAGGGTGATAACTTGAGTCCAAATCTGTTTAAAATATTCATAAATGATTTGCCTTCCTATCTAGAACAATGTATGGACTCCATTTCTCTACACTCAAAATCACTCGATTGTCTAATGTATGCTGATGATATTGTCATTTTCTCAAAACAATATTTCAGAGAATGGGGCATGAAAGTAAACAACAAGAAAACTAAGGTGGTTATATTTAGTAAAGCTGGACGAACCATAAAACACAAATTTACATACAAATACTCAGCAGTTGAATGTGTTGGAAATTATAAATATTTAGGTATACATTTCTCTGCTTATGGATCTTTTTCATATGCAAAAAATGAATTACACATAAAAAGCTCTGAAGGCATTTTACAAGCCAAGAAAAAAGTTTCTTAGTCTTAATCCAAATGTCAAGACTTCTTTAAATGTATTTGACCATACAATCAAACCTATTTTATTATATGGCTCCGCAATATGGGGTATTTTTAATGTAAACAATGCTAGAATTAAGCTATCCGATGATATTAATTTAGATGATTGTTATAAACTTTAAAATCTGAAACACTCCATCTCAAATTCTGTAAATTCATATTAGGCATACATAAGAAAAGTGCTAACCATGCTTTTCTTTCAGAACTTGGAAGACACCCTTTACATTATAGTATTGTTAAAAGTATGATTAAATACTATAACAGATCGGAAAACATGTCAACAGAGTTTCCTCTTCTACAGGATGCTTTTTGATACTGTAAAGAAATTCATCTGTCTAACAAATCAACTTGGTATTCATCAGTTGAAAAATTACTTAAAGTATTAAAAATTGATACAAATTTTATGAATCAAAGAGAATACAGATTTAATAAGTCGTTAAAAAACATATAAATAAGAAATATCTCAATGATTGGAAAAAATCTAGCAATAATTTTAAAGATGGTAAACTTACAACTTATATTTTCTTAAAAAGTAATTTTACATTAGAAAAATATTTGATTTTGCTAAAGAAATTTGAATTTAGAACAGCATTCTGTAAGTTTCGTGTATCTTCACATAGACTTTTGATAGAAACAGGTCTTTACCAAAAAATAGTCAGAAATGAAAGAAAGTGTAAAAATTGTTCCATTGGTTAGGTTGAAGACGAAGAACATTTTTTAACCAGGTGTGAAAAGTATACTAATATGAGGAAAAAACTATTTAAATTTATATCATCAAAAGTATATTATATTCTCAATTGTGAAGATCCTGATATATTAAACTCTGTTGGCAAATTTATACATGTTAATATGCCATGACTTTATATTTTATATAATCATGGTTTATTTATTTATATTGAGTGTTTTCTGTCATGTAACTGCAGTTGTCTATAATTTTCTGTTAATGAAGTAACTTCTTCCCTTTCAATGTTTTTATTTGTTACTCTGTTAATTATTGTCCCATTGAGGGTTTTTAATTGGTTAATAAACATTATCTTATCTATAGGCTATAGAGCAGTGACCAGGAGTCTGGACTGTTCTGACCCAAATTCCAATTTGGACCTATTTGTTTGCTTATGGTTGTTTCTTTAAGAGAAAAGTTTCATGTTTTAAATTGACTTAAATATATAACAGTAAATACTTTTAATAGAGGTTTCTAGGGTTAGTATTTAGGTCTCTTTATAACATGGTGAAAGTTACTTTTATTACAAAATGTGTGTTATGTAAAAAGGTTCTCTGATCTTTAGAGAGAGAGAGAGAGAGAGAGAGGATACAAAGTAAGTGCTGCAAAAAGGTGTTTGTGTTTGTGAAATTGAAAAGTTTAAATCTAGTTTGCAAACTGTTATTCATACATTTTCAGATATATATCCAGCATGAGTTGACTAACAGTAGTAGTTAATGGATGCAGAATGGTGTGCTTGTTGGATTATTTTTTTGGTTCATTTACAATTTTGATGCTGTCATTTTCTGGACAAGTTGAGTCTTACCCAGGGGAAGAAATACATGACATGGGATCATTAGAGGGAGATATCCAGAACTGGGCTGCTCTTATAGAAAACTACATTCTTCAGGTAAGATTATTTAATAGCAATTGTATTTATAACATATTAGGCTAGTACTAAATTTACAGAGTTTTTATTTCATTGTTTTTTCATCTTTGATATATACATTAAATACATATGGAGATCTTAAGAATTTATTTTCCAGCAGTGTTCTTCCTAGATATTTTTAATGTGGTAGAAAAGTAAAAAAGGTTTGTAACAAATCATCATTTTATTGTTATGAAGGCATTTATAAGAATTTGAATATGATTTGTGAGAATTTTATTGCATTTTGATTATTTTGGTTTTCTCTTATGTAAAATAAGCTGGAAAAAGGGAACAGATCATTGCATCAAAAGTGAAAATATATATAATGGTCAAAATTAATAGCACAGTGGTACAACTGTGGTATATAACACTGGGAAAACACTGTTTTCAGATAATATGAATTGTTATAAATTTTGTTCATTGAAAAAAGGCATAAATATTTGCTGGTGATTCTATAATTTTAATTGTTACAAGCAAAGAAATTAGTCGTCCCATAATTATTTGTTAAGACATACCGGTAAAAGGGCACAAATGTATGTTATTATAATTCTTGTTCAGTGATATATCATATAAAATGTCATTTGCTCATCACATCTTAAATATGATATGGATATATATTTACAGTTAGCCAGTGATGGAATCTGTAGAGATTATTCTCAGAGTTATTTAGACCAAGCAACATACACATTTGAAAAGAAGAATGGAACAGAAATTGTTAAACAAGTCAAGGAAAAACTCAGTGATTATTTCAACAAAAAGAAAAGGGCAGCTGGGGTATAACTTTTGATGATGTGTTTTATGTGTTGAATATGAATTAATTTTTTGTCTCTAAATGATTTATTGGAGGAATTGACCCACTATTTTTCTAAATACCTGTTATGGTACCAGTAGTTTCAATATCACACAAATCCTCTCTGAATGTTTGCATAAAAACAAACTTTGTATATTTCTTTTCACCTGTGTCAATTTATAAGACGTTGTTGTTATAAATTGTATTTAAATGATTTTTAATATTTTTAATGTATTTAAAAAAATATTTTCTTGACTAAGAGGATATCTTAATACTTAATATTTTTTTTTCAGAGACTTGCTGTGAAGGTTGAAGAATTGTATGAGAATTTTAAATCACAAAACAGAAGTCTGGAGTTGAAGTCTTTATCAGCATTGAATGATACATTTTACTTAGATTCAGATATACCTGAAAAATTACCCAAAGATAGAAAGTTTATGCCGTAAGAATAATATTCTTACCAATATAAAATATTCCCATGCATCTATTAGTGGTCTGAAATTAAATATAGATTCTCTTATGATTGACCAGTGTTAAATCTTGGGCAGTTAGGGAAATTTTGTATCACATCAGGGTACAATGTGATATGAACTAGTGAAAAAAAACTGCCAATTTGATTGGTGAACACGTGGTTGTGTAAGGAAATTTGTAGATAGCCGAATCACAAACAAACAAAAATTGCCTGAAGAATCATAAGAGAAATAGGTTTCTCCTATTCTTGACTTGTTTAATCGGTGGGATAAAAATACATAATATTTTTAACCACTTCCTGGTGATTAAATTTCTACATTGGAATTACCGCCTTTTTTCTACACTTATTAGAACGATAAACTACATACATGTAGCAACGACATTTTCTTGAGGTTTTTGTCGAAAATCATAGGAGAAACAGATTCTCCTTCAATTTTCTTGTGAGCTATGGAATTTTCCCCACCCTCAATAGTTAAATTTTGGATTTTAACACACTCGCAAATGCTCGCGTGTTGAAAATCGAAAATTTAACTATCTCGTGTGGAGAAATTCCATAACTCACTCGTGCCTGAAGGAGAATCTATATTTAACAACTCGTAAGAAGATATTGCTTGATATCAACTCTTGTTATTTAATTTTCACTCCAACATATTTACTTACTGTTGCTAACAGGCTTTTATTCTTTTTTTTTTGTACCAGTAACATATAAGAATTGAATGTGAAATAAGTTTCAAATTTCTGGAAAAAAATGCTTTGTTGTATGGTATTCAGATGTGATGTTAAGTTTGAAGATGTGTTTTTTGTTTATTCTAAATAGATATTTTAAACAAGAAGTGAGCTGGAATCATTCAACAATAAAGATAGCAGATGAAGTACCAAGGGATGATAATGTTACCATTAATACTGTATATTTTACTGCTGGGTTGGAGGAAGTTTTTAAACAGAACCAAGCAGAAGATTCTTCTCTCAGGTGATTTTTATCTCAACCAGTCTCAAATGCTGTATAAACTATGTGTGAAAGTGATATTTGGCATTAGGTGCAGTGTTCAAATTAAGACTTAGTATCATGAGCAAAAGGAATTGCAACAATGAAATTTATTGGAAATATCTGTTTTTGTATGCAGGTCATGTTGTAGAATATTTTATTTAGTGAAGTGATATAAAGTGAAAATGATCATCAACCAAACCCTGGTGATGATTTTTGAAAAGTTGCATTTTTAAAAATTGAGGTTTCTTTGACTAACTTTATTCAATGTGATAATATTCATGTTTGCATCTAAGTTTTTCATCCTAGGTGAACAAATACCAGGTATTTCAAGTTTATGTTTGTTTTTTCTGAATCATTGCATTTTAACTCAAAATAGTAGAAAGTATGTGTATATTGAAGATAAACAGATGGTTATCTCTTTATCCAGATGGTTATCTGTTTATCTTCCATATACACATACTTCCTACTATTTTGAGTTAACTTACTAAGCATTTAATATCTCAGAGAAAAAAAATTGTGTGAACATAACCTAGTAAAATAAAGATGTGTGCTTTTACAGATGGCAGTACTTTGGGTCAACAGCAGGAATTGCCAGAATTTATCCTGGTAGAGAATGGTCTACAAATTTTGCTGGTTTTTATAATGATTATGATCCTAGAGTTAGACCATGGTATATTGCTGCAACCAGTGGCCCCAAGGATGTTGTCATCATTCTGGACTGCAGGTATTTGCATGCCTGAAAGTTTTCTGGAATTTGCCATATTTCTGGATTTTGGAAATTTTATCCCGATATATTCCTACAGAAAATATAGAATTTTTACCTGATTTCTGGATTTTGGCACCTCCCTTACTTTCACCTACATGTATTTAGTTTAAATTGTTTGTTCAGGCAGCCTTTTCTTCAAACATTTTACATTATTTGGACATTTAGAGCAAGAGATTCATTATGAATTTGTAACACAAAATGCATTTTAACAAAGACAAATCAAAGGAATAATGATATTTTAATTCTGTTTTTTTTTTAAATTACATTTACTGTAAGGCTTTTCTCAGTGGATGTTTAAGACAGTATCTACTTTACAAGTAAAGTTTGTACTTCACAAGGATGAAATTCATTATGTAAATTTTTGTTGGATAATTACATCAGTTTTGATTTTGTTTTTTTTCAGTCTGTCTATGCAAGGTGAAAAATTCAGTATAGCAAAAGGTGTTGCCAAGACAGTGATCAACACATTAACCAAACAAGATTATGTAAATGTTATATGTGCTAGAGATTCATATTGGGATGAAGTTGGCAAGTAAGCATATCACAATAAAATTATAGTACAGTCAAGATTGCTCTGAATATCGCAAATCACTGTCAATAAATAAAACTGTGAACATAATATGTAAAATTTAACTCTGCTTTAAGGGCACTTTTTTATAGTCATTTGGGTGCCCACTAAACACAAGTTCGACATAAGGTGTTTTTATTAACAGCAAGTAAAATAGAATAAAAGGTTAGTGTTAACTATAATTTAAAAAAAAAAAAAACATTTCGTGTAGTCAAAAAATATTCAAGAAAATTAAGCTATTTATAATTTTAATCACAATGTACACCAAACGATAAGAATTTGTCAAGTTGAATTCCAAAGAAGAGAGAATATGAAAGATGTCATAAACATTTTTTCTGTCATTCAAGGTGGCATGCATTTTCCACTGATGTTTTAAGTTGTCAGCAAGAAAGAATGGTACCAGCTACAAATGCTCATCGTAAAGATCTTAGTGCAAAAATTCAAAAATTGAAAGCTGGTGGAACTAGTGAACTTGAGTAAGTATTTACTTCAAATAAACATTCATTTTGTACATTACTCCAAGAGAAGAAAACTCAATGTCAGCATGAAAAATGGCAATTGTTTTCATTTAATATTGAATTAAATTTTGTCTAATAGCAAAGATCCAAAATTCAAAAATTTATGAGAAAAGATATGGTGGATAAATTGTTGACCGAAATTCCACACATTCACATGAAAAAAGTTCAGCTATGGAAGAGTGCTTTTATTGATGTTTTTTGTATTGAAGTCATAACGAGGCCTTCAATATGTAGAAAAATTTAATACTTCATTTCAAGTTCAAGACAGCTCATAGCACACATGTGCAATTAAATTAGTATAAACAGCTTTATGTACTTTCAACATTAAGAAATTGAGGCTTATTTAATGTTAAAGCATATAAAATTTCAACGATAAGTGTAATTGGAAAAAATACAACTCTTAAATAATGTTTAACCTGATCTTATGACTAAATTAAGGTTCAGTAACCTTACAATATCAGATTGGATTGTTTTAAAAATAAAGTAGAAAAATTAGATCTATAGATTAACCAACATATGAATGCATGCATTGTGATGAATAGCTTTTATTCCTTAAGTATAAAAAAATGTTTTATTACAGAAAAGGTTTTACAAAGGCTTATGACTTGCTGACTAGTAGTCCTAGGACTGGTTGTCAGTCATTCATTGTGTTTGTAACAGATGGTAAAGATACTGATGCTGAAAGTGTCAGATGTGGTCCAGGTATGTATATAGAAATAAATAACAGGTATTCACCATAAACATCCGTCATTATCAGTTCTGTAGAACTCCTTGTATAAATGGACATTTTTTCAACAAGTTAGCAGATATGCATTTTTTAAAGTAACCGGAGCCCCATGAACATACACATTGGGGATTGATCTGGATTGAAAAAATAATCGTTGCTACTGACTGATACATTTGTAAATAGATGCAAAAAAGAAACTGTTGGCAAATTTTGAAAATGAAATACAGTGAAACTTCCATGAAAACCACATTCCTCCACAAATCGAATGCTTTCTTTTGGTCTGGAATTTACACCTATTTTTTCAAGTATTCAAGGAGTTACCTCTCATCAGCAGCATTAAAACCAAAACCAAACTTATTTTAAACAAGAAGTACTCAAAACCAAAAATACCGAAAAAGGAAGCCAAATTTCAGCTAAGGAGATCTACCATGTACAATACAAGGAATGAACCCTTAGTATTTCTATTATTTTTGAATTTTGCTAAATACTGGTAATTTCTGTAACAAATCAATGAATAATCATGTCAGACAAGTCTGTCGACTGGGTTGGCAAATACCCTCGGGGACCTAGGGTCCACCATGCAGAGGCATCACCCCAGGAGTTTCAAAATAACAATCCAAAGATACTAATATTAAAACATCTTCTAAAAACTGGTCCCTCTGAATTCCGAATACCGAAGAGATTTCTGGTCCAAAAAATATTTTTTCCTGTGAAATACAACTCTAAAAACCGGCTGAACTCTCAAGCTCCTCATTGAGTGGCATATTTTTTATACAAAGCCTTATTGATGTGTACAGGGAAAACTCTGTTCGAATAAAAGATTTTAACTCAATTTTCTACAAGAAAATAACGACCAGGCTAAAACACCAAGGTTTAGTTACTGAGTTAGAGAAAAACAATGAAAATCTAGTATATACCGGTATGCAACTTCATGCCTTTTGATATTTCAATTTATTATGTCTCCCCTTCTCGAAGGGAGACATATTGTTTTAGTGATTATTATTATGTCGCCCCGAACGTAGTCACGGGACGACATATTGTTATTCTTCCGTTTCTTTGTTATTATGTCGCCCCGAACGTAGTCACGGGACGACATATTGTTATTCTTCCGTTTCTTTGTTATTATTATTATTCTTTCTTTCTTTCTTTCTTTCTTTCTTTCTTTCTTTCCAATGATTTTTGTCCGGCTTAGTTCTCGGAGATGCCTGGATAGAATTGAATGAAACTTGGCAGAAAGTAAGATCACTATGTGAAGGTGTGCAATCAATACTTTTTTTTTCAAAATGGCCGCCATTTTCAAGATGGCCACCATTCAAAGATCGGTACCCTCCGAAAATTTAAAACGTTTATATCTCAAAAACTGTACCATAGAATTTCATTAAACTTCGTAGGTTTGTAAAGTACAATTAGAAGAACAAACTGATGAAAAAAAATGGCGATCGGTTGGAGACGTTTGGCGGCCATTTTGAAAAATGATGTTAAAATGGCGAAAAACTTAACATGGATAGAATTGAATGAAACTTGGCAGAAAGTAAGATCACTATGTGAAGGTGTGCAATCAATACTTTTTTTTTCAAAATGGCCGCCATTTTCAAGATGGCCGCCATTCATAGATCGGTAAATCTCAAAAACTGTACCATAGAATTTCATTAAACTTCGTAGGTTTGTAAAGCACAATTAGAAGAACAAACTGATGAAAAAAAATCGCATTTTCAAGATGGCTGCCAGGGGCGACATCTGCTATTGCTCGCAATTGCAATTCTAGTTATTATTCTTTCTTTCCAATGATTTTTGTCCGGCTTAGTTCTCGGAGATGCCGTGATAGAATTGAATGAAACTTGGCAGAAAGTTAGATCACTATGTGAAGGTGTGCAATCAATACTTTTTTTTCGAAATGGCCGCCATTTTCAAGATGGCTGCCAGGGGCGACATCTGCTATTGCTCGCAATTGCAATTCTAGTTCTTCTTCCTCTTCTAATCAAATTTTTTGTCCGGAACATAACTTTTTTGTTTCTTGAGCTAGCCTCATGATATTTGGAAGGTATATGCATCAGGTCAAGGCGGAGTGCAGAGTACCACATTTGGGTCCCTGGGGGTCAGTCCCCACCCCCTAGCCTACATTATCTTGGAAAGGGTTGAAATCCCCACCCTTAAACCATATATTTTATTATTCATGATAACAAGACAAGTTGAATGCAGTATACATCTGAGCCCCGGGGGTCATCCCCTACCCCTCAAGACCAGAAACCTTAATTTATCTTAAAAATGGTTGAAATCCCCACCCCTAAACCATATATTGTACTACTCATGGTTACAAGACGAGTTGAATGCAATATGCATCTTAGCCCTGGGGGTCATCCCCACCCCCTCAAAATCAGAAACCTTATTTTATCTTAAAAATGGTTGGAATCTCCACCCCTAAACCATATATTGTACTACTCATGGTTACAAGACCAGTTGTATGCAATATACATCTTAGCCTTGGGGGGTCATCCCCACCCCCACAAAATCAGAAACCTTATTTTATCTTAAAAATGGTTGGAATCCCCACCCCTAAACCATATATTGTACTACTCATGGTTACAAGACGAGTTGAATGCAATATACATCTTAGCCCTGGGGGTCATCCCACCCCCTCAAGACCAGAAACCTTAATTTATCTTAAAAATGGTTCAGATCCCTTCCCCAAAACTATATATTACCTTATTCATTCCTTGTTGAAGCACATATCTGTAGGTAACTACATGTATTATGTACCATAGCTCTTAATTTGCCACCTTGATGATCCCTAAAAAATGTTAAAAAAACTATGGGTATGGAAGGGGAGACATCAGTTTTAGCGTGCTAAAACAGTCCAGCATGCTGGACTCCTGTGACAACAGTACCTCTAGTTTACATCTGGTCGGATTTGAGTACAGATACAATTTATAGTCCAGAACCTCTCAAAACCAACACCTCCGAAAAGTGGCCAATTCTTATGGCCCCACACCTGTTTGGTTTACAGAGGTTCCACTGTACATTAAATAAGTATTCAAGTTTTTTTCAGAATTTGCCAAAAATGAATTGATTTTTAACTATTCATATAAAATTTTGGCTGAATTATGCACACATCAGTATTATCTTGTTTATTGCTAGGTGTAAGTAATTTTTTTGTAATGTCTATTCTGTCATTAAATTGTAGGTTATTATACAAGAAGTGGTTATGTACCAGGACCAGTATGTAAATATAACTGGACATTGGTATGGGATGTCGCTGAGGAGAAGAGAAAGTATCTAAATCCACAGGTAGATACAATCAAATATTTTATGGATGTGTAGCAAGATGTGAATTGCAAATTAATTTTTTTTAAATAAATATGTTGAGAAACAGCTTATGTACTGAGTAATCAAATGACAAAGGGTCAGTTAGCTGTGGCATGGGTTATAAAGGTAAATAAACCAAATGTAACAATGGCCAATATAGAATAGATTTTATTGATAGCCTCAGACACACATAGGTGTACAAGAGGACAATACATACAATTAATAACACATATTCATAGATAGCGAGACAGGACAGACAAAACATATATACAAATACGATATAACAAACATTATGCATTAAAATATTTCATGATTTTTTTTAATGAAAATTGCCAAATTTTTATTAACTTGAACATTACATAATGAAAGCATACCAGTGATTTTAGTCATATTAGGATTATTAACATAATACTGTGGTAATATCAGCATGTTTGCATACAAATAATGTATGAAATTCATCTCCTATCTCAACAAAAATTACATAATCTATCTTCTTGCGGATTCCTGTCAACCTACCCATCACTATGGGTAATTTCAAATTTGAACAACAAAGTTTCGATATATAATAACTCTCCCTTGGTAGTTATCTCAAAAGATAAGGTTCTAAACCAAACTCGCGTTTAAATAAAGTGTAAAATTCTCCCCTTGAAGCTTTATTTATCTGTGAAAACCAATGCTGATAGTACTGATCTATTAACCTCTGTTTAATTATATTCTTTAACCAATTAATGTTTACATCTAATTTTTCATTCCATACATAGCTAATACCTGTTTTGTCAAAAATAGATTTAACATATTGAACCCACTTGAATTTATTAGGATTGTTTTCGTGTAATTGAATCATCAGTCAAAGTAGAATATTTGATAATTTGCCCTCTTTTTAGCTCACCTGGCCATAGGCCATGTGAGCTATTGCCATCACTTGGCGTCCGTCGTCGTCGTCGTCTGTAAACTTTTTCAAATGTTAACTCGTCCTAAACTACTGGACTGACTTCAACCTAACTTTGCAGAATTGTTCTTTAGGGCATCTGGAAAATTTCTATCGTTTAAAATTTTTGAAATGTCGAAAAACATGGCTGTCGTTACTATAAATAGAACATAGGGGTAAATTGCTGTTTTTTGCTAATAATTCAAAAACCGTTACAGATATCGAAAATCTGACATGGGGTAAAATTGATCAGCATGACAAGATCTACCTACCCTGAAATTTTGAAGGAAATTCCAAAACCCATTTAGGAGTTATTGCCCTTTTTTCACATTTTTGGCTTTTTTTTATGTTATTATTTCAAAAATCTTCTTCTCTGAAACTATTATTCAAAATCATATGAAACTTGGTAAGATTGTTGCTTAGGGTACCCTGCATAGAACTGATATGGGGATTTCTGATTCGTGGAAAAACATGGCCGCTGTTACTAAAAATAGAACATAGGGGTAAATTGCTGTTTTTTGCTAATAACTCAAAAACCGTTACAGATATCGAAAATCTGACATGGGGTAAATTTGATCAGCATGACAAGATCTACCTACCCTGAAATTTTGAAGGAAATTCCAAAACCCATTTAGGAGTTATTGTCCTTTTTTCGTCAAATTTTCATAATTTAACATTTTTCGTCATTTATCTCCAAAACTATTTGAGATAGAAGTGAAATGTAGATTTGAAAAATGTTTGCCATGTTGAGATCTACATACCCTGAAATTTTGAAGGAAATCCCAAAACCCATTTAGGAGTTATTGCCCTTTTTTGTCAAATTTTTAAAATTTTAACATTTTTGCATTTATCTCCAAAACTATTTGAGATAGAAGTGAAATGTGAATTGAAAAATGTTTGCCATGTTGAGATCTACCTACCCTGAAATTTTGAAGGGAATCCCAAATTCTATTTAGGAGTTATTGGTTTGTGTAATTTGAGGTCGGGTTCTGTTACATTTATTTAAGGTTCACCCTTATTCCTGGTCAATTTTGTCAACTTCTTGCCAGGACTACCACCATCAGGGAACATATTTTAACATTAAACCTTATGAAAAATAAATCTTCAACAAATTTTCCCTGAACAATTGAACCAATTGCAACAAACTTGGTCAAATAGTTGATTAATTGTCCAATGAAAACCAGACTCCAGGTGAGCGATACAGGCTCTGGTGAGCCTCTTGTTTAACTTTTCTTCACCAGAAGGATACCATTCAGATTTTTATGAATAAAAACAACTATAAAAAGTAAAAGATATGAGAAGGAAAAACATTTTGTCTAACTAACCTTGATCGCTAGCACAAGAGAGATCTGAGCAGTCTAAAAGCACATCAAAGACTAAATCAGAATTTGAAAAAAAAACAGATAAAGTTGTTTAGTCATATGCAAAACTGTGTATATGTATAACAATTAAATTTAAATATTGTATATGCAAGATTGATATTACAATTGAATAATGTTTTCTTGTGTATGGATTCTTTTTTATTTTCAACTTCTAGGCAAGAATATTTAGTTACCTGATAAAAGACGATGCTGAGGAATTTCCAGGAAAGTTAGCATGTGATCACAGAGGCAGTATGCACAAGTTAACAATAGGTGAAAATCTCATTTCTCAGATGAATAACTATTTTGACTTTCTCTCATCTAATGCTAAAAGTACAGATCCATTGTGGACCTCACCATACCTGGATGCTTGGGGACTAGGTTTAATGGTGACCTATGCAGTGCCTGTTATTAGTAAACAGGATGGAAAGTGAGTTTGATTGTTTGATTCCAAAATATCAGTATCTATTATGATTAACTGTCTAACTTAAAATGGTGAATTTATTGTTTATTGTACATAAGTGATACAATATGTTTTAAATAATACTTATTTTATGTACAACCATATGAAATATTATTCTTCATTGTTAAATAAATAATGTAGCTTCTTTAGTAATTTTAAAAATCATAACAATCCATAAGAATGCACTCTTGATAAATTTCATCAAACAATTTTTACCTTGTCAGACTTCTTAAGTTATGTAATTTGGTAGAAGGTTTAAACACAAATTTTTATTTCAGCTTTTGAAGTACTGGTACAATCTGAAGAAACAAACTCCCTCAACATTGTCACAATAACATCCTTTCATTTCTATAATTTTTTTTTACAGAACAATAGGTGTAGTAGGAGTAGATGCCACATTAGATGAGATAGAGAATTTTTTAACAAAACACCAGTGGGGCGATGTCATATCATTCTTAATAAATGATCAAGGAGAGACTATTTACCATCCTAAATTGAAACCTAGCACAAATGTAAGTATAAAGGTTTTATATTTTACTGGCATACATGTAGTGGTGCAATCGCATACGAAATAGACATTTTTTCGTTATTACTACATGTATATCTTAATTTCGAATTTTGAATATATATTCCATTCATTTTTATGTTAATTTGTGCTCTTTATTGTATTTTACATGTTTTCCTCAATACATTCTATGAGCTGTGAATTTATGAATGGCAAAATCTAACAGGAAATGTCATTCAACATTTTTGTAAGAGGAGATAACTCTAATCTTCATAACAATTATTGAAAAATGGATAAAAAGTAGTTTTTCTTTCTTAAAAGGCCAGTGACCTATATTTTTTAAAAGCTTATTCGTTAAAGAGTGCTATTTTCTTTTTCCATGACAACTTTAAGAAAATTTTTAACGTCAGAATTTTATATATATCATTTTGAACAAGAAATTATACAACTGTTTTATTGGCGGGAAATTAAATAATATACTATTTTCCCAATTAGAGCAAAGAAAATTATTAAATCAAAAACAAAATCTTGAAATATAAGAAATTCTGGAAATTTTGGTACCAAAATGTAAAATTTCTGTCTTGTTTCAAAAGAATAACAATCCTTTGAAAATGTTATTCTTAATGATTTCTTAAAACGAGAAAAATCTGAGATGGAATAACATGAAAAAGAGTCCGGTGACCTCATTTTTTTAAAACCTCATTTTGATCAGTATTACTTGAAATACCTTAGGGTTGATTTTAAAGGAATTCCTAATGTCAGAAGTGAATAGAGGGATTTGTCTTTAAATGGAACATTGATATATGTTCTCTCTCTTATCAGGACACTCACACTAACATACTATTTTTCCTAAAAAGTAAAGATATATTTTAATAATATGATAGTTTTAAATATATAAGAATTTTGTGTAGTTTTTCTTGTCAGGGCAAGTTATTTTCTGATATATGTATATAGAAAATATTTAAATCTCATATTTTCTAGCTGTTAGAGGATCCAATATTTATCCCAGTGACAGAACTAGAGATGGACAGTAATGGAAAATTTGCTGAAGTAATGGAAAACATGAGGAATGGTCAGGAAGGAAGTATAGTGATAGAAAAGGCAAAGGATGGCAAGAAAAGGGTACATTATAAAATTGGATAACAAATTTCATAGTCCTGGATTAGTTGATTATTTATGTAAAAAGACAATACAAACACATGGATTTTTCTGTCTGCTAATATTTACCAGGGAAAAAAATTCTAGATATTTTAGTACCAGTTTAACTGCAGATTTTTTTAATAGTCAGAAAATAGAAGTTTAATGTGGGAATTGATTTAGTTCTCTTTATAGTATTTAATTATTAGAAATATTAAATGAAGAGGACACATATACCTAAGGAGGAATCCAAAAAATCTAATGCATTAGACAGACAAAACCCGGGAAGACAAATGAACAACTACAAGCACAACAAATAAACACTGAAAACTAAAAAACAATGAACAACACAAACTCCTATAAAAACCAGGAGTGAACTCAGGTGCCCTGGAAGGGTAAGCAGTTCCTGCTCCGTATACAGCACCCGTCGTGAATTTCAACAAAGTCAATCCAGTGGTAGTCACAAATTCGTGCAGGTACATGAAATGTTACGACAGTGGGAACAGGTCCAACATCATCTTAGATATTGGAACACTGTAACGGTCACCAATTTAATGATATCTTATTAATGAAATAATAGTCAACATTTATAACATTATCAGACACAGAACATTTATATAGTGCTATCACACTATACCTTATTAATCAGGGCTAATATAGGATAAACTTGCATTAGCCCCTTTTACCTGATTGCTACAGGTATCTGGACAAATTTTAATATTTTTCAAATTTTGCTGGTTAATAATTTTGTTGTCACTGTACAGTTTTTTCAAAGTTATTTATACAGATGGATAGAATTATCCAGAAAGTATTTCTTGAGACATACTGCTGTATGTAAAAACTGTTATACATTAGCATATAAGTTAATGAACAAAATTTCTAAATTAGGGGACGATTAAATAGGATTTTGACATTTCCTGTCATCTTGAAAAGTATTGTAGTTTGAATTTGTATGAAAACAACTTTTTGTATTTCAGACTTATTACTATGCAGACTTGAATGAATCAGAATATTCTTTTGCCTATAGTTTAGCTGATACTGATATGGTAAGGTTTTATGCATGATTTAAAGATAGTTTATTGCGAAAGAAATGAAACTTTTCCACAGATTCACTTGTAGGTTACCTGTCGATTTCTCTTGGAAGAAAGTTAAAGGTCCCATTGAATAAACTCTACAGAGAAAAATAGCTGTTGTATTTATTCAATAGGACAGAAGAACTTACAAAAGTTTAAATTGACAGGTAACCTACAAGTGAATCTGTGGAAAAGTTTCATTTCTTTCTCAATAATTATAACATAGTGTTGTATTGATTACAGGTGTATAACTATTGAACAAAGAATAAATGGACACATGTACTCAAATTAGTTACAGTTCAATATGGGTTCAATTTATTTTGATATTTAGTATGAATAATATTGAAACAAATTATTAGGTATTCTATTAATCTGTTTATTTTCAGACTTTCAGGAGATCCCAGGAACCTACAAACAGATCAATATATACCACCAGCTACTATAACCTTCTACAGGAGTACAAAAACCTGACAGAACTCAGGCAGGAGGCAAATCATTTAAAAATTTTAGATAAAGAGCAACGGTATCCAGGACTTACTATAACATATGAACATTCTACAATATTTCTTCCTCCAAAGAGTCACTGTGATCCTACACAGTATATATATGATGATAATTTAGCCAAAAAGACGTTACAAGCTCATGACTGGATCAATAGTTTTGAACCAGACTTGGGATGTGATTCTGGGCAAAAGTTTCATAAAGGAATTAGGTTAGTTTATGTTTATTGAAGCCAGTAAGTTTGAAAAACTTTTTCTGCAGAACATTTAGATATGTAAAACAACAAATATCAAATTATAAAGGACATAATACATAATTCATACTTGAGTTTGAATACCACCATATTGTGCTCAGAGGAAATATAATTTTATAGAATGCACTATAGATATACAAAGGGAGATAATATACAGTAAAATGTAACTAGATCAGATGTTCGATGTTAATTATCTTCTATGAAGAGGGTGTATAGAATGAACTATTTCACTTTCATCATAGAGACCAATGAAAACTTTGGAAATTTGTAGACTTTTTGATGTGAATCATTTGTTTTCAAAATTGCAATATTCTTAGTCAACCAGCTACTTAAAATTGTTTCTTCTAATCCAAGTTTTATTTTCTGTTCTGTACAGGGCTGATGTTTTGATTACACAGCCAATAGAAGAAATATGGAAATCCAGATCCTTTGAATCTTTAGATCAGGTCAAATGGACAAACATTGGATTAAGAAGTGGAGTATTCAGGACTTATCCAGGTCATAGGTCAACAAGAGGTTATGATCCAACGAAGTATGTATGGACTATTAATTATCACAAATTACAACTTTACAAAGTTAAATGCACACAATAATTGATTAGAAATCTTGTTTAAAGTAATGTCATTATTTTTGAATGGCATAAAAGGATTGAATACCCAAAAAACGAACAACTAAACATACACATGTTCCACATGTTGAAATATGCAAATAAAGCAAATGGGCTTGCACCACAGTTACTGTAAATCCTTATGTCATATAGAACAACATTGAAAATTGAACTTGTGTGAGAAGAAATAACTTTTAACAATATAAGGGCTTACACCTCAAGCACATCGAAATTTCTAATCTGACAGAAGAGGTATGCTGAATAAATTCATGATACAAAAATTCTTTAATCATACATTCCTTTTATTGCTGATATTCCTCTCAGATTCGTAGTTACGGCTCTACTGTTTTGCCTTTATGCAAATTCATGATGACCCCAAGCTCCAGTTTTAGTTGATATATTTGTAAGATAGTTGTGTGCATTGAAGGCAATGATTTCAAGTTATTATTGACACATTTCTACTATTATTGGAAAATAAATTTAAATACTGTCATTGTTTATTTTACAATATCAACTTAAAGTCTAAAATTCTGCAAAAACTGTTTACTGTAGTGTAATTTATATATACCTATATTTCCAGGAGACCTTGGTATAAGAGAACAAGCAGTGCACCATGGAAGACATCAATATCAACACCTTATATGGATGCTGCAGGTGTGGGTAAAATCAACACTATATCTCAGGCTGTGTTTGAAGGAATGCCAAGAAGAGCTGATGAGGAGTGTGCCAATATAACAGGACTTAGACCTGGGGGATGTAAATGTGATCTGGATAGTGATTGTATCAGTAGTAAGTTCATTTTTACCTTTCACGATCTGAGAGTAGTTAGATTGAGTTACCATTATAATATTCTGGTCAATTAAAATACAATAGAACTTCAATGACTCGAACTCCAAGGGAATTTTTACCTTTCACGATCTGAGAGTAGTTAGATTGAGTTACCATTATAATATTCTGGTCAATTAAAATACAGTAGAACTTCAACAACTCGAACTCCAAGGGAATTTTTACCTTTCACGATCTGAGAGGAGTTAGATTGAGTTACCATCATAATATTCTGGTCAATTTAAATACAGTAGAACTTTGATGGCTTGAAATCCAAGGGATCATCAAAATCTGTTCGAATTGTCGGTAGTTAAAGTTACTGAAATTTGTTCATTATGGAATATTTCCAGTGCCATACCTATACCAGTTTATAAAGCTGATTATTATCATAATTTTTCAATTAAAAATTATGTTAGACTCACACATGTAGGTATCATGTAACATGCTTGTACATTTAATTATTGACATCAACTTTTCCATGGTAAAATACAAAATTTTATCATTGTCAGAGAAAAAGTTTTTATTTGACTTTTCGAAAAATGGGGGGTTTAAAGGGAATATTGACAGCCATCAGTGGTGTTTGATCGATCTGGGTTCGAGTTATCGAACTCTGACTGTATTGCTTTTTCTATTTTCGAGATTAATAGTAAATCCAATTCAGAGTATAATTTGTGCATTAAATTCCATTGAAAATTATAGCACAGATGTTTGTATTAAATAACTTAACAATAAGTGTGAATATTTAAAAATTGTAGAAGTATGTTACTTAAGTAAAGTGATATCAGACCACAGAAGATGTGCTACCATCAGAGTAGAAGGAGTTACAGGATTAGATATTCTCTATGATGATTTCCATAATAAAACTATGGAGAGTATGCAGGCCAGTGACTTTAAGAAATCTTGTGGCCAAATATACACCTGTCCTAATGGAGAACCCAGGTGTACAACTAGGTATGTTATGTCATTTGTTGTGGGTTTTTGTCTCACCTGCGACAAAATGTCTTGAAGGCGAGATATAGGTATTACTCTCTGGCGATGGTGACAAAAATTTTTAAAAACTTTAATAACTTTGCACATTAATACCTACAATTAAGATTTATGGTCTACAGGTAGCTTATCATATAAGGTTTGCCGCAGTATACTTGTCTTGTGACCCTGATCTCATTTTTATGGTTCACTGACTTCATAAACATAAATGTAAAATCTACATCTAAGTTTTCTGGTTAAATCCATTTCTCAGCAACTGTATGACACCTGCCTTTTGACCTAAATTTCATGGGTGAGTGACCTGTGTCACATTTTTAGCTCACCTGACCCAAAGGGTCAAGTGAGCTTTTCTCATCACTTGGCGTCCGTCGTCCGTCGTCCGTCGTCCGGCGTCGTCGTTAACATTTTACATTTTGAACTTCTTCTAGAGAACCACTGAATGGAATGAAACCAAACATGGCATGAATGTTCCTTATGAGGTGCTGACCAAGTGTTGTTACTTTGTAGCCGATCCATCATCCAAGATGGCCGCCAGCGGGGAACTTAGTTTAACATAGGACCCTATGGGAAATGCATACAAATGACTTCTTTTAGAGAACCACTGAATGGAATGAAACTAAATCTGGCATGAATGTTCCTTATGAGGTGCTGACCAAGTGTTGTTACTTTGTAGCCGATCCATCATCCAAGATGGCCGCCAGAGGGGGACTTAGTTTAACATAGGACCCTATGGGAAATGCATACAAATGACTTCTTTTAGAGAACCGTTGAATGGAATGAAACCAAACATGGCATGAATGTTCCTTATGAGGTGCTGACCAAGTGTTGTTACTTTGTAGCCGATCCATAATCCAAGATGGCCGCCAGTGGGGGACTTAGTTTAACATAGAACCCTATGGGAAATGCATACAAATGACTTCTTTTAGAGAACCACTGAATGGAATGAAACTAAATCTGGCATGAGTGTTCCTTATGAGGTGCTGACCAAGTGTTGTTACTTTGTAGCCGATCCATCATCCAAGATGGCCGCCAGCGGGGAACTTAGTTTAACATAGGACCCTATGGGAAATGCATACAAATGACTTCTTTTAGAGAACCACTGAATGGAATGAAACTAAATCTGGCATGAATGTTCCTTATGAGGTGGTGACCAAGTGTTGTTACTTTGTAGCCGATCCATCATCCAAGATGGCCGCCAGAGGGGGACTTAGTTTAACATAGGACCCTATGGGAAATGCATACAAATGACTTCTTTTAGAGAACCGTTGAATGGAATGAAACCAAACATGGCATGAATGTTCCTTATGAGGTGCTGACCAAGTGTTGTTACTTTGTAGCCGATCCATAATCCAAGATGGCCGCCAGCGGGGGACTTAGTTTAACATAGGACCCTATGGGAAATGCATACAAATGACTTCTTTTAGAGAACCGTTGAATGGAATGAAACCAAACATAGCATGAATGTTCCTTATGAGGTGCTGACCAAGTGTTGTTACTTTGTAGCCGATCCATAATCCAAGATGGCCGCCAGCGGGGAACTTAGTTTAACATAGAACCCTATGGGAAATGCATACAAATGACTTCTTTTAGTGACCCACTTAATGGAATGAAACCAAACATGGCATGAATATTCCTTATGAAGTGCTGACCAAGTGTTGTTACTTTGTAGCTGATCCATCATCCAAGATGGCCGCCAGCGGGGAACTTAGTTTAACATAGGACCCTATGGGAAATGCATACAAATGACTTCTTTTAGAGAACCGTTGAATAGAATGAAACCAAACATGGCATGAATGTTCCTTATGAGGTGCTGACCAAGTGTTGTTACTTTGTAGCCGATCCATAATCCAAGATGGCCACCAGCGGGAGACTAAGTTTAACATTGGACCCTATGGGAAATGCATACAAATGACTTCTTTTAGAGAACCACTGAATGGAATGTAACAAAACATAGCATGAATGTTCCTTATGAGGTGCTGACCAAGTGTTGTTACTTTGTAGCCGATCCATAATCCAAGATGGCCGCCAGCGGGGAACTTAGTTTAACATAGGACCCTATGGGAAATGCATACAAATGACTTCTTTTAGAGAACCACTGAACGGAATGAAACTAAATCTGGCATGAATGTTCCTTATGAGGTGCTGACCAAGTGTTGTTACTTTGTAGCCGATCCATCATCCAAGATTGCCGCCAGCGGGGGACTAAGTTTAACATTGGACCCTATGGGAAATGCATACAAATGATTTCTTTTAGAGAACCACTGAATGGAATGTAACAAAACATAGCATGAATGTTCCTTATGAGGTGCTGACCAAGTGTTGTTACTTTGTTGCCGATTCATCATCCAAGATGTTTAGAAGTCTATCAGAAAATTGTAAAAAAAATTCTGAATGGTCACAACTTGACCACATATTCAAAAATAATAATGATAAGATGTCTTCAGTAGCTATTGTAATCACATTAGATACAGGTGAGCGACACAGGCTCTTGAGAGCCTCTAGTTGTTTTTAGTCACAACAGATAGTTCCTTTTTAATCTCAGTTTCTGTTGGCTTCCATTTTGAATCAAGCTCCTTTATAAGTTCTTGTGCATGTTTGTTGGCATCCTGTGTTATTTCCTTTTCCTGTTCTAGTATTTCATTCTTTGTTTCTGTGTACAGTTTATCCCCTTCCAAAAGCAGCTGTTGGAGCTTATCCTCTTCTTTTTGGAAAAATGAAATATCACTCTCAATTTTAGTTTTCATATCCTTTATTTCACCAATTTTTGTCGTGTAAACATCATCAAGTAGATTTAATTTATGATTTTGATGAGATTGAACTAAACACTGAGCACAAATTGGCTGTTCACAGTACGTACAATACACAACACACTTTTGTTCATCATGGCTGGAACAGTTTAGTTTCTGGAGATCCACTTTACGGATAGTTTCAGAGGTGTCTTCAGTTCCACATTCCTTCAGATTTATAATTTTATGATCCTGTGAATTTTGAATTCTTGAATGGATTTTAGAGTTACAAAGTTGACATAGAAATAGGTTACAGTTTATACATTTCCACTTTATTTCTGAAGATAATTCCTCACAGAATTGACACACTGCAGAGGTTTGTGCTTTTTCAAGAGATCTTGACATTGCCATTTTGTAAATCTTCAGTTGAAATTTTATATACTTTTTAAATTTAGAAACACGTTTAGTTCTTTAAAAAACCTGTTTATCTGGATTTATTATATCTTTTGTTTATAACATGCTTTACTACTCTTATTGTGGGTGACCTATATCCATTTCAATAGAAATTCTCTTTTTAATACATATTCATTTTCTTGATTTTTCTTTTGAATAAATGTGATCTCTAGGCCACTGTTAAAAAATGTTTGTTAATTGTTGCATGTCCATTCCATGCAGGGTTGTTAGGTTGGTAGGGATATTTTCTGAAGGAATTTCAAGAATAAACAAGTATTTTAAAATAATTGCTTCCATCTTCAAAGATGTCCTTAGTGTTGGAGTTTGTTAACATTGGATCATAAGAGAATTGTATATAAAATTCCTCTGCAGAAAGACAATCAAATAGATAAATTAAGAAATAATTCATGGGGGTTATTGCTTGGTGTAAAATATCCAAGTTTAAAGGCCCATATGTAAATGACTTCAACTCTATAAACCCCATGAATCATTTCTTGTCTAATAGGACAAATGTTGCACATTAGAGTTGTCATATATATATATCTGACATTGGTTTGGGTGTTCCATTTCTTTTGCGATTAATATGAAGCCTTTTAAGAGCATATTTTGCATAAATTTGTTTTCATAAAATAACCATTTGCACAGACAATTTCGTGTGGAAAAAGGTAATTTTTCTTGTTAAAGTTCACACAATTTCAAATTAAGCATAGTGTATCAATGAAACTTCATCAGTGGATGTGGCATGGGTAGTACTGAGCATTCATACAATAATTGGGTCATTATGACCTACATGTTATGCTTCAGTGACTCTGGTTATGTTTTGTGTTTAGGTTCATTTCTTTGGAACTAAGCATAGTGTATGAATGAAACATTCATCAGTGGATATGCTTTGCGTAGAACTGAGCAGTCATACAATAATTGGGTCATTATGACCTACATTTTATGCTTTACCGACTCTTGTTAAGTTTTGTGTTTAGGTTCATTTCTTTGGAACTATGCATAGTGTATCAACAAAATTTCATCAGTGGATGTGCCTTGGATAGTACTGAGCATTCATACATGGTGACCTAAATTTTAGTCGGGGTATCCGTGTCTTACAGACACAATTTCTAGTTGGTCTGTGCTTTCGTCTGTTTGTCCGTCTTATCGTCCGTCCTGCCTCTGGTTAAGGTTTGCATTTAAGCTTTTTTAGTTCACCTGGGCAAAGGGTATGAGCTTTTGTCATTACTTGGCGTACATTGTCCCCACGTCTGTTAACTTCATATTTTAATCTTCTCCTCTGAAACCAATGGGCCAAATGGAATTAAACTTGGCAGGAAGCATCTATGTAAGGTCCTTTATAAAGTTTGCTCATTTCCTACTGATCGGACAATAAACATGGCCGCCATGGGCAATGGTTGTTTCTGATTGGCTGATATAAAAAAAATCTTCTCCTCTGAAATTTCTTAGACAAATGGAATGAAAGTTGACAGGAGGTTCTTTACAAAGTTTCCTTATTTAGGGTAACCTGGTGATAAAATGAGTTTTTGCACATTTCAAATAATAAAGCTAACAGTTTTGTCAAATCGGATGACAGAAAATCGATTCTTTTTTAAACAGATTCCATAGCAACTGATTTGCGTACCATCCACATTCACTTGCTTTGCCGTTAAATTCCCTACTCCTTACAACGTTGACTATACTCATTATCAAAACTGTGAAAAGAATAATAAATGAGCCCATTTAAAACATCTATCAAAACCAATCCGAATTCAGGGGTCTCAATAGATTTAAGAGTAGGAGGCAAAATAAAAAAAGTAGACAGATATGGTGCAAAATCCTGCATTCTGGCACTCTCCTGGCAACTAATTTTAGCTTTCAAAACAACAATTTTGTGTGTGTAAAATTGAAAATTATTATTATTTTGAAGTATTCTGAAAAAAAAATTTTAAGTCCAGCCCTAAAAAAAATTTGGGCAGCATGGCCCCTAGAAAAGTAGCTTTTTCCCCAGCCATTATCAAAATCCCAGGCCCAAAGTTTGGTCATATCAGAAAGAAAAACATACGCAAAGAAGTTGGACAGTTCTGCTTATCCTAACAGAGCATCATCCTCTGCGTGAGAGACAGACTTTAATAAAGAAAAAAAAGCACATACCTGAACATTTGTATTTATGATATGGCAACATATCCCTTCCGTATGTCATTCAAGGACAAGTTGGTCCTTGGATTTCAGAGGTACGGTAATGTTTGAACTTCATTGACTTTGTATTATTATATTATGTACACAATGTACAAAACCCTTGTTCCCTTAATCACCCCCTTTACACACACCTCAACATACAAATCATTTGTATTTATTATCGAGTAGCTTACCTAAAACCAAAGAAATCCAGTTGTTGTTGTCGTGACATCTTTGACACCTGGTTCTGTATAAGAAACACTGTGAGACTGACACGAATTATTGGGGAACCAGTGTCATATCGACAAATGGAAATCCGGGTACTGAAATGCACACGGAGGCACTTTGTTTACATCGAACAAGGAAGTTAATCGAATGATTAAAACAGTAACTTCGTTTTCATTGATCTTTTAATTGAATGTTTTAATTTTTTTTTACTGTCAAAAAAGTAGCCGGTGGTTGACCACTAAATAACCGCCGATTTTCGCCGGCAACCGGCTTCTATTGAAAGCACTGGAATTTAATCAAGACTGTGTATCATTTCCATTGTTCTTTGTAATGTATTTTGTGTATTTTATTTGTCATTTTCTCTTGTGTCATTTTCAGAATTTTTTGTCCTGTATATATATATTCCCTTTAAAGACGGCATCCAGCGTAAAATTTCCTTTAAAGATCTTTTCCTCTCAAACCACTGGGCCAGTTGAGACCAAACTTTGGTGGAATGGTCCTTGTGTGGCCCCCTTCCAAAATTATGTCTGGCATCCCCAACTTCAAACCGACATGGCTGCTGTTACTAAAAATAGAAAAAAAGGGGGGTGAATTTCAAAAATCTTCTTATATAAATATGAAACTACAAGTTGGAACAAAAGTTGGCAGTAATGGTTCTTTAGAGGTTCTCTTTCAGTTCTCTTTCAGAAATATGTCCAGTGACCTGGACTGTTAACCAAGATAGCCGCCACTAGTTTAACATAGGGCCCTGTGGGAAAATTCATTGAAAAATCTTCTTTGTCTTAAACCACTTGACCAATTGGAACAGGACTTGGCAGCATTGGTCCTTAGGAGGTCCTTTTTCAGAAATGTGTCTGATTTCGTAGACTGTGAACCAAGATGGCAGCCATAGTAGAACTTAGTTTAACATAGGACCCAATGGGAAATTTGCTCAAAAATCTTCTCATCTGAAACCTCTAAGCCAATTAGAATTAGACTTGGTAGCAATGGTCCTTAGATGGTCCTCTTTCAGAATTTTGTGCGATGACCCAGACTGTCAACCAAGATGGCCGCCACACCAGAACTTAGTTTAACATAGGGCCCTATGGAAAAATTCATTGAAAAATCTTGTCTGAAACCACTTGACATATTGGAGCCAGACTTGGCAGCATTGGTCCTTAGGAGGTCCTCTTTCAGAAATGTGTCCAATCACCCGGTTTGTCAACAAGATGGCTGCCACAACGAACTTTGTTAAATATTGGACCCTATAGGAAAATTCATTTAAAATTCTTCTTGTCTGAAACCGCTTAGCCAGTTGGAACAAGACTTTGCAGAAATGGTCCTTAGATGGTTCTCTTTTAGAAATGTATCTGTTGAAATCCGCTGAAATTAGTTTAACATAGAATCCTATAGAAAACCAGTCAAATTGACTGCAACACTTAAATTTTTAGGTCTGCTCAAGGTGAAAAGTTAAATCCAGGTGAGCGATACAGGCTCTTTAGAGCCTCTAGTTGCGATTAAGTCCATTTCTTAGCAACCATAATACCTAAGCCAACCATATCTGGTCAATAGATAGTTCTTATTGGGTTCATGCCAGTCCGACACCTCTCTCTGGACCTTGACCTCATTTTCATGCTTGAGTGACTTGTGTTACATTTTTTAGATTAAGTCCATTTCTCAGCAACTATATTACCTAGGCCCATCATATTTGGTCTGTAGATAGTTCTTAGTGGATACATGCCAGTCTAACACTTGTCAGCTGAACTTGACATGACTTTCATGCTTGAGTGACTCAGTATGCATTTTCTTGATTTAGTCTATTTCTCAGCAACTGTACTACATTTGTAACTAGACCCACAGTATTTGGTGATAGAAGTTCTTAGTGGGTATACCACTTTAACATTTGACACCTTACCTTTGACCTCTATTTCATGCTTGACTGACTTTTTTTTCACTTAGACAGCTATGTACCCACCAAGCAATATCTATATTTGGTCTATAGATAGTGCTTGGTGGGTACATAGCTGTCCGAGACCTTGACTCGAATTTCAGACTTAAGTCACA
Organism: Mytilisepta virgata; assembly: GCA_028015205.1. Lineage (NCBI taxonomy): Eukaryota > Metazoa > Mollusca > Bivalvia > Mytilida > Mytilidae > Mytilisepta > Mytilisepta virgata. Next base: position 38,603,873 of record CM051519.1, read on the forward strand.
TTTACCTATATCCAAATTGACCTCAATTTTAGGCTTGAATGACTCTTGTCCCATTTTTACAAATAAGTCCATTTCTCAACAAATGTTATAAATGTATTATATAGACGCACCATATTTGGTCTGTAGATAGTGTTTAGTGGTTACATACCAGTCTAAGACCTGTGAGCTCGCCTTGGACACAGTTTTAGGATTTTTCAGACAAATTATCGCCTGACCATTACGATTTCTTTTAACCCATTTTCCTTTTACTTGCAATGTCGGGTATAAGATAATTATTATTCTATGTCCATGTGCAAGGTGAGACTTTAAGTGTGTCCACTCTTGATTTTTACATGAGTAACAAATGTTTGACCTGAACTTGCAGATCTTTTTTATTGTCACCTTTTAAAACATGTACAAATTATTGTTCTTACTGCACCAATATACATGAGGTTTTATTGTGTTAAAGTTACTGGGTAGTTAAATTCAGTGTCCTTATTTATTTTCCATTCAGCTAATAATATTGATAACCATTCAGGAGTTGTAGTAATGCTTTTAGGCTATAAAATAGATAACAGATATGTTGTACATTTTTCAGGTGCTATTTATTTGATAGTAAAGCTTTCCTGGTGATGGATCCAGATTTCCTTACAGCCAGTAACTTAGATAAGAGTAAATATGCTGGTGTACAGCTGGGTATAAAGGAAGGAGAAGTAATGAAAGATCTCATATACAAACATGGATTTTTCCAAAGAAAAGAGGCATATGATTTTCAGGGTTCATGTAGAATTACTCCTGTAAAACCAAAGGTAATTAGCTTTTAAAGTATTCATTTTTGAAAAAATTGTGTGATTGAGAAAGATTTGAAAGAAATATGCGGCTGTCACTGAAAGATCTTTTAAGTGTAATTTGATTAGACACAATGCAGATTGGAGAGGGTGTGCAATTCAAATCACGTTAAAGAAGTCCTGAAACAACAGACTATCCGAGCGTCTATAAGTTACGTCGTGGTATAAGAGATGGCTAAAAATGATCTTTGTTCACTCGCAAATGTCCACATTTATTTTCAGGGCCTCACTTGAGATATTTTTTTTTCGCTAATTAAGAAATCACTAGGCATGATGAAAATTTTCCTTTCACCAAGTACAATTTCCTTCTTTTAAACTCTCCATGAAGAATAAAAAATTACTGGGTATTATATATTTAATCCTTCTGAACTTTTTATGGAAGATTTCTCAGTTATATACAGTTTAAAATCATCACTTGCAGGTTCAGTCACATGGTTCAACAATATTTTTATTTGTGGACTGTTTTTTATGTGTCCCTCAGGTTAATATTCTTTGCAGGTCTTGATCCAGATGTGTGGTTAATGTCCATGAAATACAGGAACATTATATAAATAGCAAATGAAAAGCATTTCTTCACAAGTTGACGATGTATCATTAGAAAAACAAACAAAACAAATTAATATGTGGATTCATACATGTTTGGCAGTCATTGTTGAAATTGTTAATATTTTGTTTAAAAGAAAGATTTTGAATTTTTTGGACATGAAACCTTTACATGATTAATCTTTTCAATTGAATAATTGTCAGATTATTGTCAAAAGCCAAATAGTTGTCATCAATATATAAATGAACTCAGGCAACTTGTCATATCATTCATTACAAAGGATGGATAATGAATACCTCACATTCATTTTAGTTTTATATGTATTGTGTTTGGAAACTGCAAAGTAAAGCACCTATTGTGTTACACAGATGTTAGTTTGCTAATAATTAATTATGTAAACCATTACGTACAGGTTACATTGGAAGGTATTCCAAAAAACCCAGGGGAGTTGGATGATTACTACAAAACCAAAGGTCCTATACCTAAATTCAGCAGTGAATTTGGTTGTATCCAGGATGTGATTAGCTTCAGTGCTAATGATAAAGCTCTAGGTATGAAAACAATTTGAAACTGCTAAGTATTTTAAGGGTTGTGGTAATGTCAGTATCTTATAAAGGAATCGTCAGTAGCAGAAACAAAGAGGTTTCCATATTGCCTTCAACAACCAGCCATGGTAGACACTAAAATACAAATTCTAAATGTAAAATTTGAATACGAGATGTATAATTTAAAGCCGATGACTTTAAAGTAAACACATGTGCAAAATAAAAAGTTTAAAGATTTACAAAAGAAGGATATGAAATACTGGTAATCAGGATTGAACATGAGGCACATACATGTATGTGGTTAAACATATTTGTGTGTACTCAACCCTCCCCCTAAAGAGGGTTATCAAAAAGATTAATGACAATCATTAATGTTTTGTGTACAGTATTTATATATATACCGGTAACTCCATTGGGTCATACCGGGTATTCTATATTAGGCATTTTAAGGTATTTTGGAAGAAAATTTTGTCAAATATAATTTCGTTTTCATTAATTTTACAATGTGATATGTTGTTATTGATTAATTGATATTTATTGCTTTTCTATACTGTTCAAATTTTAGTAAAGTTAAACAAAAAATTGTTTTATCATTAAATGTTGCTTGAACATTTTGTAAATGGTTATTTCTTCTATTATAAAATCAAATTTCAGTTAAAGTATCCGGACCAAAAATGACCACGTGATTATTCAAAAGTTCCCGGATGTTCCATATAACGCAATTGAAATGACCTCGGTAATTATCGGCAAACTTCGGAAATGCTAAAACTAACTTATTTTTACACACTCTGCATATAAGCAATAAAGTGTGTTTGAACTTGAGAAAAATATATATACAAAATTCCAGCTTTAAATTGTTTGTTTCAGCCATTCACGGTCAAAAAGAGATACAATTTTCGATCATAATCTATTATGGTCCGGATACCTTAAAATACAATTTTTTAAAATTATTTTCAGGTCGTGGTATGCTAACAGGAAATGTATCAGGACCATGTATGTCTGGATTCTACTATGTAATAGCTTTACCTAGAACAAACCTGTACTTACTGGTTATTGAGAATTGGAACAATTACAAAGAAACATTATTTTACAATTTTAATTGTAAAATAACAAGAAGGTAGTTTTGCATTGAAAAGGCAAAAATTGTTTTAAAAAATTAGACTTTTTTTCCCAACAACAGAAATTAAATTTGTAGACAACTGCTTTAACTTAAATTAGATTTATTGAAAATAGTGAAAAACAGTAACTGTTGCATTTGTCATTTTAAATTTCTTTATTGTGAAAATATTATGTATAATTATATTGTATGATAATATTAGATTTTTCTAACAATAATTATACACAAGCAAATATAGAAAATTTTTTAAGAATACATATTTAATTTATTTTATGTTCGATTTTATTCGGCATTACTTTTAGTCATGATGATATGCGATATGATTCTTTTTTCAGTATTGTTAACTCTGGAGCTTACAGAATTATCAATGGTACATGTGCTCATGAAGACTCGTCCAAAAGTACATTAGCTGCTGAGGATAAATGTCCAGTTTTACGTGACCTCGACCTTGATTGCATGTATACTCATGGAAATATTTGTCAGATCTCACTGACTTTACTGTCTCTGTTAATTGTGTTATATTCGATGTGTACATAATTATTGAGGTTATATGGGTAGCTTTAATCAAAATGAATAGTCTATTGGCCAGAATATCATAAAAATTCTAAAGAATGGTACTGAGAATACATATGATGAAATCATAACTCTTTGGATTTGCAGTTTGAATATCTGTGTGAAATGTTGACAAATACAACCGTACAACGAAAATGTTATAATTTTCTTGTTCTCTTAAACATAAGTTAAACTGTAGTATTTGAAAAAAAGGACAAAGTTATAATTACATTGAAAGAATTCTTGCTATGATAAATAGCTACTAATTTATATGAGTTGCTCATAGAAAAATAATGAAATTAGACAACGATGTGAATAATAGCCACCTGTATAGATCTAGAGATTTAGTACAAATGTTAGAAATTGGATATTTCTTCTTATAACTCACAAGTGTGTTAGTCGTGTTTTTTAATCTATCTCATTCTATAAACAACACTTTAAAATGTTATACCAAATTCAATTGAATACTTAAAAGTTATATACATAATCAGTGTATTTTCAATTACACTCAGAGGTTCAGTATACTTTAAAAAAAAAATTCCCCCCGATATACATGAACTAAAGGTTGGGCATGAATCAGTGAGTAAACTTGGATTTTTAGCCTGAATGTCATTATTCAGATGTTGATGTATTGGAATAGTTACATGTTTGAAATGTAAAAAAACTTTGGCATTGTACTTTCTTTCACTTTTTGTTACCCCGGTACATATTTTAATGATTATATTAAAAGGTTTGGAAACAGAAAAAATACACCTGTTGTATTCATTCTGTTTTGTAATAATATGCTGTAAGGTTTGACAGATTTATATAGGTTTTTAGGAAAATGTTATTTTGAAAGGATTAATTCTTCATTTATTGTTTTTATGAGATTAATGTATTTTAGATGTCTTACTTTACATGGACTAGTATAGTAAAAATTATTATTTTAAAGTTTTTTAAAATCAGTTTTTACAGATTTCTTTTTGTACAAGTTGTGATATTTTGATGTATTTATTCTAGTCATATTTATGATTTCATTAGGGAAAGTGTACTGTTTGTATAAATTTTCAAGTATTTGTTTTCTGTGTATTGTAGTCAGTATTACAGATAGTTCACTTGTCATTCTTTCTCTACATTTCCAGTTTTGTTGTTTATTTTTTTTACATGCACTGTGGCATTGTTATTTACAATTGTTATGTTTTATTTTTAGAATTAAAAATGAATGTAAGTTCAGAATATTGCCTTTGTCTTACTTGAAGACATTTTATGGATAAGGAAATTTAAATTATTGTTCCAAAAACTGAGAAATAAGAGAAAAATAAATAAGATAAATGACTACACTTTCAAATCGATTCAAGAAATCCATGGTGTTTGTGCGAGCTGTGTTTAAGCCACTGAGGTTCTACATAAGTTGAATTTAAACTTTAACCAAAGTCATCAAAGTGACCTATTTTTGTCTGGATGCTTACTCATTTACCAGGGTTCATCACACAAGTATAGAGGATTCAGCTTAAGTCAGTTAAGTGTGAATGTCCTTGGTAATAAAACTAAAGCAAATGAATTATGAAATGTAGGCCAGAGTGTTCTGCATATTCCTGGGTGCTTACTCGAGATGAATCTACAGCTTAAAGAATCCCACCACTTAGTTAACAATGTAATACAATTTTAAGTACAACTTCTCAAAAATTCGTAAGAAAGAATATGTGAATAAAGTTTTGACAAAAGTCAATTGAGCATAAAATATAGGGTCAGAGTGATCTACTTTGCAAGTATAGAAGATCATGCTTTAATTTACGGTTACAAGAACTAGGATGTTAAAGTTAACCAGTTTAAATGAGGCATAAAATCTTGGTCAAGTGACCAAAGTAAACCTTCATGTTAACCAAGCAATGAAATTTGTGTGATGTGCCCTCTTTCTAAATTGGATGAGCAAAAATACACCAGTATATAAAACTACATGGTTGTGCATCTAGTAGTTACTGAGATCTGGCTTCTTTTGCGAATAAAGCAGTAAATTTTGATGTGTACACACTATGTTATATGATCAAGTGAGTACAATGTAATTGATTTTATATTTTAAATGAATGACATAAAAAATATTTAAGTTTACCTCAGACAAAGGAAAGAGAAAAATATCTTAAATATCTCTTTGGCACTACATATAACCATAACAACAAACATACCGTAATATTCTTTTTTTGAATGACGAAGTTCAAAAACCTTCAGTTATGTAAAAAATTTATGAAAATGGAAATCATTAGAAAATGCACACCTTCAATCATCTTGCAAAAAAAAAAAAAAATACATTAACATACAATGTAGGTTCTTTACTAATATAACCACCTTGGTGGTCTTGTGGTAGTGTGCTCACCTGGAGTGCGAAAGGCTGCAATATTGATCAGCACCCAGGTCAAATCAAAGACATTAAAATTGGTATATGCTGCTAATCCACCAAGCAGGTGGCATCTATTAGTAAGGGCAAAGAACTGATAGGCTCTGGGTAATATGTCTTCCTGCGGATTGTTACCTCGTTCTAGTTCAAAGCAGGGTTCATATTCATATCGTATCAACATGTTCTCGTCCTGATATGCATTAAATAATTGCCACTGAACATTTACCAATAATTTATCCATCCATCTTTACCAATACACCTAAATGCAAAAATTTAATCAGTCACTGAAGCATAAAATGTAGGTTGTGATGACTCAAATGTTTCTAAATTGTGTTGTAATGTATAAGGCAACTGCAGTGGTGAAATATCATTAACACCTGACTATAGGTTCCTTAATAACACACCTAAATGTGAAAATTTAATCAAAGTCACTCAAGCATAAAATGTAAGTCTTGGTGACTCAAAAGTTGCTGAGTTGTGTTGTACTATATATGATGATTGTACTTGTAAATACCTAGATACTAGATTCAAAAATTTTACAAAAGTCACTCAAGCATAAATTATAGGTCATAGCTCAAATGTTACTAAGTTTTGTTTTACTATATAAGATAAATGAACAGGTATGATATCTTTTATATGTCTCAATAGGTATCTGTGAAACGATTCACTGGTATGATGTGGGTCATAATGACCCAACTGTTCAAGAAATTCATTATATACCGGGTACATGTATTTTAGAGATTTATAGTGGTAAAATATCATTGAGGTAACACGATGGATCCTAGGATATGAAATTAAGGGCAAAAGTTTATCAGTCACTCATGCATTAAATGTAGGTCAAAATGACTCAAATGTTGCTCACCTGTGTTAAGTCTTATAAGGTGACTGTAGTGGTATAATATCATTGATATACATGTATCTCGGTGCGTTACTGAGAAATGGATCTAAACGCAAAAAAAATTAACCAACCAGATGGATGAAAATTTGTATGTAGAGACAGACAAGGGTAAATTGTGAACATTTTTGGATGGGGCATAAAAAAATTCTAGCTTAAAAAAATGTTGGGGAGTATTTTGAGAAACCATATACCCTTTAAGTGGAATGTTGGATGAACAGGGGTAAAACAGTATGACCCCCTGATGAAATTTTTTGTTTATATGATATGTACCAGTATTCCTAATTTTATGTAATCCCCAGCTCAGTTGCTAGTATTTCGATACTAGCCCAAAATTGATACTTAAAATTAACTGTGACAAAATTAAATTTGTGGAAACTAAGGAGCATCTCCATCGTGCATCTGTCCTTAGATGCTTTTGGCTTTACAGTTTTGTTATTTTGGCATTTTTGCATTTGCTCTTCAACTTTTTGGATTGTTTTTGGTTTTTCAACATTTTAGGCCTTGAGCACAACTTTTGAGTCATAAATCAACGAAATGTGCACATATTGTGCATCAAAATTGGTATCATAAAATTGTATTTAGTGAATCTTCAAAAACACAATGACATCCTGACATACACCAGTTGTGTGATTCATTCAATACTGAACAATTAAACAAAGTATATTAAAACTAGAAATAGTGTCTGTAAGACATGGATGCACCTCCTAAAATGTAGGTCATCATGTATGAATACTCAGTACTATCCAAGCCACATCCACTGATGAATTTTCATTGATACACTATGTTTAGTTCCAAAGAAATTAACCTAAACACAAAACTTAACCATTCGCTCAAGCATAAAAAGTACATGTAGGTCATAATGACCCTATTATTGTATGACTGCTCAGTACTACCCAAGGCACATCCACTGACGAAGTTTCATTGATACACTATTCTTAGTTCCAAAGAAATGAACCTAAATGCTAAACAAGCATGAAATATAGGTCATAGCTACCCAAGTGTTGCTGAACTGCGTTGTACTATACAAGAGGACTGTAGTGGTGAAATATCATTGATATCTCGTCTTTTTTACAGGTAAAATGCCAAAATTTAATCAAATTCACTCTACCAAAACTTAACCTAAGTTACTGAAGTACGAAATGTAGGTCATAGTGACCCAAGTGTTGCTGAACTGTGTTGTACTATACAAGAGGACTGCAGTGGTGAATTATCATTGATATATTAAAATAGGTTTCTGAGAAATGGAGCAAAACGCAAAACTTAATGTATGGATGGACGGACGGACAAGGGTAAATCTATATGCCCCAGCCACAATCGCGCCAAAATGGAAATGAATTGTCCCGAATTTTTTTAAAGTACGAAAAAAAGTGGCAATCCTAAGTGAAATTAACATTTATTTTGGTGTAGGTACTGGTGTAGCATACGTATGTAACAAGCCATACATTTAAGCATTCAGGAATTTCGTATCAATATTATTATTTTTGCAAAATTTTGAAACTAAAATTTTCGTCCTAACTTTGATGAAATAAATAAGCTCAGTTTTTCAATTACTAGAGTTTATTGAAAAATATCAGGAATGCATTAATTGTATAATATGATAATATAACACAATGTAAAGCACTAAATTAAGAACTGAAAATCATATTACAAATTTCGTATAAATTTATCTTGCAACTGAAATTTATTGACTGAGTAAAAAACTCAATTAATAAGCTTTACTTAATTCATCACACCTAAAATAATAATTCTTATATCATGAGTTTTCCTTCATAACTTTGTGAAAATAACATTCTGTCAAAATTTTGCTCTTTTTTCAGTTAAATTTACATAATTTAAACAATTGCAGGATAAAGACAATTCATCATCAAGATAAGAAAATAAAGCCTTTTTTACTTATATTAAAATCAAACAAAGACTAGGTGCACCTACCTTTCTTGTTTCATAACCCTTGGTCGGTGAACATGTTATTAAAATTATAATCAATTTAATTGAACACAAAAGAAAAAAATGTTGCATAAATTTTCCATCTCTGCATTATATAACTTGTAAACTGTGTCATGATCGTCAAATTCTTCATTTGAGTCATAAAGATTATACATGTAAATATGCTAATGACATAATTTAAATAACTTTATCTAAAATTTACAAAAATGAGTATTTTCCAAACTACAGAGTTTTTCATACTTCATCAATTCATTTATCAATTTGACAAAGAATCACAGTTATGCTTTTTGTCAATCAAAAGTTTTGATTTTATTTTAGGAATTTGTTGATGATATTGTCAATGAACCATTCTTCAGTAAACTGCAGATGATCTCCAGGACTAGACAGGAAGTGAAGACGACCTGCTTCATTCATCTCTTTTAAACCAAGCCAATCCTGTTGATAAAACAAATACACATGTTATTTCATTTTTTTAAAGAGTGAAAAATTTGAAATGAACATTTCATTACTGCTGCAAAAATTTACTATGGGATTGTTTTTGTTATAAATAGTAATATTCAATTGATTATAAAACAAATAATATAAAAAAAAGCTCTCCCCACCAGAAATATGCCTATTTTAGCTGATTTTGGGAAGTTCCCGTTGCCATGGAAACCAAAGTAAATGCCCCACATACCTAGTAATGATGTGTTAAGAGTGGGATGCCATCTTTCCATTAATTCCTATGAAGAGGTAAAACTAACTAAAATTGTGTTGTAGGATCGATGTATGGAAGTCCTTGGAGGCCAAAAGTGCAGTTTTGGGCATTTTCTTATTATTGCTTGAAATTATCAAGAGGCCTACATCAGTCTGTATGTAGTATTATGAATGTGTACTGAAAAACACTACCTGTGTATATAATGGAGACTGAGTAAGGTTGTATACTGTTTTGGACTGTCCTGGATTGTAGAAACCAAACCACTGAAACACAAATATAAATTATTTATTTTTAATGGAAATTAAGATGCATCATAAGATGTGATAAAAATCCAGGAATTTTTTAAATATTTATTTCAAATGCATATTACATATGCTTTTAATTTCATAATATAAGCAAAAAACAGGAGAGGTCAACAATGAATATAAACATGCATAACTGTCCTTTCATACAGTATTTGTAACTGAATCAGACAAATTGATATGAAATAAAATTTTGTTCATTTCAATGTTTCATAACATCATAAAGTGCATGATGACTCTGGCATAATTAAGTGGGTCTTTACTTGAACTTTCACAGAAACTTTACATGAAGTTTTAAACAAACTCTTCCTGTATAACTATTACAATTTTGGCCCTCTTATAAAGTTAAGACTATGAGAGTTTTTATTGTCAATTACATAGACTTTAGAATTTTGTAATCTGCATTTTGACAGAAAAACTTTTGAGATGCCAGGTATAATAAGATTTACCTCACTATCTCTGGGTTGTACCATACCATCATCAAGGAACTTCACTAAAGCAATATTCTTCACTTTCAACAGGTTTGCTCTGTAAGTAGCATTCTTTACCTGATAAACAAAAACGTACATGTGTATGAAGTAATTTTGTTCTTTACTATAGAAAAAAATTAATATCCTTTTTCTGCATGAATAAATTTTGTCATCAACTCAGTCAATCAGTGCAAATCACATAATTCAACTTTTTGATGTAAATATATCTGTACTGAGATGTCAAGTATCTGCAAGAAACTGAACTTCTCCTATACCTAATGTCAGCATAACAGTAAAACATTTCTGACTTCTATTTGGCTGACAAAAAAGTATCCACTCAAGATATCCTTTTAACAGTGAAAATAATGACTTACATTCTCTTGGTTGATGTCTGCCAAGAAAACACTTTTCTTTTTGTATTCATCCTCATTCAGTGGATCATGCCAGTATTCAGCCTGTACCAGTCTTTAATATATATAGATTATTACACTCCATTTTCAATATCAGTCACAATATCATCATTACATTTGCAATGTAAGGGTTATGAATCTGAACTGGATTTTTATGGTGTAACATAACGCCACAACTGACATGAATTTTTGACCTGGGATGGATTTTTTGCTGTGTGTGTCTGATATGGGAGTTCATTTCTGACTATCAAATGGGCAAATTTACTTTATTAATGCTAAAAATATGACAAATGAAAATATGTGATGTAATTAAACAAGAGGCTCACCAGAGCCTGTATCGCTCACCTGGAGTCTGGTTTTCATTGGACAATTAATCAACTATTTGACCAAGTTTGTTGCAATTGGTTCAATTGTTCAGGGAAAATTTGTTGAAGATTTATTTTTCATAAGGTTTAATGTTAATATATGTTCCCTGATGGTGGTAGTCCTGGCAGAAAGTTGATAAAATTGACCTGGAATAAGGGTGAACCTTAAATAAATGTAACAGAACCCGACCTCAAATTACACAAACCAATAACTCCTAAATAGAATTTGGGATTCCCTTCAAAATTTCAGGGTAGGTAGATCTCAACATAGCAAACATTTTTCAATTTACATTTCACTTCTATCTCAAATAGTTTTGGAGATAAATGCAAAAATGTTTAAATTTTGAAAATTTGACAAAAAAAGGACAATAATTCCTAAATGGGTTTTGGGATTTCCTTTAAAATTTCAGGGTTTATCTAAATCTCAACATGGCAAACATTTTTCAAATTTACATATCACTTCTATCTCAAATAGTTTTGGGGATAAATGACGAAAAATGTTAAATTTTGAAAATTTGACGAAAAAAGGGCAATTACTCCTAAATGGGTTTTAGGATTTCTTTCAAAATTTCACGTTACGTAGATCTTGTCATGCTGATCAATTTTACCCAATGTCAGATTTTTGATATCTGTAACGGTTTTTAAGTTATAAGCCAAAAACAACACATGCACCCCTATATTCTATTTTTAGCTACGATAGCCATGTTTTATGTCAGATTAAAATAAATTGAGGATCGTTTGTAGAGGACATGTCATAGATCATTCCTATTAAGTTTCAAACTAATCGGCCCAGCGGTTTCAGAGGAGAAGATTTTTGAATGAAAAAATTTTGAAAATTTGACCAAAAAAGGGCAACAACTCCTAAATGGGTTTTGGGATTTCCTTTAACATTTCAGGGTAGGTAGATCTCAACATGGCAAACATTTTTCAAATTTACATTTCACTTCTATCTCAAATAGTTTTGGAGATAAATGACAAAAAATGTTAAAATTTTGAAAATTTGACGAAAAAAGGGCATTAACTCCTAAATGAGTTTTGGAATTTCCTTCAAAATTTCAGGGTAGGTAGATCTTGTCATGCTGATCAATTTTACCTCGTCAGATTTTCGATATCTGTAACGGTTTTTGAGTTATTAGCAAAGAACAGCAATTTACCCCCTATGTTCTATTTTTAGCAACAGTGGCCATGTTTTTCATCGGATCAATTTAAAATGAGGATCGTTTGTGGAGGACATGTCATATATCATTCCTATGAAGCCTCGATCCAATCTGCCATCTGCCTAGCCGTTTCAGAGGAGAAGATTTTTGAAAATCAGCCAATCAGAAACAAGAATTGCCTCTGGTGGCCATGTTTCTTGACCAATCAGAACTAAATGAGGAAACTTTGTTGAGGACCTTCCATACACCACTCATGCAAAGTTTGGTTGGAATTGGCCAAATGGTTTCTGAGGAGAAGATGTTTGAATGAAAAGCTAATGACGGACGGACGACGGACGGACGACGAATGCCAAGTGATGGCAAAAGCTCACCCTGGCATAGCCAAATGAGCTAAAAAGTAAAATGTTTGAAAAATAATAAAAACAATGGTAGGAAAACAAATTTGTCTTGAGTACATCTAAATAATACATTGAAAAAAAAACTGAGCCATTAAATTGGTAGCAAACCAAATTCCTTCATCATTATTTGGAGACGTTTAAATGTCCTTAAAATGACTTTTCTGTTGGAAAACCCATTTAACATTATGCTACTGTCCACAATGTTCTGATGATTTTTTTTTTTGGTTTTCCAAAGTTTTTGTCATTATGGTACCTGATAAAAGTTAATAGAGAAATTTAGACTGTAAATAAAAACTTAAGTATCTAGACTGCTGTGATAGGTGTAATGAAGTAAAATAAATTTTATGTGCTTGTCGTTTGATTCTGATAGAGGAATCTTTGAAATTCTTACCTTTTGTTTCTGATAGAGGTATTTTTTAATTAGATTATATCGCCTTAAGGTGTGAAAGATGTTTAGAGTGTCATGATGCAAGACATAATTAGCTATGACACATTCAGTTAAATTGTGTTTATGGCCCCCAATGAATTTGTAACAGGATGTTAAGTGTACCGAAAAATATTTAACAATAATTATGGAAACCTATAGGAAGTTGAATGATTTGTTTCTCCTGATACGGATGGTTGAAGAATTTGCAATATCAGAGTTCTGAAATTCATTTATTTGCAGATTTGAAAAGTACACAAATTTGTCATTTTATAATATATGTACCAAAATTTATTAAACACTTTATTTTTTAAAAAAAAATAACATACTCACCTATCTTGTATTTCACTGAAAAAAAATTACAAAAATACATAGAGATATAATTTGTCTGATTCTTAAGAATTAGATTTCTCTTTTTAAATATTACTTTTCATTTTAAAGTGTTACTTATCTAAATTTGAAAAATATTAATAAACTTTTAACTCTGTAAAACTAAATAAATTTTGATAATAAATATATGACAAAAAATCAAATATAATATACTTACTCCACATATGCTCCTACATTGAGCAACTCTCTGACCTCGTCACAAAAGGTCACATTGTCCCCAGGACACCGGGGGAATCCATATACACCTTGAAGTATAAGAACAAATATACAGAGAAAAATACATGGCAAAATCTGTATCACATGCCATATCACCCCGAGATTTCAATATTAGCCTGACAGATGATATTGATCGAGGGGTGATACAGCATGTGATATAGATTTTGGCATGTTTTATATGCTTTAGCATATATTTTAACAGAGCTTTCTGGTCACGTGACCAATATCATTTTAAGGGGTATGATAAAGAGGTGATGATATCGATATCATCACAGCAGAAAATACAGCTGACAATGTTCTTTCAGTATGGTATATGCAATTTTCCTTTATTTAGTACTAAGTATATGATAAATATTATTACTACAGGAATTTTTTCAATATTCTTATTTTATACGTCATGGATTAATATTTAATAGAGTTAATTTGAAACAATTCAGGCACGGATCCAGGATTTGACACAAGGGGGGCACTGAGGTGTTGCTAATGATTGATAAAATGTTTTGGACAAATTTATGCTAACATTTCATATAAATTGTGAGAAACGTGGCTTTTTTTAAAAGAGGGGGGAAGGGGTGCCCCTGTATTAATCCATACCTGCAATTATTAAAAGTTTTTAGTTTAATTACTGTTGAAAAACACCAAATTGAACATTATGATATTAAAAAAATGCTTAACCATTTATATTTTTTTGTTGGGGGGGGGGGGGAACCTTAATTCTGTAAATTTTAGGCTTAAACTTAAAGATGCAAATTTCTCCAGTAATATATTTTATAAACAAAGCATTTAAGAAAACTGACATGGAATCCACTCAACTAAAATGTTTAAAACAAGAATACTCTCATATCATCATACCTGAACTATAAATTCCATTACTGAAATACTATATTCTGTCATATTATATAAATGATGCAAAATATGTCATCAGAATCATGAATTTTTGTAATCTGAGAACACTTCCATCGACTTTCTGTAACTTTATTATGCAATAACATTATAGGACCATATTATTATTGTCAATGAACAAATATAAAATTAACAACATTGCTGTTCATGACAGCAATAATTATGTCACAAGTCAGGTTAAAATTATATTAACTGTATTCTGTCTGAATCTCCTATATACCATTAATATAAAAGGACAGATTGACTTTGTAAGGATTAGCCACATTAGAAGATCAAATTTATACTTCTCTTGTACCAGAGCTCAGAATATGTGTGCTAAAATAACCACTGGGAAATGCATACTTAATAGCTTAATACAGGGAATATGTCATCAATTAAATAAGTTGGTTTTAGAGAATGATCAAAATGTCAATACATGTATAAACATTCTGATAAATTCCATTAAAATCAATAATGCTGTAAATCATTTTAAAATATTCTTACTTCATTTTAAACACTTTCTTTTTAATACTGAGAAAGTTAGTTTTAAATTAAAAGAGAATTAATTCCATTTACTAATCATAAATTGAAAAAATGCACATATCTTGTGCATCAAAATTGGTATCATAGAATTTGTTTATCCAGAGGAAAAAGGTGATACATGTACTATATGGTCATAAAAAACATTTTAACATTTATTTGCATGCAGACTTTTTTTTTGTCAAAGTTTAGAAGACAAAATTTTGTTTTAAAGGAATTTTCAAATCATTTTTATCATTTAATTTTTTTGCTTAAACCTGGTTTAAAAATTATACAAGTAATTGATTCTTACTCTAACTTCATGAGTTATCTCTCTTCTTGAAATTATTGCCGTGCACCCTATAGAATTTATTCCTGTCCCTCCCCTTCCCCGAGTCCAAAACTGTAATTTTAACACATACTTCAGACAATATAATTTCCATGCATATATTTTTCCACCATACCATTATTCAATTAATTACCTATTGCATGTTTAAAATAGTATTCAAATTTCATTTTCTCTTTTTTTTGTCCCTTTACACCAACCACTAGTAACTGAGATAAAAATTATTTCCAGTGAATGTGATTGCACAGATGTTTATGTAGCCCCCATTAATTCATGGACAGTACATAAAAATTTCAGTTGTAGTAAATCAGAAACAAGAAAACAATAAAAAATAAATAATCGAAAGCATGCACCAATGTATTCTTACTTCATTTAATTTTCCCTTACTATCTGTCTGCAGTCTATTTCTATTTTCCAGCAATCAGCCATTATAATTTTTCTATCAATCTACCTGATGATCTCAGGTTTCACAAACAAAGCTTATATAATCAAATATTTTTTTAATCTGTTATCCCCAGATAATAAATGTAATTATTGATGTCCCTTTGTAATTAAAGATACCTTATTAGATGATAAAGTTTCTCCAGTTTTTTTAAAAGGGTTTAATATGTTTCAATATTGACAGGGCAACAGTAATTATAAAACAAAACAAATTATAAAAGCCAATTGTCTGTTTTAGGCTGGTAATTCCAGATAATGAATAGGTTTTCAAGCTAGACATTAGACTGAATAAAAGATGATATTGAAGAATTAATTGCTTTCTAGATAGTTTTTAAGGTATTTTTGTCCATCAAATCATGCAATTTATTCTTGTGTTTTTCCTTATTACATGTTAACGAGTCATCCTTGGAACATTAATTTCTTGTACACAAGATTTATACAGTCTGAATGAATCTATTTTAGACAAATATTTTACCTTGGTGTTGTCCTCCAACAGATATTAGATTGATCATAGGGGGACTAGGACATCTCTGTGCTATTGCTCTCCTACAAAACATTATTAAATAACTAGAATTACTTCAATAAAGTCAATGTGGAGCTAATGACACAAGTGATTTCAGCTAACTACTGAACTAAACTTTAAGCTGAATTCTTTGTTAATGGGAGGAAAAACTGATATGGAGTCCAGTTACAAAGAAAGCACACACTCACAAGTATATAACTAAACAAAACAAGAGACCTTACAACAAGGTCTTAAATGATGAAAAACGACACCATGCCACAAGCCCTGAATGGCCCCAGAGTAATTCCTGAGTACTCAAGGTTACCAAATTAAGATTAATTTTTTCTCTGGTTAACACTAATCCTTTGTACTAAAGTGGCACAGATTGGTTTAATAAAGATACAATTATTTTGTATATACCAGAAATAATCTGTTGTCAAAAGAACATCATGTAACAAACAATGCTCAAATTAAATTACCATGTATAAATGTTCACATATAATAACTGGTCCTCCAAAAGGGCAATAACTCTTCTACAATTGTTAATTAAAAAAAAAAGATATTATTGTATAACTAGAGGCTCTCAAAAGCCTGTATCGCTTAATTGGATTTAACATTTCACCTTGAGCAGGACTAAAAATTTAAGTGTTGCAGTCAATTTGGCTGGTTTTTATATAATGAATTTTCCTATATTTAACTAAATTTGGCCGTGGCGGCTATCTTGGTTGACATTCAGGGTGATTGGACAAATTTCTGAAAGAGGAACGTCTAAGGACCAATGCTGCCAACTTTAGTTCCAATTGGCTCTGTAGTTTCAGGCGAGAAGATTTTTGAGTGAATTTTCCCATAGGGCCCTATGTTAAACTAAGTTTGGCTGTGGCGGCCATCTTGGTTGACAGTCTGGGTCATTGGACAAAATTCTGAAAGACGACCATCTAAGGACCATTGCAACCAAGTCTAGTCCTAATTGGCTTAGTGGTTTCAGACAAGCAGATTTTTGAGTGAATTTCTCATACGGTCCTATGTGGCGGCCATCTTGGTTCACAGTCCATGAAATCGGACATATTTCTGAAAGAGACCTCCTAAGGACCACTGCTGCCTAGTCTGGTTCCAATTGGTCAAGTTGTTTCAGATAAGAACATTTTTCAATGAATTTTCTCATAGGGCCCTAGGTTAAACTAATTTTGGCTGTGGCGGCCATCTTGGTTAACAATCCAGGTCATCGGACATATTTCTGAAAGAGAACCTCCTAAGGACCATTACTGCCAACTTTGGTTCCAATTGGCCTTGTAGTTTCATAGAAGATTTTTTAAATTCATCCCTCCTTTTTTTATATTTAGTAACAGCAGCCATGTCGGTTGGAAGTCAGGGATGCCGGACATAAATTTGCAAGGGGGCGACCCAAGGCCCATTCCACCAAAGTTTGGTCCCAATTGGCCCAGTGGTTTCAGAGGATATCTTTAAAGGAAAGTTTATGCTAGATGCCATCTTTAAAGGGCAAAAACTCCTATAAGAGGTCAATCAATGATTTTGGTCTTGTTGACTTATTTGTAGATTTCACTTTGTTGAACATTTTTGCTCATTACAGTTTGTCTTTATCTATAATAATATTCAAAATAATAACCCAAAACTGCAAAATTTCCTTAAAATTAACAATTCAGGGGCAATAACACAACAAACGGTTAACAGAATCGTCTGAAAATGTCATGGCAGGTAGATCTTGACCTGAAGAACATTTTTACCCTGTCAGTTTTGCTCTAAATGCTTTAGTTTTTGAGATATAATACAAAAACTGCAATTTACCCCTATGTTCTATTTTTAGCCATGTCGGCCATGTTGGTTGGCAGACGGAGTCATCGGACATATTTTTTAAACCAAATACCCTAATGATGCTTGTAGTCAAGTTTGGTTCCATTTGACCCAGTAGTTTCAGAGGAGAAGATTTTTTTTAAAAAGTTAACGACAATGACGGATGCCAAGTGATGAGATTAGCTCACTTGACCCTTTGGGTCAGGTGAGCTAAAAAGGTATAAGGATATATTCAATTTTATCCCATTATTGTTGAGTGTCTGTACTAAATCAATCTATCCAAACTCTCAGTTATTTTAATTATGATTGTTTTTTTATCCCTCTTGAAAACATATATATAATGTTAAGGCCATACCAAATTGATCTTTAGTTTTTTGGATTTTGCTGCTCCTATTTTTGGACGATGAAAATTTTAAGAAAACTTTTTTTTGCCGCTTCATTTTGCAGCATTTGCTGAACATTCACCCAAAATTTTTCAATAAATCAAAATAAAAATTGTTTGCCCACTCCTAAAATTGTTTAAAAATTGGGATTTTTCCCATTTTTTGCAATATTTTATTTTAAAAAATGTGTCCTACACATAAATATTATCTGCACTCGGAAAAAACAAGTCCTCAAGAAAAAAAATTAAATAAAAATTTTGCCCGCTCGCACCTTTTTTTGCCATCCAAAAATCCAACGAAAAATTAATTTGAAGTGGCCAAAAGAAGAATTATATTTACATTACAGCAGTGCTGTCCTTTTCTGCAATTTTTTTTTCAAAATTAAACAGTAAAGTTATTCATTTACCGGTATACTATTATGAGAAGGTTTAGCTTTATGAACCCAAATGTTTTTAATCAAATTTTTTCACTAAAGTATGCAGAAAAAAGATTACATCAACTTTTTCTAATGGCAACTACAGATGTAAACTTATATCTTTACTGAAAATACTATAAAATTTTAACAACTGATTAATTTTTGTTTCTTTTTTTAATTGTGCATTCCAATGTAACCAGGTAAAATTCGTTTTACTTTTACAATAGGACAACACCAGCAGTCTCAATATATTATATCACAATATAACATTGTTCAGTGCTGAAAGAAGACAGTGGATAAGAAAATAATCTAAGTAAATTGAAGGAAGATCAATTAGATGAATACCCATGAGAATGGGAACATTTGCTTAATAAGCCCAACATGATAATTTTAATTAGTATAGGAGTTAATAAAGCAGCTGCTATCAGAATTTAAAATTGACTATTGATCCTTTTAACAAGCATCCCTGTAATGGAAACATGATCTAATCATTTATTCATTTTAATCACCTTATAAACTTGTTAGAAATATAGAAATTTCTTAAAGTAAAATTAGCTCGTGGAAAATTCTTTCATCTTCATGAAATATTGATTGACATTTTTCTATATCAATTTCAGCACATTTTAAATACTGCTGACAATACAACCTGTTAAATATGAATTGTTTTTTTTTTCTTTCAGACTAAAATAATTGAGAAAAGAGTGTCTTTCAACAGAGAACTTTATGCCAAGCTTTTTCCTCTTCTTATTTTGCAGAATCAACTTATGGTTTATAGTAAAATTTTACTTTTTCTAACTTCAAAATTAACAAATATTTAGAGGTACACGTGGGTCTGAATTGCTCATCTGATTCCTAGCACATTCTGATAATCAAAACTGACCAACACTGTCATGAAGATCAAAGGAATGTTATAACATTCTAATGTAAGCTAGTCCTGTTATTGCTGATATACCTTGATTGTGAAAATAAAACCAAAACCCTTTTTGTACTTTTTGAAGAAAATATTTAAACATTTGATCTAAAGATAATCCAGAAAGTCAGAAACAATTTTAAAAGGTTACCACCAAAGGACCATTACATGAAAATATTAACCAACTGGTCAAGGAGATACAAAACAGGTAATTTAAAATATTTTTGCTAAATTTTCTATTTCTATTAAAGGCAGTTTTATTAATACAAGTAGATTATGGGTGTTAGACAAACTTTTGAAAAGGGATCCCCTTTTTGGTACCAACTGGCCCAGTAGTTTAAAAAAAGCCACATTGGTCAAAGTCAACATTGCTTAAAGCAATTTTGAAAAGGTACCATCCAAGAACCAATCCAACTGGCTGAGTAGTTTCAGAGGAGATAATTTTTTAATACATTTTTGCTATGATATCTATATTCAGTCATGGCAGCCTATAATAATCAGTCATGGTCTAAGATGTGAGATTGGACAATTCCACATGAGGGTTCACATTTTCAATTTAGGAACGAGGCTTGCCGAGTTTCTGATGATAGAAAATGTGAACCCCAGGGTTGAATTGTCCAATTTCACATTTTGGACCATGACTGATTATTTTTCTCACATTTCTCCGTTGAAAATCAAAGGTAATAAACATGGCCGACATGACACAAACATGTGTTCTCTTAAACTAGGAACAAAAGTTTAAAAAGATGTATTTTAGGTTGCGCTTCATGGGTTATCAAATTGAAGCGATGTTATTTTCGACGTTGATGTACCATTTGTACAAAGTTTTGTGTTTTCTGACGTTCTAGCATTGTGACATGACGTTTTTTTGCATTGTTACCTCAAGGTGGGTCATGTGATGTGAGATGCATGAATCTCACATGGAATATTACTGTCCAAAACACATATAAATGTGAGAAATATTGATCCCAAGTGGGGACTGTCGGAATTACCCTGCTGGTTTTGTCTCAACTGGCCCAGACATTTCAGAGCACGATGAAGGTGTAAAAATTAATGTACAATGACAACAGATAACAGATGGCAATAGCTCACTCAGATAATTTAGTCTATGGGCAATGAATAAATACAACCACTTATCAGTACATTGCTTTAAATATCAGTTAAATTTGTTAAAAAAAACTGACATTTAATCATGTTCAATGACCAATATTTATCTCTTTAACGTCTTTCTTTAAAAATTGTAATCCTATAATCTATAACGGATTTACCGGGGAGTATGCTCTTCTATCAATACAAATACGAACTCCTGTCATAAAATGGCTTAAAAATCTCAAACTGATCATAAAGCAATAATAAATCAAGTTTTTCATTGTTAAAGCTGGAACCAAACCAATAATTTACTCTGCCTTTATAATTGATTTCGCCCGAGATTTATCTTGTAGTGGAACAAGTAAATATTCAATAACCACTACAAGTAGCTATGGTTTTATCATTTGTTTACTCAGACTATATTATTATTACATAATATAAATGTTGAAAGTTTTTTGTGTGACAGAATATCAATATATACACTGTACAAATGTTATATTTATGGCTGTGATGAAGGTTTCTTGCACAGTTTACATAAGAGATGAAGAACTTTTAGTTGATGCTAAAAAAAGTTCATCCTAGTTAAGTAATCAGTAATTTAATTTTTTAGCAGTTTAAAAGATATTGGGAGAAATTCTGTAAACAAAAGCTTTTTTTTTTATAAATACATGAAATATGCTTAAAATTTGCTAATTAAAGCAAATCAATACCAGAAAGCTATTACAAGCACAGGGTCTAAAGCCATTTTGGACCAAAACTATATAGGAAAATAGGATTTTTCAAGTTGAAAATATAGGGTAAATATAGGACAATTGCTACCAAATTTCATTCTTAATTTATGGCCTCCACCTCCTCTACAGCCATACTTAACCTCCTTTTTTACTTAAAATAAGACAATTTTTATAAAAAAAAATGTTCTAAACTAAATGTTACAAACTAAATTGTAAATGAAACCACTTTTGCTGAAACTTAGTGGTCGATTTTGGCATTTTAAACTTGTTCAATAATTCAAATCAATCTGAAACAATGAATTCAATTCAAATATTGTACCTCCCATCAGTCAACTGCAGAGCACTCATGAGAATATTGTTTGACTATTTTTAGTAATTTCAAGGTAAAAACGGAAAAAATGAATAGTTTACTATTTAAGATTTCATTTACATTTTGAGCTTACTTAGAAACAGTCTTAAGATTACAATTTGGATGCATGGTTCATGCATATTTCATCTAACAAATAATCATCAGCAGTGTTCAGTCAGTCAGCCAGTTGAAGTACAAAACAATAATTGGAAAACATTTGATAATGTTATAAAAAAATTCTGTATTTAAAAACATAATGTAGAAATAGTACACATGCTCTGCAGTCAAGTAACCTGTGTTCTGTGAGAGATTCACTGAAATACAAAATATTAATTAATTACATAAAAAATCCTACATTAATTAAAACAACAAATAATTTTGCTGCATAAGGTTAGCTTAATACTATGATCAATAAGTATAAGCACTAAAACCAACTACAGGATACATACATAATGTAAATCACCACATATCACATATAATGTGATTCATTCCACTATAAATACTTTTTCTTATAATATATATTTTTCCAACTTTTTTTCAAAATATAGGAGAAAGGGTGAAAATATAGGAATTTTCAGTGAAATATACGAGATATAGGAATTGCCTGGAAATATAGGAAAAATATAGGAATATAGGACCACTTGACACCCTGCAAGCAATTAACATATTTATAGAAACCAAATTATTAAAAAATCAATAATTTTGCAGTTTGTGAGGATCCAAACATTTCAATCTATAATATCAAGTTTAGTCCATTTTTATCATTGAAAAGGGGAATAACTGGTTGGTTAAAAAGGTTTTTTTTCAATTGTATGTATATTTAACACAAAATTTGTTTTCCATGAAAACTTCTGTTTCTGTACTGAAATAAACAAGGTAAATGTTTTTTTAAATATCTTCTACTGTTATATTTTACTTTTAGAAACATTCTGTTGCAATAACACTTCATAAAAAGGACAAATATACCTAAGGAGCAATCAAAAAAACGTAATCCATTGGACAGACAAACCCGGGAAGACAAACGAACAACCACAAGCACAACAAATAAACACAGAAAACTGAAAACAATGAACAACACGAACTCCTATAAAAACCAGGAGTGAACCCAGGTGCTCCGGAAGGGTAAGCAGTTCCTGCTCCGTATACGGCACCCGTCGTGAAGTTCAACAAAGTCAATCCGGTGGAAGTCACAAATCGTAGGAGGCACTTGAAAGGTTACGACAGTGGGAACAGGTCCAACATCATCTTAGATATTGGAACACTGTAATGGTCAATCAATTCATGATGACGACCGTAAAATTTCTTAAGTGATGACATCAACTTATCCCTGATAAAACCCTGGTTAAGAAGCTTTTGTGACAGCAGTAATCCTCTTTGTCGAAAGTCAGGGTAACTCACGCATGCCCTTGAAAATCGGATAAGCTGAGAAATGTAGACGCCATATGCAGGCGATGCTGGTATATTGCTACTTAATATACAGAATTTATTCAAACTGAGATGTCAGGTAAAGTTCTGATCAAAGGGGGAAATTTAAACAAAAACTGGAATTATCCTGAAAATGAAAGTAATTCCTTGAGATAATAACTGTGAAATTCTTTGTGTGATGTAATGGAATTAATTATACTTGCTTCCCTTTATTTACAGGCTATACGTACTGCTATTTTGATAATCAGTGAAACAGATTCAATGAACTACCTGGCCTTCACAGCCACAAGGCGCAAGTTCAAAGAAATATCATACAACAGGAGTGTATGCTGAACAAAAAATCACTACTGATCTGTCTAAAATAATGAATTACAGACAGTTTCAGTAAATACTTACAAGAATTGTCCTCCCTGTGAAAATCCAACAGCATTGTAACCATTCTGTAGTTTCTGATCTTTTGCCAACATTTCACAAACCATACTGATCTGTGTATTTACATTCAGGAAAAATCCATTAAATGTATCCTAAAGTAAAAGATTTTGTCAAAGTTACAGTCAGACAAATTTAAGGAAAGACAACTCTTAATTCAAGTAATGTCATTTTATTCTCTTAAATTCCTTTCAAATCAATTGGTTTTGTGGCACTGTTTCATAAATTCAATAAATAAGGGTATAGTTTTCACATTGATAAACCTAAAAGATTTGTACTAAACTGAAAACAGTAGAATCGTTATTAAAAGTATTACCTACCTCTTCTATGTTACTTCCAATTTCTAGTGATTTGACATAGACACTATCAATTTGTTTTTCAATTAGCTTTTGGATAGATCCCATACTAAGTGGATTACAACAGCTATCTCCTATTGAAAAAAATTAAGAAAGAATATTAACTCCTTTTTGTTAATAATTTGTTTTGTAGAGAATATAAATACTACAACTAATGGTGTCAAATTCTTGACTTGTAATAAAACCAAAATTTCTAAATCTGATAAAACAGATTGTAAACTAATCATACCCGGAATATTTTCTTTCATGAGGTAAAGGAGATAGAATGATAGGAAAATCTTTTTTATGTTTTTGCTTCCTAATTGTAGATTTCCTGCAATTTATACTTTATAGGAAAGCTTTTGCTGAAAATAACTAACTCTGAAGATAGATTACTGTTCAGAAAGCTATATAGAACTGATAGCAACATTCTGGCACTTTAGGCAACTGTACCTTTGACCTTTTTAAACTGAAATCAACGGCAGTTACCCATTATCAAAATTTGTGTCAAACACAAATTTTCGAATTTTAACTATTAAAAAATATTTGTTAGGAACCATATTATAGTACTAATCTTGCTGTCACCTTACTCTATGCAAAACAGATAAAATAAGAATTTAACACAACTGTTTCACGAAAATAAATTTTATTTACTTTTACTGTATATATTTAAGATCGCAGTAATACATGTATATAGGTTCAGTAGTCCCTATGAATTTAATATCAATTCCTTTTGAATTTTTTTTATATTTTAGATAATCTTGTCATTATTATATGTATTAATAGTATTATCAACAAGAGTGGACACACAAAAATGTCTCGCCTGTCGTGTATTTCTAATGAAAGTAAATGCTATCAGACATATTGCATACAGTATTCGAAAAACAGGCCAAAACACAAAAACTTAACTATAACCACTGAACCATGAAAATGAGGTCAAGGTCAGATGACACCTGCCAGTTGGACATGTATACCTAACAATCCTATATAGTAGACCTATTGCATACAGTATTCGAAAAACAGGCAAAAACACAAAAACTTAACTATAACCATTGAACCATGAAAATGAGGTCAAGGTCAGATGACACCTGCCAGGTGGACATGTACACCTTACAATGCTTCCAGACACCAAATACTGAAAACCTATTGCATACAGTATTCGAAAAACAGGCCAAAACACAAAAACTTAACTATAACCACCGAACCATGAAAATGAGGTCAAGGTCAGATGACACCTGCCAGCTGGACATGTACACCTTACAATCCTTCCATACACCAAATATAGTAGACCTATTGCATACAGTATTCGAAAAACAGACCAAAACACAAAAACTTAACTATAACCACTGAACCATGAAAATGAGGTCAAGGTCAGATGACACCTGCCAGCTGGACATGTACACCTTACAATCCTTCCATACACCAAATATAGTAGACCTATTGCATACAATATTTGAAAAACAGGCCAAAACACAAAAACTTAACTATAACTACTGAACTATGAAAATGAGGTCAAGGTCAGATGACACCTGCCTGTTGGACATGTACACCTTACAATCCTTCCATACACCAAATATACTAGACCTATTGCTTATAGTATCTGAGATATGGACTTGACCACCAAAACTTAACCTTGTTCACTGATCCGTGAATTTGGGTCGAGGTCAATTGAAAACTGTCTGATGGGGATGAGGACCTTGCAAGGTACGCACATACCAAATATAGTTATCCTATTACTAATAATAAGAGAGAAATTAACATTACAAAAAATCTTAACTTTTTTTTTCAAGTAGTCACTGAACCATGAAAATGAGGTCAAGGACAATGTACATATGACAGACGGAAAGTTCGTAACATAAGGCATCTATATACAAAGTATAAAGCATCCAGGTCTTCCACCTTCTAAAATATAAAGCTTTTAAGAAATGAGTTAATGCCGCCGCCGCCGCCGCCGGATCACTATCCCTATGTCGAGCTTTCTGCGTATGTATTAATAGTATTATCAAAAACAATACTATAACCGAACTAACAGGAAATTAAAAGCAAATGTTTTTATTTGAATATTAGTATTTAATAAAATAACCATTATTTTTTCAATAAGTGCATTTTAACTTATATTTCTATAATGTTTATTTGGCCAATTATGCTTTTGACTAATTAAGTTTCAATGCCGACTGGAGCTAGAAAGTTAGAAAATTATACACAGTAAAGGAATGTTACCTTATTCCACACCATGAGAACATAATAATTCAAGATCAACTTACCGATCACACAATGAGACCATTATTTAGCAACATTTCACTCTCAGCAAGGATTTCAGGGCTCAGAGAAGTATAGTGTTTTTAATAGGGTGTACTTATTCAAAGTTTAAAGTCTATACAGGTCTAAACTTAACAAAAATATTACTAATACTAGTAAATTTTTTTTTATTATTATAACTTATAACTTTTATTTAGCAACTGTTATGTCCAATAAGGACTACTGGCTACACATATATACATAATTCATCAAACAAGACAAAACATGAAGCAATAAATCAATATAACAAATGGTATAAACAGAGCATGCAATTCAAACAAAACTAGCTGTTTCCTGTCCTCAGTAAAAGTGACTGTTCTAAAAAGGAGCTCAGCAATCTCACTTGTTCATTTTTTTTTTGGGGAATTATTGTAATTTTGTGTTCATCCAGTATATTAATTGTAATATTTTGTCCCTAGCTGGGCTCTTGATTGGATATTTCTTCTTCATTAAAAGAGGAATATAAATGTTAATGCATGTCTTGAAATATACTGAGAGGGGGCGGGGGTATTTTCTCTTTGTTGGGTTTGATATGTTAGACTGCCTCTTTTCCAAAAACAGTCACGGAGGCTGAGATTAGACTGGGAATTTACATTATTCAAGTTTGGAACAACACTCAATTGACATATTGTATCCCCATGAGATATATATACATGTTTTGCTGTTATCATGCAATTTATGGAAACGGGTATATATAACAACTTTTGCAATGACATGCTAAATGTTTTAGTAAAAAATAAAATTTTACCCATTCCATGCCACAAGACTACAGGAGTTTGGCATAATACACACGATAAAGACGAAAACAACAGGAAACAAATCAACTGCATTTTCGTATCGTACATGAATGCCATTTTGTCCAACAATCACATGATTCTTGAAGGGAGGTTTCTTACTTTCGTTTTCGATTGTGAGAAAATAAAATCTAAATAAACTTAAAATAGTGCAAAGATATGTTAGATGATCATTAATAGCTTAATTAACGATTATTTAGTGCAACTATTGCACTTAAAAATAATTTATCAACTAATGACGAATTCATAAAATAAACAATAATTTAGTATCCCCAATTATCAAAGGGAGGTAATTCTACTTTCGCATTCCCTAAAATTGTCGTGTTGACATTCTTCAACATGATCGATACATTCTTGATGTAGTTGGATAATTGGATTTCCACGTTGAACAGTAAAAGGCAACATGACTTCGACAATAAAAGTTCATCATAGTGTTTGTATAATTTGTAAAAGATTACAAAAACAAACAATTAAAACTTGTTTGGTAAGAGGAACACACAAATACACCCATGTGTCTATTTCAAAATCATACAACAAGTATAGTTCTGTGTATAGAGATTTACATGGTACTGTGGATGATCAAACTATTGCAAAAGATTTTGTGTATGCCTTAAAACAAAAGGAAAGAAGTTTATTACTGGAGGAGTTGCAGAGGTTTGAGTTAATGAAAAAGGCAGAAGGTTAGTGAAAGGTCAAAAAGTTATGTTTTACATAATATAAATACATGTACTTTTCCATATCACATTTTCGTATTACTGAGATATGTGGGATATCTCTTACTTTTCAGTAATTCAGTAAATATTTTTTAATGAAGTCATAATTTTATATTTTGAATTTGGAAAATTACGATTTTATAGTAAAATAAATGATGGATTTGAATTGAAAAGGTATCCTGAGTTTAACTTTGATAAAAAATTACGCTCGAACCTATCGAAGCTTAGAATGAGCGCCCACTCTCTGGCTATAGAAACAGGAAGATATAGTCGACCCTTCACACCAGCCGAACAACGATTCTGCAAATACTGCAAGAATTTGGTTGAAAACGAAATACATTTTGTTCTTCATTGTCCTGGTTTGTCGGAGGTTAGGGATAATTTCAATAACGTATTAGAAAATCGAAACTCTCTTTCCGATTTGGAATTGATTAAAACCCTACTTAACCCACAAACTTTACAGGAAACAAAAGACTTTTGTAAATTTCTGAAAGTAATGTTTGAAAAACGGGACACTTTTTGATTGAAATGCATGTAACTGTCCTCTCCTTAGATGCTGAGTGTAATATACATATAATATTTGTAATAGTGTAGCTCTATTTCATATATTATGTATGTTCTTTCATTTCTATTTTGTCTGTTTTAGTTTTTATCTGTCTGCTTGGATAACATATCACATGTGTAAACTGTGCTTTCATCCAATAAATTATTTTGATTTGATTTTGATTTGATTTTGACCAGAATATGGCATTTAAACTTCACTGAGTTCTTTTTGTTTTAATTTGTTTATTTATTCAATAAATGCACAATTATACCTGTAAGGGTTGATGGCATACATGTTAATAAATCATAAACTAAACAAACAAGCAATAAATCAAGAACATTGATTGATGTACTATAAACTATGCAGTAGCAGGGTCCACTCTCCTCAGTATTAAAAACTTTCTAATGAATGGAGCTGTAAATTGCATAATTTGATATGAGGAAAGAAGTGTTTCTGTTTTTTTTTGTTTTTATCAAAGTTTTTAAATTCTGGACGTATTTTATCGATTTCAGTTTCAAAGAGATTTATATCTAGGACAAGTTAGGAAAAAATTATTCTAAATTCTAATTCTAAATTACTTTGTTTGCAAATACGGTTTTCCCCGTTTTAATTTTGTGTATCTTCCTCTTTCAGTTTCTAGCAAGTGGTCACTGATTCTCATTTTGCACTTTACTCACCTAGTCTCAAAATTACTCTACAGAATAAATTTGTCTACAACATAATCTGCTTAATTTGACCGTATATAAATATTTTACTGTTTTCTGGAGCATTTATTCTTTTTTTAAAGAATAAATGCTCATAATTATTTTTAAACATTTGTTTGGAATTTTTACCAAATGATACCTTATTTGCAGTATAATCCACTTCCATAACCTCATTTACATATAAATTTTTTAATTTGCATATATTTTTAACATAATGAAAACCAAGAAAATGTAACAATTGAAATCAGGTTTTTAGACAGGGAAAAGGCATCATATAATAATGGATTATTATCAGTACTGGATATTCTCGCTAAATACTTCAGTGATTGTAGTTTTATATAAATATCTATAGGGTATTGAGATAGTTCTGCTCTAGCAGCTATATTTACAGACTGCTTGCTTATTCCTAATATATATTTACAAAATTTAAGATGTGGCTTCTCCACAAAGCTTTGGTCTATGGAATCTAATAAATCAAAATTGCTTAAATTATTATTTTTTTGCCGTAGTGGATGCTCTTAATACTTTATCATAAAAGTCCATGTACCAAATCTCAGAATTATACATCAATATTGGTTTCACTAATGATTCAAATAATTTCTTATATAATTTTAATGGGCATTTCCCATTATATAAAGAAATTCTTCAAAAAGGGTTGTTTTTTTAACTTGCTAAGAGGGATGATTGTTTACTTCATATGAAAGAAAATGTTACTTCTTTATTAGTACAAACTATACTAAATCTATCCCTTATTGAAGGTCATATTGTTTTGGGTTTTATCATATATGTCAATGTATACCAGAATGATAAGGGGAGGTTAAATTTAAACCAGTTTAAACTCGCCACTGTTAGTGCCTTCACCAAGTCAAGCTATCCTGACTTTCCTTTGTGATTATATATTTTGTTCTTTTCTTGTTACATTTATGAGAGAGATTAATTGGTATATAATTATTGAAATTTGCTGGAATCCCTTGTTAGTTATTATGAATATTTGGAACAATTTTTTTTTCTCAGGTATTGTCAAATGTGTGTAAGAATTTTATGTCACAATCCTGCCTTATCTGTTATTACGAGAGATCAGTGAAATCTGACAACAAAATATATGCATTACTGGTACTCTATAAAAATTAGACATTAATGTATGTTTATTTTCAAATGTTTAAAGCCACATATTTGTTTTTATTGTATGGATAGTTCATAAGAGTTGTCTCCCAATTTAATAGGAATCTCTAATTTTCTGTAATACCAGTAGCAAATTTTAATTTTGTATACCCGGTATATATTAATTTTAATTGCTAATTCTTTAAAAATCCCTGCAATATTTTTTTTCTTCTTCATAATATTTTTTGTCATACATATTGTAACGTGCTCGCCTACGCTACAATTTTAAGTTCAGCTATAAGTGTCTGGCGAGCTAAGCTAAATGGCAAATCAGGCAATTATACCAAGAAAGTTGCTCTTAAACCACTTTATTATCAGTTGTGTTCAATTAAGACATGGTCATTTTAGCAATGAAATGACAATAAATGTAAAAGAATAACAATTCAAACAGGTGTTGACAGGTCAGTTATTAATAACCACACTTTGTGGTTGAAATGTTTACCACACTTTGTGGTCAAAATGGTTCAGTCATTGAAGAGTTCAACCATAGTGGTATACCTTTAATCAGAGTTAACCACGATTTATGGTAAAAGTTTACCAACAATTATGGTAAAAGTTAACCACACTTGTGGTTGAACCAAATTAGTGGTTTTAATTAGTTTCTTAACTACATTGTAATAGGTATATTCACCATGGTCCTGTCTTGGTTCTTACTTCCTGTAACTTCTACAGACTGAACACAGGAATATAAAAATCAACAGAATTTATACGACTGACCAGTCACGTGATATAGTTATTTAATTCACACCTGGCTGCTCTCAGGTAAATAAAACGTCATTAATAAAACATCGACAGGTGACAATATGGAACGTGCACCTGTTAAATTATAAATGGGTTTACATCAGTAAACAAAATAAAGTAATCAAGATATGTATAATATAAAATAGTACAATACAAATTATGATATTATAGGTTCGTGACACAACCCCCTCTTAAAAGTGTTTGTCCCAAACATGAGAGTAAATGATATGATGATATAATGGTTAAGGTACCACTAAATTTACTAAACCTTATTCAATTCAGTGTACTAAAGTTCAAACATGAAAATAAACATGAACTTGAGATCACAGTCATACACAAATATTGTTCTAAATACAAGAAATGTTCTCAATTCTCCTCTCCACAATTCCAACAAGGCCATCTAAACGGAGATTAATGCAAAGTCTCTTGAGTTCTAATAAGGGACCAATTTCCTTTGGTAGTGTCTGTATGTCGATCACACCCTCACTTCTCAAATAATTCAACACGTAATTGAAGTAAGTAGGATCTTGGTCAATAAATATCGAACGGCGTCCATTATAGCCATAGCGGCGGCTAGTCGATATTGCGAGGATCGAACTAGGGTCATATCTCAATGTCATGGTGGATGTCTCAAATATCTTTCCTCCAACGTTTAACGACACTCTATTATCTTCGGCCAATTTAAATTTGTCATATAAAACCTGATTAAGTTCATTAGTTGCTTTCGTTAACTGTTCAGCTGTCATATTCTTAATCTGATTAATGGTTGTAATTACCGGTCTTTCGGTCTTCTCTTTCGCTGGTATTGACTTATGTCTAGGAGACAAACTCCCACAAGTGGACGGACACGACAATACCTCTTGACGAGACAAGTTACCATTGTAAATAGTCGTTGACACTACGGTTCTACCTGGAGGTTTGTATTGTTCGTCATCTGATTCTGAGAGCGTGTCTTCCATGTACTTTGAATTATTATTATTATCATTCTTTTTGGGTGACTTACTGCGTGTCGCTTCAACGATCCGTACTGGTTCAGTTTTCTGAGGTGACTTACTGTTTGCTGTTTCAACGATACGAGTTGTTTCGACTTTCTTCTTTGTTGGTGTTTTCTGGACTTCTTTTATCTCAGACAATGATCTGCTCTTCCTTACTGGGGATTTTGTCGAAGACCTGTCAGCAGTATTTACTTCAGACTGAGATACGCACTTCCTTCCTTCAGAACAATGACGCTTTGGTGATCTTGATCGTGATCTCGCACAGGCAGAGGCGGAATACGATCTCTTGTACGGAGAACGTGGTCTTGAGTAATCCATCGGGGGTTTAACTTCAACCACTTTTGACTGAGCTTGTGTTTTCCTGTATTCCTCGTATGCCCGTTTTGCTGCTTCTCCAGTCACACCAGTAATTCTATTATGACAGACGGATGTAAATGGTCTCTCTCCTCGTGAACACCTTGAGTGCTTCCCGTTTTCCCTAGCTGTGACAAATTCACAATAACTACACTGCCAGCCGAAGCTGCTGTGTTTTTCCATAATATGCCGTTCAGCGGCTGCCTTTGTTGCAAACGAATTCTGCCTGCTGTCTTGTTTGCATATTGAGCACCTGAAGGTACTTTTATTCTGTAAATAAATAAAAAGAAGGTTACACAAAATCTTCAAATCTTTTTGGTCTAATTATCATTCGACCTCTTCTGTCTTTTGTGATAAGTTCTGTGTCCACAGCCTGCTCAACAGCGTCTGGTTCATCTTGAACCAAATCGTTGTTGTCTAATTCAGACTGGGCTGGGACAGATTCGTCATCATCAGAACTACTACTTGCATTTTCTGACTCGTTTTCATCGTAATATTGTTCTATTTGGTTTTCTTCTGTGGAAGTGTCTGAAGATGCTGTGAACCAATTCGGTTTATTTTCTCCAGAATATTTCTTTAATCTGTTATAATGCACAACTTTTGGTTTTGTATTCGGTCTTTCTTGAATTCTAAAGACAACGTCGCTTAGACACTTTGTAATTATATAAGGACCCTTCCATGGACATTGCAGTTTTGGACTTCTCCCCTTTTTCCTGACCAAGTTGGATAACCACACACAGTCTCCTTCAACTAAGGGTTTAAAACTTGCCTTATGATCATAATTCTTTTTCATTGCCTGTGAGGATAACTCCAAATGTTCCCTAGCAAATTTGTGAATAATTGCCAAAGATTCCGACAAATTATAGGAATAATCCGAGCTTTCTTCTCTTGGTTCTTCTCTAGGATTACCAAAGAGAAGATCTACGGGTAAAGTGATCTCACGACCAAACATCATTAAACAGGGTGATACTTTGGTTGTATTATGTATAGATGAACGATAAGCCATCATAAGAAATGGTACATGCACATCCCAATCCCACTGATTTTCATTACAGAATAATGCTAACATGTTTTCAAGTGTTTGGTTGAATCTTTCAACCATTCCATCGCTCTCTGGGTGAATAGGTGTTGTCCTGGTTTTGTCAATTCCAAGTATTGAGCACATCTCTTTAAAGATCAAAGACTCAAAGTTTGTGCCCTGATCGGAATGCAGTATTCTTGGAACTCCAAAAAGGACAACAAATCGTTCAACCAGTATTTGAGCAACTGTGTGAGTTTCTTGATTGGGTATTGGGTATGCATCCATCCATTTAGTGAAATAATCCCCTATTACAAGTAAATATTTATTCCCCTTGTCTGATGTTGGCAGTGGACCCAAAACGTCGACTGCCACTCGTTCGAGTGGTGCTCCAACATTATATTTTTGCATTGGTGCCCTGTTAGCTCGAGGTGTTCGTTTCCTTGAAGCACATTTATCACAAACATGGCACCAATGGATGACGTCTTTTCGCATAGCGCACCAAAAGAATCTACTTCTAAGCTTGGACAAAGTTTTTGTGATGCCAAGATGACCAGAGGTTCGGGTTTCATGTAATTGTTTGAAAACAAATCGCCGAAATTTCGTCGGAAGAATTAGCTGCCAATCAAATTTTGAACCATCAAATCTTTCCCATTTCCTGTACAAAACTCCAGACCGTAAATGAAGAACATTCCATCTTGCCCAATAATATTTAAATGTTGTGGACAGATTTGATATTTCTGACCATTCGGGTCTATCCCCAGCCGCTTTATATTCAATAATTCTCTTAAGATCTTCATCTCCCATTTGTTCTGTCCGCAGGATTTCAACATCGAGAATGCCATTGTTCAACAGATTATAGACATGTCTTTCGTCGTCGCACATCTCTTCATTATAATTATCTGTGGACAACTCAGTGACATTTTCTGTCTCATCTACTGAGCATATGGGCATTTCTAGTTGAAAACCCTGGGTCTCGACAGAATCACCTTCCATCTGTTTTTCTTTCTCTTCCGCCTTCGTACAGTACTTACAAGGCTCTGGGCACGGTCTTCGTGAAAGAGCATCGGCGTTTAAATGACTACGCCCTCTCCTATGTTCAATCACAAAGTCATACTCAGACAAAATCTCAAGCCGTCTTGCAAGTTGGCCTTCAGGGTTTTTAAAATTTTTCAGCCACCTGAGGGATCCATGATCAGTTCTTATGAGGAATGATCTCCCATAAAGATAGCAATGAAAGTGTTTAACAGACTGAACAAGTGCGAGGAGTTCTTTTCTAGTTACACAGTAAGATCTCTCTGCTTTGTTTAGACTATTACTGTAGTAACCGATTACTCTCTCTTGTCCACCCTGAATCTGCGAAAGAACCCCACCTACTCCAAAATTACTTGCATCTGTATCCAGAATAAAAGTACTATTTTCTTGAGGATAGCCTAAAATTGGGGCTTGAACTAATTTCTCTTTCAATATTTTGAAAGCTTGATCGCATTCTTCCGACCATTGAAACGATATTCCCTTCTCTAACAATCTATTCAGAGGTCTTGCAACATGGGAAAAGTTTTGAATAAATCTCCGATAATAGGAACACAGACCCAGAAAGCTTCGAACTTGTTTAATGTTTTTAGGTGTGGGCCATTCTTTCACTGCTTTTACTTTTTCAGGATCAGTTGAGATCCCATCATTTGATACAATATGACCAAGGAATTTTACTTGTGTCTGGAACAATTCACATTTATCAGGATTAAGTTTCAGATTTGCACTTTTTATTCTTTCAAATACCAATTTTAAATTTTCGATTTCTTGATCAAAGGTGCTGCCAAAAACAATAATATCATCCAAATATACCAAACATAATTGATAGGTCAACCCAGAAAGTACACTTTCAACCAATCTTTCGAAAGTAGAAGGTGCATTACATAATCCGAAAGGAAGTGTAACCCACTGCCAAAGACCACCGCTACCAGTTACAAAGGCTGTTTTCGGTCTGTCATTCTCGTCGACCTCACACTGCCAGTACCCCTTGCGCATGTCCAAGATGGAAAACCAATTCGCATGCGAGAGGGTTTCAAGTGTGTCATCGATTCTAGGCAATGGATGCGAGTCTTTTATGGTTACTTCATTTAGCTGCCTATAATCGATGCAAAACCTTAGGGTTCCATCTTTTTTTCTAACCAGAACAACAGGGCTTGACCAAGGGCTCTCACTTGGTTCAATTACGCCCATCTTTTTCATATCTTCGAGTTCTTGACGAACTTCGGCTCTCTTAGCAAGTGGTATACGTCTGGGAGGTTGGCGTATAGGTTTACTTTTACCAGTATCGATCTTATGTTTAACCAACTTGGTTCGACCTATATCGGTTGGTGATTTTGAGAAAATATCTCCAAAATCACATAAAAGATTATGCAATTTTATCTTTTGAGGTTGTGATAGCTCTTTGCAAGACGACTGATATAGCCTGTTCAAATTGGACGGAAGCTTTGTTTCTTTCGTGTTTGTTGATACAGAACAACTGGACACTGTTTGCTTATTTTCTACAAGATTTACAATTTCACATGTCGCAGCTATACAACCCTTTTCCAAAGTGACTATCTGATTGGTTGCATTTAAAATTCGCAATGGAAACCTGTCATTACTTCCACGATTAATTGACTTTGCCAATAAAAGATTATTGTCCTCTACAAATTTTGTAACAGGTTCAACCATAACAGATTCGTCACATTTGAACTGTTTGGATGGTACACCACTTATAATTGTCTCGCTATTGGCAGGAATTGTCGTGTTCTCTGCTATCATAATACGACAACAACTAGTGCCAACAGGAGACGAATGAAGTGGAATAGTACTTTTATCGCCAACAGTCAAAGTGAAGTCATTCATACAAATGTTGCATTTATGCTTTGACATAAAATCAAACCCCAGAATTGCTTCATTTTGTATGTCTGCAAACCAAACCTCATGGTGAACTATGACACCATTCATTTCAAAAGGAACTTTGCATTTTCCTAAAAATCTAGATCTTTCGCCTGTTGCAGTCAATAAAGAAGCGTTAACAGTTTCCAGATGTTCTGTAATTCGTTTTGGTAAACACTTAAGAAAGTCTGATCTAAGTATCGTAATTGTGGCACCTGTATCAACAAGCATAGTGAGAGGTAAACCACAAATATTGGCGCTTAAGAAAAGACCTACATCGCTTGACCATACTGTTCTAGCAACAATTATATTGGGTCTATCTATTAATTCTAATGTCGTGTCCTGACCCTTGGACCCGACTATTTCTAGTTTCCCCCTTGTTTTGACTGGTCACTCTGACCAGCTTTCTTATTGATAGAAGGTTGGTCAGTCTTGTCCTTGGGTGGTGTTTCATTTGTTCCCTGCTTTTGAACATTTTTATTCTGTTGGGTACCATTGTATTTGCCCTTCCAAAACTTTTTACCAGTCTGATACTGGTTATTTTGCCTTGAACCAACAGTTGACTTAATCAAGTCCACATCATTGCTTATCTTACTCATGAACGTTTCAAGAATGGGCATTAACTGATCAGCCTTTTCATCAGGGTTTTCTGATTCGTTCTCTTTCTTTTCAGAAGCTGTACAGACTGTTCTATGCTTAAATCTGTCAGCATTCTTAAAGGTTTCTAGCCTTATCGCTAAAGTCTCAGCCTGAGTAATTGAATCTGGCTGTGACTGTCTAAGTCTAAGGTGAATATCAGGGTCTTCAAGGGCATCTATGAAATAATCAACGGCGAGGGTATCCAAAAGTTGCAAATTTGCTTTTGGATAAGCTTGACGCGTAAGCTTCATTATTGAAGAAGCCAGTTCAGATATTGTCTCTGACTTTTGACGAAAGCGACTTTGGAGTTTCGCTCGGTACATCTCGGCTTTATATTCACTGCCGAATTTCCGCGACAATGCCGACTTTAACCTTGAAAAATCCCGTCTCTCGTCTTGAGTAAGATCACCAAGTATGCTTCTAGCAGTTCCTGTAAGACTGCTAGCAAGATATAAACCCTTTGAATTATCGTCCCATTTATTAATATCGGCCAGAATTTCAAACTGGGAAAGATATTCTTCCCAGTCTTCAAGACCATCATACTTTACAGGACGCATTTTAATATGGCTTGATGTTGGGTCATTTTGTGAGATTGTTTGGCTTTGATCATCACTTGGAATTTTGTTTGAACTTGTATCTTTAGGATTATCTGATTTGGCCAACTGCAAAAATTTGCTTCGACTGTGTGTGGCTACTGTTGCACTTACAGGAGTACTGGAGACAACGGTTTTAGGACCTTCGGTGTTAGAACCCTTTTGATCCCCTTTATAAAAATCAAAGCATGAATTGTCCACAGGTAATGGGGTTGCTGGTATAATTTTACTTGTAGATTCCCATTTTAATTTGGTCTCAGAGGGTAGACTTATTTCCCTCGTCTTCTCTTCAATATCATCTATTTGGTTTGTAAATTTTTGAATGATGCTATGGTTTTTAATTTGTTCCTGTTCTAAAGCATCAAAGCTTTCTTGATTCTTAATTCTTAAAATCATTATTTCATCTTTTAACTCCTTTAAGGAGTTCCTTAGATCAACCTGTTCCTTTTGAATCTCATCTTGTCTTTCTAAAACATATGTTTGTGTAGATTGTATGGTTGAAATAGTGTCAGTTACCTCTTTTACTGCATGACACACTTCGGAGAAATTTTCCGATAAACCTTTGCAAACTGAAGTCAACACCTGTTGGTTTGATTGCAATTCTTTATCAACCATTTCAAATACAATGTCAAATAGATGTTGATCATACGACTTTGGCTTAGATTTACTGTCTGTATCAGACATTTCACTTTTTGGAGCTATTTCTGGAGAATGTAAAGTTGCCATTTTTAATATAAGAAAATAAATTTAACAGACACTTAATTTAAAGGGTCCCGTCGGAGGTACCAATGTAACGTGCTCGCCTACGCTACAATTTTAAGTTCAGCTATAAGTGTCTGGCGAGCTAAGCTAAATGGCAAATCAGGCAATTATACCAAGAAAGTTGCTCTTAAACCACTTTATTATCAGTTGTGTTCAATTAAGACATGGTCATTTTAGCAATGAAATGACAATAAATGTAAAAGAATAACAATTCAAACAGGTGTTGACAGGTCAGTTATTAATAACCACACTTTGTGGTTGAAATGTTTACCACACTTTGTGGTTAAAATGGTTCAGTCTGTAGAAGTTACAGGAAGTAAGAACCAAGACAGGACCATGGTGAATATACCTATTAGTTAAGAAACTAATTAAAACCACTAATTTGGTTCAACCACAAGTGTGGTTAACTTTTACCATAATTGTTGGTAAACTTTTACCATAAATCGTGGTTAACTCTGATTAAAGGTATACCACTATGGTTGAACTCTTCAATGACTGAACCATTTTAACCACAAAGTGTGGTAAACATTTCAACCACAAAGTGTGGTTATTAATAACTGACCTGTCAACACCTGTTTGAATTGTTATTCTTTTACATTTATTGTCATTTCATTGCTAAAATGACCATGTCTTAATTGAACACAACTGATAATAAAGTGGTTTAAGAGCAACTTTCTTGGTATAATTGCCTGATTTGCCATTTAGCTTAGCTCGCCAGACACTTATAGCTGAACTTAAAATTGTAGCGTAGGCGAGCACGTCAGATCAGATAATATTATTAATGGTGATTGATTTAGCCTAATGTATTCCTGTTCAGTAGATTTATGCCTAATTATCCAGGTAACAGAATACCTGTCATCTCTTTGATCTTTAATGACTTTTGCTATTTGCTTGGGAGATAGATGTCATTAATTGAAGATTGAATACATTCAATTTCTTGCATTGTTACCCACAATTTCATTTACAAAGACCTTAAATTGATTTAAACTATCAATATTTTATAAATTTCTGTTGATGTAATTACTATTTAAAAAAATAGTTTGTCTAAAATATGAATTATTTAAGAAAAAAGATGTCTAGTAGAGTAATTTTTCTCAGAATTAAATACAAATAATTCAGAGTTTCCTTGGCATCCGTTGGGTTCAGGGAAGAGATTACCTCAAGCACTTCCCTGCCAAAAGGATATTTTCCAACATCATATTTAAAATGATTGTATTTTTAGGTACAAATGTATAAATAAATTAGAGTGAATTTCAAAGTTGACAGAACACTATTTAAGACAATTCATCTATTCAGAAAAATAAATTTCAAGCTGTATAGAGAAATAATTTTTCAGCATCCATATATACTTTTTTTATGTTACAATTTCTATCATCATTTTGTAAAGGACAAATTTATTTTCTGGTTTCATGAAATATGGCAGAGATTATGAAATATTATACAAACATAACAAAAGTATATTATTCTCTACACATGCTACACGCATGACATGTATATAAAATTCATATTAAATTTCTCTTACATATATATGTCCACACACTTATTAAAATGTGCTTAACTTAAACAATTTGTTTTAGGACTTTATTATACACATGTATTTATGAAAGACAAAATAATGAATGAAATGTTATTGTATATATTTATGCCTAATAATAAGGGTTTTCTGGGAGGCTGACTTTGTCAATGAATCACACATATTTTGCTGGAATATTTTTCATAAGAATAATAATAAATTTTGTGAAAAATAACTCTTTGTCCATAACAGAATTAAGAATCCATGTAATAATATAGTGTTATTAACTGGCTGTTTCTGTATTGGCACTGGTATAGATTCAAGGTTTGCTGTATTGGCCTCGAGACCCGTAGGGTCGAGGGTCAATACAGCTGACCGAGAATCTATACCATTGCCAATACAGAAACAGCCAGTTCATAACACTTTTATTAAATAATCAAACTTTTTCAATACAGACTTGTCTAAATGCTGTATTACATACATCAAATGTGAATATAGGGCCAATATTTCCAATACGGACTGGCAATGAAACG
Source organism: Mytilisepta virgata (assembly GCA_028015205.1). NCBI lineage: Eukaryota > Metazoa > Mollusca > Bivalvia > Mytilida > Mytilidae > Mytilisepta > Mytilisepta virgata. The sequence continues at coordinate 38,644,337 of CM051519.1, forward strand.
ACCGGAAGTGAAAAGGCTGTATTAGCCCTAGGGCTCATACGGCCTTTTTCAGTATTGGACCAGGCCGAAAAGCAATATAGATCATGTGATTTATATGACCAGGATGACGTCACCAGTATAACACATGCCGTTTTGGTAGTATTAGGGCTGTTTTAATCGTATTATTTAATAATATCCTGAATAAAAATCATGCCTGCTTATCTCTCTCTTGCATAACATTGATAAATGCTAAATACACAAATTATTCTTTTTAGCTCACCTGGCCATAGGCCATGTGAGCTATTGCCATCACTTGGCATCCGTCGTCGTCGTCGTCTGTAAACTTTTTCAAATCTTAACTCGTCCTAAACTACTGGACCGACTTCAACCTAACTTTGCAGAATTGTTCTTTAGGGCATCTGGAAAATTTCTATCGTTTAGAATTTTTGAAATGTCGAAAAACATGGCTGTCGTTACTATAAATAGAACATAGGGGTAAATTGCCTTTTTTTGCTAATAACTCAAAAACCGTTACAGATATCGAAAATCTGACATGGGGTAAAATTGATCAGCATGACAAGATCTACCTACCCTGAAATTTTGAAGGAAATTCCAAAACCCATTTAGGAGTTATTGCCCTTTTTTCACATTTTTGGCTTTTTTTTATGTTATTATTTCAAAAATCTTCTTCTCTGAAACTACTATTCAAAATCATATGAAACTTGGTAAGATTGTTGCTTAGGGTACCCTGCATAGAACTGATGTGGGGATTTTTGATTCGTCGAAAAACATGGCCGCTGTTACTAAAAATAGAACATAGGGGTAAATTGATGTTTTTTGCTAATAACTCAAAAACCGTTACAGATATCGAAAATCTGACATGGGGTAAATTTGATCAGCATGACAAGATCTACCTACCCTGAAATTTTGAAGGAAATTCCAAAACCCATTTAGGAGTTATTGTCCTTTTTTCGTCAAATTTTCATAATTTAACATTTTTCGTCATTTATCTCCAAAACTATTTGAGATAGAAGTGAAATGTAAATTTGAAAAATGTTTGCCATGTTGAGATCTACATACCCTGAAATTTTAAAGGAAATCCCAAAACCCATTTAGGAGTTATTGCCCTTTTTTGTCAAATTTTTAAAATTTTAACATTTTTGCATTTATCTCCAAAACTATTTGAGATAGAAGTGAAATGTAAATTGAAAAATGTTTGCCATGTTGAGATCTACCTACCCTGAAATTTTGAAGGGAATCCCAAATTCTATTTAGGAGTTATTGGTTTGTGTAATTTGAGGTCGGGTTCTGTTACATTTATTTAAGGTTCACCCTTATTCCTGGTCAATTTTGTCAACTTCCTGCCAGGACTACCACCATTAGGGAACATATTTTAACATTAAACCTTATGAAAAATAAATCTTCAACAAATTTTCCCTGAACAATTGAACCAATTGCAACAAACTTGGTCAAATAGTTGATTAATTGTCCAATGAAAACCAGACTCCAGGTCAGCGATACAGGCTCTGGTGAGCCTCTTGTTTTATTTAAAAAAATCAAGGAATGTGATTTGATGTAATATTGTTTCCTTATCAAGCTTGTTGTGTTTGTTTTTATTCTAATCAGTGACATACAAGTGTACCTGCAGAATCCACTCGGAACTAATTTTCAATCCATTTCATTGCCAAAATATGTTAAAACAGAATTGTGTGAATCTGAATAGGGTAATACACAACAATTAAACAGAACCTACTTCATCGAATCACACTCCCCATATTTTGAAATTACCCAGCATATTGTAAAAATTTAACCATAAACAATTTTGATGAATTAGAGAGATAAGTTGGCATGAAAATATGGGAACAAACTCTGAAGGCTGACAAATACAACTTTCTGAAAAGGAGGGTGCACATCCTGGAAAGTAAAGTTTTGCATAATTTGTTAAGTCACCTTGACTGAAACTCTATGCATGATTGAATGCAAAAGATCTATGCAACTCTAAGTGATTGGTGAACTACATGTACAGTTGGTTAGTGAGCACATCTTGGAGAGTATTGAGGTTTTCTGTCAACATTTTATGTATAAATGACTGTGGTTCAGTTTAATATTAAGAGTTTAGATCTAAACAACTATTAGTCATTTAGAATGCTATAGTGACAGAAATTTATCTTGACCCTTATCTTTTTCAAGTATTTGAGCCTGGGATCCATTCAACCCTTGATATTATTGAAATGAATCAAGGGAGAAGGAGTCATTTTTGATGAATCCATTACTTTAATTATAACATTGTATTAAATATTTATGTAAGAAGGATTTTTTATTTTTTTAAATAAAAATATTTGTATTTTTAACAAAATTTTTAATATAATATTGGTGTGAAAATAGGCACTGTTTCTGTTACAGAAGGTAAGTCTGGACTGGGTAGATTCAGATTAGCATGTGTTTTGTTTTTAGTATAAGATGGTTTTGAAAACATAGAAATGTATATGAATATGACATTTTTTTAAAAATTCAAATATTTGAATTTTTAACCAAATTTTTAAAATGACATTGCTGTGAAAATAGGCACTGGTCCTCTAACAGAAGGTACACATGCATTAGTCTGGACTGAGTAGATCAAGATTAGCATGTTGATTATTTTTAGTATAAGATAGTTTTAAAAACACATAAATGTATATTAACATGACAGTTTTCCTTTTAAGAAACCATATACAAATGTAGATCTTTTTATCATGATTTTTCACCATTCCATAATTAGAAATTATGTGATATTGTCTCCTGTTAAAGATCCATACCTCAAAGAATGGAGTGTTTATTGATGCTGTGTGCCAATCCATTATTAACTAAAAATACGTTTAGATAGATTCAGATGGAGATTGATTTTAAGATTAACATTAAGACTAGAGATACTGGAAGAATTGACCAAGGATCTATAATTAATTGCTTTAGTTTCTCTATCCTTGTATTAGCAAGTTAATCTCTTTGTTGTCCCATGTAGAAAATACAAGGAAACAGGAGAAATTGCTTAAAATACTATGTTCATTGAAATCCATTTCCTGTGACAGGAAAAGGAAATTTTTCCTGCTTTTCATTATTAGTTGTAAAGGCCACTGTCAAGTCTACTTTACTGAGGAGCAGAAAGAGAGCTTTTTATCCATAATTCTAAAAAGCATGCTTTCTCAGATAATTAAAAAATCTCACTGAGCCCTAATAGTTTAAAATCTTGATGTTTTGATTGACAGGTCATCAATTCATTCAAAATAAAAGACTCAATCCCAACATCATGAAACCTCAGAATTTATTTTTGAAATAGAAATATAATTAGCTTTTGTTGAGTCTGAGCTACTTATTCAGAAAGAGCTAATTTGGTCTAAATTGTCTTAATTATGGAATTATTTGTACATTTGATGTCAATATCATTATTTTATAATAATACAATTGTAATAAACCTCCCTTAGTTAAAATTGAAGTTTAAAAATTGTAACATGTTTATAGCCACCCCCAGTGTGGCAGTAGATATTTGGCAGACAAATAATGCTCTAGTGTAACACAATATTAAATAAATTCTTTAAACTCCATTGTGCAATTATTATTTTGCATCAGTCACAACAATCTCGTTAAATTTTCCAATGGAGAATACTATTATGATATAGCATTAGAATGTAAACAGCAAAATGGATAACAGGAAAGGTCATCAATGACATACAATCAATCAATGCCACCAAACACAGAGAACCTCAGATAAAAAATAACATAAGAAAGCACAAAACAGAAACATCAACACAACAGAGAATCAAGATAGTTTGACTTGGTACAGACATTGAACATTCATATGAGTAAAGTAGTTTTATGGGATCTAAACCTCCCACTTATCCATCCTGACACTATGGTGTATAAAACATATAAACTATAAAGCCAATACAATCTGATTAACTAGCTAAGGGTGGTCAGAGGTTTAGTTGAAGGGTTTATTTCTATCTCTCCATGGATTTCAGTAGAAATTGGCAGTATTTGTGAGAGGCCAGTATAAATTTAAAATCTTTCAGTCATTGGGAGAAAGAGCAATTTTTACATAATTATACAAAATTTCATATTTGTATGCCTTAGTGTGAAAAGATCTTAAGGCATTTCCAAGTTTCTCGGGGTTATTGGAAAGACTTTTGCATTTATACACGATATTACAGTAGAAACTAGGATTGGAAAACCCATCTAGTTCTTTTCTTGAAGCCAGGTATTTTGTTAAAAGGTGTTAATAGCTATTTTAAAACATTTTAAAAGCATAATCTATAACCCAGTAATGGAAGTCTTTTAGTAATGATATTATTTCGCTTGTTAAACTCTTCCAACCTAGATCAAATCCATTCAAAATGTACAAGCTGTAATATGTATAGACCATGCGATGGTGATGCAGGCTCAGTGAGGAAAGGGGAAGTTAGTAATTGGAAAATTAAATTCATCCCTTTATCAGTATATACATGTATCTCACGATATTCGATATTTATGGTAAGGTCTAAAACAGGGCATGTGTATATTTTAGAACTTAGTTTCTCATTTAATCAGCGGTACATTAATTTTTTGTAAGGTAAAGTCAAACCTGCTTTAAAGGGCACCTATATATAGCAAATCACTGTCCATAAAGGACACTGTGAAAAAGTCCATATCTTATACAAAGCTTGTAGAATCAACCTCTATATACACATGTAAAGGGCACCAGCTAACAAAGGGCACTTTCTCTGGTCCTTTATACACAGGCTTGACTGTACATAAATTATAGCCTTTGTTAACACTAACACTATATATTTCTTTATATCAAAACAAGACATAAAAATTTGTAACCAGTGACTAACAAGTCTATTGTGACATGAGCTACAATTGTATAATTGTCGTATAAGCAACCATTGGCCAAAAATGCAACAATATGAGTACTTAGCAGAATGTCATAGTTAACTCAGTGGAAATCTTTCTTGTCATTTTTTAGAAATATTGCTATGGTTTCTATTTAATTGATTCTAAATCCTATGTATGCAAAGAATATAGTTGACATTTAATTGATGCTAAGATTCTAGGAAATGTTAAAGGTAATATTCTGGCCAAAACTAGAAAAGAATTTCTTATAATTGTTTTAAGGGATTATTTTCACTAAAAAGAAAGATTTTTTGGGGTTTGGACAAATCTTATATGTGTCTATTTCTGTTTATGAATGAAAAGTGTCAGGTGATCATGGGTCAGTTGGTGCAATTCAAGTCATAAACACAATGCAATAAAAATATATGTACATGTATGTCTATATTGCAGTGAGATTGCACTAACTAAAAGGACGTTGACCACATTGTGAGATCTGTAATTTAGAATTCTGAAAAAGAAAAAAAGTTATAGCTCTGTCCTTAGATGGTTTAGGCATTATCTTCTATGTCATTTTGTCATTTGAATTTGATTTTTAACTTTTTTGGTTATTATTCTCAACATTTTAGGTCTTGAGCAAAACTCGTGAGTCATAAATGGACAAAATGTGCATATCTTGTGCATACAAATTGGTAACCTGAGATATTATTATTATTACAGAGAAACAACCCACATGCATATATATCTTATTCATTTACTTATTGTATTACAATTGTCTTTTTCAGATGCTGATCACATCACTCCTCCATCTTCAGATCAACTAAAAAGAGGTAAAGTAAAAGATTTTGTAATGTTCCTATCTTTTTCCTCTCTACTCAATGCTTTTGGCTTTTATGTTGTTTTAAGATCAGACGAGGGAATATCTTCATTTTATAGCAGCAAATTTGTTAAAGAGAAAAAAATGTATATATGTTTGGTGAAGACTGAAATCAAATAAGATTTGAAAAGTTTGAATATTTTTATTCTAGTTTATACAAGGATTAAAAATTTTACATTCTTTTATTACCAAGTTTCAATTAGCAAATCCAAAAATTGATTATGTGGTTGTAACTTTAGTTTATGTCAATTGATTGTCATCGTGGTTCTTTGGGAGTATGTTTCAATGTTCAGATTAAAAATAAATTTCATTATATGTCATGGTTTTCATTAATTATGCGACGAGATTGAAAGTTAATATGATTTTTATTTTTCAGTGTTCTTCCATAATGCCTTGCCTTTTATTGGATTTGGTTTCCTTGACAACTTACTTATGATTACAGCAGTAAGTTAATATCTGTAAGGTAATCAAGTAATTTTTTACTTGACTGTCAATGACACAAGATACAGATACTTTTGATAACTCAGGTCTTAATAAATTTATTTTCAGCTCTTTGTTAGGAAATTCTTATACAATGTTTTTTTTTTGAAAAATGGAAAACCCCAAAAGTAAAAAGCTTAATCAATAATTTTATGAGCTTTTCATTTTAAAGAAAATTCAATATTAAAGCTAATAAAAAAAAATGGTAATGAGAAATAAACTAAAATTATGTTCAACATAATAGTACAGAGTTTTTACAGACATCTTTACAATACCTAATTTTCTATATTGTGATAGTCAAGTTCCTTATTGATAAAGAAACAAGGTAAACACTGACCTTTGGCTGGGAAAGTGGCAATTCTTTTTTTTTTTTTTTTTTTTTTTTTTTAACAACATTATATATTTATTCACCAAATATGCTTGTTACATTGTTACACCAAGAAACCAAGCTTTTCTTGATGCATCCTGTTATATTCCACTGATTACCCAGGTTAGTAATCAGCTTCTGATATATGTATGTATATATTATAATAATATGTATAAATTTCTTGAAATACAATTGTACAACATTTACATACATTATGTTTTATTCTATCAATCGTCTAAACTTCTTTTTAGTGACTTCAGTAATGGATTAAGTTTCATTGTACTGTTTTCGTTATATCTTTTTATGAATTCTCGAACAAAAATTTGATAAACATTTACCTTTGTCAATTTCTGATTAGATACATAATACAATTTGTAGATAGAAAAACCTAAGATTGTTAGGAAATAATTCAGACCAAAATAATTTTTGTCAAAAATTTTATATCCAAAGACTAATTGCTTTAATGATACTCTAAAATTTAAATTTGATTTTATCATTAACTCATAAATACTTTTCCAAAAATTTTCTAAAAATCGACAAGAAATAAAAAAGTGGTTATAATCTTCTTCTTCGTTACATACATTACATAGACTGTCATTCTTCTGTTTCCATTTAAACAATAATTGTTTTGTTGGTAATATGAATTGTAAAAGTTTCCATCTATATATTTTTAACTTATTTTCTTCTAAATAATGAAACATGAAAACATATAGTTGGTTAATACTAAGGTTCTCATTAATATGTAAAATGCGCGTCCATTTGCTAACACCAATTGATGGTTCAGTTTTATCTTTACAAATTGACTTATATAATATATTTGATGAAAAGCTTGAAGCCTCAATGTAATTACCTTTCCAGATTAGTTTCTGTCTAAAAATATTTACAATACTTTTTATAGAACTTTCAGACTGTAACATCTGAAGCCAGTCTTTTGGGATGGCTTTTTTTTAAATATTTATTTCTGCAATCCAATTATTCTTGCAGTCTAATTTTTCCATAATAAAATGTTGAGATATATTACCAGTGTCATCTATCATATCATTGACAAATATCAAGTTACTCTTAATCCAATTTTCAAAAATAATAGTTTTATTTTCAAACTTAATCAGTTTGTTCCCCCAAATTACCTGTTTCCTTACTTCTGTGAAGTTGGTAGGTTTTTTTGTCTGTCCACCGCCTGATATTACCTAACATTTAAATACTTCTCTATAAAATTCAGGGATATGTTTGATATATTCTAGAATTTTCTTCTTTTCAATATTCATCTTAAAAATTAACCAATTAATACCAACCACGCTGAGATATTTTAATGGAATCAACTTCCAGTTTGAAATATCATTACTAATGAGTTTACTTACCCAAGATGCTTTTAGAGACATAAAATAACTTTGTATGTCGATCATTTGTAACCCCCCTTCTTCGTTTGACTTTATCATGGTATTTCTTTTAACCTTATCTGGTTTACCATCCCAGATGTATTTATAACATTTACTTTCTATTTCTTTTCTGAATTTCTCCGGAACTGTACAGACACCTGCCAAAAATGTAAAAAGTGGTAAAACTAATGTTTTTATAATAAGAATTTTCCCGATTAAAGTTAAATTATGTTTCCCCCATAAGTGAAATAGTTTATTCATTTTCTCAATTTTATTCTCCCAGTTTAATTTTTCACATTCTTCTCTGTTATGACCAAAATATATTCCCAATGCTTTGACTGGTTTGTTTGTCCAATTATTCCCAGCTACCTTATCTTTACTATTTTTCAGTTTTCCTATCCATATACCCTCTGTTTTAAAGTGGCAATTCTTGTCAGATAAGATCAGAGATGAACATATCTTTCCACAAGTTTGATTTGAATGGGCAACCTCAGTATCAATATGATAGTGATAATTACTGTTAGAACAAACTACCTTGACCACTTGGCTGTCATGGGAACCTAGAATATACAGAAAACCACAGAGTCACATTCATTCAAATATTGTAAAGATAATTGAAAATACCACTTGCAAAGTTTGAATTATGATATGCCAAACTTTAACTGTGATACTGGTGGGGGGGGGGGGGGGGGGGGGGTTGTTACAACCCTTTACCTTAACCAATCATTGACTGAGATCATTGGCAACCACAAGTTGATTAAATTTTTGATAAACAACATGTTCAGAAAGGGTTAAATTAACAAGGAACTGGAGAAAAAATATAACTGAATGAATAAAGGAAAGTTCTCAGCTTATTTGCAATAACTGTTTTAGTGTTGGAAGTGAAGATTTGGCACTAAAGTCTCTTTGCATACATTTCTATTTTAAAGTATTTTGCTTTAAAGGTTGTAAAAAATTAATATTAATTCATAAAATATGAAATATGAATTTACGTATAAAATGATTACAAATATAATTTTAATGTCAAAATTTTTGTTGTTGGATAATTTGCTTTTAAAACATAAAACATAAAACACATAATGTATTATTTTCAGGGAGAATACATCGACTGTACATTTGGTGCTGTCCTAGGCATATCTACTATGGCAGGTAACTATGAACATGTTATTACAAATTCAATTATTCAAATAATTATTTAATGGTGTTTTTAGAATTGGTTTTATTATGACGGGCAGTTTTTATCAGTGGAGGAAACTGGGGTAACCAGATAGAACCACCAACCTTCTTCCGAAAAGTAAGCAATCATTGTCAATTAAAGTCGGAGACAAACACACCTCACAATAAGCTGGATTTAAACTGACAACTTCAGTGTTGATGGGCTGGTGATCTTTTTTAGTCATGATGAACTACCTACTCCACTAAGCCACAGCAGCCACCCAGTGATTTGTATAAAAATTCCATGTAAAGATCGGAAGTGAGTGTTTACACATAGTTTACACTGTTGATGTTTGCAAACTAGGCAATACAAATAAGCAAAATGCAGAATAAAAATTGATGGAATATTTTTTTATGCTTGTGACATACCATGAAAAAATTACAGTGAAAAGATAATTGAAATAGGTACTCTAATTTGTGTTTAATACAAAGTACAATTATTCAATCATAAAGGAACAGGGTACTGTTTCACTAAAGGTCGTAAGAGTTACAATCAGTCGAAACTTGTATATATTCAAAGGATTCATGATCAGTTGTAACTCTTACGACTTTTAATGAAACAGTATCCTGTATACCTATAGTGCTGCCAGTTTAGTAATGAATTAAAGGTTTTGAGTAACGTATCAATGAGACAACAAGAAAAAATCTTTTACAGCACTTGGTGTACACTAAAGCTATTTAAAGAAAAAGTTTTGGACATTTCACTTTTTTCCTTTAGAATTTAAATATATGCCCCCTCTATTCACAATAAAACCTGAAGCAACCATCAACACCCCTGTTTGCTGATGTTTTAATAAAATACTAGTACTTGTAGAGTTTGCTTTTTTTACAGTCTTATTTTTTTCTTTTTTATCTAAAGCTGCTGCTCTTGGAAATCTTTTGTCAGACATATGTGGTGTTGGGTAAGTTTTATATTTAAAGGGAAATAATCCTGATACATTTTGTAAACAGTATAGGCTATCATTGTTTGTATGCTCTGTCAAGCTACAACAAAATGGGTATACAAAAACTTGATGGTAAAAAACAAGTTTGAGCTTACACACACAACATATCAAAGATGGAATGATGACCTATTCAAGTGTAATGAGACTCTGCTGTACATAGCTTGGTTTTTAAAAAACACTGATCCAATACATCCACGCACTCTGAAGAAAACAACAATTTCTGAATAAATTTCATTGATTATTAAAAGGATTTAAAGAAAAGCTATTTATTGAATGAAATACACAAAATTATCAAATTAAAATGATACATTCAAGATATTTCAATTTGTTTTAGATTCATGCAAGTGTGAGTGAATTTAGTTTTATTGTTTTCAAACAAATTTTACATTTCAGATCAGCCCATTATATAGAAGCAGCCTGTAGTAAACTAGGTGTCAGAGGTCCAGCATTAACTCCAGACCAAGTTGATATGAAACAAACTCGATGGTCATCCAACATGGTATGTACAATGTACTTCGTACAACTAATATTCATAACTGTGTACTGTAAATTATAATATTTTGGCTGTTGTTATATTTTGGTTTATTTGGCACCAGAGACTGTAAAGGAGCCAAAATTAAACACACTAAAATAAAAGAACAAAAAAAAATTCCAAAATAATTTCAAGATTCTTTTTATCTTGAAAAGCCATTATCATTGATTGTAGTTGCAATTGTTTGATTGATATTACTGTTATTAAAGCTAAGCTGCTGTTACAATATCTGTCTAATCATGTGAATGAAATTAAGATTTTAAAGACAATTATGAATTGTCAATTGTGACAGCTCATTGATATATGCCCATTTATACATGAGACTGCTAATCAAACAGATTAGCAAATCATAACATCATAACAGTGACTCATTTTTTTTTCCAACAGTGCCAAAATTAGAAACTGTTGCTCAATACTGACACAAAGCACTTAATTTCAACACACCAAAATTTAACTATGTTTTAAGTAAAAACCAAATTATCCCTAGACCAAAACAATTTAGATTTACAGTAATGCTTAAAATCATTACAGATTTTTTCAGGTATATGTACTTATTATTTTAAATTTTTATATTAATCTTTTGTTGATGAAATAGGAACAGATTCCTCAGTTCATTTGATCGATTTTTGGCATTTCGAAAGACTAAATTATTTATTAAAAAGACAATTTTTTGTTCATAAACTCAACCCTGTTGAGTTGTCTAAAAAACCTTAAAAATTTTCCTAATTTTTAAAGGTTGTATTATTAAATCTGATATATGATACTGAATATGGAATTTAGAAGAAGTTCGGGGATATTGTTTAACGCCCCCATCTGCCCATATGTCTGTCCATCTGTCACACTTTCTTGTGACCTAAACTCCTCATTCATTTTTAACCTCATTCATTAAATTTCTATACAGTATTGTCACATACTATATATATATGGACAATAAGGTTTTAGAATTTTGATTTTCAAAAATTGGGGCCCACAGGGGTCGAATTTAGAAAATTGGGAATTTAAGTTTGTGACCTAAACTCCTCTTTCATTTTTGATTTCATGCTTTTAATTTGTATACAGTATTGTCATATACTGCATATAGATGCACATTAAGGTTTTAAAATTTTGATTTTCAAAAATTGGGGCCCACAGGGGTTGAATTTTGAAAATTGTGAGTTTAGCTTGTGACCTAAACTCCTCTTTCATTTTTGACTTCATGTATTTAATTTCTATACAGTATATTGTCACATACTGCATGTAGATGCGCAATAAGGTTTTAGCATTTTCATTTTCAAAAATTGGGGCCCACAGGGGTCAAATTTTGAAAATTAGGAATTTAAGCTTGTGAACTAAACTCCTAATTCATTTTTGACTTCGTGCACTTAATTTCTATACAGTATTGTCACATCCTGTATGTAGATGCGCAATAAGGTTTTAGAATTTTGATTTTCAAAAATTGGGGCCCATAGGGGTTGAATTTTGAAAATTGTGAATTTAGGCTTGTGACCTAAACTAATCTTTCATTTTTGACTTCATGTATTTAATTTCTATACAGTATTGTCACATACTGCATGTAGATGCACAATAAGGTTTTATAATTTTCATTTTCAAAAATTGGGGCCCACAGGGGTCAAATTTTGAAAATTAGGAATTTAAGCTTGTGAATTAAACTCCTCTTTCATTTTTGACTTCGTTCACTTAATTTCTATACATTGTTGTCACATCCTGTATGAAGATGCGCAATAAGGTTTTATAATTTTGATTTTCAAAAACTGGGGCCCACAGGCGTCAAATTTCAAAAATTGTGAATTTTAAGCTTGTGACCTAAACTCCTCTTTCATATTTCATTTCATGCATTTAATTTCTATACAGTATTATCACATACTGTATGTTGATGTGCATCAAGTTTTGATTTTCAAAAATTAGGGCCCACAAGGGTCCAAGTTTGAAAATTGAGAATTTAAGCTTGTGACCTTAACTCCTCTTTTAATTTTCATTTTATGTAATTTCTGTACAGTATTACGACATACTGTATATAGATGTACAACAAGATTTTAGAATTTTGATTTTAAAAAATTGGGGCCTTCAGGGGCTGAATTTAAAAAATTGGGAATTATAAGCTGGTGACTGAAACTTTTCTTTCATTTTTGTCTCGCCTGCGACGAAAAGTCACGGAGGCGAGATATAGGTATTACTTTCCGGCGGCGGCGTAAACTTTTGTAAAACTTTGCACATGTAATACCTACAGTTATGATTTATGGTCCACAAGGTTTGCTGTAATATACTTGTCTTATGACCCTGACCTCATTTTTATGGTTCACTGACTTCATAAACATGAATTTAAAATCTGTGTCCAAGTTTCATGGTTAAATCCATTTCTCAGCAACTGTAATACCTAGGCCAACCATATTTGGTCTATAGATAGTTCTTAGTGGGTACATGCCAGTCTGACACCTGGCTTGATCCTTGACCTCAATTTCATGCTCGAGTGACTTTGTCACTTTTTCATGGTTAAGTCCATTTCTCAGAAACTGTAATACCTAGACCCACGGTATTTGGTCAATAGATAGTTCTTGGTGGGTACATGTCAATCTGAAACTGCCTTTTGACCTTGACCTCAATTTCATGCTTGAGTGACTTTGTTACTTTTTCGTGGTTAAGTCCATTTCTCAGAAACTGTAATACCTAGGCCAACCATATTTGGTCTATAGATAGTTCTTGGTGGGTACATGCTAGTCTGACAACTGGCTTGGGACCTTTACTTCAATTTCATCTTTGAGTACCTTTGTCACTTTTTCATGGTTAAGTCCATTTCTCAGAAACTGTAACACCTAGACCCACTGTATTTGGTCTGTTGATAGTTCTTGATGGGTGCATGTCAGTCTGACACTTGTCTCTGGACCTTGACCTCAATTTCATGCTCGAGTGACTTTGTCAATTTTTCGTGGTTAAGTCCATTTCTCAGAAACTGTAATACCTAGACCCACTGTATTTGGTCTATTGACAGTTCTTGGTGGGTAAATGTCAGTCTGACACTTGTCTCTGGACCATGACCTCAATTTCATGGTTGAGTGACTTTCATCCCAATTTCTTATATCCTTTTTTTCAGCAACTGTAATACCTACACCCATCCGTATTTGGTCTGTAGATAGATCTTAGTGGCCACATGCAAGTCTGACACCTGTCTCTGGACTTTGACCTCAATTGCATGCTTGAGTGACTTTGTCACATTTTCGAGATTAGGTCCATTTATCAGCAACTAATATACCTATACACACCATATTTGGTCAATAGATAGTTCTTAGTGGATACATGTTGGTATGACACCTGCCTTTTGACCTTGTCCTAAATTTCTTTTGCGAAATGTTGGGTATCAGATAATCATTATTCTGTGTCCATGTGCATACTCAGACAAGACGCGTAGTGTGTCCACTTTTGTTCATTTGATACATTTTATTTCTATACAGTATTAATAAAAATTGTCATACACTGTATGCAGATTTGCTGTAAGGTTTTAGAATTTTGATTTTCCAAAAATTTGACCTGATTTCAAAGATATTGTGAGAAAGGTCCACAGGGATACATCATGTGTGGAGTGCGGGGATAGCTGTCGTTTCTGACTGCCTCATTCTAGTTTCTCTTGAAAAAACTAGAATTTTAAAAATGTGGAATCAGTAGGACAAACTTATTTTAAAACTTGTTTAAACTGTTCTTTTAAATATTTTTCGTTATCATTTCAAATTTGAACCTGTGTGAACTAAGGTTTGTGAAAAGTTGATTGAAATTAATCTATTTCAGGGTAAGGCCTGTGGTGTTACAATAGGATGTATCATTGGGATGTTTCCACTCTTATTTTACTCAGACAAAGAAAAAGAAGAAGGAAGCTAGCATGAAATAAAAGCCTTAATTCACTAGTGTAATACAAGTATTATACAAAGCTGCAGGTGGCAAATACAAGTATATTAACATATTCAAAGTATTAATTAGGAATAACTGTGTTATCCTTTCATGCCCAACTTGTACAGTTTCAGAATGTTTTCAGCCGTTTTTTTTGGTCAAACAGAAAATGTTTCTCAAAGATCTACCAACTTAAAAAGGCAACAAAAATCATTCATAGGTTCACATCCTCATTTTGTTATAGATTTGACAGATTTTTAATTTAATTTTTAGTTTTTTAATGTAAAAATAAGCAAATACTTTGGAGTGAGAGGTTCTAAATGAAATGCAGGGATTCTGGGAATCAAATTTAAATTAACTAGCTTGAGGTTAATTCCCTGAAATTTACAAAATGAATTTATATTAAGTGTAATAAGAATTCAATGTACGTTTATCATTAACTATAAAGTTTAGTTTCCATTAGGTAAACAGAAAAAAAATATTTTGTATTTCAAGTAACTCTCCTATGTCTTGTTTAATAGAAGAAAAAAGCATTTCTTTTACGTTTTGTTATTCATTCGCTTTCTTTTTGAGTGTAGACAATTTGGACATTTGCCATGTGTAGCTCAATACTGTGTACTGTGTGTCACTGATCACAATTTTTACTCATGTTTTATATTCATATCATATTATCATAACCTAATTTATTGAAGCTTTAATGAAGCAAGGTTTGTATATGAATTTTATATAGCATTTTTAGTCACGTTTTCAGTGTGCTTTAGAAAAAGGACAAGAACAATTAAATGTTAAAATGTACTTTTCTGTCAATCATGCCTAGTACATTTTGAACTGATTGAAACTGATTACCGGTACATTGCTATTTTAGGCTTAATAAGTTTATACTAATATATGAAGGCATATGGAATATATGTGACATACGTTTTCTTTGTTTACAAAACAGGAGTAGACCAAGTGGTATGTTACCATATGATACTTTGAAATAAGAAATTTATGCAAAATACATTCTAAGGTGAACATCACAATAAATTAATTAAACCTCCAATTTTAATTCTTGTTATATTCTATTACCATATATATACAGTATTTGCATTAATTGTGGATGATTCCATTCTATTTTTTTGGGGAACTTACCTTTTTGAAATCTGGATTACATGTTTTTTATTATACATAAAAATGTAGCCTCCATTACTGCATTTAATTCTGCTTTTTTTCACAGCAGAATTATCCCTGACTAATTAATCTTATCTTTAAGTTGGTTATGGAAGATTTACAGTATTAAATTTATGCATTAATTTCAAAATTTTCAGTGTTCAAAGCCAACTAGGTCACAGTGATCATAGCTTAATTTGTTTCACTTTTACTGAATTTATTTCTGTATGTATATATATATCTTTAAATTTTTAGTTAAATATTATTCCACAATGAAATGTATCATTTGATAAAATTTCAGCCCCCTAAATTAAACATATTACCGCACATATCAAATAAACTTAATTTCTGTGATTAGAAGTATATGTGACTTTTTGAAAAAAAACTTCCCAGGAATTCACAATTTTTGACAAAGGGGTTTTTATGGGAAAGAGACAGAGGTTAACTTGCTCAAATCTTTTAGATTAACTATTTCTTAAGACCTTTTTTTAATCTTTTTTTGTGGTAGATAAGAATGAATTCCCCTTTGTCATTGATTGGTCAGTATGAGAATTTCACACTGTCAACTGAGATTTTTCTGATGGTTATTTTGATGAAGTTTGGAAGGCAAAATTGGTTGTGCTTTTGAAACTTTCTGAAAAAGTCTTACAATTTTAGAACAAAAAAAAAATAGGTGAGACATCAAGTGTTAAAGAATTGAGAAGCATTTCCATTAATAAATACCAGTAGTTTATTCAGATTTCTTTTCTCAGGCTTGTTGTTTTTGTGTTGTACTTAGTCATTTAAAAATCTAAGTTATATGTTCTGGTAATTAGTGAGGAAATATAGCAATGAATTGGACAGAGTGAATAAGTGACTTTAAGACATATTTTTTGTTAATGCTGTTTTTTGTATCATAGTACCTTTAATGATACTAGGGTATTGTGTCTTACTTGAAACTTTTTTATTTCATGAGTATATAACATTTTATATTTGTAGATAAATTATTAGAATTTATACATCTTTATTTATAATGGGTAACTGTAAAGTGGTTTTTATCCTGCAACTATGTCTTTAGCTAACCAATATAGCCTGCCCAATATTGTTTCCTCACATTGAATGATAGTTTGTGTTCACAGTGTTTATGTTATCATGCTTGCCTATATTACATGCCAAAAATGCCTCTTTTTCAAATCAGCTATAAGTGTTCCATTGTCATGCCTTTTTGCTAAAACGGGTAACGATTTAGTGTTGCAGGATAAACCCAATATATGTACATTGTCAGAAAATATTAAGTTTGATATGGTTATCTACATGATGAGACTTTTGAATTTTAACACAGAGAAAGCTAATGCTGTGACATTTCTTTCTTCATGGTAGAAAATACCAAACATATTTATTGATATAAAATTTGGTCTTGTCTTCAGGGTAATCATATCTTTTCAACTAGTTTTACTAAAGAATCATTAGAAATAATTCATAAGAGCACTATTTTGAATTATTAAATATTAAATCAAAGTAATCTGTGAGTTATTCCCCTTTGCTAATACTGAAATGTGATACATTTTGTGCATTTCTGAGCGTGCCATGATTTAACTAGTCCCCTGGCCGAAAACAATTTTAAGGTATTTGGAAGCTGTTTCCTGAATGCAAAAATGTGAATAAATGTTCAGGTATTGCCCATGAAGTTCCATAACCGTCATGACCGTCAGCTTTTTTTCAGAGCAAACAGATATTTTTTTTCAATCCATTTAACGAAGTATAAGCACTGAAAAAATCCCTGGGAAATTTAGAAATCCCAGAGAATATTACAGTCCACCCGGTAACCTGGTTACGGGGTCAAATTTTCGGAGGTTCCGGGAGAAATCCGGAACATTGGCATGTAGTATGTGTTAATCACAAAAAAATTCAAATATAAATATCCACCTCATTTTTGGTGTAAAATTACTTTATACCTATAAAATTCTACAGCTTTTTTGTTTTTATTTAATGATTTGTGGAAAATTTTTCCAGTTTGATGTGATCATCTACCTGATGAGACTCTGAAAGTTTAACAGCAAGAAAGCTGTGACATTTCTTTCTTTGTTAACCTTTGACTGTTTAGTCAACTTTACATAGGTAGAAAATACCAGATTTAATGAAATAAAAATTTGTCCTATCTTCAGGGTAATCATAGATACTTCATTACATGTTGGTTTTTTGTTTATCCTACATTTTAAAGCTATTTTCTGTTTGATAATTCCAGCCAGTTATAATGAAATATTCTTCTGTTGATTTTGTTTTTTATATTTGTCATTCAGCCTTCTTGAGAAAACTCCTCTTCATCAAGTAATACAGGGTTATCTCCCATTAGCCAATACTCATAATAAAAAGATTCTAACTGGTACAGAAAATTGATATGATGTATAAAGATGGAGATTTTCATTTGCTAGTAAAGGCAGCTTTTTGCAAGAAAATTTTAGGGATAATAGATCATAATTAATTTTCTTAATCTGAAAAGATTTTTATTATTAATTTTAATTTCAATTAGCTCCTTGGTTGATTGTATTATGGAAACAGTAGGTGTGTAGGAAAACTGTTTAAGAGAAATAATTTTGGTATAAGAAATAAAAATGAGTGAAATATCTGTCTTTTTTGTGGATATTTTTAGAGAGCAGACGATTGATTTTTATGAAAGCCTAAAGACAAACCCTACTATAGTTTCTGCGCATATTGTTTTTGGACGTTATTGTTTCGCAATATGTCGATGACGTTGTAAGATATTCTGCGAAATTCCAATTTCCGGTAGCCATCATGCATCTATCCGCCACTAGTAATAGTGCTCTGAGCTGAACATCTGTTCTGACCATTGAATTATTTAGAGTTTTTCATAAAAGGTAAGTGTGATGGAAATTAATACAATGTGAGAAAAAAGAAACTCATTATACACTTCGCCACACTAGAAAAAACGGATTAAAGCACATGTCAAAAGTTTATATGGCATAATTTCCCTCAAAACCAAAGTTAGAAGAATAACAACCTGCTTGTTGGTTGTTTTTTTTCAAACATTTAAAATTAAAAGTTTATAACAACCCAGTAGAAGCTGTTTGTATAATAAAAAAACGTGAAATTTTTCCCGCCATTTTTAAACAAATTTTACCCATTTTCGGTAAACATCTTTTCCCCCCACGCAATGACCATATTTTTTTATACTCTTAACTTTAAAATACCACTTTCTGCCCACACCATGCATTTTATTTATTTCATTGTGAACTATTTTTGTTACATAAGTCATGCCGCCTTCAAAACAATCAGTGATTTCTCCCAAAAACAATCTTGAAAAAAAATGTGAGCCAAATAATATATATTATCGTATTTCCCTATGGCTATATCGACCTGCTGAGGCCTTCAGAATTTCCCGTATTTCGGCACTGTGACGTCGTAAAGAGTTGACCCGACCCTAATATGAGCTGACCCGAATATATCAGCGACGTCATAATGTTTGACCCAACGTTGACCCGAATATATCAGGAAAACATCCGGTTATAGGCGGATGGCCATTGAAAAGTAAGAAATTCCATTAAGATTGCTAGTTAACAATACGATAAATTTATCATCAAGTTTTCTTCAAACAAATATTGTAAAATATAAGCCGCTCGACACAATATGAAGCTTTTTGGCTCATTCGCTACGCTCACTCGCCGGAAAAGCTTCACATTGTGTCTCGCGGCTGATATTTTACGATATACGTTTGCAGAAAACCTGATAATATGTACAGCGGTAGATTTAAAACATAAATATGATGTCATAACTCTATAAACTTGTTGGTGACCCCATATTTTTATTAACTTATTTGAAAGATGGTACAATTAAGAATCTATGTACTAGATATCAACAATTTATTATTGGTAAATCTGAATAATAGGATATTTCTTTAAGGGAAGGAAGTGATCTTTGATACATTTGTGTAATCTGGATTTTATAGATGAATTTGTGAAGGAGGGAAATGGTAGGAATAAAATTGAATTATCTCCCTTTTCAACTGGTTTTACCAAAGAATCGTTAGAAATAATTCCTATGTAGTGTTCCAGAACTTTATCTCTCTCAGTAAAGCAGTGGCACTGATAGTCCGTTAATTTCCATTAATTGTTTTTTGTAAAAGTAAATAATGTAAGATTGCATGCTGCAATACATAATGAATAATTATTAAATTATTTTATATCCATTTGTTAAAAATGATACTGTTGATATATTTTTATGAGCTATATCATATGATATACATAACGTTATAAAGTAAAGGGTTGTCAAAGGGTTCAAAGAAAGACAGATTGTAATGCAGGAAAAAAACAGACAATTTCAATTGTCAAGAGAGCTATTTCAAAAGAAAAAGAGAAGAATAAGTTAATAATAAATGAGAAAAAGATATGTCAATTTCACAACTAATGTGTATTTATTAGACAAACGTTTATTCAGTTGTAAACTGAGGAATCAGAGATCCAGAATCCACATGATAATAAAAAGATTCGTTAGATATCTAATACAATTATATAGACTTGATGTGCATTTCAAAAGGTACTTTTACACGCTAACAAAAGTACAAAAAAAAATGCAAGAAGCCTTATATTGGGTTTTCATCCCATGGCCATTTATGCCACATCCCATTTGTACTATTCCAAGTAAAAGCTGCTCATGATGGCTGATACCTTTGAAATATATTTCAGTGGTTACATTTATTTTTCATGGAATTTCTGCAATCTTTTTATAATTATTAATGTAAAATTTGACTCCAGAATCAAGTCAATCATATCCTATTGAAACACAAAATGGAAGAGACTACATATTTTCGTTTACAACATTGATAACCAAAACAAATTGTATTTAATATTCAACTTAACTTATATTTATTCCCTTTTTCACTGTGAAATGTAATTATAAAAGTTAGTGTTTCTAAACCTCAGTTCGTTGAATGGATTTTTGGCACTTTGATATAAATGCTAGATTTTTTGTTGGAAAATTTACCTTGATGAATCGTCCAATAAAAAATAAAATTTTACAGTTTTGTATAAAGGTTATATTTTTACACCTGTGATATGAATCTAAATGGGGAATTTACAGAAGATAAATTCATGCAACCAAAATTTGGAAAAAAGGTAAAAATTTGAATTGACTTAACTAAAACTTGTCATTAATTTATAAAACCATATTCATGCACTTTGTGCATATTTGATGCAAACCTGGGATGAAATACTTTTAATTTGATAAAAGCCTACAGGAAGAGTAATCTCCCTTTTACAATTAAAATTCTGTAGGCAAAGTGTTGTTGGTTCAATGGAAGGAAAAAATGCATAATATCTGGTAAGTTCAATTGTTTTAGTAACAACATATCTAATTGCATTTGTCAGTCAAGTGATAAAAATTCAATTCAAAGTGATCAAGGTACTCAAGTTCTGAAAAATCCATTCTACAGAATGAGGTTTGCAGAAAGTAAATGCATCTTTTAATATTTTCTTAAGGTTAGTCTTACCCGAATGCACTTATTTAGTTTTAACAACTTTTGCTGTGTATTTTGGTAAATGCGTTTTCATGTCAATGATAGAAAAGAAAGATGAATAAAATTCTGAGATAGTTTTTAGAAATAATAATTTATACAGTATAATGTAAGGTCTTGTCAGTACATATGTACAGGTGCTTAGGAATATTGTTAATACAGTTTATAGTAATAGAAAATCCAGAAAAATCTCAACATAGAAATTTGTTTTATTCATTTGAGCTCTTCATTGTTTTAGGAATTACCAAAAACCTTCAGTATAGGAACCAGTTTATGTTGGTTTTGTGAAATCATGAGTAATAAATATTTCATTGTTATTAGGAGAAAATAATGAAAAAATCATATTTTCTATTCTCAAAACATTAAAATTTTACCAGACCACGAAAAAAATGATGAAAAATGAATCTATCCGCATCAAATATTTCGATGTAATTAAAGACTGAGATCCGAGCACTTCAGTACTCATGCTTAAGCTCAACGGAGACTCATAAAATTATGTGACTGTAGTTTAAATAGAATAAATAACAGAAATATTCAAACAAACAATCATAACATCGTATCATCACGTTTTCTCTTAATTAATTGAGCCATCAGTACTATTTAGATGTATCTATTACTCTTGTGTAAACTTAACGATATTTAACTGTTTGCATAATGGTTTTAGTAGCATTTATTATTGATGAGCTCCTACATTAATTCAGTTGCATTGAACAGAGAATTTTATTTTCAACAAGGAAGCCCACTGAGGAGTATTTTATTTTTCTTGTGGGATTTTAGGATTGATTTTTATCTCTTGATTGTATTATCAAGATAATGGATTTTATTCCAAAAATTTTTATGCAAAATATTTCTTACAAATTTTTAATTGCGTTTAACAAAACCTGTCTGATTTTTGTTATGATGTATGGTTTTTAAAAGTTTAAAGATTTAATTGACTATAATTTATGTCTTTTGATACATTTACTCGGTACAAGTTTGTGTAATGATGAGATGTTGTTTTCAATTTGACCTTGGTACGATGTAACTGACTATTTGTATCACTGGAAAAACAATTATTCAAGGGGGAAAACCATTTGCATCTGCCTCTGTAAGAAGAGGGTGGTTTTTTTTGACGGGGGGGGGGGGGGGGGGGGGGGGGGGGGGGGGGGCAGTAAATCTGGAAGTATTTGATTTTGTATGAGCAAAAATTAAATAATCTGCTCCTATCAAATGGTACATGTATTAGTCTGTCATCTTTGAAATGTAAAAAAAAATTAATTTGCCAGATAACTACCCCCCACCCTCCTTTCCCAGAAATTGTATTTTAATATTTGCTGGCTACAGTTGTGGATTTGATCCTTATGAATGTAAATGTTACAATTGAGTTTACTGACATTTGCATCATCTCAGAGGGCATCAATTGCATGGTTAATGGCTTGAAATTTTCTGTGTCATCAAGCTAAAATAAATGTTACATCCAAAGTTGCAAAACAATGCAATTTTTCCTTTCATTGTGTTAGAAATAAACTATTGTACGATTTATTTGTAAGAATTTTTCTTTACAAAAACTGCATTACTGGTGTGTTATGACTGTGTTAAAAATTGTAAAATCTTAAGAAAATGTTATCTTTGATTTCATTGAGCTCTGCATGTTAATTTTCTTGAATACGCTACACTTAGAAAGACCTTTGAAAACTTAAAAGTAATAATTTAAGGTTATTTACAGATGTTTTATATATACTGAAATCAATTTGCTCAAATCCCTGTTTGCATTCTTTCCAACATGTCTGTGTGTTTTTGCAGCATTTTCATGTATCCATATAAAGGCTGCATTGAATATGATATTTTACATTAAAACTGACTATTGATATAAAAATCGATTTAAAATAAGGGTTTATAATTCATATAGAATTTAAAATTTTTTTTTATGACAGATATCATTTGGTTTATTGTTATAACTCTATTGTTATAAAACTGAAAATTTGATTATTTTTTAGTATGCAATATGTCATAATGATTACAATTTATTGACTTTAATTTCCTCAGTCTTCCTGTTTTATAGATAGCTGTGATTTTCTAGAAGTTTATATTGTTTAATCAAACAATATTTTGTCATTTGTTTTAAATCATTACAAAATTTAATTTGAAAATCATGAATATTTCAGATTGTGTTATATCTTTAATTAAAATATATTATGTCTCCAGCAGTTTATGAGAAGGATGTTTCTAGGTTCAACTATAAATGAATACTAGCATTTTCAGTTTGAACCCGTCTCATTAGAAGATATTTATTCACAAGGATTGTCTCAGCTCCTACTAATAGAGATAAAATTGGCCTTCAAAATTTAGTCAGAATAACACTATTAAAGTGACACTAAACAGAAACAACAAAAACAAAAAGATATAAATTTTTAAGTTATAGATGAAAACTTGAACAGTATTTTTTAAATGGATTACATTTATTAACAGTAATATACTCTATAGAGCTTAAATATTGACTTATTAACAATGTGTTAATTGTTTTCCTTGCTGTCCAATTCTGCCAGATCACAAAACTGTGTTAATGTCCAGTGATACTTCTGATGTTAACAGACATTGCAGTTATTGGTGTTAATAAATTTAAAGCTTTAATTAAACAAGCAATCACTTGTATACTGATTTATTAAAAGGCACAGAACACTACACTTTTATGATATTTATATAGAGGTCAATTGAATTGATTTCTGTATGTTGGCTAGTGGATATTGATATAGAGTTCAATTTAGTTGTTTTTTTAGTGGTAAATGGATAGTATTAGATCAAATTTATTTAAAATTTTGTATTATTTGTTTTTTATGTTTTGAAGCATTATAAGCATATGTATGTATTATTAAGGTAATAATGTTATATGTTATTCTTGTGCAATGTTTAGGTGTTAAGGGGGTACTATTTATTTATTTTAGAGATTGATAGGTTATACCTACATTTTAATTCCATTCAAATTTATCTAAAGCCAAAGTTAAAGTGTATACTAGTAATACATTTTTTATCTTAAATGGCCATTTCTGTCTTGTTTGATCTTGATTGTCTTAATTTTCACAATTTCTCAAATTGTAGACAGAATCAAGACAACATGTATTGCTTAGCAGTAAATCAAAATGCATTAAGACCACTTCAAGTGAGTTAAGAATGCATTATGTAATGTTTTAATTTACATGTGCTGAATTGATCTAAACTTGTAAACAAACATTCTTAACATTTTCAGTTTCCATTGCATTACAGTTTGCATCTGTAACAAATAACCTTTGCAGAGATATATCACAACCCACTTTTACTGTAATCTAACTTTTTGGCCTCTTTTCCCTTTTTGGCACTTTAAATCCTCAAAATGCAAAATAAAAGCATGCATAGCATTACAGTTTGCATCTGTTACAAATAACCATTTCATAAATATATCACAACCCACTTTTACTATAATTTAACTATTTGGACCCTTTTTGGGAGCTATAGCCCCTTAAACTGAAATTCACAAATTTATTCAATTTATTTTTATTTAGATAACATTTTAGTTATTATGGTCTTTTCTGTTTTGGCCCTTTTTGGTCCCTCCCACCCCCCCCCCCCCCTTTAAAAAAATGTGGAATTCCAAAACCTTATTGCGCATCTACAGTTGGTAAGCAACAATATGGCCCTTTTTAGTCCCTCCCAGGCCCCCTTTTAGAAATTTGGAATTCCAGAACCTTTTGTGCATCTGCAGTTAGCAAGAAACAATATGACATAGTTATTTTAGTAGCTAATCTTTTTTTCTGTTTTGCCCTTTTTGGACCCTCCCACCCGCTTTTTGGAAAATTTGGAATTTCAAGACCTTATTGCGCATCTACAGTTGGTTAGCAACAATATGGCAACAATAAAATTGGTTTAAATTCAAAAATGAAAGAAGAGGAGTTCATGTCACAAGGCTCTTTGTATAATTTGGCCCTTTTTGCCCCCCCCCCCCGGCCCTCTTTTAAAAATTTGGAATTCCAAAACCTTATTGCGCTTCTACTGTTAGTAAGCAACAATATGGCACAAAAAAATTGGTAAAAATTCAAAATTGAAGGAGGAGTTTGCGTCACAAGAAAGTGACGGACGGACAGACGGACTGACGCACGAACGGCCGCAACGACAATATACCCGAACTTTCATTCGAAAGTGCGAGTATAATAAACAAGATTAATTGTTAAAGATCAAATATAAGTTAATAGTGATAGTATTTCATAAGTTTGTCAATAGTTCCATTGCCAAATTATTTTACCCCCCCCCCCCCGCCTGTACATGACATACATCAAGAAATATTGCTCACTGGTGTATACATAAATATAAGTATTGGATTTTTTTAGAACTGTGTTCATAAGGTAGATTCTGCAATATGATTGAAAAATATATAAACGTAATAACCATCATTGAGTGTCTTTCTTTCCTGAATAAATTTCAAAATCTTCCAAAAATTTACAAAGCATGGACTGATGAATACATACATTTTCAAACCATCTGAAATGACCAAGTCATTCATGGATACCCTTAGAATCAGTAAAATCAGTGGTTTATTGAGTATCTAAATGATTCAAAGACTAGCTATATTTTAAACGGGAAAAATTAAAGTTCTTAATTTGTTTTTTCTCAAGCAGTAGTCTCGTCATAGAAATTCATCTCTAACTGGTGCTTTCTCGAATTAACTTGCAATGTGATGTTTGATATTTTTCTGTTTTGATGATCTAACTGACTTTGATATGAAGAACAGCATTCCTCCGTTTTTGGGCATTTTCAATGACAGCCAGCCTATGACAGACAGGTGCACCCGACCGTGTCTGGTATAGGGAGTTCGATCAGTCGGATTTTTTTTGTCAGACATCAGTAACACCAATTAGGCGTAACGTTAATTATCTGCATCGGCTGTGCTCAGTGAATTTGCCTTGCTACAGGAAACCTAAAAATCGAGTATTTACGGAAGAAATAGCCACTTAGTGAAAAACTGGAAAATATTTAACTCGATTTTTAAAATTCAGCGTCTTTCCCCTCCTTCTAGTATGTAAAGGCCGTTAGTACAACAAAAAATACATAAGCTCATCCTCATCCTAGAATCCATTTGGCTTGACCTACGAATGATAAAATAGTCGTGTTATATCACAATCAACCGCGTCTCCAGTAGTAAATGCTACAACAATATCATTCCTCAAATTTACCAGCACATAGTTGATATATACATTATAGTTATTTATACTTTCGTTCACATTCATTATATTTTTATTCATATTTCCGAGTTTGAACGTAAAGAGGAAATTAGCAGAAAGGAATATATAGTAATTTTACACAACTGATATTATCCAGATAAGGCTTACATACTATAAAGCAAAGGAGAATGGGAAAATAAGTTTGAGTTTGTCCTTTTTGTTACACTATCCACAGTTCTGCATTATGAAGCAAGATTTTCTTCTTGATAGTCAATATGACTAAATTTATTTTTTAAGTGAAATTTGTCTTGCACCAGCATAATTTTTATTCTGCCTCGACATGTTCATGTGATCTCCTTGTGTTATATTCTGATCTCGCTGTGGCAGCTTTGTTAAATGTAGTAAACACCTATTCACATTAACATGATTAATATCATCTGAAGTAAGAAACAGATTCAAAACGAAAACGAGAAACAGGATAAAAAAGTTTATAAAAATCATTCATTAAAATCAGCTGTTCTGCATCCTTTTGAGGAACACATCAAACAGTAACTTGATTATTGTAGTTAAATACAAGAAATTGCACTTTTACACTAAAACATAACATGCTAAATTTAACAGTACAGCAAACCCTGCAATCGCACTCCACTACTAAATACAGTCTATTTATAGGACGTATCACTCGATTCATGTTATCATGGTCAAAACAATCATTCTTTAAAACAGTAAATCTTTGTATCTATATTAGCTGTTGCTCTATGGTGTCAATTACTTTACGACTGTATTTCCAATAGAAATATAAATCTGAGTCTTCCTGAAAATTAACCGAAGCTTGAACTGCAATGTTTTTTATCCAAACATTTCATTCATTTGCTGGTCTCTTTGTTAGTCACCATATGTACTTGATCCTATCGCACCACACTTTTGATTCGACAAATTTTACGGGAGTTATGAGACTTTAACGTTTTTTGTGCATGTGACACTATAGCAACACTTTGTGGACGCAACTCCTCTGAGATGTCTGATCGGATTTCCTTCAAATTTTGTAGGATTGTTTGTCACCATGTGTACTTGATCCTATGATGCCATTTCTAAAATACACATTTTGTATATCTTGTGGGGCTTCTAATTTTCTCTGTTGCGGGGGACATATGGCTACGTGTAGCAATCTTGTTAAATCAATGTATGGTTTACCTACACTTCTCCAAAAAATTAACCAAATATAAAATTTCATTTTTTTTCCAATATAGTTTCATTTGATCTTCTGATTCCATGAATATATGTTTGCTAGTTACTATTTCATAATAAGATATTGGTATCGGAGTTTTCCAGGAAATTTACAAAAGTTTGATGTGTGATGCATTGATTTCCAAACATGTATTAACTGTTGTTCTCCAGACCTGATTAAAAAGAGAAAACGGATACTACAAAAGTAAAATTAAAGAATAAAAAACACCTAGTAAAAGAAAGAGAAGCTGTAGCAGTTAAATGAGAAACTATACTACACAACAAGGGTTGATATCAGGGGAGGCATGTCATAATTCATTTACGACGCCAGCGGCATGCAGGTGAAGACCTGGACGGTTGTGGGGTCAAATCAAGTAAAACGAGACATTTAATCTCATTTGACAGATAAAACTTTGCAGAGGTTATGACAAAAAAAAAAATAGCATAAATAAGTAAAAAAACACTGAAATGAATTTAAATTTAATTACCCTTGCATCAAAGCCTTGTTCGCTGCCCTAAAAGTTCATTCTCTGGAAAAGAAAATATTTTGAAGTAATTTAATATTGGATGTAACCGATTGGTCAATTTTTTTTCTTCTGTAATATCATAGACTAAATTTTCTTTTCTACTATGACGTCATTAAAGGGAATCCCACGTTTTAGACTTCAAAACAACCGTTGGAATTAAATTATAAGGATTGACAGTAATTTTTTTTCAGTCTATTCGAAATAACCTCAATGCACATGGTGCACACTTTCAAATAACCCGCTATGCGAGTTTTTTAGTGTGTACCACGTGATTGACGTTATTTCTTCATAGACTGAAAAAAATACAGTCAATGTTTAATTATTGTTGTCCCATGTCGGCAAAAGAATACCGAAGCGACAAAACAGTAGGAAAATTCCGTAAACTCGAAATCCAAGGCGAACACAGTCAGGAGAATGGAAGACAATAAACAAACGCCACAAGAATCTATTAAAACTTTATTATTTTAAATATACCTTGTGGTTATACTTTTGTTATTCTTATTTAATGTATGTGTGGTTGCTTTGAATATGGAAAAAGTCATAGATTTTTCTGAATGGTTATAAAGTTTTCATAAACCATGGCTTTGTAGACAAAAAGTATATTTCTGATGCAAAACACGTCAGTGTTATCATTTCTCCTATATTCTTTCCGTTAATTAAAGCAAAGGTGTATATAACTTTATTATCAAAAAAACGTCAAAAGATTCAGAGGAAAATTCCTTGTACTTGTCCAATTTTCTTAAAGTAATTAGAACAACTGTTTAAACAAGAATTTACATTAAACATTTAATTTATTTTGAAGATTTACAAGAATCTTGAGAACATCTGTATTACTCTTAATTCTATGCCAATTGCACCGTGATACTTGTTTCACTTCCCAAGGTAAGCAAACAGATCTGTTATTACATAGCTTTTCACTAACTGTAAGTGTTCGGATTTTAATTCCCTTTTATCGTATAATTAATTAAAAACATACATTTGTACTGCACAATAAGGAATCGAGTACAAAGTATTAAACGGATTCTGGTGTAGTTTGCGAGTTCAAGGTAAGAGGCGTCGAAAATGGGTGTGATAAACATCGAGTTCGAGTTATAATTAGAGTTCGAGTTGAAGTTCGAATGAACTCGAAATATTAATTTTAATGTCATTTATCGAGTTACATTTCGAGTTAGAGTTACGGTTCGGGTTAAAGTTAGTGTTAAGATAAAGGCACTTGTTCTATGTACAAACGCTTTGTACATATAGCAATGCCGATATTCGTACAAACTTTTTTCTAATACGGAAATCAGTGACGAATTGGAAGAGTTCTTCAACATACATTTTATTCACAGTTCACATGATAAAATCCTGCTGTGTGGGCCTTAATAGTGCTTCATCTGCTAATAATTTCAGATTTTTTATTTTTTAATAAAATGTCAATGAGAATATAAGCTTTCTTTTATTTCGGGTGTAGACCCTCAATCCTAGTAAAACAAGTCAACCAGACTCTACCATAGGAACTTCAATATGTGGATGGAGGTATATACACACTATATTTTCCCCAAATTTAGAAAAATGTGAACACGATATAACAAGCCTACGAGTGCTCTAGATACTACAAACAATATTTCAAACAAACTAGAGGTTGCAAGGAGCATATATATAAGCTGACCTGTAAACATTATTGGTTCGGTGCATACTTCGACAATTTTGAAACTGGACGCCCCTAATGATGATTTAGGCCAAATTGCACAGTGGATTTAGAGGAGGTGTTAAAAGTGCATTTACATAGAGTCTAATGTAATCTAAGTACGCTGGTGGTGACCAACATGGTCGTGGAGGTCGGAATTACACTGTTTTGGAAGGGGACCATCTAAAGATCATTAATAAAGTTTGGATTTGGGATGACGGAAGAACACGCCAGATAAAAAGTTTAAAGGGGACCATCCAATGACTTATTTTGAAGGGTATAGTTTTGTATCACAACTTCAAATCCCACAGTTCAGTGTACGGATTATTTCAAGGAAGGTTTGAAAAAAAACTTTTTTTAAATTATAAAAGGAAAACGCGGGAAGAGACGAAGTCCGAAACCTTTCATGCACCTTGCATGAAGAGGTGGTCAATCTGGATTCATTTATAGAATAGAGAATGGAAACGGGGAATGTGTCATTGATACCTATATCCTGTGTCCAGATGATTAAACGCCGAAGAATAAAATTCGACGCACAATAACTTAATCCCGTGTGTGTGTGGGGGGGGGGGGGGGAGTACTATTTTTGGGGATCAAATTTCTCGATTTTGCAATACTTTTTGGGGTGCGTTCAAAAAGACGAAAAAATAGTGGGGTTGTCAACAAATTAAGGTATTTTTTTGATGAGCCTATGTGCACGTAATTTTTTACCTCCCTCCTTCTAAAATTAATCCGTAACTCGAATTTTAACTCGAAATGCAACTCGATAAATGACATTAGAAATCAATATCTCGAGTTAACTCGAATATTGACTTGAACTCGAACGCTAACTCGAACTTTAACTCGAACACGAACTGTAACTCGAACTCTAACTCAAACTTTAAGACTAACTCTTAACTCGAACTCGATGTTTAGTCACATCCATCGAAACATTTTGTACGTCTATATTGTGTCCGATCTCGAATGAAAGATCAAAATTTTAATTGCTGAATGACTCAAAGTAAATACAAACTTATTTACAAGGGAATAAACTTTATAACAGATTACAAGGTAACAGAAAGCCCTTACTACCCTATCATAGTTATTTGATGAAAAAAAATTAGACTAATTCATTTTTTGCAGTAAATGTTAAAAATAAAAAAAAAATGGTTTCTGTTGAAAAACAAATCACTAGAAATGACGTCAAGAGTACCATAAACAGATTAGTTACCTACTGGGAATAAAAATGTACCGTCAGGTTTAATATTTCATGAAAGGAAATTAAAATCCAATAACATTTAGGAAATGTGAGTCTTCATAAACGGATATCTGGTTAATATTTGAATATTGTTCAACAATCGTATCCTATTTACTTATAAAAAACTTGATTCCTGGAATAGGTCTAAATCTAGCGATTCTCTTCAAGTTCCTGTAAAAAAAAAAAAAACATTTTCAATGGGTAAGAAAGGATATGGTTAATAAATTCTTGACACAAGATCATGCACATTATATAAATTAAATTCAAACAACGGAACAACACCATTTGCGAGGATGGTCTCGATAAACGATGCTAGTCCGTCGGATGGGGACGAAAAATGGCTGTCCCGTGTTAAGAGAGAGCAACACCCTTAGCACGCTAAAGACTCCTCTGTAGATGTCGAAAAAGAGTAGGCTAAAATGCCGCAACAGGGGCCGCTCTCGCACCCGTCAAGTGGAGAGGGATTAGTATAAGTTGGCATAACTTGTTTCCCAATCCACTATAAATAAATAAGTTTAAACTAACGGAACAACACTTTTATCGTTGTTCTTCAACTTTGTGTCGAAATGAGACCTTCAACAGGGAAATTAATCTTATAACTCACTGCAAGTTCAAGATGGCTCCTAAAATTCAAAAATCCAAAATCAGGAATAATTCTTACATTTGTCACTCCGAAACAATGATAACGTCTACTCTGCTACGCTACGCCTACTACTGTTTCGGAGTTTGACGGAGCAGGACATAGCCTATTTCTAAGTCCCATAATGCACTACGTCATTCCGTGATGCATTGTGGGACGGGAACCAGGCTAAGCAGGACATACTTATCCCTCCAGAGCACCTGATGTCTACCGGTTTTTAGTGGGAGTTAACATTGATAGTGCTTTAGTTTCTGTGCTGTCTTATTCTAATTATGTTTAATTTACCAAATGTCTTTTTTATTCTTCTATTTGTACACGTATCCCTGTCACATTTGTTTGTTATGGTCCATTCTCATATGTTTATCTTGCCTTTTGGAATTCGATCTTACAGACTTTTCCCCCAGTTTTGACGCTTCGGTATTCTTTTACCGATATATTGGCCCTGTTTGATTCCTTACAGGAAATTGGAGCTTCAACAACATCAAAAACTAAAAAAAAAACTAAACAAACAAACAAATCTCGTAAAAAAAATTTTAAAACTACATTTAGCTGGATTTGACGTTCTAACAATTTTTTTATGTTTACAGTTTTCAGTTTTTTTGTCGTGAGCTTGGCTTGCGGTTATTTCAGTAATTATCCTCTTAAGCACAAAATATGGAACCCATCTTTATATTAAGCCGTATTCATATTAAATTTATTCATTAACCCTGAGATGGAAATGACCCGTTGTATCACTTTGTTATCGTAACATGCTTCCATAGACTATCCAATTTCCTCTAATGTTGTATCCAGTGTTTACAGACTAACTTAAAATCATTTTAGTATCAGTGGGTTACATAACAGCATCAATCCAATCAGCCATTAAGTTTTATGACAAATTATAAAACAGAAAAAGACATTAAAACAATTAAAAACAGATGGTTGTATTATAGTTTTGTGATCAAATAGATATGTATGTGAACTTCGGAAAGAATTAAACGTCTCAGTCACAACATCAGTAAACACAAAATATTTAGTTTGAAATTGACGAAATATAACTTTTAACAGGATGCTTGGTTGTCTGTGAAGAATTTAGTGCTGATTAATTTCCTCAATAAATAAATGAATATCTAGAGGATAATAAATTTACTAATCCGAGAATTTGCAGATAATAAGTGTTTTATTATACCGAAAGACAATTTACCGGTGATCAGTTTTGGAACTAAAAAAATTAAATAGTTGTTCGTGGTGTAAGTATTAGTTATTCAATCCCTGGTCATTGGGTATGAAAAAAGATAACTTCGAGTTATCTTTTTCATATCCAATCACCAAGGATTAAATAAATTAACTAGCCTATACTTTCTTTGTGGAGTTCTTGATTGACAATTGTTACCAATTACACTTGAATGTCAATAATGATAAGCCTTCCCCCAGGAATTTGTCTTGATTTTTCAACCAGGGAAAACAGTGTACCTTGAGCTTCTGTTCACTACATATACATCATTAAATTACGTTTGTAGAAATGCATCTATTAAAAAGCTGTATGTACTAGGATGTTCAGATTGGACTTATAAGTTGCAAGTGGTTTATATCAAAGTTGCAAGCTTTGGCATATTTTGAATATTTATTTAATGAGTTTGATTTAGCTGATGATCATTTCAGAGAAACGTTGTCGGTGGAGGTCCTCATTCATTTTTCTCTTTAAAGGTTTAAATTTAGATATAAAATATGGTTCCCTACGAATAAATGTACTACGTGCAAAGGTGTGATCAAGTTTAAGTTTTGCCTAAAGGTGTAATTTTTTTAACGGAAAAAAAATTGCCAAAATTCAGGCACGGATCCAGAAAATTAAAAAAGGGGGTTTCCGGTAAAAAAGGAACATTCCATGATAAGAAAGGCCGATTTTGGTATAATTTTCGGCAATTGTCACGTAATTTTTACAAATTTTTCGAAATTGAGGGACAACCCCCAAAACCCACCCCCTCTTGGATCCGCAAATGCCGAATTCACATAAGCTTTCAAAATGGAATACATGTAATACCACGTCAGTTATTTTATGTTTGTATTAAAACAATATAGTTGTATTTCAAAAATTGCACCTTTCTGTGCGTTTGATACGTTTTCTTTTCATCCACACTTGAGAATATTTCCTCTACTCTTCTTTTTAGCTGAATATTGTACATGTACATAAACTGAACAACGAAGCGTTTTACTTCAGATCTGTTCTATGAAAAAAGAGAAAATAATAATTGCAGAATTTCCAATCGGTTTTAAATTGGTAATGGTTTGCAAATAAGATTTTATTTTCTACGTGTATTCGGGAACTATTTGAACAACATTGAAAGTGGTGTGTTTACTGCCTGAGTAAACATAATTATTGTAAAACGAACATAATGCTGTTAATGTAATTAGAAAAATATAAGACATGATACCCAAGGCATTTAAAAGTGTGGGATATTGAAAATATCCAACGATACGAGACAAAGGAAGTATAGGCTAATTTTTTTTCTTTCTCTGTCCCTTTGAAATTTGTAATAGGTTTTTTTATACATTTTAGTGTATTCCTTTTACTTATAGTTTCCGCTGTGTAGATGATGTTCTTTCCCAACAATACTAGCTTAAAGAGTTACACATATATTGAGTTTGAAATTAATGAGACCACTGACGCACCCACTTCTGCTTCACACTAAGAGTAATGGGATTCAAAACTCCGGAAACAAATATCATTCATTTATTTAACACCTCTCTACATTTGATTTAATTGTGATCAGTTACTTTGTGTACTTTTTTAACAGATGAAAATTGCTTTCACATAAACGTCTAAACCAGGGTAAATTAAGTCTTTATTCATATTTCCACTCCAAATATTTTTGGTCATCATCTTCATTTACTGGTTTACGTTGCTGTTTAATTTGTTCGTTGTCTTGTTCCGTTTCTGTTTGATGTTTGAATTATTTTGTCTAATTATATATTTTTGGCTGCTGTTTTTTTTTTTTGCTTTCTCACGAATTCGTTTTTACTCGTCACCTCAATGCTTTGGTTTTCTTTTTTCCTACAGCCGAGAAGGTGAACAAAAGTGTAGAATATAATGATAGATTTTATGGACCAATTCTAGGTCAGTTATCAACAGTTTTTTGATTAGCCAGTAATAGTATGCAGTTTAAATAAAAATGTTTTACATTAAAAGTTTCCTATAAATTCATTTCAAACAATGTAATTTTCTTTGTGAGATCTGAATAATATTCTATAACTCCTCTTTAACATCCCAGACAAATATCAGTTCGTTGTAATTCCATTTAGTAATTGCTAATCGAAAAAGGATATTTTCAATTTATTTGTAAAAAATATATTACGAATATAATCTTTGACTATCTTGGGACTGGTTTTCTGTTTTCCAGGGAGTATTCAATATTCATGACTTATCCTACATGGACACTCATATTACATTTTAACCCAATAACGTTCCAATCCGTGATCCGGTTTTATATGCATAAAACAAAATAAACACACAAATGGGAATATCGTTTAACAACTTCGTGAAAAAGTTACTTCTCAGAAACTAGCAGATATTTATCATTTTAGCTTTAATACAAATTTATTGTGTTAACTGACTTTGTAGCGACGTCTTTAATCCCAAAATTTCTTTATTCGAAATTTCCATGTGTGATGGTGCTTTTAAAAAGGAAATTAGGATTGGATTTTTATAGTACAAAATTAATATTCACCGAGGTGAGCATATAAATAGACTTTAGATGTAACCCATCTTCTAATTGGATAACGTTGTCAGTTTATCATGCCATAAAGTTTTTTGTTTGTTTGTTTAGTTGGGGTTTTATGCCGTTTTCAGCACATTTGGCTATTTAGCGGCGGCCGGTTTTTATTGGTGGAGGAAGCCGGAGTACGCCAGAGAGAACCACCGACCTAGCAGGAAAATTGGCAATCCTTGGCAATTTTAGATCGGAATCGAACACACCCCGCCACAGGTGAGATTCGAACTCACAACCGCAATGTTGACAGGCTGAAAATAGTGATCATTAGTAGTCATGACGAACTACCTAGACCACTCGGCCATCGAGGCCCCCTGCCATTAAGTAAATTGTTCTTTCTACTGTGACCGGAAGAAGAGAAATTCCTGTGTTTTATATTTAAAGTAATAATGTTTCTTGGAACTTTTTGCCAGGAGTCACGTGTTTTTGCCATTCTTCACTGTATTATCCAGTGTAATTTCTGGTTTAGTAGAATACAAATTCTATAATACGTATTCTGATAAACTGTACATTTTCACAATGGCAAACCAGTAGTATATAAGCATTAACTTGTTTTACACCTGTGTGGAAGCAGGTTATGGACATCTTAAAAAATATTTTGAATCGACTAATATTTCCTGACTCAAACGTTTAACACTTTAAATTTCGATATTTTTACATTTAGAATTTCGAAATTTTGACATTAAGAATTTCGAAATTTTAACATTCAAAAACTTAAAACTTAAAATTTTTACTTGTGAACTTTGATTTTTCGACTTTTATAAACTCAATTTTTCGACATAATATAATATAATTTATCATCCTACATATTTGTTTGGTGAATTTAAGTTTCCATGTAATAATTATAGCTCAGCTATATGTTGGTTATACAGAAAAACAGCTATCTGAACTAATTCAATGATATTGGTTTTCAGAAACAAAAGTTATCTGATGTAATTCTCTTCATACTGCAAAAGTCATATGAATGAAACATAATTTAAGTTCATCCGCTAAATAAATAAAAATTTTCCTAGTTGATTTCATGGTTTTGAGAAAAAAAGTATTCAAAACTTTTTTGTTGTTGTTGAACAGATTTTGATGATGACGTAATACCAATAACATAACAGTTGATATTTTATGAAAGCATTAAATGTCTCATAAATCAGGCCTAAAAGGTTCATGTCTGCATGTCCGTATACCCTCAATAGTAATTTCCTTCAGCGCTGACAAGATTTTAAGATACCCATGTTTGAAATTTTTATTTGATAAAAAGTTTTATGCGTTGTGTCATCATTTTCTTAACGTTTTTGTTACTTTCATCCTGTAGTCTCGTCTACTAACATTTAAAGTTTTTGTATTAGGAATACAATTTGGTTCTTTCAAAATCTCTGTCTCCATGAACAACGGGGAAAAGACAAATGTTGATCTATATAGTATTTTTCACACCCAAGATAAAATAATTTAGGATGCTATATTTTCAAGTACATGATACGCTTGTGAACAAACCTTTGGCTCTCATTTTTGTACGAAAGCCTTTGTTTGTTTGTTTGTTTAGTTGGGGTTTTACGCCGTTTTCAGCATATTTGGCTATTTCGCAGCGGCCAGTTTTTATTGGTGGAGAAAGCCGGAGTACCCGGAGAGAACCACCGACCTTCGGTAGGAAAATTGGCAATCCTTGTCAATTAAGATCAATTAAGATTGGAGTCGAACACACCCCGCCATAGGTGAGATTCAGGGCAAATCATTTTGTTAATTTTACAGCCATTTGACACTCCATAGTAATTCATGACAATGATTAACAAGTTAATTGTAATTTCATTATGGCGTAGGTGGTAAATTCATTTAATTTTATTACTCGTTATCGCTTGTCATAAAAGACATGTATGAATATAACGCCAGTCCATGCCATCAGACAGTAGTAAAACTGACAATAGGAAATCAGACAATCCAGATATAGAAGTTAGTAGATAAATAAACATAAATCTTATATGCTCATTATTATTAAGTATAAAACAAATAACTGAACTCGTGTATTTATAGTAAACATATATACACCACTTGTTTTTCATCTTTCATAAAACGTTAAATATGATGTCGAAGGGTGTGAATGTAAAAACTACTGAAGTAATTTCACCTTCTATTGGATTGGATTGTGAGTATCAGTGACATGTCAGTTGAAGTATTTTAATGCTTTGTTCCGGTTTTCAGTTTATATATTGTTCAAAGACTCTATTCCATTAAATACCGGAGATTGCATATAGGACTTTAATTTCAACATAATCAGCTATTGTGACCCTCATATGTATCTGCCGGACCAAGAAACTTTATATAAAGATTGTGATGCAAATGGACTGAATTGCAGGTAGGCGAATAGGCGAAAAGTTTCAAGTTAAAGCGTCTAAAATTTCAGTGTTTATACATTGTTATTATTATTTTTCATGATACGAAAAATGTCAATAGAATGATAATCTATATTAATTTTTTGTTGAAATAATGTTTTGCCTTTTATAGTATAAATCGATAAATGTATTTATCATAAACTTTAGGAGTTCTGTTGTTTTCATTTTAGTTAAATTATATTTAGGATTATAGCACGGTTTTGTTTTGTTCCTAACACTGAAAAAATGCCTTTGATGCATGAATACCTAATGAGTATATAGTCGATTTGCCTGGGCCATTGCAAACGCTGTACAAGTTTTCCACGAATTTGTTTCTGTTGATTGACCATTTAACTTGAAAGAGGAGATGATGGGTTTTTAAATCTGTCATCCGAGATTTGTTTTTGCAGACTGAACATTAAGATGTGTATTCTTAAGTTCGCTTTTATCAAATCACATAATTCCCATTGCTTTTATCAAATGGTCGCTTCATTGGCACAGAATATTGGAAAAAAATACTTAAGCAATAACACAAACAATGATACGCCGATTCTGTTAACTGTTATTTCAAATCCTCCCAAAGATTGATCAACATGATATAACACAATAATTTTTAACATTGAAATTGAAAATGATCATTCATACACTGCTGTTTCAGATTTCCAAATGCTGCAATACATTTATATTTGAATTGTTAGTTTTAATTGAGTTCGATATAAAAAAGAGACGAGGCTGGTTTTTCAATTAACGATTAAGTTTGACTGAGACGATCAAAGATATATTACTGATGTAACATGGGAGTTAATGATATGATGAATGGATAAGGTAGGCAGTATTTTTTTATTTCATTTTACATAGTTAATTTATAACGAAAAGCCTTAACTAGTAAAGAAAACTATATTTCCAGGAGGGGGTCGGGGGGGGGGGGGGGGGTACAGTTTAATTATCTGAAAGACCAAATTCGCGACCCGCTATTGTATATAAAAATGCAATAAATGTCAAAACACAACATGATTATCAAATAGATGACCCTCAGCTTGAACAAATATAGACTACAATGGTTAATACCGTGCACCAATTTGAGTAATTCATAGCTGCTGGACTAATCACAAATAATACACTCATATTTCACTTGTGTTTATTGCCTCCTATGTGACAGTAATCCGGTTTAGCATTTGTTCTCTACGTTAATTTTTTAGTCACGATTTCTCTTGTTTTTTTTATAATGTGTAAACTCAGTAAGGTATGGTTCAAGGACAATACAAGGCGAATTAATAAGAAATACAAATACTACATACAACCATAGAGGAAGAAAACACATCTGTTCTCATTTTTAATACAGAAACTTTGTGACACAAACAGTCTGAACATAACCCTGGCCTAGAAATTTATGCGAGAATACCTTTGTTCTTTCAAAAAAGTCACACGTACGACAATAACGAACCAACTGTGAGATGAAAACACTGTAAGATGTACCTACCAAGACAGGGAAAGTTCATAGATGGAAAGTTAAAATAATCACGTTTGTCATTAAGTTTTGATTTCAGTAATTCTTTGTCTTCTTAATATGCCGTCTTACAGTCTTTTTCAAATCCAACAAAACACCAACATTGTTCTCTAAAGACGCACAGAAAATGCTTAAATATTTTCTGTTGCAAAATAGCATAAAACTACAACGGCTAAATGATGGGAAATACAGCTGCTCAAAGACACCAAAGGCAATTATAAATAAGAAATTAAGATATATCTTTATATTAATCTTTATATACTATTTATTAAATGATTCAACAGAAAATATCATGTACTTGATGTACCATGATTAACTGACTAAACTGCGTGTTCACTCTTTAAGTACCCTCTTTGATTTCCAAGGTCTAATACATAATTACAATTCCCCATAATTCATTCATCTTTATGAATGCACTATTTACTCGCATTTAATAATTTTGAGCAATTTAAGGCGTCACAAATTAGTTATGTAAAAGGCGGTTGTACTTAAATTAAGAAATTATTATTGATGTAAATATTTCAGAATCTAAGTCATGTTAGTTGTTAAAAATTAAAAAAAATCCATTTTCTATTTGTTTCATTAAAATACAAAGACCAAATATTATACTAAAATGTGTAAAACGTTTTTCTATTGGTTTGGAATGCAAAAGTAATTTACAAAATCTTGCTTACAAAGCTTCTGAACAATACTAGCAATAGTGACCAAATAAAATCGAAAAAAGTGCTCAAACATTTGAATGAAATAGCCAATATCTGGATAAGATTAATTTTTCTTGATGGCTTTAAACATTACTTTAATAGAATTTTATGCATTTGTCAGATATCACAGAGCAAATATTTTGTTTAAAAAATGATAAAATTTGTAAATCCTTACAAAACAACTATAAACAAATTACTTCACCAGTACAATTGTACTTGAAATTAGATAAACTGCTTCCATTGACTAGAATACAACCAAAAATCTTACATTCTTAGATTATAAAGAACAATATTTTATTCCAATCAAAACAGTAACGAGTTCTGAAGAGTTACGAGTTTCCATTATAAGTTGGTTAATATAGATCTGAGATTTTAAAGCTTAATAGCAATACTTTAGCACGCGTAAATTATTTTTCTAGTAGAAAAAGCAATTTTATTAATAAACATTTCTCCAAAACTTTGGTCACGAACATTCGTGATATATACTTAATTCAGACATGCGTGTTGTACGTTGGAAAATTGATATCTGAGTTTTAGACCTCTTCTATTTTGGACGGAAGTCACAAAAAGTGTCATCTTCTCAACAGTCATTAGGTTAGCAATGACATGATTTTTAGATACATATAACCAAATTATCGGTTAATAAATTTAGAATCCTTCTAAAAGTACGGTTTCAATTCTCTCATGCAAAGTTGACCTCTCTTATCTAGAGTTTGCATACCTCGTGTAAGCATGTTTGATTATAGATCTTACTAAGTTTTGATAAATTGTTTGGATATCCAATGTTTTTGTACCTGAAGAATGTTAATCCAGAGGTGGGCAATGTCTGCATGAAATTTAAGTTTATTATCCCTGCACTTTCGAAGAAAGTTCGGGGATATTGTTATCGCCCGCGTCTGTCTGTCCGTCCATTCGTCCATCTGTCCGTCCGTCATCTTCTTGTGACCTAAACTTCTCTTTCATTTTTTATTTCATGCAATTTACTTCTATTTAGTATTTTCACACACTGTATGTAGATGCGAAATTAGGTTTTAGAATTTGTATTTTCAAAATTGGGACCCACAGAGGTCGAATTTTGAAAATTGTGAATTTAAGCCTGATCTAAACTCCTTTCTCACTTTTGTCATCGCACCTTCAAAGAATGTTCAGGTATATTGCGATTTTTCCGTCCGCCCGTCAATCTTTCTTGTACCATCAACTCCTCTTTCACTTTTTTACAATTTATATATTGCCGTATGGTTGCATGCCACCTGTAGATGCACAATAAGGTTTTAGAATTTTGATTTTCTGAACTTGATGCAGTCCTACACGGGTAGAGTTTATCGTATTTCTCCCTTA
The DNA here is from genome assembly GCA_028015205.1 of Mytilisepta virgata. Classification (NCBI taxonomy): domain Eukaryota; kingdom Metazoa; phylum Mollusca; class Bivalvia; order Mytilida; family Mytilidae; genus Mytilisepta; species Mytilisepta virgata. The sequence goes on from CM051519.1 coordinate 38,685,597, forward strand.
AATAAAATTCCTCTTTAATTTGTGATCTAAACCCCTCTTTCATTTTTTTTAACTTTGTGTATTTTATTCTTATACATTCTTATCATACAGTGTATGTAGATGCGCAATAAGATTTTAGAGTTCTGATTTTCAAAATTTGCGGCCGAAGGGATCGAATTTTGAGGTGGTGAATTTAAGCCAGTGACCTAAACTCCTCTTTCATCTTTCATTATATGCATTTTATTTATATAGCACTGTATGTAGATATGCAATAAGGTTTTAGAGTTTTAATTTTCAAAAATTTAGTTTTTAAATTTGCACTCCTTTGGTATTTTGCTCTTAATTTTCAGCGAGTTGACCACAAAATTTGATCTGTCCCTTATAACCTTTCCAGTCAATAACTTATATCATAATGGTTTGTTATTGGTTAAACCAATCAATTGTCTGTTAGCTGTCTATGTGTGTGCTTTAGTTCTTTTTTTTAATGATCTGACGGAAACGAAACAAGAAACTTAATGTATTTGATTATTATAATTCAGTCGTGTATGAATTTTATATAAATGGACATATGCCTATGAAATGAAACGCAAACAAAAATGATAGCGATATTAAAGTCTTGCTGTCTGCATTTATATATTATTTGAGATTCCAACATGACAGGAAATTAATTTCCAATACATATTAATCATTCGGGAGTTTTCATAGATAAAGATGATGAGAAAACAAGCATATTTTTGTTTGTAATGAATCTAATTGTAATTTTTCTTTTCATTTTGTCGATGCTTATTAAAATTTATTCTTTGAATTTCCTAACGCTTGAACCTAACTTTTTGACAACATTTCGAAAATGAAAAATGTAAAAGTCAATAAGTTCGGTCCATTATTGATTTTATAAACTGAGCATTATATTAATGACACTGTCGTCGTCGAGTTTCGTCTAAAAGCAAATTGGTTTATCAAATGTGTAATCGTAACTTTTGTTTGTCTTAAAATTTTTCCTTACAATGTTTTTCATATGGACTAATGGACTTTCTATGTATTGGTTACAGCATTGCAAAAATTTCAGAAAAATGACATCTAATTTTCTTCTAACAGTATGCGATATGAATAGAATTACCGTGCAGAAAGTTATTCAAACATTTTTAAAAATCATTTTGTATTCTTTCTTTTATCCAGACAGATAATATTATGGGATATTTCAGTTTGTATTAGTGCTATTAATGGATGGATGAATGAATTATTGTTTAACGTCCGGTAGCAACCAGGTGCACATCAGGACGAGAACATGTTGATATTATAATGAATAAGATCCCTGCTTTGTATTAGACCGACACGCTGAGCCGGATTTTTAACGTGCTAGCCCACGAGTTAACAGTCCGCAGGAAGACATATCACCCCCCCCCCCCCCCCCCCCCCCGGACACATTATACTGACTCCTAGCCGACCAGTGGATCATTGCTCTTACACCCAGCTGGCACGTGCTTAGCAAATACCAATTTTAATGTCTTTGGTTTGACCCGGTAGGGGATTGAACCCGCGACCTTCCTCACTCGAGGCAAACATGCTACCACGAGACGGTTTATTAGACCTATTAAGACTATGCTGCTGCTGGTGGAAGACTCAAAATTGCCAAAATATCAGTCAAACAATAGTTGCTTCTCCGACATTGATTTTAAGGTACATGTTCATTTGATCAATTTTTATACCCCCCGAAAACGAAGTTTAGGGGGTATATAGGTTTCAGTCTGTCTGTCTGTCCGAACTACGTGTACATGCTTTGTGTTATCAATTCCCGTTACAGCTTATTCGGACCTGTTTACCGCTACGATTTTAGCGTTATCACTACGATTTTCAGACCCCCAAATTACGCCTTCCGCCCTCTTAAACGTTTTTCTACGTCAACTAAATAAAACGGTAAAAAAACTTATCCTCACGGCGCTTTGACTGATGGTAGAACTTTCGTCTTTGCAAACGCCCATAAGATTTTGACTCGACATCATTTAATGGCGGCATGATGAAGCAAGTAAAATATACTAAAAAACATGCCAGCCAAACGTGAATACACTGATCTTTGGAAATTCCTTCAATCTTCATCACCTTTACATTAAGTACCACGCATATGTGTCAGTCGGGGAAGTCTCACAAATATTTCCATGTGCTCACGGAGGTAAATTTTACTGGTGAAGTCTCACAAATATTTGGAAAAGTGCCGAAAATCGGAAGAGGACAAAACTAGGGCGGCTGATGATGTGCACAATCATAGCTCAAAATCAATTACCATTTAGTACAGCTCCGCTCCTTACAATTTGCATTAAGGAAATGTTTCCAGATTAATGACTTGCTGCAGGTATGTAGATCATTTTATCAACTATCAACATAAAAACACTTTCTCACAAAGACAAGTAAGATTTCATTAGGATAAATGAAATTTGTCCCAGCTTGTCATTCACTCTCTCTCTTATCTTAATTCCCTCTATTATGGTCTGGGTGATGGGAAAGGGGGGTAAAAAAGCGTATTTTCTAGGGGCCACTATGCCCAAATTTTTTTTGGTTTGGACTTTTTTTCCAGCAAATGTCCCCCCCCCCCCCCTTTTAAGAACTTTCACTTATCCTCAAGGCACTTCGACTGATGGTAGACCTTTCGACTTTGCAAACGCCCATACATTTTGACTCGGCATGTTTTACAATTTAATCAAATCCTCTTATAGCTTTAAATTAATGGTCTGAAACTTTGCAGGGTGTTTCATCTACTCCTCTTACAGCTTTTACTTTCTAAAGTGCAGAGGGCTCAACAGATGCATGATCGGGGGTATCAATAGTCCGTTAAGGACAGATTATGTGGAAAGATTTACAAAGCAGTTGGCGCGGGGGGTATTTGTGGGCCACTAGACCACAGTAACTCTAGTTTATGTTTGGTCTAAGTAGCTAAAGCAAAGTTAACATTTCCTAGTTTTTTATGTCCTGTTTAGGTCCGATTTTGACTTTATTCTTCGCAGTACTTTTTGATTTTTTTTTATTCCTAATGTTTTGTTCAAAAGTTTACCCGAAAAAAGGAAACATAATTAAATTTCTTAAAATTACTAGTATATAAAGATCCTTTGTGACTGATGGCAGTAAAAAAGAAATGCTTCTGTATTATTATATACTGACTGGAATATCCTGAGATACAACACACGTGTGGTCATTCAAAGATTTTTAGTTTTTGAATGCATGTGTGGACACTAATTTATAAAAATGGTCAAAAATAGAATATTGCTCCCACAACTGAAAAATTTGCTCTGAAATAAAATGTATTAGAAAATTTTTGTATGGAGCTGGTTTGAAATTTTAAATGCATGTAAAGCTTTTTCGTCAGATTGAAATGGACATGAGATACTAAAAGATGTCTTTTGAATTAAAAAAAAATCTTTCCATTCGCTTTGGTGAATGGTGGTTAATTGGTTTTTAAGCGAGTTTCTACGACTACTTTATATTTATTCGGTAATTTTTGCAATGTGGTATAATTCAAACTTAACTGCACCTAACACGTACTATTTTGCGTGCGGTCATATTGTTAATATATAGTGATATTCTTTAAGCTATATATCATGGTTATAAAAATGTTCTGATGGAACATATTGATTTTAAACTCAGCCCTAGAGATTATATACAGTAGGAGTTATATATTTTCGTAGAATTCATCTGTTTTATTATGATATCACGAGAAGTTAATTTGGCGTGTAAACTTTTTCGTAGTTGATCCTCAACCAATCAAATTGCACAATTTATTCAAGAGAACAATAATTCTATGACATAATACTTTTATTATTACATTTGGCATTATTAAAACTAATACAATACTTCAGCCAATGAGGAATGGTTTTCAAAATGATATGCATTAAAACAACATTTATTATTTATAAAATTCATATATATCTGAACACACTATATAAAATATCATATAAGATGCATGATCATTGTGGCCAAAAGAATAGGTTAAGTTAATACTTTTAAACGAGGATAACGTGAAAGCTTTAATCTACGTTCTTTATAAATTGAACAAAATGGTGTATAAGACTTCAGGTAAGTGTTTAATATTTATTTTTTTTTATAAATAGCGAAAGCAATTCCTAAAAAGCCAATAAAAAACGTAAATTTTAAAACCGCCTGCATGTATACGTAGAATTCCAGGACCTTCAAAATGTCTACGCTAGTGCATAAGGATTTGTTTAACGAAAAAGAAATATAAAGAAAATAAATGTTGATTTTTTTTTATTACTTTCTTTAGGATTTTTTACACAATGAAAGCAACACTAGTTTCATCATCCGCTACATATAATCATCGAATTCATATTTTGGTCAGTCCATTGCAAGCCTTCACTATCTTGGTCCATAAAAAAAGGATTATGCGAGGAGAGCTGTTTAATGTGCAGACGTCGTATATATACTTTTCAGGGGAAAAATCTGCTTATATAAGGATCATTACATTTAAAAAAAGCCAGAATTGCAAATGAATAGTGTAAACCATGAATATACTGTCTCAAGAATAATCTTTGAACATTTATTTGAAACTTTTCTGGTCTGATGCAGTAGACAGTTACTAGATCTGGCACTTCGTCGGAGTTAAATACCAAGTCAGGAACCTCTAGCCTTTGTTAGTCTTGTGTGTTTTTTTAAATTTTGGTTCATTTGTATGGTGGCCGGATGCGGCCATTTCACCTTTTCGCGTTTTCGCGTTTTCTTCTTTCACTTTGCAAACGCGAAATCGAGAAATCGGGAAATCGAGAAAGCGTAATCGAGAAATCGAGAAAGCGAAAAGATGAAATCGAGAAATCGAGAAAGCAAAAACGCGAAATCGAGAAATCAAGAAAGCAAAAACGCGAAAACGGGAAATGAAATAGATTTCTCGATTTCGCGTTTTCGCTTTCTTGATTTCTCGATTTCGCCTTCTCGGTTTCTCGATTTCCCTATTTCTCAATTTCCCGATTTCTCGATTTCCCGATTTCGCTTTCTCGATTTCTCGAATTCCCGATTTCTCGATTTAGCGTGAAAGTGAAAGGAGAAAACGCGAAAACGCAAAAAGACGAAATGACCGCATCCGGCCACCATACATTTGTATGTTTCAGAGTTTAGTGTGCCGTCCATTTCGCTGAACTAGTATGCATTAATGATTAGGGGCCAGCTGAGGCCCGCCTCCAGTGCGGGATTTTATAGCTTCGTTGAAGACCCATTGGTAGCCTTCAGGTGTTTTCTGCTCTTAGATCGGGCTGTTGTCTGTTTGACACATTCTCCGTTTCCATTCTCTATTCTATTGAAATGGGGACTGTTGTTTTGTGTGTTACTTTTCTCTTCAGATTTTAATATTGTGGACTTTCCCAACCTGTATAATTGCTGAAGTATTATTTGGTCGATATTCTGGGAAAGCTGTGGTAAACTGACTAAACCTTCAACTAAATCTTTTATGTTAATTTTTGTCCGCAGTTCTGTCATTTGGTTTGCTTCAATGGATTGGTATGTCATTGGTGACCTTTCCTGTCATCCATTTTGTTGTTTTTTTCAAATATACAAATTAATAGTTATGGAAGTAGCTTATTAAGATAAATACGACCTTACTGTTTTATGAATAAATGCTGTTTTTTTATTCGTATCACTTTGAAGCCCATTTTTCGTTGGGCGAAGTATTTTATTTATAAAGAATCGGGGTGTTGCATGTAATTTGATTTATTGTCATAGAATTATTTTACTCTTGAATAATTGATGCAGTTTTATTCGTTTACGACCAACAACCATCTCTGGAATCTGATCTTATATTACCTACATGACGACTTAGACTATCCGCTGCTGGAGGGTATGAGCTCTCAGAAAACATTATTTTGGCACTGTTATGTTTTTACGATATATTTGTTTTAAAAAAACTTAAAGTGAATAAATAAATTTGAACATTTTATTCAGATAACTAAAGCAACGTGGGACATTGGAATTTTGGCTTTAATTGATTTTTTTTTGTAATAAATAGGCCTAACACAATTTCAGATTTTTTTATTCATTAACTGAAGTTTCTCCTTGCTCTTAACAAATCACAAGAAAAATTATTTCCATAGTTAGAATAATGACATTTTCATTCTTAACAAACATTGCATTTTACCACAAAAAGAAATATATATAGTATAATAGATATAATAGATATGACTCGGTTTAAATCGGTTTCTTAGATTGTAATCAGTATTTTTATTGACTCTTAATTTAATTCTTCTTCAGCCATGTACCTGAATATTCTTTATTGCAGAAGACAACAATCTACGCAATAAATTCTGTTTGAAAGTTCAGTGTAAGATAGGAAAGCTTTTCTCTTTTTGTTAACTGAAGTGTGACCGTTTGGCTAATCCATGATGAAGAAAAAGCGACTTTCAAAATAACAAACTTTTTCAATAGATCAGATGTCCAACCAATCATAAGACCAAAACATAATCATACATTATCAGACTAAGAAACAGGTTTTTTTTGCTATACGTTTGCATACGCTTTTTTAGTAGGAATAAAAGTATGTCACAGCAATAAGATAAACGACAGGTCTTTAAGATTAAAATCCAAGCAAAAAACAGAAATAAAGGGAACAAATACTACAACGGCTTAACAAAAAAAGAAATAAAAAATAATACAAACCTAACAAGAGAAAAAGAATAGGATAACAAATACACTAAAACACTAGTACTATTAATGTGAGCTCCCAGCGAAACGGGCATTGGGTTCTGCGGAGGAGTAAGCATATCCTACCCAGTTAGTCTTACGACACCCGCTACATTGCGGTGGGAATCAGGTATGTGTTTTCAGCTTCTTTGTCATATTGCAACGTTTGATTTTGTATCTCATCAACGAGACTCGATACCATTTAGGTTGCAATTAAAATTATCACAATGAAATTTGACAGGTGCCGTTAACAGAGCTGGACAGCCTAACTTGATAATGACACTTAAAAATCCCCCCTCTTATCTATCCTGGCTCCCTATTGTATATCACAGCATGAATACCATATAGATGGTCCCTAGCTTGAACAAATGTAATAAAGGTGGTAAAATGCTATACAAAATTTCAGTAACTCATAGCTACTGGACTTATCAGAAATATGTCACTTGTGGATTTTGACTACTTCAATATGCCAGTAATCCTTTTTAGTATTTGTTTTCTAAGATACTTTTGGGTCACGTTTTCTCTTTTTTTTGTATAATGTGTAAAATAACTTCTACTTCAAGAACCTTTCTAGTGGATCATTTTCATATGAGATTAAATCACTAACCTACTCCAATCCATCATGTCTGTATTTAACTGTTTTTAGACTTATTCAATTTTTGGTATTATTTGAAACAAAAATGTTTCTGCTATTCAAACAAATCCGACAATATAATCAAATGAAATTAATTTTTTCCTGGCGATCCTCGGACTATTTTATTTATTTTCGTGATGAATCCAAATTCAAAATCAAATGCTTACAAAACAAAATTATGGTAAATGAGATTGAGTTGAAATGAAACATGATGTCATTCTTGGACATCTTTGTTTGTTTTAAAAATGGTTTTCATAAAACCTTTGTTTTATTTGCAACATTTAAAGTACTTATACTTTAAAGCTCTTCAATGATATGGGATATCTAATAATTCAAGTCCAAGATTACATCTAAAGAATCAGACATGGGATTATAAGCCTCTACAAGAGGGGGTGGAAAGGGGGGTACCTTTCTCCTTTCTCCCGCCCCTCGTCTCCTTTCTCCCGCCCCTTCTCTCCTTTCTCCCGCCCCCTCTCTCCTTTCTCCCGCCCTTCTGCTTCCATCTCCCACCTTAACAACCGTCTTTTTTCAGATCAATCGATTTTAATACAAATTTGAATTAATATATGACCATATATAGGTGGCATAGGTCTTTATTAAAGCATATACTGATTTTACGAACAAGGCCTGCCTCCGACTCGTACGCAAATTAATACACAATGTTGGAATGTTGTCAATGGTGCATTGTGCATGCCCCAATGTCAAGAAACTCATTTTTGATATGTATAGTCATGTATGAGGATCATGAAATTAGACATAGTTTTTTATTGTGTCATCTCTATTTTTCCCTGTCCTCGAGAACACCTTACTTTGTATGGTCAAGTGGATAACGTAAATATTTTAAGGTGACCTGGAAAACGCATTAAGTACATGTAATATTGTTTAGGGGAGGGAGTGTACCTCTCTGACATTGTCAGCATCCCTTCTTTTTAAATTTGTAGATCGCCAAATACTTAGAGGAAACAGATACCCACATGTGAAGGCAAACCGGAAATGATGGGGGCATTTTAACAAGAGGCTCAGTGGGCTGAGCCTGTATCGCTCACCTGACAGTCACAAACTTTTGATTTGACAGACTAGATTGATTTCTGGAAACTTTGTAAATGATCTTCTATAAATGCTTCATACCAAGTATAAGTTCATTGGCCAAACGGTTTCAGAGGAGAAGTTTTAAATTTTGACCGATCAGAACATATAAAGGTTTCTGGTGGCAATTTTGTTTCACGGACTAGAAAGATTTATGCAAAGTTTGTAAAGGACCTTCCATAGATGCTTCATACCAAAAATCAGTTCATTTGGCTTTACGGTTTCAAAGGAGAAGTAGTTTAAAATTTTGACCAATCAGAACATGTAAATGCTCATGACGGCCATTTTGTTTCACGGACCAGGAAGATTTATGCAAACTTCCTAAAGGACCTTCCATAGATGCTCCATACCAAAAATCAGTTCATCTGGCTTTAAGGTTTCAGAGGAGAAGTAGTTTAAAATTTTGACCAAGGTCATTTAGTTGGTTTACGGATCCGCCGACCCGATTTTGCCGATTTGAAGAAAAAAAATAAAATTGATAATTTTGGTTTTTTATTACCGCCGACCCTGTGAAATCAGCCATCCCAAAAATAAAAATAAATAAAAATCCTTTTTGCATCAAAATTTCATACAAGATTATATTCCAATTCGTCTAAAAATAGATTTTCCATCAATAAAATACTTGTAAACATGATCCAAAAAAAATCTATTTATAGACGTTAGTTGATGCCAATTTCCGAAACACGTTTTATGAAACGAATTTCTTAATAGAATCCATGCCACTTTTAAGTTCGTTTTGTATGAATATCTTGATTCCGTAAGATATCGAATCCACTCATTTAATGTTGTACAACTTGTAGTTGACGAGTCGGTCCCTTAAAAAGGGAACGGTCTACTGAACAACACCTTTCAAGATAGATGTTCTGATATTTGGGTTTCAAAAGAGGGAATTAACTGATCATTTGCAACCTTTGTACATTTAAATGCTCATGACGGCCATTTTGTTTCACGGACCGGCAAGATTTATGCAAATTTCCTAAAGGACCTTCCATAGATGCTCCATACAAAAAATCTCATCATCACCATTCACTAAGGATACCATGTTTACTTTAAAAACCAAATATTGTTGAAATCTGAGCAAGTGTAAAAAATGGCGGGAAAATGGCCGTCCAAAACAAACTGTCATCATCACCATTCAACTCGGGATACCATGTTTACCTTGAAAGTAGCTTTAATCTTCATTTTCTTTCTATAATTCAGGAAAAAATATGTTCTATTTTTAGTAAGGGCGGACATGTTTTTCGACCAATAAAAAAATCCAAGCATTAACTTTTTGCAGGATACCCTAAGGAACAATCTTACCAAGTTTCATTTGATTTTGAATAGTAGTTTCAGAGAAGAAGATTTTTGAAATAATAACATAAAAAAAAGCCAAAAGTGTTAAAAAAGGGCAATAACTCTAACATCAGTTGACAGATTTTCACGAAAATCAGCACACAGGTAGCTCTCATCATGCTGAACACTTTCAACCTGCCAGAATTTGCCGTAACCTAATGATTTTTGAGATATTTGCGAAAAACTGTTGTTTGACCCCTATGTTCTATTTTTAGTAACAGCGGCCATGTTTTTCGACAAATCAAAAATCCCCACATCAGTTCTATGCAGGGTACTCCAAGGAACAATCTTACCAAGTTTCATTTGATTTTGAATAGTAGTTTGGCCAGGTGAGCTAAAAAGGAAAACGTAACGGAGATATAATTCCGTTTTGAAAGAATGATTTCTAGAAATGATCTGAAATGGCAAAAATGGTTTCGGAAATATAAATGTTGCCTTTTTTCAAAGATTTGTCCATTTATTAGGACATTTAGTATCCAGTTTTTTCGTTTTTTTACCTCTATTTTTTTTTCAACATTAAAGTTCGTCTCCCTTTGATAGTTCTCCCTCCTTTCTCCCGCCCTTTCTCTCCTTTCTCCCGCCCCCTCTCTCCTTTCTCCCGCTCCCTTTCTCCTTTCTCCCGCCCCCTTTCTCCCTGTCTCCCAATACCCTTTCCACCCCCTCCTACAATACTCTTGACTGCAATAGAAAATCATTGAATTGAAGAATAAGTAAACTGATCAAATCAAAATTATATCTTGTCTGAAGTCTAATGAGAAACCTTGTACGTACATTTTAAAACTGCCTGCATTTAAAATTCCAAGTCAGATCTTCAAAATGTCAACGCACGTGAATAAGGATTTGTTTTAACGAAAAAGATATATAAAAATAAAAAAATGCCCTCAAAGGACATGTGAGCTTTTGCCATCACTTGGCGTCCGTCGTCCGCCCGTCGTAAACTTTTTCAAAAATGATAAACCGTAATGGCATTCTAAACATTAGATAAAATGAAACTTTAAGAGGTTGAACATTGTCATTGTCTGAATAATAAAACGTATCACAAAATACCGACATAAATTTGATGCGCTGTATGGTCATTTCGTCGACTGACAACTGATCAGCAAAATATCACAATGGATAACAGGAAAGGTCAACAATGACCTACCAACCAATCAACACAACTGAACAGACAGAACCCCGGGCAAAATGTAACATAAAAGAGCATAAAACATGTACAACAGAGAATCAGATAGGCAGACTTGGTACAGACAATGAACAAGTTTTAATAGTACCAATCGTATAAATTACTTTTCAAGATCCATATTCAACGGGTGCGCTAAATCACTGCCTGCATTTAAAATTCCAAGTCAGATCTTCAAAATGTCAACGCAAGTGCATAAGGATTTGTTTTAACGAAAAAGATATATAAATATAAAGAAAAAAATGAAACTTTTGTGATTTTTTAGCTCACCTGTCCTCAAAGGACATGTGAGCTTTTAACATCACTTGGCGTCCGTCGTCCGCCCGTCGTAAACTTTTTCAAAAAGCTTCTCCTCTGAAACCACTGAACCAATTACAGCCATACTTAGTCTGAATAATCTTTAGGGTATCTAAAATAAATTATATGTTTTAATTTTTTGTCCGTAGAGAAACATGACCGCCATGGCTAAAAATAGAACATAGGGGATAAACTGCAGTTTTTGGCTTATATCTCAAAAACTAAAGTATTTATGGCAAAATTAACGGGGTAAAAATGTTCATCAGGTCAAGATCTACCTGCTATGAAAATTTCAGACGAATCGGTCAATCTTTTGTTGGGTTATTGCCTAATTGTTAATTTTAATGAAATTTTGCAGTTTTAGGTTGTTATCTTGAATATTATTATAGATCAAGACAAACTGTAAACAGCAAAAATGTTCAGCAAATAATGATTTAGAAATAAGTCAACATGACCAAAAACGTCAATTGACCCCTTATATGAGTTTTTGCCCTTTAAAGACAATTTTTCACATTTTTTTCGTCATCTTTTTAAACTTTTAAACATCTTCTCCTCTGAAACTACAGAATCAATTTCAGCCACTCTTTAGAGTATTTAGTATAAATTGTATGTTTTATTTTCTTGTCCGTCGAGAAATGGCTGCCCTGGCTAAAAATAGAAAATAGGTGAAAATGCACTTTTTGGCTCATATCTTGAAAACTAAAGCAGTAAGGGCAAAACTGAAAAGTAGTAAAAATGTTTATGAGGTCAAGATCTACCTGCCATGAAATTTTCAGACGAATCAGTCCACTGATTTTTTGGATTATTGTCCCAGAATTGTTAATTTAAGGAAATTTTGCAGTTTTAGGTTATAAGCTCGAATATTATTATAGATAAAGACAAACTGTAAACAGCAAAAATGTTCAGCAAAGTAAGACCTACAAATAAGCCAACATGACCAAAATCGTCAATCGACCCATTACAGGAGTTGTTGCCCTTGAAAGATTATTTACATGTAAACAGAGAATAATGGTCTGACATTGTCACAGATATTTAAAGCATAACTTGAAATAAAAAATTAAATGATAGCTGCACAAGTAAAATGGAGCGTCAAGATTCAATCCCATTGAAAAAGTCCATAGCAACCGATGAAAAAAGTCCCTAGAAACCATATCTATTTGGGTTCAGCATTGGGTTCAGCATTCTATATGTAAGCTGTACATATCAATATGAAGGAGAAAATTGCGACGGTATACATTCAATAGCAAAAATAATCATTGATCCACACAAAAGTTTTTGTTTAATTTCTTTAGGATCTTTTACACAATGAAAGCAACATAAGTTTCATCATCCGCTTCATATAATCATCGAATTCAAATTTTGGTCAGTCTATTCCAAGCCTTTGCAATCCAGGTCCTTAACCAGCAATTATCTGCAAGTAGAGCTGTTTAATTTGCAGACATCGTATATATACATTTCCGGGAAAAGGTCTGCTTATAACTGTTCATTTCATTTCTTTGTCACAAATTAGACAACATTATGGTTTGCAGTGAACAGACATAGGGATAATGTAATCTTTTTGAGTGACACAATACAAAGCTGTAGAAATTGTATGTCTGAATAATGTCAAAACTCATGAAATTTTATAAAAAGATCCTCTTAGGTGGTCGCTTTTAAATTGACACAATGATTTACATATGCTGTATTACATTGTTTCATCGTTAATGTTTTTTGCGAAATAGGACTTTGTTTCCGGGGCCATTTACTGCCTTTCTTCTGGTGGGGACTGTTGCTTTTTGTTGAAAGCCACCGCAACATGACCACTATTTTCCCCCATGTTGAGCCATATGCAATGTTGTCTTCTTGGCGAGTACCATATAACCTTAAAATTTCGTATTTGTTTCGTTTTGTTTTAATTTTTCTTACATAATCGTACCAATATAAATGACAAGTTTACTCAAAGCTCAATTCATCTTTTCTGACAGTAATTTTACTTTCCTGGACATAGCAATTATTTGAAACACAATGTTTCTATTATGCAGATAAATCAGACAATATACAATTAAACTAAAATGGTTTTTCCTTATGATCTGGTCGTAGAGCTATTGTAATATGTTTTGGTGTTGCAGTCAAATTCCAGACCTATGCACACAAAATTAGATACATCAAAAATGATATAAAACGAAACATATAACTGTTATTGCATAGTCATTAATACGAAGGGTTTGACTTCAGAAATGCATTAGTTTATTTGCTATTTGTTGATACATGCATAACGTCTGACTCTTCTACTCTGTGAGCATATCTATGATTACATTTAAAGAATAGATGAAATTGAATGATAAACCGTAATGGCATTCTAAACATTAGATAAAATGAAACTTTAAGAGGTTGAACATTGTCATTGTCTGAATAATAAAACGTATCACAAAATACCGAAATAAATTTGATGCGCTCTATGGTCATTTCGTCGACTGACAACTCATCAGCAAAATATCAAAATGGATAGCAGGAAAGGTCAACATGACCTACCAACCAATCAAAACAACTCAACAGACAGAACCCCGGGCAAAATGTAACATAAAGGAGCATAAAACATGCACAACAGAGAATCAGATAGGCTGACTTGGTACAGACAATGAACAGTGGTGGGGTTAAACAAGTTTTAATAGTACCAATCGTACAAATTACTTTTCAAGATCCATATTCAACGGGTGCGCTAAATATTGAGTAGATTTTCGCAGGTAAAAGCCAAATTGTCAAACTTTTGTATAAAAAAGATACGGCGATACGTCTGAAAAGAAAAACATGTTTCACTGTTCCTTCTGAAAATTTCTGCGTTTTGTAAAAATATCCAAGTATAACTTATTATTCGTGGTACACCAATTTTCGTGAATTTCGTGGACAAAGCAATACATGAATTAAAAAACGCAATGAAATATATATTTTCAATCGTTTTATCAAAAGGAAATAAAAAAAAAACTAGAGGTCCTTTCCAAGAATGTGATATCATCATTTGATCTTAAGTATATATATCTCAAACGGATATGTGATGTTGAATGGGAGAATGATTTTAGTTTTATACAGGAAGAAATTTAGGCTTAGATAAATAAATAATTCAAACGAAGAAGCGTTCCATTTAAGGTGAGATATTTAAAACGATTTTAAACAATTATAACTCGCCTTATTTGATCTTATTTTGGCAATGATTACTAGTAAATCCAAGAAATTAAGAACCCGCAAATTTGGGTTTTTTGCCCCAAACCTAAAAAATTCATGTCAATTAAAATAATTAAATTCATAGCATAACCAACGACGAGTTGTGTTCCGGAATATGTGCTTCTAAAACAGGAAGGAATTAAAACAAATATGATTAGTAAACGACTTTTATAATTAACATTATACTACTACTACTTATAATAATTATAGATTATAACATGACAATTTTCATATCAGACCTATTATCAGTCATAGGTCATGATATCGCCCCGAGAGTCCCAGGCTCGAGGGATGATATTGACCATGGGCTGATAATGGGTCTGATATGAATAATGACATGTTATGGTATTTTGATCATATGTATACTTCAGAACTGGCGAATATCCTCAAGGCCTGCAAATTGTCATCGCCCCCATCCATTTAGACAAAATGTTTATGTCACTTAATGTTTATGATAATACTAATTATTATTATTTATCACAAAAAGATATAGATAGATTTATTTTTAAAAATGGTATATATAAGATAGGAAATAAAAAAATGTTTATCTAAATTTGGAAGACTGTATTTGGACAACTGAAACTAATTATATCTTTATTCTGATAAACCGTTGTAGGTACAATGGTAATAAATTTACATAGTTTCTTTAATTTTGATTTTTTTTGGTTTAAAAGCGCGCCCAATTACATGATATTTGGAGTAGTGTAGTATTTTTGTCAATAAATGTCTTTCTGTTTTCAAACATGAATTTACATTTAAGTAGAAAATGAAATTCGTCCCCCCAAATCCTTTACATTACATAAAAAAGACGTTCTGTTCTCTATAGGTATATTATTCCACCGACCAGTTTCAATTGGTAATTTATGATTGTTAAGTCTAAATCTACAAAATGTGTATAAATCTTTACTTTCAAGTATGTTAAAGTATTTCTCAAATTCAAAATTTTCTTTAAAAGTACGATATAATAATGTTTTCGAACTATTTTGTATTTCAGTGTTCCATTTTTGTTTAAACTGGTCTTGAAGACATGTTTTAATTTTACATTTCAACCACTGTTCACTCAGAAAGTGTTGGTTTCTCAATACATATGACACACCACATTCATTTAAAATATTTCCAATACAATTCAACCAATTTGATGTCCAATTTGATTCATACTCAAGGAGTATTCTATATGATAATAAAGATAATTTTGATTGTTTCCCAGATAATGGTCTACCCCGGGACGAAATCATTCGTAGTTTTATATCTAAAGAAATAGGGAACCGCCCAAGTTCTCCGTAGATCATATAACTAGGTGTGGAGGACTTCAAGTGAAGAAGTAATTTACAAAATTTAAGGTGAACTTGTTCTAATGTATCTGTGTTCTGGAAACCCCAAATTTCACAGCCATATAAGAGTATTGGTTTTACTAATTTATCAAATAAATCAAGTTGACAACTTACAGACAAATTATGTATTCTTCCTGTTTTAATAACATTATACATTGCTATTAATGCTTTTTCTGAAATATGTTTTTACATGTTTTAAAAGATCCACTTCTGGATAATACAACCTCAAGATAAATGAAATCTTTCACAATCTCTATTTCGGAACCATTATATCTAAATGAAAGATTAATTGGTAATCTACCTTGTGAAAAAATCATGATTTTTTGTTTTATCAATATTTACATTCATTTTCAATTTTGTACAATATTCAACAAATTTGATTTTGAAGATCTAATGAAGTTTCGGCCATAAGAACAGTATCATCAGCATATAATAAAGAAAAGAGTTTTACAAAAATATTTAGCTTTTCTTCTACCAAGTCAGAAACTGATTTCAAACCTACAATATTTTCATCAGCAGAAACGTTTCTAAATCGTTTAAAAATAAAGAAAAAAAGAAAAGGGGATAGATTTTCACTTTGTCGTACACCATCTCACATGGGAAGTATTCAGAGGTTTTGCCATTATATGACAGACATGACTTGATATTGTTATACATATTACATATAATATGATACATATTTCCATTTACATTTGATAAAACCATCTTATACCACAATGCATTATGTAGAACAGTGTCGAAAGCCTTTTCGAAATCAATAAACGTACAAAATAATTTTTTTCCTGTTCATCTTTAAAAGTTAAAAAAAAGAATAAAGGGTGAATATACAATCTACTGTGGAATAACCTTTCCTGAAACCAAACTGTGGTTCTTATTTAACAAAAGGATTTCATCAGAAAATGTTGATACCTTTCACATAAAACAGAGTAAATAGTTTTCCTAAACAACTTACAATAGTAATTGGTCGGTAATTTTTTGGATTGTGTTTATCCAATTGTTGAAATAGTTTAAAAGCAAAGAAAATGTTGTTTTAATTACTGTAAAATGATCTATTACATAAGTGCGGGAAATTTCATGAATTAATTGTTGCCAAATTTTATTACTAACAGGATAAACTACTAGGTAAAATTGTGTTCAGTGTATTATGTAATGAGTATCTTGCACAGTAACACAGTAAAAGTATAAAAATCACGCTGCACATATTATGAACAACGATAATGACGTGCAATCACCTTCTGTCAACCGACTCAAGTGTAGGCCATAATATGCTGGAGAACGCGGTACTTTACATTACCCATTTTTATATATTGATAATTGTTGTTTGAAAGTTCAGCCACTCATAAAATGTACTAACTCAAATGATAAAGTTCACTTTTGCTCTACTGGAAGTTACTTGTAGAACATTGAATAAGTAAACTGTTTCACCACTCCAGTTTTTAAATGCTAAATGGCAGTACGAGGAATTAAACCCAGGGCACTTGATGGCAAGGATTCAGGACAGTGGTGTAGTTTTTCCCCTGAACTATCCAGACCTTCTGGTTTAAAACAACTATAAAATCCAATATAGAATGACTGCAAATGATTTTAATTGTAGGTTGTAGTCTATATGCTGCGACAGTTTGTATTCATATTCATGTTTTGTTATGAGGCTCTTTTCTAAACATCCCTAACCCCCCCCCCCCCCTCCTTAACCGAAATTTCTTCAACATTCACTCCTATCGTATGTACGGCTGTTATCACTTTAAACAGTGAATTAGTGGAAGACGTCTATGCCTAATTTAGTAAATTGATGAAGTGTGCACATCTTGTGCATTTTTGTGGAAATCTATTAATTTTACGTTACAGAATTTAGTAACTGGTTCACGAATTAAAAAACTTTTGTATAGGCTGTATATCAATATATGATGCATGATTCTCTATAAGTTAATGAATTCGTTAACTGCATAATATTTATCTTAGAAGGGAAAATCAATTAATTTTATAATTTCTATTTGTCATGAAGCAGAGACCTCATGATGCCAATTTGTATATTTAGATGCCAAAACCAAAAATAGAAAGTAACAAATATGGTAACTTTAGATTTAATGAAATTCATCAATTTATGAGTTTTCCAGAGCTGACATGGAAATTGTCTCATTGAATATTTATTATTACCAAAAGGGAGTATCGCTGCTGATGGACCCAATTCACGTAGTATTTTATTACCAGCTCATTTGCTACTATTTCGATATTAGCATTAAATTGATACTTTAAATTTACAGTTATAAAAATGTTAGATGTTGTGAAGACTAAGGAGTATCCTCCTCGTGAATATTTTGGACTTTGATGGTTTTGTCTTTACCCTTTTGTTTTTTGTTTTACATTTGAATATATGCTCTTCAACGTTTGGATTATTGTTTTGGTTTTCAACATATTTAAAAACTGTTGAGTCGTAAATTGAAATGTGCACAGAGTTAAAGAACACAGTATTACAGTAAATGTATTATACATTTAATATTATGCCTGTAATTGAAGAGAATGTAGGATCAGATAAACATAGGTTATATAAACACATATATTTGGTGACGAAATATATATGCCATTTGTAATATTCTTTCACTAATTATATTTATATTGCATTATATTATTGCCATTATTTATTTATGTTACTTCTATTTCAGTTTATTTAAGGATCAACTTATTTACAGGCGGATAATTGATCATATATATTATATCTTATTACTTAGCATTGCAATATATATTCTGAAATAAAATTAGCATGTGCATAATGTTTCAAGCTAACGAAATTAAATAAAGATATATATCAAATTGTGCTTTTAGGACAATAATACAAAAGTTTAAACAGCAGTCAGTTTCAGTGGCAATTATTAATTTGAAAACTTTATAAACTTGGAACTGTAAACTGCCTTTGAAGTTTAAAAACTTCAAATAATTTTCGGTCTTGTTTCCGTGAAAACTATACCAGTTTAAATTTAGTTGTACTCATACAAGTCCTGGTAAGATCTAAATATAAATCTCGGACTTATATCAAATACTGATGATCCTTCTCTACTTTCGTGTACATTTCGAAACCACGCGTCTATTAATACAGTACAAAGACAAACAGGCGGAATATAAATGTATTAACCAAACCTCGACGGATTGCTATTAATTTCAATACATAAATGGATATGAACTATTTTGAACGATAAATTCGAAACCAATAACATATTAATGCACATCTATCCAAATACCGAAAGTTATAATGTAAACATAGATCAACCATGGAACATTTGGCCGATTTATTCTCGATTCAAATTATCTTTAAATCTCAAGATAACCATACAACTCCAACAGAAAATAAAAAACTGAACACGTACGAATGTTGCAAAGGAATAATATAAAGCATAATATGATGAATCAATTGGAAACAGTTTGAAGATTTACTAATCATGAACTAAAAATCCTTGGCCTATACTCGAGAAATAATTAAAAAAAAGAACAACGCAAAGGTCGTCATGGTGTAGACAAGAAAATACTGTACACTGAATAACGAAACCGTTTTATTATTATGGAATAATTTTCTTACGATAGTTCTTATAGTGAAAGTTTGTATTCGACTAAAGATTAAAATTCTTACAGAACATGAAATACATACAAGAAAGGCAAAGGCATCATCAACGTTAATAAAAGTAACATGACAAAAAAAAAAAAAAAAAAAAAAAAAAAACGTTTTAAGAACGCTAATCTGAGCTACGCTCAACTTATTTTCGGCCTCGAGCATTACGGACGATCGAGTAATAGGTTAACGGCAGCATATGTAAATATACTGGTATCTTGAGATGTATGTTACTGAAATTCTTTTGATCGTTTGTAAAGTTTTTGTAAACTGTAGGCTGGCACTAAAAATATCATGATACGGCACACTTTCAAGACGTATTAACTTACTAATCATTTAAATAAATATTGACAAAAAATTACGAAGTTAACAATTCTAATAATGTTATAAATCGACATAGGTCCTGAATACACTTCTAATTATATATTTTTGATAACTTTGTTTGCATCGTATTTTCTGTAAGGGTTAACCGTTAAACCTGAAGGAAAAACGGGCGTGATCCCTGAATGAGATTTTTTAGCACTTAATATGGTGTATATCCTTGACTCCAAATATTCCTTTTCTGTGCTTTGTTGTCTTTAAAATCGACCTGTAACTCAGGTCAAATGATCACTTTCCCACTCAAAACTGGTTCATACTTCCTTATATCTTGTTGTTGACCCGGATAATATCACAAATTCCACGATACAAGTGAAATTAACTATTGACTCGATCGTTAGTCACGTCCGTAGTGTTCAAGGTCAAAAGTTAGTTTCGCACAACTCACAAAATTCTTAGTACGGTTCTTTTTATCGTGTAACTTTTTTTCCCATCTGATTAACTTCTTTTGTCCTGGTGCCGAGATTATGGTTTTATCTACTGTACAATATTAATGGAACTGTCTATCTGTGTGTTTCCTATTCATTCACCTATTCCAGGTTTAGAGGGAGGGATGAGATCTTTAAGTGTACTTCTGCGTTCCACCTGCATTGCATTTCAACCGTCTAGAGCCAAGACCCTTCTCGATGACAGTGGTATTTGGTATGGCGGGTTGGGGGGGGGGGAGTTATATTAACTATTTAAAAGGGTAAATCCATCACCACCTTAGGACAGAACTATTCACGAGAGAGATACTACTTTATCGAAATACTAGTAACTGATATCCTTGAGACTTGCAGCCCACCAGCTAAAGTATCAACTCAGTCATTTTGATGCACAAGTTGTGCACATTTCGTCGATTTACGTCTCATAATTTGTGCACAAGGCCTAAAATATATCGGATCTAAAACATCTGGTGAATAAGATTGTTTTGCTAACGCTGAATACATATTTTTATACACTTAAGGAGTATAAACTGTTTTGCAGTTAAAATCTTTATTTTTGAATTTCCCGTTTATTAGCAAAATTCTGAACAACTGACAATGACTAGAAATATTTATTTTTACCATTTATTGTTTTCAAAATATATTGTTTCCTCTGATTTTTCATTTTAAAAGTTGTACTATAAACGATTAAAACTAAAGACAATATAACAGAGTTATATGGCATCAATATTTTCTATATTATACAAACGAGTAAACAGTAATTCATTACCTTTAAATTAAATAATATAGCGTTATTAACTGGCTGTTTCTGTATTGGCACTGGTATAGATTCAAGGTTTGCTGTATTGGCCTCGAGACCCGTAGGGTCGAGGGCCAATACAGCTGACCGAGAATCTATACCAGTGCCAATACAGAAACGGCCAGTTCATAACACTTTTATTAAATAATCCAACTTTTTCAATACAGACTTGTTCTGAATGCTGTATTACATACATAAAATGTGAATATAGGGCCAATATTTCCAATACGGACTGGCAATGATGTGAATATAGGGCCAATATTTCCAATACGGACTGGCAATGAATCCTGAATTACATTTACAATATATGTTTACAGGGCCGATGATTTTAATACTGACTTGCTTTTTCAGTATTGGAAAAGCAATATAGATCACGTGATTTATATGACCAGGAAAACGTCACCAGTATGACACATGCCGTTTTGGTAGTATTAGGGCTGTTTTAATCGTATTATTTAATAATATAAAATATTAATAATTAAGGATTACATATCAATTTATAATTCCAGTGTGGAATATTTCACTGCCAATTGGTAAAAAATTTCTATTTTTATTTTGCATATTTTACAATAAGATGATACAACAGCTAAGCAAATTAAAACTCGTTACCATGTAATTTTTATTTAAAATATTCAAACACTAAATATCATAAAATTCACGGATTCGCTAAATGCATTATTCCCAAAGGTAAAGGAGTAAAGCCAATACATCATTATATTATTAAAATGTAGTTATTTTAGATATTGCGATCTTATTGTTATTAATTTTTTTATTATTTCTGAACTGAAATGTATAAATTTTACATGTATACCCAGTTTTCTGTTAAATGTTAAGCTGCAGTTGCGATTCAAATAAATGACTAAAATGTATCATGAAAAACAGACTGAAATACAAATAGCAAAATTGTGACTATTGATATTATGGGAACTAGTCCCTCGGTAATGGTTCGCTTGTGAGCAATATATAAATTATTTATTAATAATGAAGTTTACTGTACAAATAATCGCTTAATATAAGCCAATAGTAGTATGAATCAAACGAGACAATAAAAATTAATGCCATATTTACATATGGAAAATGAAAATAAATTTAAATAAAAAAATATAAAAGAAACCTTATACTTCATTAAACATTAGTCACGCATTGAATAATCTGTAATTTTTGTAACGATATATGTTTCCTCAATTCATTTTGAAAGTGCATATGGTTTTAGCTTTTGTTTGACCTTAAATATTGATGTCAACTAACACATATACTATTCTTTGACCTTTGGTGGCCTTAATCATTTACATAAACGTTTATATATCTATCAAATGTCAACAGAAGATCAATTTTATACATCTAGGATAATTATCTATTTTAGGTGACACAGTATCATTGACCTATAATAGATAAGATGCTTAACTTATTTGAAGTGTATATTTTTGGATATGAACTCATTTGATGGTTAAATGGTAAGTTTTTAATCATATTCATTCATTATAAAGTAAAATAAAAATTAAAATAATATCATATTTAAATTCATATTTGTAAAAGTAAATGTTTAATCAAACTGTTAAAAAGTTCCCAAATTTATCCTCAGTTGCTAGTATCTAAGTATAGGGTGAACTTATTGTAAAAAATGTTAAATTGTTAGACAGTAACAAGCATCTTTCATTTCTTTAGATAATATTTGGTTTTAACCTTTTTGGTAATTGAATCTGCTGAATAACGTTTCGGTTACTGCATTCTTGGTATTGAGTGCTACCAATGTGATACGGTGTGCATATTATAAAAATAAATGAAAACTTGGTATCTGTTTTGTTTCAATTCGGAGATGGGGTGTAATTTCCTTGACATTCACCCCATATCTCTGTTCAATTTCATATCATAGGATGCTAAATTAGTTATTTTCCATAACATTGAAAGCAAATACAATGTATCGTACAGAAAAATTAACAAATGTTCCAGGTTTTGGTTAATATACAAGCTACATAATATTACTGTTAGAAGTAGTGTTTCAAACCCCCTAGGTATTACCTGGATTTTGCGCCCGATTGGTTGTGTTTTGTTGTTCATTTTTAGGGGGGGGGGGTTAGGATTAAATGTTTGATCCTGCCTATTTTATTCTTCGAAATTTTGGTCCTTGATTTTTTTTCGGTCGCTATAGCGGCCTAAATTTTACTTCTCTTTAAAAACAAAAATCTCCTGATGGTCACAGGTCCTGCATTTTTTTCACACCTAAAGTGATCCTGTCTTTTTATTTTGCCCCCAACTCCTGGTCCTGTCTTTTTATTTTAAAGCTCCCCCCCATAAAAATCAAATGGTTGCTCAATTAGAATGTACAATGTTGATCTACAAGTATTTTATGACTACTCTTTGATCTTTTATTTCTAAAATATGCAAGACACACATGATACCACAGATGATATATCAATATACTATAAGGTAGATATGTTAAATACGGTTCCGTAGTAATAGATTTTGAAGTACATTTACTGTAAACTGTTTTCTACTCAACAATTAGTCTAGAAGGAAGTGATCTTATTATCACCAGAATACTATGCTGATTTTGAGTTTGTGGTTATTTAAAGGGTTGTCTTGTTGGGTTAGCTGAAGCTACTTTCTGAACCCCTATATAGGTTTAATCTTATGGCATTTTGTCTCATTGACGCATATTCTTTATTTTAATACAGTGGACTCTCGTTCTCGAGAACTCGCTTGACTCGAAACTTTGTGGTGAGTCGAAATTTTGAGAAAGTCCGTAAGGTGGGTATTTATGAATATTTTATTACGTTTTAGCCGAAATTATTTATATAGTCCCATTAATAACGAAAGTCGACTGTTTTTTCATATTTCATCTTCCCCAGGCCAAGTTGACCCTACTCATGCTAACATGAAATCTGTTACGTCAGCTTGTTATAAACAACCAAACAATATGTAGATGACAGTTGTTCTAAACTGAATGGTTTATTTTTACACCACATGTGCAGTTTGATAAAACCGCTAATTAGATATTAAGTCATTAAGTCCTTCATTTGAATACCACAAAGAACACGAAGAAGAAAGCAGTAGGACCCATGTTTTCAAAACCAAATTACGTTTGAGTTCCGATTATAAAACAAAAATAGTAGTAATTATCACGACGAAATCTGATAAAGAGACTAATATAGGTGTGCATATTGGCTAGAGAAACGGCATTGAGATATAAATATTGTACAGCTAGTATTTAAAACGACATGCATAAATAATAAATGAAATATATGATACCATGTCAATGTCATAAAGGATAGTTCTGACAGTTAACAAGGTAAGTAATGATTAGATATGTACAGTTTATTGTGAAATTATTGAAATGACGAAGTATAGTTAAGGTTTTATTACCACCAGTAAGTGCATTAGAAAAATTAAGCGCGTAATATAGTGCATGATATCGGAATATAAACTAGTTGATCGTAATGTAGTGACAATGACATGCTACAGGTCTCGGGTATTTATCATTCTGATGTTACAAACAATTTTTCCCCATTCCTGGTTTTCTGGGGGAATGGCCTGGTATGTGGTCCCTAAAGATTTGCTAATAATGACTAACA
Organism: Mytilisepta virgata; assembly: GCA_028015205.1. Classification (NCBI taxonomy): domain Eukaryota; kingdom Metazoa; phylum Mollusca; class Bivalvia; order Mytilida; family Mytilidae; genus Mytilisepta; species Mytilisepta virgata. The sequence goes on from CM051519.1 coordinate 38,710,075, forward strand.
AACATGAAAAATGAGTTGCTAAAATTTATTATATTATAACAATTATTTGTATCTGAATATCGCTTTGGGAGACAGATTTAACACATATTTTCCAAACTAACGTCTTTAAGACAGTTGTTCAACGTGAACGACACTCAGAACCAAAACGAATATTTTGCCGTAAGTTAGTTTATGTATCTCTTTAAATGACCGAAGAATGGTTTTGGTTCTGAATGTTCTTCTTGGCAATATTCCATAAATTGATACACATTTACCCAAATCGCCTATATATACGATTTTTGCGGGTAGAAAACGTATTAATGATCAAGCATAAAATTTTGTTTGTTAATATAAACTTGCATTGAATACAAGCGTTTTCGATTAAAAGTAGGTATTACTTACTTCAATGTATATTTAAGATTAAAAAAGCAACGGTTACGAGTGAAACAAATACAGAGAAAAGTGTCCCCATTCATTTGGGTTGAAGAGTTAGAATAAGAGTTGTATGAACCGTATGAAAAGACAATATTTTGAATTGGTTTCATTTAGACGTTGAGTAATATATGTACATTGTATCCCTTGGAAGATATGCTCTATTTTTGACTATATGAGAAGATGCACAGGGTTGGTTTATTTTAAAAACAGTTTATCTGAAATGTTAGGATAACTAACGTTGGGCCTATGATACAGGTATGATTTGGACTGTGCAATTATCTTGGACCCTATGTTTTGGTTGACTATATGTTTCTCTAATGCATTATGTTTTTTTTCGGGTTAGTGGCTGAAGTTTATTCTGGAACACTTAACGAATGATCTTTTTCAAATGATTTATTGATAAACATCAATTAAGATACTAAATCACTTGGGCAATGAGTTATTCCAGCGTTACACGCTTAATGAAAACTCGATAACGCCAAAAATAACAATAGAAACTAAAAGGACGAAAAAGGGTAGGCAAAATCCAGGTAGGAGAACTTGAGGGAGCTGAAACCCTCCCTTTACTGTGAAAAAATAGAGAATTATTCTTGACCATGTAAGACAAGTCTATTGAGTTTGTTAAAATGAATGACGGCAAGACTAAAGGAAAGTCAGAAGAACTTAAATATGACATTTAACATTTGATAAAAATAAACTTTATAAAATTTGAAAGCTTACCAACGAAATTAAAAAAAAAGAAAGACTTTTGAGAAGAAGGATTCAAACCTTATGATATAACGTTTTGTTTATTATATTACTGATGTACCTTAGTAGAGAATACAATGTTTTGACTGGATTAAATTATTTAGTATTCAAAATTCGTCTTATAAATCTTTTTTAATGGTGGTACCCCTACAGTGTAAATTTTATGGGATTTAATCAACTCACTGGAGTTTAAAAAGTAAATTGAATTGATTCAAACGGATAATCGTTTAAATAGAATAGTACTTTGCATTTATATATCGAACGAATACGTAAAATAGATTCAAAGAGATCGTTTCATACTGATATGGTACATTTGAATTTTTTTTTCAAAAGAAATTGCAAAACACAGTCTTGTTATATGGCCACATACTTATTTTTGATAAAGTATTAAATAAATTCTTTTCAATATTCGTCTGAATTTTATCCTTATAATCTTAAAAGAAAAGAAACAGATAAATTGTATGATATGCACAAGTTTGTTCAGAAAAATGCTTTCAAAATATGCATTGTGATATAATATAATGGAATGGCGGATAAATTCTGGTCGCAAAACTTCTACATCTACAGCTTTCACTGCAGTTCTTCAACCTCAGGTCACAACAGCTTTAACTGCAGTTCTTTATCCTAAAGTCACAACAACTTTCACTGCAGTTCTCCAACCTAAGGTCACAACAGCTTTAACTGCAGTTCTTTATCCTAAGGTCACAACAACTTTCACTGCAGGTCTTCACTCTAAAGTCACAACAGCTTTCACTGCAGATCTTCATCTTAAAGTCACAACTCTTTCACTCCAGTTCATCATCTTAAAGTCACAACAGCTTTCACTGCAGTTCTTCATCCACAAGTCACAACAGCTTTCACTGCAATTCATCCTCCTACATACACAGCAGCTTTCAATGCAGGTCTTCACACAAAAGTCACAACTGCTTTCACTGCAGGCCTTCATTCTGAAGTCACAACACCTTTCACTGCAGTTCTTCATCTTAAAGTCACAGCAGCTGTCACTTCAGTTCATCATCCTAAAGTCACAACAGCTTTAACTGCAGGCCTTCATCCTAAAATCAGCTTTGACTGCAGTTCTTCGTCCTAATGTCACAACAGCTTTCACTGCAGTTCTTCGTCCGAAGTCACAACAGCTGTCACTGCAGTTCTTAATCTAAAACTCACAACAGCTTTCAATGCACGCATTCATCCTAAAGTCACAACAGCTTTCACGGCAGACCTTCATCCTAAAGTCACAACAGCTTTCACTGCAGTTCTTCATTCTAAAGTCACAACAGCCTTAACTGCAGGCATTCATCCAAAAGACACAACAGCTTTAACTACAGTCCTCTATTCTTAAGACACATCAGCTTTCACTGCAGGCCCTCACCCTAAAGTCACAACGGCCTTAACTACAGGCAATAATCCTAAATTCACAACAGCTTTCACTTCAGTTCTTCATCCTCTAGTCACAACAGCTGTGAAAGTGAAAGATGTTGTGCCTAGAGGATGAAGAACTGAAATGAATTCAGTTCTTCATCCTCTAGGCACAACAGCTTACTTCAGTTCTCCATCCTAAAGACACAACAGCTTTCACTGCAGTTCTTCATCCTTAAGTCACAACAGCTTTCACTGCAATTCATCCTCCTATATACACAACAGCTTTCAATGCAGGTCTTCACACAAAAGTCACAACTGCTTTCACTGCAGGCCTTCATCCTGAAGTCACAACACCTTTCACTGCAGTTCTTCATCTTAAAGTCACAGCAGCTGTCACTTCAGTTCATCATCCTAAAGTCACAACAACTTTAACTGCAGGCCTTCATCCTAAAATCAGCTTTGCAGTTCTTCGTCCTAATGTCACAACAGCTTTCACTGCAGTTCTTCGTCCGAAGTCACAACAGCTGTCACTGCAGTTCTTAATCTTAAACTCACAACAGCTTTCAATGCACGCATTCATCCTAAAGTCACAACAGCTTTCACGGCAGACCTTCATCCTAAAGTCACAACAGCTTTCACTGCAGTTCTTCATTCTAAAGTCACAACAGCCTTAACTGCAGGCATTCATCCAAAAGATACAACAGCTTTAACTACAGTCCTCTATTCTTAAGACACAACAGCTTTCACTGCAGGCCGTCACCCTAAAGTCACAACGGCCTTAACTACAGGCATTAATCCTAAATTCACAACAGCTTTCACTTCAGTTCTTCATCCTCTAGTCACAACAGCTGTGAAAGTGAAAGATGTTGTGCCTAGAGGATGAAGAAGTGATATGAATTCAGTTCTTCATCCTCTAGGCACAACAGCTTACTTCAGTTCTCCATCCTAAAGACACAACAGCTTTCACTGCAGTTCTTCATCCTTAAGTCACAACAGCTTTCACTGCAATTCATCCTCCTACATACACAACAGCTTTCAATGCAGGTCTTCACACAAAAGTCACAACTGCTTTCACTGCAGGCCTTCATCCTGAAGTCACAACACCTTTCACTGCAGTTCTTCATCTTAAAGTCACAGCAGCTGTCACTTCAGTTCATCATCCTAAAGTCACAACAACTTTAACTGCAGGTCTTCATCCTAAAATCAGCTTTGACGGCAGTTCTTCGTCCTAATGTCACAACAGCTTTCACTGCAGTTCTTCGTCCGAAGTCACAACAGCTGTCACTGCAGTTCTTAATCTTAAACTCACAACAGCTTTCAATGCACGCATTCATCCTAAAGTCACAACAGCTTTCACGGCAGACCTTCATCCTAAAGTCACAACAGCTTTCACTGCAGTTCTTCATTCTAAAGTCACAACAGCCTTAACTGCAGGCATTCATCCAAAAGACACAACAGCTTTAACTACAGTCCTCTATTCTTACGACACAACAGCTTTCACTGCAGGCCCTCACCCTAAAGTCACAACGGCCTTAACTACAGGCATTAATCCTAAATTCACAACAGCTTTCACTTCAGTTCTTCATCCTCTAGTCACAACAGCTGTGAAAGTGAAAGATGTTGTGCCTAGAGGATGAAGAACTGAAATGAATTCAGTTCTTCATCCTCTAGGCACAACAGCTTACTTCAGTTCTCCATCCTAAAGACACAACAGCTTTCACTGCAGTTCTTCATCCTTAAGTCACAAACAACTTTCACTTCAGTTCTTCAACCTCTAGTCACAACAGTTTTCACTTCAGTTCTTCATCCTTTGGTCACAACAGCTTTCACTGAAGGTCTTCACTCTAAAATCACAGTTAAGCCTTTATAAACTAACAAATTTTAGACCCTATCTCAAGTTCAAGGGTGCTACAAAGTCTGTTAGATTCCTACTTTATGTCGATAGCCCCAGACACTGTCACATCTGTGCTGCTGAAGGGTTTTATAAACAAAATATAGAATATAACAGCTTAGTAAACTTTAGATTGTTGAGTAATGTGTAAAGCAAAACCTTGTTATTATTCCCTCAAACCCAAACTGTGAGTGTCTCATTAAATTTAATACTACCGAAATTGATATTCAACGGATTAAATCGCAACAAAAGAATAGCAATAATAGGCGAAAGATACTGTAAAAATTGTAAAATTCTTCACCACGTCACATATTTCATAGTTTTAATGAAAAATAAAAAATAAAAAAAACGTTTTGACCGGTAACAAGACATTTTACTACTACAGACTATTCATATTACACATTTAATGTGTGTAAGTCTGGATTTACAAGTGTTTGCTTTTTTCAGCAATAAAGTACATATGTACGTCGTATACATTTCCTGTAGGTAAATCTATTAAAAATAATTTCATAAACTTGCTTTAAAGAATACGATGAAAAAAAAGGTACAATAACACATTACAGGGGAAGTCAAAAAACAGTATGAAGGAGAAAGAGGTCGACTAGCGGCCTCTTACACGAGCATGTATACCAAATAAGCAGCAGGCATTTAATAGTCAAATGACATTAACATTAACATTGAAAAAAAATGAACTGAAACAACAAAATATCTGAAATAAAAGATATACTTGAAAAATTACCTCTGAGACCGCTGATGAGATTTCGTTCATTTTTTTAGGATTGTTAGTCACCACATTAACTTGATCCTACCCCACCGCGATTTGGATTCGACAAATTTTACGAGAGTTATGGGGCTTTAATATTTATGAGCATATGACACTACACGAACACTTTTTGGACGCCAATATTTATTTGTATTGTACTGCAATTTTTTCTGTTATGTGTTGACATCCATACTGTGCCACCATTTCAATAATACACATTTTGTATATGTTGTGGGGTTTCGACTTTTCTCTGCGGCGGGGGAACTATGGCTACGTGTAGCAATCTTGTTAAATATCTGTATGTTTGTCATCGTTAATTTGTTAGTTTTATATCCCACAAATAAGACCAGATAGCTTCAGTAAGAGTCTTACAATTCCGTAGAAACTTATATCACCTTGGATTCACATTATGAGTGTTTTAGTTTTTGTTCTGTCTTGGTTTTTTGTTTTGGAATTTAATACTCTTTTAGTATTGGCATTGTCCGTCGTCCTTGACAGCAATGTTATTTACATGTATATGATCCAATATCAAAAAATTGTCCTTTGATCCCAACACCAATAAAGTAGTAGACTTTCAGTTAATACTTTTATGGATTTTTTTTATCCATTTGTTGTTAAGATGAAGGGATTCGTTTACGGAACGTGATTGCTTACCCTAACACAGCACCTTATTTTATTGGAGTTTACATTGTTTGTGATTTAGGTTTCTTCTATCTAATAATTCTCTTTTGCAATATTGCAGTGTGGTTTTTTTTATGCTATATATTCGTGGCATTGATGTCCTCGCGAATTCCTAGTCTTTTAATTTTCACTGTATTGACTTCACCTTAAAGTTTAACTTCTTGTTCGTTTCGGCATTCTTTTTCGCTTTGTTAATATAACCTGTTATTTTTACCAAAAAAATATTTTGTGAAAACCATTATTTATGTCAAGTCATCTTGCTTACCCACAGTCTGGATTTTGGAGCTGCCCACATAGTATATTGGTGGTTTTGAATCTTCAAGCCAATATCGTTTTTTCATATGTTGACTATTTTACATTTGGTATTTCTGTTACCTTATTTTAATATCTGTTTCCACATTCCTAGTGATGCAACCTTACATGTACCTTATTTTCAACTGTATCTTATTTTTGTGACACAATTTTGACCTAGAAAAAATAAATAATTTATCGTTTTTATTCAAACACTGATAATAAGGATACTGCATATAAAACATTACTGATTCAATAGTTTTTGTTTTTTATGTACACTCTGTGCTTCTCTATTGTTGCATTTATCATAAATTTTTATTTATTGATACAGCTGTTTATATATAAATACTATTATCTGCTATTTTAGTAAAAACTTACCGCTACATGAATTAAACTTAAACTTATGGTATCTCTCACATCCATGGCTCTTTCCATGGACGATTTGATGATGATGGGGTTTGGGTCTACACTGTTGGATTTCTTTTTAGACTTACTTTAAATTTTGTTTTTTATTTTGCGGTCGCGCCGCTGGCGTGACAACGTTTATCAAAATGCAAAACTCCCTTGTGCATAGGTCTGTCCAAAAATTGTTTTGGTTGCGTTACCCTTTTGGTAATTCTGGCATTTAATCTGTATTTACAAATTTTGGGTTATTGTTTCGGCTTATAACATATTCGGCCTTGAGCAATACGCATATTTTGTACCTCATAGAATATTAATTCATGTAATTAATATCTCCATTAACAAGTTGAGTCGATCACAAGTCGAAAGTATAAAATGTTTATTCCATTATATCAAATTGGATGCACAAAATGTGCACACTTCGACGATTAATAATTCATCACTTGTTCTCAAGGCCAAACATTTGAAAAACAACAATAACCCAAAGCGTTGAAGAGCAGAATTAAATCCCCAAAACGACCAAAAATGTAAAACCAAAGTAATCTAAGGACAGAACTATGCAAACATTGTTAACATAAAAACAGGAACTCTCACCTCAAACAAAAAGACTAATTTCGCTGGCTATTGTACCATGCCACTAGTTATACTTACTAGGGGATACATTTATTATTATTTACTTTTTAACCTTTTTTTTGGTGCAAAGTAAATATTTTACGTTGAGGTTTCATTTTATACCAGAAATGTCATCCAACGGTCATTCTGGTAATTTGTTGAAAAGAAATTTATCTAATTACTACTGCCCATTATGTAGTATCATTGACCTCGTGCTCAATTCAAATCACACGACCGTAGAATGATTTCCTGGGAGGGAACTTGCAAATTACACTCAATAAACAGTATTTTAACAACAGAAATATGTCTCGAACTGTTGGAATGTAAATTTAACATAAATGACACGGCGAAATGTTTTTACAAATTTAACCGGCTGTCACAAAAAAAGATAAAAGCTCGTCTAGATCACACCTTTGTTCGTGGGTGGAAATATACTACTTTAAATTTTCGTTTGAAAGTTCAAATTTTAGGGAGAACTTCAAGGATAAAACAGTAAGTTTGATACATTTTTAGAAATATTAAAGTACAAAATTTAAGAAAATTTATTGATAAATTTTAACATGAATTTTCAGTTTTTAAATGAATTTCATTGTATTATTCTATAGTATCAAAGAGGAGGAGAAAAACTGTTTTTATTTATTTAAAAGGACATTTTTGTTAATATCAAGTGAAAACATTGCGGTCGCCAAACGGGATAATTTTAAAGTTATGCTATAGAAAAGTATAACATTTAAAGGCTGTAATTTGTAAATGTTTATAAAAAGATTTTAAGATAACAACATGCGGTTTTATACTGTTTTTTTCAAATTAAACTACCTTAAATCAAGATAAAACATATAGATAAATTAAAACGTAATTTTTGAAACTTTTACTACCAATTCAAAATGCAGTTATAATTTGTCAGAATAGCCCAGTGTAGAGTTGTGTATTGCTGATATTACTTATACTGTATAATTAGTTAGTTTCCTTACTTTTGTGTATTTTATCTTATAACATCTAACTGTTTTAATATTGTTTGTGAATCTTTTAAAACTATTAGCATCGCCTTGCTGTAAAACGTTATCCTTGGTTGGTCTTGGCCTTGCCCTTCTGGCCATTTTACGGTTGTACGGAATTTTAGGTTTTATGTTTAGCCTTGGGCACAACTTCGAAAAAATTTGCATATTTTGTACATCAGAACTCGTTTCGTAGAATGTTTAGGTTAAGATTTATAATGGATAGTGAAGACTGGAAAAGTCCTTTATACCGTATCGAGTAATTACTATTGTTTATATACGTAGTTTATATAGATACATATATCATCTTCAGGTGTTCTGATTCTAACGGACGATTTTGTTCTCTTAAACATTAAATTAAAAGATTCCGCATTTCGAGGACAATTTTTACGCATTTTGGTTGCTTCATAACATTTATTTGTGTTAATGATAATGAATTGGTAAACACGGTTGCAGTCTGAGACTCTGTTTGCTAATAGAGTGTGGGAGGGCGGGTTTACTTTTACTTATTGTTGGAAGCCTGTACATGTAATTTGTCTGTTGCTATCTCGTTTGTTTCATTTAAGGGGCAGGCGTCTTTTATTTGCTCAACAAAAATGATTTTCTCAGTTGCAAATTAAACCGATCTAGTAAGAATTAAATTACCCAACGGAAAAGCTGAAATATCAACATTTTATGGTAGAAAACCTCAATCAAAACATTCAGCAAATGAGCTTAGGTTGGCTTGTTCGTGTTCAGCTAAAAAGCTAATGAGATAAACAATTCACTATTTGCTTTGTTAACAATTAGCATGTGTCATTTGTTTTCATGGTTGTTTTTCAGTTTATTGGAACTTGAAGTCTGAAATATATTTAAATCGTCCTTAATATCCTTATATATTATACAAACATTAACGGATATTCCAATTCTATCTTGAAACTGATCAGAAAATGAAATCTGAAAATTAAAGTAATTACAACATGCAAAATCCATAGACTAATATAACGTAACATGATTTTTTCGGGTGTTTTTAATAACAAAGATTATATCGTTGCCTTACAATTATCAGATAACATTGACAAGGATAAAGATATTTCATTTTTTTTTACATGTTCAATATGAATGTTCTGGCTTGTCATTCGTCTGTCATTACCTCATTTTATTCAAACTTTTATTCTTTACATGCTACTGCATACCGTAAATCAGACAATGCCGTATTTGATTAGCTTTTTAATTACCCGAGAGATTACTTGTGTTTTCAAATGACTGGTAAGGCGCGATAATCCTCGAAAAAGTCCAAATGATGGAGTAGTGGGACGCAAATCCGGACACAAAGAAGGCAAGCCCACGTGACTGGTGGATTTGGATATACTGATCGGTGTTTTATCGTCAATTATTTAAAATTCAAAAATTGAAAATAATTGGCCTTTAACAGAATTTAACGTTATTATCTGATTATAATGTGATAATGATGTAATTATTTGTATACATTGTAACACGTACAATATATTGTCTCATCGTGTCGGTTTATAATGGTCAGAAACCTAATTCACACGAGCAATAAATAAAATAATTGCGACGAATGTCAAAAGTTCAGCGTATTAGAATAGAGGGAAATACCAGATGGTAGGCAAATTTCACTTTTTAATTGCTCAGATTAATTCTTTTTAAAAATCTATAGCTGATATCAGATAAACAACAGCTGAAGTCAGGCTTCGCAAAAAATGTCATTAAAAAAAAATTCTGCATTTGTACTATGCTTATACATTGCTAAAACATTAGGAGCACTTTTATGATATCTGTTTTAATCTTTAATCACGTAAAAGCCAAAAGTCTGAGTAAATTTATCTGTTAGAAAGAAAAAATAAATCAGGTAACGCTTAACATTAAATTATATTCAAAATGATCCCTTCAGTAATAACGATTTGTGTACAAACCATGTTTGCCAATGAAGGAAAAAACTTATAATAGACTTTTTATTGCATTTCCCACGTGAAAAATTTATGCTGCGGATATCTTTGATTTTTCATGGTTAAAATATTTTACTGATTTAATTCAATCATTAATGCAAGTGTTACAATTTATAGTAGAATTTTGTTTACAAATCGTGAAAAAAACTTCAATTAATTTATACTGTAGACAAACTTGATCACAAGATCAGCAACTCGTCGCAAAACGTGTTTTGAATCTGAGTTATTTAGGATTTTCGTTCAGGCCAAATCTTGAAAGCGATCATTTGATTTTTGTGAGGTTAGAGGGAGGGCGAGGCATTGGTCTAGGTTCTTGGATTTGTGTTGTTGTGGGGATAGGGTAGGGCAAAGTATTGTTTTATGTTCCTGGATTATTGTCATGGTAAGGAGAGCAAGACATTGATCTGGTTTCCTGGATATTTTTTCACAGGATTTCATTTTTAAATAATTTGATTTCGGGCAAATTTGAATTCTCCGAGAAAAAAATGGTGGTTTCCATATTGGAAATATTAAGTGATAGGTATTTATTGTAGGAAAAATATCAACAATTTAAACAATTTTGAACAGTTATTTTGCTCATCGGTAAAAAAAGTTGCATTGGATCAAAACAATACACGTGTGCACGTTTTTTGTGTGTTTTCACAAGCATTGGTATTTGACAAACCTAATCCGTTTTAGTACCAGAAAAATAAATATAACAAGGGAACATTACGTATGAAATAAAGTTGCTAATTAAGGGATTAATGTTATGAGGGATTCTATTTCTATGTAGGCTTAGCGTTTCAGTGAAAATTGAGCCGAAATTGTTGACTAGTACAGTAATTTTACATAATTAAGATGTTAATTGAATTTACAGGTGTTGACTTAAGGTATAATGATTTAAGGATTTGATCCTTTTTGCCACTTAAATGTAAAAGCGGATTTTAAAAACACCTGGAAGTTTATTCTATCAATTTTAATTTGAGTGAAAAGGCATCGTGCAAAACTTACACTGAATGAAGAGGTAAGTGCATAACATATTATTTCGTTTGGAGCCTTTATCTCAAATTTCTGCAATACAAAAAAGTTTCCTATGATTTTAAGAAATATCTAGACAGAATCAGCCCATGCACATATCTTAATTTTGTATTTATTTCGGTTTCCGCTTACCCATCTTTATTCAAGTGTTGATATAAAGTTTATGGTTCGTCATGGAACATAATTTTTTTTTTAAATCTGGAAAAAAATAATTGTTTTATGATAGAATACAACGATATTTCTTTTACACACGGAACCCGCGGCTAATAAAGTTTTTTTTTTTTTTTTTTTTTTTTTTTGGGGGGGGGGCGGGTATATAGGAATCTGTCTGTCCGAACAAACTTCCACATCTTTTGCCATATTTCAACTAAACTTAGTATAACTTAAGATAATGACAAGTAAGCTCTGCTGTATAAAGGATTTTGTTGTCCTTCAATTTTCCTTGGAGTCCCTTGCCCTCATCTATGATGAAATTTATGAGAGAAATCTCTTTAAAACAAAACCCTCCTTACGGCTGCTGCTAGGAAAAACCGCAAGATATTGCTTATATCATTGAAATATAATCATTGGGTACTATCGGGTAATTAAAACGGAAGGGTATGCGTCAATGAGACAACAATTCCAAAGGACTGAAAACGTGCTAACTACAGCATATTACAGAATTTCTACGTAAATTTGGTCAACGGGATTTTGTAGCAATCGTTTTACGTATTTGCGTATTTCACTTATACGGAACACTGAATACCTATCATCCTACTCCCGTTATTTTAAAAAGCCGCTTCCGGACTTACTGATTTCTTTCCATTTCTGACAAAAATGTAAAAAAAGAATAAGAGAATAAAAAATATCACTAAGATAGTAACAGTTATTAATTACTAATTACAAATGTGCATAATGTGTCGGCACAAAATCATTGTATTTCATATTGAAATATTCTATAGAGGGCGTAGGAATTTTTGAGACATGATCTAGTTATATAAGAATACGTAATAAAGATTTATAATTTTACAAAACTTGTTATAAACAACAAACCTCCTAGGTTTTAATCTTGATCTAACAAATTTGGGTCAAACAGAAGTTGATGTAAAAAAAATTACATTGTAAAGTAACAAGTACATGTGAATGTAAAAACAAACTGTTAAAACTTTCGGATGCTATGGTCGTATAATTTTCCGTTTTATTGTTAATATAATATTAATTAAATTAATGTTTTATTTTATTTCAAAACTTATAAAATTACAATTAAGTTCATGTTTGTATTTACGCCATATAATATTCATTCGACATCTTATATTTACAGGAAATAACAAGGATATGGATTAAAAAAAGATTAATTAATTTCGGAAGCTGAATTGAATAGCGCTGAGAAAGTGAACGAAAACAGTATGAATACTACAAAATTATTAAATATAACAATAAATAATTCGTCAGTGGAAAATAAATTTAGACCAGTGGTTTCATCACTTGTTCCTGCTACCATGTTTGCCGCTGGTGTCTTTGGAAACTCTCTGGCGTTATTCGTTTTAAGTAGATCCCCGAAAGAACAACGGCGCACCATGTTTTACCGTTTGGTAGCAGCACTGGCTTTCACAGACCTGTTTGGAACAGTGACGACATCACCCGTGACTCTTTTAGTATACAGTAATAACTTGAATTGGATTGGAGGACAACCTCTATGTGACTACTTCGCGGTGATGTTGATATTTGCAGGATTAGCTACTGTTTTCATTGTTTGTGCGATGGCTTTAGATAGGTTCATGGCTCTAAGACATCCTTATATTTATCATGCTAAAGTGAAATACAAACAAGCGACATATATAATATTAGCTTTATGGCTGACCGCCATTTGTATTGCGCTGTTACCAATCATGGGTCTTGGTAAAAATGTGAAACAGTATCCCGGAAGCTGGTGCTTCTTTCAAATTCATGGTGATTCTGCAAACGAGAAAGCATTCGCTGTCTTATATTCTGTTCTGGGAATATTAGTTATTTTCACAATTTCCATTTTAAACATAATTCTGATAACAACTTTATGCCATATGAAAAAGAAAGCACCACATAGCGCAAATGTCAGAAACATTATACAATGTGAAGTTCAGATGGTTATTTTCTTGGTCGGAGTTACCATGGTTTTCAGTGTTTGTTATGCTCCATTAATGGTAAGGTTACATTATATTTGTTTTTTTTACATTTACAAGTAGGTTTATGTGTATTTTTCTTTAAGAGCGTAGAGACGCCTTCGTTTAGATTTCTAATTATTTAAGTGGACAGGGATCTGTATTATGGCGATTTAATACACCAAACCGAGCGATGTCTAAATTAATCATTTGTTTGTGAATCAATATAATTTTAGTTACGAAAGTTGTGTTAAAATGATTGAAAAGTTATTTCCCCCTAAGTTGGTTGCTTTCCGTTAATCTTTTCACGATTAATCTTCGCGACCTTGATTATAAAAAGTCTGATGCAGGGTCTGGCATCTTGCACCTGCTTTTTACGTCGACGGTTTCTTATCAAAACCAAACGACCAAATTTTCCATTTACGAGCTAGATCAGTGCAATTTTTGCTAGGTCGAAAAATATCCATCATTTAAAGATTGCAATATTTAATTATAAAGCTAAGTTGGTTGTAAATTTGATTTTCGTGGAATAATATTGAAAATGTCAAGCCACCAAGTGTTACTATTGGATTTCAAAAAAATTTGGATTAAGATCTTAACGATTGAATAAGATTGGAGATATCAGTATTCAGTTTAAATATTTGCTATATAATTACAGTTACTTTTTTACTATAGTAATAAGAGTTGTTTTGGAGCAATTTATCGGTGTATAAAGGAGACCAGTTCAATAACAAAATGAATAGACTCCGAAGGACTTTATGTAAAGTTGTGAGTTTTATACACCAACAAATTATAGAAAAACAACTCTTATTACTTATAATTCCACAACAACTACAATTTTCGGCAAAATAAGAAAGAAATGATAATGGTACTATTTTACTGGCTCACATATTCACACGCTGAACGTCATTTATCGGAAAATAAAAGATCCCAGACGTCACGTTGTCGACCAATCAAAATCAAAAATACACACAGTATTGGAATTGTACTAAAAAAATAATTTCAAAATAGGAAATAAAGTTGTCTATGTCCAAAACACATCGATGGGTATTTGTTTCAAAATTTTCGAAATTTTTTGGGAAAACATTGAGTCATTATTCATGATACTATTACGCAATTATTCAAGATGCAATAACATAGCAGCTAATGGGTCGTAAATCGACGAAATGTGCACATCTTGCAGTGTTTGAAATAACTTTTAAATAAACTTGCCCGAATGTCAAGATCATGCAAGAATCCACTTGCCCTCATATAGATGACCACGTTGGCCTCTGAATTTAAATATATATTGAATTTGTTTATTTATATGATTTTTACTGTCTTTGTGACTTTTTTCAACATAATGAATTATAATGACTAATAGTATAAAAGCATATTGATTTTTATTTCATTTATCAACCACCACTACTGTCCAACAAGGCACAAAACTCTTGGATAGTATCTTTTGCATGTGATATTTTATCTCTATATTAATCAAAGTTTTGTTAAAAGAGGGTTTCGTCTTTTCTTGAAAAACATCTTTTTGAATGTATACTGGACTTTTTTTTAACAATTGATAGGGTCGAAAAAGTTAACAAATTTGCGATATTTTATTCTACGAATTTCTTGAATAAATAACAAAGAGATTTACGTATAAAAATAATATGTCTGACAATGGAAAATACAGAGATGATGGGGTGATTATTTTTCACTAAAAAATGAGTTATTCTTAGAAATAGCAAAATAGTTATCACGATTTTATCAAATTTACATTGTTACTAAAGAAATATATGTTCCGATTGGTTTAATACAATTCGGCAGTTATAAACTTATTTCACCTCTTATTAACAGGGACAAAGTTCAAAATATAGAAAGAATCCAATAATGAAACGGATATTTATTAAAACTTAACGTAGCCTATTAAAAACTCAAGTCGTCAACACGCAGTCTGAGGCTTTCTTATTTATAAAGCAAGTGCCCTACTGGCCAAAGTCAATATTTATCTTCTAGGCTTGTTACCCCATAGGCATAGTCAGGTTGAAGTATCTGGTTCAGGGGTAACAGGAGTGGGTCTCATATTTCAGAAGCCCGATGTTGAAATTTTATTTAATTTCACAATGGTCTTTATGTTAAATAGTCAATTTACATAAATTTATGCCAGACATCGTGTTTTGTCCATAACTGACATGATCTCTGCATCAAAATACTTTATAGCTGTTCTGGTCTATTTGTTAAGGATTTCTCCTACGTTTCGAATAGTTTTCTGATTAATGAAAAAGCGTATTACAAATATTGCTTTCGGTTACAGGTATTATGAAATGTAAAAGATTACAAACTAAACCTTTTAGGGTCCTTTCCCCGCCCTGTCCTTGGACAAAGTCGATGTTATCAAGAATGAATCGTGGCGAATGCACTGTGGTACTGATCGGAGGCAAATTTTTCACTTGCCCGCCGCAAGCGCTGATTTCTAACACTGTCTAGTGCATCAAAACTAACATCTTGGCATTTTTATTATGTAATTATTTATGATGTAATAACATCATATTGTATAATTATTCAATATGCCATAACATCATATCATATTATTATTCAAGACGCAAAAACATCGCAACAGAGGACAGATATACCTAAGGAGCAATCCAAAAAACGTTATCCATTAGACAGACAAAACCCGGGAAGACAAACGAACAACCACAAGCACAACAAATAAACACCGAAAACTAAAAAAAAACAATGAACAACACGAACTCCTATGAAATCGGTTCCGTGTAATTACATTGTACATTATGTAATTAATCACGACGCAATAACATGATATTATTTCATTATCCCTTTTTTCTCGTTTCAGTTCCGGGTACTAATTGTCCAGACGGGAATTACTGGAAGAAATATTTTTCACGATCTGCTAGTGATAAGAATGGCTTCGTTTAATCAAATTTTAGACCCATGGGTGTACCTATTATTCAGAAGAGAACTTTTTGTTCGAACTTTACAGATAATACAAAAACAATTTTGTCCAAAAACATATAAACAAGAGAAAAAGACTTTATTCAAACAGCCAACACTAACAACAGAAAAGATGGTGACAATTGGACAAACGAGTGATGAAACAGTCACGCCAATCATTTCACCAAGAGTCCAGTTATCTAATGTAGAAGAAGAGTAAAAACCAATTTGTGATTTATTTCTGTGATTTGACTTGATATAAAACAGTAAAACAAAAAATCATTTTATTTAATTCGAAAAAGTATCATAATTGGTTTATCATAAACATCCATAAAATGTCAAAGCAGTAAGGTAAAGGAAAATCGATATGATCAAAATCCAAAGAGAAGACGAACTTGTGAAAACAGCAACACACAGAGATAACCAATTGAAATTATTACAAAAAAAAACAGAAAGAAAACAACGGATTTCAAACAATTTTGGAACAATCAACACCAAATTATACGGAAGGGTAAGCTTAAATGTCCTGCACCATTAACAGCACACGTCACTTTGTGCAAAATTAGGGAGATGTCAAGTTCACGTAAAAGATGAAATCTGACTGAAGATATATCTAGCCTTATTTATGTAATAGAAACTTCATACTGGTAATCATAATGATTGTTTGTTTGTTTGTTTAGTTGGGGTTTAACCCGTTTTCAGCGCATTTTGCTGTTTGGCCAGTTTATATTGGTGGAGGAAGCCGGAGTACACAGAGGGAACCACTACCTTCGGTAGGAAAATTAGCAATTCTTGTCAATTAAGATCGGAGTTGAACACACCCCACCACATGTGAGATTCGAACTCACAACTTCAGCGTTGACAGGCTAGTGATCATTAGTAGTCATGACGAAAACCTAGACCACTCGGCCACCGAGGCCCCGTAATCATAATGACGATCTTATGATATATTAACAAATCAAACAGAATCCTGTTTTACAATTGCACGTGGTAGTGATTTTGCTCTGTTGAGAAAATTACTGTTCATATCTTATGCAATACAATAGAGAAACAACTGTTAAATCCAGACATTGTTGATTGGATAAGTTTGTATCTGTTACTTCTATGGAAAGGTACAAAAATGGAAAGTTAAAACCAGTACATTTGTCGTAAATTTGGAAAAAAGAATAACGAAGCAAGAAAGCTGTGAGAAAATTTCATATGACTAAAATATAAAGACAAGGCTAACATAGCAAACAAATGCTACAACGTACAATGTACCAACTAAAAAAGTAAATAAAACATACCGATAGCAAACCAAATAAAATCAAAACAAGACACAACAAAAAAACTGAAACACTTGCGATGTTAACTCCCACAAAAAACCTGAAGTAACATCACGTGCTCTGGACGTAACATCAGGTGCTCCGGAAGGAAATCATGTGTTGCTTCGTTAAATTGCATGTGAGGAAAATCCGGTAGAGAGTCGGATAAAGTGTCAATGTCCATAAAATCTAATTGAAGATTATCATATCTATTTACGGAATATTTTCAATGTTTGAACAGGTTATACGATATTACCTGGTTTGGGTCAGTTACGCATGATATAGCGGTTTATGAATACCGTAAACTGACCCAAACGAGGTTATTGAAGTATAACCTGTTCAAAAAGTGGAAACATTCCTTACAATTTAATTTCCAAACAGAAGTACAATGATTCCTCGATTCAAGCATCAATAATGACATATTTTTGGTTGAGTACTTCTTGTTTAATATAAGTTTGGTTTTTGATCTTCCAAATGTTTCGGTTTTAATGCTGCTAATGAGAGGTAACTCCTTGAAATGCGTCGTATACAGCATAGTATAAATTTACTATATCTAATATTAGTATCTTTGGATTGTTATTTTATAGGACGATTTGAATTTACAAGTGGCGGATTAATCCGTTGGTGATGTCACAAGAACAAACAAGGTTATACAGTATAAACAATGTTTCTTTATTCTGATCAGCCAATCAAAATGCAGTATTCAAATCAAATTAAATTATTCTCATTTGTGAGATAAAAACTTCATATCGGTCAATTATCTTTAATTTCAAGTTCACTAAGAAAGATAGAACGCAAGTAGTTCTTGAGTTTCGGGTCATTAAGGGTAATTATATATGTATATAATTGTAAAACTGCAGGTGTACAGTATGTCCAATGGGATAGTCATCAAACATTTAACCAGTGATGTTGTGATTTAGTGGTGGTATTTGTAACTAAAGTATATACTAAGAGAATCTGTTCATACTTAAACTCTTCGATTTTATATTGGTAAGATAACCCTCTCACAATAAAGTTTCTATTCAATAGGGTTTGGTTTTCTTTTTTTTAAGTTACTTTTATATTTCTGTGGAAACTTCATGGCCGTAAATTACCCCTTGTTCCGAAGGAGAGAGTATCAAAACGGGGTCTGAGAATGTTATGGTTAAGACCTGCTTGTCGTCTGGGTTATATAGGATTTTTTTTAATACAATTAATACATGATTATGAAAATAAAGCGAAATATTATATTAAGTTATCTATGAAAGAAAAACCAACTGATTGTGTTGTATTTTTAGTTGATAAATTAACGATAACAAACTGTTTTGATAATAATATTTCTCAGTCAGGGAGACCGTGATTTGACCAAATCCAATTTTGTAAATAAAACTGTAAAACCCTTTTGTTATATTGAAAGTTTAAAATGTAATAATGATATAAATGAAAATGTTCATATTTATGTTAACAATACTAATAATGTACCTAGTTTTCGCGGCACTGGTGACGATAAGACCGTTATATTAGCAATTCCTGATAAGACTAGTATGAAACATGGTAATGAAAGCGCCCTGAACCCTTTCTCTGATAACGAAGCTGAAATACCAGAACTACTAGAAAATCGCGCTGTTAAAGATATTTCACTAAACAATACGACATCGTCAGAAAACACCCTTTATGATTATTTAGAAAACCAAGATAAAATAAAAATATTATCTTTAAACTGTTGCGGTGTCAAAAAAGATTTCATTATCCTGAATTTGAAAAATTAATAAATAAACATGATATTGTCTGTATGGTTGAAACAAAAACAGACGACAACGATAATATCGAAATTCCCGGATACGTTGTGAAACTGAAAAATAGGAAAAAAGTTGCAAAGGTAAAATCCGGAGGAATTATGTTGGGTTATAAAGAAAAGTTTTAAAAATATATTAAAACAATAGAAACTGATTCAAAGTTTGTATTATGGATTAAAGTTGACTGTAAAATACTAGGTAGCGAAACAGACGCATTGTTTGGCATTCTTTATATTCCGCCCGAATACACGTCTTATTCATCACCAGATGCTATAAATGAAATAGAAAACGAGTTTTTGTCTTTGTCATCCCAATACAAAAAGGTTGTTTTAGTCGGCGATTTCAATAGCCGAACATCCAACGAAAGGGATTGTTTTCATTTCGACAACAAAGATCTTTTGAATATAGCGAACGAATTTATAGAAAATGGCGTCAATTTTTTAGATTTAGCCGGCATTCCTCGTGAACGTAAAAGTAAAGATTTAGTTAAAAATAGGTTTGGTTCTTTATTGTTAGATTTTTGCAAGGGGAACAACTTTTTTATATTAAATGGTAGAATAGAAGGTGACAAAGACGGAAACTATACATGTAGGAATGCTAGTGTTGTAGATTATTGTATTAGTCATGCAAGTTTTGTAAATAGATTTTATAGTTGTAATGTATATATTACATTTCTCTAAATTATTCTCTGATGTACATTGCCCTCTTTCTATATGTTTACAAACTACTATTAAGAATTTGGAGTCTGAAACTAAAATCAACCAGGAAGATGTTAACATTAAAACTATTAAAAAATGGGATGATGCTAAGCGAGATGAGTTTCAAAGAAATATAAATTTGAACAAAAAAGATATTTTGTATAACAAACTTTCAGAAGAAGTTGTAGATATATCAAAACAAGAAATTAATACTTTGGTTGAACAACTCGGTGAAATCTTTATTGAGATCGCAGAAACCACTTTTGGAACGTACAGAGAAAATATAAAAAAATCAAGAAAGGTGAAGACCGATGAAAAACCCTGGTTTAATTATGAATGCAAATTTGCAAGAAAAAATTATAGAAAATTTAGAAGAAAATTTTCAAAGCACCGAACTGAATTGAATAAACTGCGACTTGCAGATATAAAACAATAATGGATAAATGTCAAAGAGAATATTCAGATAACCTTTCAAAAAAAATTAAAAGAAATGCGCCATAAAGATCCGAAAGAATTTTGGAAAACCCTTCGTCGCAGAAATAACAAAAAACAACATAATATCTCAATCGAAACGCTGTTTGAATTTTTCAAAGAACTAAACAAGACACCTATCGAGAATGATGATAACAATTTACCCGCCCTAGACCATCAAGCATTAAAACAAATAAATAATGATATCAATCTTTATATAGAAAGGGAGGAAATCTTAAAATGTATTTCAAAACTTAAAAACAACAAAGCCAGCAGTGAAGATAAAATTATTAATGAGTACATCAAATCTACTTCTGGCCAATTCATACAAATTTACGAAAAGTTATTCAACCTCATTTTTGATACAGGTATTCTGCCTGACAGTTGGCTCATTGGGAGCATCAAACCTATTTATAAAAATAAAGGGGACAGTCAAGATCCTAAAAACTTTAGACCCATTACAATTGTGAGCTGTCTGGGAAAACTCTTTACCGTCGTACTTACGGAAAGACTTAATAAATACTCAGAAGAATTGCGAATACTCAACGAAAATCAAAGTGGCTTCAGGCAAGGATAAAGCGTCACAGATAGCTTATTCTCTTTACATGCTTTATTTGAACTTCTCAAACTTAAGAAAAAGAAACTTTACTGTGCCTTTATAGACTTCGAAAAGGGATTCGATAAAGTCTGGAGAACGGGTCTCGGGCATAAATTGATTTTAAGTAATATAAATGGCAAAATGTTAAATGTTTAAGAGTTTGAAATAGTGATATAGATAGCAATTAGAATGACAGAAACCAGCGAAGCAAGTCGTGGAAACCCTACGGAAGATATATCCAAAGGAAAAAATCAAATGTTTAAAGAGACTAACACAGGTTTAAATGAAAACACAATACCACATTCAAATGTAAACAATATGGCGGCAATAGCGGATACGTACGCCAAGAAAGCTGCAGACCCCAATAGCTTCCGAGACAAGCAAAACAAACAAAACAATAATGAAAATCATGATAATACACCACCTGATCAAAACCTGTCAGGGGTTAAACCAGTTTTTCTAAAAGAAGTTGACTTACTTGGCCAAACCAACCCGCCCAAAGAATTTTGGCTCACTCATGTAGAGATATACAAAGCAATTGGTGAGAAGATAAAACCACAATTTATACGAGGTATACAAAGAATGAGACAATACTGGCGTTTATACTTGTATTATGAAGAAGATAGGCTAAAATTATTAACAAAGGGCATCATCTTGAGAGGTAAATCCATTACCCTATATGCTCAAAATCCAATGAATCTACCTAGAACAAATACAATAATGGTAAGAGTGCAAAACGTTCCCTTATCGGCTGATGATGGGATCATTTATAGAGAAATCGCCCTAAGAGACATAGACATTATTAAAACATACAGAGAGAGATTAAGGGTAGACAACCTCTTAACAAATTGTTGTACAGAAGTCAGGATAGTCCTGTGTAAGAAGTTCACCACTCCTCTTCCCAGATCTCTTAAGATTGGAAAATATATGGCAAGAATAGTTCATTTTGGTCAATTAAAAGACACTGACATTTTCATTTGTAATAAATGCATGGAAAAAGGCCACACCATTATCAACTTCCCCAATGATTCGAGATGTAGGAAATGTAATGAAAGTGGCCACAAGTTATTGGACTGTCCACAAGCCTTTCCCAAAGCATATCAGAAAGAATTTGAAACTGAAATGACAGGTGATACTGACAATGAGGATGTTCATGATTCTCAATCACCAACCCAGGAAAAATCCCATGAAACAGAACAAACTAATGTCTCACAAAGTGAAAGTGAAACAGAGACTGTAACTACATGGTGATTGTAACAGCTTATGTAAATCAATCATTGGATGTTTTAAGAATAAAAAATAAAAAACTGTTAAATGTTATCCAAAATATGTACAAAAGTATAAAATCCAATATTGTTTTAACAACGCGAAGTCTGATTTCTTTTCTTGTAATAATGGCGTTAGACAGGACGAAAATATGTCCCCCTTTCTTTTTTTGCTATTTTCCTAAATGACCTTGAATCATTTCTCGAAAGCCAAAACAATACAGGACTACCAACAATTACCGATGATTTAGAAAGTACTCTCGGAGTTTTCTTGAAAATATTTGTACTTTTATATGCAGATGACACTGCACTAATGTCAGAGTCACCATAAGGACTCCAAAAGCAGTTAAATAGCTTCTATGAATATTGCAATACGTGGAAACTGAAAGTAAATATAGGAAAAACTTAAATCCTATGTTTTTCTAATGGAAGGCTTCCAAATAATCTTCGATTTGTATTTAATGACACCGAGTTAGAAATTGTAAAAGAATTTAATTACCTTGGAAAAATTTAAACAAAACCGGAAATTGTGGTCCTGCAATTAAAGCGCAAGCAGAAAAGGGAACAAAAGCCATGTATGAAATCATCAAACTAGGCAGATATCACAACCTATCTATTTCTTGTCATTTAGACGTTTTTGATAAGATGGTAAAACCAATACTTTTATACGGCTGCGAACTATGGGGGTTTAAAAACTACCACTCATTAGAAAAAATCCACCTAAAATTCTGTAAACTCCTGTTAAATTTAAAGTCTTCCACACCAAACTGCTTTGTTTACGGTGAATTAGGACTATGTTCTTTGAGTGTAGATATCAAAACTAGGATGGCTATGTACTGGTCTAAATTACTTACAGGTAAACAAACGAAGCTTTGTTCTGTTTTATATAAATTCATGTTACATCTTTCAAATAATCAAAATAGGAATGTTCAATGGCTTGTCTATATAAAAAATATATTTAATGAATGTGGACTAACTCACATTTGGGACTCACAAACTTTTCCATCTTCTATGTGGTTAAAACAAAGTGTACGACAATGTCTCACTGATCAATTTCGACAGCACTGGCATGATGAAACCCAAAATCGTTTAAAAGCAACCAATTATAAGCTTTTTAAAGACTCACTAGATTTCGAAAACTTTTTTAAAATATTAAATAAAAAAGACTCAATTTTATTTTTCAAATTTAGAACGGTTAATCATAAACTCCCTATTGAGACAGGTAGATGGAATAATATTGATAGATCTGATAGGAAATGTATGCTTTGTAATGAACAAATTGGAGATGAATTCTATTATATTCTAGAATGCCCTGTACTATCTCAAGAAAGAAGAAATTTGATCAGTGGACATCTAATTCGAAACCCAAATATTTTAAAGTTTAAAGAAATTATGATAACAAAAAACAAAGTTAAACTCAACAAGCTATGTAAATTTATTAGAATTATTAATGAAAAAAACGAGTCTTCCTGACTAACTGTCTGTCTTAGCTGTGTATTGCATTGTACTTTGATCTATTTGTTTTTTGTTTGTTTTTTTCTCTCTCTCTTTTGTATTTTGTAATATTGTAAATATTGTATATAGTATTTCTCTGTACCTATGTAATATTGGTTGATGAGAATAAAGTTATGTATAGGCAGTTTGTCTTCCGCATATGGAACTGGATATTTGAAGTTACTTTAGTTAATACTTCTCATATGCATTGTACATAAATCAGTATTTTCCTTTCTTGTATTTATGTTTTTTTTCAAAGTTGGAGGAATTGTGTTTAAGACCATGCTAACTAGTTCTGCCACATCGTTCAAAACTTCTCGACTACATGCAGCTGCAAAAAATAATATAGTTGAATACCGCTGGAACAAAGTAAGAAGTTGAAAAAAAATCCGTTCTAAAGGAACAGCCGTTTTGGTTTTTATTATGACGGTAAGAAGAAATTTAAAAAAAAAGTCAGCATTTAAAAGTTGGCGTAAAGGGTGAACGGGTTCAGAAATGTGGCGAAGAATGACAGAATTGAATATGGCTCGGAATCAACAATGTTATATTGAAGGAAAAATTTGAACGCGATTCACTCCCCGACCACCGTAAAAAAGATTTTGCCTCAAAAAATTTCCAGGATCCAAGATCACATCCTTTCTTCCCAAAGAATCTAATGGTTGACCCCGAACAATCACAAAGTTATTACTCATCCTCTCATCCACGACCCTCTAAAGATCCCTCTCTGGATGTTTGGCAAATTCTTACTAAAGAATAAAATCTATTAATTTGATCTGTTGTTCATAGTTTCTTACACCTGTTTTATTCGTCCTGTATGATTCAGGTACATTCGGGTAGCATGTTGTAGATAAGATGCTTCGACTTCAAAAAAGGTGTTGTCAGTTGTTCAGTAATTAAAAAATTAAAAAAAAATGGAACGTGACACTGGTATGTTTTGGTTGATTATCCGTTCAGTCTACCGTAAAAACGGGGATATGTAACCTTGAATTGCTTTCACAAATTATGGAATAATACAAAATGGCAAAGCAGTAGAATCATGCAAGTGAATTACTTTCGGTGTTGCCTTTTTTCTTTTATAAAAAACAAATTAAATTTTTTATGCATCTTTAAGAATAAGTCGGGTATGGAATTGTACATTAGAAAATCACATTTCTTTAAAAAAAAATATAACAAGTAGATGGAAACGATGTGATTGCCTAATATAAAATATCCTATAATATATTTTAATATAGTTGATTATATGTACATTTGTACATCAGAAAGTTTTCAACGTTAAATACCATAAATTATTTGAATCAAAATTGGGCAGTTTTTCGTTTAAAGATAAACGGGAAAATCTAATGCAAACGTGAGTATATTGCAAATCATTTGTTTTCATTTTTAAAGATGGATTCACTTCCAGGTAAGCACATTGTCAATCATTATAATTTCAGTTGTAAAAATATATTCACTCCATACAAAACTGAATAAAAAGTCTTAACGGAACTATGCGAGGACACTCTCAATGAAATGATTTCAACTCCGACAAATGTGTTCACTATAGAAAACAAAATAAATAGTCGTAACGAAACTATGTGAGGACACTGTCGATGAAATGATTTCAACTCCGAAAAATGTGTTCACCATACAAAACAAAATAAAAAGTCGTAACGAAACTATGTGAGGACACTGTCAATGAAATGATTTCAACTCCGACAAATGTGTTCACCATACAAAACAAAATAAAAAGTCGTAACGAAACTATGTGAGGACACTGTCAATGAAATAATTTAAACTCCGAGAAATGTGTTCACCATATAAAACAAAATAAAAGTATAACGTAACCACGTGAGGACACTAACTGCCCGTCGTAATTAGTATGGACAATTTTTTTGTGTGTGTGGAAAGTTTGGCATTCCTGTATACATCTTTTTTCAACATAAAGCATATGCTCCAAAAGTAACCATACGAAATGCAAAAAGCCTAGTAAGAAAAGTAAAAACATCACTAACATTTCTGAAACTATAGTTACAAAGTTCTAGTGGACATCGGAAGAAACTAACCATTGCCGTAAATTTCCCCTTTGTCCAAGAGTAAGAAGTACAATGTAAATCATGCGTGGATCTTAGCATGTCATGCAAAACCATTGATTCTGATACTATCCAAGATTTAATTGGCGTCTCGACTACATATGAGTGTTTTCAACAAAAAATAAGGGAAATAAAGGAAGATAATATAAGTTATTCCTTAAAGAAAAAACAATCGGACGTCCGTTGATATTTCAACGATGATAACATTTCTTGATAATCATATTTCTCGTAGAATATATGTCTTATGAAGTCTAATGCAAAGCTTGATTTCTAATGAGCACCAATAATTGACTAAATTCCTTATAACGGGACAAGAATTAGGTAGTTCTATCAAGTACCTGTAGCCAAGACTTCCCAGGTGCATTTTATTTAAGAGAGGAACCATTTGATTTTTTTTAGGGTGGGTGGGGTGTGGGGGGGGGGGGGAGCTATGATCAAATTTGATTTCGGCAAAATAAAAAGACAAGATCACTTTAGTTGTGAAAAAATACAGGACCTGTGTCAATCAGTATTTTTTTCCCGTTAAATAAGAATAAAAATTTAGGGCGCAGTAGTGTTCGAAAAAAAAAACCCAGCATTAAAATTAAAAACAACTTGTGACTGAACTACAGCTAAAAATAACTCTGCGCGCACTCGTGAATTACTGCGTAGTTCGGTCACGCGTTTTTTATTTCTGGTATTTGTTATACTATAAGTATGTGTAACCAATATAATCAGATAGATTGCTAAAACAAATATCGCCATGTCCTAAAACTTCCTTTTTCTAAAATCGATCTATCTTTGTGTCAGTATACCGTTATTCCACAGCTGTCACACGGAAACGATATATATTAGGCTCTTGACAAATAGTGCTGTCATCAATTAGTGGGGGATTAAGGATTACTGTCATCAGTTATTTGGATTTCATTTATTATTGCATAAGGTATTAAAGATTACAAGCAAGACTTCAAAAAAGACATATATTACATGTAGTAAACGTATATATAGGCCATTCGACAATTCCGAACAACACTCATTTGTATTATTTTCTATCAATTACATATGAGACATATTGTGCTAAGAAAAGCAACAAAGTATAGGATTTGTAATGAAAAGTCGGTGAGGGCAATTGGAAAGTGAGTTGTACTTATAAAGATAGAGGTTATGGTACATGTAAGGAGACTATGTTTCTGCCGCTTTTTTATCAGCTGTGATGTGACCGCAAAGTACTACATCTTTGACATATATACATAATAGATAAGTTCTAAGCCCAATATATAATACACATATTAAAAAGAAAAAAAAACAACTTATAAATGAATTATAAATTGTGGATCTGGTATCATAATGTGAGCTTTAAAAGAGAATTAGCTTATTAATTATCCTGTTCGGTTGTGAAATATTACAGATAATTTTATGATTATAGAATTTCATGTTTTTTCATTGGCTAAAAGCATAGGCAATCTCTTGTTTCAAAACGAGTGAATCAACTCGCAAAAATGCACGCAGGGTTAATATCACATGTAATGGTGTACCCAAATATAGTGACTAGCGAATCCCCGCTGATTTACATGTATTTCTGAAATTCAAAGCAAAAAAAAATCACCAATCCCATTAAATTAAACTAAACAATTAGCTCCCGAATTCCAAAATGTTACTCTTGAAGGATATTAAAAGTACTCGACGATCAACATACCTTTAATTGTTGAATTTTAAATACTGTAAATTCGAATGATTGTCTTTTCCTGTAATGTGATATTTTTTCAAATATGTTTTTTTAACCTGCATCATTTACATCATTCTATTTTTTTTAAATTTTTATTTCAATAAATTAGTTCTTTTGTTGTTATTCTTTCTTTACCACTCTGCGCTTTGTTTGAAATCATTGATGGTTTTAGAATTGCAGTAAAATATAACTTCATGAAGTATTCCTTATAGTGGATTGCGAAAAAGTTAAATCAATTTATGCTAATTTCTCTCTACTTGGCAGGTGTAAGAGTGGTCCCTAGAACGAGATTTTGCCTTATCTTTTTTCATATATTGTAGATATTTGAATTAAGATGATACTGAAATCTATACTCGTATGTGCGTTGCATGAAAACCGGTTTCATAATGGACAAGAAAGGATATGATGGTTAAATTCTTGAAACAAAATCCACATCCGTGAAACAAAATTATAGCTGACTAACAGCGCTTTTATTGTGGTTCTTCATCTTTAAATCCTTGAACTTGATTGTATGACAGAAGTTTTATTTAGAACATGCATTTTATTAAAAACGGTAAGAATATGGACGCCGAGAAAGGGGGTTAACACAGTTTTGATAAAAAATTGTCGAATGAGGTTATGATGATAAACGTTGGTCAAAGGGATTCACTGAAATTTTGGAGATTAAGATTTTCGACGATGTTCTTATAAAAGATTTGGGGTATATGACTTGTTGTCTTTTCTACAGTGGGCACTGATTTCATATTGGACGTATGTCAGAACATATTTCTTCCGTAAACTTTGATTTTTCCTAAAAGGTGTAGTAAAACATTGAAATCTTCAATACAATCCAAAATAATATCGTCAGATTGGAAGTGATCCTTTCTTTCGAGGATTATCTCTTATGGATAATGCAGAATTACAGAAGAAAATAATCGTCAATACAAAGGTGATTAATAATGATATTTAATAACAATGATCAAATTATATTATAACAAATATAAATAAAACTAATAAAATATTCATTAACAGCACTAAAATATATCACAGAATGTTTCAAAGCACTTTCTAGACGTCAAGTTTGGAAAAAATTATTTTTTTATAGTCTCATTGCCTTTCTTACGAATCTTCGTTTCTCGCCCGCTGTCCAAGACTTTGATTTTGTTCTGAAGTGGCGAAGGTCTGTTGAGTAGTCGGAATGAAGCATTGGTCGATAACTTATGGGGTCACAAAGGTCAGGATGCTCGTGGAAGAAAGCTTTGTATCCACCATCTAGTATATATATCTCTGGGTAATTTAATGATGGATAGTTTTCCTTGTTCAGCTCTCTATCTTTGCTTCTCAGAAAACGCAACATCTTAGGACCTCTCTCTGAAGAGAATTCACAGTGAAAGATCAATATCTGTCGTTCTGATGTTGGTTGTTGAAGCAGTGTTAAGATTGCCTCCTGTAGATATATGTTTTCTGCTCCTTTGATATGACCACCCTCGTATTCATACGGGTATCTACAGTCGATGATCTTGTGGTTGTCGATGACGTCATTGTATTGACCATTCACTACACCAGCCATTGTCTGGGGAGTAATACTTTTAAGGTCCTGGTGTTTTCCTTTGACAGTGGGTAAAATGTAGGCTCTGCTTCCATCTGCAACCAGGTCTTTATTATCAACTAAAGTATTCACTATCTTCTTTATGTCTTCTGATTTGTTCAAGCAAGAGGCTTTCTTGGTATCTCTTCGTTGTCTTTTTGAAGAACTGACTAGGATGTTGTCATCACTTTTGAGGCTGGAACCTTCATCAGTATCTTCGAATAATTTTCTTTTTAAGCCTGGAGTTACAACAGCGTTTTGGTAGTCTGATTTTTCTGGTGTTAAAAACATTTGTATATTCCCTGTTAAGACAGTAAGATCGTCTGTGTCATCGAACAATCGTCTGGAAAGCATATTGTAATGTGTTGTAAGTTTATCTTGTTGAAAGTGAAGAGAAATGTTTTGTGTTGAATTTCTGAGAATACGGCAACATATATACAAACATTTGATTGACAATAAGAACCGTGCTCATCTCATTACTCAAATTACGGAAATAATGTTCACCTGCAATCAAGGCAATCATGATTGTGTTGTCATTGGTTAATCAGTTGACAAAGGTGTTCTTGATTAATATTTTCAACTTAAGACGGACGTTGATAAATGGTTAAATCATTGTTTGTAACAACTTTACCTTATAATTATACTTAAAAGCCGAAAAGTGATTAATTAAAAATGTTAACCTTATTTTGCTTTTTTAGATATAGACAAAATTATTGTTTTCACTACCCTTATAAATATATTTAAAGTTTAATTTGATGAAATAAAATTTTTAAATGAGTACATGTAATTTTTAAAAAAAGTATTGTATTGTTTGCTATTGTTGTTGTTTTAATAATTAATAACTTTGATATTAACACAAAAATGTTTGGCAATAAAAAAAGTTTTCCTTTTCATTGGGTTTAGTGATTTAAAGTCTGGACACCTCAGTTCGTAGGGGTCTCATTGGGGGGGTCTGATTCCGGATCACGGTTATCATTTTGTCAATTTCCCGTATCCCGCTTAGGTTACACTCCACTAATTATCTTAGTTTCAGAGAAATGCACCCCCAAAATTTTATTAATTATTAGAGTTGGTAAAGTTTGACTACATGATAGATAAATAATAAATGTCTTAACCTCAAAATTGTAATATTGACTGAAAGAGGATAGATTTTAGTTTAAAAAAATACGAAAACAGTAACTGATTTTGCTTCTGACAAGTAATGGGAGGTCATAAACTGGGACTTGTGAATTGACATGTGATGTGTAAAACTTTGACAGGGATAATCGGCACCTGCACTGGTAAGTTAAATTGCGAAAAAAAGAGCCGGAAAAGTAAACCTTTTTTTTCCCACATATGTAATGGAATTTTATGCAGAATCTGAAAAATTAAGTCTCAATTGGATTGAAACGCTGCATCAGACCTCAATTTTAAGCCGAAGTGGAGTGAAATTTAACATTTTTAAAGCTTTTTTTATGAAAATTTTTGAAACGTTGCTATGCCAACTAGGTTTCCATGGATATTTTTTATTTATTTTATCATGATTGAAACAATGCTAACATAATGGCCTTTCAGAATATATATATATGTATATGGGTATTATTTACTCTGAAGATGGCACAAGACCATGACATTTGTTAGCTCACGTCACATAGAAAATGGTACTATTAATTTGTGGAGTGCAACCTTACCATTTCGTGTGTTTCCCATTTCCCGCTTATTAATAATATTCCCCTCAACCGGAAATGCACAAACTGGTAAGTCCGCTTGTCATGACTTGTTATTCAGACAGGCTTAATCAGTGTTCGAAGATACCTATCTGGAGGCATGGCGGAAACAGTCAGGAAAACTATGCAAATATGTGACACTGTTTGTTTGCCCGGTCACTTAGTGGACATTTGTGGACGGGGCATAAATAGAAAAAATGAACAGCGTTCCAATGCCTCCCCACAAACATTAATATTTCATTTAGTAATTAAGGGCCATAACTCCTAGAAAAGATTTTGGGCAGGACCTAAATTCGAACTCGCTTGACAGGGTTGTAGTGCCGAAAAGTGCACGAGCGAAACTGATGGAAAAAACACATTCTAGTCACAAAGGAATTCAAGGATGTTTACGACGAGCGAGGGGATGCTTGTACTCGCCGAATATGAACTCGGATATTGAAATTTTCATTAAAACATGTGACACTTGCAATATATACAATATGGAATAACAGAAAGAAAGTTTACATAGTCATGGACTGTGTACAAGGCCATGGGAGAAAATTGGCTGCAGTCTGTTTGAATTCAATCAACAAGACTATCTGATGACAGTTGATTACTATTCCGACTACTTTGAAATTGATAGATTAAACAAGAAAAAAGGAAAAGAAGCCATTCGAATATTGCACAAACATTTTGCGCGATATGGACTTCCCGGCTGTTTATTTAACTTCATGAAGTATTCCTTATAGTGGATTGCGAAAAAGTTAAATCAAATTTATGCTAATTTCTCTCTACGTGGCAGGTGTAAGAGTGGCCCATAAAACGAGATTTTTTCTTCTCTTTTTTCATATATTGTAGACATTTGAATTAAGATGATATTGAAATTTATACTCGTATGTGCATTGCATGAAAACCGGTATCATAATGGACATGATGGACAAGAAAGGATATGATGATTAAATTCTTGAAACAAAATCCACATCCGTGAAACCAAATTATAGCTGATTAACAGCGCTTTTATTGTGGTTCTTCATCTTTAAATCCTTGAACTTGATTGTATGACAGAAGTTTTATTTAGAACATGAATTTATATTAAAAATAATAAGAATATGGACACCGGGAAAGAGGTTTAACACTGTTTTGACATAAAATTGTCGAATGAGGTTATTATGATAAACGTTGGTCAAAGGGATTCACTGAAATTTTGGAGATTAAGATTTCGACGATGTTCTTATAAAAGATTTGGGGTATATGACTTGTTGTCTTTTCTACAGTGGGCACTGATTTCATATTGGACGTATGTCAGAACATATTTCTTTCGTAAACTTTGATTTTTCCTAAAAGGTGTAGTAAAACATTGAAATCTTCGATACAATCCAGAATAATATCGTCAGATTGGAAGTGATCCTTTCTTTCGAGGATTATCTCTTATGGATAATGCAGAATTACAGAAGAAAATAATCATCAATACAAAGGTGATTAATAATGATATTTAATAACAACGATCAAATTATATTATAACAAATATAAATAAAACTGATAAAATATTCATTAACAGCACTAAAATATATTACAGAATGTTTCAAAGCACTTTCTAGACATCAACTTTTGAGAAATTATTTTTTATAGTCTTATTGCCTTTCTTGCGAATCGTCGTTTCTCGCCCGCTGTCGAAGACTTTGATTTTGTCCTGAAGTGGCGAAGGTCTGTTGAGTAGTCGGAATGAAGCATTGGTCGATACCTTATGGGGTCACAAAGGTCAGGATGCTCGCGGAAGAAAGCTTTGTATCCACCATCTAGTATATATATCTCTGGGTAATTTAATGATGGGTAGTTTTCCTTGTTCAACTCTCTATCTTTGCTTCTCAGAAAACGCAACATCATAGGACCTCGCTCTGAAGAAAATTCACAGTGAAAGATCAATACCTGTCGTTCTGATGTTGGTTGTTGAAGCAGTGTTAAGATTGCCTCGTGTAGATATATGTTTTCTGCTCCTTTGATATGACCACCCTCGTATTCATACGGGTATCTACAGTCGATGATCTTGTGGTTGTCGATGACGTCATTGTATTGACCATTCACTACACCAGCCATTGTCTGAGGAGAAATACTTTTAAGGTCCTGGTGTTTTCCTTTGACAGTGGGTAAAATGTAGGCTCTGCTTCCATCTGCAATCACGTCTTTATTATCAGCTAAAGTATTCACTATCTTCTTTATGTCTTCTGATTTGTTCAAGCAAGAGGCTTTCTTGGTAACTCTTCGTTGTCTTTTCGAAGAACTGACTGGGATGTTGTCATCACTTTTGAGGCTGGAACCTTCATCAGTATCTTCGAATAATTTTCTTTTTAAGCCTGGAGTTACAACAGCTTTTTGGTAGTCTGATTTTTCTGGTGTTAAAAACATTTGTATATTCCCTGTTAAGACAGTAAGATCGTCTGTGTCATCGAACAATCGTCTGGAAAGCATATTGTAATGTGTTGTAAGTTTATATTGTTGAAAGTGAAAAGAAATGTTTTATGTTTAATTTCTGTGAATACGGCAAAATATATACAAACATTTGATTGGCACTAAGTAATTCTTCTCTAGCGCAGAACCGTGCTCATCTCATTACTCAAATTACGGAAATAATGTTCACCTGTAATCAGTGGAATCATGATTGTGTTGTCATTGATTAATCAGTTGACAAAGGTGTTCTTGATTAATATTGTCAACTTAAAACGGACGTTGATAAATGGTTAAATCATTGTTTGTAACAACTATACCTTATAATTATACTTAAAAGCCGAAAACTGATTAATTAAAAATGTTTATCTCATTCTTCGTTTTCAGAGATAGACAAAATTAGTGTTTTCACTACCCTTATAAATATATTTGAAGTTTAATTGATGAAATAAAACTTTTAAATAAGAACATGCAATTTATAAAATAGTATTGTATTGTTTGCTATTGTTGTTATTTTAATAATTGTACAAAAATGTTTGGCAATAAAATAAGTTTTTCCTTTTCATTGGGTTTAGTGACTTAAAGTCTGGACACCTCAGTTCGTAGGAGGTCTCATTGGGGGGGGGGAGGGTCTGATCCCGGTTCACGCTTATCATTTTGTCAATTTCCCGTGTCCCGCTTACCATTTTGTGTGCTTCTCATTTCCCGCTTATTAATAATTTTCCCCTCAACCCGAAATGCACAAATTGGTAAGTCCGCTTGTCACGACTTGTTATTCAGATATGCTTAAATGAAAAATAACTTCGTTACTCCTTAATCTAATTTAAACTCGTTTGAATTAACTAATTAATAGTGGATTTGGAAACAAACTATATTAAAGGTCTTCTTATCCCTTTTCACTTGCATTTTGGTATTTTTCTGTTTTTATGATAGGATGTAAATTTTTTTGGATTTTGAATTATGGTGTATCTTCCTTCATTAGATGAGTTTGGCTTTCTGGTCATTTTGACATTTGAATCTAATCTAAAACGTTTTTAAGACGTTGTTTTTAATTTCCACATTTCGGCCTCGGGCACTTAAGGATAGACATAAAACTAAAACAATGCTGAAATGAACATAAATACATGTGTAAATTGCATCAAAATTGGTATCATAATGGACAGGAATGGATATAACGGAGAAAAGATTTCATGAAACAACATTTGCATACGAGCTTAGGAAAAGTTTAAGCAAAGACAGAGTGTCATTATTGCTGTCATCTCAGAGTCTCAAACCTGAAAAAAATATTAAAATGAGTGGATTTCCGAGTGGAAGATAATTCGATATTTTCACTAGTGAAGAGAAAAGTCATATTTCATTCTAGGAAGTGACTAAACCCTCTGAATTTGTCAATACAATAAACAGAATAAATAAACTTGAAATTCGACCATTTTTATATTTACAGATATTGTAGTATAGTGTAACCGCTGCGGATTACGAATGTGACAGGATTTTATGACTCAACAATTTGGACGTCACAATACTGATATGGATATGGATTTTTTCCCTTTTTGCCCCACTTGTTTTATATTGAAAGTTCACTTCCGGTTGTATCATATGGGCAAAACTTTCTACATGAAAGGGACAGTGTAACATTGTTTAATATAGGATTAAATACGATTTTTTATGAGTTTATCGATGTGTAAACTCGGCCAACTTACTCACAAACTAAATAAAGTCCTATGTTGAGTTTGTGAGTGAAAAGGCCGAGTTTACACATCGATAAACTCATACAAAATCGTAGTTAATCCTTATAATTCCATTTCAAACATCGAAAAGTTGTTCCTAACCGAACCGAAATAAAATAAAAAAAAATAACTTTGCCCTTTTCAGGCGACATCCATCTTGAATCTGGTACTATTTTTGGCAGCTGAGCAATTGAATAAAAAAATCATTTACAAATCGAAAAAACAAGGAAACTTACGTTTTGATAGATTTTAACATAATCTGAAGCGTACAGAATCCACTCAATCTCCGATTTTTTCCGTTTGAAGAATCCAACTTGCGTTGTTTAATATATGACGTTGCAATCTTGACTGTACGTCCGTGCAGCACATTTTCGCGGAATTTTTGAAAACGCAATTTTCATCAATTTTAAAAGCATTTCTCATTAAATTTTAACTATTATTGTCAGTATCATCCTTAAAATTTATTCTTTTACTGCATTCTTCACATTTAATAACTCATTTGAAACTTTAAATAATCAAGAAAGCGTATGAATATACTTGCCAAATACGGGTTTATCGATGTATAAACTTTTATGATTTTGCCCTTCCGACCAATGAAATTCTTGTATTTTATCATATGCAAATTAAAATGGAATTATAAAACAATAAACAAATGGGAGATTGGAAAGGAATTAACAAATTTGGAAAACAACTAAGTTAAACAATTTGTATAGTGGAGTAGTAAAGGGTAAAAAATATGGAAATATAAAAGAAATGAAAATTTGGGAGTTGGAAAAAATACTCCCACAAATCAACTGTTAAGAACTATGGTGTTTCTATACACCCACCTTATAAGAAATATTCCTTACAAATTGTACTAAACATATACATGTAGCTGTAATTGAACAATATTGATCTGAGATTTGTTTAACGTAAAACTGCCTGTTATGGGAAAACGCTTTACAGATTTTTTCTGAGAAGTGATTCCCAATCGGGAAGCAAAATCAGTTATCAGATTGATTTGAAAATGTGGGAGGTTCTTTACAAAGTTTCCTCATTTCGTCCCGATAGGGCAACAACGTGGCCGTCATGGGCAATTCTTGTTTCTCATAGGTTGATAAATTTTTTTCTCTGGAACTGCTTGGCAAAACTTGACAGGAAGCATCTATGGAAAGTCTTTTGAAATATATTTTTTTCATCGTGATTGGACGACAAGCATGGCTGCCATGGGCAATTCTTGTTTCTGATTGGCTGATATAAAGAAATCTTTTTCTCTGAAAACCCTTGGCCAAATGGGACAAAACTTGAAAGCAAAAATTAAAGTAGCGTTAACATCAATAAACAAACTTTGTCTTTCTGTGGATTGAGCCAAAAGAATAAGTGAATTCAGGTTGCAATAGAATTTTTCAGTTTGAAAAAAGATAAATACTTATATTTGGTTTGTAAACTAATTTTAAAAAGAAAACTTCTGCATGATTTCGAAATGATTGCCTTTTCCTGTAATGTGATATTTTTTAAATTATATTTTTTAACCTGCATATTTTTTTTTCATTTGTAAGTCCCTGAAGATTCACAGTGCATGAGGCAGATTTTATAATAGAGGATTTACTAACCACAGACATGCTAATTAGATCTATTTTTGAAATTTTTATATTTGATTTTTCCTAAAAGGTGTAGTAAAACATTGAAATCTTCGATACAATCCAAAATAATAGCGTCAAATTGGAAGTGATCCTTTCTTTCGAGAATTATGGATAATGCAGAATTACAGAAGAAAATAATCATCAATACAAAGTTGATTAATAATGATATTTGATAACAATGATCAAATTATATTATAGCAAATATATATAAAACTGATAAAATATTCATTAACAGCACTAAAATATATCACAGAATGTTTCAAAGCACTTTCTAGTCGTCGACTTTGGAGAAATTAATTTTTATAGTCTCATTGCCTTTCTTGCGAATCGTCGTTTCTCGCCCGCTGTCCAAGATTTTGATTTTGTTCTGAAGTGGCGAAGGTCTGTTGAGTAGTCGGAATGAAGCATTGGTCGATAACTTATGGGGTCACAAAGGTCAGGATGCTCCTGGAAGAACGCCTTGTATCCACCATCTAGTATATATATCTCTGGGTAATTTAATGATGGATAGTTTTCCTTGTTCAGCTCTCTATCTTTGCTTCTCAGACAACGCAACATTTTTGGACCTCGTTCTGAAGAAAATTCACAGTGAAAGATCAATATCTGTCGTTCTGATGTTGGTTGTTGAAGCAGTGTTAAGATTGCCTCCTGTAGATATATGTTTTCTGCTCCTTTAATATGACCACCCTCGTATTCATACGGGTATCTACAGTCGATGATCTTGTGGTTGTCGATGACGTCATTGTATTGACCATTCACTACACCAGCCATTGTCTGAGGAGTAATACTTTTAAGGTCTTGGTGTTTTCCTTTGACAGTGGGTAAAATGTAGGCTCTGCTTCCATCTGCAACCAGGTCTTTATTATCAACTAAAGTATTCACTATCTTCTTTATGTCTTCTGATTTGTTCAAGCAAGAGGCTTTCTTGGTATCTCTTCGTTGTCTTTTCGAAGAACGGACTGGGATGTTGTCATTACTTTTGAGGTTGGAACCTTCATCAGTATCTTGGAATAATTTTCTTTTTAAGCCTGGAGTTGCAACAGCTTTTTGGTAGTCTGATTTTTCTGGTGTTAAAAACATTTGTATATTCCCTGTTAAGACAGTAAGATCGTCTGTGTCATCAAACAGTCGTCTGGAAAGCATATTGTAATGTGTTGTAAGTTTATCTGGTTGAAAGTGAAGAGAAATGTTTTATTTTGAATTTCTGTGAATACGGCAACATATATACAAACAATTGATTGGCATTAAGTAATTCCTCTCTAACGCAGAACCGTGCTCATCTCATTACTCAAATTACAGAAATAATGTTCACCTATAATCAAGGCAATCATGATTGTGTTGTCATTGATTAATCAGTTGACAAAGGTGTTCTTGATTAATATTGTCAACTTAATAGGGACATTGATAAATGGTTAAATCATTGTTTGTAACAACTATACCTTATAATTATACTTAAAAGCCGAAAAGTGATTAATTAAAAATGTTTACCTAATTTTGCGTTTTCACACATAGACAAAATTAGTGTTTTCACTACCCTTATAAATATATTTGAAGTTTAATTGATGAAATAAAATTTTTAAATAAGAACATGTAATTTATAAAATAGTATTGTATTGTTTGCTATTGTTGTTATTTTAATAATTGTACAAAAAATGTTTGGTAATAAAAAAATTTTTTCCTTTTCATTGGGTTTAGTGACTTCAAGTCTGGACACCCCAGTTCCTAGGGGGTCTCATTCGGAAGGGGGGAGGGGGTTGCGGTTTTTGGGGTCTGATCCCGGTTCACGCTTATCATTTTGTCAATTTCCCGTATCCCGCTTACCATTTTGTGTGTTTCTCATTTCCCGCTTATTAATAATTTTCCCCTCAACCGGAAATGCACAAATTGGTAAGTCCGCTTGTCATGACTTGTTATTCAGATATGCTTAAATGAAAAATAACTTCGTTACTCCTTAATCTAATTTAAACTCGTTTGAATTAACTAATTAATAGTGGATTTGGAAACAAACTATATTAAAGGTCTTCGCATCCCTTTTCACTTGCATTTTGGTATTTTTCTGTTTTTATGATAGGATGTAAATTTTTTTGGATTTTGAATTAAGGTGTATCTTCCTTCATTAGATGAGTTTGGCTTTCTGGTCATTTTGACATTTGAATCTAATCTAAAACGTTTTTAAGACGTTGTTTTTAATTTCCACATTTCGGCCTCGGGCACTTAAAAATAGATATAAAACTAAAACAATGCTGAAATGAACATAAATGCATGTGTAAATTGCATCAAAATTGGTATCATAATGGACAGGAATGGATATAACGGAGAAAAGATTTCATGAAACAACATTTGCACACGAGCTTAGGAAAAGTTTAAGCAAAGACAGAGTGTCATTATTTCTGTCATCTCAGAGTCTCAAACCTGAAACAATTATTAAAATGAGTGGATTTCCGAGTGGAAGATAATTCGATATTTTCACTAGTGAAGAGAAAAGTCATATTTCATTCTAGGAAGTGACTAAACCCTCTGAATTTGTCAATACAATAAACAGAATAAATAAACTTGAAATTCGACCATTTTTATATTTACAGATATTGGAGTATAGTGTAACCGCTGCGGATTACGAATGTGACAGGATTTTATGACGCAACAATTTGGACGTCACAATACTTAGTCTTTCTACTTAAAAAAATGAAACTTTATTAATAAGTACATGAACACATTTTTCTTATTGTTTCCAGGGTAAATATTCATAATTATTCTAAAAAACTTAAATCATCCGTACTAAAATGGTGAAAAATGGTTACAAAATATTGCCAAGTTCTTTGTATCTGTGATCAAAGTTTGAAGTTGCTAAAAAGACTCACTAGACTGAAATTTCCTTAGGCTCCTCTATCATGTCTATACTGTTACCGTATTAAAGTCAGATGTTGTTCTGGAGTTATGTCGCCTTGTCCGTAAAAAAAATCAAATGTGCACGAAAAATCACAAAATTAACAATTTTTGGGTAAATTAAAAATCGTGTAGACTTCGATGTGCTCAATATATCTTGTTAAAATTTGAAACATACTTTGTTAAGATAAGTATCTTTTAATGGTCAACTGCTAGTCAATGCTAAACATATAGCTTCAACTCCTATTTTGTGTTTTAATTTAATGAAGTTTACCCTTCACTAAATGACAAACGTCAAGTAAAAAGCCTACAATACTGATATGGATATGGATTTTTTTCCATTTTTGCCCCACTTGTTTTAAATTGAAAGTTCACTTCCGGTTGTATCATAAGGGCAAAACTTTCTACATGAAAGGGACAGTGTAACATTGTTTAATATAGGATTAAATACGATTTTTTATGAGTTTATCGATGTGTAAACTCGGCCAACTCACTCACAAACTAAATAAAGTCCTATGTTGAGTTTGTGAGTGAAAAGGCCGAGTTTACACATCCATAAACTCATACAAAATCGTAGTTAATCCTTATAATTCCATTTCAAACATCGAAAAGTTGTTCCTCACCGAACCGAAATAAAATAAAAAAAATAACTTTGCCCTTTTCAGGCGACATCCATCCTGAATCTGGTACTATTTTTGGCAGCTGAGCAATTGAATAAAAAAATCATTTACAAATCGAAAAAACAAGGAAACTTACGTTTTGATAGATTTTAACATAATCTGAAGCGTACAGAATCCACTCAATCTCCGATTTTTTCCGTTTGAAGAATCCAACTTACGTTGTTTAATATATGTCGTTGCAATCTTGACTGTACGTCCGTGCAGCACATTTTCGCGGAATTTTTGAAAACGCAATTTTCATCAATTTTAAAAGCATTTCTCATTAAATTTTAACTATTATTGTCAGTATCATCCTTAAAATTTATTCTTTTACTGCATTCTTCACATTTAATAACTCATTTAAAACTTTAAATAATCAAGAAAGCGCATGAATATACTTGCCAAATACGGGTTTATCAATGTATAAACTTTTATGATTTTGCCCTTCCGACCAATGAAATTCTTGTATTTTATCATATGCAAATTAAAATGGAATTATAAAACAATAAACAAATGGGAGATTGGAAAGGAATTAACAAATTTGGAAAACAACTAAGTTAAACAATTTGTATAGTGGAGTAGTAAAGGGTAAAAAATATGGAAATATAAAAGAAATGAAAATTTGGGAGTTGGAAAAAATACTCCCACAAATCAACTGTGTTTCTACACACCCACCTAATAAGAAATATTCCTTACAAATTGTACTAAACATATACATGTAGCTGTAATTGAACAATATTGATCTGAGATTTGTTTAGCGTAAAACTGCCTGTTATGGGAAAAGGCTTTACAGATTTTTTCTGAGAAGTGATTCCCAATCGGGAAGCAAAATCAGTTATCAGATTGATTTGAAAATGTGGGAGGTTCTTTACAAAGTTTCCTCATTTCGTCCCGATCGGGCAACAACGTGGCCGTCATGGACAATTCTTGTTTCTCATAAGTTGATTAATTTTTTTCTCTGGAACTGCTTGGCAAAACTTGACAGGAAGCATCTATGGAAAGTCTTTTGAAATATATTTTTTTCATCCTGATTGGACGACAAGCATGGCTGCCATGGGCAATTCTTGTTTCTGATTTGCTGATATAAAGAAATCTTTTTCTCTGAAAACGCTTGGCCAAATGGGACAAAACTTGAAAGCAAAAATTAATGTAGCGTTAACATCAATAAACAAACTTTGTCTTTCTGTGGATTGAGCCAAAAGAATAAGTGAATTCAGGTTGCAATAGAATTTTTCAGTTTGAAAAACAGATAAATACTTATATTTGGTTTGTAAACTAATTTTGAAAAGAAAACTTCTGCATGATTTCGAGAAAAACAGATAAATACTTATATTTGGTTTGTAAACTAATTTTGAAAAGAAAACTTCTGCATGATTTCGAAATGATTGCCTTTTCCTGTAATGTGATATTTTTTAAATTATATTTTTTAACCTGCATATTTTTTTTTTCATTTGTAGGTCTCTGTAGATTCACAGTGCATGTGGCAGATTTTATAATAGAGGATTTACTAACCACAGACATGTTAATTAGATCTATTTTTGAAATTTTTATATTTGATTTTTCCTAAAAGGTGTAGTAAAACATTGAAATCTTCGATACAATCCAAAATAATAGCGTCAAATTGGAAGTGATCCTTTCTTTCGAGAATTATGGATAATGCAGAATTACAGAAGAAAATAATCATCAATACAAAGGTGATTAATAATGATATTTAATAACAATGATCAAATTATATTATAACAAATATAAATAAAACTGATAAAATATTCATTAACAGCACTAAAATATATCACAGAATGTTTCAAAGCACTTTCTAGTCGTCGACTTTGGAGAAATTAATTTTTATAGTCTCATTGCCTTTCTTGCGAATCGTCGTTTGTCGCCCGCTGTCCAAGATTTTGATTTTGTTCTGAAGTGGCGAAGGTCTGTTGAGTAGTCGGAATGAAGCATTGGTCGATAACTTATGGGGTCACAAAGGTCAGGATGCTCCTGGAAGAACGCTTTGTATCCACCATCTAGTATATATATCTCTGGGTAATTTAATGATGGATAGTTTTCCTTGTTCAGCTCTCTATCTTTGCTTCTCAGAAAACGCAACATCTTAGGACCTCTCTCTGAAGAAAATTCACAGTGAAAGATCAATATCTGTCGTTCTGATGTTGGTTGTTGAAGCAGTGTTAAGATTGCCTCCTGTAGATATATGTTTTCTGCTCCTTTAATATGACCACCCTCGTATTCATACGGGTATCTACAGTCGATGATCTTGTGGTTGTCGATGACGTCATTGTATTGACCATTCACTACACCAGCCATTGTCTGAGGAGTAATACTTTTAAGGTCTTGGTGTTTTCCTTTGACAGTGGGTAAAATGTAGGCTCTGCTTCCATCTGCAACCAGGTCTTTATTATCAACTAAAGTATTCACTATCTTCTTTATGTCTTCTGATTTGTTCAAGCAAGAGGCTTTCTTGGTATCTCTTCGTTGTCTTTTCGAAGAACGGACTGGGATGTTGTCATTACTTTTGAGGTTGGAACCTTCATCAGTATCTTGGAATAATTTTCTTTTTAAGCCTGGAGTTGCAACAGCTTTTTGGTAGTCTGATTTTTCTGGTGTTAAAAACATTTGTATATTCCCTGTTAAGACAGTAAGATCGTCTGTGTCATCGAACAGTCGTCTGGAAAGCATATTGTAACGTGTTGTAAGTTGATCTTGTTGAAAGTGAAGAGAAATGTTATGTTGAATTTCTGTGAATACGGCAATATATATACAAAAAGATGATTGGCAATAAGTAATTCCCCTCTAACGCAGAACCGTGCTCATCTCATTACTCAAATTACGGAAATAATGTTCACCTGTAATCAAGGCAATCATGATTGTGTTGTCATTGGTTAATCAGTTGACAAAGGTGTTCTTGATTAATATTTTCAACTTAATAGGGACATTGATAAATGGTTAAATCATTGTTTGTAACAACTATACCTTATAATTATACTTAAAAGCCGAAAAGTGATTAATTAAAAATGTTTACCTAATTTTGCGTTTTCACACATAGACAAAATTAGTGTTTTCACTACCCTTATAAATATATTTGAAGTTTAATTGATGAAATAAAATTTTTAAATAAGAACATGTAATTTATAAAATAGTATTATATTGTTTGCTATTGTTGTTATTTTAATAATTATACAAAAATGTTTGGTAATAAAAAAAGTTTTTCCTTTTCATTGGGTTTAGTGACTTCAAGTCTGGACACCCCAGTTCCTAGGGGGTCTCATTCGGGGGGGGGGGGGGGGGTTGCGGTCTTTGGGGTCTGATCCCGGTTCACGCTTATCATTTTGTCAATTTCCCGTATCCCGCTTACCATTTTGTGTGTTTCTCATTTCCCGCTTATTAGTAATTTTCCCCTCAACCGGAAATGCACAAATTGGTAAGTCCGCTTGTCATGACTTGTTATTCAGATATGCTTAAATGAAAAATAACTTCGTTACTCCTTAATCTAATTTAAACTCGTTTGAATTAACTAATTAATAGTGGATTTGGAAACAAACTATATTAAAGGTCTTCTTATCCCTTTTCACTTGCATTTTGGTATTTTTCTGTTTTTATGATAGGATGTAAATTTTTTGGGATTTGAATTAAGGTGTATCTTCCTTCATTAGATGAGTTTGGCTTTCTGGTCATTTTGACATTTGAATCTAATCTAAAACGTTTTTAAGACGTTGTTTTTAATTTCCACATTTCGGCCTCGGGCACTTAAGGATAGACATAAAACTAAAACAATGCTGAAATGAACATAAATGCATGTGTAAATTGCATCAAAATTGGTATCATAATGGACAGGAATGGATATAACGGAGAAAAGATTTCATGAAACAACATTTGCACACGAGCTTAGGAAAAGTTTAAGCAAAGACAGAGTGTCATTATTTCTGTCATCTCAGAGTCTCAAACCTGAAAAAAATTATCAAAATGCGTGGATTTCCGAGTGGAAGATAATTCGATTTCACTAGTGAAGAGAAAAGTCATATTTCATTCTAGGAAGTGATTAAACCCTCTGAATTTGTCAATACAATAAACAGAATAAATAAACTTGAAATTCGACCATTTTTATATTTACAGATATTGTAGTATAGTGTAACCGCTGCGGATTACGAATGTGACAG
Source organism: Mytilisepta virgata (assembly GCA_028015205.1). Classification (NCBI taxonomy): domain Eukaryota; kingdom Metazoa; phylum Mollusca; class Bivalvia; order Mytilida; family Mytilidae; genus Mytilisepta; species Mytilisepta virgata. Next base: position 38,754,368 of record CM051519.1, read on the forward strand.
GATTTTATGACGCAACAATTTGGACGTCACAATACTGATATGGATATGGATTTTTTCCCTTTTTGCCCCACTTGTTTTATATTGAAAGTTCACTTCCGGTTGTATCATATGGGCAAAACTTTCTACATGAAAGGGACAGTGTAACATTGTTTAATATAGGATTAAATACGATTTTTTATGAGTTTATCGATGTGTAAACTCGGCCAACTCACTCACAAACTAAATAAAGTCCTATGTTGAGTTTGTGAGTGAAAAGGCCGAGTTTACACACCGATAAACTCGTACAAAATCGTATTTAATTCTTATAATTCCATTTCAAACATCGAAAAGTTGTTCCTAACCGAACCGAAATAAAATAAAAAAAAATAACTTTGCCCTTTTCAGGCGACATCTATCTTGAATCTGGTACTATTTTTGGCAGCTGAGCAATTGAATAAAAAAATCATTTACAAATCGAAAAAACAAGGAAACTTACATTTTGATAGATTTTAACATAGTCTGAAGCGTACAGAATCCACTCAATCTCCGGATTTTTCCGTTTGAAGAATCCAACTTGCGTTGTTTAATATATGACGTTGCAATCTTGACTGTACGTCCGTGCAGCACATTTTCGCGGAATTTTTTAAAACGCAATTTTCATCAATTTTAAAAGCATTTCTCATTAAATTTTAACTATTATTGTCAGTATCATCCTTAAAATTTATTCTTTTACTGCATTCTTCACATTTAATAATTCATTTGAAACTTTAAATAATCAAGAAAGCGCATGAATATACTTGCCAAATACGGGTTTATCGATGTATAAACTTTTATGATTTTGCCCTTCCGACCAATGAAATTCTTGTATTTTATCATATGCAAATTAAAATGGAATTATAAAACAATAAACAAATGGGAGATTGGAAAGGAATTAACAAATTTGGAAAACAACTAAGTTAAACAATTTGTATAGTGGAGTAGTAAAGGGTAAAAAATATGGAAATACTAGAGGCTCTCAAGAGCCTGTGTCGCTCACCTGTATCTAATGTGATTTTGGAAATTATGTAAAATTGTATTATGATTGAGACCAAGATTGGTTTAATTTGACACAGTATTTAAAATTAAAAACAGGTCATCTTAGTGTAGTCTTACAATAGCTACTGAAGACATCTTATCATTATTATTTTTGAATATGTGGTGAAGTTGTGACCATTCAGAATTTTGTTTACAATTTTCTGATAGACTTCTAAACATCTTGGATGATGGATCGGCAACAAAGTAACAACACTTGGTCAGCACCTCATAAGCAACATTCATGCTATGTTTTGTTACATTCCATTCAGTGGTTCTCTAAAAGAAGTCATTTGTATGCATTTCCCATAGGGTCTAATGTTAAACTTAGTCCCCCGCTGGCGGCCATCTTGGGTGATGGATCGGCTACAAAGTAACAACGCTTGGTCAGCACCTCATAAGGAACATTCATGCCAGATTTAGTTTCATTCCATTCAGTGGTTCTCTAAAAGAAGTCATTTGTATGCATTTTCCATAGAGTCCTATGTTAAACTAAGTTCCCCGCTGGCGGCAATCTTGGATGATGGATCAGCTACAAAGTAACAACACTTGGTCAGCACTTCATAAGGAATATTCATGCCATGTTTGGTTTCATTCCATTAAGTGGGTCATTAAAAGAAGTCATTTGTATGCATTTCCCATAGGGTCTAATGTTAAACTAATTCCCCCGCTGGCGGCATCTTGGATTATGGATCGGCTACAAAGTAACAACACTTGGTCAGCACCTCATAAGGAACATTCATCCCAGATTTAGTTTCATTCCATTCAGTGGTTCTCTAAAAGAAGTCATTTGTATGCATTTCCCATAGGGTCCTATGTTAAACTAAGTTCCCCGCTGGCGGCCATCTTGGATGATGAATCAGCTACAAAGTAACAACTCTTGGTCAGCACTTCATAAGGAATATTCATGCCATGTTTGGTTTCATTCCATTAAGTGGGTCACTAAAAGAAGTGATTTGTATGCATTTCCCATAGGGTTCTATATTAAACTAAGTCCCCCGCTGGCGGCCATCTTGGATTATGGATCGGCTACAAAGTAACAACACTTGGTCAGCACCTCATAAGGAACATTCATGCCATGTTTGGTTTCATTCCATTCAACGGTTCTCTAAAAGAAGTCATTTGTATGCATTTCCCATAGGGTCCTATGTTAAACTAAGTTCCCCGCTGGCGGCCATCTTGGATGATGGATCAGCTACAAAGTAACAAAACTTGGTCAGCACTTCATAAGGAATATTCATGCCATGTTTGGTTTCATTCCATTCAGTGGGTCACTAAAAGAAGTCATTTGTATGCATTTCCCATAGGGTTCTATGTTAAACTAAGTCCCCCGCTGGCGGCCATCTTGGATTATGGATCGGCTACAAAGTAACAACACTTGATCAGCACCTCATAAGGAACATTCATGCCATGTTTGGTTTCATTCTATTCAACGGTTCTCTAAAAGAAGTCATTTGTATGCATTTCCCATAGGGTCCTATGTTAAACTAAGTTCCCCGCTGGCGGCCATCTTGGATGATGGATCAGCTACAAAGTAACAAAACTTGGTCAGCACTTCATAAGGAATATTCATACCATGTTTGGTTTCATTCCATTCAGTCGGTCACTAAAAGAAGTCATTTGTATGCATTTCCCATAGGGTTCTATGTTAAACTAAGTCCCCCGCTGGCGGCCATCTTGGATTATGGATCGGCTACAAAGTAATAACACTTGGTCAGCACCTCATAAGGAACATTCATGCCATGTTTGGTTTCATTCCATTCAACGGTTCTCTAAAAGAAGTCATTTGTATGCATTTCCCATAGGGTCATATGTTAAACTAAGTCCCCCTCTGGCGGCCATCTTGGATGATGGATCAGCTACAAAGTAACAACACTTGGTCAGCACCTTATAAGGGTTCATTCATGCCAGATTTAGTTTCATTTCATTCAGTCGTTCTCTAAAAGAAGTCATTTGTATGCATTTCCCATAGGGTCCTATGTTAAACTAAGTTCCCCGCTGGCGGCCATCTTGGATGATGGATCGGCTACAAAGTAACAACACTTGGTCAGCTACTCATAAGGAACATTCATGCCATGTTTGGTTTCATTCCATTCAGTGGTTCTCTAGAAGAAGTTCAAAATGTAAAATGTTAACGACGACGACGGACGACGACGGACGACGGACGACGGACGCCAAGTGATGAGAAAAGCTCACTTGGCCCTTAGGGCCAGGTGAGCTAATAAAAGAAATGAAAATTTGGGAGTTGGAAAAAATACTCCCACAAATCAACTGTTAAGAACTATGGTGTTTCTATACACCCACCTAATAAGAAATATTCCTTACAAATTGTACTAAACATATACATGTAGCTGTAATTGAACAATATTGATCTGAGATTTGTTTAGCGTAAAACTGCCTGTTATGGGAAAACGCTTTACAGATTTTTTCTGAGAAGTGATTCCCAATCGGGAAGCAAAATCAGTTATCAGATTGATTTGAAAATGTGGGAGGTTCTTTACAAAGTTTCCTCATTTCGTCCCGATAGGGCAACAACGTGGCCGTCATGGACAATTCTTGTTTCTCATAGGTTGATTATTTTTTTTCTCTGGAACTGCTTGGCCAAACTTGACAGGAAGCATCTATGGAAAGTCTTTTGAAATATATTTTTTTCATTGTGATTGGACGACAAGCATGGCTGCCATGGGCAATTCTTGTTTCTGATTGGCTGATATAAAGAAATCTTTTTCTCTGAAAACCCTTGGCCAAATGGGACAAAACTTGAAAGCAAAAATTAAAGTAGCGTTAACATCAATAAACACACTTTGTCTTTCTGTGGATTGAGCCAAAAGAATAAGTGAATTCAGGTTGCAATAGAATTTTTCAGTTTGAAAAAAAGATAAATACTTATATTTGGTTTGTAAACTAATTTTGAAAAGAAAACTTCTGCATCATTTCGAGAAAAACAGATAAATACTTATATTTGGTTTGTAAACTAATTTTGAAAAGAAAACTTCTGCATGATTTCGAGGAAAACAGATAAATACTTATATTTGGTTTGTAAACTAATTTTGAAAAGAAAACTTCTGCATGATTTTGAAATGATTGCCTTTTCCTGTAATGTGATATTTTTTAAATTATATTTTTTAACCTGCATATTTTTTTTTCATTTGTAGGTCTCTGAAGATTCACAGCGCATGTGGCAGATTTTATAATAGAGGATTTACTAACCATAGACATGTTAATTAGATCTATTTTTGAAATTTTTATTTCAATAAATTAGTTCTTTTGTTGTTATTTTTTCTTTTCCAATCTGCGCTTTGTTGAAGTCAGTGAAGGTTTTAGAATTGCAGTAAAATATAACTTCATGAAGTATTCCTTATATTGGATTGCGAAAAAGTTAATTCAGTTTATGCTAATTTCTCTCTACTTGGCAGGTGTAAGAGTGGCCCCTAGAACGAGATTTTGTCTTCTGTTCTTTTCATATATTGTAGAAATTTGAATTAAGATGATACTGAAATTTATACTCGCATGTGCGTTGCATGAAAACTGGTATCATAATGGACAAGAAAGGATATGATGGTTAAATTCTTAAAACAAAATCCACATGCAAAATTATAGCTGACTAACAGTGCTTTTATTGTGGTTCTTCATCTTTAAATCATTGAACCTGATAGCATGACAGAAGTTTTATTTAGAAAATGCATTTTATAAAAAACGATAAGAATATGGACGCCGGGAAAGGGGGTTAACACAGTTTTGACATAAAATTGTCGAATGAGGTTATTATGATAAACGTTGGTCAAAGGGATTCACTGAAATTTTGGAGATTAAGATTTTCGACGATGTTCTTATAAAAGATTTGGGGTATATGACTTGTCGTATTTTCTACAGTGGGTCCTGTTTTCATATTGGACGTATGTCAGAACATAATTCTTTCCTAAAAGGTGTAGGAAAACATTGAAATCTTCGATACAATCCAAAATAATAGCGTCAGATTGGAAGTGATCCTTTCTTTTGAGAATTATGAATAATGCAGAATTACAGAAGAAAGTAATCGTCAATACAAAGGTGATTAATAATGATATTTAATAACAATGATCAAATAATATTATAACAAATATAAATAAAACTGATAAAATATTCATAAACAGCACTAAAATATATCACACAATGTTTCAAAGCACTTTCTAGACGTCAACTTTGGAGAAATTAATTTTTATAGTCTCATTGCCTTTCTTGCGAATCGTCGTTTCTCGCCCGCTGTCCAAGACTTTGATCTTGTTCTGAAGTGGCGAAGGTCTGTTGAGTAGTCGGAATGAAGCATTGGTCGGTAACTGATGGGGTCACATAGGTCAGGATGATCGCGGAAGAAAGCTTTGTATCCACCATCTAGTATATATATATCTGGGTAATTTAATGATGGGTAGTTTTCCTTGTTCAGCTGTCTATCTTTGCTTCTCAGAAAACGCAACATCTTAGGACCTCTCCCTGAAGAAAATTCACAGTGAAAGATCAATATCTGTCGTTCTGATGTTGGTTGTTGAAGCAGTGTTAAGATTGCCTCCTGTAGATATATGTTTTCTGCTTCTTTAATATGACCACCCTCGTATTCATACGGGTATCTACAGTCGATGATCTTGTGGTTGTCGATGACGTCATTGTATTGACCATTCACTACACCAGCCATTGTCTGAGGAGTAATACTTTTAAGGTCTTGGTGTTTTCCTTTGACAGTGGGTAAAATGTAGGCTCTGCTTCAATCTGCAACCAGGTCTTTATTATCAACTAAAGTATTCACTATCTTCTTTATGTCTTCTGATTTGTTCAAGCAGGAGGCTTTCTTGGTATCTCTTCGTTGTCTTTTCGAAGAACTGACTGGGATGTTGTCATCACTTTTGAGGTTGGAACCTTCATCAGTATCTTCGAATAATTTTCTTTTTAAGCCTGGAGTTACAACAGCTTTTTGGTTGTCTGATTTTTCTGGTGTTAAAAACATTTGTATATTCCCTGTTAAGACAGTAAGATCGTCTGTGTCATCGAACAGTCGTCTGGAAAGCATATTGTAATGTGTTGTAAGTTTATCTGGTTGAAAGTGAAGAGAAATGTTTTATTTTGAATTTCTGTGAATACGGCAACATATATACAAACATTTGATTGGCATTAAGTAATTCCTCTCTAACACAGAACCGTGCTCATCTCATTACTCAAATTACGGAAATAATGTTCACCTGCAATCAAGGCAAACATGATTGTGTTGTCATTGATTAATCAGTTGACAAAGGTGTTCTTGATTAATATTGTCAACTTAATAGGGACATTGATAAATGGTTAAATCATTGTTTGTAACAACTATACCTTATAATTATACTTAAAAGCCGAAAAGTGATTAATTAAAAATGTTTACCTAATTTTGCGTTTTCACACATAGACAAAATTAGTGTTTTCACTACCCTTATAAATATATTTGAAGTTTAATTGATGAAATAAAATTTTTAAATAAGTACATGTAATTTATAAAATAGTATTGTATTGTTTGCTATTGTTGTTATTTTAATAATTAATAACTTTAATATTATATTAACACAAAAATGTTTGGCAATAAAAGAAGTTGTCCTTTTCATTGGGTTTAGTGATTTAAAGTCTGAACACCTCAGTTCGTTTGGGGGTCTCATTGAGAAGGGGGGGGGGTCTGATTCCGGATCACGATTATCATTTTGTCAATTTCCCGTATTCCGCTTACCATTTCGTGTGTTTCCCATTTCCCGCTTATTAATAATATTCCCCTTAACCGTAAATACACAAACTGGTAAGTCCGCTTGTCATGAATTGTTATTCAGACAGGCTTAATCAGTGTTCGAAGATACCTATCTGGAGGCATGGCGAAAAAAGTCAGGAAAACTATGCAAATATGTGACACTGTTTGTTCGCCCGGTCACTTAGTGGACATTAGTGGACGGGGCATAAATAGAAAAAATGAACAGCGTTCCAATGCCTCCCCACAAACATTAATATTTCATTTAATAATTAAGGGCCATAACTCCTAGAAAAGATTTTAGTCAGGACCTAAATTCGAACTCGCTTGACAGGGTTGTAGTGCGGAAAAGTGCACGAGCGAAACTGATGGAAAAAGCACATTCTAGTCACATAGGAATTCAAGGATGTTTACGACGAGCGAGGGGATGCTTGTACTGGCCGAATATGAACTCGGACATTGAAATTTTCATTAAAACATGTGACACTTGTAATAATATAGTTGTCCTCAGCAGGCCTGGCAGCAGCTTTAGCGTTCATACAGGCATCAGCAGCATTGACATTGTCTCATTATTTACAGCTTAAAATTTATAATGTATGTCTGATAGCATTTACTTTTATTAGAAATACACGACAGGCGAGACATTTTTGTGTGTCCACTCTTGTTATATATATTTACGCATAGGACGGCCTTGCAAGATTAGTTTATTTTTGTTATTTTTTACACTTGCCCCTTTCGAATATCACATGGTCTTTCCTTGAAATTATTGAAAATCAGTAAAGTATTGGTTCTTTTCTTCACTCAGTTTTTGGATATAAATCCAGCTCTTAATTTGAAAGAAAATTAATACATATGTGCAAGTAAATGAAATTAAATATCGCAAATGCTATTTGACTATTTCTGACAAAAATATCTGAAGAAATACATGATTGAACAAACAAAAATGAAAAGTATTTGTATCTTTTTGTCGGAAGGGGGATTTTGAACACCAAAAATTCTTTAAAATATGCTGAACAACATTTATAAAAAATGTAAGGATATGGGGTCAGTGAGGAAATAACATGATATAGGATTGTAAAAAGAAAATTATTGATTACATCTACCGTTAGACCAGCATTACATGACCACTGCTTGACCAAATGGAACGAAACTTGACAGGAAGCATCTATGGGGGGTTCGTTACAAACTTCCCTTATTTCTTCCCGATTGGAATTACAAATAATGCTACCATGGGCAGTTCTTGTTTCTAATTGGCTGATATAAAAAAAATCTTCTCCTCTGAGGTCGCTAGGCCAAATGGAACGAAACATGAAAGGAAGCATCTATCGGAGGTTTTTTAAAAAGTGTCCTCATTTCGTCCCGATCAGGCGACAACATGGCCGCCGTGGACAATGCTTGTTTCTGATTGGTTGATTTAAAAAGAAATTTTCTCTGAAACTGTTGGGCAAAATAGAGCCAAACTTGACAGAAAGTGTCTATGGCATATAACAAAAATTTACAGAACAGCAAAATTGCTTGAAACTAAACATGGCCTGACTGTTCCTCATATTAAAGGTGCTGACCAAGTGTTGTTACTTTGGTGCCAATCCCTCATTCAAGATGACCACCAGCAGAGGACTTAGGTAAAGATAAGACCCTATGGGAAATACATCAAAAAATCTTCTGGAGAACCGCCAAATTTTAGAATATGCTGACCTGTAAGTAGAAGGACCTTGATGAAAAAAAATTGGTGCCTACAAGGCTTTCCACACTTTATAATTATAGGGAGAAGTGAATTCTCTGGGATATATCAATAAAAACGGCTTTCATGCCAGGTGAGCGATACAGGCTCAGCCCTCTGAGACTCTAGTCTTATGTAATAAATCCTTCAACTTTAAATTTCACCATTTTCGTGGGGTGAGATTTTTCAGTATTATACATCGATATGTGAAAATTATATGTTATCATGTGTTATATATCTATCAATTTCAAAGACCGTAAGATCGCCATCTAAATGGTTAAGAAGTCACAAATTTTATATCTCCTCTCTTTCAACCCCTTCTCTCCCTCTGTCCAGCCCTTGAATAAAGCATATCGCACAGGCACCTTTTTTCAATTTTTCCCCATCGTTTATAGCATAACTCAAATGTCCAAATTTCGTCCATTGACACAGTATATAGGAAATGCATTTAGTTTGTTGCATCCCACCTTTTTTCTCTACAACACCTCACAATTGACCTTCATTTTGAATTTTTTTATTGTTTCAGTTATGCTATATAACATTATGATATTGCGTTTATTTCTTTCATAAAATGATGAAAAATTTTGACAATGAAGGTTGTGGGGTGTTGCAAAGAAAAGGGGGATAGGCAGAGGAAAAATACACATGTGCTTGTTGTATATCGACGATGCCTGGAAATAAGTGTGAATGCAAACGGTCCGAGTTGTTCTTAACACAGCAATCCGAGAAATACATGTATAAGCTCAAGAAACAAAAAAATAAATCGACACAAATCCACAATGTCCGAGTTGTCTGAAAACATTTACGTATATTATCGATACGTTAGGGTCGTTTCAGATTTTAATTTTTAACTGATGTAACGCAGTTGTAGCTGTATTGTTTAATTGACAGAATTCCGTAAATATACATTACATGTATTATCAGCACCAGGGATAAAGGCCATAAAACTTTATTTTAACGAATGCTAAGTAATCCAGGAAGTAATAAATTTATGGAATCTTCATGACCGAAAAAGTCGGTCATTTGTTCCGTTCGAGATAAATGATCGTTAATTTCATATTAAAGGAACGTATCGACCTAGGCTGTGAAATTCCAAGACAACACATTCATCCTCAATCAGTCAAATTCTGATTTGAATTGTGTCTATTGCAGTAGTTACGTGATGACGTCCCCAAAAATCGAGCCCTTAATTTTAGTAGTATAGAAGTGATACAAATGGTAATTAACAAAATAGAAATCATCTGTTAATTGTGAACTTAATTGGTTATCTGTTAGACTGGTAATGGCCACACGTAATTACCTAACAATGTTGCATCGAAATAACAATATAATAAACCGAGATAACGATATCATAAATCGAGATAACGATATAATAAATCGAGATAACTATGTGATGAATCGAGATAACGATATAATAAATTGAGATAACGATATCGTAAATCGAAATAACGATATAATAAATTGAAATAACTATATCATAAATCGAGATAACGATATAATAAATTGAGATAACGATATAATATTTTTTCTTGTCGTGTCCCCTGTGGGGCTCCGTAAGAATCAAGAAATGAAATTAAGCACATGATGCTATTTCAGTGAGTAGAAAATAATTGATCACATTTGTCCGATTTTAGATTGAAACTGAAAGATTGAAAATATAGAAAAAAGGTGGTGAGTGCTGGTCTAGTACGGCGTCAGTTTTCCTCCTCCTTATTGAATATTCTCACATCTTTAATATGGTCTTCTATGTACATATGCAACTATATCGGTCATAATTAAGTTAGGTAACTCTGTTTAAACTTCTTACTGGTTACACAATTATCGTGTACTGTCCCGTTCATGCCAGGCATTTATCTTATTTCGATAACTCTGTATTTATTATATATAGCACGTACTTCTCGTCTTCACTTTAAAAAACTTTTCATTTGAAATATGTAGTAGCATTTCACATGGATTATAATTCAAATATATGAAACTGTGACTATAATTAATATTATTAAATAATACAATTAAAACAGCCCTAATACTACCAAAACGGCATGTGTCATACTGGTGACGTCGTCCTGGTCATATAAATCACGTGATCTATATTGCTTTTCGGCCCGGTCCAATACTGAAAAAGGCCGTATGAGCCCTAGGGCTAATACAGCCTTTTCACTTCCGGTCGTTGTCAGGATTCATTGCCAGTCCGTATTGGAAATATTGGCCCTATACTCACATCATTGCCAGTCCGTTTTGGAAATATTGGCCCTATATTCACATTTGATGTATGTAATACAGCATTCAGAACAAGTCTGTATTGAAAAAGTTTCATTATTTAATAAAAGTTTTATGAACTGGTGTTTCTGTATTGGCACTGGTATAGATTCTCGGTCAGCTGTATTGGCCCTCGACCCTACGGATCTCGAGGCCAATACAGCAAACTTTGAATCTATACCAGTGCCAATAATGAAACAGCCAGTTAATAACACTATAATATGAAATTTATCATCAATTTATAAAAACTGGCAAAAGTACATAATTAGAGGTGATAAAGGTTTTTTTTTTTGGGGGGGGGGTAAAATTTATTCGAGTTTTACATGTAAAGAAAATTTTTCTCCGCAAGTGACATGCTGTGAGTTTCAGGTAATTATAACTAATTGACGATTTGACTTGATATTGTACATTGACTGTCCGGATGTTTTATTGTTCCAACCCTTAATTAAGGTGCACAGGTACATTGTATGTATACAGTTAAACTGTTTGCTGACCAAAAACAGCCTGATTTCATTTTTAACACTATATTTTTTTTTATAATTAATGCAGCATTTTAATAAAGAGGCGTGTGTGTGTGTAAAGGGGAAGGGGGGGGGGGTCACAAAGAATGCAGAGAAGAAATATAATTTCTAATGTCAGATAAGTAACATTTTAATTTATTTTAAATTAATAATTTATTGTTTTTTTTAGGTATTTATATATAGTAAACATTTGACATATTATATAATTAATTCTATTATACGTATGAAGGATATTTACTTTGTTATGACAAGTTAGAAGCTGTTTCGGATGGGCGCAATCTTGAATAATTTCAATATTCTATCATATATTAACTTTATTTTTTGAGGTTGGATGGTATTATATATCAGGAAGAAATCATCGAAATTATTTTTCGAAAATGAGTCCTTATGCAAAATTCACGTATGTGATATGTATTTATTAGGCGTTAAACACGGAAAATTCAAATGCAATTTGAAGAAAAATTGTATGCCCTGGTAATTCGGCGCAGTGTTTAATTATGCGCATTCAAATCATTTTTATGTTAATGCGCCGAATAGGACGGACGATGCGCAGAATTACCCGTATTGACTGTACTACAAAGAACTGTCCAAATATTGAAATATTTTTATAAAAAAAACGCTGCTTTGAACATTTTTTTCGAAACTTCAATTTAAAATGCATGAAGTATTACCTCTGATTGAATGTATATATTTTATATTGTATATACTTTAGGTATTTATCCTGCGACCAAGACATTTCCGGTTTAATAAAAGGGGTAGAATAAACTTTAGTCGTATTATGTCAATTACCTAATAAAGTCTACTGGTACTTGTTTACATGAAAAGGGCGAGGGGCGTAGTGAATGTACCAGATGACGTCGTGGCGCTTCCCGCGTTTTCACGGCAGTTGGATTTCAATTTTAAGGCATTTTACGCATCTAAAGGGGATTGCAGGATAAAGACAATACAAAGTCATTATCGGAAAATATAAAATTTATTTGGGCGAGCTTTAGAAACATGAGAAAAGGCGAGCTGACTATGTATTGTATATGTATATTGATGTATATTATAATACTATTTGTATGAATGTTTAAATGTATTCTTTTATGTGAGGGCCTCAATGAAAATGAGACAATGTCTAATTGGGTCACCCTCTTTAAATAAAGAATTTATCATTATTATTATAACGTCGAATCAGTTTGTTCGGTGAGTATTGTCGTCTTGTAGGTTTGGGGAGTATTGCCGTCTTGCCGAGCATGTCTATCGACAATCGATTTAATGACCAACGAGGGAACGTCGATATTATGACGTTGTACTTGCCACTGACAGAGACTTTCCTTCACGACGACGGAATTGGTTGTTCTGATTTCTCGCAGAGAAAACTGAGACTTATTTTGAAGTAATATAAAATGGATTGTATCAATATACCTGATATTTACCAGATAATGTCGGTGTCTCACCAGACGTAAGTTTTTTGTTAAAAATTCAGTGCAAACTCGTGCGTGAAATATTATAAAATTACTTGTATATTGAAATAGTTACCGATGGCGTGGGAAATGCTTTCAATTAAAATAATTTCGTATTTTTGGTGTGTTTAAAAACTTTATTACAGGAATTTTTCAGTGATATTTATTTTTTTCTCCTTATATTTTATAGTGATTTATTTGCATGTTATAGTTTGCCGTTTGAAAATATTCCAAATAAAATGCAGTTGGTGTTCGCTTTTCACACATACTGGGGCATATAAAATGGCTATATGGCAATAACAACAAATCCATAGAGGATATTGCATTTTATAGCAACAAAAAGTTACAACAGATATTATGATTGCACCTTTGACGAACTTGTCCCTCAATTTCGCAATTCAATAGAATGTTTTAAAAAGTCTCCTTCAGCTGACAAAATTTCAGTATTCTGGTTTAAAATAAGTTTTAATTTTTCGAGTGCATATTTCGAAAAGTGTTGATATTTTTGCTATTTCCGTAAATAAAGTATTTTTTGGGCAGTTTAGTATGAAATGAATTTCATCGTCAATTTCTTTCAAATTAACTATTTGCATGTTCTCTCTTCCCGAGGTATATTCTTATATATTCCAAGTTCAATGACAAGGTTACGCCGGTTACTGATCCTATATTTTGTCATTCATTTCCGAATTCTAAAAGATATAATTTTTTTTATAGATTAGTATTGATTAGATCTCCCTTGTTGCCGAAACAGAATGTTAATAAACGACAGTTTTTATCACCCTTTGTCTATCATTCCTTCGATTCCGAAACGGATAAACTTCAACTAATAGCAAATAACTTGTTACATGGCTTTTTATCATGTTTAAACATATATGTTAGTACTGATGCGTCCAAATTTTTTGGAAAACTAGTCCAAGCTCTGTGTGTATCTTTCTGTTGGGTAACGAACATGTATCTTCTTTCTGATACAATCCATCAAGAAGCTGTAATAAAGTGTTTGGTCGATCATGTCGATTCAAGATATGTAAAAAAAAAATTCCCAAGCAAAACCCTCAGTCCCCCCCCCGTATGTATATAACATTGGCAACAAAAACAAATTCCGGTACCTATTTTCAAAAAACTATGCACATGTTCTCGTTTTTTGAATTCTTATTTTCACTCCACCCCTCCCATACAAAAATATGCAACGGTATTAAAAATGCTGTTTTCGCTTGTGAATAAAACCGTTGTTGCAATTCTGAGTGTTACACATTTGAAATGTTTTTCAATATAATTACGGATTTCTAAATTCGTATTTTGGAAATCAAATCAAACTGTAATTAAATATGACATCCCAAAGGATTTAATACGGTGAAAATGGATTGGTCTTTAAGGTACTAAAGTGTCTATTAAATATGTCAGTAATTGTTTCAATTTAGTATGTCAGTAATCATGTCTGATAAGTATGTCAGTGCTCAAGTCTACTAAGTATGTCAGTAACGATGTATACATGTATATTCCGTCAAATTTTGTTTTAGGATTGACAAATTTGCAACATGGTGTGAAGAGTTAGAAGTACATTTCAACTCCTCTACCACTGAGTTTCCTAGGCAAAAGATCAGACATATCATGAAAAGCCTAACTGATTACAAGCCAGTCATTGGTAAGTTAGTTATATTGATCTTACTCATTAATGTGATCCTATTTTTACGGACACTTCCGTTGTCATAGTTACAACTTCAGGCGCATGACAAAAAAAAACTGCAAAAATATACAAAGGTGCATTTATTCCTCTAAAATCCGTAAGACACTGACGTTTTTGGCCCTTTTAAGATTAAAAGAAATTATACCAAGAAGCTCTTTATTTTGCCTGCAACAGTCGTCACTATGGCATTTAGAAACAAGTTTATTGTGTGGATGGTGTATACATTTTCCCTTTCTATGGACACTGATGGTTGAAAACAATATGATTTCTTATAAAGTGATAATTTTAAAGATCGTAAATCTGGATTTGACTTCTTTTTTTTTTAAGGTGCTATCTTTAGTGTACATTTTCTCTTTGTAGAACTGCCCAAGATGAATGCATTGTTTTACTTGTTAGCGGACACGGTATTAAATTTAGTTGGTTGTCAGGAAACACCAATTAATGTTCCAAAAACATCTATAGGTCAGATGATCCGGAACAAACTGAGAAATATTACATCTCATGCTGGTAGCATTCTACCCATTCAGACGTGAGTAATTATCGCCTAATAGAAAAAAAGTCTAATAACAGTATGGGTACACTCTTCCTTCAGAGTCTACCCATTTGTAGCAAATACAAGATTCACCTTAATTACAACTATTTTCCCAAAACTAATTATCAATGAGTACCCGATTAACCGAATTTACTATTTACTCAGAATAAGTTGGTATAGATAAAACGTCAAAACAAGTATATTACTGTTACATTTCGAAAGTGCGGGGGAAAATATGCTTCAAAAGAGGGATTTGTTCAACTTCACACTATTGGAATCCTCAATAAGAAAGTATGCTTATAGTATTGTCTAGAATCAACCAAAATGAAACCATTAAACGTCTGGTATTCTGGGTTAAAGCAGTGAACCTAACCAAACTATCAATAGATATTTAACTGTAAATCTAAAACCCATTATTAAATTTACAATGTACGCCGGGTGGGCAGCTCGAAATAGTAGGTAATTCCGGTTTGCAGTCATTCTTGTTTCTACTGGAAAGACTTCATCAAAGACGAATAGCTATTGAATCGTAATGCTCTTGGTGTAATCTTAACTGACCAAGCCTATAATGATTTCAGATTTGATGAGGCCACAATCCAGCTGTACTACAAGGACACTAATACACTAAAGAAGATGGTGGAAGAACATAAAAAGATTTATGGAAAATTACAGAAAAAACAAGAGGTAAATGAAATCCCAGATATGTTAAAAAAACAAAAACGAAATGTTTGTTAAAATAAAGTTTGCCTAATTTGAATATCAAAGATAAATGCCACCAATCTTTTGAAAATCAGATACATGTATTCATTGCTGTGATATTTACTTTTGACAGCTAATCTTCAACAAGCTGAAAGCGGAGCAATGCAAATCTCATTAATAATCAAATTGAAAATCCCGTATTACCTATAAGTTACTCTTGCCAAAAAAAGTTTCCTTTATACATCCAAGTTAGTAAAATTCAATTCTTCTTGTATATTCAGGTCAGCACAAAACTCAAATGTTATGTCGTTTTAGTTTGAAGTACAGATTTCGCTCTTAATTTAATTACATTGTACACTCGAAATGTCACAACAGAAAAAGACGTTCCCGATTAAAATCCAGTTTCAAATTTTAATTATTGCATAGATATTATTCATAATCTAGTAGTGTTTTTACTCATAATGTTCTTCATTTATACGCATTCTTTTTGACGCCAATTATTAAAGATTTATATATTAAAATTAGGTGTGTTGGATTGCTAACAGCAAAGTCACCAAATATGAGTTATGTCTTCTGACGGCAAGGAGCTCAAGGTCATACATGGCAGACAAATTGTCCAAGAAAGAACTCCACGCACGTGATCTGGCGATCGATCAGCTACAAGAAACATTAGAAATAAAATTACAGAGATCTGCAGAAGCTGGCACACAATACAGAAGCTTACTTAATGAACTGTCTGCAATTACAGAAAAGGCAAAAAAGGTAAGTATGAATAGAAATAAATTCTGTGATACCAATATTGATGCACAACATGTGCACATTTCGTCGTTTTACGACTCATCAGTTGTGCTCAAGGCCTAATATTTTGAAAACCAAAACAAAAATCCAAAAAATGAAGAACAAATTGCAAAAGTGACCAAAAGGGGTAAAACTAAATCCATCTAAGGACAGAGCTATGCACGCTGATATATGAGGAAATCGAGGATATATATGAAACAGTCTTTTTTCAAGTTTTCTTCTATAAGAATGTTGGCTCATTTAGTGAGCACCGCGTGACTGAGGTTATTTCGAGTAGACTGAAGAAAAAGATTTCAGTCAATATTTTAAACTTTAACGAAACGAAATTTCATTTACATGCCCAATACAACGTCCGCTGGAGACATAAAACATTTTTGTTTTTGTTTTGTCAACTTTTATATCATCTTAATTTATTTTCTTGCAGTTGGAAAGTAAGATTGTAGATGACATCATGTTTGGATTGACAGAAAGAATAAGAAGTGGACTTACATCTTTAAAACAGATAATAGATACAAACAGTAAAATTAAGTAAGGATTACATTGTATGAGTTATTAGAAAAAAAAATGTAGAAACTAGAATTCATTATCAGAGTAATAAACGATATAGTATGAGTAACTGATAACGCCAGATAGACGGCAAATATGTCAGTCATGGAAAACTACTTTTAGCTAGAATACATTATGATGAATTCGGTTCTTGTAGGAATAACTTTCCAGAAAAAAACCCGAATCAGAACTTAAATTGTTTGAGCGTTGATGGACAAGCAAGTCATTTTCTCAACATGTGTGGAGTATGTTTTACAAATGTTTTACGAGGTGTTGAAAGTATGCTTGAATGTGTAAGAATAATTCCTTATAGTTTTCCTTTCTATAAGTCACAAGACTGAAAATATAAACAACACATGTATGTCGTTCCTATTGTTACCTGTTATACACGGTGAACAATGGTGAATTGCGCCTTGTGAAGGTTTTTCAGTCGTTCTTATGGAGATCGTGAACTTGATTAAGACGCATAATTTTATAAGTACAAATAACCTGTTCCAAAAACATGATTGAAAACACTAGTCATAAATACACATCTCGTCATGTATAGTTATATACAATGTTTGTTAATATTATCTAAGTACTAGGTATTTTAAGGTTTTCCTTTTGTATTTTCTGTCTTTTTGAGTTCTCCGTTAATTTACCGTGAGGTTCTTCTATAATTGAATTTCTCGGGTTAAGTTCGGCCGATTCCGTATTAGCTTACGCCCGATTAGCTTCCAACGGTTGATTTCGAAATAAACACGAATATTGGAAATTTTAACCTCTCCATCTCTTAACATGAAAGTTTATAATACCTCATAAATCCATAGTTTACTGTGAAGTACGTAATACATATAGAAGTAAAGCATTCTAAAGACCCATTGTATTGCAGGTCACATGATCTGATGGAACGCATTAAGAATATGGGATCTGACAGTACATGCTTTGCTTCATCCATCATTGACAAACTGAGTGCTAAATACAGTTATTGTAATGCACAGGTAACAATTCTAAAATAAATCCTATTTCATACTTTGATATTGCCTGTTATATATGGACTACCCCCTTTTTTACTATTCTTTTTGACAACTGTCTTGGAGTTCGCTAATTTGGTTATTACCTTTATTTATGATATACCTATAATTTTTAGTTAGAAAATAACAAACCAAATCTGTTTGTGGTAATTTCCCGACAAAGTGTCATTATATATAGCATAATGGATCAGAATGACAGGATACTTTATCAATAATGCAAAACCTTATTCAAATGTTTCCACATTTTTGCCATAATTGATCTATAGTTGATAATATCTTTCCTTAGGAATTTAACAAACAGAATGGATTCAACGTCAAGTTACCAAATTGTTTTGTGACAAGTTGCAAAGAAAACTTCAACAAAAATCAGAAAGAGACAGAAGCAGAAAAAGGCAACAAACAGCAGACAAACCATAATAACAGTGAGTACAAACATGTTCTTTCATTTCAAAAATCAAAATTATAGACGTATATGAAAAAGGTTCGTCTCAATATTGTTAGAAATAAACGTATCAGGTTTTCCTTGATATAGTTCTCAACGAATAGAAAGTAGTTCGTATGCTAAACCTTTCCGGAGCACCAAGCTGAATGTCTCTGGTTATCATTTCTTTTTCTCTCCCGCTTGTAATTATTTCACCCATAACGGTTAATTATTTATCAGTTTCCATCGTGAACGATGGTTTATTAAACATGTAATACATTTATGTTGAAATGTAAACAAATGGAACTTCAATAAGTTATCATATCAACAGTTTAAGATTTCTACTTGTAATTTTGTGAAAAGAGACAGTTTTAGTCAATTATTAAGTACTGTATATCATGTTTTTGGATATTGCCATAGAAAACACTGACTCAGAACAATAAAAACATTTACTGTCATATGAAATGGAATAGATATACTAACAGCAAAAACTTGGTTTTGGTTCTGAGTTTCTTTCATGTTGAACATCTGTCCTATCAACGCAAAGTTTCCGAAAGCAATATTCAGACGAAGAGTATTGTCTCATAACGTATTAAGTTGATTTCTTTGAATCATAAGAAGAGAAGCTTTAATTTTATGGCATGTACAAATTCAAAATCTTGATATATTTTGCATAGTTTACTTCCTTTAAATTACAGACGAAAACACTGATGATTTGAACAAGTTTCTGAACAATGTGTACATAAATCTAGAAAGTTTAAAAGACGATTCATCAGCATGTTCATTCAAAGTCAAGAAAGGTAAATATATCAGTTACCTGTAATTAAAGTTGTCATTCATTATCACAAAATGCAATGATATGGGCTAAGCATCAATGAGACAACGCCCCCAGGGAAATGAGCAGTGCAGATGATATACGTGTAGGCGGCATAAAATTCAAGGATATAGGGTAATCGTCAATGCGGGAGCACTCCGTGTCGTCGTGGTCTTGAACAGGGAGCAACAGCTCACATCAATGTAAAAAAAATCTGGGAGGTAACAAGGATTTTCTGTTATCAGTAGTAAATACAATGTATATTCATTTTAGAAATTTATTTTTGGATCAACTGATTTCCGTATATTGCGGATTTTCCGTTACAAGAGTTCGAAATGAAGAGATAAAGAAAAGTTAGCTTCGGAAACTATTGTCAGTTCGGAAATGTAAATGTTATATTACATTTCTGTTTTCATTAATAAAAGAGTTTGTTCCGCGACTAATTTGATTTTTTTTAATTATGAAAAGCTATGAATCAATAATACAAGGGCATGGTGAAATATCTGATCACCTATTTATCAAATCAGTCATGTTCAGAAGATGAAAAAGAGAAAAAAAAACGTATTTTTTATTTCTAAGGTGTCAGACTTTTGATGAACAAACTTTGGCCGGTAGAAGGCTCAGTTAAACTTTTGTAATGGTATATGTCAGACCTTTAACCCCAGGAAAATAACATACTTTCATCTTTTTATAGGAGTAATAGTGAAACAGAAGATTACAACAGAATCATCAGATATTGTATTTGGATGGTACAAAAGCAACAAGTTGCAGAAGAAGAGATGGGCATTTTTTCAGAAATGAAACGGACGAATATTACAACGGTCATGCGTGAATGAGTGAGTGAGTGAGTGAGAGAGAGAGATAACGGACGAATATTACAACGGTCATGCATGAGTGAGTGAGTGAGAGAGAGAGAGAGAGAGAGAGAGAGAGAGAGAGAGAGATGTAATCATGAATTCAAATAATTTATAATATATTAATAAATCATTATTTTCTTTGTTCTTGATTAGTTATAGTTTTAATTGGAAAATTGGCTCAACCGCAGAATATCAATAAATAATATCACAGACAAAGACATTGATGACCATACTTTCCTGACTTGGGACAGGCGCATACAATGTCGTTTGCCGTCTTCTCTAATATTTCTTTTAATCTTGTAACGTTTTTCGTATTATTTTGATCTAACAAAAACTATAGTTGCACAATCAGAATATCAACGACAGTAGAACCAATCTCTGGAAGGCTTATATATCCAAAATCGTCAGAAGTCATAATTATTTAGACTACAGAATTTTCTGTTGGATAAAGCTCCGACCCAGGGATTGCTCATAGTAGTCCAGCGCTTGGTCAGTTGAGCAAACGTATTCCAGAAGATCAGCTTTATTTATCGTTGTCGCTCTTTCAAAGGGAGTCTGTTATCTACTGTCTCTGAAGACTAATAGGTTATCACACGAGTTCAAAATGAAGACTGGGAAATCTTCAACGAGTTTTAAAATTCACGTCTTTCCCGAGTGGAGCGCAGCGGAACGAGGGTAAAGACGCTGAATTTTAAAAAAGAGTTGAAGATTTTCCAGTTCTTCATTTTTGAACGAGTGTAAGTACCTATTTCTTCCGTGAAAATAGGGTTTTAGGCCTCGGACACATATATATTTTCAGTATGAACAGCCGAAAAGGTATAGTAACGTTACGTTTTATTGGTCAAGAGTCACAATAAATGAATGTATATCAGGATTCTCATTGGACGTCATACCGAGAGAAGACGAGCGCACATGAACTCGTCTTCACTCGGTCGTCTCAACCCGAAAACGGCCATTTACAGAAGAAACTGTATCTACTGTAAGAAATTTACTAAATTTTACCTACCTTTTATCAATTTGGAAAATATAGTATAAGCGTAAAGTTAATTGCCGTACACACTCCATAAACTTTTGAAGCATTAGATGTGTAGTGCTGAAGAATTTTCAAAAGCTTAAACGAAAAAGTAAACCTAAAATGGGCAGTCATGTATAAGGGAGATAATCGTTGTATCAGATTCAAAAGGCCAGTAATAAGTACTATAATAACAATATACTTCGAATGCTTTTTGGTTTGTAAGAAGCGCTTATCCAGTTTATATTCGTCGGCTACGCTCATGACCAAAACATTGGAAAATTATCGAATAACATTTTGAGCACGAAAATCTAAAAGTGCCGTAAATAAATACCCAAGTGGAAGTTAAATGATGCAGAATTTCTTAAACATGAGTGTTCAAGATTTTCCTAATCTTTATTTTTGGAGGAGTGCAAGTACCTACTTTTGTTCCTTATATTCGACTATAATGAAAATTGATGATGGTGTTTGATTGGTCAATTACTTCTGACAAATACCTCGAACAAATCCATCAAAAAAAAAAAAAAAAAAAAAAAAAAAAAAAAACAAGTACATTGAAAACTTCATGACGTATATGACGTGACGTGTGATTGGTCATTGCCCTGACAAAAATCAGATAACAAAATCTCCTGGTATAAATTGTTGCAAGCATATTTGCAAGCACAAATCGAATCCAAAAGAAAACCACCAGCTTCTTATGCCGTAAGTGATGTTTTACATGTTTTACATATTGCTTCACAATACAGACATGAATTGATGGCTCGAGACTCTCGGCATCATCTAATGGAAAGAGACATTAAATTCGACGTTGCATTAGAATATGTCTTGCTCTAACATAATCAGAAAAAGGACCATAAGTTGGTCTTCCTAGTCTTGCTCCTGCAACATTTCTGATGAGATTTAAAATTATTAATAACGTCTGGCGTAGTGGGTCGATATCGACAGGTAACAGGGAACACAGGAAGACATGCACTAAATGACCCAGGAATTAAACACTGGTGCCAATCATTTAATAAAAATTCTTATTACATTAAGTGTGGTGCAATATCGGTATTTCCGAGTGAAATCCACCCGATAATTCTCCCAGTGAAATCTATTCATATTTCACGACGTTGCTTTACAAAGATTAACGCGTTGTCACATAATCCTTTCTATTTTCTCGTTAAATCTGATGAATACAATAAGCAGAATAACCAATCTTGAAATTCGAATACCAAACATCTACAGCTCGTCACCGAAAAATATGGCAAGATGTTTTACTATTTATTCTAACTTCAAGATATCTAATAAACTTTACAAGATATCTCATATAGTTTATAAGATATCTTATATATTTCATAAGATATCTCATAATTTTCTTTATAAGGTACCTTATAAATTATATGAGATATCTTATAAACTATGTAAGATATCTTATAAGATATCATATAAACTTTAGAAGATATATATTATATGAGATATCTTATAAAGTATGTTAGATATCAATATAGTTTATATATGAAAAAAGAGAGGGCAAAATGTCGTTTAAGGGGCTACTCTTACACCTGCCAAGTAGAGAGGAATTAGCATAAATTGATTTACATTTTTCGCAATCCATTATATGGATTACATCATGAAGTTATTTTTACTGCAATTCTAAAACCATCACTGATTTCAAACAAAGCACAGAGTGAAATAAAGAAAGAATTAGAACAAAAGAACTAATTTATTGAAATAAAAACTTCTTATAAACAATGATTTACACATTTATCAATGTCCCTTTTAAATTGACAGGATTAATCAGGAACGCTTTTGTCAATTGATTAATCAATGACACAATCATGATTGCCTTGATTACAGGTGAACATTATTTCCGTAATTTGAGTAATGAGATGAGCACGGTTATGTGCTAGAGAAGAATTACTTAATGCCAATCAAATGTTTGTATATGTGTTGCCGTATTCACAAAAAATCAACATTTCTTTTCACTTTCAACAAGATAAACTTACAACACATTACAACATGCTTTCCAGACGACTGTTCGATGACACAGATCTTCCTGTGTTAACAAGAAATATACAGATGTTTTTAACACCAGAAAAATCAGACAACAAAATGGCTGCTGTAACTCCTGGCATAAAAAGAAAATTATTTGAAGACAGTGATGAAAGTTACAGTCTTAACATTGATGACAACATCCCAGTCAGTTCTTCGAAAAGACAACGAACAGATGCCAAGAAAGCTTCTTGTTTGGTTCCAAAGAACACATCAGAAGACATAAAGAAAGTAGTAAACACTTTAACTGATAACAAAGACCTGGTTGCAGATGGAAGCAGAAACTATTTATTACCGACTGTCAACGGAAAACACCAGGATCTTAAAAGTATTACTCCCCAGACACTCGCTAATGTATTGAATGGTCAATACAATGACGCCATGGACAACTACAAGATCATCGACTGTAGATACCCGTATGAATACGAGGGTGGTCATATCAAGGGAGCAGAAAACATGTATCTACACGAGACCATCTTAACCCTGCTTCGGCAACCAACATCAGAACGCCAGATATTGGTCTTTCACTGCGAATTTTCTTCAGAACGAGGCCCAAAAATGTTGCGTTTTCTGAGAAGCAAAGATAGGGAGCTGAACAAGGAAAATTACCCATCATTAAATTACCCTGAGATATATATACTAGATGGTGGATACAAGGCGTTCTTCCAGGAGCATCCTGACCTTTGTGACCCTATCAGTTACCGACCAATGCTTCATTCCGACTACTCAACAGACCTTCGCCACTTCAGAAAAAAATCAAAGTCTTGGACAGCGGGCGAGAAACGACGATTCGCAAGAAGGGCAATGAGACTATAAAAATTAATTTCTCCAAAGTTGACGTCTAGAAAGTGCTTTGAAACATTCTGTGATATATTTTAGTGCTGTTAATGAATATTTTATCAGTTTTATTTATATTTGTTATAATATAATTTGATCATTGTTATTAAATATCATTATTAATCACCATTGTATTGATGATTATTTTCTTCTGTAATTCTGCATTATCCATAATCCTCGAAAGAAAGGATCACTTCCAATCTGACGCTATTATTTTGGATTCTATCGAAGATTTCAATGTTTGCCTACAACATTTATGGAAAATCAAAGTTTACGGAAGGAATATTTCTGACATATGTCCAATATGAAAACAGGGGGAGATTTTCCACTTATGCGAGAAATATAAGTCTGTACACGTAACCCCCCCCCCCACCACTATAGAAAAGACGGCAAGTCATATACCCCAAATCCTTTATAAGAACATCGTCGAAAATCTTAATCTCCAAAATTTCATTGAATCCCTTGACCAACGTTTATAATAATACCCTCATTCGTCAATCTTATGTCAAAACTATGTTAATCCCATTTCCCGGATTCCCATATTCTTATTTTTTTAAAACATTTTACAGTATCCATTCAATGACAGATTCCAAAAAGACGGTTTTCTATACCCTAGAATAAAATACGCGTCCTAAATAAAACTTCTGTTATACTATCAGGTTCGAGGATTTAAAGATGAAGAACCACAATTAAAGCCCTGTTACTCAGCTATAATTTTGTTTCGCGCATGTGGATTTTGTTTCAAGAATTTTACCATCATAATCTTTCTTGTCTATTATAATAAATTTTATTTATGCAAAACACAATCCCATTAGAGATATAAGCATACAAAATACAACATAACACGTGACAATAAAGAAGATACGTAAACAGTTAATTCTTATGATAATCCTCTCTCCTCACTTCTAATGACTGTTTTATAAAGGATGCAACTGTTTTAATATCACTTGGTGTTGACGGATTTCATATTTACAATAAATACATAATCTTTCTTCTCTTGGTATTTTTTTGTATCTGCCAATTTCTATTAGTAGTGTATGGTCACTGATCCTAAATTTTGTGAGCAATTTGCGTACCTGAAAACTTGGATGATTCAGATAATATTCTGTTTCAGATCGATCTAGTTTGAGAGGTAACTCCTTGAAATGCGTCGTATACAGCATAGTATAAATTTACTATATCTAATATTAGTATCTTTGGATTGTTATTTTGAAACTCCTGGGATGATGCCTCTGCTGGTGGACCCTAGGTCCCCGAGGGTATTCGCCAACCCAGTCGTCAGACTTGTCTGACATGATTATTCATTGATTTGTTACAAAAATTACCAGTATTTAGCAAAATTCAAAAATAATAGAAATACTAAGGGTTCATTCCTTGTATAGCACAGGATAGATCTCCTTAGCTGAAATTTGGCTTCCTATTTCGGTATTTGTGGTTGAGTACTTCTTGATTAATATAAGTTTGGTTTTTGGTCTTCCAAATGTTTCGGTTTTAATGTTGCTGATGAGAGGTAACTCCTTGAAATGCGTCGTATACAGCATAGTATAAATTTACTATATCTAATATTAGTATCTTTGGATTGTTATTTTATAAATTTATATAAATATATATTGTTATTTTCTTGAAGATTTTCAATTTTATCTCTTGATATCTTTTTATAATACGCATCGGTTTCTTTTTTAAGTAAGGTTTTTAGTATTTTTAATGATTTAGCATTAGCACACTGTTCGATGTCGTTTAAATCAATACCTATATCTAAAGTGAGATTCTTTGCACAAGATAACCAAGTATACATGCCTTCAGAGTCTTCAGAGAGAACCCCCCTTCCGGGATTAAGTTATTGTGCGTTTATTTTAATTCTCCGCCGTTTAATCATCTGGACATCGGATATAGGTATCAATGAATCTAGATGCAGGGCACATGAAACGTTTTCGATTGCGTTTCCTCACGCGTTTTCCTTTTCACTTTCTCCTCACCACAACGAATGTGGAAAGACATACATATAGTTTTACTCTTGTCTTTTTAATTATGTTAATTATTTCCATAAAATCAGAAATTGAAAAAAAACAGCTATCCCAATATCCGAAATACGTATATTTATATTGTTCGACCGCCTTAAAGTACTAGTATGACGTCCTCCCTAAATCGAAATGCTTGTGGATCCTGTATAATTTTAAAAATATTTTTCAAACCTTCCTTAAAATAATCCGTACACTGAATTGTGAGATTTAAAGTTTTGACAGAAAACTGCGGTATAAAATAAAAGTTTAGTTATGAATGAAAAATGAAGGGATATGGAGTAAATGTACATAAGACAAAATCCCAAATAATACATGAGAAACAAAGCAATGGAACAACGCTTTTATTGTTATTCTTCATCTTGAAGTCACCATTATTTTGATTTTTTTTATATCAATATTGATAACGAACAAAAATACAGTGTAGCATTTTTATACCCCCGCATAGTAATCGGGACACGTCATCCCGTCCGTAATAAAATCTGTCGTCAAACTTTTCTTGGTTTTTACATATCGGGATGATTTTATATGAGGCATGAAGCTTGATAATGATGCATTGTTGCTGAGACTTTGAAATTTTACTGTTAGGCATAATTGATGAAAATTTCAGTCAAAGTTTTCTTTGCTTGTATATATGTAGGAATTGATTAATACTTGGTCTGGAAGCTTGATAATAATGATAATGTGTACCATCAAATTTAACAGTTTTCTCCTAGAGGGGCAGGGGCCCACTAGTTCACAGTACCTTTATTTTTCATTGCCATGACAAACATAGCAAAACTGTAGGAAATATACTGATCTGTCTGCCTTTCTGTCTATTTCCCTGTGCATTTTTGATTGATTGGCTTCCTTGATGTTTTCTTAATATCGTCGATGTACCGTATATATAAGTAGACGAAACTTAACAACGGTGTACAACGGCGCACCCGAGACCATCGGTAACACCGGATAAGTTTAAAATTGGATGGCTAGGTATGTCTTTTTATGGAAAGCAAAAGGGTCAAAATTTAATTGTATGGCTTTTCATACTTGGCCAATAAATCAGCTGATTGTCTCGGACGAGCTGATTGTATACCGTGTTAAATAGCTCTACTATACAAAAAATCATAAAGGCCGCGTCAGTTTTTGCCATCACTTGGTGTCCGTCATGTGTCGTCGTAAACTTTTTGGAAAAAAACTTACACTCTGAATTTGCTGGGCTAATTGGAATCAAACCTGGGGTAAGTCATCACTAGGGTGTCTAGTAGAAAAAGGATGCCGCAAGTCAAACCACAATGACCTATGTTACTAAGAATAGAGCATATGCGTCAGACAGTTAGTTTTGAAAATTATCTCAGAAGAAATGACTTTCCTGCAAGGTAAAACGATTAAGAGGACAAAATCTACTTGAGTTTCCATTTTCGTAGAAATCGGATTACCCGTCTTGGAGTTATTGCCCCTGAATTGTCGATTTTTAGCTTTTTTTGTTTTTGTTTTTTTAATATAAAAATCTTCTCCTCTAAAACTACTTGGCCAATTGGAACCAAACATGGTTATATTAGTTATGGGATGGTTCCCTTAAAAAATTTTATCTGGCGTTTTCGTCCGTCATCCAAGATTGCCGTCACGACCCGACATAATTAAACTTAGGACCCTATGGGGAATACTATTTGAAGATCTCCTTTGAAACTGCGGGGCTAATTGGAACCAATTCTTGCTGGAATAGTTCTTGGGTGGTCCCCTTCTAAAATTGTGTCTGTTGTCCCCGACCTTCAACCAAGACAGTTGCCGTAGCTAATTATAGAAAAGGGGGAAAGAAATTTTTAAAATCTTTTCCTTTGAAACTACAAAGTCAGTATCAACCAAACTTTACTTTAATGATCTTTAGATGGTCCTCTAAATCCACTGGGAAATTTGGCCTTAATCATCATTAGGGGTGTCCAGTTTCAAAATTGTGTCGAAGTATGCACCGAACCAATAATGTTTTCAGGATAGCTTATATAAGCTGCTTGCAGCCTCTAGTTTGTTTGAAATATTGTTTGTAGTACAGAGTACTTGTAGGCTTGATATGTCGTGTTCATATTTTTCTACATTTGGGGCAAACTGTCCACATGTTGAAGATCGTATGGTAGAGTCTGGGTGACTTGTTTGCTACACCCGGAAAAAGAACGCTTATATTCTCATTGACATTTTATTAAAAAATAAAAAATCTGAAATTACTAGCCGACAAAGCACTCTAAAGGTCCACTTAGCAGGATTTAATCATGTGAACTGTGAATAAAATGTCTGCTGAACAACACTTCCATTTCGTCACTTTTTTCCGTATTAGAAAAAAGTTTGTACGAATATCGGCATCACTACATACAAAAAAAAATTGTATCTTAACTCGAACCTTAAGTCGAACCGTAACTCTAACTCGAAATGTAACTCGATAAATGACATTAGAAATTAAAATCTCGATTTATAACTCGAACTTCAACTCGAACTTTAACTCGAACTCGAACTCGATGTTTAGTCACACCCACTTTTCAGTACCTCGGAAGCAAAATCGGAAATTTGGAACTATATTTTTCGGAAGGGGAACCTTCAAATATCACAGGCTGAATAACTCCTTCATTTTTTGCTTGATCCCCTTTATGTTTGAATGAACATCATGGATAGTACGGAATATTAAAAAAAAAAATGAATTGGGAATCCTCTTTATGGGAGAAGGATTTTTTGCCGAATGGATAAGGTATTCATTTTTGTATTAACTTAAAAAACCTTGATGTGTTTTATTACCAGAAAGATCTGAAATGAGACACCATTTTTTGGGGGAGGGAGGGAGGTTTGTAAGAATATCATATACATGTATTAATTCCAGTTTCTGACGGATCCTCTTTAAATTTGAATGAAGTTTTCAATATAAAATCTTCAAAAACTTCGCCAAGTTCAATTTACAAACAAATCTGATAGGGGAAACCATTTTTCAGTCGGGCTGTGTGTAAAATATCAATTTTTATGTCCTGTGCAGATAAGTAAAAAAGGAAAGAAAAATCTGTACACCAGCATGCTAATATAGTCTGGTACACTTTGTTTGGGATCGTTGGATATGAGAGCGTGCTCAATAAAGGTTCCTTAGCTTTAATTTACATATCTATTATTTATTATTCACGAAAAACAGATATATCTTATCTGGTAAAAATTCTTTATACAGCGTATTTTATTAATTTTCTTTTTTTTTCAAAAGAGCATTTTTTAATGTATAAGAATTTTTATTTTATTTTGTGACGATAATTAATTCCCTAAAAATATATATGGCCCTCTCGAAAATATTTTCAAGATACGTGTACATGAATTTCTTTCATCTTTTAAATATGAGTATAATGAAATATAATGAAAACTATCTTAAGTAATTTGTTAATTGAAAGCAGATTGTACACAGTAAACAATCCCTTGTAATAAGGCCAAACTTTCCCCCTTGACTTGATAATTTCTTTCTTTTTTTTAAAAATCAAAGTTAGATAATTATTAAAATCGCAAAAATAGCAAACAGCACAACAGTTTTGATTTGCTTTGTTTTTTGTTTTTTTTTGTTTTTTGTTTTGCTTTGAAATTAAAATGCACGTCGTACAGGTAATTCATATCTTTCAACAATTTAAGAGAAATCGATAACTTACTTTTTTTCCAAAACTGCAAATTAATTTATTACTTTTCAGCTTATTAGTACTTTAATAATTATACTTCTTACAAACAATGATTTACCCATTTATCAATGTTTATGTAACACAAAACGTTCCAGACAGATTAATATGCGAAAATCATCTAAAGTAAAACAAAAACCATCAAAGGATGGGGGAATGCAAAAGGGAAGCATATGGAATATTGTTTATATTTTTGAATTTTGGTAAGTGTCCTGACTACTTGCGGGTGGTGCGGGAATCACTGTCAATTCCGACAGTAGCTTTCTAGTTACTTGTATTATTTTTACCACTATATTTTTTATTTCATTTCTAGATATTTGAAGATTTACATTTTACGTGTCAGATTGTGCGAGTCAGGGTTTTATTACCACAGACAATTTTGTTTACTTTTTAATAATTTCTTTTTCATACTGAGTCTCTTTGTTTTTTAATTTTCTGCTTTGTGTAAATCAATGATGATTTCAGAATTCCATCGTTACTCCTGAATCTAATTTTAATTAATTTGAATTAACTTATTAAACGTGGATTTGGAAACAAACTACATCAAAGGTCTTCTAATCCCCTTTCACTTGCATTTTGGCATTTTCGTTTTATTTTAATAGGATGTAAAAATTTCTAAATTAAGGTGCGTCTTCCTTCATTAGATGATTTTGACTTTCTGGTCATTTTGACATCTGAACCTGATCTAAAACGTTTTTATGACGTTGTTTTTAATTTGCATTTCGGCCTCGGGCACTTAAAGATAGACATACAATTTAAATAATGTTGAAATGGACATAAATACATGTGTAAATTGCACCAAAATTAGTATCATAATGGACAAGAATGGGTATAACGGAGAGATGAATTCATGAAACAAAATTTGCACGCGCGCGTATAGGAAAAGTTTAAGCAAAGACTGAGTGTCATTCTTGCTGTTCACCGCAGAGTCTCAATCCTGATCAATCGAAAGATTATTACAAAGAGTGGATTTCCGAATGGAAGATAATTCGATATTTCACTAGATATTTTTCTAGGAAGTGATTAAACCCTCTGGATTTGTCAATTCAATAATCTGAATAAATAAACTTGAAAATCGAATATAAAAAATCCACAACAGTACTACTCGTGACCCAACAATACTAATAATTCTTTCATGCGCTTCGGGCATTGGTGAATTAATGTGTTGTTTGGTCACTCGTTGTAGATTTTATATATTTGAATTTCAAGATTAGTTATATTAGACCTATAAATATTTACTAAATGTAGAATATATTTTTCAGATCAGTCCTGATATCATCCCGAGACTGCCATAGCGGCCAGAGGCCTTGGTCGATAACTGATATGGGTCAAGGGTGATTAGGTACTGGTATTGGAAATGGGGTGTAGGGTAAAGGGTAAAAAATATGGAATCAAAAAAGGAAAGAAAAACACGGGCGGGGGGACAAAACCAAAACGCTTTGAATACAGCTTTTTTCATACTAGAAGTAAAAAAATGTAAGAACATATCCATTCCGTAATTTAAACTATGGTTTTTCCTAAAGCATGTAGGTTAATATTTTCAATACAGTCCAGATATGAACTAATCATAAAAAGAAAAAGAAAAGAAAACCAGACAAAGTTAAAAGAAAAACTCTGATAGGTGAATATGAAAAGGGGGGGGGGGCTTAAGATGATAGATGTAAGCAGTTACTTCAAGTCATTGAAGGCTTCTTGGGTAAGCAGACTGGTTGAAAAAGGGCTTCCTAATTGGAAAGTAATTCCAAAAAAGTATTTAAATAAGTTTGGTAAGAATTGGTTGATTTTTCGAATGAATATTGATAATTGTAAATCTTAACTTTATTTTAAAGACATTCCGGGCTTTTATAGGGAAATTATAGAAAGTTGGATAGAGAGTGGGGGCGGGCAAACTAAAAAACCCATAAATTTTAGGGAGATTCGAAAACAAGTTTTATGGGGAAACAAGTTTATCAAATTTGAAAATAAGAGTTTGATTTTTAATAATTGGATCGACAGTGGTATTGTATATGTCAATGACATTATTGATGAGAATGGACAATTTTCACAGAAGTTTATTTTCGAAAAACTTATATTTAAGTATTTTTTTTTATAGAATTTCTAAAGTTAAAAGGGGCAATACCGACAGAATGGTACAGATGCTTAGCATCAGAACAATCTCAGAAAACTTTGGTTTATGTACAAAGAACTCAGTTTTATTGGTCTTTAAAGCAGATTAATACCAATACCTTGACAAACAAGCAATAAAATTTCCTGCAGAAGGTAAATTTTGAGAGAAAAATTACATTAAAAAACCTCGTTATTGGATACAAAATGTTCGATAGAAATTATTTTCACTTCAATTATTTTTTAACTATTCTAGCATTTAGCTTATACAAAGCATATTATGTATCGGAACAAAAACAGAAAAATATTGATATTTATCAATTATTTATTAGAGAATATAAAAAGAGATTGAGAGAAACAAGTGTGAAAAATAATATATTATTACTGAAAATAGAAAAATGTATAGAAGATGTTACTTTTTAACTACAGCCATGAAGATACTTATGCTTTTGATTGTTTTCCTGGACAATCGAAAGAGTGTTCACAGGGATACTTAGGTGTGGCTTGGGCACCTTAGTATAATTGTAACAAGCAATATTGTCGAATAAAATATATATCTGTTAAAAAAAAAAAAAAAAAAAAAAATGAACTAATCATAATGAGATGGTCCGATTGGACTGTCGTGAATGGACAACGCAATAAACATCAAGACAAAGATCATTAATAAAGATATTTTATAACAATACTATAATAAATGTCACAAAAACAAATAATAAAATAATCATTAACAGCACTAAAGTGTATCACAGAATGTTCCAAAGCACTTTGTAAACTTCAAATTGGGAGAAAATTATGTTTTATAGTCTCATTGCTTTTCTTGCAAATCGTCGTTTCTCGCCCGCTGTCCAAGACTTTGATTTTGTTCTGAAATGGCGAAGATCTGTTGAGTAGTCGGAATGAAGCATTGGTCGGTAACTGATGGGGTCACAAAGGTCAGGATGTTCGTGGAAGAACGCTTTGTATCCACCATCTAGTATATAGATCTCTGGGTAATTTAATGATGGATAGTTTTCCTTGTTCAGCTCTCTATCTTTGCTTCTCAGAAAACGCAACATTTTTGGACCTCGTTCTGAAGAAAATTCACAGTGAAAGACCAATATCTGGCGTTCTGATGTTGGTTGCCGAAGCAGGGTTAAGATGGTCTCGTGTAGATACATGTTTTCTGCTCCCTTGATATGACCACCCTCGTATTCATACGGGTATCTACAGTCGATGATCTTGTAGTTGTCCATGGCGTCATTGTATTGACCATTCAATACATTAGCAAGTGTCTGGGGAGTAATACTTTTAAGATCCTGGTGTTTTCCGTTGACAGTCGGTAATAAATAGTTTCTGCTTCCATCTGCAACCAGGTCTTTGTTATCAGTTAAAGTGTTCACTACTTTCTTTATGTCTTCTGATGTGTTCTTTGGAACCAAACAAGAAGCTTTCTTGGCATCTTTTCGTTGTCTTTTCGAAGAACTGACAGGGATGTTTTCATCAATGTTAAGACTGTAACTTTCATTACTGTCTTCAAATAATTTTCTTTTTATTCCAGGAGTTACAGCAGCCATTTTGTTGTCTGATTTTTCTGGTGTTAAAAACATCTGTATATTTCCTATTAAGACAGGAAGATCTGTGTCATCGAACAATCGTCTGGAAAGCATATTGTAATTGTGTTGTAAGTTGTCTTGTTGAAAGTGAAAAGAAAAGTTTTATGATGAATTTCTGTGAATACGGCAACATATATACAAACATTTGATTGGCATTAAGTAATTCATCTCTAGCACATAACCGTGCTCATCTCATTACTCAAATTACGGAAATAATGTTCACCTGTAATCAAGGCAATCATGATTGTGTTGTCATTGATTAATCAATTGACAAAGGTGTTCCTGATTAATCCTGTCAACTTGAAAGGGACATTGATAAATGGGTAAATCATTGTTTGTAAGAAGTATAATTATTAAAGTACTAATAAGCTGAAAAGTAATAATTAATTTGGAGTTTTGGAAAAAAGGCAAAATTATCGATTACTCTTAAATTTAATTTTAATTGACCAATTGTTTAATTATACGAATTACCTGTATTTTGCATTCAAAGCAAAAAAAAAAAAAAAAAGAAAAAGAATAAAAAAAAAAAAAAAACCGAAAACAAAGCCAATCAAAACTGTTGTGATGTTTTCAAAAAAAAAGAAAGAAAATTATCAAGTCAAGGGGAAAAGTTTGGCCTTATTACAAGGGATTGTTTATTGTGTACAATCTGCTTTCAATTAACCAGTTACTTAAGATAGTTTTCATTATATTTCATTATACCCATGTTAAAAAGATGAAAGGAATTCATGTACATGTATCTTGAAAATATTTTCGAGAGGGCCAACTATATTGTCGTCACAAAAATACATTATATTATATAAAAAAATGCTCTTTTGAAAAAAAATAAAACTATTAAAATACCATGCATCCCAAACAAAGTGGACCAGCCAATATTGGCATGCTGGTATACAGATTTTTCTTTTAATTTTTTTTTACTTATCAGCGCAGGATATAAAAATTGATATTTTACAACCCACCCCGACTGAAAAATGGTTTCCCCTATCAGAATTGTTTGTAAATTGAACTTGGCGAAGTTTTTGAAGATTTGATATGGAAAACTTCATTCAAATTTAAAGAGGATCCGTCAGAAACTGGAATTACTACATGTATATGATATTCTTACAAACCTCCCTCCCTCCCCCCAAAATGCTCTCTCATTTCAGATCTTTCTGTTAATCAAACGCATCAAGGTTTTTCAAGTTAATACAAAAACGAATAACTTATCAATTCGGCAAGAATTAATATGTCATATTTAAAAAAAAATCCTTCTCCTATAAAGAGGATTCACATTTCGTTTTTTTTTTTTTTTTTTTTTTTTTTTTTTTTTAAATATTTCGTGTTATCCATGATGTTCATTCAAATATAAAGGGGATCAAGCAAAAAATGGAGGAGTTATCTAGCCTAAAAGAATTAATCTGTGATATTTGAACGTTCCATTTCCGTAAAATATAGTTCCAAATTTCCGATTTTGCTTCCGAGGTAGTGAAAAGTAGGAACGTTCATCAATTTTGAATAGGATGAAACAAAAAAAAAAAAATAAAAATAAAAAAACGAAGCCGTGATGCCCGACGACCGTCACAAAAGAGGTAACATGGAGGAAACAGACGTTTAATGTAAACATGCAACTGGTATTTTTTTGTTGTTGTTTTCGTTGGAGATTTATCTTACAAATCCAGGCATAGATAAAAAATGTTTTATTTCAAGGTAAGATTCGGTAATTGGGTAAAACTCTGTGAACCTAAAATTCTATATTGAATCTACAAAAGCTCAGTTTTGTACAATATGCATTAAAATATTTTAAAGCCATTAGAGTAATGGAAAAGAAGGAAGTTGACTTTGTGCATTTACAAATGTACGTACATAACCTTCGCAAATTAATTTATGACATTCCTTCTTAAATTGTAATTTTGCAGTTTACATGAAAACAGTCAAACAGGTTTTTATTAATTATATTCTTTGATAAAACAAAGGGCCAAGACGAAAGTAGTTTAACATAGGACTCTATGGGAAATTTACATGAAGATCTTCTTGTCTGAAAGCGTTGGTCCAATTGGAACAAAACTTGGCAGCAATAGTCCTTAGGTGGACCTCTTTCATAAGTGTATCGGATGACTCTGCCCGTCTTCAAAGATGACCGCCAGAGCCAAACATAGTTTAACATAGAACTCTTTGGAACATTTACCTAAAGATCTTTTTATAACCAGCAAACAACTTGGCAAAACTAGTGAGCCAATTGGACAGCAATGTTCCGGACTGCCATTCAGGATGGATAAAATCAAATAATTTATTCTGCAAATGATTTGCAGGTGAGCGATACAGGCTCGTGGGGGCCTCTAGTTATGTATTTTTACAGTTCCAGAATAAATAAATAAAGTCATTATGGTTGGAACAAATTTGTCAGTACGGAGCTAAGCATATGACCATTTTAACAATAAATAAATACAATTTACCCCCAACAACGTCATTACTGGTTATTTTGCATATAATTGAACATAATATTTTGAAAAGAAACATTGCAATACCTAAAGCCACAGTTGTGCTTTGTGTAAAGCCATTGCTACGCTCTAGTCCGAACATTGCTGCGATTATGTTAGAATTATATTTTTTAACTTGCATATTTGTTTTTCATTTGAATGTCCCTGAAGATTCACGGTGCATGTGGCAGATTTTATGATGGAGGATTTTATTACCACAGACGTGATAATTACATCTAAGTTTCAATAAATTAGTTCTTTTGTTCTTATTCTTTCTTTTTCACTCTCCGCTTTGTTTGAAATCAGTGATGGTTTTAGAATTGAAGTAAAAATAACTTGATGAAGTATTCCTTATAATGGATTGCAAAAAAATAAATCAATTTATGCTAATTCCTGTCTACTTGGCAGGTATAAAAGTGGCCCCTAAAACGACATATTGCCCTCTCTTTTTTCATATATTATAGAAATTGTATTAAGGCTGCCTTTTTGCATTCCTCAATCTTTCGATGGTTTTTGGCTTACACATAATATGTATTGTAGTGCCTAACCATTCGATCATTTTCGCATTTTAATCTGTCTGGAACGTATTGTGTTACATGTATAATTTTGGATTTCTTTATTCTCGGCCTCGAGAACTGCTGACGAGACAATATTTGAAATGATATTAAAATTTGTACTTGCATGTACGTTGCATGAAAACTGTTATTATGGAAGCAAGAAATCCAAGTATCAAGTAGATGTACTAACGTTTATTGATAAAACATCTCTTGAATAAATTCTTCTTCATTTTTGTTGAAATACACTTGGGACAAAAAGAAATTCAGCAAATATAGCCGTAAGGTCAGAGATGGAAAGAGAACAATTAGAAAACTATATTTCAGTGCAAACTATGAAATATCTTTCTAGATTGTATTATGAAAATATCAACCCTTTATTAAAAGATGCATTCACATTGAGTAAAAATTTAGACTCTAAAGTCATCTATACTTGGTTATCTTCTGCAAAGAATCTCTGTAGATATAGGTATTGATTTAAACGACATCGAATCGTGTGCTAATGCTAAATCATACTAAAAAGTACTAAAAACTTTACTTAAAAAAGAAACCGATGAGTATTATAAAAAGATATCAAGAGATAAAATTGAAAATCTTCAAGAAAATAACAATATATATTTATATAGATTTATAAAACTAGATCAATCTGAAACAGAATATTATCTTAATCATCCAAGTTTTGAGGTACGCAAATTGTTCACAAAATTTAGGATCAGTGACCATACACTACTAATAGAAATCGGCAGATACAAAAAATACAAGAGAATAAAGATTATTTATTTATTGTAAAAATGAAATTGATGACGAATTTCATTTCTTTCTGTCCTGCGATTTAACCCAGAATCTACGTGCAAAATTGTTCAATTATTTAAATACAATAGAAAAAAGTGAATAATTTTAATAACGTTGAGAAAATTAAAAGGCTTCTGAATCCGTCAACACCAAGTGATATTAAAACAGTCATATCCTTTATAAAACAGTCATTAGAGAGAGGGTTATCATAACAATTAACTGTTTATATATCTCCTTTATTGTCACATGTTATGTTGTATTTTGTATGCTTATATCACTAATGAGATTGTGTTTTGCATAAATAAATTTATTATAATGGACAAGAAATATTATGATGGTTAAATTCTTGAAACAAAATCCGCATGCGCGAAACAAAATTATAGCTGAGTAACAGCGCTTTTATTGTGGTTCTTCATCTTTAAATCCTCGAACCTGATAGTATGACAGAAGTTTTATTTAGAACGTGCATTTTATTCTAGGGCATACAAACCGTCTATTTGGAATCTGTCATTGAATGGATACTGTAAAATGTTTAAAAACAATAAGAATATAGGAAGCCGAGAAAGGGGGTTAACACAGTTTTGACATAAAATTGTCGAATGAGGGTATTATGATCAACGTTGCTCAAAGGGTTTCACTGAAATGATGGAGATTAAGATTTTCGACGATGTCCTTATAAAAGATTTGGGGTATATGACTTTTCTATAGTGCCGGTGGTAGTGGTGGTGGGGGGGGGGGGACACGTGTAAAGATTTGTTTGTTTCTTTAGTTGGGGTTAAACGCCGTTTTCAGCACATTTTGGTCATTTCGCGGCGGCCAGTTTTTATTGGTGGAGGAAGCTGGAGTACCGGGAGAGAACCACCGACCTTCGGTAGGAAAATTGGCAATCCTTGTCAATTAAGATCGGAGTCGAACACACCCCGCCACAGGTGAGATTCGAACTCGCAATCCCAGCGTTGACAGGCTAGTGATCAGAAGAAGTCATGACAAACTACCTAGACCACTCGGCCCACGTGTAAAGACTTGTAATTTCTCACATAAGTGGAAAATATCCCCCTGTTTCATATTGGACGTATATCAGAAACATATTCCTTCCGTAAACTTTGATTTTCCCTAAATTTTGTAGGAAAACATTAAAGTCTTCGATACAATCCAGAATAATAGCGTCAGATTGGAAGTGATCCTTTCTTTCGAGGATGATCTCTTATGGATAATGCAGAATTTACAGAAGAAAATAATAATCAATACAAAGGTGATTAATAATGATATTTAATAACAATGGTCGAAATATATTATAACAAATATAAATAAAACTGACAAAATATTCATTAACAGCACTAAAATATATCCCAGAATGTTTCAAAGCACTTTCTAGACATAAAGTTTGGAGCAATTAATTTTTTATAGTCTTATTGCCTTTCTTGCGAATCGTCGTTTCTCGCCCGCTGTCCAAGACTTTGATTTTGTCCTGAAGTGGCGAAGGTCTGTTGAGTAGTTGGAATGAAGCATTGGTCGATAACTTATGGGGTCACAAAGGTCAGGATGCTCGTGGAAGAAAGCTTTGTATCCACCATCTAGTATATATATCTCTGGGTAATTTAATGATGGATAGTTTTCCTTGTTCAGCTCTCTATCTTTGCTTCTCAGAAAACGCAACATCTTAGGACCTCTCTCTGAAGAAAATTCACAGTGAAAGATCAATACCTGTCGTTCTGATGTTTCTTGTTGAAAAAGTGTTAAGATGGTCTCTTGTAGATATATGTTTTCCGCTCCTTTAATATAACCATCCTCGTATTCATACGGGTATCTACAGTCGATGATCTTGTGGTTGTCGATGACGTCATTGTATTGACCATTAACTACACCAGCCATTGTCTGGGGAGTAATACTTTTAAGGTCTTGGTGTTTTCCTTTGATAGTGGGTAAAATGTAGGCTCTGCTTCCATCTGCAATCACGTCTTTATTATCAGCTAGAGTATTCACTATCTTCTTTATGTCTTCTGATTTGTTCAAGCAAGAGGCTTTCTTGGTATCTCTTCGTTGTCTTTTTAAAGAACTGACTGGGATGTTGTCATCACTTTTGAGGCTGGAACCTTCATCAGTATCTTCGAATAATTTTCTTTTTAAGTCTGGAGTTACAACAGGTTTTTGGTTGTATGATTTTTCTGGTGTTAAAAACATTTGTATATTCCCTGTTAAGACAGTAAGATCGTCTGTGTCATCGAACTGTCGTCTGGAAAGCATATTGTAATGTGTTGTAAGTTTATCTTGTTGAAAGTGAAAAGAAATGTTTTATGTTGAATTTCTGTGAATACGGCAACATATATACAAACATTTGATTGGCATTAAGTAATTCTTCTCTAGCACAGAACCGTGCTCATCTCATTACTCAAATTACGGAAATAATGTTCACCTGCAATCAAGGCAATCATGATTGTGTTGTCATTGATTAATCAGTTGACAAAGGTGTTCTTGATTAATATTGTCAACTTAATAGGGACATTGATAAATGGTTAAATCATTGTTTGTAACAACTATACCTTATAATTATACTTAAAAGCCGAAAAGTGATTAATTAATAAAATTTAATTGCTTGTGAATTAAATTGATTTAATGCATTTGAAATCTATTATCCATACTTTAGTTTACAGAATGCCAAAACTCGGCAAGACAAATTTAAACGTTTTGATGAATTAGAATTGAAGCGCTTCAATGATTAGTACGAGTATATAAACCGATGTTTCCCGCTCAAATTCATTCCACGCACAGTTTATCTAATTGAAAAGGACTCACGAGGAGACGATAACACTGAAAAGATAAGTTGTTTTTATGATAGAAATTTAAATTGCTTTCCTTTCTGAAATGTAAAATGATTTAAAGATTCAATTTAACTTGCTAATTTGTAGTATTATTTCACTTTTAAAATCTTATGCTTGTTTAAAATGAATTATTTAAAACATAGAAATATAACTTCTGTGTTTGTAAAAGATTTTAAATGCTAGTTTATGAAATGATTCTTAATCATGTTGTTGTTTATTGTAATTCACAGTTCAAAAAATGTGTACGTTGGGTAAGATTATATAGCTACCTGTACATTTAATTATCCAAATTGAATACACATGCATTTAAGCTTTCGATTGACACGTAATGTAAAGATGTTTAGTTTTAAATGTAGAATTTCTGTTTTTAAAATTAATGCAAATAGTAACATCAGTGATGGAACAATAAATTATAATAGGGTTGTTCTTGCACTTTTGTATTCATGCAATATGTTAATATCAATGCTATTTCTAAATTAAATGCATACGGTTATACTATGGTCTATGATTTAAATTGTATTAGCTAAAAAATCATCAAAACATATTCTAGACTAATGGAACAACAAAATATGTTTAATTTAATGATAAATGCTCATTATAAAATCTAGTAAGAAAAATGTTTATTTGAGAATTAAATTTACTTGGAGTATTAGCATACTATGTATAAACTTATCAATGTTATAATATGTAAGGGTAAATAAAAACAGTAAAACGTAATTTAATGAATATAAAGTAAATAGATAAAAATAATGATAAAAATTAATATGTAGTTTATGTTTACATGCCTAGGGGAAGAGGTGGAGCACGAGGAAGAGGTCGGGGACGAGGTCGAGGTCAGGCCAGGCAGCTGAGGCCTAGAAGAAATGGAAGAGTTGCCGTTGAAAGAGATGTAGAACCTGAGCCGATTAATGCTGAACAGCCACCAGTACAACCGGAAGTAGTTGCCCCAGTTCCCGCTGTTCAAGAACCCCAGCAACCCCAACAACAAGATCAAGAGGGTCAAAGACCTAATAGAAGAAGGGCACCAGAGCCAGTGTTGGACCAGCCCCCTCCTAAGCAAATGAGGCCGGCAGCAACACAAGCTGGTAATGACATTAATAATGATCCCCTTATAATACCTTTATCAAATGAAACAGATATAATAGTTTCACAACAGTTGAAGGACAAAATATGGAACTTTGATTATGTTGATTTTTCAAATATGATAATACAAAACAATCAATTTTATGATAATGATCAAAAACAAAATTTAGTTGTTGAGAATGGTATGGTTGTAATTTCAAACAGATCTCCAAAAACTAAAAATATTGATAATATTGAGATCTGGACAGAAGCTTTTACAAATTACTCCAAAATTATGATTCAAAGAAACCCACACT
This sequence comes from Mytilisepta virgata, assembly GCA_028015205.1. Taxonomy (NCBI): domain Eukaryota; kingdom Metazoa; phylum Mollusca; class Bivalvia; order Mytilida; family Mytilidae; genus Mytilisepta; species Mytilisepta virgata. The sequence goes on from CM051519.1 coordinate 38,795,716, forward strand.
TAGGTGGTGACTTATTTTCATACATGTCCATTATCAGGGGTGCGGTTAATGATGCCTCTTTTGAAAGAGTATATCAGTATGACAAGCAGTTTAGACTTCGTGTTTCACAAAACCACACAAAGTCATGGTCAGATATTGATGGTCGCCTATGGTTACAGTACATAGCTAAAGGTTCGCAAGGTGTGATTAACCCGCCTGCAGCCAACCCAAATGCTACCTATAACATGAATAGACCTATCTGTTTTGAATATAATTTCAAAGGGTATTGTCAGAAAAACCCATGTTTTTACAAGCATGTGTGCATTAAATGTTATTTACCACACCCTGGGTTAACATGCTTTAGATTTAACAGAAACCCAAGGTATCAAGGGTTTATCAATAATGCTATGCAAAACAATGTGAGATATCAAGGAAGATTGAATACTTATCAAAGTAGACCTCGCTTTCCTCAGCCTCAACAAATAAGGCAACAATATCGTCCAAGGCACATCCTCCCTAGATTTGGATTCTAATAAAGAATAAAATTTTTATTTCAGATAAGACCAATGATAGATTTGATATTTGGAAAATAGGATATTCTCCTATAAATGTTTACATGCTTGAAAAGTTTTTATATGATTATCCTAATCAAGAAGACAAAGAAATATTGTATAATGGATTCAAATTTGGATTTTGTTTAAATTACAATGGTCCGAGACTTTCATTTGAAAGTAAAAATTTAAAATCTGTATTGTCAAATCCTGAAGGAGCAAGGGAAAAAATTGAAAAAGAAATTGAGGCGGGTAGAATTGCTGGACCTTTTCAAAATCGACCAATTTCTAATCTTCGATGTTCACCAATTGGTTTAGTTCCAAAGAAAACCGGTGGTATTAGATTAATTACCCATTTATCATATCCACCAATGTTCAGTGTCAATGACTTTATTGATGAACAATTTACAACTGTTAAATATTCCTCTTTTGATAATGCTGTTGAAATGGTCAGACTATTAGGCAAGGGTGCAAAATTAGCAAAAATGGATATCAAATCAGCGTTCAGATTACTTCCGGTTTATCCCGGGGATTTTGATCTTCTCGGTTTTAAGATAGAGGATAAATATTACATAGACAAGTGTATGCCTATGGGATGTTCTATATCTTGTTCAACGTTCGAAAAATTTTCAACATTTTTACATTGGCTACTGGAAACAAAATCTGGGTCAAATTGCATAGATCATTATATTGATGATTTCTTGTTTGGTGGAGAAGCTGACACATGTCAGTGTGAAAAACTTATGACAATGTATGGGGATATATGTAAAGAGCTTTGTGTTCCGATTGCCAATGAAAAAACTGAAGGCCCTACTACACGAATTGAGTACTTAGGTTTGACCATTGATACAGTTAAAATGATAGTTGAAATTCCTAAAAATAAAGTACAGGATCTTTTAACAAAAATAGATGAAGTTATACCAAAGAAGAAAGTAATGTTAAAAGAATTACAGTCTCTTTGTGGATTATTAGCATTTTGTACTAAAGCATTACCTGCAGGTAGAGCATTTTGCTGCCGTATATATAGAGCTATGTCAAAGGTTTATAAACCATTTCATTTCATCAGAATGACTTCAGGTATAAAAAATGATTTATGGATGTGGAAATTATTTTTGGAAAATTTCAATGGGGTTTCTTATATACACGATGTTGAATGGACATCAAATTTTGATTTGGAACTTTATACTGATAGTTCAAGTAGTAAAGGGTGCTCTGCATATTTAAATGGCCATTGGACATATCTTGAATGGCCACAAGAATGGCATAACTCTGATATAATTAGGGACATGACTTACCTTGAGATTATTCCAATAGCACTGGCTATATTTTTATGGTTTGACAACTTTTATTTGAAGAATATTTTATTCCACATTGATAATTTAGCAGTGGTTAATGTTTTAAACAGAAAATCTAGCAAATCAGAAAGAGTCATGCCATTTGTGAGGTTAGTTGTGTATTGTTCATTGATAGGTCATTTCCAGTTCAAAGCATCGCACATTTTTTCTAAAGATAATGCAATAGCTGATGCCTTATCTCGTGCTAATTTTCAGAAATTCAGACGTCTAGCACCAATGGCAGAAAAGTTACCAACTCCAATTCCAAGGGAATTTTGGAACCTTTTAAGGCTGAAGTGAATAAACTTTTGCAGAACTCTGTGTCGGGAAACACAAATAATGTATATGAAAATGCGTTAAATTCATTTGAAAAATTTCGAGCTGAATGTGACATGGAGTGTATTTGGCCTCCCCCTATTGAACATATAATAAATTTTATTGCCTATCTTTCCAAAATGAATTATTCAGCTACCACAGCTAAAACTTACATTTCTGGAATAAATCACAAATTAAAAATTAACAATTGGGACAGTTGTACTGATTCTTTTATAGTAGAAAAGATGTTGAACGGAATGACTCGCCTTGATAAAAAAGAAGATACTAGAAAACCGGTCACATTATCAATTCTTAAAAGAATTTTGTCAGTAATACATATAGTATGCAATTCTTTTTATGAAGCAATTATGTTTAAAGCAGCATTTTGTTTGGCCTTTTTTGGTTTTCTCAGAATTGGAGAAATTTCATTTGTTAATAAATGTACTGAGCAACACAGTAAATATCTCGGATATTGAATTAGATGAACATACATTTGAAGTTTCTGTTAAAATTAATTCGTCAAAAACTGATCAATTTGGTAAATCAACAACCTTAGTATTATCAAAGGTTTCTGATAACGAGGTCTGTGTATATAAGCATATGAGGAGTTACTTAAGCATTCGACCTAATGTGCAGGGTCAACTTTTTTGTCATCTTAATCATAAAAAGTTGACACGTTTTCAGTTTTTATCAGTCATGAAATCGGCTATAAAATTTATAAATTTAAATCCTGATGATTTTAATACACATTCTTTGAGAATAGGAGCGGCAACTAATGCTTATATTGAAGGAAAGAGTGAGGAAGAAATCAAAGTTATGGGCAGATGGAAATCCAATTCATTCAAAACTTATATAAGAATAGGGGGTGTCGTTAAATTTCAGTAATGAATTTAAACAATTTTCAGGTATTTTTAAAAGAATATGGATTATTGGGTCATCATTGATAATACAAGCATCGAATCACTGCCAATTAAGACCCATAGGATACAATCTTCGTTTAGATAAGTTGGGGTATAGTTTACGGTGGGCTGGACAATCTGGTATGTCGGTTTATGATGTTGTTCCAGTAGTAAACTGGATGATTCAAGTATATGGATTACCTGATGCCGTGGTAATACACTGTGGAGGAAATGACTTGGGCTTAGTGAACTGTGCGAAACTAATGTATGACATTAAATTTATGCTGTATGTAGTTAGTCAAATGATTAGTTTTAAACCTGTAATTTATTCCAGTATTCTACCTAGGTTAAAGTGGAGGTATTCAGCTGATGTAGAAGCTATGAACTCTACCAGAAAACGAGTAAATAGAGGGGTTAAATCATATCAAAAGAAAACTGCAGGTTATACGATTGTACACTCTGATTTTGAAGATGCACACAAATGTTTGTTTTCTGATGATGTACATTTGTCTTATTTTGGAAAGGATATTTTTCTTAATTCCTTACAAAGTGCTTTAGAACAGTTTCATTTTAAACCACATTGTTTTGTTTATCCTGTGGATTATAATTGATTGAAATGAAGTTGGAAATTACGAATTATCCAGGTTAAATCAGTTAAGTTTGAATGTGATTCAGTTGGAATTGACTGTTGAAGTAGTCAAATATTTAGGTGTAGCTTGTTGATAAAACAGTTTTAAATTTACAAATTGATAATGATGAATTAATTTAAAATATCTATTTTAAAAGATTTAAATTGTTGGATATCAAATCGAAAAATAAAATATTAAGTTGCATTTAAAGATATCATAATCTTCATATCATTAGCAAAATATAGTTGTTTAATGTAGTATGGCTTATTGTCATGGCGGATTAGCATTTGTCTGAGAGGTCATCCCAATGCTAATTTTGGCATTAATTTATTCAATATTTTGGAATAGCTGTTATGGATAAGCCCAGCAGCAAACTTATTATGTTATATTTTACTGTTTGGTTCTCCCATCAGTGAACAAATTGTCAACACGTTAAATGTTGGCCAGTTGGTTGGTTGATTTTGTTGTTTGTTGAGTTGAAAGTTGAATAAATGCCATGACAATTATCAGCCAAATATGAGTTTGTTGTTTCTTACTTACCATATTGATATGAAAACTTTATTTTAAGTATTAGATTACATACACAATAAACTATATAGTATAGCAAATTCTTTAATATATCCAATTGTAATAACTTTAAATTACAGTTGATAAATTAAAGTCACACATATAAATTATCAAACATGACTTTATATTGAAGCACTTCATGGATTGAAATATGCAATAATAAAATTTAATTGCTTGTGAATTAAATTGATTTAATGCATTTGAAATCTATTATCCATACTTTAGTTTACAGAATGCCAAAACTCGGCAAGACAAATTTAAACGTTTTGATGAATTAGAATTGAAGCGCTTCAATGATTAGTACGAGTATATAAACCGATGTTTCCCGCTCAAATTCATTCCACGCACAGTTTATCTGATTGAAATCCCACCCACCCTCCCTTTTGATACATATTACTGCTCTCAAAGCTTATTTTACAGATTGGTTGTTGCTGAATTTGTTGTAGCTGTTGTATATATATAACCTAGAGTTTGGAACTACAGAAGTTTGTTCGATCTAACTACGGACTGTTAAAATAATATCGTCATGGCATTCAGTGTAAATGAAATTGATACAATTCTAAATTCTTGTTATGGATGAGCCCAGCAAGTGTTCGGCATTAATTTATTCAATATTTTGGAATAGCTGTTATGGATAAGCCCAGCAGCAAACTTATTATGTTATATTTCACTGTTTGGTTCTCCCATCAGTGAACAAATTGTCAACACGTTAAATGTTGGCCAGTTGGTTGGTTGATTTTGTTGTTTGTTGAGTTGAAAGTTGAATAAATGCCATGACAATTATCAGCCAAATATGAGTTTGTTGTTTCTTACTTACCATATTGATATGAAAACTTTATTTTAAGTATTAGATTACATACACAATAAACTATATAGTATAGCAAATTCTTTAATATATCCAATTGTAATAACTTTAAATTACAGTTGATAAATTAAAGTCACACATATAAATTATCAAACATGACTTTATATTGAAGCACTTCATGGATTGAAATATGCAATAAACATGTTTACCTAATTTTGCGTTTTCACACATAGACAAAATTAGTGTTTTCACTACCCTTATAAATATATTTGAAGTTTAATTGATGAAATAAAATTTTTAAATAAGAACATGTAATTTATAAAATAGTATTGTATTGTTTGCTATTGTTGTTATTTTAATAATTGTACAAAAATGTTTGGTAATAAAAAAAAAGTTTTTCCTTTTCATTGGGTTTAGTGACTTCAAGTCTGGACATCCCAGTTCCTAGGGGGTCTCATCGGGGGGGGGGGGGGGGTTGCGGTCTTTGGGGTCTGATCCCGGTTCACGCTTATCATTTTGTCAATTTCCCGTATCCCGCTTACCATTTTGTGTGTTTCTCATTTCCCGCTTATTAATAATTTTCCCCTCAACCGGAAATGCACAAATTGATAAGTCCGCTTGTCATGACTTGTTATTCAGATATGCTTAAATGAAAAATAACTTCGTCACTCCTTAATCTAATTTAAACTCGTTTGAATTAACTAATTAATAGTGGATTTGGAAACAAACTATATTAAAGGTCTTCTTATCCCTTTTCACTTGCATTTTGGTATTTTTCTGTTTTTATGATAGGATGTAAATTTTTTTTTGATTTTGAATTAAGGTGTATCTTCCTTCATTAGATGAGTTTGGCTTTCTGGTCATTTTGACATTTGAATCTAATCTAAAACGTTTTTAAGACGTTGTTTTTAATTTCCACATTTCGGCCTCGGGCACTTAAAGATGGACATAAAACTAAAACAATGCTGAAATGAACATAAATACATGTGTAAATTGCATCAAAATTGGTATCATAATGGACAGGAATGGATATAACGGAGAAAAGATTTCATGAAACAACATTTGCACACGAGCTTAGGAAAAGTTTAAGCAAAGACAGAGTGTCATTATTGCTGTCATCTCAGAGTCTCAAACCTGAAAAAATTATTAAAATGAGTGGATTTCCGAGTGGAAGATAATTCGATATTTTCACTAGTGAAGAGAAAAGTCATATTTCATTCTAGGAAGTGATTAAACCCTCTGAATTTGTCAATAAAATAAACGGAATAAATAAACTTGAAATTCGACCATTTTTATATTTACAGATAGTGGAGTATAGTGTACGAATGTGACAGGATTTTATGACGCAACAATTTGGACGTCACAATACTGATAGGGATATGGATTTTTTTCCCTTTTATCCCCACTTGTTTTATATTGAAAGTTCACTTCCGGTTGTATCATATGGGCAAAACTTTCTACATGAAAGGGACAGTGTAACATTGTTTAATATAGGATTAAATACGATTTTTTATGAGTTTATCGATGCGTAAACTCGGCCAACTCACTCACAAACTAAATAAAGTCCTATGTTGAGTTTGTGAGTGAAAAGGCCGAGTTTACACATCGATAAACTCATACAAAATCGTAGTTAATCCTCATAATTTCATTTCAAACATCGAAAAGTTGTTCCTAACCGAACCGAAATAAAATTAAAAAAATAACTTTGCCCTTTTCAGGCGACATCCATCTTGAATCTGGTACTATTGTTGCAATTGGTTCAATTGTTCAGGGAAAATTTGTTGAAAATTTATTTTTCATAAGGTTCATATGTTCCCTGATGGTGGTAGTCCTGGTTGGAGTGCTGGCATGCTGGACAGTATTCTTCAAGAGATCACCTAAAGATCATTGCAACTTTGGTTCAGTGGTTTCTGAGTTTTTTTATGAATTCCATGTGGATGTTTATATGTTGGTATTATTTTTGGTCCTTTTGTCGGGCAACGGATGACAGTGCAAAAATGTTAAAATTTTGAAAATTTGACAAAAAAGGGCAATAACTCCTAAATGGGTTTTGGGATTTCCTTTAAAATTTCAGGGTATGTAGATCTCAACATGGCAAACATTTTCCAAATTTACATTTCATTTTTATCTCAAATAGTTTTGGAGATAAATGACGAAAAATGTTAAATTTTGAAAATTTGACGAAAAAAGGGCAATAACTTCTAAATGGGTTTTGGGATTTCCTTCAAAATTTCAGGGTAGGTAGATCTTGTCATGCTGATCAATTTTACCTCAGTCAGATTTTTGATAACTGTAACGGTTTTTAAGTTATAAGCCAAAAAAAAAAACACATGCACCCCTATATTCTATTTTTAGCTACGACAGCTATGTTTTATGTCAGATCAAAATAAATTGAGGACCGTTTGTAGAGGACATGTCATAGATCATTCCTATTAAGTTTCAAACCAATCGGCCCAGCGGTTTCATAGGAGAAGATTTTTGAATGTAAAATTTGACAAAAAAAGGGCAACAACTGCTAAATAGGTTTTGGGGTTTTCTTTAAAATTCAGGGTAGGTAGATCTCAACATGGCAAACATTTTTCAAATTTACATTTCACTTCTATCTCAAATAGTTTTGGAGATAAATGACGAAAAATGTTAAAATTTTGAAAATTTGACAAAAAAAGGGCAATAACTCCTAAATGGGTTTTGGAATTTCCTTAAAAAATTCAGGGTAGGTAGATCTTGTCATGCTGATCAATTTTACCCTGTTAGATTTTCGATATCTGTAACGGTTTTTGAGTTATTAGCAAAAAACAGCAATTTACCCCTATGTTCTATTGTTAGCAACAGTGGCCATGTTTTTCATCGGATCAATATAAAATGAGGATCGTTTGTGAAGGACATGTCATATATCATTCCTATGAAGCCTCGATCCAATCTGCCCAGCCATTTCAGAGGAGAAGATTTTTGAAAAAGTTAACGACGGACGACGACGGACGACGACGGACGCCAAGTGATGGCAAAAGCTCACATGGCATTTTAGGCCAGGTGAGCTAAAAATTAAAAAAATGGAACGTGCCACTGATTATCGATTCAGTCCAATATAAAAACGGGGATGTGTAATGAACCTTGAATTGCTTTCACTAATTATGGAATAATCCAAAATGTCAAGCAGTAGAATCATGCAAATTAATTTTTTTATGCATCTTTAAGAATAAGTCGGGTATGATATTGTACATTAGAAAATCACATTTCTTTTAAAAAAAATATAACAAGTAGATGGAAACGATTTGGATATCCTAATATAAAATATCCTAGAATACATTTTAATATAGCTGAATATATGTACATTTGTACATCAGAAAGTTTTGAACGTTAAATACCATAAATTATTCGAATCAAAATTGGGCAGTTTTTCGTTAAAAGATATACGGGAAAATCTAATGCAAATGTGAGTATATTGCAAATCATTTGTGTTCAGTTTTAAAAATGGATTCACTTCCAGGTAAGCACATTGTCAATCATTATAATTTCAGTTTTAAAAATATATTCACTCCATTTAAAACTGAATAAAAAGTCTTAAGGATGCTCGCTGGTCATGTTTTGTTCTTTTTGTCAGATTTTCGGAATCCTCGGGTTTTATCAATTTCTTAAACATGAAATTTTTTGCTCATGAACCCCCAATTTTTCTTTTATAATTCAATCATATATACCTTAAAATGGTATTTGACAAAATTTTATGAAATCCTTTTAATTTTTTCATACATTTTTGAGAGACTGAAGTTGTCAATGCAAAGACAATGAAAAATCCAGAGAAAACCCATTTCCAGCAATTTTTCAAGGCCTTATAGCTCTAAAATGAGCACATGAACCTATATTTTTTTCTTGCTTATTTGTTTACTATTCATATGTTCTCTCAAACTAAAACACCTATTTCAAATCCTATTTATTTCCTATTAGACCAGCGGCCATCCTTAAGGGAATTATGTGAGTTCACTGTCAATGAAATAATTTAAACTCCGAGAAATTTGTTCACCATATAAAACAAAATAAAAGTATATATGAGTGTTTTCAACAAAAAATAAGGGAAATAAAGGAAGACAATATAAGTTATTCCTTAAAGAAAAACCAGCTGGACGTCCGTTGATATTTCAACGATGATAACATTTCTTGATAATCATATTTCTCGTAGAATATATGTCTTATGAAGTCTAATGTCAAGTGAGGCATTTGGGGCAGGATTTGCACAGCTTGATTTCTAATGAGCACCAATAATTGACTAAATTCCTTATAACGGGACAAGAATTAGGTAGTTCTATCAAGTACCTGTAGCCAAGACTTCCTAGGTGCATTTTATTTAAGAGAGGAACCATTTGATTTTTTTATGGTGGGGGAGGGGGGCTATGAGCAAATTTGATTTCGGCAAAATAAAAAGACAAGATCACTTTAGTTGTGAAAAAATAGAGGACCTGTGTCAATCAGTATTTTTTTCCCCGTTCAATAAGAATAAAACTTTAGGGCGCAATAGTGTTAAAAAAAAATCAAGGATTAAAATTTCGTCGAAAAAAAATCAAATGGTTGCTCCCTAAGCTAGAATTACCCTTTCTTTTATTAATTAATAATCATTCTTTTTTTTGCTTTAAAGTTGGGGGGGGGGGGGCGCTTCCTCTTCAATAGAATTTATCATCGTCAAAAGATTTTCATGTTTACTTATATTCCATAATTCTTTCGCATTATTTTGAATTTCCTACGTTTGGTTTCCAGAATCATTGAGTAGAAACAAATTTTTAAAATGTGCATCTAGTGTATCAAAGTATTTTTGACCAATTGACGTACATTTTTATCACATTGTAACCGGTGATTTATCGTAGTATCCGATTAAAAGAAACCTGGTAAATCACATGTGAAAAGAACAATCGGTATTTCACTCTAGGAAGTGACGTAACAATAGCCGCGGAAAGATATCAAAAGACATAGTCCGTTTTATTGAAATTTATTTCTGCTAAAATGCTAGATTTTACAATGTAATAAAAATGATAACTAATCGCTGAACTGAAATGCCAAAAATAAACAACTTGTGACTGAACTAAAGCTATAAATAACTCTGCATGCACTCGTGAATTACTGCGTAGTTCGGTCACGCGTTTTTTATTTCTGGTATTTGTTATACTATAAGTATGTGTAACCAATATAATCAGATAGATTGCTAAAACAAATATCGCCATGTCCTAAAACTCCCTTTTCTCAAATCGATCTATCTTTGTGTCAGTATACCGTTATTCCACAGCTGTCACACGGAAACGATGTATATTAGGCTCTTGACAAATAGTGCTGTCATCAGTTAGTGGGGATTAAGGATTACTGTCATCAGTTGTTTAGAGATTAAAAATTACTTTCATTTATTATTGCATAAGGTATTAAAGAATTACGAGCAAGACTTCAAAAAAGACATATATTGCATGTACTAAACGTATATATAAGCCATTCGACAATTCCAAACAATACTCATTTGTATTATTTTCTATCAATTACATATGAGACATATTGTGCTAAGAAAAGCAACAAACAAGTATAGGATTTGTAATGAAAAGTTTGAGAGGGCAATTGGAAAGTGAGTTGTACTTATAAATAAAGATAGAGGTTATGGTACATGTGATGAGACTATGTTTCTGCCGCTTTTTTATCAGCTGTGATGTGACCGCAAAGTACTAAATCTATACATATACATAATAGATAAGTTCTAAGCCCAATATATAATACACATATTAAAAAGAAAAAAATACAACAACTTATAAATGAATTATAAATTGTGGATCTGGTAGCATAATGTGAGCTTTAAAAGAGAATTAGCTTATTAAATATCCTGTTCGGTTGTGAAATATTACAGATAATTTTATGATTATAGAATTTCTTGTTTTTCATTGGCTAAAAGCATAGGCAATCTCTTATTTCAAAACGAGTGACTCACCTCGCAAAAATGCACGCAGGGTTAATATCACATGTAATGGTGTATAGCGAATCCCGACTGATTTACATGTATTTCTGAAATTCAAAGCAAGAAAAATTCACCAATCCCATTAAATTAAACTAAACAATTAGCTCCCGAATTCCAAAATGTTACTCTTGAAGGATATTTAAAGTACTCGACGATCAACATACCTTCAATTGTTGAATTTTAAATACAAAAATTCGAATGATTGTCTTTTCTTGTAATGTGATATTTTTTTAATTATATTTTTTAACCTGCATATTTTATTTCATTTGTAGGTCTCTGAAGATTCACAGTGCATGTGGCGGATTTTATAATAGAGGATTTTATTACCACAAACATGTTAATTACATATATTTTTTAAAATTTTTATTTCAATTAATTAGTTCTTTTGTTCTTATTCTTTCTTTTCCACTCTAAGCTTTGTTTGAAATCAGTGATGGTTTTAGAATTGCAGTAAAAAATAACTTCATGATGTATTTCATATAATGGATTGCAAAAATTTAAATCAATTTATGCCAATTTCTCTCTACTTGGCAGGTATAAGAGTAGCCCCTAGAACGAGATTTTGCCTTCTCTTTTTTCTAATATTGTGGACATTTGAATTAAGATAAGATTAAAAGCTGACTAACGGCGCTTTTATTGTGGTTCTTCATCTTTAAATCCTTGAACCTGATAGAATAACAGAAGTTTTATTTAGAACATGCATTTCTGAAATTTTGGAGATTAAGATTTTCGACGATGTTCTTATAAAAGATTTGGGGTATATGACTTGTCGTCTTTTCTATAGTGGGCCCTGTTTTCATATTGCACGCATGTCAGAACATATTTCTTTCGTCAAATTTAATTTTTGCTAAAAGGTGTAGGAAAACATTGAAATCTTCAATACAATCCAAAATAATAGCGTCAGATTGGAAGCGATCCTTTCTTTCGAGGATTATGGATAATGCAGAATTTACAGAAGACAATAATCATCAATACAAAGGTGATTAATAAAGATATTTAATAACAATGATCAAATAATATTATAACAAATATATATAAAACTGATAAAATATTCATTGACAGCACTAAAATATATCACAGAATGTTTCAAAGCACTTTCTAGACGTCAAGTTTGGAAAAAATTATTTTTTTATAGTCTTATTGCCTTTCTTGCGAATTTCCGTTTCTCGCCCGCTGTCCAAGACTTTGATTTTGTTCTGAAGTGGCGAAGGTCTGTTGAGTAGTCGGAATGAAGCATTGGTCGATAACTTATGGGGTCACAAAGGTCAGGATGCTCGTGGAAGAAAGCTTTGTATCCACCATCTAGTATATATATCTCTGGGTAATTTAATGATGGGTAGTTTTCCTTGTTCAGCTCTCTATCTTTGCTTCTCAGAAAACGCAACATCTTAGGACCTCTCTCTGAAGAAAATTCACAGTGAAAGATCAATACCTTTCGTTCTGATGTTGGTTGTTGAAGCAGTGTTAAGATTGCCTCCTGTAAATACATGTTTTCTGCTCCTTTGATATGACCACCCTCGTATTCATACGGGTATCTACAGTCGATGATCTTGTGGTTTTCGATGACGTCATTGTATTGACCATTCACTACACCCGCCATTGTCAGAGGAGTAATACTTTTAAGGTCCTGGTGCTTTCCTTTGACAGTGGGTAAAATGTAGGCTCTGCTTCCATCTGCAACCAGGTCTTTATTATCAACTAAAATATTCACTATCTTCTTTATGTCTTCTGATTTGTTCAAGCAAGAGGCTTTCTTAGTATCTCTTCGTTGTCTTTTCGAAGAACTGACTGGGATGTTGTCATCACTTTTGAGGCTGGAACCTTCATCAGTATCATCGAATAATTTTCTTTTTAAGCCTGGAGTTACAACAGCTTTCTGGTTGTCTGATTTTTCTGGTGTTAAAAATATTTGTATATTCCCTGTTAAGACAGTAAGATCGTCTGTGTCATCGAACAGTCGTCTGGAAAGCATATTGTAATGTGTTGTAAGTTTATCTGGTTGAAAGTGAAAAGAAATGTTTTATGTTGAATTTCTGTGAATGCGGCAACATATATACAAATATTTGATTGGCATTAAGTAATTCTTCTCTAGCGCAGAACCGTGCTCATCTCATTACTCAAATTACAGAAATAATGTTCACCTGTAATCAAGGCAATCATGATTGTGTTGTCATTGATTAATCAGTTGACAAATGTGTTCTTGATTAATATTGTCAACTTAAAAGGGACATTGATAAATGGTTAAATCATTGTTTGTAACAACTATACCTTATAATTATACTTAAAAGCCGAAAAGTGATTAATTAAAAATGTTAATCTAATTCTGCGTTTTCAGACATAGACAAAATTAGTGCTTTCACTACCCTTATAAATATATTTGAAGTTTAATTGATGAAATAAAATTTTTAAATAAGAACATGTAATTTATAAAATAGTATTGTATTGTTTGCTATTGTTGTTATTTTAATAATTGTACAAAAATGTTTGGCAATAAAAAAAGTTTTTCCTTTTCATTGGGTTTAGTGACTTAAAATCTGGACACCTCAGTTCGTAGGGGGTCTCATTTCGGGGGGGGGGGTGCGGTCTTTGGGGTCTGATCCCGGTTCACGCCTATCATGTTGTCAATTTCCCGTATCCCTCTTACCATTTTGTGTGCTTCTCATTTCCCGCTTATTATTAATTTTCCCCTCAACCGGAAATGCACAAATTGGTAAGCCCGCTTGTCATGACTTGTTATTCAGATAGGCTTAAATGAAAAATAACTTTGTTATCCTTAATCTAATTTAAAACTTATTAATAGTGGATTTGGAAACAAACTATATTAAAGGTCGTCTTATCCCTTTTCACTGGCATTTTGGTATTTTTATTTTTTTATGATAGGATGTATTTTTTTTGAATTTTGAATTAATGCGTATCTTCCTTCATTAGATGGTTTTGTCTTTATGGTCATTTTGACATTTGAATCTAATCTAAAACGTTTTTATGACGTTGTTTTTAATTTCCACATTTCGGCCTCGGGCACTTAAAGATAGACATAAAACTAAAATAATGCTGAAATGAACATAAATACATGTGTAAATTGCATCCAAATTGGTATCATAATGGACAGGAATGGATATAACGGAGAAAAGATTTCATGAAACAACATTTGCACACGAGCTTAGGAAAAGTTTAAGCAAAGACAGAGTGTCTTTATTGCTGTCATCTCAGAGTCTCAAACCTGAAAAAATTATTGAAATGAGTGGATTTCCGAATGGAAGATAATTCGATATTTCACTAGTGAAGAGAAAAGTCATGTTTCATTCTAGGAAGTGATTAAACCCTCTGAATTTGTCAATACAATAAACAGAATAAATAAACTTGAAAATCGAATACTCGTGACTGGACAATACTAATAACTCTTTCATTCGTGAATAAATGTGTTGTTTGGTCACTCGTTGTAGATTTTAGGTTTTTGAATTTCAAGATTAGTTATACTAGACTTATAAATATTTATAGATTATTACATAATGTACACCATATTTTTCAGATCAGTTCCGATATCATCCCAAGACTGCCATATCGCCCCGAGACCTCGGCCGATAACAGATATGGGTCAAAGGATGATTAGGTATTTTATGACGCAACAATTTTGACGCCACAATACTGATATGGATATGGATTTTTTTCCCTTATATGGACTTTTGCCCCACTTGTTTGATATGCCAAGTTCACTTCCTGTTGTATCTACATGATAGGGACAGTGTAACATTATTTAAAAAACAATAAACAAATGGGAGATTGGAAAGGAGTTAACAAATTTGGAAAACAACTAGGTTAAACAATTTGTATAGTGGAGTAGTAAAGGGTAAAAAATATGGAAATTTAAAAGAAATGAAAATTTGGGAGTGGAAAAAATACTCCCACAAGTCAACTGTTAAGAACTATGGTGTTTCTTTACACCCATCTAATAAGAAATATTCCCGACAAATTGTACTAAAACATATACATGTAGCTGTAATTCAACATACATTGTGGTCTGAGATTTCTCTAGCGAAAAACTGCCTGTTATGGGAAAAAGGCTTTACAGATTTTTTCTTAGAAGTGATTCCCAATCGGGAAGCAAAATCAGTTTTCAGATTGATTTGAAAATGTGGGAGGTTCTTTACAAAGTTTCCTCATTTCGTCCCGATCGGGCAACAAAACGTGGCCGTCAAGGGCAGTTCTTGTTTTTCATTGGTTGATTAATTTTTTTTTCTCTGGAACTGCTTGGCCACACTGACAGGAAGCATCTATGGAAAGTCTTTTGAAATATATTTTTTTCATCCTGATTGGACGACAAGCATGGCTGCCATGGGCAATGTTGGTTTCTGATTGGCTGATATAAAGAAATCTTTTTCTCTGAAAACGCTTGGCCCAATGGAACAGAACTTGAAAGTAAAAATTAAAGTAGCGTTAACATCAATAAACAAACTTAGTCTTCTTGTGGATTGAGCCAAGAAAAAAAATAAGTGAATTCAGGTCGCAATAGAATTTTTCAATTTGAGAAATAGATAAATACTTATATTTGGTTTGTAAACTAATTTTGAAAAGAAAACTTCTGCATGATTTCGAAATGATTGTCTTTTCCTGTAATGTGATATTTTTTTAATTATATTTTTGAACCTGCATATTTTTTTTCATTTGTAAGTGTCTGACGATTCACAGTGCATGCGGCAGATTTTATAATAGTGGATTTTATTACCAAAGACATGTTAATTACATCTATTTTTTTATTAAATTTTTATTTCAGTAAATTAGTTCTTTTGTTGTTTATCTTTCTTTTCCACTCTGCGCTTTGTTTGAAATCAGTGATGGTTTTAGAATTGTAGTAAAAAATAACTTCATGAAGTATTCCTTATAGTGGATTACGAAAAAGTTAATTCAGTTTATGCTAATTTCTCTCTACTTGGCAGGTGTAAGAGTTGCCCCTAGAACGAGATTTTGTCTTCTCTTTTTTCATATATTGTAGACATTTGAATTAAGAGGATATTGAAATTTATACACGCATGTGCGTTGCATGAAAAAAACTGGTATCATAATGGACAAGAAAGGATATGATGGTTAAATTCTTGAAACAAAATCCACATGCGTGAAATAAAATTATAGCTGACTAACAGTGTTTATTGTGGTTCTTCATCTTTAAATCCTTGAACCTGATAGCATGACATAAGTTTTATTAAGAACATGCATTTTATTAAAAACAATAAGAATATGGACACCGGGAAGGGGGTTAACACAGTTTTGACATAAAATTGTCGAATGAGATTATTATGATAAACGTTGGTCAAAGGGATTCACTGAAATTTTGGAGATTAAGATTTTCGACGATGTTCTTATAAAAGATTTGGGGTATATGACTTGTCGTCTTTTCTATAGTGGGCCCTGTTTTCATATTGCACGCATGTCAGAACATTTTTCTTTCGTCAAATTTAATTTTTGCTAAAAGGTGTAGGAAAACATTGAAATCTTCAATACAATCCAAAATAATAGCGTCAGATTGGAAGCGATCCTTTCTTTCGAGGATTATGGATAATGCAGAATTTACAGAAGACAATAATCATCAATACAAAGGTGATTAATAAA
Source organism: Mytilisepta virgata (assembly GCA_028015205.1). Classification (NCBI taxonomy): domain Eukaryota; kingdom Metazoa; phylum Mollusca; class Bivalvia; order Mytilida; family Mytilidae; genus Mytilisepta; species Mytilisepta virgata. The sequence goes on from CM051519.1 coordinate 38,812,376, forward strand.
GATATTTAATAACAATGATCAAATAATATTATAACAAATATATATAAAACTAATAAAATATTCATTGACAGCACTAAAATATATCACAGAATGTTTCAAAGCACTTTCTAGACGTCAAGTTTGGAAAAAATTATTTTTTTATAGTCTCATTGCCTTTCTTGCGAATCTTCGTTTCTCGCCCGCTGTCCAAGACTTTGATTTTGTTCTGAAGTGGCGAAGGTCTGTTGAGTAGTCGGAATGAAGCATTGGTCGATAACTTATGGGGTCACAAAGGTCAGGATGCTCGTGGAAGAAAGCTTTGTATCCACCATCTAGTATATATATCTCTGGGTAATTTAATGATGGGTAGTTTTCCTTGTTCAGCTCTCTATCTTTGCTTCTCAGAAAACGCAACATCTTAGGACCTCTCTCTGAAGAAAATTCACAGTGAAAGATCAATACCTTTCGTTCTGATGTTGGTTGTTGAAGCAGTGTTAAGATTGCCTCCTGTAAATACATGTTTTCTGCTCCTTTGATATGACCACCCTCGTATTCATACGGGTATCTACAGTCGATGATCTTGTGGTTTTCGATGACGTCATTGTATTGACCATTCACTACACCCGCCATTGTCAGAGGAGTAATACTTTTAAGATCCTGGTGTTTTCTGCTTCCATCTGCAACCAGGTCTTTATTATCAGCTAAAGTATTCACTATCTTCTTTATGTCTTCTGATTCGTTCAAGCAAGAGGCTTTCTTAGTATCTCTTCGTTGTCTTTTCGAAGAACTGATTGGGATGTTGTCATCACTTTTGAGGCTGAAACCTTCATCAGTATCATCGAATAATTTTCTTTTTAAGCCTGGAGTTACAACAGCTTTTTGGTTGTCTGATTAATTCTGCGTTTTCAGACATAGACAAAATTAGTGCTTTCACTACCCTTATAAATATATTTGAAGTTTAATTGATGAAATAAAATTTTTAAATAAGAACATGTAATTTATAAAATAGTATTGTATTGTTTGCTATTGTTGTTATTTTAATAATTGTACAAAAATGTTTGGCAATAAAAAAAGTTTTTCCTTTTCATTGGGTTTAGTGACTTAAAATCTGGACACCTCAGTTCGTAGGGGGTCTCATTTCGGGGGGGGGGGTGCGGTCTTTGGGGTCTGATCCCGGTTCACGCCTATCATGTTGTCAATTTCCCGTATCCCTCTTACCATTTTGTGTGCTTCTCATTTCCCGCTTATTATTAATTTTCCCCTCAACCGGAAATGCACAAATTGGTAAGCCCGCTTGTCATGACTTGTTATTCAGATAGGCTTAAATGAAAAATAACTTTGTTATCCTTAATCTAATTTAAAACTTATTAATAGTGGATTTGGAAACAAACTATATTAAAGGTCGTCTTATCCCTTTTCACTGGCATTTTGGTATTTTTATTTTTTTTATGATAGGATGTATTTTTTTTGAATTTTGAATTAATGCGTATCTTCCTTCATTAGATGGTTTTGTCTTTATGGTCATTTTGACATTTGAATCTAATCTAAAACGTTTTTATGACGTTGTTTTTAATTTCCACATTTCGGCCTCGGGCACTTAAAGATAGACATAAAACTAAAATAATGCTGAAATGAACATAAATACATGTGTAAATTGCATCCAAATTGGTATCATAATGGACAGGAATGGATATAACGGAGAAAAGATTTCATGAAACAACATTTGCACACGAGCTTAGGAAAAGTTTAAGCAAAGACAGAGTGTCTTTATTGCTGTCATCTCAGAGTCTCAAACCTGAAAAAATTATTGAAATGAGTGGATTTCCGAATGGAAGATAATTCGATATTTCACTAGTGAAGAGAAAAGTCATGTTTCATTCTAGGAAGTGATTAAACCCTCTGAATTTGTCAATACAATAAACAGAATAAATAAACTTGAAAATCGAATACTCGTGACTGGACAATACTAATAACTCTTTCATTCGTGAATAAATGTGTTGTTTGGTCACTCGTTGTAGATTTTAGGTTTTTGAATTTCAAGATTAGTTATACTAGACTTATAAATATTTATAGATTATTACATAATGTACACCATATTTTTCAGATCAGTTCCGATATCATCCCAAGACTGCCATATCGCCCCGAGACCTCGGCCGATAACAGATATGGGTCAAAGGATGATTAGGTATTTTATGACGCAACAATTTTGACGCCACAATACTGATATGGATATGGATTTTTTTCCCTTATATGGACTTTTGCCCCACTTGTTTGATATGCCAAGTTCACTTCCTGTTGTATCTACATGATAGGGACAGTGTAACATTATTTAAAAAACAATAAACAAATGGGAGATTGGAAAGGAGTTAACAAATTTGGAAAACAACTAGGTTAAACAATTTGTATAGTGGAGTAGTAAAGGGTAAAAAATATGGAAATTTAAAAGAAATGAAAATTTGGGAGTGGAAAAAATACTCCCACAAGTCAACTGTTAAGAACTATGGTGTTTCTTTACACCCATCTAATAAGAAATATTCCCGACAAATTGTACTAAAACATATACATGTAGCTGTAATTCAACATACATTGTGGTCTGAGATTTCTCTAGCGAAAAACTGCCTGTTATGGGAAAAAGGCTTTACAGATTTTTTCTTAGAAGTGATTCCCAATCGGGAAGCAAAATCAGTTTTCAGATTGATTTGAAAATGTGGGAGGTTCTTTACAAAGTTTCCTCATTTCGTCCCGATCGGGCAACAAAACGTGGCCGTCAAGGGCAGTTCTTGTTTTTCATTGGTTGATTAATTTTTTTTTCTCTGGAACTGCTTGGCCACACTGACAGGAAGCATCTATGGAAAGTCTTTTGAAATATATTTTTTTCATCCTGATTGGACGACAAGCATGGCTGCCATGGGCAATGTTGGTTTCTGATTGGCTGATATAAAGAAATCTTTTTCTCTGAAAACGCTTGGCCCAATGGAACAGAACTTGAAAGTAAAAATTAAAGTAGCGTTAACATCAATAAACAAACTTAGTCTTCTTGTGGATTGAGCCAAGAAAAAAAATAAGTGAATTCAGGTCGCAATAGAATTTTTCAATTTGAGAAATAGATAAATACTTATATTTGGTTTGTAAACTAATTTTGAAAAGAAAACTTCTGCATGATTTCGAAATGATTGTCTTTTCCTGTAATGTGATATTTTTTTAATTATATTTTTGAACCTGCATATTTTTTTTCATTTGTAAGTGTCTGACGATTCACAGTGCATGCGGCAGATTTTATAATAGTGGATTTTATTACCAAAGACATGTTAATTACATCTATTTTTTTATTAAATTTTTATTTCAGTAAATTAGTTCTTTTGTTGTTTATCTTTCTTTTCCACTCTGCGCTTTGTTTGAAATCAGTGATGGTTTTAGAATTGTAGTAAAAAATAACTTCATGAAGTATTCCTTATAGTGGATTACGAAAAAGTTAATTCAGTTTATGCTAATTTCTCTCTACTTGGCAGGTGTAAGAGTTGCCCCTAGAACGAGATTTTGTCTTCTCTTTTTTCATATATTGTAGACATTTGAATTAAGAGGATATTGAAATTTATACACGCATGTGCGTTGCATGAAAAAAACTGGTATCATAATGGACAAGAAAGGATATGATGGTTAAATTCTTGAAACAAAATCCACATGCGTGAAATAAAATTATAGCTGACTAACAGTGTTTATTGTGGTTCTTCATCTTTAAATCCTTGAACCTGATAGCATGACATAAGTTTTATTAAGAACATGCATTTTATTAAAAACAATAAGAATATGGACACCGGGAAGGGGGTTAACACAGTTTTGACATAAAATTGTCGAATGAGATTATTATGATAAACGTTGGTCAAAGGGATTCACTGAAATTTTGGAGATTAAGATTTTCGACGATGTTCTTATAAAAGATTTGGGGTATATGACTTGTCGTCTTTTCTATAGTGGGCCCTGTTTTCATATTGCACGCATGTCAGAACATTTTTCTTTCGTCAAATTTAATTTTTGCTAAAAGGTGTAGGAAAACATTGAAATCTTCAATACAATCCAAAATAATAGCGTCAGATTGGAAGCGATCCTTTCTTTCGAGGATTATGGATAATGCAGAATTTACAGAAGACAATAATCATCAATACAAAGGTGATTAATAAAGATATTTAATAACAATGATCAAATAATATTATAACAAATATATATAAAACTAATAAAATATTCATTGACAGCACTAAAATATATCACAGAATGTTTCAAAGCACTTTCTAGACGTCAAGTTTGGAAAAAATTATTTTTTTATAGTCTCATTGCCTTTCTTGCGAATCTTCGTTTCTCGCCCGCTGTCCAAGACTTTGATTTTGTTCTGAAGTGGCGAAGGTCTGTTGAGTAGTCGGAATGAAGCATTGGTCGATAACTTATGGGGTCACAAAGGTCAGGATGCTCGTGGAAGAAAGCTTTGTATCCACCATCTAGTATATATATCTCTGGGTAATTTAATGATGGGTAGTTTTCCTTGTTCAGCTCTCTATCTTTGCTTCTCAGAAAACGCAACATCTTAGGACCTCTCTCTGAAGAAAATTCACAGTGAAAGATCAATACCTTTCGTTCTGATGTTGGTTGTTGAAGCAGTGTTAAGATTGCCTCCTGTAAATACATGTTTTCTGCTCCTTTGATATGACCACCCTCGTATTCATACGGGTATCTACAGTCGATGATCTTGTGGTTTTCGATGACGTCATTGTATTGACCATTCACTACACCCGCCATTGTCAGAGGAGTAATACTTTTAAGATCCTGGTGTTTTCTGCTTCCATCTGCAACCAGGTCTTTATTATCAGCTAAAGTATTCACTATCTTCTTTATGTCTTCTGATTCGTTCAAGCAAGAGGCTTTCTTAGTATCTCTTCGTTGTCTTTTCGAAGAACTGATTGGGATGTTGTCATCACTTTTGAGGCTGAAACCTTCATCAGTATCATCGAATAATTTTCTTTTTAAGCCTGGAGTTACAACAGCTTTTTGGTTGTCTGATTAATTCTGCGTTTTCAGACATAGACAAAATTAGTGCTTTCACTACCCTTATAAATATATTTGAAGTTTAATTGATGAAATAAAATTTTTAAATAAGAACATGTAATTTATAAAATAGTATTGTATTGTTTGCTATTGTTGTTATTTTAATAATTGTACAAAAATGTTTGGCAATAAAAAAAGTTTTTCCTTTTCATTGGGTTTAGTGACTTAAAATCTGGACACCTCAGTTCGTAGGGGGTCTCATTTCGGGGGGGGGGGGTGCGGTCTTTGGGGTCTGATCCCGGTTCACGCCTATCATGTTGTCAATTTCCCGTATCCCTCTTACCATTTTGTGTGCTTCTCATTTCCCGCTTATTATTAATTTTCCCCTCAACCGGAAATGCACAAATTGGTAAGCCCGCTTGTCATGACTTGTTATTCAGATAGGCTTAAATGAAAAATAACTTTGTTATCCTTAATCTAATTTAAAACTTATTAATAGTGGATTTGGAAACAAACTATATTAAAGGTCGTCTTATCCCTTTTCACTGGCATTTTGGTATTTTTATTTTTTTATGATAGGATGTATTTTTTTTGAATTTTGAATTAATGCGTATCTTCCTTCATTAGATGGTTTTGTCTTTATGGTCATTTTGACATTTGAATCTAATCTAAAACGTTTTTATGACGTTGTTTTTAATTTCCACATTTCGGCCTCGGGCACTTAAAGATAGACATAAAACTAAAATAATGCTGAAATGAACATAAATACATGTGTAAATTGCATCCAAATTGGTATCATAATGGACAGGAATGGATATAACGGAGAAAAGATTTCATGAAACAACATTTGCACACGAGCTTAGGAAAAGTTTAAGCAAAGACAGAGTGTCTTTATTGCTGTCATCTCAGAGTCTCAAACCTGAAAAAATTATTGAAATGAGTGGATTTCCGAATGGAAGATAATTCGATATTTCACTAGTGAAGAGAAAAGTCATGTTTCATTCTAGGAAGTGATTAAACCCTCTGAATTTGTCAATACAATAAACAGAATAAATAAACTTGAAAATCGAATACTCGTGACTGGACAATACTAATAACTCTTTCATTCGTGAATAAATGTGTTGTTTGGTCACTCGTTGTAGATTTTAGGTTTTTGAATTTCAAGATTAGTTATACTAGACTTATAAATATTTATAGATTATTACATAATGTACACCATATTTTTCAGATCAGTTCCGATATCATCCCAAGACTGCCATATCGCCCCGAGACCTCGGCCGATAACAGATATGGGTCAAAGGATGATTAGGTATTTTATGACGCAACAATTTTGACGCCACAATACTGATATGGATATGGATTTTTTTCCCTTATATGGACTTTTGCCCCACTTGTTTGATATGCCAAGTTCACTTCCTGTTGTATCTACATGATAGGGACAGTGTAACATTATTTAAAAAACAATAAACAAATGGGAGATTGGAAAGGAGTTAACAAATTTGGAAAACAACTAGGTTAAACAATTTGTATAGTGGAGTAGTAAAGGGTAAAAAATATGGAAATTTAAAAGAAATGAAAATTTGGGAGTGGAAAAAATACTCCCACAAGTCAACTGTTAAGAACTATGGTGTTTCTTTACACCCATCTAATAAGAAATATTCCCGACAAATTGTACTAAAACATATACATGTAGCTGTAATTCAACATACATTGTGGTCTGAGATTTCTCTAGCGAAAAACTGCCTGTTATGGGAAAAAGGCTTTACAGATTTTTTCTTAGAAGTGATTCCCAATCGGGAAGCAAAATCAGTTTTCAGATTGATTTGAAAATGTGGGAGGTTCTTTACAAAGTTTCCTCATTTCGTCCCGATCGGGCAACAAAACGTGGCCGTCAAGGGCAGTTCTTGTTTTTCATTGGTTGATTAATTTTTTTTTCTCTGGAACTGCTTGGCCACACTGACAGGAAGCATCTATGGAAAGTCTTTTGAAATATATTTTTTTCATCCTGATTGGACGACAAGCATGGCTGCCATGGGCAATGTTGGTTTCTGATTGGCTGATATAAAGAAATCTTTTTCTCTGAAAACGCTTGGCCCAATGGAACAGAACTTGAAAGTAAAAATTAAAGTAGCGTTAACATCAATAAACAAACTTAGTCTTCTTGTGGATTGAGCCAAGAAAAAAAATAAGTGAATTCAGGTCGCAATAGAATTTTTCAATTTGAGAAATAGATAAATACTTATATTTGGTTTGTAAACTAATTTTGAAAAGAAAACTTCTGCATGATTTCGAAATGATTGTCTTTTCCTGTAATGTGATATTTTTTTAATTATATTTTTGAACCTGCATATTTTTTTTCATTTGTAAGTGTCTGACGATTCACAGTGCATGCGGCAGATTTTATAATAGTGGATTTTATTACCAAAGACATGTTAATTACATCTATTTTTTTATTAAATTTTTATTTCAGTAAATTAGTTCTTTTGTTGTTTATCTTTCTTTTCCACTCTGCGCTTTGTTTGAAATCAGTGATGGTTTTAGAATTGTAGTAAAAAATAACTTCATGAAGTATTCCTTATAGTGGATTACGAAAAAGTTAATTCAGTTTATGCTAATTTCTCTCTACTTGGCAGGTGTAAGAGTTGCCCCTAGAACGAGATTTTGTCTTCTCTTTTTTCATATATTGTAGACATTTGAATTAAGAGGATATTGAAATTTATACACGCATGTGCGTTGCATGAAAAAAACTGGTATCATAATGGACAAGAAAGGATATGATGGTTAAATTCTTGAAACAAAATCCACATGCGTGAAATAAAATTATAGCTGACTAACAGTGTTTATTGTGGTTCTTCATCTTTAAATCCTTGAACCTGATAGCATGACATAAGTTTTATTAAGAACATGCATTTTATTAAAAACAATAAGAATATGGACACCGGGAAGGGGGTTAACACAGTTTTGACATAAAATTGTCGAATGAGATTATTATGATAAACGTTGGTCAAAGGGATTCACTGAAATTTTGGAGATTAAGATTTTCGACGATGTTCTTATAAAAGATTTGGGGTATATGACTTGTCGTCTTTTCTATAGTGGGCCCTGTTTTCATATTGCACGCATGTCAGAACATTTTTCTTTCGTCAAATTTAATTTTTGCTAAAAGGTGTAGGAAAACATTGAAATCTTCAATACAATCCAAAATAATAGCGTCAGATTGGAAGCGATCCTTTCTTTCGAGGATTATGGATAATGCAGAATTTACAGAAGACAATAATCATCAATACAAAGGTGATTAATAAAGATATTTAATAACAATGATCAAATAATATTATAACAAATATATATAAAACTAATAAAATATTCATTGACAGCACTCAAATATATCACAGAATGTTTCAAAGCACTTTCTAGACGTCAAGTTTGGAAAAAATTATTTTTTTATAGTCTCATTGCCTTTCTTGCGAATCTTCGTTTCTCGCCCGCTGTCCAAGACTTTGATTTTGTTCTGAAGTGGCGAAGGTCTGTTGAGTAGTCGGAATGAAGCATTGGTCGATAACTTATGGGGTCACAAAGGTCAGGATGCTCGTGGAAGAAAGCTTTGTATCCACCATCTAGTATATATATCTCTGGGTAATTTAATGATGGGTAGTTTTCCTTGTTCAGCTCTCTATCTTTGCTTCTCAGAAAACGCAACATCTTAGGACCTCTCTCTGAAGAAAATTCACAGTGAAAGATCAATACCTTTCGTTCTGATGTTGGTTGTTGAAGCAGTGTTAAGATTGCCTCCTGTAAATACATGTTTTCTGCTCCTTTGATATGACCACCCTCGTATTCATACGGGTATCTACAGTCGATGATCTTGTGGTTTTCGATGACGTCATTGTATTGACCATTCACTACACCCGCCATTGTCAGAGGAGTAATACTTTTAAGATCCTGGTGTTTTCTGCTTCCATCTGCAACCAGGTCTTTATTATCAGCTAAAGTATTCACTATCTTCTTTATGTCTTCTGATTCGTTCAAGCAAGAGGCTTTCTTAGTATCTCTTCGTTGTCTTTTCGAAGAACTGATTGGGATGTTGTCATCACTTTTGAGGCTGAAACCTTCATCAGTATCATCGAATAATTTTCTTTTTAAGCCTGGAGTTACAACAGCTTTTTGGTTGTCTGATTTTTCTGGTGTTAAAAACATTTGTATATTCCCTGTTAAGACAGTAAGATCGTCTGTGTCATCGAACAGTCGTCTGGAAAGCATATTGTAATGTGTTGTAAGTTTATCTGGTTGAAAGTGAAGAGAAATGTTTTATTTTGAATTTCTGTGAATACGGCAACATATATACAAACATTTGATTGGCATTAAGTAATTCCTCTCTAACGCAGAACCGTGCTCATCTCATTACTCAAATTACGGAAATAATGTTCACTTGCAATCAAGGCAAACATGATTGTGTTGTCATTGATTAATCAGTTGACAAAGGTGTTCTTGATTAATATTGTCAACTTAATAGGGACATTGATAAATGGTTAAATCATTGTTTGTAACAACTATACCTTATAATTATACTTAAAAGCCGAAAAGTGATTAATTAAAAATGTTTACCTAATTTTGCGTTTTCACACATAGACAAAATTAGTGTTTTCACTACCCTTATAAATATATTTGAAGTTTAATTGATGAAATAAAATTTTTAAATAAGAACATGTAATTTATAAAATAGTATTGTATTGTTTGCTATTGTTGTTATTTTAATAATTAATAACTTTAATATTATATTAACACAAAAATGTTTGGCAATAAAAGAAGTTTTCCTTTTCATTGGGTTTAGTGATTTAAAGTCTGAACACCTCAGTTCGTTTGGGGGTCTCATTGAGAAGGGGGGGGGGGTCTGATTCCGGATCACGATTATCATTTTGTCAATTTCCCGTATCCCGCTTACCATTTCGTGTGTTTCCCATTTCCCGCTTATTAATAATATTCCCCTTAACCGTAAATACACAAACTGGTAAGTCCGCTTGTCATGACTTGTTATTCAGACAGGCTTAATCAGTGTTCGAAGATACCTATCTGGAGGCATGGCGAAAAAAGTCAGGAAAACTATGCAAATATGTGACACTGTTTGTTCGCCCGGTCACTTAGTGGACATTAGTGGACGGGGCGTAAATAGAAAAAATGAACAGCGTTCCAATGCCTCCCCATAAACATTAATATTTCATTTAATAATTAAGGGCCATAACTCCTAGAAAAGATTTTAGTCAGGACCTAAATTCGAACTCGCTTGACAGGGTTGTAGTGCCGAAAAGTGCACGAGCGAAACTGATGGAAAAAGCACATTCTAGTCACATAGGAATTTAAGGATGTTTACGACGAGCGAGGGGATGCTTGTACTGGCTGAATATGAACTCGGACATTGAAATTTTCATTAAAACATGTGACACTTGTAATAATATAGTTGTCTTCAGCAGGCCTGGAAGCAACTTTAGCGTTCATACAGGCAGCAGCAGCATTGACATTGTCTCATTATTTACAGCTTAAAATTTATAATGTATGTCTGATAGCATTTACTTTCATTAGAAATACACGACAGGCGAGAAATTTTTGTGTGTCCACTCTTGTTATATATATTTACGCATAGGACGGCCATGCAAGATTAGTTTATTTTTGTTATTTTTTACACTTGCCCCTTTCGAATATCACATGGTCTTTCCTTCAAATTATTGAAAATCAGTAAAGTATTGGTTCTTTTCTTCACTCAGTTTTCGGATATAAATCCAGCTCTTAATTTGAAAGAAAATTAATACATATGTGCAAGTAAATGAAATTAAATATCGCAAATGCTATTTGAGTATTTCTGACAAAACTATCTGAAGAAATACATGATTGAACAAACAAAAATGAAAAGTATTTGTATCTTTTTGTCGGAAGGAGGATTTTGAACACCAGAAATTCTTTAAAATATGCTGAACAACATTTATAAAAAATGTAAGGATATGGGGTCAGTGAGGAAATAACATGATATAGGATTGTAAAAAGAAAATTATTGATTACATCTACCGTTAGACCAGCATTACATGACCACTGCCTGACCAAATGGAACGAAACTTGACAGGAAGCATCTATGGGGGGTCGTTACAAACTTCCCTTATTTCTTCCCAATTGGAATTACAAATATTGCCACTATGGGCAGTTCTTGTTTCTAATTGGCTGATATAAACAAAAATCTTCTCCTCTGAAGTCGCTAGGCCAAATGGAACGAAACATGAAAGGAAGCATCTATGGGAGGTTTTTTAAAAAGTGCCCTCATTTCGTCCCGATCAGGCGACAACATGGCCAACGTGGACAATTCTTGTTTCTAATTGGTTGATTTAAAAAGAAATTTTCTCTGAAACTGCTGGGCAAAATAGAGCCAAACTTGACAGAAAGTGTCTATGGCATATAACAAAAATTTACAGAACAGCAAAATTGCTTGAAACCAAAAATGGCCTGACTGTTCTTCATATTAAAGGTGCTGACCAAGTGTTGTTACTTTGGTGCCAATCCCTCATTCAAGATGGCCATCAGCAGAGGACTTAGGTAAACATAAGACCCTATGGGAAATACATCCAAAAATCTTCTGGAGAATCGCCAAATTTTAGAATATGCTGACCTGTAAGTAGAAGGACCTTGATGAAAAAAAATTGGTGCCTACAAGGCTTACTACACTTTATAATTATAGGGAGAAGTGAATTCTCTGGGATATATCAATAAAAACGGCTTTCATGCCAAGTGAGCGATACAGGCTCAGCCCTCTGAGACTCTAGTCTTATGTAATAAATCCTTCAACTTTAAATTTCACCATTTTCTTGGGGTGAGATTTTTCTGTATTATACATCGATATGTGAAAATTATATGTTATCATGTGTTATATATCTATCAATTTCAAAGACCGTAAGATCGCCATCTAAATGGTTAAGAAGTCACAAATTTTATATCTCCTCTCTTTCAACCCCTTCTCTCCCTCTGTCCAGCCCTTGAATAAAGCACATCGCACAGGAACCTTTTTTTTTTCAATTTTCCCCATCGTTTATAGCATAACTCAAATGTCCAAATTTCGTCCATTGATACAGTATATGGGAAATGGATTTAGTTTGTTGCATCCCATCTTTTTTCTCTACAACACCTCACAATTGACCTTCATTTTGAATTTTTTTATTGTTTCAGTTATGCTATACAACATTATGATATTGCGTTTATTTCTTTCATAAAATGATGAAAAATTTATAAAAAAAATTGACAATGAAGGTTGTGGGGTGTTGCAAAGAAAAGGGGGATAGGCAGAGGAAAAATACACATGTGCTTGTGGTATATCGACGACGCCTGGAAATAAGTGTGAATGCAAACGGTCCGAGTTGTTCTTAACAGAGCAATCCTAGAAATACATGTATAAGCTGAAGAAACAAAAAAATAAATCGACACAAATCCACAAGGTCCGAGTTGTCTGAAAATATTTACGCATATTAACGATACGTTAGAGTAATTTCAGATTTTAATTTTTAACTGATGTAACGCAGTTGTAGCTGTATTGTTTAATCGACAGAATTCCGTAAATATACGTTACATGTATTATCAGCACCAGGGATAAAGGCCATAAAACTTTATTTTAACGAATGCTAAGTAATCCAGGAAGTAATAAATTTATGGAATCTTCATGACCGAAAAAGTCGGTCATTTGTTCCGTTCGAGATAAATCATCGTTAATTCCATATTAAAGAAACGTATCGACCTAGGCTGTGAAATTCCCAGACAACACATTCATCCTCAATTAGTCAAATTCTGATTTGAATTGTGTCTAATGCAGTAATGCGTGATGACGTCCCCAAAAATCGAGCCCTTAATTTTACTAGTATAGAAGTGATACAAATGGTAATTGACAAAATAGAAATTATCTGTTAATTGTGAACTTAATTGGTTATCTGTTTGACTAGTAATGGTCACACGTAATTACCTAACAATGTTGCATCGAAATAACGATATCATAAATCGAGATATCGATATAATAAATCGAGATAACTATGTGATGAATCGAGATAACGATATCATGAATCGAGATAACGATATAATAAATTGAGATAACGATATCGTAAATTGAAATAACGATATAATAAATTGAAATAACTATATCATAAATCGAGATAACGATATAATAAATTGAGATAACGATATAATATTTTTTCTTGTCGTGTCCCCTGTGGGGCTCCGTAATAATCAAGAAATAAAAATAAGCACATGATAATAATTCAGTGAGTAGAAAATAATTGATCATATTTGTCCGATTTTAGATTGAAACTGAAAGATTGAAAATATAGAAAAAAGTGGTGAGCGCTGGTCTAGTAAGGCGTCAGTTTTCCTCCTCCTTAGTGAATATTCTCAAATTTTTAATATAGTCTTCTATGTACATATGCAAATATATCGGTCATAATTAAGTTAGGTAACTCTGTTTAAACTTATTAATTGGTTACACAATTATCGTGTACTGTCCCGTTCATGCTAGGCATTTATCTTACTTCGATAACTCTGTATTTATTATATATAGCACGTACTCCTCGTCTTCACTTTAAAAAACTTTTCATTTGAAAGATGTAGTAACATTTCACATGGATTATAATTCCAATATATGAAATTGTGACAATAATTAATATTATTAAATAATACAATTAAAACAGCCCTAATACTACCAAAACGGCATGTGTCATACTGGTGACGTCGTCCTGGTCATATAAATCACGTGATCTATATTGCTTTTCGGCCCGGTCCAATACTGAAAAAGGCCGTATGAGCCCTAGGGCTAATACAGCCTTTTCACTTCCGGTCGTTGTCAGGATTCATTGCCAGTCCGTATTGGAAATATTGGCCCTATAATCACATCATTGCCAGTCCGTTTTGGAAATATTGGCCCTATATTCACATTTGATGTATGTAATACAGCATTCAGAACAAGTCTGTATTGAAAAAGTTGGATTATTTAATAAAAGTTTTATGAACTGGTGTTTCTGTATTGGCACTGGTATAGATTCTCGGTCAGCTGTATTGGCCCTCGACCCTACGGATCTCGAGGCCAATACAGCAAACTTTGAATCTATACCAGTGCCAATAATGAAACAGCCAGTTAATAACACTATAATATGAAATTTATCATCAATTTATAAAAACTGGCAAAAGTACATAATTAGACGTGATAAAGGGTTTTTTTTTTTGGGGGGGGGGGGGGGTGTAAAATTTATTCGAGTTTTACATGTAAAGAAAATTTTTCTCCGCAAGTGACATGCTGTGAGTTTCAGGTAATTATAACTAATTAACGATTTGACATGTATATTGTACATTGACTGTCCGGATGTTTATTGTTCCAACCCTTAATTAAGGTGCACAGGTACATTGTATGTATACAGTTAAACTGTTTGCTGACAAAAAATCAGCCTGATTTCATTTTTAACACTATATTTTTTTATAATTAATGCAGCATTTTAATAAAGAGGCGTGTGTGTGTGTGTAAAGGGGCAAAGGGGGGGGGGGGGGGTCACAAAGAATGCAGAGAAGAAACATAATTTCTTATGTCAGATAAGTAACATTTTAATTTATTTTTAATTAATAATTTATTGTTTTTAGGTATGTATATATAGTAAACATTTGACATATTATATAATAAATTCTATTATACGTATGAAGGATATTTACTTTGTTATGACATGTTAGAAGCTCTTTCGGATGGGCGCAATCTTGAATAATTTCAATATTCTATCATATATTAACTTTATTTTGTGAGGTTGGATGGTATTATATATCAGGAAGAAATCATCGAAATTATTTTTCGAAAATGGGTCCTTATGCAAAATTCACGTATGTGATATGTATTTATTAGGCGTTAAACACGGAAAATTCAAATGCAATTTGAAGCAAAAATTGTATGCCCTGGTAATTCATTTTCATTTTCAGGTTAATGCGCCGAATAGGACGGACGATGCGCAGAATTACCCGTATTGACTGTACTACAAAGAACTGTCCAAATATTGAAATATTTTTATAAAAAAACGCTGCTTTGAACATTTTTTCGAAACTTCAATTTAAAATGCAAGAAGTATTACCTATGATTGAATGTCAGCTTGAATGATATTGTTATTTACTGTATATTTTATATTGTATATAGGTATTTATCCTGCGACCAAGACATTTCCGGTTTAATAAAAGGGGTAGAATAAACTTTAGTCGTATTATGTCAATGACCTAATAAAGTCTACTGGTACTTGTTTACATGAAGAGGGCGAGGGGCGTAGTGAATGTACCAGATGACGTCGTGGCGCTTCCCACGTTTTCACGGCAGTTGGATTTCAATTTTAAGGCATTTTACGCACCTAAAGAGGATTGCAGGATAAAGACAATACAAAGTCATTATCGGAAAATATAAAATTTATTTGGGCGAGCTTTAAAAACATGAGAAAAGGCGAGCTGACTATGTATTGTATATGTATATTGATGTATGTTATAATACTATTTGTATGAATGTTTAAATGTATTCTTTTATGTGAGGGCCTCAATGAAAATGAGACAATGTCTAATTGGGTCACCCTCTTTAAATAAAGAATTTATCATTATTATTATAACGTCGAATCAGTTTGTTTGGAGAGTATTGTCGTCTTGTAGTTTTGAAGAGTATTGCCGTCTTGCCGAGCATGTCTATCGACAATCGATTTAATGACCAACGAGGGAACGTCGATATTATGACGTTGTACTTACCACTGACAGAGACTTTCCTTCACGACGACGGAATTGGTTGCTCTGATTTCTCGCAGAGAAAACTGAGACTTATTTTGAAGTAATATAAAATGGATTGTATCAATATACCTGATATTTACCAGATAATGTCGGTGTCTCACCAGACGTAAGTTTTTTGTTAAAAATTCAGTGTAAAATCGTGCGTGAAATATTATAAAATTACATGTATATTGAAATGGTTTCCGATGGCGTGAGAAAGGCTTTCCATTAAAATAATTTCGTGTATTTTTGGTTTGTTTAAAAACTTTATTACAGAAATTTTTCAGTGACAAGTTATTTTTTTCTCCTTATATTTTATAGTGATTTATATGCATGTTATAGTTTGCCGTTTGAAAATATTCCAAATAAAATGCAGTTGGTGTTCGCTTTTCACACATACTGTTGCATATAAAATGGCAATAACAACAAATCCATAGAGGATATTGCATTTTATAGCAATAAAAAGTTACAACAGATATTATGATTGCACCTTTGACGATCTTGTCCCTCAATTTCGCAATTCAATAGAATGTTTTAAAAAGTCTCCTGCAGCTGACAAAATTTCAGTATTCTGGTTTAAAATAAGTTTTAATTTTTCGAGTGGATGATATTTCGAAAAGTGTTGATTTTTTTGCTATTTCCGTAAATAAAGTATTTTTTGGGCAGTTTAGTATGAAATGAATTTCATCGTCAATTTCTTTCAAATTAACTATTTGCATGTTCTCTCTTCCCGAGGTATCTTCTTATATATTTCAAATTCAATGAGAAGGTTACGCCGGTTACTGATCCTATATTTTGTCATTCATTTCCGAATTCTAAAAGATATAATTTTTTTATAGATTAGTATTGATTAGATATCCCTTGTTGCCGGAACAGAATGTTAATAAACGGCAGTTTTTATCACCCTTTGTCTATCAATCCATCGATTCCGAAACGGATAAACTTCAACTAATAGCAAATAACTTGTTACATGGCTTTTTATCATGTTTAAACATATATGTTAGTACTGATGCGTCCAAATGTTTTGGAAAACTAGTCCAAGATTTGTGTGTAACTTTCTGTTGGTAACGAACATGTATTTTCTTTCTGATACAATCCATCAAGAAGCTGTAATAAAGTGTTTGGTCGATCATGTCGATTCAAGATATGTTAAAAAAAAAAAATTCCCAAGCAAAACCCTCAGTCCCCCAAGTATGTATATAACATTGGCAACAAAAACAAATTCCGGTTCTGATTTCCAAAAAACTATGCACATGTTCTCGTTTTTTGAATTCTTCTTTTCACCCCCCTTTCCCATACAAAAATATGCAACGGTATTAAAAATGCCTGTTTTCGCTGGTGAATAAAACCATTGTTGCAATTCTGAGTGTTACACATTTGCAATGTGGTTCAATATAATTACGGATTTCTAAATTCGTATTTTGGAAATCAAATCAAACTGTAATTAAAAATAACATCCCGAAGGATTTAATACGGTGAAAATGGATTGGTCTTTAAGGTGCTAAAGTGTCTATTAAATATGTCAGTAATCGTTTCAATTTAGTATGTCAGTAATCATGTCTGATAAGTATGTCAGTGCTCAAGTCTACTAAGTATGTCAGTAACGATGTATACATGTATATTCCGTCAAATTTTGTTTTAGGATTGACAAATTTGCAACATGGTGTGAAGAGTTAGAAGTACATTTCAACTCCTCTACCACTGAGTTTCCTAGGCAAAAGATCAGACATATCATGAAAAGCCTAACTGATTATAAGCCAATCATTGGTAAGTTAGTTATATTGATCTTACTCATCAATGTGATCCTATTTAAACGGACACTTCCGTTGTCATAGTTACAACTTCAGGCGCACGACAAGAAAAACTGCAAAAATATACAAACTTAAGGTGCATTTATTCCTCTAAAATCCGTAATACACTGAAGTTTTTGGCCCTTTTAAAATTAAAACAAATTATACCAAGAAGCTCTTTATTTTGCCTGCAACAGTCGTCATTATGGCATTTAGAAACAAGTTTTTTGAGTGGATGGTGTATATATTTTCCCTTTCTATGGAAACTGATGGTTGAAAACAATATGATTTCTTATAAAGTTATAATTTTAAAGATCGTAAATCTGGATTTCACTTCTTTTTTTTTTTAAGGTGCTATCTTTAGTGTACATTTTCTCTTTGTAGAATTGCCCAAGATGAATGCATTGTTTTACTTGTTAGCGGACACGGTATTAAATTTAGTTGGTTGCCAGGAAACACCAATTAATGTTCCAAAGACTTCTATAGGTCAGATGATCCGGAACAAACTGAGAAATATTACATCTCATGCTGGTAGCATTCTACCCATTCAGACGTGAGTAATTATCGCCTAATAGAAAAAAAAGTCTAATAACAGTATGGGTACACTCTTCCTTCAGAGTCTACCCATTTGTAGCAAATACAAGGTTCACCTTAATTACAACTATTTTCCCGAAACTAACTATCAATGAGTACCCGATTAACCAAATTTACTATTTACTCAGAATAAGTTGATATCGGGCGAAGCCCGACTAAGTGTAGAATATGGGTCTAAAATCCAGATATCAAGTAGACTGTAGTTTCAAACCGGAAGTAGCATTTGTAAATCTATCCCAGAAACCCTCAAAAATACAGGGTGACTTCCGGTTAAAATATTTTCGCACTTGCACAAACTTAAAAAGAAATTATGTTTTGGCGATAGCCAAAACATAATTTCTATACGATATAATTTACCACCGACTTTTTTTTCGAGTTTTTGTGCGCATTGGGAACTTTATTCGAAAATTTCTTCAATGACCTACAAAATATGACACCATAACAACGGCTTCCAATATGGCCGTGTTTACATGATGTCGGACTAAAAAATATTGCTACGTACATTGAAATAAAAGGAATAAAAAGTTATCTATTGGTTAATTTTAAATGTTTTTCAAATGTTTCAATATTTCAGCCATTCTAGTATGCTTTTCAGCCTATTTATTGCATCTAATTTTGTTTAATTCTAATATTCTGTTGCACGCACCTGCCATCGGATATCGTCTGCTATCATTATCAATCAGACGACCCTGTGAGGCTGTGTCTACTCTCGACTGACGATTGTCATCAAGGTACAATTTGGTAATTTTATCAAGCCTATTCGTTGTAATAACGACAATTTGCATTCAAACCTTCTTGTACAAAATGCATTCTTCATTGTTTGACCACACTTACCATAAAATTAAAAAAACAATTGTCCATGCTGACCATACCTATGCCAATACTGATCAAACTAGACCAGTAATACAAACTGAGCCTTGTGTTAAAATTTACAATTTACAATTGAAGTCGGATAACAATCAAGATAACTTACAACATAAAAAAACTAAACCTCTTAGCCAAAATTCTCTGCCTGTTTCTATGTCCAAAACAACATCTGATATTTACAATTCAGAATCATGGCTTCAAGAACATTTTGGTAAGCCACCAGCAAAAATGGTTTCACTACTGAACAAACCAAAGCCATCATATGCAAGTATCTTGAAGTCAGATAACAATCAAGATAACTTACATAAAAAAACTAAGCCTCTTAGCCAAAATTATCTCCCTGTTTCTATTTCCAAAACAAAATCTGATTTTCAAACTCAAAGTTCACCTGTCATTCCTGTTTTGAACTTTAAAAGTGAAAAATCTAAACCACATGAATAAATAAAAAATCAAGAATCTTCACAATATGAAGCAAGTCAAAGTGGTATCTTATCTAAAAAATATCCTGCATCTAAACAAATAACACTTGACAATACAAACTTTAAAATTGTTAACGTTCCTGGAGATGGCAGCTGCTTTTTCCACGCTTTAAGCTTGGGAATTGTAGGCAACTTTTCTCAAAGTTTATTTTATAGATCTTTAATTTGTTCTAAAGTTTACGAAGAATTTTCTTTGTACAAATCTATGGTTGAAGTGTGCCATGACAATATCCATTCAGCCTCAAAATACTGGGACTGCATGGTGAATGGTAGCCAATATGCTACTTCTTGTGAAATTTCAGTTGCATGTCAACTTTTAGATGTAAATATAAATATATGGATGCAGGGAGTAAATCAGTTAGGAAATATATGCTTTACAAAACAACAATTTCAAACATCAGAAAACTCTAGACATACAACTTTGAACATTTTGTTACATAACCATCATTTCCAATTTTTATTTCCTGTTACTAACACCTCAATTGACATGCCAGAGTTGTCTACAGACAAAACTTCTGAACCTACACATAACCTTAAAAGAAAACAAACTGACCCAAGTACCTCTGTTGCTCAAAAAAAGCCAAAAGTTATCTCAGACAACATTAATCTCATAACAAAGAAACAGAAAAAGCCATTTCCTAAAAAGCTGACTTCTAATACACAAAATAAGAAATCCAAAGTTCATGATGGGAATAAAAAACCAACTCCCCATGAAAAAAGTGATCACAATTCAAATGTATTATTAGAGAAACTGAGTGATCATAATTCAAATGTATTATTAGATAAATGTAGAAAAATTGGTTTAAAATATGAGGAACCTGTCAAAGATGAAACACCAGAACAATTTAAAAAAAGACAAATAAGAATAAATAAAAATTTGAGATATAAACTTAAAAAATTTAACTTAACTTTAGAATCCATTCCTGAAAACTTGCCATTAACAACTGATGAACATTTAAATTTGACAACTAACTGTATTCGTTCTTTTGAAATTAAAGAAATGAGCTACCAAATAAATACATGTACAATCTGCAATGAAACACGAATTGATATGCCTATACAAAATAGTATATGTCAAAGGTGTTCTAAAGATAAACTTCCAATTAAAATGTTTTCAAAAGAAAATAACATGGACCCAGGAATTGTTCCACCTGAACTTAAGGACATGACAATAGTTGAACAACAGTTAATTTCAAAAATATCCCCATGTATTAATTTGCATATGTTGAAACATGGGGGTCTTGCTGCCAAAGGCCACTGTGTATCATTTCCCCAGGAAATAAATGAACCTGGGAAAATATTCCCAAAACTTCCATCCGAGGTTAAAATAATCAGAGTAAGAAAACAAGGAAAAAATGATACATCAAAAGAATTTAATGTAAGGAGGTTTAAAATTCAAAATGCTCTCATTTGGCTTAAGCAAAACAATCCGGTATACAAAGACATTATAATAAGTGAAGATAGACTAAATTTATTACCTTTAGATGGCGAACTTCCTAACATTCACACTTTAGAATTTAAAGAAGATACTAACCATTTAAATGACCAAGGTCCTGCAATTGAACAAATTAATCTTGAAGAAAATATTTTAGGTGAAACTGCATCTGGTGTTAGTTTACCTGATCCAAATGTCAATATAAGAAAAACAATTGATGAAACAATAAATGAAATTGCTGAAAATGCCAACATAGATATTAGTGTTAATAAAAGAGGTCAAGTATGCTTGCCTTGGCCTACTAGAAATAATACCCCACTCTCTGAATTTACAACCAGAAATTTCTTTTCTATGGCCTTCCCCTGTTTGTTTCCATATGGTACTGCTGATTTCCATGTGAACCGCCCCAGGACATGCACTTCACTTTCTGATTGGGCAAATCATCTTCTTTGGTTTAAAGACGCAAGGTTTTCTGCACATAAATATTTCAAATTTATAGTTCATAACATGATTATGAGAAAAAGAGTTTTGGAACAGAGCACATTTATTGTGCAGCAAAAACTTGGTGAATCAGTTATAGCTTTATCTGACCTTAAAGAAAAACTCAAATCAGGGGATAAATCAATAGCCGAAAAAATTCTGTATTTTAGTGCAAGTCTTCGGGGAACGTCTCAGTACTGGAGTCAGCGTGCAAAAGAACTAAGAGCTCTTATTCAGTTCAAAATAAATGAAGGTCATGGTCTTCCATCTTTCTTTACTACTGGTAGTTGTGCAGAGTTTTATTTTAAACCTCTAAAAAGAATATTGTCAATATATATTGAAAAAACAACAGGTAAACATGTAGACTTGGACAATATTCAAAATATGTTCAATACTGTGCAAGAAAACAGCCACATTGTGGCAGATTATTTTGATCGTCGTACAGTAAACTATTTTAAAGAAGTTATGGCACCAGTATTTGGGGTTGATACCTATTGGTATAGACAAGAGTTCTCCAAGTCAAGGGGTATGATACATTGGCATGGACTTTGCTGGCGATCTGATTGTGAACCACATAATTTACTACATGCAGGATTTTCTGAAGGGAAATCATATGATGAATGTGCCCAGCTGTTATCAGAATGGGCCAAAAACAACTTTAAAATGACAGCAAGTCATCCTGCTGGTGCAGATGAAAGTGGAAATCCAAATATAAATCTATGGCCACCCCCTGAAGGAACTTGTCCTGCACCACCTGAAGAAAAAAATCCCCTTATCAAATTATTAATGGATGTTAGTGAATCTCAGGAAACTTTTCTTGAAGATCACTTGCTTCTATGTAACAAAATTAATATACACAGATGTTCTGATTATTGTTTACGTTCAACAACAAAAAATTCCCCATCTAATTCTAAATCTTTTAAACAATGTAGAATGGAATTTGGAGATACCATAAATCCTGGTAAACCCCTCCGTGAAAATCCTGCAATAGTAAGAGACAGAAATGGTTCACTCAGATTAGAAATGCAAAGAGACCATCCTTCAATTGTCCAGCATTCCCAATATCATACCCAGGCTTGGAGAGCAAATGGTGATATTTCACTTATCTTATCTAAAAGTGGGACCAAAAACCCTTCGGTTGATGAAATAGTTGCCGTGGAAAAGTACATAACAGGATATGCCTGTAAAGGCAATGAACCTACTGGTGCCATAGCTGATTTGTTTAGTGACATGGTGAACTGTTCTGATGAAACATTAGGTTCAACAACAAAATCACTTTGTACAAAACTTTTAATGGGTACCGTTAAAAGAGATATTTCAGCCGTTGAATCTTCCTTTGAAATATCTTCTCTTCCACTATACAGATGTAGCCATTCATTTCAAAATTTAAGTCTCTCTGGTTTTCGAGTTCTTAATAAAAATAGTCCAACAGTGACAAGAAAAACTCCTTTGGACAAATACTTGTCACGTCCTGATGATGATATAACATCTTGGTACAATTTTACATGTAAACAAGGAAAAGTTCCTGTCATTTCTGGGGGGAGTCTAAGGGCATCATGGCCTCCTACAGAAGATTACTGTAAAAACATCTTACTATTGCACTGGCCAAACTGGAGAAAACTATCAGAAATAAAAAGTGATGATGTGTCCTGGGTTGACAAGTTTCATGATTTTTTATCAACTGATAGTTGTCCTAATTTTGTTAAAGCTGATGTAGAAAGGGCAAAGTCAGGTGACCAAAATATACATCACTCTGATGAAGAAAATGATGATGATGGTGATGATGATCATGATGTAGAGCAGCCTGATTGGGTTGATTTGTTACAACCACAGGCTGAGTTTGATAATGCTGATTCAGATTTTAAATATGATGATGGTGGGCCAGATTATGACTGGTCATTAAAGCGAGGCTGCTATCCAAATGATTTGGGTGTTAAATTTTTAGAGAATTTAAAAGATGAAAGTCAGGATGATAAATTGTCAATTCCAGATGTGAAAATAGCTTCTTTAAACAAAGAGCAAATGTTTGCATTTAAACTTGTTATGAAAACCCTTTTTGACTTCCAAAATGATAGTTCAAATTTTGAACCCCTTAGATTAATTGTTGCTGGTACAGCTGGTTGTGGTAAATCATATTTAATCAAATGTTTGGTCAAAGCTATAAGATTGCATTTCAATTCTAATAAAAGTGTTCAAGTTCTTTGCCCAACTGGAAATAGTGCTAATTTAATATCTGGTGTGACCATTCATAGTTTCCTAAAAATTCCAACTACTAACAAAAAAGAGTTTAAGATTCCTGGTGGAATAAATGGGGAAACATTACAAACAAATTGTGAAGGGTTGAAAGTACTGCTCGTAGATGAGCGTTCATTGATTGGATGTAATACTCTGGGATGGATGGAATTTATGTGTAAATTTGGAACTGGTAATGGTTCTGAGTTATGGGGTGGATTTCCTGTGGTTGTTTTTTTGGGAGATGATGTACAATTGCCTCCTGTTTTAGACTGCCCCGTTTTTAAATGTAGTTCAAAACAACAACCATCAATTCATGGATCCTTGGTTTGGAAAGAATTTAATTCTGCAATTGTTTTAAACACTGTTGTAAGACAAGGTGAAGACCAAAAAATCTTTAAGAATGTTCTCTTTTCATTAAGGAAATATACATTATCCCCAGAACAAGCAACTTGGCTTCAAAATTTCCAATGGGATGATCTAAAACATATGTATGGTTTGAGTTTCATAGAAAACTTGAATAGAAATGGTCTATTTGTTTTTCCAACTCATAGTGATGAGTGGTCTCATAACAAAGCAAAAATTTTAGAATTAAATGAAAAATTTCCAATTGCAAAAATAGATGCAATTTGTCATGGGTTGCATTCAAATAAATCATCTAGTGAAGGTACTGGGGGTCTTTTAAAAACTGTCTATCTTTGCATAGGTTGTAAAGTTATGTTAACATCTAATTTGAATGTTAAATATGGTCTTTTTAATGGTTCCTCTGGAACTGTAATTGACATTATATACCCACCAGGAAAATTTCCGCAAGACTGCCAACCTATCTGTGTCATGGTTGAATTTACAAAATATACTGGTCCTCCTTTTATTAATTACAACCCAAAAATTGTTCCCATTGTACCAGTATCAAGAAAAGTAGAATGTTCTTGTCATTCCTGCTCAATCCTTCAAGTTCCTTTAAGGTTGGGATGGGGAAGTACAATCCATCGCTGCCAGGGTATGACAATAGGGGATGGTGAGTCAAATAGATATATTGTGATAAACCCTGGCAGTAGAAAATTTGAATCACAAAACCCTGGGGCCCTTTTTGTTGCTCTTTCTAGAGCAAAAAATGCTGGAGGTGAAGGAAGTTCTCCTGACTTTGCATGGCATCCTTCTGTTTTAGTTAATCAGGATAGACTCTGTCATGTAGTTAACACCCCTACAACAAAAGCAAGGGATGCTGAGATATTAAGAATTCAAAATTTATCTACAGACACTCTTAGAAAATATCATGATCTTAATCAAGATTGTCAGATTCAAAGATTCATTGAAAACTGTGATAAATTCCCAATTTCTGAAGAGTAACTATTTTTGATTGTGTCATTTAAACCATAAAGCATTTGGGTGGGAAATGCAACTATCTCTAACCCATAAAGCTTTGTAATGTTCTTATTTAACTTATGATATACCAAAAATTCATAGAATTTTTTCTTCTCCAATTTTTTAAGGAGTAACTAATCAATTATTATTTTTTTATTGTGTTGTTACATTTGTATATAAAGCATTTTGGGTGGGGGATGCAACTATCTCTAACCCATAAAGCTTTGTAATAATCTTAGTTAACTATATTATACACAAAAAATTCATAGAAAGCTTTTATCAATTCCAAAAATTTTTAAGAGCAACTAAAAATTTTTGTTGGTGTCATTTAAACCTATAATTAATTTAAAAGCATTTGGGTGGGGGATGCAACTATCTCTAACCCTAAAGCTTCCTACTTATCATGCCAAAAATTCATTACAAACTAGGATAAACTTCAAAATTTTCTAATTTTTGTTTCATCATCATCATCATCATCATCATCATCATCTACAAAATTTTAGTTCTGCCTACAACCCTTTAAACCAATACATGTAGTGTAATAGCCTAAGTGGTTCTTCATTTTTTGTTCACAATTTGGAAAATTTGAAACTTAGTATCTGTTTTCTTTGGATTCAACATGACTTGTTTATGCTACATTTACATGTACTTAATTAGTTACCATAATTTTTATAATACAAGAATATGCTGTTCACCATGTCATTAAACAACTGTCTATTAACATTTGCTGTCTATTTATGCAACTACCAGTAGTAAAACTCATATGCTGTTTAACTATAAACAGTTATAATTAATTGAATACAAAATTATAAGGTGCAGTGGAACATTAAAATAAATGTGTGTGTGTGTGTGTGTGAAGGTTTGGGTGGGGGATATAACAATCTCTAACCCATTTCTTTGCCTTTTTTAAAATAAATTTGTGTTTACAGCATTCATTCTGAAGGTTTGGGTGGGGGATATAACAATCTCTAACCCATTTCTTCCATTTTCTTTAAATAAAATTTGTGTTGTCATTTTTGTATTTATGCATAAAGCTGAATACTTTACCTATAAATGGACTGAGCCATATATGAATTTGTTAGTAAAATAATCTTATGGTTTTATCATTTCTAACATACATGTCTAATTAATCAGTTTCTTCTTCACCTACCATATAATATGTAAACAATTTAATAATTAAAGTTCTGTGAAATGTATTTCACTTATCAAGATTCAACTATTGTTTCATGTCCTGTAAGTTCTAAAATAACATACATCATACATGTACATGGTAAAAAAATTGAATGTTTAGTATTGATAAAAGAAACATTGTGTCTAATTTTCTAATCCTGCTATTTTAATTACCTTCTATCTTGAAATGTTACCTTGTTTGTATTATTATTTTCATTGTTTTACAATTGCATGTATACATTGAAGATTTGGGTGGGGGATATAACCATCTCTAACCCATTTTCAATGTTTTTTTTTGTATTTGAAAAATCAAGTCCAAATTCTTTAATTAAATTCACAAATAAAAATTATCTAATATAAACAAAAAAAACCCTTTTAACAATTCTCTTGTTTTTATGTTTCATTATATCCTTTCCTTCAAATTTATTTCAGTGTAACAATAATGCTTGGTCACTTGATATTTGGATGTAGTTCTCGGGGAGCTAAGCTCCCCACCTTCTTAGAAACTTATAATCCATTTCAAAATTACATTGTACACACTATAATAAAACCAGGTGGGAAAATAGCTACAATTCAGAAAGAAATTATAAATACAATCAATAATATTCAGACATCATATGGAAAAGACACAGAAATTCGCGTTATATTTACAGGGGGGCTGTGCAATTTTACAAAAAAACTTAAGCATGAAAATGGCATTGAAATCACATACAACCACAACCAAGACACAGTTCAAACCATCATTTCAAATTTACAATCCCTTCAACACAACTTTTACCATGAACTCAACATACCAATTACTATTGCATGCATTCCTCCAGTCAGTATTTCAAATTATAGAGATTTTAACTACAACAAATTCAAACTTCAAAAAAGTATATTCACTGATTTTGACATTCACTTGCAACAAATAAATTTAGAAAAAGACTTGTGTCTTGTCAATAACAAAATCATTGCCATGAATGAAGAAGTAGGAGCTGCATGCATCAGATGGGACAAATCCATTTGTACTTTTAAGCATAAAAAGCGAGGTCGTCATGGGCAAAACCTTAAAAAGTCAATACAAGTTTTTTCATATCAAGATTTATATGATGGAGTGCATCCAAAGGATAGTTTGGCTTGCAAATGGTTTGCAGATATGTGTTCATCTACATTGCATGATATTGCAAAAGTATCTGAAATATATGAAGAGTCTGAATCAGACGATGATTCATGGGATTTCAAAAGATCAAAATTAGTCCAGTCAAACTAAGTTTTTACCTCAAACTAATTGCAACAGAAAATGTTTTAGTTCTAATCTGCAGCATTAAGCTCCAAAAATACACAGAAAAAAGTCCCATTAAATCTAACTTGAGGAAAACTCAAAATCAGCATTTTTAATTTCCTATGGAAATTAACATTGGAAAGGGGAGATAACTCTGCAAAAACTAGTCTTTTTTTGTCAGATTTTGGTTGATTTTTTTAAAATTCATGTAAAGTATAATACTTTGATGGGGTTATAAGTTCGTATTTGACTATATTATATAATCTTCTGCTCATGAAATATACAAAACCGAAGTGTTATGGGTATTTTTATTTTTTTTTGCACATTTTTCATTAAAGAAATTGCAAATTTGTGGCTTTGTGACCATTTTGAAAAAATATTGTGAAAATTTGGTATTGTTTATATCTGTAAATTATATTTGCTCAGCATCTACCTTGTTTAAAGAAACTTTAAACCACAAAAAGAAGAATATGTGCTTAATCATTTTTATTAAATTTGAGATTCTTTACCTTGAAATGTTGAAAAATTTAATAAATGGTCAACTAATGAATTACGAAATCTAGGTTGTAGCTTGATAAAAGATATGAAAACACCTTTAGAGTTGTTTGTTATACTCTAAAGATGGATAAAATATCAAGAATCAATACATTCTGCTGAATAGAAGCGGTAAAGTTATAATTTTGTATCAATTCTTATTGATATTTCTGCCTTTTTTGCAGAGTTATCTCCCATTTTCAATGCAAATCTACATAGGAATTTTAAAATCGTTATGTTTTAGTCTTCCACATGTTAGATTTTGTTAGACTTTTTTCTGTGTATATTTGGGGTATAATGCTAAAGATTAAAACTTAAAAATCTTCTTTTGCAATTACTTTAAGGTTAGGGTCAAATTTATGCTAGACTGGACTAAATGTTAAAAATGTATCAATACATTACACTGTTATTTGATTTTACTATTTAAATGTTTTTAAGCACCCAAGCTGCTACAAATTGGTAGCTATGGCTTTTTGTTTTACTCTAGTCTGTCTGTATGAAAATTTCTCTTAACCTTTTTGCAGAAATTGTATAACAAACTGTATGTCAATCCAAACTGATTTTTAGACAGACTACATTGTACAACCTGTTTAACACTTGGCCAATATGATGATTTTTGTTAACTTTTTCTAAATAAAATGCTCCGCTGGGCGCAGCTAGATACGACCGCAGATGTCGAACCCTGAATAGTTGGGGCAATTATGAACACAACATTCAAGCTTGATACAATACTGAATTTGGATTGTGAATAAATATTTGACACAGCATAGGTTTCTGACACAGAATGAATGTTGTCTAAGAACTTAAAAATTTTTAATTTACCTATTCAAACCATATCAGTATTATTTGTTTTTATATATAAATCAGAAATAACCAATTTAAAATTTAAAATTGGGCACACATATCAATTTCTTGCTATTGCGCAATACTGTGCAATTGAAGATTTCTTGCTATTGCGCAATACTGTGCAATTGAAAATTTCTTGAAATATTTGACACATAATAGGTTTCTGACACAGAATAACTGAAATCAAAGAACTTAGAATTGGTCATATGATTTCAATTTATATTAAATTTTTTGCTTCTTGTGCAATACAATATGCTGTGGAGAATTGCCCCCCCCCCAAAAAAAAATAATAATTTACCCCTTTTTTTAGCTTTTGTGCAATACACTATGAAGTTGCACATTGGACCCCCCCCCCCCCCCCAAAAAAAAATAAAAAACAATAAAATTTATTGTAACCCCCCCCCCTTTTTTGCTAAAAAAAATTTGAAATTTTCTTTTTAATTTATGAAATATGAAATGAGAAAAAAATTGTCCCCTCCCCAACTTCTCATTTACCCCTCCTAAATTTTGTTTTCAACCCCCCCCCATACAATATGCTGTGGAGAATTGCCCCCCCCCCCAAAAAAAAAATTTACCCCTTTTTTAGCTTTAATTTTGGACCCCGATTTGGACCAACTTGAAAACTGGGCCCATAATAAAAAAACTAAGTACATGTTTAGATTCAGCATATCAAAGAACCCCAAGAATTCAATTTTTGTTAAGATCAAACTAAGTTTAATTTTGGACCCTTTGGACCTTAATGTAGACCAATTTGAAAACGGGACCAAAAATTAAGAATCTAAATGCACGGTTAGATTCGGCTTATCAAAGAACCCAAATAGTTCAATTTTCGATGAAATCAAACAAAGTTTAATTTTGGACCCTGATTTGGACCAACTTGAAAACTGGGCCCATAATAAAAAAACTAAGTACATGTTTAGATTCAGCATATCTAAGAACCCAAAGAATTCAATTTTTGTTAAAATCAAACTAAGCTTAATTTTGGACCCTTTGGACCTTAATGTAGACCAATTTGAAAACGGGACCAAAAATTAAGAATCTAAATGCACGGTTAGATTCGGCATATCAAAGAACCCCAATAGTTCAATTTTCGATGAAATCAAACAAAGTTTAATTTTGGACCCTTTTGGCCCCTAATTCCTAAACTGTTGGGACCAAAACTCCAAAAATCAATCCCAACCTTCCTTTTGTGGTCATAAACCTTGTGTTTAAATTTCATAGATTTCTATTAACTTATACTAAAGTTATAGTGCGAAAACCAAATGTCTTCGGACGCCGCCGCCGACGACGACGACAACGTCATACCAATATACGACCGCAAAAATTTTGCGGTCGTATAAAAATTTAAGAATGAGAATGATATGATTTTTGCAACTGGGTGGATTTGTATATGACAAATTGTATTTCCTGACCAATTTTCGACGATGGGGATGATTTGAAATTTGGCGGGGTGATTAAGTATGAATAAAAACTGTATGCTCCACCAATATTCAAACCTGTTGAACTATTTTGGGCTAACACTCATGGGGGTAGGGGGCATCTGTGTTCCATGGACACACTGTTGTTTTTTTGTTCTTTTTTAAAAAAAACTTTGAATAGCAAAAATATATATATATATATATATATATAAAATAAAAGAAATAATACATTTGTATTGATAAAAAAAATGTTTTTACTTTAAAACAATGATTTCCAGTTTTGAATTTAGCTACTACATGTAGTTCAAATAAAAGTATTTTGTTATAGATAACAGTTTTTTTTTTGCACTGTAACATCATCAGTATGTTCAATACTTTTGTAGATGTAATGATATCTATAACTTAAGAAAAAAGTTTGGAATGTAAAATTTTGTGCTATTTTTTTGAAGGTGCGGAGAATCATATTGATTAGGTGGGGGGCATACCAGCCTCTAACCTTCGCACTATGATAAAGAAAATGTAAAAATAAAATGATTCAAAATGACTCTTTTGGTACAAATGGAAACTTATTCCATGTTTTCAATTAATATATAATTATTTGTCCGACACCATGTGTACAAATGTATGGGCATGCACATGTGATGTGACTGTGTGTATATTTATTTTTGTCTAATTTAGAACACAAAGAAAAAGAAAACAGAAAACACATTAAAAATCACTTGCACTTCAAGAAACTTAAATAAACTGTTATCACAGAGATATGTCTCGCCTTTTTGTAATTTTGATTATGCAAATGTTGAAATCATAATAGCAATACCTTAACAGCTTACACAAGTTATGCAAATATTCAAAGTCAATGAACCATGACTGAGTTACATGGTTAAACAATCTCCATTTAAATGAGATGTGTGAATGCTAATACAACTGGATACCAAATACCATTGACCTATTATAAGTCGTTCCCAAACCTAAAAACAAAAATTTTGTGGGAAAAATTTGGTTGATTATATAGGGAATCACTGATGCGTGACTGGAGTGGGCCCCCCTTAGGTCAGTCAGCACCCCCCCCCTTTACAAAAAGTTCTGGATCCGCCACTGATAGCAATACTTTAACATGTAAGTTATGCAAATATTCAGTCAATGAATATGCACGAATTAGCATACCTATGTGTAGCTTTTCAACCCAACCTCATCATGGCGAGACAAAAACCTTTTTGCTTGGCTTTGTATCCAATAAAATATAATTTTGTTTGTTTACTTATAGTTACTTATAGTTACTTATAGTTGATTTCCAGTACAGGATCCCTCAAGGTTCCTCTTCACCAGACTCATAATATATGTAAAGTAAGCAAACCATTCAAAGTCAATAGACCATGACTGAGGGGATGGAGCCAAATAATCTCCATGGCAATGAGATGTGGCAATGATAATACATCTGCATACCAATTATCATTGACCTACCACTAGTGGACCCCCATAAACTGACCTAATCACAAACTAATACATGTAAAGTAAGCAAACCATTCAAAGTCAATAGACCATGACTGAGGGGGTGGAGCCAAATAATCTCCATGGCAATGAGATGTAGCAATGGTAATACATCTGCATACCAATTATCATTGACCTACCACTAGTGGATCCCCATAAACTGACCTAATCACAAACTAATACATGTAAAGTAAGCAAACCATTCAAAGTCAATAGACCATGACTGAGGGGGCGGAGCCAAATAATCTCCATGGCAATGAGATGTGGCAATGGTAATACATCTGCATACCAATTATCATTGACCTACCACTAGTGGATCCCCATAAAACTGAGCTAATCACAAACTAATACATTGTTGACGCCATCGCCGCCGCCGCCGCCGCCGCCGCCGCCGCCGACGCCGGAAACAGCATACCTATGTCTCGCCTTTTGACTCCGTCAAGGCGAGACAAAAATACTATGCTTCAGGACCTATTTTGACTCCCCAAGTAGGAGGGTGGTCACCATTCTTAAAAAGAAAAATTAAAAATACATAAAAAAATCTGCAAAAAAAAAACAAACAATACATAAAAACTATTTCACTTTTAAACACTACATGTAATTTTTAAATTTTTAAGTTTTCAATTTATTTATTGGTTGAGATAAATAATTGTTTTTTAACATTAACTATTAATTAACATTTATGCTGTTTATAATTATCATCATATGAAATTTACATCAAATACAATGATTTTTTTATCCTTCATGCACTTTAAAATTGAATTTAAAAATCATCACCATGTTCAATACATTTATATGTGTAAAAAAATCTATGACTTAAAGTGAAATGTTAGGACTGTCAAATTTTGACTGCATTTTTTTAAGGATTGAAGAATCATATTGATTAGGTGGGGGGCATACCAGCCTCTAACCTTCACACTATGATAATGTAAAAATTAATAATTCCAAAATGATTTTTTTGGTAATTTATACTATCAATTTATATATAATTATTTGTCTGACACCACCATGACCATGTACAAATGTATGGGCATGCACATCTGATGTAATTCTCTGTGTATATTTTTTTTCTAAAGAATTAGCACAAAGAAAATGAAAACAGAAACAAACACTTAAAGTATATTATTCATTAACACTTCAAGAAAATAAAAAATATGTCTTTTGATTTACATTTTAAATTCATTAAAGAAAACCACATTTAAAAGAATTAATCGTGTACATGCATACAAGAAAACACACCATCCATACATGCCAGTATCAAGTACCAGCAATCAGATGAGATTCAAGATTTACCAGAACAAGACCTCAGTAAGAAAAGAAGAGTTGATTGTTTTTCTTTCAGTGACAAATTAGAATGACATAAAATGAGGGGCCAACAGAGTAAAAATTTAGACAAATCACATTTATCACAAAAATAGTAAAATTTACTATGAGATCAATTAATTTACTTCAGATATAACATGTAAATCTAATTAAAAATTCTTACATTGTCCTATGTTGGCTTCTCATGATTTTTTTCTTTTTTGTATTATATTGTTTTAGAATGCATGCATCCATGTTTCATCTTTCCAACATTTCTTGCTTTTGGGTCAAGTACATGTATACATACAATGTATGAATCCATCTTCATTTGCCATGTAAAGTATCATGTAACTTGTTTTCAATGCCTCTCTAACGAGACTTTCAGCTTTACCATAAAGTCATTAAAGACATTTCACCAGTGAATATATATGTAACATATATACTTAGTATACATACATACTCCAGTATGATATATAATGATAGATTATGAGCAGAACTTAATTATCTAACATATATTTAAAACAATCTTGCATTTTCATATTTTAAAGGATAAAGCCATGGATGAAGAGATTTGGTCAAACTAAATGTCAAGATTGGTAAGCACATTATTTAAAGAAAGTCTTTCATTCTTATTATGATATGGGCTTCGCCCGATTTTAGGCTAAAGCCTACTCCATATTATAGATAAAACGTCAAAACAAGTATAATACTGTTACATTTCGAAAGTGCGGGGAAACAATATGCTTCAAAAGAGTGATTTGTTCAACTTCACACTATTGGAATCCACAATAAGAAAGTATGCTTATAGTATTGTCTAGAATCAACTAAAATGAAGCCATTAAACGTCTGGTATTCTAGGTTAATGCAGTGAACCTAACCAAACTATCAATAGATATTTAACTGTAAATCTAAAACCAATTATTAAATTTGCAATGTACGCCGGGTGGGCAGCTCGAAACAGTGTTGAAGGTAATTCCGGTTTGCAGTCATTCTTGTTTCTACTGGAAAGACTTCATCAAAGACGAATAGCTATTGAATCGTAATGCTCTTGATGTAATCTTAACTGACCAAGCCTATAATGTTTTCAGATTTGATGAGGCTACAATCCAGCAGTACTACAAGGACACTAATGCACTAAAGAAGATGGTCGAAGAACATAAAAAGATTTATGGAAAATTACAGAAAAAACAAGAGGTAAATGAAATCCCAGATACGTTAAATAAACAAAAACGAAATGTTTGTTAAAATAAAGTTTGCATAATTTGAATAACAAAGATAAATGCCACCAATCTTTTGAAAATCAGACACATGTACTCATTGCTGTGATATTTATTTATGACAGCTAATCTTCAACAAGCCGAAAGCGGAGCAATGCAAATCTCATTAATAATCAAATTGAAAATACCCGTATTACCTATAAGTTACTCTCGCCAAAAAAGTTTCATTTATACATCCAAGTTAGTAAAATTCAATTCTTCTTGTATATTCAGGTCAGCACAAAACTCATATGTTATGTCGTTTTAGTTTGAACTACCGCTCTGGCAAGCAGATTTCGCTCTTAATTTAATTACATTGTACACTCGAAATGTCACAACGGAAAAAGACGTTCCAGATTAAAATCCAGCTCTAATTTCAAATTTTAATTATTGCATAGATATTATTCATAATCTAGTAGTATTTTTACTCATAATGTTCTTCATTTATACGCATTCTTTTTGACACCAATTATTAAAGATTTATATATTAAAATTA
Organism: Mytilisepta virgata; assembly: GCA_028015205.1. Lineage (NCBI taxonomy): Eukaryota > Metazoa > Mollusca > Bivalvia > Mytilida > Mytilidae > Mytilisepta > Mytilisepta virgata. The sequence goes on from CM051519.1 coordinate 38,847,190, forward strand.
GGTGTGTTGGATTGCTAACAGCAAAGTCACCAAATATGAGTTATGTCTTCTGACGGCAAGGAGATCAAGGTCATACTTGGCAGACAAATTGTCCAAGAAAGAACTCCACGCACGTGATCTGGCGATCGATCAGCTACAAGAAACATTAGAAATAAAATTACAGAGATCTGCAGAAGCTGGCACACAATACAGAACCTTACTTAATGAACTGTCTGCAATTACAGAAAAGGCAAAAAAGGTAAGTATGAATGGAAATAAATTCTGTGATACCAATATTGATGCACAACATGTCCACATTTCGTCGATTTACGACTCATCAGTTGTGCTCAAGGCCTAATATTTTGAAAACCAAAACAACAATCCAAAAAATGAAGAACAAATTGCAAAAGTGACCAAAAGGGGTAAAACTAAATCCATCTAAGGACAGAGCTATGCACGCTGATATATGAGGAAATCGAGGATATATATGAAACAGTCTTTTTTCAAGTTTTCTTCTGTAAGAATGTTGGCTCATTTAGTGAGCACCGCATGACTGAGGTTATTTCGAGTAGACTGAAGAAAAAGATTTCAGTCAATATTTTAAACTTTAACGAAACGAAATTTCATTTACATGCCCAATACAACGTCCGCTGGAGACATAAAACATTTTTGTTTTTGTTTTGTCAACTTTTATATCATCTTACTTTATTCTCTTGCAGTTGGAAAGTAAGATTGTAGATGACATCATGTTTGGATTGACAGAAAGAATAAGAAGTGGACTTACATCTTTAAAACAGATAATAGATACAAACAGTAAAATTAAGTAAGGATTACGTTGTATGAGTTATTAGAAAAAAATGTAGAAACTAGAATTCATTATCAGAGTAACAAACGATATAGTATGAGTAACTGATAACGCCAGATAGACGGCAAATATCTCAGTCATGGAAAACTACTTTTAGCTAGAATACATTATGATAAATTCGGTTCTTGTAAGAATAACTTTCGAGAAAAAACCCGATTCAGAACTTAAAATGTTTGAGCGTTGATGGACAAGCAAGTCATTTTCTCAACATGTGTGGAGTATGTTTTACAAATGTTTTACGAGATGTTGAAAGTATGCTTGAATATGTAAGAATAATTCCTTATAGTTTTCCTTCCTGTAAGTCACAAGACTGAAAATATAAACAATACATGTATGTCGTTCCTATTGTTACCTGTTATAAACGGTGAACAATGGTGAATGCGCCTTGTGAAGGTTTTTCAGTCGTTCTTACGGAGATCGTGAACTTGATTAAGACGCATAATTTTATAAGTACAAATTAACCTGTTCCAAAAACATGATTGAAAACACTAGTCATAAATACACATCTCATCATGTACAGTTATATACAATGTTTGTTAATATTATCTAAGTACTAGGTATTGCAAGGTTTTCCTTTTGTATTTTCTGTCTTTTTGAGTTCTCCGTTAATTTACGGTGTCTGAGGTTCTTCTATTATTGAATTTCTCGCGTTAAGTTCGGTCGATTCCGTATTAGCTTACGCCCGATTAGCTTCCAACGGTTGATTTCGAAATAAACACGAATATTGGAAATTTTAACCTCTCCATCTTTTAACTTTAAAGTTTATAATACCTCATAAATCCATAGTTTACTGTAAAGTACGTAATACATAAAGAAGTAAAGCATTCTAAAGACGCATTGTATTGCAGGTCACATGATCTGATGGAACGTATTAAGAATATGGAAGCTGACAGTACATGCTTTGCTTCATCCATCATTGACAAACTGAGTGCTAAATACAGTTATTGTAATGAAAAGGTAACAATTCTAAAATAAATCCTATTTCATACTTTGATATTGCCTGTTATATATGGACTACCCCCTTTTTAACTATTCCTTTTTGACAACTGTCTTGGAGTTCGCTAATTTGGTTATTACCTTTATTTATTATATACCTATAATTTTTAGTTAGAAAATAACAAACCAAATCTGTTGTGGTAATTTCCCGACAAAGTGTCATTATATATAGCATAATGGATCAAAATGACAGGATACTTTATCAATAATGCAAACCCTTATTCAAATGTTTCCACATTTTTGCCATAATTGATCTATAGTTGATAATATCTTTCCTTAGGAATTTAACAAACAGAATGGATTCAACGTCAGGTTACCAAATTGTTTTGTGACAAATTGCAAAGAAAACTTCAACAAAAATCAGAAAGAGACAGAAGCAGAAAAAGGCAACAAACAGCAGACAAACCATAATAACAGTGAGTACAAACATGTTCTGTCATTTCAAAAATCAAAATTATAGACGTTATATGAAACAGTTCATCTCGATATTGTTAGAAATAAACGTATCAGGTTTTCCTTGATATAGTTCTCAACGATTGGAAAGTAGTCCGTATGCTAAACCTTTCCGGAGCACCAAGCTGAATGTCTCTGGTTATCATTTCTTTGTCTCTCCCGCTTGTAATTATTTCACCCATAACGGTTAATTATTTATCAGTTTCCATCATGGTTTATTAAACATGTAATACATTTATGTTGAAATGTAAACAAATGGAACTTCAATAAGTTATCATATCAACAGATTTAAGAAATTTACTTGTAATTTTGTGAAAAGAGACAGTTTTAGTCAATTATTATTATAAGTACTTTATATCATGTTTTTGGATATTGCCATAAAAGACACTGACTCAGAACAATAAAAAAATTTACTGTCATATGAAATGGAATAGATATACTAACAGCAAAAACTTGGTTTTGGTTCTGAGTTTCTTTCATGTTGAACATCTGTCCTATCAACGCAAAGTTTCCGAAAGCAATATTCAGACAAAGAGTATTGTCTCATTACGTATTAAGTTGATTTCTTTGAATCATAAGAAGAGAAGCTTTAATTTTCTGGCTTGTACAAATTCAAAATCTTGATATATTTTGCATAGTTTACTTCCTTTAAATTACAGACGAAAACACTGATGATTTGAACAAGTTTCTGAACAATGTCTACATAAATCTAAAAAGTTTAAAAGACGATTCATCAGCATGTTCATTCAAAGTCAAGAAAGGTAAATATATCAGTTACCTGTAATTAAAGTTGTCATTCATTATCACAAAATGCAATGATATGGGCTAAGCATCAATGAGACAACGTCCCCCAGGGAAATGAGCAGTGCAGATGATATACGTGTAGGCGTCATAAAATTCAAGGATATAGGGTAATCGTCAATGTGGGAGCACTCCATAGTTTTGAGCAGTGAAAAAAGTTGATAACATCTAGGTGTCGTCGTGGTCTTGACCTGGGAGCAACAGCTCACATCAATGTAAAAAAAATCTGGGAGGTAACAAGGATTTTCTGTTATCAGTAGTAAATACAATGTATATTCATTTTAGAAATTATTTTTGGATCAACTGATTTCCGTATATTGCGGATTTTCCGTTACAAGAGTTCGAAATGATGAGATAAAGAAATGTATTTAAACACCTTTAACTTCGGAAACTATTGTCAGTTCGGAAATGTAAATGTTATATTACATTTCTGTTTTCATTAATAAAAGAGTTTGTTCCGCGACTAATTTGATTTTTTTTAATTATGAAAAGCTATGAATCAATAATATAAGGGCATGGTGAAATATTTGATCACCTATTTATCAAATCAGTCATGTTCAGAAGATGAAAAAGACAAAACAACGTATTTTTTTTATTTCTAAGGTGTCAGACTTTTGATGAACAAACTTTGGCCGGTAGAAGGCCCAGTTAAACTTTTGTAATGGTATATGTCAGACCTTTAACCCAGGAAGATAAGATACTTTCATCTTTTTACAGGAGTAATAGTGAAACAGAAGATTACAACAGAATCATCAGATATTGTATTTGGATGGTACAAAAGCAACCAGTTGCAGAAGAAGAGATGGGCATTTTTCCAGAAATGAAATGGACGAATATTACAACGGTCATGCGTGAGTGAGTGAGTGAGTGAGAGAGAGAGAGAGAGAGAGAGAGAGAGAGCGAGAGAGCTGTAATCATGAATTCAAATAATTTATAATTTATTAATAAATCATTATTTTCTTTGTTCTTAATTAGTTATACTTCGTTTATAGTTTTAATTGGAAAATTGGTTCAACCGCAGAATATCAATAAATAATAACAGAGACAAACACATTGATGACCATACTTTCCTGACTTGGGACAGGCGCATACAATGTCGTTTGCTGTCTTCTCTAATATTTCTATTAATCTTGTAACGTTTTTCATATTATTTTGATCTAACAAAAACTGTAGTTGCACAATCAGAATATCAACGACATTAGAGCCATCTCTGGAAGGCTTATATATCCAAAATCGTCAGAAGTCATAATTATTTAGACTACAGAATTTTCTGTGGGATAAAGCTCCGACCCAGGGATTGCTCATAGTAGTCCAGCGCTTTGTCAGTTGAGCAAAAGTATTCCAGAAGATCAGCTTTATTTATCGTTGTCGCTCTTTCAAAGGGAGTCTGTTATCTACTGTCTCTGAAGACTAATAGGTTATCACACGAGTTCAAAATGAAGACTGGGAAATCTTCAACGAGTTTTAAAATTCACGTCTTTCCCGAGTGGAGCGCAGCGGAACGAGGGTAAAGACGCTGAATTTTAAAAAAGAGTTGAAGATTTTCCAGTTCTTCATTTTTGAACGAGTGTAAGTACCTAATTCTTCCGTGAAAATAGGGGTTTTAGGCCTCGGACACCTATATATTTTCAGTATGAACAGCCGAAAAGGTATAGTAACGTTACGTTTGATTGGTCAAGAGTCACAATAAATGAATGTATATAAGGATTCTCATTGGACGTCATACCGAGAGAAGACGAGCGCACATGAACTCGTCTTCACTCGGTCGTCTCAACTCGAAAACGGCCATTTACAGAAGAAACTGTATTTACTGTAAGAAATTTACTAAATTTTACCTACTTTTTATCAATTTGGAAAATATAGTATAAGCGTAAAATTAATTGCCGTACACACTCCATAAACTTTTGAAGCATTAGATCTGTAGTGCTGAAGAATTTTCAAATGAAAAAATAAACCTAAAATGGGCAGTCATGTATAAGGGAGATAATCGTTATATCAGATTCAAAAGGCCAGTAATAAGTACTATAATAACAATATATACTTCGAATGCTTTTTGGTTTGTGAGAAGCGCTTATCCAGTTTATATTCGTCGGCTACGCTCATGACCAAAACATTGGAAAATTATCGAATAACATTTTGAGCACGAAAATCTAAAAGTGCCGTAAATAAATACCCAAGTGGAAGTTAAATGATGCAGAATTTCTTAAACATGAGTGTTCAAGATTTTCCTAATCTTTATTTTTGGAGGAGTGCATGTATTTACTTTTGTTCCTTATATTCGACTAGAATGAAAACTGATGATAGTGTTTGATTGGTCAATTACTTCTGATAAATACCTCGAACAAATCCATCAAAAAAAAAAAAAAAAAAACAACAAGTACATCGAAAACTTCATGACGTATATGACGTGACGTATGATTGGTCATTGCCTTGACAAAAATCAGATAACAAAATCTCCTGGCATAAATTGTTGCAGGCATATTTGCAAGCACAAATGGAATCCAAAAGAAAACCACCAGCTTCTTATGCCGTAAGTGATGTTTTACATGTTTTACATATTGCTTCACAATACAGACATGAATTGATGGCTCGAGACTCTCGGCGTCATCTAATGGAAAGAGACATTACATTCGACGTTGCATTAGAATATGTCTTGCTCTAACATAATCAGAAAAAGGACCATAAGTTGGTCTTCCTAGTCTTGCTCCTGCAACATTTCTGATGAGACTTAAAATGGAAAATGATTGATAACGTCTGGCGTAGTGGGTCCATATCGACAGGTAACAGGGAACACCAGAAGACATGCACTAAATGACCCAGGAATTAAACACTGGTGCCAATCATTTAATAAAAATTCTTATTACATTGAGTGGGGTGAAATATCGGTATTTCCGAGTGAAATCCATCCGATAATTCTCCCAGTGAATCTAGTCATATTTCACGACGTTGCTTTACAAAGATTAACGCGTTGTCACATAATCCCTTGTATTTTCTCGTTAAATCTGATGAATACAATAAGCAGAATAACCAATCTGGAAATTCGAATACCAAACATCTGCAGCTCGTGACCGAAAAATATGGCAATATGTTTTACTATTTTTTCTAACTTCAAGATATCTAATAAACTTTATAAGATATCTCATATAGTTTATAAGATATCTTATATAGTTCATAAGATATCTCATAATTTTCTTTATAAGGTATCTTATAAATTATATGAGATATCTTATAAACTATGTAAGATATCTTATAAGATATCTTATAAACTTTAGAAGATATCTTATATATTATATGAGATATCTTATAAAGTATATAAGATATCTTATAAAGTATATAAGATATCTTATAAAGTATATAAGATATCTTATAAAGTATATAAGATATCTTATAAAACCTAGATTATATAAGATATCTGATATATTATATGAGATATCTTATATATTAAAGGAGATATCTTGAAGTCAGAATAAATAGTAAAACGGCTTGCCATAGAAAACCCTTATAATTCACTTGTACGATACATGCATTCGTGAATTCATGTGTTGCTCTTTAACTCGATATAGATTTTTAGGTATTCGAATTTCAATATTAATAGGTTCTTAAAAGAGTTGAAAGTGACGACTGGAAAATCTTCAATTAGTTTTTAAAATTCACGTCTTTCCCGAGTGGACTGCAACGGAACAAGGAGAAAGACTCTTGATTCTAAAAACAAAAGTTGAAGATTTTCCAGTTTAATTTTCACTTTTGAAAGAATATAAGTTCCTATTTCTTCCATAAATACTCGATTTTTAGGTTTCCTGTACCTAGGTAAATTCATTGATCACAGTTTACGAAGTTAAGTAATATTAAACCTGATTGGCCAAAAGATATGACAAAAGATTTCTGATTGGACGTCACAACACTGAGGGATCGATGTACGTGCAATGATCTTCCATGGGTTTTCTACCACTGAAAACAGCCATTTACGGAAGAATATTAGTATAACTAATCGCTGAATTCAAATACCAGAAATAAAACGCGTGACCCAACTACGCAGTAAATCACTAGTGCGTGCGGGGCAAGAGTTATTTACAACTGTAGTTCAGTCACAAGTTGTTTATTTCTGGTATTTCAATGCAGCGATTAGTTATACTTTTTATTACATTGTACATGGTCCGTGTATAAAGTGGCTAAACATTTTTCAATATATAAAGAAAATTTGAAAAATGGAAAAGATCTACTCAAAATTAAGTTTTCTTTTTCTTCAAACTTATTACCAATGAAAAATTAAAGTATTATACAATATGGAACAAGAGAAAGAAAGTTTACATAGTCATGAACTGTGTACATTGCCATGGGACAAAATTGGCTGCGATCAGTGTGAATTCCATCAACAAGACTATCTGATGACAGTTGATTACTATTCCGACTACTTTGAAATTGATAGATTAAACAAGAAAAAAGGAAAAGATAGTCATTGGAATATTAAAGAAACATTTTGCGCGATATGGACTTCCCGACTGTGTATTTTAGGATGATGGACCGCCGTTCAATAGTCATGAATTTAGACAATTTTCGAATCAGAATTAATTTACACTTACAACGAGCTCACAAGGAATTCCACAATCCAATAGAAAAGTAGAGAACGCTATCAAAACAGCAAAGAGGTTGATGATTTAATCTCATAAGGATGCTAAAGACCAGTATTTAGCATTGTTAGACTGGAGAAATACAACATCTGAATGTTTAGATAGTTGTCCGTCTCAACGAATTTTTGGAAGAAGAGGAAGAAAGCTATTACCATCAGCGTCGGGATAATTGAAGCCGGACAATTCAACAGATATAGTAGGAAACAAGAAGTTTCAAAAGGAGAAACAACGTTATTATTACAATCGTACTGTTAAAGATAAGACCGAACTAACGAAAGGAGATGCAGTCCGAATAAAGCCGTTTAGAAATGGAAAAGAGTCTAATATTAGATCATACCATGTGACCACCGAAGATGACAGAACTTATCGAAGAAACCTTAGACATTTGATGTTAACCAAAGAGCCTATTATCGACCAGTCAGAAACAGAACTGCAGATTCAAACATCCGACCACGATGCAGGCTGCAAGGACAATCATGAACAATCAACCGCTATTGATAAGCAGAATGTTGTAAATGCATACCAAGCAACGAAACCAACCGTGTTAGAACTTCATATCGTATTCGTAGTAAACCGAAATATCTCCAGGACTACGTGTGTTCAATGCGTTAGCTTGGACTTTATAAATCTGTGCCGGTTTGATTTTTATGACCCGCCACGAATGTGGCTGGGGCATATAGATTTACCCTTGTCCGTCCGTTCGTACGTACGTACGTCCTGATTCGGTTAACTTTTGCGTTTGGCTCCATTTCTCAAAAACCTATAGTAATATTATCAATGATATTTCACCACTACAGTCCTCTTGTATAGACTATAGTACAACGCAGTTCAGCAACACTTGGGTCACTATAACCTACATTTCATGCTTCAATGACTTTGGTTAAGTTTTGCGTTAAGGTTCATTTCTAAGAAACCTATTGTAATACATCAATGATATTTCACTACTATAGTCCTCTTGTATAGTACAACGCAGTTCAGCAACACTCGAGTCGCTATGACCTACATTTTCAGCTTTAGTGACTTTGGTTAAGTTTTGCGTTTAGGTTCATTTCTCAGAAACCTATATTAATGTATCAATGATAGCAAGCGCTAGGAGCCTATGCATTTTCTACATATGGGTAATTTAGAAAAGTCTATGTTTAATGGGGGCAGCCATATTGTGCTACATACTAAGGCTATATATTTACCCTTGTCCGTCCGTCCGTACGTACGTCCCGATTCGATTAAGGTTTGCTTTTAGCTCCATTTCTCAGAAACCTATAGTAATATATCAATGTTATTTCACCACTACAGTCCTCTTGTATAGTACAACGCAGTTCAGAAACACTTGGGTCGCTATGACCTGCATTTCATGCTTCAGTGACTATGGTTCATTTCTCAGAAACCTATAGTACTATATCAATGATATTTCACCACTACAGTCCTCTTGTATAGTACAACGCAGTTCAGCAACACTTGGGTCGCTATGATCTACATTTCATGCTTCAGTTACTTTGGTTAAGTTTTGCGTTTAGGTTCATTTCTCAGAAACCCATAGTAATATATCAGTGATTTTTCACCACTACAGTCCTCTGATATAGTACAACGCAGTTTAGAAACACTTCGGCTGTTTTAGGGCGGGGCATCTGTGTCTTATAGAAACGTTTTCTAGTTTAGTCTAAAATTAGTGTAGGTTTTATATTGTGAATTTATAATGGACATATAATAGTAGGGCTTTAATAGTGATGGACTGTAAATAGTTTCTTTAGTATTAAATATTAGTATATTTTAAATGACACATTTGCGAATTTAGATAAGGTTAAGACCAACTTTGAAAACATCAAGAACTATTTAAGATTTTGCTTAACAAGGGGGGTGTAACGATATGTTAATAGATAAATGCTCCCCATACTTTAGTATTCAATATGTATTTATTTGTGATACATACACGAAGTACTAAGCTAGTATTAACATGTGTTCATGCACGTGGTTATATTTACTATTTTGTTTATATACATGTTACGTTTACAAAATAGGTTCATTCTATAGGTCTAATTAGACCTTTAACAATTGCTTATGTTATTGGTTGAAGTTTAATTTAATGTTTCACGGGTTCTAAAGGCGGGAGGAGTGTTCTTTTTTTAAAGAAATGATATCTTAGATCATTCGACGCTCGGTTTTTCATGCAGCTATCTCTCCCTTCCCGCCCTTAAGTGGCAAATGTATGTTTATTTTCAATACCTAATTAAGTATAAGATCATTTAGAAATGTATTGACTGATAGTTAATGATTGTTTTAACATGTCGTTGTAGATATGTTAGTATTGCAGCGGCCAGTGCAGTGCAAACTAGGACAATCTAACTTTTCTGTATTCATCTTGATAAATGATAGCTGCACTTCTGGCAAGCTGATCCCAAAATAATATGGGTTTGTGTTTGTTTAGTTCAAGTGTATGGTTAAGGTATCCGGACCATAAATGACCACGTGATTATTCAAAAGTCCCGGATGTTCCATACAACGCAATTGAAATGACCTCGGTAATTATCGGCAAACTTCGGAAATGCCAATATAACTAACGTATTTTTACAGACTCTGCATATAAGCAACAAAGTGTGTTTCAACTTGAGAAAAATATATATACAAAATTCCAGCTTTAAATTGTTTGGTTCAGCCATTCACGGTCAAAAAGAGATACAATTTTCGATCATGATCTATTATGGTCCGGATACCTTAAGCTATAAATACTTTATATTTGATTGAGGCACAAATAAGACTATAAATATATAATAGCATACGCGAACCGTGTACAATTCTAGTCAAGTCTAGTCAATTTTTACAATATAGAAATGTGCCTTAATTTGATAAGATTTATTAACGCCCTTATATCGTTGGAATAACGACACAAGCTACCTTTGAGATAAAGCTTGTGTATAAATATTATTAAAATCTGAAGAGAAATGAATTTGCTAGAGCGCTAAAAAGGAGGTCGCACGGATAGAAGGACGCTCGGCATTACTTTGTCCTCCGCATACCTTGTAAAACTAAAATACAAAACTACAACACTCACCAGTAGTACTGTATTTATTTATACCTAAAAATATAAACCCGCATGGCACCTCCGGATATTGGACCTTCCACTGGATGCACAAGTTGTAATTGGAAATACGGTATGACAATGTAAGTGAAAAGTCGGCATACAGTGTATTGTAATGAAAAAACAATTTCGGAACGTAAATGTTTGTAAACCGTCCAAATGTAAGAAGATGATTTCATAATATATAATATAATGAGGGATTTTCCGAATTCCGGACTCATTTTATAGCAATTTCCAGATCCCGTGCCACTTCGTTTCCCGTTTTCACTTGAAATATTTTGTATATCCCGTGTCACGAATATGAAAATCAACAAGAGAAACAAAATAATTCCGCCTATGAAATTTTCAATGTAAAAGGGAGATAACTCTTCCTATGAGATTTTATAAAATTAAGTATAACAGACCCGTGATGCATGAAATATGCAGAAAGTACTTTACAAATATTTAAAATAACAGTTTTACTAATTTTAGGCATGTTAGGATAGGTCTGAGTTGATAAATTCAAATTATTAATTTTAAAAATTTTTCAAGTGCATTAATTTTTCTATTGGAAATTCCCCATTTAGATTCAATTTCAAGGTATACAAACATAACCTTTATAAACAACTTTAATTTTTTTTATGTTTTCTCGGACGACTCAATAAGGTTAATTAACCAACAAAAGATTGTGTAATAATTCTAATGTTTAGACTTCCAAAATGCAAAGAAATCATTTTATAAACTGAGGTGTCCAGACAGTAGTTTCTTAAAAGAACGATTGTATACTATCTGCAGATGGGCAATCAAGTTTATATTTTTGAATTTTGGTAAGTGTCCTAACTACTTGCGGGTGGTGCGGGAATCACTGTCAATTCGGACGTTCTAGAACGTTTTTATGACGTTGTTTTTAATTTCCATTTCTGCCTCGGGCACTTAAAGATAGACATAAAATTGAAATAATGTTGAAATGGACATAAATACATGTGTAAATTGCACCAAAATTAGTATCATAATGGACAAGAATGGGTATAACGGAGAGATGGATTCATGAAACAAAATTTGCACACGAGCGTAAGAAACATTTTAAGCAAAGACTGAGTGTCATTCTTGCTGTTCATCACAGAGTCTCAATCCTGATAAATCGAAAGATTATTACAAAGAGCGGATTTCCGAGTGGAAGATAATTCAATATTTTACTAGTAAACAGAACAGTCATATTTCATTCTAGGAAGTGATAGAACCCTCTGGATTTGTCAATTCAATAACCAGAATATATAAACTTGAAAATCGAATAACAAAAATCCACAACAGTACTACTAGCGACCCAACAATACTAATAATTCTTTCATGCGCTACGGGCATTTGTGAATTAATGTGTTGTTTGGTCACTCGTTGTAGATTTTAGATATTTGAATTTCAAGATTAGTTATACTAGACCTATAAATATTTACTACATGTACAACCTATTTTTCGGATCAGTCCTGATATCATCCCGAGACTGCCATAGTGGCCCGGGGCCTTGGTAGATAACTGATATGGGTCAAGGGTGATTAGGTACTGATATTGGAAATGGGGTGTAGGGTAAAGGGTAAAAAATATGGAATCAAAAAAGGAAAAGAAAACACGGGCGGGGGGACAAAACCAAAACGCTTTGAATACAGCTTTTTTCATACTAGAAGTAAAAAAAATGTAAGAACATCTCCATTCCGTAATTTAAACTATGGTTTTTCCTAAAGCATGTAGGTTAATATTTTCAATATACAGTCCAGCTACGAACTAATCATAATGAGATAGTCCGATTAGACTGTCGTGTATGGACAGCGCAGAATTACGGTAGAAAATAAACTACATCAAGACAAAGATCATTAATAAAGATATTTTATAACAATAATATAATAAATATCACAAAAACAAATAATAAAATAATCATTAACAGCACTAAAGTGTATCACAGAATGTTTCAAAGCACTTTGTAAACTTCAAATTGGGATAGAATTATGTTTTATAGTCTCATTGCCTTTCTTGCAAATCGTCGTTTCTCGCCCGCTGTCCAAGACTTTGATTTTGTTCTGAAATGGCAAAGATCTGTTGAGTAATCGGAATGAAGCATTGGTCGGTAACTGATGGGGTCACAAAGGTCAGGATGCTCGTGGAAAAACGCTTTATATCCACCATCAAGTATATAAATCTCTGGGTAATTTAATGATGGGTAGTTTTCCTTGTTCAGCTCTCTATCTTTACTTCTCAGAAAACGCAACATCTTTGGACCTCGTTCTGAAGAGAATTCACAGTGAAAGACCAATATCTGGCGTTCTGATGTTGGTTGCCGAAGCAGGTTTAAGATGGTCTCGTGTAGATACATGTTTTCTGCTCCCTTGATATGACCACCCTCGTATTCATACGGGTATCTACAGTCGATGATCTTGTAGTTGTCCATGGCGTCATTGTATTCACCATTCACTAAATTAGCGAGTGTCTGAGGTGTGATACTTTTAAGATCCTGGTGTTTTCCGTTGACAGTCGGTAAAACGTAGGGCCTGCTTCCATCTGCAACCAGGTCTTTATTATCAGCTAAAGTGTTCACTACCTTCTTTATGTCTTCTGATTTGTTTTTTGTAACCAAACAAGACGCTCTCTTGGCATCTGTTCGTTGTCTTTTCGAAGAACTGCCTTGGATGTTGTCATCACTTTCGAGATTTGAACCTTCATCAGTATCTTCAAATAATTTTCTTTTTATGCCTGGAGTTACAGCAGCCATTTTGTTGTCTGATTTTTCTGGTGTTAAAAACATCTGTATATTTCCTGTTAGGATAGAAAGATTGTCTGTATCCTCGAACAGTCGTCTGGAAAGCATATTGTATTTTGTTGTAAGTTTATCTTGTTGAAAGTGAATAGAAATGTTTTTATGTTGAATTTCTGTGGGTACGGCAACATATATACAAACATTTGATTGGCATTAAGTAATTCTTCTCTTCTACAGAACCGTGCTCATCTCATTACTCAAATTACGGAAATAATGTTCACCTGCGATCAAGGAAATCATGATTGAGTTGTGATTGATTAATTAACTGACAAAGGTGTTCTTGATTAATCCTGTCAACTTAAAAGGGAAATCATTATTTGTCACAGTAATGAATTTATTGATTAACCGAAAAAGTAATAACTGAAACTTGTTAACTTAATTTCTAATATTTTGAATTAAAGCATAAAAAAGACAAGAGTTCCATTTGGCACCCACATACATTTTGTAAGTACATCTATATGCTTATTCCGACAAATATTTACACAGCTTGGGGTGTCATATGTAACTCTTTCCAAAATAAACCCCAAAAAATGCAAGTTAATACTTTTCTGCTACATAAAAAGGATCTCCGTTGTATGCCCCAAAAACTGTAATGATAAAATAGGGAACATACACAAGGAGACGTCTACATGAATAATTAGTGAGAAAATGTAAGGATATGCGATATGCAATGTTGAGATTAAATATAACGGATTTGTACAATGAGTCACTGGAAATGCAGAGTTCTGACTTGAGACCCTAATTCCATTTTATATTAGGGTTAAATGTGCAAACTTCATAGAATAAATTTTTGCCTCATACATACATTCAGTACCATCCAAGCGTTTGGCCCAGCTTTTCAGAAAAGACGATTTCTTTTAAAAATGGAGATTAGGTTGGTTGTACAACCGAGACGAGATATTCTTTATAATATTTGTACAGGCTTTACTACACGCGTTCGATTTTCGGACTTTTCAAATGTTGTAATCTAAAAAAGCATAGTTTGGCCGAAATAATAATATCTTCAATTTTACTGAATACCTTTGGCCTGTTGATACGTTTCTGTAAAAAATGGGAAAGTTGAAAACATTTTTGTTCTGGAACAATCATTTTTTCCGGGCGTAGGACATTTCCCAAAAATTTAAAACTCGTTAATAGGTCATTTCCGCAGATTGCCTTTAATCCTTTTCGAAAGTTTTACATGTACGGTAGGTAAAATCCAGGTAAAACAAAAGTAATTTTGCATGTACAAGATCACATATTATATATATACATACATACATACATACATAAATACATACATACAAAACAATGTAATGAGTTTTCGTATCATTGTTTTAAATTACGTCCTATTAGCACAGCTCTAGACGGAAAGTATGGAAAGTTGAAACGATACCAAAAGAGTTTAAGATCAAGTAAATGGGAATTTATGAAAGTGTCTGCTCTGTTTTGTGATGTTTTGGATCATCTGCTCACATTGCCTGAAGAGTCTCCTTAGGGGAATTTCTAGACAAGTATTCTTACTTCTGTAATCTGTAAATGATGGGAAAATTAGAAATTCAAATAATTTAGCTCAAAATTTGTTGTTGTTAATTGTTTGATCTAACAGCCTCAAACCGATTATAAGGTTTATTTTTTAAACACTTAAAATGTTTTGAATGTCATACAGTTAGCACTGTGCTCTGTTAGTGAACATCACTAACACAGTTAGCACAGTTAATGTTGTTAACTGCATGCCGTTTGACAAGCGAAAAAAATAACAAACTCTTTTAACTATTAAGATACGGGGTATGAGCCTATTAGACAACTTCCCACCAACCTCGGATAAATAGATCAAATATCTATAAAATAGGTATTTCATAAACTTTCAAGAGTAAATTGTATCACCCGAAAAAAAAATTAGAATTAAAACAAAAAGGAAAAAAAAGCTGGAACCTTCCTGTTTTAAATGCTATTTTATTGAAAAAAAGAAAGGATACTAATGTTTTATTTTTTATTAAATGGTAAAAAAATATTTAGTTTCAAATTAAAAATTTGCAAATTTGAGTAAAAATCTATTCTTGCACTTGTAGATGTTAAAGATGCTTAGAGAAATAGAAATTACCCTACAATGTATTATAACTTTATAGAATTTAGATTTATTAGTGTAGTATGATAAGAATGGTAATTTGTTTTACTAATACAATAATTGCAATGTAACTTACCCTCTAAGCTCGTGTGCAATTTTCCCACAGTTCTTTCACCTTCTTTACACATGTTACACTATTCCTGTAAAATACAAGTAAAGTTATCTGTTATGATCTATTGAAATAATATTTAGAACAATAACCAATGAAACACATATAGTAAATAATCTATAATACTAAATTTACGAATTAGCCGAATAGGCGGCAAAACGCGTGGTTCAAAATAAACGATGTATGGTTCAGATTATAAAGGTTATTATCGGATTTGACAATCTGCATTTATAAATTTAAACTGCAGTTTTGTTTATGTGCAAATGGAATTTGTATCCACTTATACGATATGAATTCTCCCAACATATCCCTAAGAAGGTTCTCGAATGCATACTTTTAACACGTTGATTTAAATAAACAAGTATGCACATATTTTAAATGTAATATTATTTTTGTTTGAAATTACGGAAGAAGAATAAAACAAATTAAAAAAATTCTCCTTCGAGTGGGATGTTTCCGCTTCATGTATTCAGGATTGTTTTTCTACAATAACGCAATTTCTCCTAACTGTAAAGGTTATGAACTTTGAAGATTATGAAGAAGTAAGGTAATGTTCAGAGAAATTCCTAACTTAGTTGTTTTTTGGCTTGCTCGGATGTTTACCTTGCACAAAGTGATAATACCAACCATTATCTATTTTTACATTATTTGTCATGTGACCTGTCTAAATATATATATCTCTACCATACAATTCCCTAGATAAAAATATTTTTAACAAATGGTCATCTTTAGCATTAATGACGAAATTTATCTCGGACATCTTTATAAACGTGGACAGCACACGCAGCCACACACTAAAAATGCTTTTATCGTCTGATTATTGGATATATTTGTGAAATTAATCCTCGCTTGCCCTGTCCATGACGACAATGAAACAATTGGAACAATTATTTTCCAAAAATATGCTCTACCTTACTCACGGCATCTTTTGAAAAATTCATCCGTCTCTAAGGAAATGTTTACATCAACAATTTCATTTTCATATTTATTCTGAAGGAAAAAGGTAATGCATTATGAAATGTGTATTTAATGAAAGCTTTTCATCAAGTTCCAGTTCAGAATTAATTGTAACAATAAAAATACTGACAATTTATGTGGTTGTGTTTTCGTCATAGATTTTGACTTTGAGGGAACCTTAAGGTTCATTTTGGTACACAGTCTACTTCATCAGTGGATACATCTTCGGTAGTAACGAACAGCCATATGACAATTGGGTCACGTTGACCTAAAGTTCACGCTTCATAGACTTTGGTTAAAGTTTGCATTAACATCCATTGCTGGAATACTACAGTATATATAGACATGAAACTATCAGTTGGTACCACCTACTTGACAGGAAAGTTTATGGGAACCCTGCCACAACATCCATACTGAGTTCCTGTTCCATGAATGACATGGCCGTAATAACTTTTTAAAGTCAATATGGCCACCAAAAAAAAAAATGCTTATTTTCCCGCGCTCGCGCGGGTTCAATGTCTAGTATTATTTATATTCAGCCTATATTGTTGCTGGAAAACAGTCCCAATCTCCCATATGCAAAAAAAAATGATAACAGGTATAGAGATATTGTCATAGTCTTCTCTTCATATCTTTTATTTCGCTCAAGAATTTTTAACCAGATTTTCCAACGTAAAAAATCCGGTTATTACAAAACGTAGTTTGGAGAGCGGGCGAGCGAGCGTCGCCAGACAGTGATGAAGAAAAATTCGGTTTGGTAAAATCACTGTGATAACTGCTGGTTATTCCTATCACAATTTGTTTTTTAACTTTTAAGTTGATTTACAAATGTACCCAGTTCATTGTTCATCCTCTGAATTCTGCAAACCACAGAAGTCAGAAAAAGGTCATTTCAGTCTGGAAAATAACACATTTTAATTTGTCGAGTTGTGCACATAAGGCGATCTATAAAAGCTAAGGACCTGGCATGCGAAATTTAAGAAGAAGTGGATCGAAAGCAAATATGACGTATCTGTATACAAGACTCCCTATAGAGCTAAGCGAAAGATGTAAAGTACTGGTAAAAACAACCCATCAAAACATGTGTAACAACAAAATTAATATAAGAGTTGGACAAAACCAAAGCAGAGCCAGAGTCACATGCCTCCCTATAAAAGCAAATATAATTGTCGTAGTCATTCTTTTCTTTGAGGTAGCTAGAGTTTTTTTTTTTTGTTTTTTTTTGTTTTTTTGTTTTTTTCATTCCATGAGAATATAGACAACACGTTTTTTAGAGTATGCAGTATTCAATAATTAACTATGATATGTCTGTTAAACTCTGAATAAAATGCTCGAACCAAATTCAGACAATTGCACGTGTGGCGCTGGGATACTCAGCTGGACAAAATTAATTAGTTTAAATCCAACATACTCAATAGATCCTTTTGGTTGGCGTTGTATTAACTGAGGTTTATCATTCAAGCGCAACATAAATCCAACATACAAACGCAGCAATGTTCGGACTAGAGCGTACCAATGGCTTTACACAAAGCGCAACTGTGGCTTTATGCATTGCAATGTTTCTTTTCAAAATGTTATGTTCAATTATATGCAAAATAACCAGTAATGATGTTTGTCGGGAGTTAAAATGTATTCATTTATTGTTAAAATGGTCATATGCTTACCTCCCTACTGACAAATCTGCTAGAACCATAATGACCGTATTTATTTATTCTAAAACTGTAAAAATACATAACTAGAGGCTCACTGGTTTTGCCAAATTGTTTGCTGGTTTCAAACAATAACATTTTTCAGTGAATTTTCCTATAAGGCCCTATGTTGCAATATGTTTGGTTCTGGCGACCATATTGGATGGCGGCGGGGTCTTCTGATACAATTCTCACGAACGACCACCTAAGGACCATTGCTGCCAAGTTTTGTTCCAATTGGACCAGTGGTTTCAGACAAGAAGATCTTCAAGTAAAGTTCCCATAGAATCCTATAATGTAAAACTATGTTCGGCGCTGGCGGCCATCTTTGATGACGAGTGGGGTCATATATAATTATTAAAGAGGACCACTTAAAGACTTTTGCTGCCAATTTTTGTTCCAATTTGACCAATGCTTTTAGGCAAGAAGATCTTCAAGAAAATTTCCCATAGGGTCCTATGTTAAACTATGTTCGGCTCTGGCGGCCATCTTTGATGACAGGTGGGATTATCGGATATAATTCTGAAAGAGGGCCATCTAAGGACCATTGCTGCCAAGTTTTGTTCCAATTTTACCATTTCTTTCAGACAGGAACATCTTCAAATAAATTTCACATATGATCCTTTGTTAAACTATGTTCTGCTCTGGCGGCCATCTTGGATTACAAGCGGGGTCATCGGATATAGTTCTGAAAGAGGACCACCTCAGGACCATTACTGCCAAGTTTTATTCCGCTTGGCCAAGTTGTTTCACAAAAGAAGATCTTTAAAGGAAAGTTTACGACGACGACGGACGCAAAGTGATGGCAATAGCTCACATGGCCCTTTGTTTTATCAAAGAATATAATTAATAAAAACCTGTTTGACTCTTTTCATGTAAACTGCAAAATTACAATTTAAAAAGGAATGTCTTGTAAATTAATTTGCAGAGGTTATATTTTAAAGTTCATGCATTTACATTTGTAAATGCACAAAGTCAATTTCCTTCTTTTCCATTACTGTAATGGCTTTAAAAGATTTTAATGCATATTGTACAAAACTGAGCTTTTGTAGATTCAATATAGAATTTTAGGTTCACAGAGTTTTACTTAATTACCGAATATTACCTTAAAATAAAATATGTTTCCTCTATGCCTGGATTTGTAAGATAAATCTCCAACGAAAACAACAAAAGAAAAGATAGCAGTCGCACGTTTACATTACACGTCTGTTTCCTCCATATTTCATCTTTTCTACCACGGCGTCAATGTCACAAATAAGAGAACTTGAGTTAAAATACGTCCGGTACAGCGTTTGACCAGGTTCGCCAGGTTCAATTTACATACAAATCTGATAGGGGAAACCATCTTTCAGTCGGGGTGTGTTGTAAAATCAGTGATTTTTTTCGACCCAATTTGGGTCCTTTATAAGGACTTTTCCCAAAGGAAATTATTTACAAATCATGCAGAATTCCTAAAAATGGTCCAAATTTATAATTTCCAAATTGGGTGAAAAAGGCACTAACCCTTAAGCATTAGAAAAAACACTGAAAATATCATTTTTTTATATCCTGCGCAAATAAGTAAAAAAAGTAAAATAAAAATCTGTATACAAGCATGCCAATATAGTCTGGTCCACTTTGTTTGGGATCGTTGGGTATGTGAGGGTGCTCACTAAAGGTTCCTTAGCTTTAATTTACATATCTATTATTTATTATTCACGAAAAACAGATATATCTTATCTGGTAAAAATTCTTTATACAGCGTATTTTATTAATTTTTTTATTTCAAAAGAGCATTTTTTTTAAAGTATAAGAATTTTTATTTTATTTTGTGACGACAATTAATTCCCTAAAAAATATTTGCCCTCTCGAAAATATATATTTTCAAGATACATGTACTTGAATTTCTTTCATCTTTTAAAAATGAGTATAATGAAATATAATGAAAAATATCATCAGTAACTGGTTAATTGAAAGCAGATTGTACACAGTAAACAATCCCTTGTAATAAGGCCAAACTTTTCCCCTTGACTTTATAATTTCTTTCTTTTTTTGAAAATCAAAGGTAGATAATTATTAAAATCGCCAAAATAGCAAACACCACAACAATTTTTATTTGCTGTGCTTTTTTTATTTTTTTTTTTTTTTATTATTATTTTTTTTTGCGTTGAAATTAAAATACACGTTATACATGTAATTCATGGAATTCAACAATTTATCAATTAAAATTAAATTTAAGAGTAATCGATAATTTTGCCTTTTTTCAAAAACTGCAAATTAATTTATTACTTTTCAGCTTATTAGTACTTTAATAATTATACATCTTACAAACAATGATGTACCCATTTATCAATGTCCCTTTTAAGTTGATAGGATTAATCAGGAATGAGATGAGCATGGTTATGTGCTAGAGAGGAATTACTTAATGCCAATCAAATGTTTGTATATATGCTGCCGTTTTCACAGAAATTCAACATAAAACATTTCTTTTCACTTTCAACAAGATAAACTTACAACACATTACAATATGCTTTCCAGACGATTGTTCGATGACACAGATCTTCCTGTCTTAACAGGAAATATACAGATGTTTTTAACACCAGAAAAATCAGACAACAAAATGGCTGCTGTAACTCCAGGCATAAAAAGAAAATTATCTGAAGACAGTGATGAAAGTTACAGTCTTAACATTGATGACAACATCCCTGTCAGTTCTTCGAAAAGACCACGAACAGATGCCAAGAAAGCTTCTTGTTTGGTTCCAAAGAACACATCGGAAGACATAAAGAAAGTAGTGAACACTTTAACTGATAACAAAGACCTGGTTGCAGATGGAAGCAGAAACTATTTATTACCGACTGTCAACGGAAAACACCAGGATCTTAAAAGTATTACTCCTCAGACACTCGCTAATGTATTGAATGGTCAATACAATGACGCCATAGACAACTACAAGATCATCGACTGTAGATACCCGTATGAATACGAGGGTGGTCATATCAAGGGAGCAGAAAACATGTATCTACACGAGACCATCTTAACCCTGCTTCGGAAACCAACATCAGAACGCCAGATATTGGTCTTTCACTGTGAATTTTCTTCAGAACGAGGTCCGAAAATGTTGCGTTTTCTGAGAAGCAAAGATAGAGAGCTCAACAAGGAAAACTACCTATCATTAAATTACCCAGAGATATATATACTAGATGGTGGATACAAGGCGTTCTTCCAGGAGCATCCTGGCCTTTGTGACCCTATCAGTTACCGACCAATGCTTCATTCCGACTACTCAACAGACCTTCGCCATTTCAGAACAAAATCAAAGTCTTGGACAGCGGGCGAGAAACGACGATTCGCAAGAAGGGCAATGAGACTATAAAAATTAATTTCTCCAAAGTTGACGTCTAGAAAGTGCTTTGAAACATTGTGTGATATATTTTAGTGCTGTTAATGAATATTTTATTAGTTTTATTTATATTTGTTATAATATAATTTGATCATTGTTATTAAATATCATTATTAATCACCTTGTATTGATGATTATTTTCTTCTGTAATTCTGCATAATCCATAAGAGATAATCCTTGAAACAAAGGATCGCTTCCAATCTGACGCTATTATTCTGGATTTTATCAAAAAATTCAATGCTTTCCTATAACTTTCTGGGGAAAATAAACGTTTACGGAAGGAATATGTTTGTGACATACGTCAAATATGAAACAGGGGGATATTTTCCACTTATTATACGTGCCCCCCCCCCCCACCCCCACTATAGAAAAGACGGTATGTCATATACCCCAAATCTTTTATTAGGACATCGTCGAAAAACCAAAGCTCCAAAATTTCATTGAATCCCTTTGACCAACGTTTATCATAATACCCTCATTCGACAATATTATGTCAAAACTGTGTTAACCCCGTTTCCCGGCTTCCCATATTCTTATTGTTTTTAAACATTTTACAATATCCTTTCAATGACAGATTCCAAAAAGACGGTTTTTTATACCCTAGAATAAAATGTACGTTCTAAATAAGACTTCTGTCATACTATCAGGTTCGAGGATTTAAGGATGAAGAACCACAATAAAAGCGTTGTTACTTAGCTATAATTTTGTTTCGCGCATGTAGATTTTGTTTCAAGAATTTAACCATCATACCCTTTCTTGTCCATTATGATACCAGTTTTCAGGCAACGTACATGCAAGTATAAATTTCAAAATCGTTTCAAATATTGTCTCGTCAGCAGTTCTCGAGGCCGAAAATAAGGAAATCCAAAATTCTACATGTAACACAAAACGTTCCAGACAGATTAAAATGCGAAAATGATCTAAAGTAAGCCAAAAACCATCGAAGGATGGAGGAATGCAAAAAGGCAGCCTTAATTCAAATTTCTACAATATATGAAAAAAGAGATGGCAAAATGTCGTTGAAGGGGATACTCTTACACATGCCTAGTAGAGAAAAATTAGCATAAATTGATTTAAATTTTTCGCAATCCATTATATGAATTTAAGGATGAAGAACCACATGAAGTTATTTTTACTGCAATTCTAAAACCACCACTGATTTCAAACAAGGCACAGAGTGAAATAAAGAAAGAATTAGAACAAAAGAACTAATTTATTGAAATAAAAATTTTAAAAATAGATGTGACTAACATGTCTGTGGTAATAAAATCCGATAAATGCACTGTGAATCTTCAGAGACCTACACATGAAAAAAAATATGCAGTTAAAAATTTAATTCAGAAAAATATCACATTGCAGGAAAAGACAATCATTTCGAAATCATGCAGAAGGTTCTTTTCAAAATTAGTTTACAAACAAAATATAAGTATTTAGTAAATATTTATAGGTCTAGTATAACTAATCTTGAAATTCAAATATCTAAAATCTACAACGAGTGACCAAACAACACATTAATTCACAAATGCCCGTAGCGCATGAAAGAATTATTAGTATTGTTGGGTCACTAGTAGTACTGTTGTGGGGTGATTTTTGTTATTCGATTTTCAAGTTTATATATTCTGATTATTGAATTGACAAATCCAGAGGGTTCTATCACTTCCTAGAATGAAATATGACTGTTCTGTTTACTAGTAAAATATTGAATTATCTTCCACTCGGAAATCCGCTCTTTGTAATAATCTTTCGATTTATCAGGATTGAGACTCTGTGATGAACAGCAAGAATGACACTCAGTCTTTGCTTAAAATTTTTCTTACGCTCGTGTGCAAATTTTGTTTCATGAATCCATCTCTCCGTTATACCCATTCTTGTCCATTATGATACTAATTTTGGTGCAATTTACACATGTATTTATGTCCATTTCAACATTATTTCAATTTTATGTCTATCTTTAAGTGCCAGAGGCAGAAATGGAAATTAAAAACAACGTCATAAAATCACCCGCATTTATCTGTTTTTCAACTGAAATTCACTTAATATTTTTGGCTCAATCCACTGAAAGACAAAGTTTGTTTATTGATGTTTTACACTTTTTTTTGCTTTCAAGTTTCTTTCCATTTGGCAAAGCGACTTCAGAGGAGAAGATTGTTTTATATCAGCCATTGAGAGAAGAAGAACTGCCCATGGCGGCCATATTTGTAGTCCGATTTGGACGAAATGAGGAAAATTCATAAAGGACCTCCCATATATGCATTTAATTTCTATACAGTATTGTCACACACTGTATTTAGATGCGTAATAAGGTTTTAGAATTTTGATTTTCAAAAATTTGGGTCGAATTTCGAAAATTGTGAATTTAAGCTTGTGACTTAAAGTCCTCATTCATTTTTCACTTTATGCGAAAAAGGCACAAACCCTTAAGCATTAGAAAAAACACTGAACATATCAATTTTTTATATCCTTAGCGAAAGTGTAAAAAAAAAGTAACAAAAAAATCTGTATACCAGCATCAAATGTTGCCTGGTACACTTTGTTTGGGATCGTTGGATATGTGAGCGTGCTCACTAAAGGTTCGTTAACTTTAATTTACATATCTATTATTTACGAAAAACAAATATATCTTATCTGGTAAAAATTCTTTATGCATGGTATTTTATTAATTTTTTTATTTCAAAAGAGCATTTTTTTAATCTATAAGAATTTTTATTTTATTCTGTGACGACAATTAATTCCTTAAAATATAATTGGCCCTCTCGAAAATATTTTCAAGATACATGTACTTGAATTTCTTTCATCTTTTAAATATGAGTTTAATGAAATATAATGAAAACTATCATAAGTAACTGGTTAATTGAAAGCAGATTGTACACAATAAACAATCCCTTGTAATAAGGCCAAACTTTTCCCCTTGACTTTATAATTTCTTTCTTTTTTTGAAAATCAAAGGTAGATAATTATTAAAATCGCCAAAATATCAAACACCACAACAATTTTTATTTGCTTTGTTTTTTGGATTTTTTTTTCCTTTGAAATTAAAATACACGTCATACAGGTAATTCATATAATTCAACAATTTATCAATTAAAATTAAATTTAAGAGTAATCGATAATTTTCATTTTTTCCAAAACTGCAAATTAATTTATTACTTTTCAGCTTATTAGTACTTTAATAATTATACATCTTACAAACAATGATTTGCCCATTTATCAATGTCCCTTTTAAGTTGATAGGATTAATCAGGAACGCCTTTGTCAATTGATTAATCAATGACAACACAATCATGATTGCCCTGATTACAGGTGAACATTATTTCCGTAATTTGAGTAATGAGATGAGCACGGTTTTGTGCTAGAGAGGAATTACTTAATGCCAATCAAATGTTTGTATATATGTTGCCGTTTTCACAGAAATTCAACATAAAACATTTCTTTTCACTTTCAACAAGATAAACTTACAACACATTACATTATGCTTTCCAAGCGATTGTTCGATGACACAGATCTTCCTATCTTAACAGGAAATATACAGGTGTTTTTAACACCAGAAAAATCAGACAACAAAATGGCTGCTGTAACTCCAGGCATAAAAAGAAAATTATTTGAAAACAGTGATGAAAGTTACAGTCTTAACATTGATGACAACATCCCTGTCAGTTCTTCGAAAAGACAACGAAAAGATGCCAAGAAAGCTTCTTGTTTGGTTCCAAAGAACACATCGGAAGACATAAAGAAAGTAGTGAACACTTTAACTGATAACAAAGACCTAGTTGCAGATGGAAGCAGAAACTATTTATTACCGACTGTCAACGGAAAACACCAGGATCTTAAAAGTATTACTCCTCAGACACTCGCTAATGTATTGAATGGCCAATACAATGACGCCATAGACAACTACAAGATCATCGACTGTAGATACCCGTATGAATACGAGGGTGGTCATATCAAGGGAGCAGAAAACATGTATCTTCACGAGACCATCTTAACCCTGCTTCGGCAACCAACATCAGAACGCCAGATATTGGTCTTTCACTGTGAATTTTCTTCAGAACGAGGTCCAAAAATGTTGCGTTTTCTGAGAAGCAAAGATAGAGAGCTCAACAAGGAAAACTATCCATCATTAAATTACCCAGAGATATATATACTAGATGGTGGATACAAGGCGTTCTTCCAGGAGCATCCTGACCTTTGTGACCCCACCAGTTACCGACCAATGCTTCATTCCGACTACTCAACAGACCTTCGCCATTTCAGAACAAAATCAAAGTCTTGGACAGCGGGCGAGAAACGACGATTTGCAAGAAAGGCAATGAGACTATAAAACATAATTCTATCCCAGTTTGAAGTTTACAAAGTGCTTTGACACATTCTGTGATACACTTTAGTGCTGTTAATGATTATTTTATTATTTGTTTTTGTGATATTTATTATATTATTGTTATAAAATATCTTTATTAATGATCTTTGTCTTGATGTAGTTTATTTTCTACCGTAATTCTGCGCTGTCCATACACGACAGTCTAATCGGACTATCTCATTATGATTAGTTTGTAGCTGGACTGTATATTGAAAATATTAACCTACATGCTTTAGGAAAAACCATAGTTTAAATTACGGAATGGAGATGTTCTTACATTTTTTTTACTTCTAGTATGAAAAAAGCTGTATTCAAAGCGTTTTGGTTTTGTCCCCCCGCCCGTGATTTCTTTTCCTTTTTTGATTCCATATTTTTTACCCTTTACCCTACACCCCATTTCCAATATCAGTACCTAATCACCCTTGACCCATATCAGTTATCTACCAAGGCCCCGGGCCACTATGGCAGTCTCGGGATGATATCAGGACTGATCCGAAAAATAGGTTGTACATGTAGTAAATATTTATAGGTCTAGTATAATTAATCTTGAAATTCAAATATCTAAAATCTACAACGAGTGACCAAACAACACATTAATTCACAAATGCCCGTATACGTAGCGCATGAAAGAATTATTAGTATTGTTGGGTCACTAGTAGTACTGTTGTGGATTTTTGTTATTCGATTTTCAAGTTTATATATTCTGATTATTGAATTGACAAATCCAGAAGGTTCTATCACTTCCTAGAATGAAATATGACTGTTCTGTTTACTAGTAAAATATTGAATTATCTTCCACTCGGAAATCCGCTCTTTGTAATAATCTTTCGATTTATCAGGATTGAGACTCTGTGATGAACAGCAAGAATGACACTCAGTCTTTGCTTAAAATGTTTCTTACGCTCGTGTGCAAATTTTGTTTCATGAATCCATCTCTCCGTTATACCCATTCTTGCCCATTATGATACTAATTTTGGTGCAATTTACACATGTATTTATGTCCATTTCAACATTATTTCAATTTTATGTCTATCTTTAAGTGCCCGAGGCAGAAATGGAAATTAAAAACAACGTCATAAAAACGTTCTAGAACGTCCGAATTGACAGTGATTCCCGCACCACCCGCAAGTAGTTAGGACACTTACCAAAATTCAAAAATATAAACTTGATTGCCCATCTGCAGATAGTATACAATCCTTCTTTTAAGAAACTACTGTCTGGACACCTCAGTTCATAAAATGATTTCTTTGCATTTTGGAAGTCTAAACATTAGAATTATTACACAATCTTTTGTTGGTTAATTAACCTTATTGAGTCGTCCGAGAAAACATAAAAAAAATTAAAGTTGTTTATAAAGGTTATGTTTGTATACCTTGAAATTGAATCTAAATGGGGAATTTCCAATAGAAAAATTAATGCACTTGAAAAATTTTTAAAATTAATAATTTGAATTTATCAACTCAGACCTATCCTAACATGCCTAAAATTAGTAAAACTGTTATTTTAAATATTTGTAATGTACTTTCTGCATATTTCATGCATCACGGGTCTGTTATACTTAATTTTATAAAATCTCATAGGAAGAGTTATCTCCCTTTTACATTGAAAATTTCATAGGCGGAATTATTTTGTTTCTCTTGTTGATTTTCATATTCGTGACACGGGATATACAAAATATTTCAAGTGAAAACGGGAAACGAAGTGGCACGGGATCTGGAAATTGCTATAAAATGAGTCCGGAATTCGGAAAATCCCTCATTATATCACGGTTTACAAACATTTACGTTCCGAAATTGTTTTTTCATTACAATACACTGTATGCCGACTTTTCACTTACATTGTCATACCGTATTTCCAATTACAACTTGTGCATCCAGTGGAAGGTCCAATATCCGGAGGTGCCATGCGGGTTTATATTTTTAGGGTTTATATTTTTAGGTATAAATAAATACAGTACTACTGGTGAGTGTTGTAGTTTTGTATTTTAGTTTTACAAGGTATGCGGAGGACAAAGTAATGCCGGGCGTCCTTCTATCCGTGCGACCTCCTTTTTAGCGCTCTAGCAAATTCATTTCTCTTCAGATTTTAATAATATTTATACACAAGCTTTATCTCAAAGGTAGCTTGTGTCGTTATTCCAACGATATAAGGGCGTTAATAAATCTTATCAAATTAAGGCACATTTCTATATTGTAAAATTTGACTAGACTTGACTAGAATTGTACACGGTTCGCGTATGCTATTATATATTTATAGTCTTATTTGTGCCTCAATCAAATATAAAGTATTTATAGCTTAAGGTATCCGGACCATAATAGATCATGATCGAAAATTGTATCTCTTTTTGACCGTGAATGGCTGAACCAAACAATTTAAAGCTGGAATTTTGTATATATATTTTTCTCAAGTTGAAACACACTTTGTTGCTTATATGCAGAGTCTGTAAAAATACGTTAGTTATATTGGCATTTCCGAAGTTTGCCGATAATTACCGAGGTCATTTCAATTGCGTTGTATGGAACATCCGCGACTTTTGAATAATCACGTGGTCATTTATGGTCCGGATACCTTAACCATACACTTGAACTAAACAAACACAAACCCATATTATTTTGGTATCAGCTCGCCAGAAGTGCAGCTATCATTTATCAAGATGAATACAGAATAGTTAGATTGTCCTAGTTTGCACTGCACTGGCCGCTACAATACTAACATATCTACAACGACATGTTAAAACAATCATTAACTATCAGTCAATACATTTCTAAATGATCTTATACTTAATTAGGTATTGAAAATAAACATACATTTGCCACTTAGGGGCGGGAAGGGGGAGATAGCTGCATGAAAAACCGAGCGTCGAATGATCTAAGATATCATTTCTTTAAAAAAAGAACACTCTTCCCGCCTTTAGAACCAGTGAAACATTAAATTAAACTTCAACCAATAACATAAGCAATTGTTAAAGGTCTAATTAGACCTATAGAATGAACCTATTTTGTAAACGTAACATGTATATAAACAAAATAGTAAATATAACCACGTGCATGAACACATGTTAATACTAGCTTAGTACTTCGTATATGTATCACAAATAAATACATATTGAATACTAAAGTATGGGGAGCATTTATCTATTAACATATCGTTACACCCCCCTTGTTAAGCAAAATCTTAAATAGTTCTTGATGTTTTCAAAGTTGGTCTTAACCTTATCTAAATTCGCAAATGTGCCATTTAAAATATAAACTAATATGTTATACTAAAGAAACTATTTACAGCCCATCACTATTAAAACCCTACTATTATATGTCCACTATAAATTCACAATATAAAACCTACACTAATTTTAGATTAAACTAGAAAACGTGTCTATAGGACACGGATGCCCCGCCCTAAAACAGCCGAAGTGTTTCTAAACTGCGTTGTACTATACCAGAGGACTGTAGTGGTGAAAAATCACTGATATATTACTATGGGTTTCTGAGAAATGAACCTAAACGCAAAACTTAACCAAAGTAACTGAAGCATGAAATGTAGATCATAGCGACCCAAGTGTTGCTGAACTGCGCTGTACTATACAAGAGGACTGTAGTGGTGAAATATCATTGATATAGTACTATAGGTTTCTGAGAAATGAACCATAGTCACTGAAGCATGAAATGCAGGTCATAGCGACCCAAGTGTTTCTGAACTGCGTTGTACAATACAAGAGGACTGTGGTGGTGAAATAACATTGATATATTACTATAGGTTTCTAAGAAATGGAGCTAAAAGCAACAGGACGTACGTACGTACGGACGGACAATGGTAAATATATAGCCTTAGTATGTAGCACAATATGGCTGCCCCCATTAAACAAAGACTTTTCTAAATGACCCATATGTAGAAAATGCATAGGCTCCTATAGCGCTCGCTATCATTGATATATTAATATAGGTTTCTGAGAAATGAACCTAAACGCAAAACTTAAGCAAAGTCACTGAAGCATAAAATGTAGGTCATAGCGACCCAAGTGTTGCTGAACTGCGTTGTACTATACAAGAGGACTATATTGGTGAAATATCATTGATGTATTACAATAGGTTTCTTAGATATGAACCTTAACGCAAAACTTAACCAAAGTCATTGAAGCATGAAATGTAGGTCATAGTGACCCAAGTGTTTCTGAACTGCGTCGGAGCCAAACGCAAAAGTTAACCGAATCATTACGTACGTACGGACGGACGGACGGACAAGGGTAAATCTATATGCCCCAGCCACATTCGTGGCGGGGCATAAAAATCAAACAGGCACAGATTTATAAAGTCCAAGCTAACGCATTGAACACACGTAGTCCTGGAGATATTTCGGTTTACTACGAATACGATATGAAGTTCTAACGCGGTTGGTTTCGTTGCTTGGTGTGCATTTACAACATTCTGATTATCAATAGCGGTTGATTGTTCATGATTGTCCTTGTAGCTTGCATCGTTTGAATCGGCAGTTCTGTTTCTGACTGGTCGATAATAGACTCTTTGGTTAACATCAAATGTCTAAGGTTTCTTCGATAAGTTCTGTCATCTTCGGTGGTCACATGGTATGATCTAATATTAGACTCCTTTCCATTTCTAAACGGCTTTATTCGGACTGCATCTCCTTTCGTTAGTTCGGTCTTATCTTCAACAGTACGATTGTAATAATAACGTTGTTTCTCCTTTTGAAACCTCTTGTTTCCTACTATATCTGTTGAATTGTCCGGCTTCAATAATCCCGACGCTGATGGTAGTAGCTTTCTTCCTCTTCTTCCAAACATGCTAAACATTCAGATGTTGTATTTCTCCAGTTTAACAATGCTAAATACTGGTTTTTGGCATCCTTATGAGATTAAATCATCAACCTCTTTGCTGTTTTGATAGCGTTCTCTACTTTACTATTGGATTGTGGAATTCCTTGTGAGCTCGTTGTAAGTGTAAATTCATTCTGATTCGAAAATTGTCTAAATTCATGGCTATTGAACGGCGGTCCATCATCCTAAAATACACAGTCGGGAAGTCCATATCGCGCAAAATGTTTCTTTAATATTCCAATGACTATCTTTTCCTTTTTTCTTGTTTAATCTATCAATTTCAAAGTAGTCGGAATAGTAATCAACTGTCATCAGATAGTCTTGTTGATGGAATTCAAACAGATCGCAGCCAATTTTGTCCCATGGCTTTGTACACAGTTCATGACTATGTAAACTTTCTTTCTGCTGTTCCATATTGTATAATACTTTAATTTTTCATTGGTAATAATTTTGAAGAAAAAGAAAACTTAATTTTGAGTAGATCTTTTCCATTTTTCAAATTTTCTTTATATATTGAAAAATGTTTAGCCACTTTATGCACGGACCATGTACAATGTAATAAAAAGTAAAACTAATCGCTGCATTGAAATACCAGAAATAAACAACTTGTGACTGAACTACAGTTGTAAATAACTCTTGCCCCGCACGCACTAGTGATTTACTGCGTAGTTGGGTCACGCGTTTTATTTCTGGTATTTGAATTCAGCGATTAGTTATACTAATATTCTTCCGTAAATGGCTGTTTTCAGTGGTAGATAACCCATGGAAGATCATTGCACGTACATCGATCCCTCAGTGTTGTGACGTCCAATCAGAAATCTTTTGTCATATCTTTTGACCAATCAGGTTTAATATTCCTTAACTTCGTAAACTGTGATCAATGAATTTACCTAGGTACAGGAAACCTAAAAATCGAGTATTTATGGAAGAAATAGGAACTTATATTCTTTCAAAAGTGAAAATTAAACTGGAAAATCTTCAACTTTTGTTTTTAGAATCAAGAGTCTTTCTCCTTGTTCCGTTGCAGTCCACTCGGGAAAGACGTGAATTTTAAAAACTAATTGAAGATTTTCCAGTCGTCACTTTCAACTCTTTTAAGAACCTATTAATATTGAAATTCGAATACCTAAAAATCTATATCGAGTTAAAGAGCAACACATGAATTCACGAATCGCACAAGTGAATTATAAGGGTTTTCTATGGCAAGCCGTTTTACTATTTATTCTGACTTCAAGATATCTCCTTTAATATATAAGATATCTCATATAATATATCAGATATCTTATATAATCTAGGTTTTATAAGATATCTTATATACTTGAAATTAAGGATACTACAGATACACCAAAGTCCGCTTCATATTTGGATTTATTTCTTGAAATAGACTATGAGGGACGTTTGAAGACAAAACTTTATGACAAACGTGATGACTTCAACTTTCCTATTGTTAATTTTCCCTTCTTGAGTAGCAATATACCAGCATCGCCTGCATATGGCGTCTACGTTTCTCAGCTTATCCGATTTTCAAGGGCATGCGTGAGTTACCCTGACTTTCGACAAAGAGGATTACTGCTGTCACAAAAGCTTCTTAACCAGGGTTTTATCAGGGATAAGTTGATGTCATCACTTAAGAAATTTTACGGTCGTCATCATGAATTGATTGACCATTACAGTGTTCCAATATCTAAGATGATGTTGGACCTGTTCCCACTGTCGTAACCTTTCATGTGACCCCTACGATTTGTGACTTCCACCGGATTGACCTTGTTGAACTTCACGACGGGTGCCGTATACGGAGCAGGAACTGCTTACTCTTCCGGAGCACCTGGGTTCACTCCTGGTTTTTATAGGAGTTCGTGTTGTTCATTTTTTTTAGTTTTCTGTGTTTATTTGTTGTGCTTGTGGTTGTTCGTTTGTCTTCCCGGGTTTGTCTTTCCAATGGATTACGTTTTCTTGATTGCTCCTTAGGTATATTTGTCCTTTTTATAAGATATCTTATATACTTTATAAGATATCTCATATAATATATAAGATATCTTCTAAAGTTTATAAGATATCTTATAAGATATCTTACATAGTTTATAAGATATCTCATATAATTTATAAGATACCTTATAAAGAAAATTATGAGATATCTTATGAACTATATAAGATATCTTATAAACTATATGAGATATCTTATAAAGTTTATTAGATATCTTGAAGTTAGATAAAATAGTAAAACATCTTGCAATATTTTTCGGTCACGAGCTGCAGATGTTTGGTATTCGAATTTCCAGATTGGTTATTCTGCTTATTGTATTCATCAGATTTAACGAGAAAATACAAGGGATTATGTGACAACGCGTTAATCTTTGTAAAGCAACGTCGTGAAATATGACTAGATTCACTGGGAGAATTATCGGATGGATTTCACTCGGAAATACCGATATTTCACCCCACTCAATGTAATAAGAATTTTTATTAAATGATTGGCACCAGTGTTTAATTCCTGGGTCATTTAGTGCATGTCCTCTGGTGTTCCCTGTTACCTGTCGATATGGACCCACTACGCCAGACGTTATCAATCATTTTCCATTTTAAGTCTCATCAGAAATGTTGCAGGAGCAAGACTAGGAAGACCAACTTATGGTCCTTTTTCTGATTATGTTAGAGCAAGACATATTCTAATGCAACGTCGAATGTAATGTCTCTTTCCATTAGATGACGCCGAGAGTCTCGAGCCATCAATTCATGTCTATTGTGAAGCAATATGTAAAACATGTAAAACATCACTTACGTCATATGTTGGTGGTTTTCTTTTGGATTCCATTTGTGCTTGCAAATATGCCTGCAACAATTTATGCCAGGAGATTTTGTTATCTGATTTTTGTCAAGGCAATGACCAATCATACGTCACGTCATATACGTCATGAAGTTTTCGATGTACTTGTTGTTTTTTTTTTTTTGATGGATTTGTTCGAGGTATTTATCAGAAGTAATTGACCAATCAAACACCATCATCAGTTTTCATTCTAGTCGAATATAAGGAACAAAAGTAAATACATGCACTCCTCCAAAATAAAGATTAGGAAAATCTTGAACACTCATGTTTAAGAAATTCTGCATCATTTAACTTCCACTTGGGTATTTATTTACGGCACTTTTAGATTTTCGTGCTGAAAATGTTATTCGATAATTTTCCAATGTTTTGGTCATGAGCGTAGCCGACGAATATAAACTGGATAAGCGCTTCTTACAAGCCAAAAAGCATTCGAAGTATATATTGTTATTATAGTACTTATTACTGGCCTTTTGAATCTGATATAACGATTATCTCCCTTATACATGACTGCCCATTTTAGGTTTATTTTTTCATTTGAAAATTCTTCAGCACTACAGATCTAATGCTTCAAAAGTTTATGGAGTGTGTACGGCAATTAATTTTACGCTTATACTATATTTTTCAAATTGATAAAAAGTAGGTAAAATTTAGTAAATTTCTTACAGTAGATACAGTTTCTTCTGTAAATGGCCGTTTTCGAGTTGAGACGACCGAGTGAAGACGAGTTCATGTGCGCTCGTCTTCTCTCGGTATGACGTCCAATGAGAATCCTTATATACATTCATTTATTGTGACTCTTGACCAATCAAACGTAACGTTACTATACCTTTTCGGCTGTTCATACTGAAAATATATAGGTGTCCGAGGCCTAAAACCCCTATTTTCACGGAAGAATTAGGTACTTACACTCGTTCAAAAATGAAGAACTGGAAAATCTTCAACTCTTTTTTAAAATTCAGCGTCTTTACCCTCGTTCCGCTGCGCTCCACTCGGGAAAGACGTGAATTTTAAAACTCGTTGAAGATTTCCCAGTCTTCGTTTTGAACTCGTGTGATAACCTATTAGTCTTCAGAGACAGTAGATAACAGACTCCCTTTGAAAGAGCGACAACGATAAATAAAGCTGATCTTCTGGAATACTTTTGCTCAACTGACAAAGCGCTGGACTACTATGAGCAATCCCTGGGTCGGAGCTTTATCCAACAGAAAATTCTGTAGTCTAAATAATTATGACTTCTGACGATTTTGGATATATAAGCCTTCCAGAGATGGCTCTAATGTCGTTGATATTCTGATTGTGCAACTACAGTTTTTGTTAGATCAAAATAATATGAAAAACGTTACAAGATTAATAGAAATATTAGAGAAGACAGCAAACGACATTGTATGCGCCTGTCCCAAGTCAGGAAAGTATGGTCATCAATGTGTTTGTCTCTGTTATTATTTATTGATATTCTGCGGTTGAACCAATTTTCCAATTAAAACTATAAACGAAGTATAACTAATTAAGAACAAAGAAAATAATGATTTATTAATAAATTATAAATTATTTGAATTCATGATTACAGCTCTCTCTCTCTCTCTCTCTCTCTCTCTCTCTCTCTCTCTCTCACTCACTCACTCACTCACTCACGCATGACCGTTGTAATATTCGTCCGTTTCATTTCTGGAAAAATGCCCATCTCTTCTTCTGCAACTGGTTGCTTTTGTACCATCCAAATACAATATCTGATGATTCTGTTGTAATCTTCTGTTTCACTATTACTCCTGTAAAAAGATGAAAGTATGTTATCCTCTTGGGGTTAAAGGTCTGACATATACCATTACAAAAGTTTAACTGAGCCTTCTAGTGGCCAAAGTTTGTTCATCAAAAGTCTGATACCTTAGAAATAAAAATACGTTTTTTTGTCTTTTTCATCTTCTGAACATGACTGATTTGATAAATAGGTGATCAAATATTTCACCATGCCCTTGTATTATTGATTCATAGCTTTTCATAATTAAAAAAAAATCAAATTAGTCGCGGAACAAACTCTTTTATTTATGAAAACAGAAATGTAATATAACATTTACATTTCCGAACTGACAATAGTTTTCGAAGCTAAAGGTGTTTAAATACATTTCTTTATCTCATCATTTCGAACTCTTGTAACGGAAAATCCGCAATATAAGGAAATCAGTTGATCCAAAAATAAATTTCTAAAATGAATATACATTGTATTTACTACTGATAACAGAAAATCTTTGTTACCTCCCAGATTTTTTTTACATTGATGTGAGCTGTTGCTCCCTGTTCAAGACCACGACGACATCAGATGTTGTCAACTTTTTTCACTGCTCAAAACTATGGAGTGCTCCCACATTGACGATTATCCTATATCCTTGAATTTTATGACGCCTACACGTATATCATCTGCATTGCTCATTTCCCTGAGGGACGTTGTCTCATTGATGCTTAGCCCATATCATTGCATTTTGTGATAATGAATGACAACTTTAATTACAGGTAACTGATATATTTACCTTTCTTGACTTTGAATGAACACGCTGATGAATCGTCTTTTAAACTTTCTAGATTTATGTACACATTGTTCAGAAACTTGTTCAAATCATCAGTGTTTTCGTCTGTAATTTAAAGGAAGTAAACTATGCAAAATATATCAAGATTTTGAATTTGTACAAGCCAGAAAATTAAAGCTTCTCTTATGATTCAAAGAAATCAACTTAATACGTTATGAGACAATACTCTTCGTCTGAATATTGCTTTAGGAAACTTTGCGTTGATAGGACAGATGTTCAACATGAAAGAAACTCAGAACCAAAACCAAGCTTTTGCTGTTAGTATATCTATTCCATTTCATATGACAGTAAATTTTTTTATTGTTCTGAGTCAGTGTCTTTTATGGCAATATCCAAAAACATGATATAAAGTACTTAATAATTGACTAAAACTGTCTCTTTTACAAGTAGAAATCTTAAATCTGTTGATATGATAACTTATTGAAGTTCCATTTGTTTACATTTCAACATAAATATAATACATGTTTAATAAACCATCGTTCACGATGGAAACTGATAAATAATTAACCGTTATGGGTGAAATAATTACAAGCGGGAGAGACAAAGAAATGATAACCAGAGACATTCAGCTTGGTGCTCCGGAAAGGTTTAGCACACGAACTACTTTCCATTCGTTGAGAACTATATCAAGGAAAACCTGATACGTTTATTTCTAACAATATCGAGATGAACCTTTTTCATATACGTCTATAATTTTGATTTTTGAAATGACAGAACATGTTTGTACTCACTGTTATTATGGTTTGTCTGCTGTTTGTTGCCTTTTTCTGCTTCTGTCTCTTTCTGATTTTTGTTGAAGTTTTCTTTGCAACTTGTCACAAAACAATTTGGTAACCTGACGTTGAATCCATTCTGTTTGTTAAATTCCTAAGGAAAGATATTATCAACTATAGATCAATTATGGCAAAAATGTGGAAACATTTGAATAAGGTTTTGCATTATTGATAAAGTATCCTGTCATTTTGTTCATTATGCTTTATATAATGACACTTTGTCGGGAAATTACCACAAACAGATTTGGTTTGTTATTTTCTAACTAAAAATTATAGGTATATCATAAATAAAGGTAATAACCAAATTAGCGAACTTCAAGACAGTTGTCAAAAAGAATAGTAAAAAAGGGGGTAGGTAGTCCATATATAACAGGCAATATCAAAGTATGAAATAGGATTTATTTTAGAATTGTTACCTGTGCATTACAATAACTGTATTTAGCACTCAGTTTGTCAATGATGGATGAAGCAAAGCATGTACTGTCAGCTTCCATATTCTTAATACGTTCCATCAGATCATGTGACCTGCAATACAATGCGTCTTTAGAATGCTTTACTTCTATATGTATTACGTACTTCACAGTAAACTATGGATTTATGAGGTATTATAAACTTTAATGTTAAAAGATGGAGAGGTTAAAATTTCCAATATTCGTGTTTATTTCGAAATCAACCGTTGGAAGCTAATCGGGCGTAAGCTAATACGAAATCGGCCGAACTTAACGCGAGAAATTCAATTATAGAAGAATCTCACGGTAAATTAACGGAGAACTCAAAAAGACAGAAAATACAAAATGAAAACCTTGCAATACCTAGTACTTAGATAATATTAACAAACATTGTATATAACTATACATGATGAGATGTGTATTTGTGACTAGTGTTTTCAATCATGTTTTTGGAACAGGTTAATTTGTACTTATAAAATTATGCGTCTTAATCAAGTTCACGATCTCCTTAAGAACGACTGAAAAACCTTCACAAGGCGCATTCACCATTGTTCACCGTGTATAACAGTAACGACATACATGTATTGTTTAT
Source organism: Mytilisepta virgata (assembly GCA_028015205.1). Taxonomy (NCBI): domain Eukaryota; kingdom Metazoa; phylum Mollusca; class Bivalvia; order Mytilida; family Mytilidae; genus Mytilisepta; species Mytilisepta virgata. The sequence goes on from CM051519.1 coordinate 38,885,409, forward strand.
ATTTTCAGTCTTGTGACTTACAGAAAGGAAAACTATAAGGAATTATTCTTACACATTCAAGCATACTTTCAACACCTCGTAAAACATTTGTAAAATATACTCCACACATGTTGAGAAAATGATTTGCTTGTCCATCAACGCTCAAACATTTTAAGTTCTGATTCGGGTTTTTTTTCTGGAAAGTTATTCCTACAAGAACCGAATGATCATAATGTATTCTAGCTAAAAGTAGTTTTCCATGACTGAGATATTTGCCGTTTATCGTATTTCCCCATGCCTATATCGACCTGCTGAGGCCTTCAGAATTTTCCCGTATTTCGGCACTGTGACGTCGTAAAGAGTTGACCCGACCCTAATATGAGCTGACCCGAATATATCAGCGACGTCATAATGTTTGACCCAACGTTGACCCGAATATATCAGGAAAACATCCGGTTATAGGCAGATGGCCATTGAAAAGTAAGAAATTCCATTAAGATTGCTAGTTAACAATACGATAAATTTATCATCAAGTTTTCTTGAAACAAATATTGTAAAATAAAAACGTATATCGTAAAATATAAGCCGCTCGACACAATATGAAGCTTTTTAGCTTGTTCGCTACGCTCACTCGCCGAAAAAGCTTCACATTGTGTCTCGCGGCTAATATTTTACGATATACGTTTACAGAAAACCTGATAATATGTACCTATCTGGCGTTATCAGTTACTTATACTATATCGTTTGTTACTCTGATAATGAATTCTAGTTTCTACATTTTTTTTCTAATATCTCATACAATGTAATCCTTACTTAATTTTACTGTTTGTATCTATTATCTGTTTTAAAGATGTAAGTCCACTTCTTATTCTTTCTGTCAATCCAAACATGATGTCATCTACAATCTTACTTTCCAACTGCAAGAGAACAAAAAGTTGACAAAACAAAAACAAAAATGTTTTATGTCTCCAGCGGACGTTGTATTGGGCATGTAAATGAAATTTCGTTTCGTTAAAGTTTAAAATATTGACTGAAATCTTTTTCTTCAGTCTACTCGAAATAACCTCAGTCACGCGGTGCTCACTAAATGAGCCAACATTCTTATAGAAGAAAACTTGAAAAAAGACTGTTTCATATATATCCTCGATTTCCTCATATATCAGCGTGCATAGCTCTGTCCTTAGATGGATTTAGTTTTACCCCTTTTGGTCACTTTGCAATTTGTTCTTCATTTTTTGGATTGTTGTTTTGGTTTTCAAAATATTAGGCCTTGAGCACAACTGATGAGTCGTAAATCGACGAAATGTGCACATGTTGTGCATCAATATTGGTATCACAGAATTTATTTCCATTCATACTTACCTTTTTTGCCTTTTCTGTAATTGCAGACAGTTCATTAAGTAAGCTTCTGTATTGTGTGCCAGCTTCTGCAGATCTCTGTAATTTTATTTCTAATGTTTCTTGTAGCTGATCGATCGCCAGATCACGTGCGTGGAGTTCTTTCTTGGACAATTTGTCTGCCAAGTATGACCTTGATCTCCTTGCCGTCAGAAGACATAACTCATATTTGGTGACTTTGCTGTTAGCAATCCAACACACCTAATTTTAATATATAAATCTTTAATAATTGGCGTCAAAAAGAATGCGTATAAATGAAGAACATTATGAGTAAAAATACTACTAGATTATGAATAATATCTATGCAATAATTAAAATTTGAAATTAGAGCTGGATTTTAATCGGGAACGTCTTTTTCCGTTGTGACATTTCGAGTGTACAATGTAATTAAATTAAGAGCGAAATCTGCTTGCCAGAGCGGTAGTTCAAACTAAAACGACATAACATATGAGTTTTGTGCTGACCTGAATATACAAGAAGAATTGAATTTTACTAACTTGGATGTATAAAGGAAACTTTTTTGGTAAGAGTAACTTATAGGTTATACGGGTATTTTCAATTTGATTATTTAATGAGATTTGCATTGCTCTGCTTTCGGCTTGTTGAAGATAAGCTGTCAAAAATAAATATTACAGCAATGAATACATGTGTCTGATTTTCAAAAGATTGGTGGCATTTATCTTTGATATTCAAATTAGGCAAACTTTATTTTAACAAACACTTCGTTTTTGTTTTTTTTTTAAAGTATCTGGGATTTCATTTACCTCTTGTTTTTTCTGTAATTTTCCATAAATCTTTTTATGTTCTTCGACCATCTTCTTTAGTGCATTAGTGTCCTTGTAGTACAGCTGGATTGTGGCCTCATCAAATCTGGAAACATTATAGGCTTGGTCAGTTAAGATTACACTAAGAGCATTACGATTCAATAACTATTTGTCTTTGATGAAGTCTTTCCAGTAGAAACAAGATTGACTGCAAACCGGAATTACCTTCAACACTGTTTCGAGCTGCCCACGCGGCGTACATTGCAAATTTAATAATGGGTTTTAGATTTACAGTTAAATATCTATTGATAGTTTGGTTAGGTTCACTGCATTAACCCAGAATACCAGACGTTTAATGGCTTCATTTTAGTTGATTCTAGACAATACTATAAGCATACTTTCTTATTGTGGATTCCAATAGTGTGAAGTTGAACAAATCCCTCTTTTGAAGCATATTTTTTCCCCGCACTTTCGAAATGTAACAGTAATATACTTGTTTTGAAGTTTTATCTATACCAACTTATTCTGAGTAAATAGTAAATTTGGTTAATCGGGTACTCATTGATAGTTAGTTTTGGGAAAATAGTTGTAATTAAGGTGAACCTTGTATTTGCTACAAATGGGTAGACTCTGAAGGAAGAGTGTACCCATACTGTTATTAGACTTTTTTTTCTATTAGGCGATAATTACTCACGTCTAAATGGGTAGAATGCTACCAGCATGAGATGTAATATTTCTCAGTTTGTTCCGGATCATCTGACCTATAGATGTCTTTGGAACATTAATTGATGTTTCCTGACAACCAACTAAATTTAATACCGTGTCCGCTAACAAGTAAAACAATGCATTCATCTTGGGCAGTTCTACAAAGAGAAAATGTACACTAAAGATAGCACCTTAAAAAAAAGAAATGAAATCCAGATTTACGATCTGTAAATTTATCACTGTATAAGAAATCATATTGTTTTCAACCATCAGTATCCATAGAAAGGGAAAATGTATACACCATCCACACAATAAACTTGTTTCTAAATACCATAGTGACGACTGTTGCAGGCAAAATAAAGAGCTTCTTTGTTTAATTTGTTTTAATTTTAAAAGGGCCAAAAACTTCAGTGTATTACGGATTTTAGAGAAATAAAGGCTCCTTTGTATATTTTTGCAGTTTTTCTTGTCATGCGCCTGAAGTTGTAACTATGACAACGGAAGTGTCCGTAAAAATAGGATCACATTAATGAGTAAGATCAATATAACTAACTTACCAATGATTGGCTTGTAATCAGTTAGGCTTTTCATGATATGTCTGATCTTTTGCCTAGGAAAGTCAGTGGTAGAGGAGTTGAAATGTACTTCTAACTCTTCACACCATGTTGCAAATTTGTCGATCCTAAAACAAAATTTAACGGAATATACATGTATACATCGTTACTGACATACTTAGTACATACTTATCAGACATGATTACTGACATACTAAATTGAAACGATTACTGACATACTTAATAGACACTTTAGCACCTTAAAGACCAACCCATTTGCATCGTATTAAATCCTTCGGGATGTTATATTTAATTACAGTTTGATTTGATTTCCAAAATACGAATTTAGAAATCCGTAATTATATTGAACCACATTTCAAATGTGTAACACTCAGAATTGCAACAACGGTTTTATTCACAAGCGAAAACAGTCATTTTTAATACCGTTGCATATTTTTGTATGGAGGGGTGGGGTGAAAAGAAGAATTCAAAAAACGAGAACATGTGCATAGTTTTTTGAAAATAGGTACCGGAATTTGTTTTTGTTGCCAATGTTATATACATACGGGGGGGGGACTGAGGGTTTTGCTTGGGAATTTTTTTTTTTTTACATATCTTGAATCGACATGATCGAGCAAACACTTTATTACAGCTTCTTGATGGATTGTACAGAAAGAAGATACATGTTCGTTACAAACAGAAAGATACACACAAATCTTGGACTAGCTTTCCAAAAAATTTAGACGCATCAATACTAACATATATGTTTAAACATGATAAAAAGCCATGTAACAAGTTATTTGCTATTAGTTGAAGTTTATCCGTTTCGGAATCGAAGGAATGATAGACAAAGGGTAATAAAAACTGCCGTTTATTAACATTCTGTTTCGGCAACAAGGGAGATCTAATCAATACTAATCTATAAAAAAAATTATATCTTTTAGAATTCGGAAATGAATGACAAAATATAGGATCAGTAACCGGCGTAACCTTGTCATTGAACTCGGAATATATAAGAAGATACCTCGGGAAGAGAGAACATGCAAATAGTTAATTTGAAAGAAATTGACGATGAAATTCATTTCATACTAAACTGCCCAAAAAATACTTTATTTACGGAAATAGCAAAAAAATCAACACTTTTCGAAATATCATCCACTCGAAAAATTAAAGCTTATTTTAAACCAGAATACTGAAATTTTGTCAGCTGCTGGAGACTTTTTAAAACATTCTATTGAATTGCGAAATTGAGGACAAGTTCGTCAAAGGTGCAATCATAATATCTGTTGTAAATTTTTATTGCTATAAAATTCAATATCCTCTATGGATTTGTTGTTATTGCCATATAGCCATTTTATATGCCACAGTATGTGTGAAAAGCGAACACCAACTGCATTTCATTTGGAATATTTTCAAACGGCAAACTATAACATGCATATAAATCACTATAAAATATAAGGAGAAAAAAATAAATGTCACTGAAAAATTCCTGTAATAAAGTTTTTAAACACACCAAAAATACACGAAATTATTTTAATGGAAAGCCTTTCTCACGCCATCGGAAACAATTTCAATATACATGTAATTTATCTCTTCTGCAGTTATTTGGATGATATATAATTTAATTTTATAATTGGTAATGTAAACTTTTATCTCATGTTCCCGTTGTTTGTGTAAGTTTCATGTAATTTGTGTTGTTCATTTTTGTATTGTAACTGGTGATGTTCCTTTATCTTGGAATTTATACCAATAAAGTATTTGAATTTGAATTTGAATTTTGTAATTTTATAATATTTCACGCACGATTTTACACTGAATTTTTAACAAAAAACTTACGTCTGGTGAGACACCGACATTATCTGGTAAATATCAGGTATATTGATACAATCCATTTTATATTACTTCAAAATAAGTCTCAGTTTTCTCTGCGAGAAATCAGAGCAACCAATTCCGTCGTCGTGAAGGAAAGTCTCTGTCAGTGGTAAGTACAACGTCATAATATCGACGTTCCCTCGTTGGTCATTAAATCGATTGTCGATAGACATGCTCGGCAAGACGGCAATACTCTCCAAACCTACAAGACGACAATACTCTCCAAACAAACTGATTCGACGTTATAATAATAATGATAAATTCTTTATTTAAAGAGGGTGACCCAATTAGACATTGTCTCATTTTCATTGAGGCCCTCACATAAAAGAATACATTTAAACATTCATACAAATAGTATTATAACATACATCAATATGCATATACAATACATAGTCAGCTCGCCTTTTCTCATGTTTCTAAAGCTCGCCCAAATAAATTTTATATTTTCCGATAATGACTTTGTATTGTCTTTAACCTGCAATCCCCTTTAGGTGCGTAAAATGCCTTAAAATTGAAATCCAACTGCCGTGAAAACGCGGGAAGCGCCACGACGTCATCTGGTACATTCACTACGCCCCTCGCCCTCTTCATGTAAACAAGTACCAGTAGACTTTATTAGGTCATTGACATAATACGCTAAAGTTTATTCTACCCCTTTTATTAAACCGGAAATGTCTTGGTCGCAGGATAAATACCTATATACAATATAAAATATACAGTAAATAACAATATCATTCAAGCTGACATTCAATCAGAGGTAATACTTCTTGCATTTTAAATTGAAGTTTCGAAAAAATGTTCAAAGCAGCGTTTTTTTATAAAAATATTTCAATATTTGGACAGTTCTTTGTAGTACAGTCAATACGGGTAATTCTGCCCATCGTCCGTCCTATTCGGTGCATTAACATGAAAATGATTTGAATGCGCCTAATTAAACACTGCGCCGAATTACCAGGGCATACAATTTTTGCTTCAAATTGCATTTGAATTTTCCGTGTTTAACGCCAAATAAATACATATCACATACGTGAATTTTGCATAAGGACTCATTTTCGAAAAATAATTTCGATGATTTCTTCCTGATATATAATACCATCCAACCTCACAAAATAAAGTTAATATATGATAGAATATTGAAATTATTCAAGATTGCGCCCATCCGAAACAGCTTCTAACTTGTCATAACAAAGTAAATATCCTTCATACGTATAATAGAATTAATTATATAATATGTCAAATGTTTACTATATATACATACCTAAAAACAATAAATTATTAATTTAAAATAAATTAAAATGTTACTTATCTGACATAAGAAATTATGTTTCTTCTCTGCATTCTTTTTGACCCCCCCCTTTCCCCCTTTACACACACACACGCCTCTTTATTAAAATGCTGCATTAATTATAAAAAAAAATATAGTGTTATATATATATCTTTATTCTGTCAAACCTTTGTAGCTACAATGGTATTCAGACATCACACAATACAATAATATAATACAAGAACAATATAACAGAAACACACATATTATGTACACTATATACATAAAGAGGAAATGTTCATATAACATGTAGGTAAGCCAGGAGATCAGACACTAGAGTTAATGAATCGTATGAAAGAGCATAGTTTCCTTAATTTTGATTTTTTGCGAAGAGACATAAGTTCTTTAAATACTAAAGTGTTAGCATTTCTATAATATTTCCTATCTATATAAAGTTTTCTCTGTTGTGATATAAAATTACATTTCAATAAATAATGGAACTCATCCCCAAGATCACTAGACTTACACAGGTGGCATACTCTGTCTTCACGTGATACGTTATTCCAACGTCCAACCTCGATCGGTAGTTTATGATTTGTAACTCTGAATTTACACAACGTGAATATATCTCTATTATCCAAATTATCAAAATACTTTTCAAACTCAAAATTTTCTTTGTACATACGGTAAATTAATGTCTTAGGGCTATTCTCTATATTAGCATGCCAAGTCTGTTGATACTGATCTTGAAGACAAGTTTTGATTTTATATTTTAACCATGTAACACTGGTTTCTCCATACATAAGAGATACCACATTCATCTAAAATATTTTCTACACATTTTAACCATTTTAAGTTTATATTTGATTCATTCGTTAACTGAAAAAGTAATTTGTATGATAAATAAGATAATTTCGATTCTTTTCCTTGTAATAATTTAGCCCAAAACATAACCATTCGTAATTTAATATCCAGTTCAATAGGAAAGCGTCCAAGTTCTCCATAAATCATACAATTAGGGGTAGAAGATTTTAAATGTAGTAATAATTTGCAAAATTTCAATTGAACCTTTTCCAAAATATCATTATTTTCAAATCCCCAAATTTCACATCCATAAAGTAAAATCGGCTTTACTAGTTTATCGAATAAATCAAGCTGACATCTGATAGATAGATTATGTTTTCTACCCTTTTTTATAACATTATACATAGCTATCCTAGCTTTTTCTGATAGATGTTTTTGACAGGCTTTGAAAGTTCCAGTTCTGGAGAAAACTACTCCAAGATAATTAAACTCTTTTACTATTTCGATGTTAGCACCATTAAAATTAAACGAAAGATTAGCTGGTAAGCGCCCCCTAGAAAACAACATAACTTTAGTTTTTTCCACATTTACTTTCATTTTCCATTGCCTACAATACTGACTGAATATATCGAGTTGAAACTGAAGATCTGCTGAAGATTCTGCCATAAGAATTGTGTCATCAGCATAGAGTACCGCAAAGACTTTTAGAAAAATATGCAGCTTATCATCCATTTCATCCGATATTGTTTCCAACCCTGTAGCATTTTCACTGCTAAAAAAATATTCTAGATCATTTAACAACAGTGCGAAGGGGAAAGGTGATAAATTTTCGCCTTGGCGTACACCCTTTTTACATGGAAAATAATCTGACTTATTACCGTTATATGATAAGCAAGATTTAATATTATTATACATATTAAAAATTATTCGGTACATGTTTCCGTTGATATTTGATAATAGCATTTTATACCATAAGGCCTCACGCACAACAGTATCGAATGCTTTCTCAAAATCAACGAAAGCACAGAAAAGCTTTTTCTTTTTTAATTTTAAAATTTCAAAAAAAGAATGGAGAGTAAACATACAATCTAAAGTTGAATATCCCTTTCTAAATCCACATTGGTTCTCACTTAGTAATAAAATTTCATCAGAATATATTGTTAACCTTTCACATAGAACAGAAGTAAAAAGTTTTCCTAGACAGCTAACAATAGTTATTGGTCGAAAATTTTTCGGGTTATGCTTGTCCCCCTTATTTTTGTAAAATGGTTTTATAGTACCGATTACCCATGACTCAGGAACAATACCCGATTGAAATATCAAGTTAAATAATTTTACGTATATTTCTAAAAACTGTTCACTAGTAGATTTGATATACTCATTTATTATTAAATCATCCCCACAAGCTTTATTATTTTTCAAATTTCTAATACACTTAAGAATTTCATCACTAGAAAATTCTGAGTTTAGTGACTCATTTAATTGATTCATTTGCCCTTGATTAAAAATTAAGGTTTGGGATATTTTCATCATCAGATCCACTTGAAGAGTTTAGGTTTTTAAAATAGTCAAAAAGCTTTTCAAATGAAATTTCTGGCTGTTTTGAAAGTTCATGTTGGTTTAAAATTTGCCAATATTCTTTCGTGTTATTTGAACGTAAGTTTTTAAGTTTCTTTGACATATTCCTCCTGTACACTTTAAGTGATTTGTCTAAAACTTTTTTATATTCTTTCTCTGCTAACCGCAACTCGCGATGCATGACTGCAGACGAATTGTTGTTAACTCTTCGTTTGAGTTTACGATAGTTTTGTCTAGCAAACTTACAATCTATATTGAACCATGGTTTGTCTCCCTTTACGCTAGGTCTAGTATTTGATGCAGGTTTTGAAATACGAGTGCCAAGTGTCGATTTCGCGGATTCAACGAAAATCTGGCCTAGGTCAAAAACTAATTTGTTTAAGTTTTCGCTGGTAAAAACATGAAAGTCTATATTATTAAGGCTATCTAAAAGTTGATCTACCTTGACAACGTCAATGTTATTTTGAAATTCAGTAGTCTTATCTTTATCCCAATTCCTTATTTTTTCTGTTGTTTTATTGCTGTTTTCTATATCGTCGACAAAATTTTGGTTGTGGCAAAAATATTTAAGATTTATAGCAAGTGGTGAATGTACGTCGAAGAACAGTGAAGGAAATTCAACAATTTTAAGATCTTTAAAATTTTTCAGAAAGTTCACGTTACTTAAACAGTAATCAACGGTACTTGAATTTCGGCACGTTAAGTTACCGTCTCGATCTGACCCTAATCTACCATTCATAATAAACAGATTATTTCCTTTACACAATTCCAGTAATTGGTTTCCATATCGATTTTTAACTTTATCAATATTATTTCGTTTTCGGGATATATTAAAAATATCTAAGTTGCAGACTTCATTAACTGTGACCCCTTCCAGATCATCTCCCGTGTCGGTTTCTCTAATGTAAACAAAATCTTGGTCTTCAGCTGTTCGAGCATTAAAGTCCCCGACAAGGAAGACGCTCTTAAAATTAGACAACAGTTGAATGTATTCGTTTTCAATTTCGCTAAAAGCGTCTAGTGAAGAATAAGTTGTATATTCGGGCGGTATATAAACTATACCTAGAATTACTATTTCCTCAGAATTAAAAATTTTTGAAAATTTGCACCACACAACATAGTTACATTCGGTATTCAAAATTTCAATATTATCTTGTAAATGATTTCTATAACCAATTACAATTCCACCGGATTTCACCCTGCTTACTTTCTTTCTATTTTTCATTTTGAAATTATACCCAGGTAATACAATACTATCCATATCGTCAGTTTTAGATTCTACAAAACATGCTATATCATAATTTACAATCAAATCTTGGAATTTTGGATACTGAAGTTTGTTTTTCAATCCACAGCAATTTACATACAAAATATCAAAATCATTTTCAAAGTTAGCGTCCATACATTTGACACTCCTGTTATTAGACGCAGAATTATTGGTATTAAGTTTGATAATCGGATTAACATAATTTAAATCTACATTATTACATGTGCCAATAATTTCACAATCATTTCCAGAAATAAAGTAACTACTACCTTCACCAATACATGAACCTTTTTTAGGTTTTAATTCTAATGTTTCGTTCACGTCATCATTAAAGAAATCTGTTGAGAAACCATAAAAATTTAATAAATGTTCAGCATAATAATTTTCAAAACTAATCACCAAAGAATGTTCACAAGAACCAGTACAACAGCACGATTCGTTTGATTTAGAATTTATACAATTTGTTGTTTTCTCATAGTAATTTAGTAAATTTTCAGCATAATATTCCTCAAAGTTAATCGCTAAAGTGTGTTCAAAAGAACTGAGAAAATTACATACACAAGGATTACAAGAACATTTCAGACACGAAGCATAAGTTTCTTCACCGATTGGTATAAAAGGAATATAATTTACAAAATCAATGTCATATTCTGCTATATTACAACTAGTAAAATTTAAAAGATTTAGTTCTCCATGGCTACCCTAGCTTCGTTGGTCATTGTCAGATCGTGACGAATCGGGTCGTCTTTGTCGCTTATAAGGCCGGTCTGTCTCTTTTGGAGTCCTAAGAAGCGAGTCTCTATAACCAGTTCTATTGTCAGTAGTAACCGAAGCTTGGTCACCGGGAGAGTATTGCGAGCCGTCAATAAATAACTTGTCTCTTATCAGTGTTGCATTTTTGCCCTGTCTCTTAGCCTCCTTGAAAACTGGGTAGAGTTTCCTTCGCTTATCCTCAATAACTTTCGGAAATTGTTCCTGTATGCCGAACGGTGTGTTTTAAGCCACGTTGCATTGTCTAGTACCGTTCTCAGATCTTTATAGAAAATGAATCTGGCTACGATGGGTCGAGGTCTATCCATATTCCTTTTTCCAAAGCGATGTACATTCCCGAATTGGATATGGTGCTCAATGCCAAGCTGTTCGAATAGGAATGTATGCAACTTTCTCTCTATGTTCTCGTTGGATTGTTCTGCTAGGCCAGAAAAAATCAAATTGTTTTTCATAGATCTACATTGTAGATCAAGAACTGACTCCTTTAAATTATGCATTACATCATCATCTCGGATATTAGCAATAGAGTGATGCACCTTTTGAGTTTCAGACAGTTGTCTCTCTAATAAAGATATGCGTTGTCTAAGTTCATCAATTGCACCATGTTGAAGTTTCGAATCATGATTTTGTTTAGGTGATCTATTTGAACTCGTTTCTTGTATTGGATTTTCAATCGAGAGGCACCTTTCAATGTTATTTATACGGGTATCCTGGTGTATTATGTTTCTTGTGTTAGTTTTAATTTGTTCTGTCGATTTGTCAAATAAATTTCCGAGCCCATTGCAATTATTTTCACATTCTGCGAGTTTTTTGCTAAACTCTGTCAATTGATTCTCCAAAGAGCGCACCCTTGACGAAACGCCTAGTAAATCTTGTTTCAGTTCAACAAGCTGTTTATTGACATTGATTTCCATTCGCTTCATACTGTTGTCAATTCCAGTTACAATTTGTAAAATAAGGTTTAATATCGTATTTGGGTTTTGTATTTCATCGTCACGATCACGATTCTCATCGACTATTTTCATACTTTCTTCGATTAGTTTCACTGTATCTACCAATGACGACATTTCGCCCGTATTTTGATTGGATACTCAATCAGGTCAAAAAGTTCAAATTTACTATGAATCTACTACGATCAGCTGATTTAACGAGGGTCCAAAGTCCAATCTCAATGAAACAATCGTGAACGTATTCTGTGTGCAACTCTGCCCCAGGGCAATTGTCAAGACAGGTCACAATGAACAATATTTGAAACAAAGAAAAGTATGGATTCAGATCTCCCAAAGACAAGTTTTCTCGAGAAATGTAATAAATTAATGAAAATATTTACATTTGCGAAATTATGATCCAATCACATAATCATAGCTATCCAAAATCGAAGGTTTTACGATGACCAAAATAGCACTCCATTGTCAACCTTGTCACATGATGTACACATTCAAGTATTAAAAATGAAATCAGGCTGTTTTTTGTCAGCAAACAGTTTAAATGTATATATACAATGTACCTGTGCACCTTAATTAAGGGTTGGAACAATAAACATCCGGACAGTCAATGTACAATATACATGTCAAATCGTTAATTAGTTATAATTACCTGAAACTCACAGCATGTCACTTGCGGAGAAAAATTTTCTTTACATGTAAAACTCGAATAAATTGTACACCCCCCCCCCCCCAAAAAAAAAAACCCTTTATCACGTCTAATTATGTACTTTTGCCAGTTTTTATAAATTGATGATAAGTTTCATATTATAGTGTTATTAACTGGCTGTTTCATTATTGGCACTGGTATAGATTCAAAGTTTGCTGTATTGGCCTCGAGATCCGTAGGGTCGAGGGCCAATACAGCTGACCGAGAATCTATACCAGTGCCAATACAGAAACACCAGTTCATAAAACTTTTATTAAATAATCCAACTTTTTCAATACAGACTTGTTCTGAATGCTGTATTACATACATCAAATGTGAATATAGGGCCAATATTTCCAAAACGGACTGGCAATGATGTGATTATAGGTTGCACTCCACAAATTAATAGTACCATTTTCTATGTGAAGTGAGCTAACAAATGTCATGGTCTTGTGCCATTTTCAGAGTAAATAATACCCATATACATATATATATATTCTGAAAGGCCATTATGTTAGCATTGTTTCAATCATGATAAAATAAATAAAAAATATCCATGGAAACCTAGTTGGCATAGCAACATTTCAAAAATTGTCATAAAAAAAGCTTTAAAAATGTTAAATTTCACTCCACTTCGGCTTAAAATTGAGGTCTGATGCAGCGTTTCAATCCAATTGAGACTTAATTTTTCAGATTCTGCATAAAATTCCATTACATATGTGGGAAAAAAAAGGGGTCCATAGACTTACCCAAAAACACCCAAAACTACCCCAAAACACCCAAAAACACCCAAAAACTACCCAAAAACACCAAAATACAATAAAATTATGGAATAAAAATTAAAGATTTATTTTCTATATAAGTTTTCATTTGTTTTTTTTTTAATAAAACAGGAAAAAAATATTATATTTGCCCAGTATATTCGTATTTTTACTATCCCGTGCAAGAACGATAACTCAGTTTGATAGTTCAATGCGTACTTTTGCATTCCAAAAAAAATATAAAATCATTCGACGGCACTAAATAATAAAAAAGAATATTTTTAATTTTATTAAATAAAGGATATTATTTTTTCCGACAAATTAATCGTTTTTATTTAACTTATTGGTATTGATAACAGTATGACATGCGTTTTATATTCAAACAGCTTCTAGGCAAATTCTTTTTGTCGAAAGTCAATAATCCGATTATCAATTAATGATCAATTTATTTTCTGTAGTACCGTTGCAAATATAATAAAAATGTAGAAAGGACAAGCAAAAATTATAAATAAATTTACAAAAAAAAAAAAGAAAAAGAGAAAGAACAAAATTATGGAGTATAGGAATACAACTTAATGTGTTTGTGTATTAAACCTTCGATGTCGTTTACATTTTTTTTCTTGTTTGTAATTTGCTGACAGTATATCGAATACAGATGAATCATACTGCAAAAAAGCATGAACATCAACACCACTCTAAAAGCTAGTCAACGTTTATATAAAGATACAAACAAAGATAGCAGGGTGTTTGCGTGGAGTTAGAAACAACAAAACACTGAACTACACACAAACAATTTCAATATAAACATGACAAAGAGATCATAAAGAAATTATTCCCGTCTACGGGAAAGACTCGTAAGATGAAGAACGACAATAATAGCACTGGTCCTTTCTATTTTGCTTTGTTAAACCCTGTATTGATTTAAGACGTGTTCTCATGTACATTTACCGCATATCCATCTTAGTTATCGTTCTTGCGCGGGATAGTAAAAATACGAGTATACTGGGCAAATATAATGATTTCTACCCTTTTTTATTGAAAAAAAACAAATAAAAACTTATATAGAAAATAAATCTTTAATTTTTAATCCATAATTTTATTGTTTTTTGGTGTTTTTGGGTAGTTTTTAGGTGTTTTGGGGTAGTTTTGGGTGTTTTTGGGTAGTTTTGGGTGTTTTTGGGTAAGTCTATGGACCGGAAAAAAAGGTTTACTTTTCCGGCTCTTTTTTTCGCAATTTAACTTACCAGTGCAGGTGCCGATTATCACTGTCAAAGTTTTACACACCATATGTCAATTCACAAGTCCCAGTTTATGACCTCCCATTACTTGTCAGAAGCAAAATCAGTTAATGTTTTCGTATTTTTTTAAACTAAAATCTATCCCCTTTCAGTCAATATTACAATTTTGAGGTTAAGACATTTATTATTTATCTATCATGTAGTCAAACTTTACCAACTCTAATAATTAATAAAATTCTGGGGGTGCATTTCTCCGAAACTAAGATAATTAGTGGAGTGTAACCTTAGGGCCAATATTTCCAATACGGACTGGCAATGAATCCTGACAACGACCGGAAGTGAAAAGGCTGTATTAGCCCTAGGGCTCATACGGCCTTTTTCAGTATTGGACCGGGCCGAAAAGCAATATAGATCACGTGATTTATATGACCAGGACGACGCCACCAGTATGACACATGCCGTTTTGGTAGTATTAGGGCTGTTTTAATTGTATTATTTAATAATATAGTGTTATTAACTGGCTGTTTCTGTATTGGCCCTGGTATAGATTCAAGGTTTGCTGTATTGGCCTCGAGACCCGTAGGGTCGAGGGCCAATACAGCTTACCGAGAATCTATACCAGCGCCAATACAGAAACAGCCAGTTCATAACACTTTTATTAAATAATCCAACTTTTTCAATACAAACTTGTTCTGAATGCTATATTACATACATCAAATGTGAATATAGGGCCAATATTTCCAATACAGACTGGCAATGAAACGACAGGAAGTGAAAAGGTTGTATTAGCCCTAGGGCTCGTATGGCCTTTTTCATTATTGGACCGGGCCGAAAAGCAATATAGATCACGTTATTTATATGACCAGGACGACGTCAACAGTATGACACATGCCGTTTTGGTAGTATTAGGGATGTTTTAATCGTATTATTTAATAAAATAGTATTATTTCTCAACAAGAAAGACAGAATTCTAGATACATTTGGGGGAATAAGTGTGAAAATGGGTCAGGGACTGAATAGGCCAGGTTGCGATTAACATACATATTAAATATTCAGCCCATACCACAGGTAGGTTTTTGTTGATCAGTAATACAATCAATGTGACATGCTACAACAGTCTTTGCATAATAATAATAATAATATTAATAATAATAATAATAATCCCCGTGTCAGAAACAAAGTAGAAAGATGAAATACAGATTGTGAAAATAGTGTAATTAACCAGAAAATCCCTTATTTGTTAATATGAACTTTTGTACCTAGAGAATTATGTAATGTTCTTTTTATAGATTAATGCATACCGTGATATCGGTCTCAGAGGCATTGGCTCAAGGACCGATATCAGTCTAGGGCTGATTACAGTGCTGATATGGAAAAGCGCCTACATTAATTTATTCATGTTATTTATCACATATCTAAGACAATGGATAAGGAAACAATTATTTTTAGTCTTCTGTAACCTTAGAAAAAAGGATTTTAAGTTCATTTTTACCCGATTTTTGGACAGATAATGATCATGGGCGCTGGATCCCGGGCATTGTTGTTGATCCAGACAACTGATAGTTGGGCGGAAGTGGTGTCGCGATGCTCACGAGAGAACTGTTGTCATGTTAATCGCCCCTTTTGATGGTAATTATCCCCAGGTGGTATCAGGAAGACACTTCCGGTGTTTAAGTATGGACAAATTTAATGTTAATTATACATACCCAGACTCGTGTCCCCTATCAGCGGATGTAATATAACATATGCTTAATAGGGTGTGTGTAATAAAACCGTAATTACTCTTTAATAAAGTGATTTTCTAAAAGTATCTGTCAGATTTTTCAAGGCATAAAATTCTGTAAAACTACATATTTTTTATTTCACTTCATGATAGCGTTTTTAATATCATTGCTTCCCTGTCGCTTTGAAGATTGCACTAATTTCGGTCCATTTTTACTTAATAATCTATATAAATTCAGAAAACCATAGTATGATAACGAATGTTTTGTTTACTTTGATTTTGGTTATTTAAAAATGTCTATATCTAATTTACATGGCAAAAAATTAATCTAAAGACTTAATAACTCATTTTTAGTTCATCTGTCGATTTTATTGCTTCGAAATGAGTTTGAAAATGTTAGTTTGTGAGAAAAATTTCTTCAATCCAATATGGCGGATAACACTTTATTTAAAGTTTACTAAATGTATGATGTTCCCTTTTATATGTTCTGTGTTCTGTATCTTTAAATGTTTTAACACATCTGAATTTGAATTAAATACACAAAATTTTGAAAACAATTTTAAAAATTATTAGTTTGAATCATAATTCCGACTTACACGTTAAAAAATGTTTGTACGTACTTATGTAATAATGAACTGACATTGAATTTGATAAATAATTCTTCTACACACACCTATGTGTACACGTACAAACATGTACAAGAATTACCTTGTTTGCATGTTGATGTTCGTGTTAAAAGAGAAGTTTACCTGTATCCAAATTGCTAAAAGTTATGGTCAATATACAAAGACATCAGTTGTCACATGGAGTTACATTACTAAAGTCAAGGTGTATTAATTACACATGTCTTGGGGTGTTTAATAACAAATTATAAGACGTGAATAAGGGATAATTGTAAAAATTATTAACATTAATATGTGACGATTAATGCAATAAATGTTTAATAAATTTAAATGAATACATCTACCTTATAAAAGTTATTATCCTGATTTAGAGTAATTTCTCGCAATTTGATTGGCTGATATTGTCCTAATAAATTTCAGTGCAATTTTTTATTAAGTCAATTCGAATTATCTCCCTTATACCATTGACTTAATAAAAAAATTTTTTTTTTGAGTTGCTTCCCTTTGTTTATCCTGATATGGAAAAAAAACAATAAATAAGTGGTGTCATAAAAAAAATCAGGATAAATTCGTTACACAGTGTGCAATTGTCCTAATACGGAATTTATCATGGAAAAAAAAACAATAAATAAGTGGTCTGATAACAAAATCAGGATAAATTCGTTACACAGTGTGCAATTGTCCTAATACGGAATTTATCATGGAAAAAAAAACAATAAATAAGTGGTCTGATAACAAAATCAGGATAAATTCGTTACACAGTGTGCAATTGTCCTCACCCGATATGAATTTTATTGACCCGATAAATTCCCGTATTAGGACAATTGCACACTGTGTAACTAATATTATCGGTAATTTGGGTCATTTTCCTTTGATCTCTACTGACCGATAAAATCAGTAATCGTGAACTGTCTTGATACATATAGAATAATGTACTTTTTGTTTTTGATAATGACTTTATCACGTGAAATATCAGACGAGCCCGTTAGGCTGATATTCCATCTGATAAAGTCAGTATCAAAAACAAAAAGTACATTATTCTTTTTATCGGTAATTTAAAAAATATATATATCATTATGAAAATAAAAAAAAATAATACGCACTATTTCATCGGCATATAATAGCGTGCGTAATTCGGTCGCCATTTTGTTTTCATTACAAAATTTGAAGCGGGAGAGAAAGGACCTTGATCTGAAACTTTTCAGCGTTGACATGCATTGTAACTTGTAAAGAAATCATATTTGTCGTGAAAAAAGTAAGTAAATTCATTGTACATCCGCATTTTTCAAAATCCATTTTTGGCGGTGACCCAGTTTTTCAATTTTGACAGGTCAGCTGATGATTTTAAACATTCTAAATTGAATTGTGGCAACTCATGCTCTTCCATATCATCATTGAAATAAGATGGATCCATATAATCGTTGAAAATATGACTGTAGGGGTCCATTTTCTTGATTTTTTTTTGGAAGCAGACGACGGGGGTTGCCGTGTTGCAAAAGGGGGGATTTACGGGAGGTAGGCTAACAGTTTTATTGACTATAAAAAATATGATAATTAGTCTCGATCGCGTTTACAATTTTTATATGACTTATTTAACTCGTTTGAATGTAAAAACACGCTTTGTTTACAATCAGCGACGAGCGAAATTCACCTTGGGGCGACGTGACAAATGTGATGTTCATTCATAAATTGCACGCACTCGCATGGTGACGCCAACGTTTTTGATTGGATAACACTGGAAGTAGATTCTTACGCGTTACGTCGCGCATGTCAATTGCCAACTGACCCATTAATTTCTTGTATCAAGACAGTTCACGATTACTGATTTTATCGGTCAGTAGAGATCAAAGGAAAATGACCCAAATTACCGATAAAAGAAATTTTTATTTTCAAAACTTGGGGTCTACAGGGGTGGAATTTTTACTTTGGGAATTTAAACTTGTCACATAAATTCCACTTTCATTTTTCATTTGTATATACATCTATTTTATTTCTATACAATATTGCCACACACTGTACGTATATACACAATAAGGTTTTCAAACCTCGGTGTCTGCATTGGTCGAATTTTGAAATTGTTCATTTAGGTTTTGGCCTTTGCTGATAGAAATTAATAAGGGTATCTCCTTTGTGAATCGTCGGTACATGTATACTTTAATTATGAATTAAAAAAGATCCCGACACAATTTATAAGACTAATAACAATTCGTCGACTCATTACTATGTATTTACATATGCATATTAACAAAAATATATATCTATACACATTTGCTTTACTTAAGACCGCAAAATCTGATTTCATGTCAGCATGTTTCGTCTGTTATGATTTTGTCGGTTGAAGTAGGAGAATCTTTCCCAATGTGTTCTTCTGGTTCCAATTTACCAGAGGTGATTACGTCGTCTATGGTCGATGTTATTGATAATGATCCCTGTCTATCCTCATGTCGGCTGTATCCATTACAATCTGATTGATCAGGGAGTGTTATACTGCGGCTACTCCGTAATGTTCTGTCATCTTTCGGAATGTCACTGAATTCTTGGTTAAATGCACAGTTAGCAAATGATAATTGATCAGTCTCCCAATGGTCATGATGGTCAATCAAAGGCATAAAGGGTCGCGGGATTTTAAATGAATATTTACCGCTTGACTGTCTGTCAAAAGATACCACCGATCCATTATCACTCGTCATGTCTTTAACCATTGTTCTAATATAGAAATAAAAAACACAGGTTTTAGAAATAAACAGCTGATATCTGAAATCTCACTTTTCATGTTTTGTAATAAGGTAAAAGACGGGTACATGTATGTCATTTATGATAAATTAGATATATACTGTTTTGACTTCAAGTAGACTGACTAAAATGGTTTTAATATAAGGGGATTTCTTTTTTTATAACTTTAAAAGAATTGTTCCTTTAGTCAACTGATCTTCCGACAATATTATTTACATTTTAATGATGTCCTGTCTCTTTTTATTACAATGTTTTATACTTGTATTTCAGTAGTACACATTTAACCCGTCATTCCTATTTAATAACTGGTGTACAGAACTACCGCAAACGATGTGCACAATAATTTTCATTTGAATATGTGCAACGTGTGTATAAATGATTTTTGAAGGTATATATATGTTCCAAGGGTTATTTTACAAAATAATATTTAATCAATTATTTTTTTACTTGGTTAAAGCGAGAATACTCCAACAGTTTTACGTCGGGTGTACAAAATTTCAATTTGTGCTCAACATAGTAATACATGAATATAACATTTTTCATAACTGTCTGTTGACATTTGGTACTAGTTGAGCGCTTGGTGTAGTATTATGGTTGTATTTTCGAGATATTTTTGTAAAATGTTTCCGAAAAGATTGTACAGGTCTATAAAAATTCTACCTTTCCACTGTATGACTGGTTTCTTTTTAAACTCTAATCTTACCTATTTTTATACCTACAATAACATATTCCAACAATTGTAGCGCATATGATAACCACTACACCAGCTATGCATCCAAAAATAATGGCCTGCATGGTCTTTATTCCTGCAAATGATTCATAAATTATTAAAATAACACCGATTTGCAGATGATGTGACAAGACCAATATTAAGTAAGGCAAGGTGTTTATATAGTAGAACTAAATGTGCGAAAACAACGATTGTCTTTGTAGAACTTATTTTCTTAATGCTTAACATGTCCGACCATTTTTTACTAGAGGGACAGAGGAAGCACCTCTAGATGTGCAATCACGTCTTGAATCCCTGACAGTCTTGTTGCCATGGAGACAGAGGAAAATAAAAAAATACATGTGTACCCAACAAATTGAAATTGATCCAAACTTTCTGAAATTTACATGTTGGTTTTAAATTAAGTTGAAATTTGTCCAATCTCCATGAAACTTCATAGGAATGTCTTTTTCCTTTTTTCGGCGACTGTTACCATGGAAATGAGACTAAAAATCCTTTCTTTATGTAACTTCATGTTAGTGTTTAAGGCCATGGCAGGAAGTGTACCTTCGGGTATTCAAGATGGCTTCTGCTACCATGGAAACAGGATGAATAGATGAAAAATCATTCAATTTCAGTTGAAGGATAGCAAAATTGCCTTGAGCTGCATTGTGGTCGACGTTTGTTTTAGCATCCTAATACAGTATTACTTGTAAAAGGAGAAGCTATCAATAAGATTTTAATGCATATTGCACGTATATATACAGTCAATTATATAATCATTTTTTATGAGAGCTTAGTATTAAAACCAATAATATAGAAATGTAACATTTTTTACAAATTTAAATATCTAAAATACGAAAAAATCCTTAAACATTGAAAACGTCTTTAAAATATAAGCAGAATGTCATTACCATAATATTTTAATAAAGCTTTTAGATGATTACAACGTTGCAGTGTTTTACATATTTTTTGATAATTAAATGCAATATAGTCGGAAGCCTGGTTTAATAAATTTTTTTTTATAAAGGATGAACAGCAGGAACTTTTGTGATCGTAATGTTTAGTATTTAACTTACTGTTGATGGCTGTTTGGTAATCAGGATCTGAAGGATCATCTTCATCATCTCCTTGACAAGCTCTTTTTTCTCTTGCTCCTACAAACAGGCCTTATTCGATATTAAGTAATCAAGGCTGTTATCAAATAACAATATAAGAACAATAAAATAATTCCATTCGATATATTTATGGTAAGTCATTTAAACGTGTAGAAATTTTCGATATACATGTACTTATAGTCTTATTTATGAGTTAACCAAATTTGATTCTTACAAAAACCTTAAACAAGCCTTAAGGATGCTCGCTGGTCATGTTTTGGTCATTTTGTCAGATTTTCGGAATCCTCGCGTTTTATCCATTTCTTAAACACTAAATCTTTTGCCCATGAACCCCCACTTTTTCTTTTATAATTCAATCATATATACC
This sequence comes from Mytilisepta virgata, assembly GCA_028015205.1. Taxonomy (NCBI): domain Eukaryota; kingdom Metazoa; phylum Mollusca; class Bivalvia; order Mytilida; family Mytilidae; genus Mytilisepta; species Mytilisepta virgata. The sequence continues at coordinate 38,907,268 of CM051519.1, forward strand.
TTAAAATGGTATTTGACAAAATTTTATGAAATCCTTTTTATTTTTTCATACAACTTTGAGAGACTAAAGTTGTCAATGCAGAGACACTGAAAAATCCAGAGAAAACCCATTTCCTGCAAATTTTCAAGGCCTTATAGCTCTAAAATAAGGACATGAACATATATTTTTTTCTTGCTTATTTGTTTACTATTCTCTCAAACTAAAACACCCATTTCAAATCCTATTTATTTTCTATTAGACCAGCGATCATCCTTAAATTCATTTTAAAGTTTTACAATCCGTTGAATACAAGTGTTGATAATAGAATAATAACTAGAGACTCAAGTGAGCTTAATTAATAAAGCAGACGACATACTGCTGTGTGATGATCATTTGTTGTGTTAAAATAAAATAAAGCATCTACATAAGTCGCATGTCAGTATATTCTATTGTTTTTCTGCATGAGTAAAAACGTACACTTGGACAAGATATGTACATATTATCAGGTTTTCTGGAAACGTATATCGTAAAACATCAGCCGCGAGAGACAATGTGAAGCTTTTTCGGCGAGTGAGCGAAGCGAACGAGCCAAAACGCTTCATATTGTGTCGAGCGGCTTATATTTTACAATATTTGTTTGAAGAAAACTTGATGATAAATTTATCGTATTGTTAACTAGCAATCTTAATGGAATTTCTTACTTTTCAATGGCATCCGCCTATAACCGGATGTTTTCCTGATATATTCGGGTCAACGTTGGGTCAAACATTATGACGTCGCTGATATATTCGGGTCAGCTCATATTACGGTCGGGTCAACTCTTTACGACGTCACAGTGCCGAAATACGGGAAATTCTGAAGGCGTCAGCAGGTCGATATAGGCATGGGGAAATACGATAATTGGTGCTAAAGCCTTGGGTAGGGTATAACGTTTAAGGTGTTCTAATGCTATTTCTGGTTATGTTAATGGAAAACTTAATGGATTCAACCCTCCGAGTGACTGTAATGGATATAACCCCATAGTATATATGTATAAAGAAAATATAACTCTAGTACATTGTCATTGGTCTGCGAAGACAAGATCCTGTATCGGTGCAGTGGTACATTGATATCTGATGTACAAATTAAATAACTGTATATTATTCATTCAAATATACTAGTATTACACATTACGCTGAACATCAACGTTTTTAAATTAGCGGCAGCTATAAATGATATAAATTGCCATACAATTTTCAAATCTGTACCAGTCAATGAAATGGAATCTATTTTCCGAAGTCTTAACATTAACAAATAATGGACATAAACAGGACAAACAATTTATATTACAGTATTTTTTTTATCTTGATTTGTACTAAAGTATATTACTCCATTGAAGAAGCCCTAAAAACTACCGTTTTAATTATTCAGACGTATGAGATACGCGTTTCAAAAATAGTTACATTATTGACTTCGATCATCAATGAATATTATTACCAATTTTCTAAGAAGTAGATTTTGCAACATAAAGTGTTAACTTAAGCTTACTATATTTAAAATGGCGGGGGGCATTAATCTCGCTAGTACTTATTGTTCATGTTGTTTATGTTTATTTGTAAAACGTAACGAAAAAAATGTTATCAAATGTTGCGAACGCCAACATTTATTTTTCGTTTGATTTCCGGTTTGAGGGAACAACCAATTAACAGTTACAGGGAGGTTATGGCTTTTCAGTGAAATATTTACAGAGGTAAAACTTCGAAATAATGAATTATTCATTCAATGTCAGTAAATAAATAAACATATAATGAAAACTATAATAAAAATCTATTTAGGGCTATTTCATGGACCAAATATGTAGTAATAGTAATAGATAAACGTGTTTTAATGAAAATAGTTCTGTTATATACATATACCTTTTGCCAACAACTATTTTCGACACTGTTATATTCATTTCATATACCTTTTGCTAACAACTCTTTACGACACTGGTAATATTTATTCGATGGTACCCGTAAATCAGCAGCTTCCGCTTTTCGTAAACCATGTTTGCACTGACATCTACCATGCAGACAAGCCTGTTCATAATTATGAAAACATTCGGAGAGGAAGCTGACACAGCTATCTCCAAGCAAAGGGAATTTGATAAACCATGATGTTTTGCGAGTACACCACATTCCATCTCTTACGTAATCCTTTTTACAAACACATTTACCATCTTTACATTGTGTGAATGGTCCAGTGCAAGAAGTATTATTACTACATAATTCTCCCAATTTTCTCACTAAAAAGAAAAGGATAAGATTGACCTAAACGTTAGATATTGAACTAAGACTCATTTTATTCAAATTAAATTCATAAACTGTCGCCAGTGTCATAAATGGTTCTACGATAGAACCGTTCAGAATGTTTCTAGAGTAGAACTGTCATAAATGGTTCTAGGGTAGAACTGTCATAAATGGTTTTAGGGTAGAACCGTCCAGAATGGTTCTATGGTAGAACTGTCATAAATGGTTCTAGGGTAGAACCGTCATAAATGATTTAAGGTAAAACCATCCAGAACAGTTCTAGGTTAGAAATACAGATCGGTTCTAGCCCAGGACATACCCTGTCATAAACGGTTCTAAAGATGTCAGGATGACAGTTCTAGAACGTTATAGAACCGTTCTAGAATAGTTCTTTAGACAGTTTAGGATAGTTCTAAAGAGAGGTTAGAACTGAGCCCAACTGTATAGCATAAACATGTAAGAGATAAATGAGTTATTGATCTCCATTCCTCAGTTCTAATGACTGCTTAATATAAGAAATCACTGCCTTAATTTCATCAGGTGTTGATGGGTTTAATATGATAGATTACGTTTTTGATGAACTATTATTATTAAAATCATCATAAATGTCTTCAAAATAGAATAAGAATTGTTCTCGGGAATCTCGGGAATTTAAATTAATTTTACAACGAAAAAAGAAGTGTTGTTCATCATCAAGTTCATTACAAAATTTACAAATTCTTTGATCTCTATGTATTTTAATGTATCTCCCTGTTTCTATTAGTAAGTCGTGGTCAGACACCTTAAATTTGGTTAAAAGTTTTCTTATTTCATTATAAATAATATTATATTTTGTATTCATTTACTTTCAATAATTTATATTAAAAAATATTATTTTCATTTAAGTTATTTATCTTATTACAAATAAGGTTTTCGTTTTTTTCTACTTTATTCTTAATTCGAATTTGGGTTTTTTTGCCTTCTCTGTTTTGTGTAAAATTTTTACATCTATTACAATTATTTAGATCAAAATTTAGTTCTTCAGACACACTATGTGCATAAATATTCCATGAGTAAAATCCATGTATATAACTCTTTTGATAGTTTATAAGCATCTTTGAGGAGGGGATAAAGTTTTTCATTATTTAATCTTTGACAAATATATTACAGTTTGAGTTTTAATAGAGCTTTCGACAGGTAGAGCATAAAATAATCATTTACTTTATTCTTCCTCAATTCCCTATTGTCAGTTCTATATACAGAAACAAAAGTGTCCATAAAACACACTTCGGAATTATAGGTTTAACTAAACTTTCGAATAAATTACAAGATACTTTCACAGGAATATTTCCAAATTCTGAAGTATATGATTTAATTGCTTATGAGACTTTTCTAGCTCTTTTTGCAAGATCTAAAGTACAACTACAAAGGCTTTCGTAAATATTTATAGTCATTAACATTTTCAAGGTACTGTCCTTTATAATGAATAAATCTATTGGAAGTATTAATTTTATGTGGTTTATTCTCGAATGTCATAGTGTGTTTTTTTTTCACGTTAACAGTTAATTGACACTGGTCACAAAATTTAGAACGATTATTTATACCATTTTGTAGTCCCTTCTTTCTTTCCGACATTATAATCAAATCATCTGCAAAGAGTAGACTTCCGATATTGGAATCTATTAAATTAACTGAAGCACACTTCTTTTCATTAAAACTTTTATGAATATCATTTTTAAACAGACGGTCTAATACTATCCCCTTGTCTTACCAATTTATCAGTGTCAATGTATCCAGAGCAAAAATGTTGATATTTAAAGGAACACTCAATATTATTAAACTGTTTTTTAAAATAATTTTGAACATATTTTGTCCAATTCCAAGCGTGCAAATTTATATAAAAGGCCTATCCTCCACATTGAGTCAAATGCCCTTTGAAAATCAACAAAACTAATATAAACTTTTCTTTTATTCTTATGAAGATATTTATTATGATAGACTTCGAAATAAATATACAAACGACAGTTTGATGATTTTCTCTGAATCCAAACCGTGAACTGTTAAATAAATTTTCCATAAAAATCAAATGGTTGCTCCCTAAATCAAGTTCGTTTTCGGATTTATAGTACAACATATCATAATTTCGTTTCAATGGGCTCAAAACAACTAAAGATATGAATTGTGGACCGAGCACCCGCCCGCCCGCCAGGCCTTCATCAAACTAATAGCCGAGTAGACTCGGCTAGAAATTAAGACACAAGGAAGATTACTACATGTACAAATTAATCAAATTTGAATGTTTTTCTTTGTTTTTAGAAATATTGTTTAAACTATTAATGCAAAACTTTACTTACGCTCCCTGACCTCTCCTTTTCCTGAATCAAAGATAAAACCGATATGACATCTGCATCTTGTTTTATTACACTTATCCTCTTCACAGACAAAGCCATCTATACAAGGTTTACTGACATTACACTCTTCACCATCTAAAGTAATTTACAGAGTATTATTTAAGCTCTACTATATACATGTATATAGCAATTCCACCTAACGCCAGGCGGAGCTGTTTTTCCGGAAATTATTTAAAAACTGGGTTAAATTAAATTATTAATTCAATATAGGGTGAGTCGATTTTCTCTAGATTTTAGTTTGAATACATTCGAAAACTCCGAATTGATTACAAATGTATACATGGTCTATGTTTAAAGGTGTGTCAAAAATTATTCAGTAATAGCGCTGACTAAAATATCTTTCACAACCCTCATTCCAATCCTTCAATGACTACTTTTTTGAGTTGATTCAGAAAAAAATCATACAGAATAAGTATTGTGAAAACTAGTTAATTAATAAAGATATCGTTACATGGTTATTTCTGCAATGGCCTTGTTATTGATCCGAGGCTTGCTGTATTGTCCTGAGGCGAAGCCGAAGGCCAATACAGCTGTCCGATGACCAATTACAAGGCCAATACAGAAACAACCATGAAATAATATCATAATATAGCTTCTGTGACCGACGTTAATCTAGGGATGAACATTGTACATTTGTACCAGTGTATATGCGTGTGGCGATGAAATGTTTATTACCTCTCTGGCACTAATTATAATTTAACAGCAATCTGATTTAGCTTTTTTTTATATATTAGATAGGATGATAATGTTTTATTACCATACAGTCACAGTAAATACAGTATTTAACTAATCGTCTTAATATTGTGACATCAATATATATATACATACATGTATCTATATATACTGACGGATTTTCAGGCTATTATATGATCAGAATTGCGGTGCAGATACGTTCACTTCTCTTGAAAGATAAAACAATAAATCACCTTTCGTACATCCAAACCGTATCTTAATACTTTGAATTTTTATCCAAATCGTTACATAGAGCAAATCCAAACCCTGTGTATGTTATATTGGACGACCCAATTGCCTTTTATGTCAATGGGGATATTTCTACCACAAATATATAGGACAAAAACTGGTCAAATATTCTCAAAGGATAATTTCATACGTTGACAAGGAGAAAAGTAAGCCGAAAAGAACACATATTACGGAAAAGTGCGCTACTTCTTGTGACCGAATACTTCCACATATATTTATATCTATCTTTTTTATTTTTTTCAAGGCAAATCTGTTAACCTAGCGGGTCACAAGTTAATATGCTGCGCATATTTCCAGAAGAATACTGTAATAACATTGCGCAATATCATGAAAATTCTTGCCGTGTATGACATTTTAACGAACCATACCGCCATGATGGATGCATCCACACTCCCGGATACCGGCGCGGTTACCATACAGTGTCAATATAATGTAATATAATATTATATAGCAAAGATAAGATGACAAAAAAAAAAAAAAAAAATAAAAATAAAAAAATAAAAACCATATTACCAATTTTCATATTACATTAAAACATAAATCACAAAATATCTGTACATTACCTTTTGATACTTGAAGGACAATGTTTGAAGATGTAGTAGTTGATAATGAATGGTTTAGTGAGTTTGACGTCGTATTTGTTGATTCATTTATTTTTGCCTTGGAAGACTCGGATTTCATACTCATTGTCTCAGTAGTTACTATGACAGTATCTGTCATTTCCATGTATACTGAATAATAACTTGTAGCTGTATTTTTTATTTGCGTTGATTCTGCTGTAGGACGATGTACTATTGATTCTGATCGGCCAACGCTGGTGTTGAGTGATGGTATTGCGTTTGACAGAAGTATTTCAGAAATGGATGGTTTAATTATTTCCGGGAAGACAGTAGTTGATGATAAAATAAAAGGTACATGTGGTGATGCTGTCGTCTCTTGATTGTCCTTCAAAACTTCTGTGCTTAACAGTTCATGAATCATTAGATTTGTCCTATCATACATTGGATCTGTATATATTATTTGAGATGAAATCCAAAAATGAGAAGAATGATTTATGTTTATTGTTGATATCAGATATGTATACGTATGTGAATATGGTGCACTGTCTGTCCTTGAAGAAAAGATTGATGTTTTTCGAAGATCGATTTGGTAAACAGGTGTCGGGTTTATTTGTTGGTAATTAGATGATGGCGTCTTTGGTGTTATATTTGTAGATCTAATTTGTGTTGATTTTATTAATTTTGAGTTCGTTGGCTGAAAGATGGCGGACGACGAAACTGTAGATGTTTGGTATGCTGCACAAAAATAGAAAAAAATATCAAATACTTCACCATATGGAGAAACGATAATAATATATATATATTCATAGGATATTGTATCGCGTGACGTCACTACAAATTATGGAAAAAATATCATAGTTCACCAGAAAATATGTAATGTTCGGAATGTCCGGAGTCTCGCCTTCTTGAGTTCCATATTTTAATAATCGAGAAACATGAGTTTTCCGATGGGGCAAACAAAAAAAAAAACGAATATCATGGTTCATGGGAAAATATATAAGGACGATACACGATGTTCGTATACATTAGGGTACAAATGTAACATGACATCGTCATCACAACCGAACTTTTTAATGATGGAAGTTGAATATGTTCTGCTTTTACAGATTTAAACGTTAAAAATCATTCAAAATTTAATGTACACATATCAAAACTAGAGGCTCCCAGGGGCCTGTATTGTTCACCTGGAATAATGCTGTCAAGCCAAGTGGCTCGCTTGTTTCAAACAAGAAGATCGGCGTTCGTGGCCATCTTTGATCACGGTTGGGGTCATCGGATATAATTCTGAAAGAGGACCAACTTATTACGACCATTGCTGGCAAGTTTTGTTCCAACTGGCCTAGTGGTTACATACAAGAAGAGCTTTAAGTAAATTTCCCATAGCGTCCTATCTTAAACTATATTCAGCTCTAGCGGCCATCTTGGATGATTCGGATACAATTCTGAAAGAGGAACACATAAGGACCATTGCTGCCAAGTTTTGTTCTAATTGGCTAAGCGGTTTCAGACAAGAAGAACTTTCAGTAAATTCCCCATAGGTTCCTATGTGAAGGTATCCGGACCATAAATGACCACGTGAGTATTCAAAAGTTCCCGGATTCCATACAACGCAATTGAAATGACCTCGGTAATTATCGACAAACTTCGGAAAGGCCAATATAACTAACTTATTTTTACAGACTCTGCATATAAGCAACAAAATGTGTTTCAACTTGAGTAAATTTATATACAAAATACCTGCTTTAAATTTTTTTGTTCATATGTTTTGCATGTTGTTATTTGATTAAATAGCGTATCTGTTATGTTATTTTACAAAGTTCGTCTGAGATATTATTTTACATATTGAAAGTTTGTTCGTATTTGTTTTATTGTTTTATTTTCTCCTTAATAGTTCTTTCGTTTTAGAAAGTATTTGTTTTTCTTCTGAACCATAAATCCCATAGAACCAAACAACATAAAACCAATTACAAAAAGATGACAGACGCAAAAACAATACAGCTATTCTTTACGACGGATACAAAGCAATGTTCAATTCTTACGACAGACACAAAATAATACTTCAGTACGCTTGTATATCTATACGACAGACACAAAATAATGATCCATGTGCTCAAAATATATATAAAGAAACAAAAAACGTGTAAAGTGCAATACCACACGACAGAGCGAGTGCTGTTTTTATTCAATAATTATAATATTGAAATAAACAATGGAATAATTATAATATTGAAATAAACAAATCATGAAATATTTCATGTGTAGATATTTAAAATAATGTCACTGTTCAAAAAACCCACAAAAGATCTCTTAAAGGAATGAATATTTTGTAGCAAGACAAAAACCATAAATGATCTAAACAGAAATAAATAAAACCATCTGCATGAAAATTTACTGTCCTATCAAGTAGACCCTGTCGTGCTGAATGAAGAAAAGCGGGAAAATTCTCGCTTTATAACACAACAACGCCCCCTATGGGCAGATAACACATAAGAAAATAATTTCACGCTAATTCATAAATTCAAACGCTTGAAATTATATTTCTTCTGAACCATAAATCCCATAGAACCAAACAACATAAAACCAATTACAAAAAGATGACAGACGCAAAAACAATACAGCTATTCTTTACGACGGATACAAAGCAATGTTCAATTCTTACGACAGACACAAAATAATACTTCAGTACGCTTGTATATCTATACGACAGACACAAAATAATGATCCATGTGCTCAAAATATATATAAAGAAACAAAAAACGTGTAAAGTGCAATACCACACGACAGAGCGAGTGCTGAAAACAAAGAACGGGAAAAAGAACCAAGTGTTTGTCTTGCTACAAAATATATTCTGAAAAAATCAAAATTTTATAGACCCAAGTTTTTAGAAACACTTAATAAATCTGAAATTGAATCTTTAACATAACCGTCTTTTGCCGTTTCTGAACACCATCTACCATGCCTCTTAAAGATGCGGTCTGGCACACCCAAGTTAGCACATGTGCTAGCACCACCAGACCTCAGACTATGTAAACCGAACTGTTTTATATTGTCAACAAATGGACTGAATGCGTCAATAAAAAGTTCACGCATCCTAGAATATGACAAAGGTTTGTTCTCCTTACGTAAAACATCACTATCTTTACACTTTGTTAAATTGCGAAAAATGTATTCTTCGGAATCTACGGAAATATTAGCCCATAATAGATACAATTCCATATTTTTCACGGGACACATATCAGATCCTGTACGAGAAATAGTAACCCAGTTGCCGTTTCTATAAACATCAGTTTTGGATTTTTGAATAAAAATAGACATATAACATTCGTTAAAAACTATATCACTTCTACGAATATTTAATAATTCCGACGCTCTCAAAAATCCAGCAAAGGCTGTAATACACGCACAAATAATACGTTGATTGTAAAGATTTTTTACACGAAATAAAGAATCGTACATTTTACGTAACAGTTCCGGAGTAATCGGTTCCTTCTTTTCTGTGTGAGTAGCCAATCGTCGTTTAGCACCTTCTAGAATGTTCTTAACTAAAGGCGAATCTGTCGGAGAATTTATCCATCCAATTAAAGAATGTACCCATTTTAAACTATAAAAGGCTTGAATAATCGGACTCGGAGAACACGAACTTTGTACTAATGAAGCCAAATACAAAGCACAGTAAAACGGTTTAGCTGGAAGTATATCTGAATCAGTCAGTCCATGTAACGAAGCCCAATTCTTCCAACGCAAAAAGCTTAAATAATATCCTTTTGTTGTTGACTCGGCTCTGGAATCACATAAGAGGTCTGGTAACAGATTTAGATGCGGCAATAAGGCAGTTGGCAAATTCTGTATTTCGGCTGAAAAGGCCTGCAAAAATACGTGTTTAAAAAAAAAATAAGATATAAAATGCATAGCTTATTAACATCATTAACATCAAACAAAAACAAATCAAATGTACAAGTACTTAACGCAATCCAAAGTCCTGCTATACTAAGCCACATGTACTGTTTACTAATTCTGATGTTTGAACTATCATAATGATATGTAATATAACTGTAATTAGTACATCAAATAAGATCAAGAGAGATCCATATTGTTAAAACTAGTACTAGTACTTGATCAAGAGAGATCTATTCTATGTTAAAATCAAGCCGTAATGCTAACATGCGAAATGTTAAATCAACATTCCCAAAAATGGCTTTATTACTTTTACCAGAAACATAAGCATCCTTGTTAGTAGGAAGATCAATGAAATCACTAACAGCAGAAATAAAGTCTTTGCCAGAAGGGCAAAGCATAGGCCAGAAACTGGCAGAAGGCCAATAAGGAAGAACAAGAGTGCCAGTAGCTTTACATTGTCTCATATAGACTAGAACACGTGGGATCAAAGAAACAGGTGGTACAAAAAGACCATTGACCCCACGCCAATCAACCGTAAAGGCATCCACGCCTGTCGAATACACATTCCAAAATCTGGAATAAAACACTGTCAATTTAAAATTATCATCAGAAGCGAACCAGTCGATTTCATGGGGTCCCCATAGGGATTCTATCATGTCAAAAATAAAATCAGATATACCCCAATCATCTAAATCGATTATCCTACTCAAATAATCCGCTCTCTCGTTGTACGATCTAGGGATCCATACCATTTCTAAGTTCACATTGTGTTTCAAACAAATTCGAAAAATATCTAAAGCTAAAGATTGAAGGACGGATTTAGTACTGCCCTTGCTCACAATGCTCACTACATTTTGGTTATCTGTGAACCATTTTAAATTCTTGCCAGACATTTGTGCAAGTAATGATAAAAATACTTTTTTAACTGCAGTTAACTCCTTCCAAGTGGAACTGTTAGTTTTTTCTATCTCCGACCACATACCATGAGCTATACTGAAAGGATTTTCAACACTATAACCACCGTAACCTGTATTGCTTGCATCGCTATAAACAATACGTTGACATGAAACATCATGATTAAAATGCTTAATATTAACTTCGTGTAAATTCTGTTTCCAAAAGTTAATCTGATCTAAACTTTCATCTGATAAAATAATGTTACTATTCCATGACAAAGCTCTATTGATATCGATAGACAAATATTTCGTCATTAAATATACAATGTTACCTACTACCATAGATGTCGAGATTATCTGTCCGACTAAAGAAGCCACTTTTCTAACATGCACTGTGTTTTTCTTGCTCAAAAAATTGTCAATATCACTAATCGTAGATTCAATTTTATATAAACGATTGTCGGGAATCTGAAAAATTCCTCTCTCTGTGTCTATAAACGTACCTAACCACATTAAAGTTTTGGTAGGCGTCCACAATGACTTCTCTGCCTTCGGCACAAATCCGCTCTGTATTAAATCAGATTTTACCTGTATAGCCATGTCATTACATAATGTCTCATCAGTATTAATACCTAGACCATCGTCTAAATACATAACTACCTGCTTACCTTCACCTCGCCATTTCTTAATAAGTGGTCTAGTGAGTTTTGTAAAGATATAACAGGCAGAACTAAGGCCAAAGGGTAAAACAAGAAATTTAAAATACCTAACTATGCCATCGAAGTTCCAAGAAAACCCTAAATATTTAGTATGTGGTTCATAAATATCAAGGTGATGATATGCACTGGTAATATCATACTTAAAAAGGAACGCATCTTTTTCAATATATTGTTTGGCTGTTCTCATATCTTCAAATTTTACACTCTGTTTCCATAAATGTTTGTTAATTTCCCGCAAGTCTAAAATTAGACGCTTCTTACCGTTAGATTGAATAGATACTGTCAGCGGGTTTACAACTAACGGAGGAGTCGAACATTCCTCAATTAAATTCCTGATCAATAAATCGTGAATAGCAGTACACACGAACTCAGAATTGTTCAATGCGGACAAATTGTTAGGTAAATAAATAGAAATAGGATTAGAATAAAAAGGCAAAATGTAACCTAATCTAATTGTCTCTATGATAAAAGACGGAGCACCTATGTCAATCCAAAATTGTAAACAATTTTTCAGTCTATCTTTAACAATTATATCTGACTGACCTTGCTCATATTCATAATAATCATTTGTCAAACCAGTACTAATGTTTTGATTATCAGAAGAAGTTAAAAAATACTCATCTTTTAAAAATTCACTGTGGTTTGCCTTGTGCTGCTGGTTTACTGCTGTTGACGTACGGACAGTTCGACCTGTAATGCGTGAATGATCCACATGCGAAACATTGACCCCTTTGTGGTCTTCCAGCGTTGAAGCCTTGTTGGAAGGGGAATCCATAACCGATAGGCTGCTGGGCCCCACGAAAGGGCATCGGAACTATTCCTGGAGATGCACCGAGCAAAGAATGATTTTGGCGAAATTTCGACCCTTTGTCAACCGATTTAGATTTAGCTTTCTTCTTCCTGACTGCCCTATTGTCGGCGCGAATAATCCTCGATTCGTCGTCTGTGTCACTTGCAATGGGATTAGCGTCGTACTGCTTAGCGGTATCCCATCCTCCCTCGGAAGTATCAGCTATCTTGATGAGCTTATTGCGATGTTTAATCTTGTCAATAGTGGCGGAAATGAGGTCTTTTGCATAGTCAATTTTTCCATTTTCTAAAGCCCAAAGAGATTGAACTAGCTCGTCGAGATTTTCAGTGTTAAAAGTAAATTGAATGTTATTACCTTCATATTTCCACTTAAAGGAAGTGTCAACTTTCAACTTCTTAACATGGGATTTCATCAAATTGTTCGCTCCCTGAATTTCGTCGCGAAGACCTCCAATTTTTTCGGAAACTTTGGCATCGATAATAGCCTCTATATCCTTACTTTGTTGATTAACTGCATTTAAAACTGTCCGTAAGGATACACTTTCGTCACTACATTCACCTGGCTCGGCCATCACGAAAACGAAAACGCACTAGAAAATTTACTGTCCTATCGAGTAGACCCTGTCGTGCTGAATGAAGAAAAGCGGGAAAATTCTCGCTTTATAACACAACAACGCCCCCTATGGGCAGATAACACATAAGAAAATAATTTCACGCTAATTCATAAATTCAAACGCTTGAAATTATATTAATCAAACTTAATATAATTAGTTCTCGCCGTGATATGGCTTAAATGTATCCCACACGACGTAAAACAATATTCAATCAATCAATCATTGACTGTGTATTACGAATAATGTCGGATTTATCTACGCAGTATGGAACGCCGTAACTGTCTTATAGTGTAGATATTTAATGTGTCTTGTCACTTTGACTTTACGTCCTATCATTTCTACTTTATATTATGTGCATGTGCCTTTATTTCCTGACACTTCGTCTCTGTGTTTTGTCAAATATACTATTTGTTTTGTCAAGCAGTTGTATGTTATGTCATTGCTAATCTTTTTATGTGCAATATACATTACATTATGTTGTAATTACTATATATTCTGTGAATACATATAAACTTTATGATCAAACACCTTTACGTTCTGTCATCTTTCTTCTATGTTTTGTCTATTCTTCCTGTCGTTATATCAGTTAATAAGCGAGCGAAGCTCTCTCTTTAAGGTAGAGATGTCAATCGAATTATTCCTACTACTATGCTAAAAAGTTTTAGCAACATGGCGGCTCCATGCGAAATCTCGTTCCGCTATTGCTTCCGACGTGATTACGTAAATAGAGATTATCTTAAACAAAATAAGTTATTTATGGACTTTTTTAACATTCAGTGTCATGAAATTAAAGATAACTACGAAAGAATCCACCTGGAATTAAATTTGACAAGAAAAAAACTGCAGACACAGTGTCACATTTTCCCGCCACGGTAACCGGACAAATCGGCCAAAGGACAACTCTTTCCATAACTACTCGGACCGTGTTATTGGACAATTCGGACCGTGTCATCGGACAACTCGGACCGTGTGAAGTAACACCATTGATAATAATGAACTTAATACGTTGAAGTGAGATTGTTACGCCATTACGATGTTTTCACTAAATACCGACAAAGCAAACGTAAAAACCTTACGCTTCGCTCGCTTTCCAGGTCACACTTTTTTCATATTAATTGCGTCCTGTCTCAAATAGGTCTGTTATGTCGAATGTTCTAAACGTTTGGTCTGATTACCTTTTTGTTCTATGAAAAGCTGGTGATGTTCTGTTTAAATTGCTTTACGTTGTGTTTGTACATATGTATCTTCTGTGACAAACTGTATATGGTATATGGTGTTTTCTATATTTGTTATGCCAATCAATTGGTACTTTCGCTTTACGTTCAATATGTTTTGTCAGTTCACAGGTACGTTATGTGCAAACACAAATTACGTTATGATAAACGCCTGTGTGACACAGATTAATCAAAACGCTATCGTAACATAGAAATATCGTTATAAACATACGGAGTAACCGGGTAACACATTTGCTCCGAAATATTGGTGTTTAAGCTCCAAATTTTACAGAATAGAAAATAGACAATGTTCAGATGTTGGATTCCCTCATAGATAAGGCCACACCTAATTGATCTTTAGTACTTTGGAATTCGCTTTTTTTGACAATGTAATTTTTTTCTTTGCCAATTCTATTTCCAAAAATACTGAAAATATATCCCAAATTCTCTATTTTTCAAGAAAATAATAATACAAATTGTTCTCCTGCGATTTTTTCCAACCACTGGGTGCATATTTTACTTTTAAAATTACTATATCCAGGGGAAGATCTATTATTGTTATGCTTCTGACTATTATCATTATTATTTGTATTATTATTATCATTCCGCCAACCGTACCAACAGAGTTTTCAAGATATCGGGAAGATATTTGGTACATGATATGTTTCCGACATTAAGCCTGCTAGTCTGGACCATTTAAAATTAAAGTTATTGGCTCTAGTAAAAAAATAACTGTTCCTCTATTTTTTCTAACGTTTAAAGTTATGAAAGCGAAACTTTGTTAAATGGTTTGATGAAGCTCAGTGCATAGTTTTAAGGCAACTTTTCGTATTTCGAATTTACTGCATATCTGGGAGTTATCGCCCTGACTTATAAGAATACATTCTGAAACCCCTAAAATTTTCGCACAATTATATTCTATTGGACTTCACCGTTCCAAAAATGTACATTGTTCTGATGGTTTTCGTAAAATATTGCAAATTTGAGAAATCCCGGTCCCCCTTTTCTCGGTTTCCGTGAAAGCCGGAAAAAGGGCCAAACGACTTAAAACTTATATGAATAGCTAGCGAGGCCTTTAGTCTTCATGATTCAAATCCAAAAGTATCCTGCAAAAAGTCGGAATTTTCAAAAAATACTTTTCAACAATATTTGTCTCTTTGGATATAAAATGGATAATGGAAAGTGTCATTTTTTCTCTACTGACTAGTGGTGCTCTTATGCTTCCGCAGGTCAAATATAAATTTAGGTTTAGGTATTAGGCAAGGGGCAGGTTGAGGAATATCTATTGAAGCTGTTTTATCTAGGTCGGTAACTTTGGCTGAAATGTGTGGTTTCATACGAATGTCAAAAGGAGGAATTTTATTTTCATTTTTTGTTTCAAAAATATCCTCACAAATAGGACTAAAAGACAGTAATGGGCAGGATTTGAAGTATATGCTTTTAACTTGGTCATATACCATAAACCCAGTTTAATTCTACAGTTATAAAGAGACATGTCATTTGCCTCTACATACATGACATATAGACTTTCCACGGGAGATGTTCTGAACGCCCCAAGGCCAAACGTAGGCCTTGGTGTTAACAGTGTCAAACATTTTGAGGTGTGATTTTCGAGCAGAACCACAAATAATAGAACCGTAATCGACCTCACTAGAGATCTATGGAAGTTTAACAAATTTTTTTATTAGGACCTCATTCAGTACTTCAAACAACTTTTAAAATATCAAATTCTTTTATGCACGTAGCTTTTAGCATCTTGATATGAGGTAGAAAGGAGAGATTACTATCGAAAGTAAATCACAAGAATTTTGTTTCTTTCACAACTTTGATTGATGAATTGTAGAGCTTAAGTTTTGGGTCTAAATGTAATGTTCGTTTATTAAAAAATGCATAAATACTGCTTTAGAGGAGGAAAATTTAAAACCATTTTGCATAGCCCATTTTTCAATTCTATTTAACGACAATTGTAATTGCCTCTCTATGTTGTTCATATTTTACTTAAAAGACATATGAAAATACACATAGAGAGATCCTTCAACATTTTTTGCAGAGTTTTGGCTAGACTGTTTATTTTAATGCGGAATAAAGTAACACAGAAGATGTTTCCTTGAGGAACTCCTATCTCCTGTTAAAATGGGTCAGACATACTGGTATTAACCTTGATCCTGAACTGTCTGTTGGATAAGAAATTGTCAATATATTAGGTAGGTAGCCTACCTTTCAACCCCAGATCTATTGAAATACCATATTTCCATGTGGTGTCGTATTCTTTTTCAATAACGAAAAGACCGACATCACATGATCACCTTTAGCAAACCCTTTGCGTATAAACGATTCGAAGCGATCGAGATGATCTAACGTGCTTCTACCCTGCCCGAACCTACAGTCACCAGGAGACCGTCTCTAGGAACTGTGGCCAGCTTCCACATTTAGGGTGGGTCACTAGTTTTCCCCGACATTATTGAGTAAATCCAAGGGTATTTGCAATGAGGTATCTGGAAGATGTTCAAGAATACCTCCGATCTACCTGTAAAGCGCCCCAATGAAGCCATAAACAATTAAACAAATAAACAATACATATATCTCGTCTAATATTGTTTGTAATAAACATGATTAGCAGGAGACAGACTGTTTGGTTTAACTTCTACGACAATGTGAAATTCTACACCTTGTTTCTGTGAGAATAAAGAAATAGGCAATGATCGAATGATAAAATGATTTTTAAACATTGAATAACTTTATTTTATTTGTTATTGAAGTACTTTTTGAAGAAAAAACATGACACTTTTGATTTACGACTTTTGGTTTTAGGACTTCACACAAATCGATTTTGGCTCCACCTATAAACATATAGCTGACCCCCACAGATCACTGAGATAAAATTATTTATTGATCTCAGAATGATACGTTATTATAATTAGTTGTTTAATAAATCAAACCAAAACCTTCTTATCTAGGGGTAATGTTTATCATATTGTTGCGGAATTTCCCTAAAACTTACACTTTACATGTACATGATGCAAGTGTGGCTGCAACAGAAATGTTCAATATTTAAAAA
Organism: Mytilisepta virgata; assembly: GCA_028015205.1. Classification (NCBI taxonomy): domain Eukaryota; kingdom Metazoa; phylum Mollusca; class Bivalvia; order Mytilida; family Mytilidae; genus Mytilisepta; species Mytilisepta virgata. The sequence continues at coordinate 38,924,653 of CM051519.1, forward strand.
ATATTTAGCTTTCCTTTAAGCAATTAAAGGAGGAATTATCTCTTTCTCTTTCAACATTTCACAATGCAGTCTAAACTTTTAAATAATTGTTTGCTTTCTCTTTCTTGAAATCAATTAAATAGTCAAATTATGTATTCTCAAATTCCTATCTACGATTTTCAAATAGTTGTCACCTTAACTGTTACGATAAGTTCAGGTATCTAATAAGATATTGATTACTGCATATATATATATATATATAAAAGATAAAAAAGATTTTTCTTAACCTGTTACAAACATTTTAATGCTAAACTTTGTTTTTTTTATTTCATAATTTATTTTTCTCCTACAACCAATCCGATATCGGGCGATATATACTCTCTCAAAAAAGAAACGCAACATACAGAAAATAGGAAATTTACTTCATATATTATTTTCATAATTTATGATATAAATAATTTACACAGGAATGCAAAAATTGGCACACTTCTTGTTCATGAGTTCTTTTACCTTGGAATATCACAGTTTGTCACATATTGTCAATAAATCACTCATAAATTGTCAATATCTGGTATGTCCACCATTTGCTTGTAACACAGCCCCGACTCTTCTTGGCATAGATTGAATTAAACGCTGAGTTCGAACACGCGGTATCCTTTGCCACTCAAACTGAAGTGCCTGCTGTAATTGTTGCAGATTTTGCGGTGGTGGTTGTCGTTGGCGCACGCGCCGATCCACTTCATCCCACAAATGTTCAATTGGATTAAGATCGGGTGATCGTGACGGCCAACGGATCACATTGACATTCTGTTGTTCTAAAAAGTCTACTGTTACACGTGCTGTATGTGGTCGGGCATTGTCGTGCTGAAAAATTTCTCTCCGAATGTCAATTACGGGCAATAAATGAGGTCGTAAAATTTCGTCTCTATACCTAACAGCGTTCAGATTGCCTTGGATATGTATCAGCTGTGTGTTTCTGGCATAAGAAATAGCGGCCCACATCATAACACTGCCTCCGCCAAAATTGTCTCTCTCCACAACACAGTTTTGCGCAAAACGTTCGTTTCGGCGCCTATACACACGTATGCGACCATCTCGCTTTTCCAGTTGAAAACGTGACTCATCGCTGAACCATACTCTTCTCCAGTTCTGTAAATTCCATGCACGAACTGTAGTACACCATCTAACCCTCGCTCGGCGGTGTTGGCGTCTCAGTGTTGCTCCAAAGTAAGGTCTTCTTGCCCTCAATCCATGAGAACGTAACCGATTGCGTACTGTCTGTGCTGATATACGGCGCAACCCAGGGACGTTTACAGCTGTTTCTGTTGCAGCAATAGTCCTATTCCGCAGATGGAAAAGTCTGATGTAACGATCTTGCGCCCTGGTTGTAACACGCGGGCGCCCTGAACGTGGCCGATCTGTCGTAGTACCAAGCTGCAGGTAGCGTCCCCAAAGGCGTGAAATTGTGCTACGATGAACATTGTACGTTACAGCAACAGCATTCTGTGATTCTCCGGCCTCTAGTCGTCCGATAGCGATATTCCGGGTAGCAGCGTCTAACCTTGGCATAGCGTCACCTCATCAGAATTTTATTTTACGAATGCATTCATGAAAAGAAATACCGGGTTTTTATACCGACTGACTGAGTTAAAAAATAACCCATGATTTGCACGTGAAAGTCGACCCAGTTTTTGGCAATGCGTAAAACGTAGGGTGTCCCAGATTGCGACCAAAGTCGTTTACGGGTGGATGAATTTAAATGATTGTATCTGGAAACTTTTTATGAAGGTGTAATTATGATCATGTGTACATATATTTTGATATTTATTGGTTATTTGTCCGGAAAAATAATATTTCAAAAAGATAATCTGATGTTGCGTTTCTTTTTTGAGAGAGTATATAATCAGAGAATATGGCGAGAGGTGTAATATTTGTAGGTTTGATTTTTATTTCTCTTTTTTTATTTGCCTATACCAGCACAAAAATAAATTTTCAATTAGGAATTTGTTTGACTTATCTGTTTGATTTTTACCTGGTTGATGGCACTGCTCGGGTGGTATTGCTTGATCTAAAAGAAATTATATTTAGTTAAACTCACTTAAACAAATATAGTAACGGTTTGATAAAGCATGATTTTTAAGACAATTAACAAAAATTACCAGAAATTCCTAAGGCTCTTCCTTTTGATGCAGAGGAAGCCGTTAGCTGAGTCTGGATTCCTATTTGTATTTTAGGTAAAATTGTTTTGGGTTTTGATGGTTATAAATTCATTATATCTTTAACCGGTTTTCCAACATTTTGATCTTGAGCACTGCTGATGAGTTGTCAGTCAACGAAATTGCCATACACTGCAAGAAATTTATTTCGGTATTTCGTGATAAATTTTATTTTATAATTAATATTGGGAACGTCCTGATTTGGCTATAAGTTGTGAGCCCTTGCTTCATTATTGAAGATATGATTTCAAGATGAAAAGAAGCAATAAAAGCACACCACTTGCTATTATTACTACAATCCAGTGTAACTTACATCTGTACTTCAGTTCACTACTAGTTTGTAACTAATACACAGATTCACCACTATTTTGTTATATTTTTTATTAATAAATTGCATATATATCCTCATTAATATGTTATTTCGTTACTGATTTCTGAAATCAATTTTGTTTGTTGATGCAGATATATTGTAATTTTAAAATTACATCTGCATTAAATATTTCCATGAGCGGAATTTGTATAGAAACAAATAGAAGGGAATTTGAACCGTTTGACAGCTATAAACAAGAACGTAGATTTTTTTTTAAAGAAACTGAATAGTATTTTTTGGGGCGTGATTTTATTAAAAATGCAAAAAAAAAAATGTAAAATATTCATCAAAAGTTGATTTTACTTTGAACATCAACGACACATCAAAACCAGTAAGTCGAAATTTTTATCTAGGCTCAAAAATCTTTTTTTGTTACTAATTGTTCGTTATTCATTGATTTAAGAGAATCGGAATAAAACTTAACCAAGAAAAGCCATTTTTCACATCTGCGTTTTCTTACTATCGCTATCAGCTTTGGTTTAAAGCTCTTAAAAATATCGATAATCAGAAACCAATGTTAGACACAGAATAATGACTTACTTATTTGGAATCCATTAAGGACGCACTGCAGTTGTATAAATGGATAAATATTTATTTCGGCTACAGCTGCGGGCCGATATCCATCGATACAGCTACATACACCATCCTTACATTCGGTTGTCTGTGATCCATCTGAACAAAAACTATTTCTCTTGTAACAAGGTTCCCCCAGCAGCATTGGTTCCGTTTGAAACACGGGTTTCTGCTTGCAGTAAGTAATTTTAGTGTTTAATTTCACTGACGTATAACCATAATTACATACACAATGTTTTGTGTCGTCACAGTGAGAAAACAATCCACGACACCGCATACCGTCAAGACATTTCTCCCCAATTTCAGAAACTGAAATTATAAATATTTGTTTTAGTTATAGTTTGTAGCAAAATAATACTTACTTTTATATTTACATTGTCATGATTGTGCAGCTGCTTTTCACAATTAAAAATAATCATTCTAAGGTTAAATAGTTCAGGCCAATTTGAATAGAACATTTGTTGAACGGTCCTTGAGTAGCGTTCCTTTAAGAACAGTATGTGTGGATCGGATCTTACATCAATATTTCCGTCTTCATTAGAATGAGAAAAATCTTCTCTCCTGGAACATGTAGAACTACTGGTCAAGTTAAGATCAATTATTGTAGGTTTCCCTTTTTAGAAATTCGTCCAGGTGTGCGGTAATATGACCACAATTCTACACAAACATATAATAAACATATAGAATGCGAACTACAAAACAATAGTCTAAAAAGGTGCAAAACGACATTAAGGTCGTTGAGACTCTGGATATTCAAAACATTCAAACGTGTTTTCTGATGAACCATGGTTTTCTTTTCCTAATATTTCAAAGACGTCACGTGATACAATATACCATGAATATTCATAGGAAATAAGATTCCCCTTTCTCCATTTTAATAAAATCAAGGTTTGTCTAGGTCTAGTTACCTTCTGAAATATAAAGATTTATATAATTCGTTAACGAAAAGTGACGCATTTATGTGTGTTTCGTCTTCCTCGACCTTCTTTGCAGGTGAGACAAAAATTAGAGTCTCAGTTATATCCCGCCCGGTACAATAACGTATCCTGAAAGTGGCTAGATAATGCTGTGAATGGCGAAGAATAACTTCATAATTTTATATTTTTGCCTTGACAATGTGTACTGAACTGCGCTTTTGCGTACAAGTGGTTACACCTCCGCTTGCTAGAAACAAACCAAGACCCCCCTCCAGCCTCTTTCGCCAGTGGACACTATTATAAAAGAGAAACACCCAACTTTAAGTTAAAATTATTTAATTATATTATAGAGACCTTAACAGGTTGAGTAACATTATTAAGCAATAACTAAACATCGTTTTTCCTAAGTGTTCTTACTGAAACTCCACCCTCATTTGATCTTCCAAAATTATACTTTTTAACCCTCTATCTTAAGATGGGTGTCATTAGGAGAAACAAGGAACATTGGGATATGATTCTGTAAAATATTGAAATCATCAAGTAATAAAATGAATCACAAAATACCGAAATAAATTTGATGTACTGTATGGCCATTTCGTTTACTGACAACGCATCAGCAGTGCTCTAGATCAAAATAAATGATAAATTAATAAGTACAACCATCAAAACTCGAAACAATTTAAACAAACAGGAATCCAAACTCAGATATGGGTTACCTCTGCATCAAAAGAAAGAGCCTAAGAAATTTCTGGTATTTTTTGTCGAATTTTGAACGGAAAATTTAAAAGCATTTAAGTAATGAATCATGTCAGGACAAAAATTCTGGCTACTAGGCTGAAAATTCCCTCGGGAACTTACAGTCCACCAGCAGTGACATAGACCCAGTGGTAGTATTAAAATGTATCACAAAATACCTAAATAAATTTGATGCACTGTATGACCATTTCGTTGACTAAAAACTCCAAAAGAAAATCTAAGTATTAATTTTTTAAAACATATTAGGCATATTTCAAGACAAATAAATTAAAAGGTTCAAATATCATATTTTGTTGACATTGGTAGAATTTTTCAAGAATTATAGTTTTAACCATAAATCTATGATTACAAAGTTCGCCTCGCTCCCCCAATAATTTTGGTGTGTGGCTGTGTAGCTCCCCGAGATGCACCCTCACAGCAAGTAATATGACGGTAGGTCGCTTGATATCGGAGAACTGAACTCGGACTTAAAACTTAACCTAAGTCAATAAAGCGCAATAAGCAGGTCAAGGTGACCTAATTTTGGTGGGAGGCTGTGTTACTCCCCGGGTGCACCCTGACACCAAGTAATATGATTGTACGTCGCTTGATATTAGAGAACTGAACTGGAACGTAAAACTTAACCTAAGTAAATAAAGAGCGACAAGTAGGTCAGAATGACCTAATTTTGGTGGGAGGCTGTGTTACTCCCCGAGATGCATCCTCACACCAAGTAATATGACTATAGGTCCTTTGGTATCGGAGAACTGAGCTCGGACATAAAATTTAACCAAGTCAATGAAGCGCGATAAGTAGGTCAGAGTGACCTAATTTTGTGGGAGGCTTTTTTACTCTCTGAGATGCACCCTCACCCCACGTAGTATTATTGTAGGTCCCTTGGTATCGGAGAACTGAACTCGGACGTAAAACTTAACCTAAGTCGATGAAGCCCGATAAGTAGGTCAGAGTGACCTAATTTTTGTGGGAGGCTGTGTAGATCCCCGAGATGCACCCTCATACCAAGTAATATGAGTGTAGGTACCTTGGTATCGGAGAACTAAACTTGGACGTAAAACTTAACCTGTGTCAATGAAGCGCGATAAGTAGGTCAGATTGACCTAATTTTGGTGGGCAGCTGTGTAACTCTCTGAGATGCACTTTCACACCAGGTAATATGATTGTAGGTCCCTTTGTATCGGAGAACTGAACTCAGTCGTAAAACTTGATCAACCTCACTGAAGCGCGATAAGTAGGTCAGAGTGATCTAATTTTGGTGGGAGACTGTGTTACTCCCCGAGATGCACCCTCACACCAAGTAATATGATTGTAGGTCCCTTGGTATCGAAGAAATAAACTCGGACATAAAACTTAACATAAGTCAATGAAGCGCGACAAGTAGGTCAGAGTGAGCTAATTTTGGTGGGAGGATGTGTTCCCCTCTGATATACATCCTAACACCAAGTAATATGATTGTAGGTCGCTTTGTATGTTAAAACTTATTTTTGACATAAAACTTAAAAGCCAGTCAACTGTGTAATATGAGTCGTGTGACCTTCATCACATGGTTAGTTTCTTTGAACAACGTGCACCTGCACACAAAAATATATGACCGTATTTCAACTAGTAACTGAGAACTGGTTGTGGACGTATACGCGTACGCGGACGTGGACTAAAAAGGTTGAAAAAACAATATTTTTTCTGATAATTGACATTAACACTCCTTATATTACTATGAAACAAATGTCATCTAATCTATCTAAATAAATTTGGAATTTGATGTGATTTCTGGTAAAAATCGATCTATATTGTGGTATTAGGGACGAGATCAAAAGTTCAATGTAGGATAAAAAACTTAATTCACATACTTTTTTCTCTGACACCCCCCCAAACCCTCTTAACTTAATTTGGAAACATTGATTGACCAATATGGGCATATGCTTTGAAAGTATACTTTATGTATCATGGGTCCTGTTTTTCATCAAAAATGTATGTTTGTTCTGTATATTGACTTGGACATTACTTTTAAAAAATATTGGAAAAAATGATGTGTATTTTTAGTACGCATCAAAAAAGGCACTGTTAAATTATAATTTTATACATATCATTCAAAATTCACGATCGATAAAGTGTTTGAACGACGTAGATACTATGATTGATTTCGCCCCAATATTCTCGGCCAAAAATTTGCTTTTCGGTACGATTTGATGGCTTTTATTTGCTTTAACAGTCCAAACACATGTTAGGGCCGAACTTGAATCCGAATTTTTCAATCCATAAATCGATGTCGGATAACAAAACTTGCAGCGATACCCCCCCCCCCCCCTCCCCCCCACAAACTATTTGAATTAAGTTTTTTATCCTACATAGAACTTTTGATCTCGTCCCTTAGCGAGGTTTGTGGTGTTAAGTTTTGCTTAGTTTATCAATATCAGGGTTTAACCGTATACCGATATTTACATTCCGGGTGTTTTATTTAGTGTATCTTCCGTTTACGATCTTCAGATAATGTGACGGAAACAACTGTATTCTTTAATTGATTGTGACATTCTTGACTTTTGCTGTTATCCGTTTTGTTGTTTATTCAAACTACAAAGTTAACAATTCGATAATCTTCTTTACCACCTTTTTACGACTAATGCATTTATATTCTATCACGAAAACCTAATACATGCTTTACTTCTATAAATATTTTTCTCTTGAGGTCGGAGGTACCTAATTGGGCTATATTTCAGATTCTTATAAAATTTTGAAACTAGATCATGTTGAACTCCATCTGAATGTCAAAAAATAATGTGTATCACTTAAATATTTTAAATTGTGATTTCTCAAAATCCTATCCCTATGATTTTATTAAAATGATATATTATTGGCATTGAAATTCTAGTTTTATTTATATAAATATTATAAGCGGTCACCATTTTCGTCTTTTTTAGTATATTAAATTGATTACTATATGTAGAGTGAAAAAAAAGAGTTAAAAAGTCAAAATAAGCGTAACATCGTCAATATCATGACAATGCCGCGATTAAAAATATAGATCTTTAGTGTTATTACAAATAGGACATAAAGTTGAATGATTTCTATAGCGAAAACGAAGCTTTTTTTAATATCAATGAAACGGAAAAGTTGACAGCAATAACATATCATGTTTGTAGAAAATTCTAGGGAATCTTTTTATTTTTTAGTAATGACGATTTAATGTGAAATTATTATTTTGTGTCGGCAGCCTTTTTATGAAATCTACAATAAAAGACCTATATTTTAAGGATTTTAAATCACCCTGATTGAAGAAATATAAATGCTAAATTTTTCGATATTTAGATGTTTCGAATAGTCTAGAAGATAAATTTAAATCTGTTTTTCGTGATCTTATCCACCAGTGCTTCTGCACTAAACAGGGTACAAAACGGTATGTATACATGGTACTTGGTAGAGAAAAAGCTTTGGCAAAACTACATTGGACTGAGGAGAAGTCCAATATGTCATGTTGACTAGTACAATATGTCATATTGACTAGTCCAATACGGCATACTGACTAGTCCAATGAGTCAAATTAACTAGTCCAATATGTCAAATTTACTAGTCCAATATGTCATTTTGACTAGTCCAATATGTCATTTTGACTAGTCCAATATGTCTTATTGACTATCCAATGTGTCATATTGACAAGTCCAATATTTCATATTGATTAGTTCAATGTCATATTGACTAGTCCAATATGATCCTAAACTAGGCCAATATGGGGATCAAAAATATTTCCTATATATCTTCAATCTTGCGTCCGTAGACGACTACAACGCTAATTAGGAAAGTCTCTGATCCGTCGTAACATGTACAGGTAAACATAGATGGCAAGAAAACGTCTATTATCGTATTTCCCCATGCCTATATCGACCTGCTGAGGCCTTCACAATTTCGGCACTGTGACGTCGTAAAGAGTTGACCCGACCCTAATATGAGCTGACCCGAATATATCAGCGACGTCATAATGTTTGACCCAACGTTGACCCGAATATATCAGGAAAACATCCGGTTATAGGCAGATGACCATTGAAAAGTAAGAAATTCCATTAAGATTGCTAGTTAACAATACGATAAATTTATTATCAAGTTTTCTTCAAACATTGTAAAATATAAGCCGCTCGACACAATATGCTCACTCGCCGAAAAAGCTTCACATTGTGTATCGCGGCTGATATTTTACGATATACGTTTGCAGAAAACCTGATAATATATACATATTGGCCAATTAGGCAAATTGGGCGGATATGTGTCGCATTGGCGTACTTTGACATTTTGTATTGTATTGACAGGTTTTAACACATTTAGGCTTATATTCTGTTGTTAGTCAATAATTTCGTATATTTGAGGGTGGTCAAGCAACTGAGTCACTTAATATGGCGAACAATGTCGTACATATTTGCTATATGAACAGCCAAAATGCATTGGCAATATATATAAAAGTGATTTATATATTGTCACTGGCATAATATCAAATAATAATGTCAAAAGTAGATCAAAACACTCGTTGTTCAAATTATTGTCCTGCTTCGTTTCTGTCAGGTACTCTCTCAGGCAATTTGCAGACTTCTTGTTTGCTTTCAGAGTATTTTCAGAGTTCAATTTTAACCGTTTAATTACAATTTTATGTACGCAGGTAAGGACATTTTTTGTCATTTTTTTCCGTACAAATTCTTGTCCTGTGAATAATAAAACGTTTTACCGCGGTTTGTATGTCTTAAGGAATTGTTTTTCTTTGTTGATTCGTTGTTGATCTGTGATTGAATCGGAGCATTGAATATGGGAAAATATTGAAATTTGGTCATTTCGTACCATAAACTACAATGAACAATATACCAATACTCATAAGAACATAAATGACAGATTTAATAAATCAACCCCCAAAAGGACAGTAAACGGCACTGGTAAGGAAAACCATGTAAATCCCTTTGTAGACCATGATGGTTTCCGAACACGAGAAACAGAAGGTAATTAATTTATAAAAGAAAATATATTTGGAGAAAGGCTTTGCGAAAAAAGTCCGGAAAAGTATCATTTTCACAATAATTCCTATTTCCAATGGAAAAAACTCTCACAATAATTATCCGATCACCTTAAACTGAAAGTTGATCTACAACTCATCATTATAAGCTCACATACCAAACATAAGATTAATTGGGTAAACGGTTTCTGAAAAAAAATCCGGAAAACTATTAGTTTGACAATAATTCATATTTTCAAGGGCTGTATCTCTCACAATAATTATCCAATCAGCGTGAAACTCAAATTTAATCTGTAACTCATCATTATAAGCTCACATATCAATAACAAGATCACTTGGTAAAAGGGTTTTCGAAATAAGTCCATAAAACTGTTTCGGCGTTACACGTTTTCGACATTGAGAAAAGCTAACAATACATAAACTGTTGGTTGGTATCTGAGAATGTGTATTATTAACCATCTCGGTTACTGTTTATTTGTTGTGGTAAAATTGACTTAACAAAAAAATTGAAATGGTTTTGAAATTGAAAGCATCTTCGTAGTCTAATAGCTGTAATAAGGACAATGATGGCAAAGGACGTGGATCCTTATTTTCTAAATCAGATAAAACCATTGCGAAAATTCAAGTCTGTTTCTTTACAGGAAAAAAAATTGAGAATAATTCTAATGCGTACTTACTCTGAACACAACTATTACCGTCTTCAGATGGCGTTGTGCTATTTTCACAGATACACAATTTACCGTCGCATCCACGTTCTAAACATATGGAGTTATATGGACAGTCATCATTGATACTGCATCTTCCCATTGGTTTTACTGCAAGAGACCAATTGCAATGAATCATTTAAAATTGGCCGCAAAGAAAGTATCTTAAATATTACAACATTTGAAATATATTGAAGGTTGTTCCAGAATTCCTCCTACATCAAAGAGCCTGTTTTATAATCGGCTAGGGCGGACTCCGTGTATTAAACTAGAAAATTTGCAGATTCTCTCCAGAATGGGCATTTACCAGTATTTTACGACAATTGCATATATTTTCTGCCAAGTAATATTATATCCTTAACTTCTAAAACCATTCTTCTATTTATAAAAGATTATAGTTTTAAGTGATCTAAATGAATACCCTAATTATTACAGAGATGATTAATAACATAGCTTGGTATAGATGACCAAAAAGTGTCTTCCTCTTTTATTTTGCCTGGCCAAAAACAACAATCTCAATTTATGGAGACAATTATTCAGATGCAGGAAGTAAAACATACAAGGTTTTTTGTACAGAAAGTTAATTTGAAATTCGTAAAATAAGGAATATAAATGGAGGCATAGAAAGACTAGTATAACGTATAAAAGACTAAAGCTGACCAAACATAAATGCAAAATAATAACAAAAAGGTTAAAAAGTTAAAATGGTCCAACTTTTCGGTTATATGGCCTTGTTCATGAGTAAGCAGGTAGAAACAAAAATATATTGACTTTTTTCAATAAGACATTTGAAGTTGTGCTTATAATGATAGGCGAACAATTAAATAAATCTAAAACAGGCCGATTGATCTAAGAGTAATCTCGGAATAATTGAAAAGATGTAAAATTACTCCTTTATTCTTTGTCAAGTGTTTATTTTAAAAACAGCAAGAGTTTGAAGAAAAATAAACATTTTATAATACTGTTTTTGATGCACTGCATATCCATATTTCAGCAGCTCATGTAATATCACTAGTTCTCGGCAAGTCATGTCCTATCCTATCACTAGTTCTCAGTAATTATGTTCTATCCTATCACTAGTTCTCAGCAAGTCGTGTGCTATCACTAGTTCTCAGCAAGTCGTGTGCTATCACTAGTTCTCAACAAGTCATGTCCTATCACCAGTTCTCAGCAAGTCATGTCCTACCGCTAGTTCTCAGCATGTCGTGTCCTATCACTAGTTCTCAACAAGTCATGTCCTATCACTAGTTCTCAACAAGTCATGTCCTATCACTAGTTCTCAACAAGTCATGTCCTATCACTAGTTCTCAGCAAGTCATATCCTATCGCTAGTTCTCAACAAGTCATATCCTATCGCTAGTTCTCAGCAAGTCATGTCCTATCACCAGTTCTCAGCAAGTCCAGTCCTATAGCTAGTACTCAGAAAGTCATGTCCTATCACTAGTTCTCAACAAGTCATGTCCTATCGCTAGTTCTCAGCAAGTCATGTCCTATCACTAGTTCTCAGCAAGTCATGTCCTATCACTAGTTCCCAGCAAGTCATGTCCTATTGCTAGTTCTCAACAAGTCATGTCCTATCAATAGCTCTCAACAAGTCATGTCCTATCACTAGTTCTCAACAAGTCATGTCCTATCACTAGTTCTCAACAAGTCATGTCCTATCGCTAGTTCTCAGCAAGTCATGTCCTATCGCTAGTACTAAGCAAGTCATGTCCTATCACTAGTTCTCAACAAGTCATGTCCTATCACTAGTTCTCAACAAGTCATGTCCTATCACTAGTTCTCAGCAAGTCATGTCCTATCACTAGTTCTCAACAAGTTATGTCCTATCGCTAGTACTAAGCAAGTCATGTCCTATCACTAGTTCTCAGCAAGTCATGTCCTATCACTAGTTCTCCACAAGTCATGTCCTATCACTAGTTCTCAACAAGTCATGTCCTATCACTAGTTCTCAGCAAGTCATGTCCTATCACTAGTTCTCAGCAAGTCATGTCCTATCACTAGTTCTCAACAAGTCATATCCTATCGCTAGTTCTCAACAAGTCATATCCTATCGCTAGTTCTCAGCAAGTCATGTCCTATCACTAGTTCTCAGCAAGTCATGTCCTATCACTAGTTCTCAGCAAGTCCAGTCCTATAGCTAGTACTCAGAAAGTCATGTCCTATCACTAGTTCTCAACAAGTCATGTCCTATCGCTAGTTCTCAGCAAGTCATGTCCTATCACTAGTTCTCAGCAAGTCATGTCCTATCACTAGTTCCCAGCAAGTCATGTCCTATTGCTAGTTCTCAACAAGTCATGTCCTATCACTAGTTCTCAGCAAGTCATGTCCTATCACTAGTTCTCAACAAGTCATGTCCTATCGCTAGTTCTCAGCAAGTCATGTCCTATCGCTAGCACTAAGCAAGTCATGTCCTATCACTAGTTCTCAACAAGTCATGTCCTATCACTAGTTCTCAGCAAGTCATGTCCTATCACTAGTTCTCAACAAGTCATGTCCTATCACTAGTACTAAGCAAGTCATGTCCTATCACTAGTTCTCTGCAAGTCATGTCCTATCACTAGTTCTCAACAAGTCATGTCCTATCACTAGTTCTCAACAAGTCATGTCCTATCGCTAGTTCTCAGCAAGTCATGTCCTATCGCTAGTACTAAGCAAGTCATGTCCTATCACTAGTTCTCAACAAGTCATGTCCTATCACTAGTTCTCAACAAGTCATGTCCTATCACTAGTTCTCAGCAAGTCACGTCCTATCACTAGTTCTCAACAAGTCATGTCCTATCGCTAGTACTAAGCAAGTCATGTCCTATCACTAGTTCTCAGCAAGTCATGTCCTATCACTAGTTCTCAACAAGTCATGTCCTATCACTAGTTCTCAACAAGTCATGTCCTATCACTAGTTCTCAGCAAGTCATGTCCTATCACTAGTTCTGAACAAGTCATGTCCTATCACTAGTTCTGAACAAGTCATGTCCTATCACTAGTTCTCAGTAAGTCATGTCCTATCACTAGTTCTCAACAAGTCATGTCCTATCGCTAGTACTAAGCAAGTCATGTCTTATCGCTAGTTCTCAACAAGTCATATCCTATCACTAGTTCTCAGCAAGTCATGTCCTGTCACTAGTTATCAGTAAGTCATGTCCTGTTCTCAAGAACAAAATTATGAAAAGACGAAACAATAATCTAAACAACTCTTTTAGAGGATCTAAAATGGTAAAACTACCTAAAACCATCTTATCTAGAAGGGAGGGTACTCTGTTGTTTACAAAAATTTAATAATTGTTTTTAGCCAATACCGGAATATTAAAAACTGAGCTTTTTAGAACCTTGGGGACTTATTTAATTTTATGGACGTCATGACTTGGTTGACAGGTATGAAAAAAAACCAGTTTCCCAAATGAAAATGGACCTGTTTCATTGATGTTGTCCCTTCCTCATACTGGATTTGACATTGGCAACATGGCGGGTGTCCTGTGGAAGCAGAGACTGCTTTCACTTCGGGAGCATCTGAGTCTACCCTCGGTTTTTAGGTGGGGTCCATGTTGTTCATATGTTTTTAGTTTTTAAGTATAGTATTTGTATTGTTTTGGTCTTGTTTTCGTTGTTCTCCGGAGTTTGTCAGTTATTTTCGATTTTCCCCTCCATCGAATATCCCTTTGGTATTTCTTGACTTTACTTACACCACCAGAAGCATGCAACATGGTTGTAATAAGCATTCTATAATACCAACTTTGATGTATACATACATTTTGTAGTATTAAGGACTCTCTGTCATTATGTTTTTGTTCATGAAAGAAATAACATCAAAAATTTGATACATACTAAATAACAGTGTGCATAGCATTTTTGTTGTTATTTCGAATGAACAAAAAAATAATGACAGCCATTCATTATAATTTAATTTAAAAATAATTTGTGAAGTCCCAAAAGATAAACTATAAAGACGGCGTGACATTACAGTCAAGGAGATTTTTTTTAATTGAACAACAAACACAAAAGACCTTCACCAATCAGAAACGACATTACATCCAAAATTAAATTATCATCAGATAAATCAAATCCCAATATTTTAAATTCATCGTTAAAGAATATCTTTGACACGATATGACATTAAATTACGGGGCCTCGGTGGCCGAGTGATCTAGGTAGTTCGTCATGATAACTAATGATCACTAGCCTATCAACACTGAGGCTGTGTGTTCGAATCTCACCTTTGGCAAGGTGTGTTCGACTCCGATCTAAATTGACAGGGATTGCCAATTTTCCTACCGAAGGTCGGTGGTTCTCTCCGGGTACTCCGGCTTCCTCCACCAATAAAAACTAGCCGCCGCGAAATAGCCAAATGTGCTGAAAACGGCGTAAAACCCCAACTAAACAAACAAACAAGACATTAAATTACCATTTGGCATTTCGTCATATGATTATTTTTAGATTTTTTCTCCTTTCTGTTTGACATGGATTAATTTATGCTAGTAAATGATGACACAACGCGTTCTAGTAGCGTTGACACCAGATAATGCAGGAATAAGGAAACGGAATTCTATATAAGCTATTAGCTTGTTTTCGAATTCTATTGTTATTAATGTACTTTGTCTATTATTATGTATCTTTGATTATTAGAATAAATATGTTCAAACTAACGAATAGTCATATAATTTTACTATTGTCAGAAATTGGGAAGATCGGCAGAAAAATCAGTTTTTCCATAATGAAATTTTTCTTTTATAATTCAATCAAATATACCTTAAAATGGTATTTAACAAAATTTTATGAAATCCTTTTTATTTTTTCATACATTTTTGAGAGACTGAAGTTGCCAATGCAAAGACAATGAAAAATCCAGAGAAAACCTATTTCCTGCAAATTTTCAAGGCTTAATAGCTCTAAAATGAGCACATGAACCTATATTTTTTTCTTGCTTGTTTGTTTACTATTCATATATTCTCTCAAACTAAAACACCTATTTCAAATCCTATTTATTTCCTATTAGACCAGCGATCATCCGTAAGTGTCGTTAATACATGAATGGATAACAATGTTTACATTCCAGTTTAGAAATGCACAAACACATCATTTATTACTTTCAGTGTCAAATATTATACAGTTTGCAATGATTATTCTAATAAACATACCTTTTACATGTTTTACTGCTTCTGCGAACATAAAAAATAAACCGAAAGCGAGTACAATATACAAAACGTCCATTTTCTATATACTGCTTCTACGAGTCACAGTCCAACTTAGAATTAGATCACATCCGAGTGTTGTAACCTCAACAAATATGCATATTTCTAATATTTATGAAAATTTATATCCATTATTTTGCCTTAAATGTTGTAAACAATTATACAGATTCTCTGGTTATATTAAAGTTAACGTGTATCCTAATCTCTTTGTTTACCTACTGTATATTTGCATCCCCTTTCTATAAAGGAATACCTGTGTATCACCGCATCCAGGTCGCCAAACAGGCTTCGGCGATCAGTCAATATATACACAAATTCCACCAAAAGAAAAATGAAAAGTTGCATACACAAGATGTGGGTATGAAAAATGAAACAGTGGACTTAGAAAAGGGCCGTTACACTAGCAACTGAATCTGTATATTGTATAGCTGCAAAGATACATGAACAAAAGCTGTGTAAATAAACTTACAAAATATGAACAAAATCCTATTGACAAGATGAGTCCACAAGATATTCAGAGAAGAGATATGAAAAAGGCCATAACTTTCTCAAGACAACTGACATGAAAAGGACTATATAAGTCTTGGGAAATCCAACCTACCTCGAAATCGGTATAATATGTCCAAATTTAAAAAAAAAAAACTCCGACTAGTATACACGATATTCAGACAACAGATACGAAAAGGTCAATAATCGATCGACCGTGAAATATGTATAATATGCGAATGTTCCTGGGTCATGTCTATCATGAACAAAATAATAACTACAAATGTAGTTGCGTAAATAAGATTTGCAGATCAACGAACAAGGGTATTCCAGTATACCCAGCACTTTGTAAGTCGGGATATGATTATTTTAGGGTAAAATATTTGCCATGTAGATTTCAAGAATTTATTAATACGACTTATGTTTCAAAACTTTAAGCTTGTGCCTTGTGCCATTGAGCAATTTAAATATATATGAAATAGAACTGTACAATAAGAAACCTTCTCTCAACTGGTGTCAGGCTTCCAATTGTATTTTACGGAATTTAACTGTGAAATCGTATTCATTAAGCGGGTCATGAAATATGTATCTGTCAGAAAATTACATTTGTACAAATATAAACTCCATAATCTTAACCAAAATGGAACATATAAATGTTTTCTATGTAAAATGAAATACTCTGTAAAACGGTGTTGTGTTTTGACTGCCAGCAAATTGCACAACGTTGCTTAATCACAATAATCAATTTAATGGTAAAAAAATAAACATCTAATTCTGCACACTTAATGATGATTGTTGCGTCAAGTGTCAAAAATTATAATCACTTATTAAAGTGTCGTTTAATTCTAAATATGGTATGCAGAATACCACAAGAGAAAACCAATTCAACAGAAACAAAATAAAAAACGAGTTTTTGTACGATATAATAAATTCATTTTATCTTTTCTTCACAAAAATATCATAAATTCTAATATGGTGTGCTTTTGCCCTTTGCAAATAAAGCTGTATTAAAATTTTCGATTTATTATGGGTAGCACGCGTACGCACCTGACGTCATTGTAAAAAAAATTACAACGCCATTCCTATTCAATCTCACACGAGGAACTGTCAGAACGGGGAAATACTAAAACTTTTTATGATTCAAAGTTCAATAAAATCAAATGAAAAATAAGTTTTATTGTTAAACAATTTTATTTTTCTACTATTACAATTTCGTTATAGAAGTTCCAAATCAAAATGGCCGTCACATGAAAGGTCTTGCAGTACCACTTCGTTTACCATATTTACTTATTTGCCATATTAGAATCGAAATAAATCATGCCAGTCATATGTCCGTATTAGATTTTAATATGGGTAACAATGTTTGCTTAAATTTGATAAAATTTTGCTCAAATAATATTACCTATATTAAAATTTCCAACGAACTAATGTCTGCCATGAATGTTTTCTTCAATAGCGGTTGTTTACTCGCTGAAAAAACTTCATATTGTATCTTGCAGGTAATATTTAATCTCTAGCACTGCTGATGTGTTGTCAGTCAACGAAATGGCCATACAGTGCATCAAATTTATTTCGGTATTTTGTGATACGTTTTATTTTACCATAATGACATGCAGAAAATCCCATTTGCTAATATGGTGGCTGATATCCAGATTATAACTATTATAACTAGATGCTCAAAGGAGCCTGTATCGCTCATGGTCATCTGGTAAAAACTTGTTAATGCTGTTTGATTCTTTTCAATAGCAGTGGCCATATGTTTCCGCAATTAAGACATGCTTTTGAACAGGGACCACCATTAAGGAATACTATATAAATAGTTTTAATAACAGTATCCGGTTCAGACCAATGCAGTAATCATATTTTAGAAAAGGGACCACGGAAGGATCAACTTGTCAAATTTTGATCTCAACTGCCACTATTTTTTTTAGGAGATAGTTAGAAAAAGTTTTCAAAATGGCCGCCACTGAAATGCGGAAAAATTAAACATGCTCCGATTTGTACAAAATTTGGTTCCAAGTAGATTATGATATTGCAATGTGGTTTCCGTCATCGAAAATTATGCCATAACGGGAGGGGACCTATGTGCTTCGCTTGCAAGCACAATTATTACTTGTTATTATTATTATTTTTTTCTTCCTCTTCTTTCTCTGAACTTGTCCGGCGTGGATCTCGGAAACCGTTAGTGCAAGTTTACGGTACTTTATGGCATTGTAGACCTATTTTCCTAGATGATCCTAAGCGCTTAAGTTTTGCAATATGTGGGAAGGAAAGTATTTTTGGGGGGTCAAAATGGTGTGGGTCTTACTATAGAAGTCTATGGGAAAATTGAAAAAAAAAAACAATTTCAAATGGTCTCAACCTGAAAACTAATGTAAATATTGATAAGGGGTCTTCTGTGGCTATTGTAAGACTACATGGGATAATTTGTTTTTTTTTCGGGATGGGGGAAGGGGGGGGGGCTACTATAGAAGTCTATTGGAAAATTAAAAAAAACAATTTCAAATAGTCACAACTCGAAAACTAATGTCAATAATGATAAGTGATCTTCAGCCAATATACAATGGAATACAATGGGATGATTTGGGTTTTTTTCTGGGGGAGGGGTGCATTTTTTAAAGGGATGGGGTTGGGGGAGGGGGTAATTTCTGCTTGATATGTTCCATTTGCAGCATTATTCAGTCTTACTTATTCTATTAACCTTCATTATATTTTCTCTTTCAGCATACTTATATCGGGCACATGCCTATCAGACCCAGGGGGTTAGCCGGGGGAGGGGGATATACCCCTGCCGAAATTTTTTTGAAAGGTGTTCCCTGCGGTTATTCTAAAAACACATTTACAGCATTATACAGGCCCTGGGGAGAGAAATTCAATTGGTGTTCGAGGGCAGGGGTGCAATTTATTTCGAGGGGTGGTTGCGAGTAATTTCTGCTTGATATGTTCCATTTTCAGCATTATTCAGTGTTACTTATTCTGTTAACCTTCATTATATCTTCTCTTTCAGCATACTTTATTATATCGGGCGCACCCCTCCCCCCCAGACCCAGCGGGTTAGCCGAGGTCTAGGGGAACCCTTGCCTAAATTTTATTTCAAGGGTACTCCAAAACCACATTTAAAGGCATTTCTAGCATTATACAGGTCCTGGAGGGGAATTCAATTGGTGTTCGTTTGCGAGACTTTCGAAACAGCATCCTGTTACAATCATTAAAATTAAATGAATGAAAAAAGCTTTTAGCTCGGAGCTTATAATAAATACACTCACCCAAGGTCAATAGTTAAGAAAGAATTGCTACACAAGACGTAGCTGTCTCAAAGGTGAGAAATCACTTTTCTTCTTACAACTCATCATGTTTAAGCTTCACACCAACTATGAATTAACAGTAGCCATGGCTGTACATTACCCAGTAGATCACAGGCAGTGAACCAGTCTTGATTGTTTGTAAAACGGGTCCCTCATTCCTAGGTTCCCAGAATCTGCAAAAATCCTTTATTCTGATACATTCTGTGACTAACTTGGAGTGTCCAATATACACGATTTTTAAGATATAATG
This sequence comes from Mytilisepta virgata, assembly GCA_028015205.1. Taxonomy (NCBI): domain Eukaryota; kingdom Metazoa; phylum Mollusca; class Bivalvia; order Mytilida; family Mytilidae; genus Mytilisepta; species Mytilisepta virgata. The sequence continues at coordinate 38,944,376 of CM051519.1, forward strand.
ATTATCATGAAAACAAAAAACAAGAAATAAAAAATCCAACTGGATGTCTTGTATTCCGAAGTAAGGCGTACAGAGCAGGATCTGAATAGCTTAATTTCCAATAAGCACTATTATTATAAATGAATACGCATTTCATATGACAAGTGATTGAGTTAATTTGTTAAAGTGAACCTTTGAAGAAACTGAAGTCAAACAGGAAGTACAAAAAAAATGTATACCTGTCAATGCTAGGTACTTGACTAAAAACTCATATGGGCATACATGCTTCATAAGAATATAGTTGCTGAGATTTTCGCGGCAAGACATTTCTGTAGTTCATATGTTGAAAAATGTAAGACGACATCGTTAAAAAGTAGATGCATCACATGTATAAAAATATTACTTCCAACTTAGGCCACACCAAATTGATTTGTAGTTCTTTGGATTTTTTATGGAAAAAATAGTTGCGAGCGAACGAAATTTTAATTTCAATTTTTTTTAGTACTAGTTTACGTGCGGCACAATTATGTTAGACTAAAATATTGCAAAAAATGAAAAATGTCCCTATATTTTATCAAATTTTAGGAGCGGACGAACACTTTTTACTTTCTAAAAAAATTAAGAATTTGGGACGGATTTTCAGCATTTTTGCAAAATGAAGCGGCAAAAAAAAGTCTGAAAATCGGAGCGGCGAAATCCAAAGAATAAAAAATCAATTTGAAGTGGCCTTATCATTGTCATGCTTCATTATGGGATCTAGTTGTTCAGAATTGTGCGACCATAACATTTCTGACGTAAGGACGGATGGAGGTAAAACTCTTCAGAGCGGGGATATTATAAACTAAATAATTTTGCTTTTAACCAAACTTAATCAGAGTAGATGTTTATACATTCAATGAATATGACAACAATATCAACTGAGCGAAAAAAAGACCAAAACCAAAATAAAAACAAAATAGAAAATAAACAAAAAAAACATCCAAACGAGATTTCTCTGTAGAACGGGACTTCTTTAACATTTGTGACGTTGACGTCGTGGTGCCTAACGACCGTCAGAAAAGAGGATTTTTATGGAGGAGACAGACGTGTAATGTGATCATGCGACTATTACCTTTTCTTTTGTTGTTTTCTTTGGAGATTAATCTCGCAAATCCAGACATAGATGAAAAATATTTTATTCTAAGGTAAGATTCAGTAATTAGGTAAAATTTTGTGAACCTGAAATTCTCAATTTAATCTACAATACTAGAGTTTTGCAAAATATGCATTAAAATCGTAACCATTGGAATGTAAGGAAAGAAGAAAATGAATTTGTACATTTATATACTTTAAACATATATCATCTAACTTTTAATACACAAAGACAACAATACACTCAATGACAAAACGTCGCATTCCAAAACTATAAAACGTACATTACAATTTCATTAAATAAGTACGACTTCTGAAAACGAGTGTAAGCAGCTTGGTTCGGGTGATGCATAAAGAATTGGATCAGGAACTGAAAGATTTTATTTTTAAATAATTGTGCTAATATAATTTGGAAAATATAGCTTTCAATATCTAAATAAATGTTGGCATATTGAATGGAAAATAAAAAAATAATGTACTGATCTACTCCAGAAAACTGCCAGAGACGCATGTATACGATACATTACTATTGTCCTAGCTTTATTAAAAAGGGAAATGGATGTAAAGTATTTCTGACACTCTTTTATCAAATTTCATAAATATCCATAATTAATCTGGGCAAACAGACCTACAGAAACTCAGTATCAATAATTACAGGTAGCACAGTTTGTGACCATATATATATAATATCAGTATAGTTTCTCTTAAGAAGTACTATAACTATAAGAATTTTATTTCCAATTAAGGGCCCATTAAGAGCAAGCAATCAAATACAAGTGATTTATATAATTGGAGGTACATATAAAGTTTACATATATATATATTTATTTAAACCCACAATAACCGCAGTCAGGTCAGAGCCATACTATATGCACAATATCTATATTATCATAATATATCAATTAAAATATTTGCATTTTATTATATAAAATTTCTTATTTCTAAACACTTGTTTATAAATATACCCAATGTTTTTAGGACATTAATATTTTCATTAGTCAATAGCCAAATAAACTTTGCTGTTTTATATCGATGATAGTAAAACGTTTAATCTTTTAAATTGATTTACCAAATATTTCTTTAAATTATGGAATTATGCACTTCACATGAAAGCGCCTAGCCTTTAATGACTTTATCTGGTGAATAATTTTTATTTATTATATTCTTTGATATTTAGCAAAGATTTAAAATATGTGTATTTTTACAGTTCCAGAATGAATGAATTATGTTATTCTTGTTGGAACAGATTTGTCAGCATGGAGGTAAGTCATATGTCATATTTATCCATTTTAATAATAAGGCACTATATACATGTATTTGTTCCCAGGGAAAACGTTATTCCTAAACTTTGACATGATTTTTATTGGATTAGAATCTGTTTATAATAAACAAAACTCGTAAGACTGTATTGCGCTTGTGTTATGACATAATTTTGCTCTTGTTAGGCCAATGTATCGTTTGTGCGCGACCAATGTTCCGCTCGTATATTAAGCCATGATTGCACATGTCCGATATATTAACACAACACCTACCCAAATTCAGAGTTCTATAAACAAGAATTTGAGTTTTTATTAAAAAATTCGGATTTAAAATACAATTCTTTTTTCAATGGAGTTTCTGTATTGCCGGTAATTTACATCTTCCATGGTACATATTATTTACTAAATTATTTACTGCAATGTAAATTTAGCTAAGCTTTTGCATGCTAAGCGCTAAGGCTTTAAGAGCTTTTGGTTTTCATTTCTTGATTAAAGTTACCATTTTTCCAGATTGGAATGACTTACATAGATTTCGGTTTGATTATGGTTTGCCTGCTTCTGGCTTCTATGGTTCGTAGACGTAAGAGGATGAACATTGAATTAAGTAAACGTAAGTAAATGAATAAAAAACTGCTAATCAGCTCACAATTTAAATAAAAGAGTTCTTAGAAATATGAAAATTCGTTATAATATTTTTGATTAAATCAAAGTGGACATAGAGATGACTCCCAGAATATGTACATGTATACCTTCAATGTGAGCACTAAAAAACGGATAGATTGACATCATTTTCCAGGGATAAAATTGGCTGAGTATAGGTTATTTTTCTAAAAATATGCACAATTACAATGTATGTAATATCTTTTTAATAGATCATAGCATATATAACTCCGTTTTTACAGGGATATTGGAACTAAAAATCTCATGTAAGGAAGATGAAAGAATTGTGGGAAAGTTACACACGAGTTTAGAAGGTATGTTGAATTGAAAATAAGTTAGTGATAAAAAGTTACTGCACCATTCTCAATACATTAATTGACCTAAATTTTTGGCGCAATAAAATTATTCATTAAGGATAGCCAAAATGATCTGACAGTATTTTACACCAATTAAAATAGAATAACTCTTATAAAACATCCATAACATCTCCAAGTGCAAGGCATAGATTTTTAGTCAAATTTGCAAATTTCAATGTGCAACTTTTACAATTTAAATCAAGAATCTTATTTTATTTGAATAAAATAATAATTTAAAAGGAAATCTTCAGCTTTGTAAAATTTAAAGCAGTGGTTTGCCACGGGACATAACTCTATTTGAAACAAGTGATACTAGAAAATTTTTGGAAATGTTTGTTTTGTTGAGTTGATAATGAAATGTAAAAATATGGTCTAGTTATTTCATGCTAATAGGATGATGTCTTATTGGAATTAACTGCATTATTTACTAAAAGTTTCAACTGTTAACTGTATGACTTGTAGAAATATTATAAATAATTTTATAAATAAAGAAGTGTGGCCATTTCCCCCTGCATTTATTTCACTTCTAGGGCCAACTAAAACCTTTAAAATTCTCATGATGCATGGCCTAGTATGCGGTCTCTGAAGTTTTCTAATAATAGTGAACAAGTCGGTTATTTAAACATCTTCTACATACCCTAATATCGCTTTCGGAGACAGTTTTGAAAACAAATTTGCCAAGTTGATGTCTTTAAGACAGTTTTTCAATGTGAAGGACACTTAGAAACAAATCAATTTTTTGGCTGTAAGTAAGATTATTAATGTCGTTTCATACAGCATTAGAATGGTTTTGGTTCTGAATTTCCTTCTTGGCAATATTCCAGAAATGGTGTAAATTGACCCAAATCGCCTATATACACACACGACTTTTGCCAATAGAAAACTTTTTTGTTTCCTAACATAAAAATGCATTGTATACAATTGTTTATGATAAAAAGTAGGTAAATATTTAACATTATAAAAAATCAATGGTTATGAGTGAATCAAATACACGGCAAAGTGGCCCTACTCCTTAACTGCAAATAAATATCAAAACAAAAGTTAGCTGAATTAAATTTAATTTTCTTTTTATACAGATTACCGAACTAAGAATACTTGCCTAGAAATGCCCTTAAGGAGACTAGTAACGCAATGTGAACAGATGACCCAACACATCACAAAAGAGAGAAATGCATTAGAAGATACCCACCATCAGTTTCGAAAGTTCAAATCTACATGGCAGCGTGATGCAGAACCATTACTTGGCATATCTGAAAGAACCATTCTTGAGAATCTTGAAAATGCTATAATCAAGACAGAACTAAGAATGTTAAAGGATTTTATTGGTAAGAAATGTATCTGTATATTAAAAAATGTATAAGAAAATGAAAGAACAAGATCTGTTTGTCAATTACACATCCCAATTGATTAAAAACATATGGCATGTGAAAATTAATTCTCACAAATATTTTTTCAGGCAACTTTAATAACATATATCCAAATTAAACAATGATGAAAAATTATATTGAAATTTGTCAACACTGTCATCATTTTTCATTTTACAATCCATAGATTATGTAGCACCCTGATTCTTTATTTCAGAGAGACAACTCAGAGTAGTGAAAGGTGCCTATTATTATAAGAAGTCATTAATTGATGAAGCAGAAGATGCCGTTGATAGGTTGTTATTTTCTGAAGGTGAGATTATACGGTATCTCATTATTACATATGTTTTAAATTTAAAATAATTAATTGTTTTAACGAATCATATTTCCCAAATGTTGAAATTACTCAGAATTTTGCCAAAAATTCAATTGTTATGAATTAGAAAGATAAGTGGGCATGATTCTATAATACCAAGTTTGATGCACTGAATATCCACATTTTAAAAATTTGTCTCTTCAGATGTGTTCAAGACCAAAAGTATTGAAAATAAACAACAAACAAAAATTTTGGACCAATAATTATATTTTTTGATATTGGAAATAAACATTACTAACAATGTACACAAATATAAGTAAATCTCAAGTATCAATCAGATTTTTCATTTCTGAAAATGTGTTTTTTATATATTATCAGAACTAAATATCTTATTTTCCCTATTTTCAGGTCTGTAAACAATTTCAGTGTGGATGTCAGAATTTCATCACTACAGACAATACACCGTTTTTAACATGTTTAACTTTTTTTCTTAAATAAATTGTTTTTTTTTATTATTTGTTCATGGTTTTCTATTTTATGTATGTGGTTGTGTTGTGGAAGCAACATTCAAGCCAATGACTAAAGAAACTTACCGGTAACACTCGCCGGATTTTTTTTTTGTGTTTAATATCTGTGTCGGATTTCGTAACTTTTAAAATCAGGAAATTAGAGTTCTTTCAATGAGGAACCTATTGAGTTATCTTTTCCTAACCAATGTAGGTAAGGGAGATAATTAAATGCTCTCCCTTTTGTCCTAAGGCTAAAAGGGAGACAAATTTATTATCTCCCTTATCTACATTGATTAGGAAAAGATAACTCACTCAGGTTCCTCACTGCAACTGACAATTTTGGAAATTTAAGTCAGAGGTACCCTCATACCCAAATAAGTTGTGGATTATATTTGCATGATCAACTGAAGAAAAGAAGCTTACTGAAAACTCTCTTAAACAAAAGATTAAGCAAAGTGAAGGTAAACTCTAACTTCTGACAGAAAATAGAACAAAGAAGTGGAATGAACAGATTGACATGAAATTTCATGATACCAATTTTAATTCCTCTAATCACAACTCATCAGCTTTGCTCAAGGTCACAACTATTGTAAGCCAAAAGAAAAATCTCAAAATTTTGAAGGGCTGATTCAAAATGATAAGTATAGTAAACCTTAAACTATCTAAAGACGCAGCTGTATACAGAGAAGGTAATCATTGGTTTCCTCAAAATTTAATAACCAGTGTAAATTTTTAAACATCAGTTTCCAGAATGGTATGAAGAGTCAATACATTTATAGCAGTATACAAATAACACATCCGAAAATGGTGATAGAGTCGATTCTTACACTGAGAAATTCATTGTCAACCTCAGCAAAAGTTCATACATAGTCTGCCTGGTGACTGTCTCACAAACATTCATATGACTATGATCAAGACTGGTCCCAGGACATCGATAATAGAACATTCAAGACTGGAAATCAGATCACACTTACAACTAATCTTAGTCTTACAGATGTTTGTGAAACAGAGGCACCGTTTTTATAACCAACTGGAATCTTAAACACTTCTCCAAATACAAATTTTTGGGAAATATGCTATTTGCTATGTCAGGCTACATGTATTGAATTTTGTGATGTTTACTTGTATTAAAAATTCTAATTGGCAGATTTCTGGAATCAAATAAGTATATTTTTCAAAATTAAAACTCACATTTTCTGTTATCTGTAGTTTTATTAACAAAATATAATTCCTACATTTATAAACAGTTTTACCCAAGAATATTCGTGCAAAAAAAATATGAGTAACATTTTTAAATTCATGAAAATTTATCTAACTTTGAAGTACATAACAAATAAGCATTTCAGATACCATTGAAAATAAATATTTGATTCAGTTTTGATGACTACAACATAACAAATATTTTTAAAGTAAAATCTGCCTTTTTCTCATGCTAAGAATTAAAGGGGCATCAATCCAACAGTATCATTTCAATGTATGAGTATTCTTCAAATGACAGACATTTTGTCATAGATTTATGTGTAAGAATGTTTTATTGCACCTACATAAAATGACAAGCTGAATACAATGAAAGATAGGATTTTTTCTATAATGCAATTGTTAACATTTACATATACGATACAAAAATGACCATTCTGTGATAACCTTGTCAACATTTTTGAAGACTAATTAGAAGGGAGAATAAAATGACTTAATAATAAAAAAAATACCCCCCCCCTCCCCCAAAACCCAGTCTGTGATAACAATGCTGTTGAACAAACTTATCTATTCAAAATCTTAATGTGACAATGGAATAATTTCACAGAATTAAAATTTGTCACTTATCAAACACTTTTTCTGAAAATATGATAAAATTTCATAATATAAACCTCGAATAGAAATCTTATAACAATGTAGCAATAACTTTAATTTCATATTGTGACAAGGGAGGCAATCCAAAAAACTATGCAATAAAAATTGTAAGGGAGATAATCTTACAATTTTGCTAAGTGTTAAAACTATCAAAATCAGAACAAGTAGGGACTTTGTCTTTATTATACTAAAGAGCCTATATTCAGAAATAAATATTCATATCTTTGAAAAGATCCCAGTATTAAGAAATAAATTGATCGAACAATATTTTTTGTTCTGAGACAAAATGTAAAGAAATTAATTTTTTTTTATTACTTATGTAGAGAAATACAGAAATATCACAGTTTGATACGGATGGAATATTTATATCAACCTGGACAATAAAATACAATGTTTGTAAAACAATAACACAAAAAACTAAACTAAACTAGTATTGCTTGAAAATATCACAGATATTTAGCATGAGAAACACATTAGTCCTATTTGTGTGCTATTTGATTTTATCTCAATAAAAAGCTGATCAAGAAATCACAATTCTCAGATCAAATGAAACAATTATCCCACCTCACAAATTCATGATGCATATTTCTTTTAAAACAAGGAATTTAACACTTCATATACTGTTGATTCATTATTGTCTGTAAACTTCACTTCATGGAATGGATTTTTGTACACCCCAAATATTACTCTTAATGGGGAATTTCCAAAAGAAAAATAAATCCACTTGAAAATTACAAATTTTAATTGATTAACTCGGATCTATACTAAAATTTGTAAAACCATTATCTTAAATATATTAAGTGCACTTTGTGCATATTCCATGCATCATGGGGTTGTAATACTTATTTTAATAAAATCTCAAAGGAAGAGGTGAGTTATCTCCCATTTCCATTGAAAATTCCACAGGCAAAATATTTTTTCTCCAAATGACATTTCGAACAGTTGTTTTAGTTATGAATTAACTAACTGCATCTTTCAACCAAGTGATTGGACAATTCAAACTGATTAAGCTAGTACTTCTCAAATTTTGATAAATCCATTCCGTGGACGTAAGTTTAAAGATTAAGAGTATATATCTACAGTAAAAAAGAAACCTATTGATTTAAGAACACCCAATTATGCTGTTTTATCATTTACTATTAATTATACAAACTGAGCTTTGTCTTTTATCTTTGTTTCATTTTGACTGTAAAACCCACAATATATTGGTATATAAAAGGAAAGACTTTCACTTCTAGAAAGAACAAATACAATAAAGCCTCCTTATCTAAACAGAACATAATTATCTCCCTTTGCTAAACAGATAAAGCACTGAAAATTATATTTAGGTAGCACATTAGAACATGAAGTTTCTTGAGATCACTTTCTTCTTCCCTTTCGGAAACTACGATCTGTATGAACTACTCCTCCATCTTCATCGTATCCCAGAAGTCTTCTTAATTTTGTGATTTCCTGTTTGTATCTGAAAAATATGGAAATAACACATAATGAAACAGAAAATCAATACATTTTTATTTCGCTTATTGCACCATATAAATCTGATAAAAAGTGATAACAAATAACTACATGGCCATTTAAAATTAACTAGTACATTTTCATCCCTGTCTGCCCCCAATTTTTGTCCTTACAGACTTTTTTCTGGTCTGTTCCAGAAACTGGATGAAAAAAATGTTTTTAGGAAATCTTTAGTAATTATTTCATGATTGAACCTGTCCCATGATAAAGAAAATAAAAATTAAATTCCTCCCAACTGCCCAATTTGTCTTGGTAAGGATGGATGGATTTCTATAATGTAAGGGAATACAATACAGTAAATGTCCTGTACTGATTTTTTGGTGAAAATTTACCATATTGTCATATTTTTGTATATACTTCATGTAACGCCAAGGAAAACATAGCTTCATGACTTATTTTAAAGATATCGGAGTTTGATTTTGGTATATTTGAGTCAAAGACCCTTAATTTTTCATTTTACAAAGAATTCAATAATTTTTAACGAAAAAGATAACTTCACCAGGTCTTTTGTAAAATATTCAAAAATTCATATACAAGGTTCTCTGATAAATAATTGGTGTAAAAGATAGAAAAATTAATTCTGAAATTATGCAAATTTTGAACAAATAAGGAATATTGATGATCATTGAGTCTACTGATTTTTTCTTTAAATTTTAATATAATTATCTTGAATTAAAGGAATCTTGTTTGCAAAGGGAAAAAATGGGGGTCCAAGTTTAATTGGCCTATCCATAAGTTATTTGTCCTCACTTACTGCAACAATGAGGACTCATTTGTGGTTGGCCCTTTAGTGTATCGTGTGTAATTAAAGTTTAGAGTACATTTTTTATAGCTATACCTAACAAGATGGTGATCTATGTAATCCTGGCTTTCTTTAAGCTGTTCTTTCAACATAGAATTTTCACTCAAAAGTTTAGCTCGTTCATCTTCTAACTGTCGTTGTGTGTTTAATGTATATTCTCTCAACTGTTTACGTAAAGCTGCCCATGTCTCAGCAGGTTTCTCCCCAGGTCTGAAATATGACAAAATTAGTTTATATAATATTATAAACAGAATAACATCTTGTCATATAAACTGATAAAAACAATACAATGCTGATACAATATCCTATTTTTGAGTACTGTAATTTTTCTAATTTTTTCATCATCTATTTTTGAGAAAATTTGAATAAATGGACAAAAAATGAAGCTTTTGTTGGCCTGGGACCATTGTTGATTTCTAAAAGATTGACATGTGAGTATAACAACAAGAAATGAAAGTCTATACTGGTAGAATTGTTGCTTAAGTTGTTTTTAATGATTTAATCATCAATATTCACAAAAATCAAAATGATGACAAACTTCAAATGACCTGCCATGTTTTGACGTGAGGGCAACATATGATGATAATCCAGACTTGAAATGGGTCCAACTAAATATTTATATGATTTATTTCATTTTGTCTTTATTTAAAAAAATCCATGTCAGTTACACTTGCTACTTTAAAGAAATAGACTTATGAAATAAAAATTGTTTAATCTTGTTATGTTAATTTAAATTTATTCCTTGAATATAACATAATTATACCGCATTTGATATATAGTTGTTACGATATTAACCCAAATTCCACGTAAAAAAAAACATATTTTGGATGAATAAACTTATTTGTTAAAAAGGAGTTGAAGACTCCGCAATAAACCGAAGTAGTTTTGTTCTTGAATAATGTTCAAAATCCTGACTTAACGATGATTGCTACTTAACATTTTGTAAATGACAAAAAATTGAGATTTTAAGAATTTCTCAATTTCCATGAAATTAAAAAAAGATATGAAAAATTAGGTTGACAGAGAAATTTGGGTATTCAATTAGACTAATTGAAAGAAAGTCAAGTTTTTGACAAAACATCAGGCTAAACAACTTATCAAAAATAGAATTTATTAAATCACCTGAATCCACAGAAACTTGACCTGGAACATTTTTATCTTCTAGAATTTCTCTTATTTTCAAAACATGACAAATATTTTTGAACTAATAAGTTACTAGTACTTACTTGATTGAAAAGTCTTCCTTTTCATCTGATACACCAAACTGTTAAATTTATAAGAACTGATTTTTATTACACAATCTTCGTGAATGTATCAAATGTAATGCTGTAGTAGCAAACACAAAACATTAAATTATAAAATGTGATAAAATTTCTTTCTTGTTAGCTTGAAAAAAAAGCCAAATAACTGGAAGGTTTAACTATTTTATTCATCAAAGTTCATTATTTTCAGAACAAGAAATGAGTTGTCAAATCAAAATCAAACTGGATTTTCTTTTGTTACTGTTTTGAGCCACCCCACCCATGTGTAGCATTTCAAGAAACTATAAAAACTAGAATTTTGTTGGAAAACCAATTTAATCAGCTGTGAACTGAAATCCTTTAGAGTCATATTTAAGATTGATTGATGAATGGATGGATTATTGTTTAAAGTCTAGTGGCAATTATATAAAATGTATATCAGGGCAAAAAAATTTTGATATGACATGAATATAAACCCTGCTTCATACTACTAGGCTGACATGCTAATCTAGATTTTTGCTAGTTCACAAGGAAGACATATCACCTCATCCTAAAGACACATAATACTGACTCTGAGCCAACAAGTGTTTGCTCTTACTCATAGATCCTGCGTGTTTGTAGGAGAAGCAGCAAATACCAATTTTAAAGACTTTGGTTTGACCCAACCATGGATCAAACCCGAAAATTTTAATGGATGGATGGATTATTGTTTCACGTCCAGTGGCAATTATTTAATGTATATCAGGACAAGAAAATGTTGACCTATGAAAATGAACCATGCTTTGTACTAGACCAAAACGGTGAGCCAGATTTTAAATGTCACCCCACATGGACACACATTATAATGACTCTGAGCCAAAAACCAACCAGTCCTGTGCTCTTGCTCCTAGATGTCATGTGCTTGGCTGAGATAGCAGCAAATACCTATTTTAATGTCTTTGGTTTGACCCGGCCAGGGATCGAACCCTCGACCTTACACACTTGAGGCGATCACACTACCAGGATACCACAGAAGCGATATATTTATGATTGATAAAGTACATGTAATAGCCTACACAAACATTGTCAGAGTTACAATGAATAAAGGCATAAAAAAATCCTGAATTGAGATTGTTTCTTTATGTGCAATAAAGTATACCTTTATTTTTACAGTATCAAGCTTTTTCCTTAATTCATTATTTGTAGTCTTCAGTCTAGTTATCTCCCTTAGATTTGCAGAATCTATTTCTGACTCATTCAGCTTTAGCTCTGTTTCATCTGGTCCCATGTCTATATCATCTAATCCTCTCTGTTCACATTGTAATCTGAGATTTCTGCAACAGAAAACAAAATTTGTATTGCCTTGAGGAAACCACCATAAGATGATAAAACTATCTTAAATCACATAAAATGGTGTATTTGTATTAGATATAATATTAGTATATTGGGCAAGATTCAGATAAAATCTTAATACAAAATCCACATATGGACATGACAAAAATAAAGCAAATGAAGAGTGATTTTATTGCTGTTCTTCATCTTGAAGCCTTCCACATGAGAAAAATCTCACATGTCTTTGAAAGTTCCAGACACTCTTTTGAGCATAAGTTTTTATCTAATATTGGTCATATCACATTAGTACTATAGGGTTATTGCACAAATTCTGGGAAATATTGTCCCGAGTAGAATGTTATATTGCATGAGATTGTCTATGAGGACAATATTTTCCAATTTCTTGCAATAATCCTTTTATTGTATGGCAACACCACCCAGATCATTGCATGCTAATTTTTGGTTCTGTTCTATAGGGGAATATTACGTTGCTATACAATAAATTGTTTCTTTTTCTATCTGCAAATTACATAAACAGAGAAACAGAACACATAAAAAATATTCAAATTTACCATACTAAATGATGTGGCCTAAAAAATAATCAGTATATAAATTTCAGTCAAAATGACTTAAAGAATCTTGAATAAAAAATTATACAAAATATTTATTGTGTATTCTTTTACCTATAGTGTATTAATAGCTCTTCATATTTGTGAAGTAAAGCTTTCTTGTTTTCTCTGTACTGCTGGGCTGCCATACTAAGTTGTTCCTCACGTTCCTTGTGGGCCTTTGTAATGTCTTTTAACATGTTATCAACATATTCCCTCATATGTACGGATTGTCTGGCATCTGGTCCTGATCCTTTGTCCACATATTCCTGTAGAAATATTTAATTTATATTAAACACTAACTTTATGAAAAACATATAAACTATGTTAGAAATGATAAATTCTTAAAAGAAATACCTTCATCCATCAAAAATTCAAGCAAAGAAACAGCTTTCACATTTACTTTGTCTTAGAAGATGAATTTCCAGCAGATTTGTCTTTTTCTCTATTAATAAAATTTACCTTATAAAAGCTTTTTATAATAATAAAATGAAACACATTTTGAGAGTTCAATGTTTTCTAAAAAGAAAATCACTATAGAAGACTTACAGTTTAACTTCAAATATCTTAATTCTAGTGATTGGCCACCCTTAATATTATTAATTTGCAAATGGGTGTTAAACATAAGTTAATCATTATACCTGTTTGGTCATGAAGCATAAATTATTATTTTAAGATGATATTCTGAAAACCTTTCAAATGGAATCTTTATCAGCTTTTTAAAAAAGTATATTTTAATTTTTAGAAAAATCTATTAAATGCAGAAGTTGTGTAAAAAATAAAATTTTCCTTGTTTGAGAAATCTACCAAATGCAAAATTTATTCCTATACATTAAATTTACATACTGCAATATCCTCAACATATTTGATAAGTCTGGCTCTATAATCCTCTCCTAAATCTTTTACTTTATGGTGCATTCTGTTGTTAGATACCTCTAACTGTTCCTTCTCACCTCTGGCAATTATCAGGGCCTATAAATATTATTAGAAAATTTTCAGCTTAGTTAAACATTCGGAATAAACAAATTTCTGAAATATACAAATACTATGAAGCCTAGAAATTTGTCTGTATTTATATGAGTAAAAAACTTTACACAAATTCATTACAAACCTGTATATAAAGGGAAACCATGTTTCCAAGCAAATGTGCCCTTTATACAGATGTTAATTTTACATGTACAAGTTTTGTTCATAAGGGTGATGTTTTCACAGTGCCCTTTACAGACAGTAATATGCTCCATTGTGTATAGAGGTGCCCTTTAAAACAGGTTTGACTGTATAGGTAATTTTGTTTTAAGTTAGCTAATTTGCAACAAACATATCCAATGGATCTTAAAAAGGCAGCTGAATTTCATCTGCAATCACAATTTTTCGAAATGATTTTAATTACAATTTGCTTTTCTTAAGGTAGATCAGTACTAATATTTTTGGCAGATAGATTTTCCTAATTTTTTCCAGGTAGGATGTTAGATGGATATAATTTGAAATTTCAATTTAAAAAACATAGGTCACCATTCTTGATTTTGAGATAATTGAGTCTTAATGTAGGTAAATTTTATATAGATTATATAGAGAAAATTCGAATTTCTTGTACAATAAAAAAACTGGCAGATAGAATTTTTTTATAAAATTGTGAAAAGAACACTTATCTGACATGCTTTCAAAAGAAAAATTGGGGTTACCGGTCATTTTTTCTTGCTATTTCCCAAAAACTAAAATTTCCTTTACATTATAAAAATTTCTGCCAATTATCTCCCCTGAAAATTTCCCTTACATTTCATTAGAAAAAATTCTGCCAATTATCTCCCCTGAAAATTTCCTTTTACATTTCTTTAGAAAAGTTCCAACAATTATCTCCCCTGAAAAAAGGGTTCTTTTCAGAATGAAATTTTGTAATTTTGCTATATATTCATTTTTGTCATTTTTTTTTCTAAATAAGCTTAAGATATAAATTTTACATTATATCAAATACTACTTCGTCGTCAAAAACATATATTTACATACACATTTGCAAGATGCCAGAAAAAGATGCTCAATGTATTAGGTATGATCTACCTTAAAATGGAAGATGCAAACCCAAAAGTAAATGTATTTACTTATACTTTTGTATGAGACACCATTCTTTTGGGTCCAAACAACTATCCACCTCTATTCAATAGAAATAATTCTAATAATAAATGCCTTACTGCATTAAGTTCAGCTATCCTTCGTTGCCTATCTCTAGCTAAGTTTCTTGACTCTTGTACTTCTTTCTGCATTAATGTACTGAAATATAAAGCAATAGTATAACATCTTCTGATTATTTAACTATTTTCAGTCTGTCATTCCATAAATTAAATTTTGTCTACTAAGTTTTAACCTCAAACTAATTGCAACAGAAAATATTTTAGTTCTAATCTATAGCATTAAGCCCCAAATATACACAGAAAAAAGTCCCATAAAATCTAACATGAGGAAAACTCAAAATCAGCATTTTTAATTTCCTATGGAAATTAACATTGGAAAGGGGAGATAACTCTGCAAAAATGAGTCTTTTTTGTCAGTTTTTGGTTAATTTTCTTAAAATTCATGTAAAGTATGATACTTTGACGGGGTTATAAGTTCGTATTTGACTATATTATATAATCTCCTGCTCATGAAATGTACAAAACCGAAAGTTATGGGTATTTTTATTTTTTTTGCGCATTTTTCATTAAAGAAATTGCAAATTTGTGGCTTTGTGACCATTTTGAAAAAATAATATGAAAAATTGGTATTGCTTATATCTGTAAATTATATTTGATCAGCATCTACCTTGTTTAAAGAAACTTTAAACCACAAAAAGAAGAATATATGCTTAATTATTTTTTTATTAAATTTGAGATTCTTTACCTTGACAAGTTGAAAATTTAATAAATGGTCAACTAATGAATTACGAAATCTAGGTTGTAGCTTGATAAAAGATATGAAAAAACTTTAGAGTTGTTTGTTATACTCTAAAGACGGCTAAAATATCAAGAATCAATACATTCTGCTGAATAGAAGCGGTAAAGTTATAATTTTGTATCAATTTTTATTGATATTTCTGCCTTTTTTACAGAGTTATCTCCCATTTTCAATGCCAATGTCCATAGGAATTTTAAAATCATGATATTTTAATCTTCCTCAAGTTAGATTTTTTGGGACTTTTTTCTGTGTATATTTGGGGTATAATGCTAAAGATTAAAACTTAAAAATCTTCTTTTGCAATTACTTTAAGGTTAGGGTCAAATTTATGCTAGATTGACTGGACTATACTGTTCTACTGTATCGTAATGATGAAGATGTCCTATGTTTGAATTTTGAAAAAAAAAATTGGGACCTGATTTAAAAGGGATGAATGTAACTTTGTTTTCGGTATATTTGAAATAACCTCAATACACATGGTGTAAACTTCAAAATAAGCCACTGAAAGGGTTATTTAGTGTGAATCAGAATATCAATATCAACATTTTATTTCCAATCACACGATTCAGGTTATTTCAAATTGAATGAAAAAATGAATTCAAAGCGGGTGTCAAAATGCCTAAGTCATCAGGGGGATTTTGAAATTTTCACATAAGAAGCAAATACTGTTTTGAAAATTATAAAAGTTACTGGATCCAAAATGTCATTATGGCAAAACATGGATCTGGGGTTAATGTATTTTAATACTTATATATTATACAAAAAGCAAATGAACAACACTTTTATCACTGTTTTTCATCATCATGAAATCCCCTATCAGGTTTTCAATAATGTGTTAAAAGCTCACACACTCATGATGGGGAATGATGTTGACAAATATTTTAATACAACATCTTACATAAAATCAATGTTAAATGAACAACATATCAGCAATTTATGACATTAAAATATTATTAAACTGAAATTTTCACTCTGGTATTAGACCACTTCCCAACAACACCGGATTTTAATAATTGGCAGCATTATTTTATAACTTACTTATCGTTACTGGTTAAAAATATCTATTTGTTCGTTTTGCTAGGTTGCAAGAAATTTAAATCAAAACTTGATGCATGCAAATATTCAAAGAAAATATTATTAACTCCTAAAATCTTACACTCTAGTCTCTAATCTTTGATGTTCATCTCCATATTCTTTCTTCAGTCTATCCATGTCTTTCTCATATCGTTTTCTGTTTGTAAACAACTGTAATAAAGAAATTCAGACTGCCACTATATATATATTTGCGATTTGTTGTTACTTTTGTTGAATTTTTGTTTCTAGGCCACTTGGTGTTTGTCTAGTGGAGCGTGAGCTGTTTCTCCTAGTTGAAGATGAAACAACTCCTAGATATAATAATTTTTTTTTCACGTGCTTAATCCTATGGGATGCAGCCTCCAAATCCTTAATTTTCCGAAGAAAACTATATTTATTACTAATATCAGGTAAGCCTAAAAGATATGACAATGATGATGATTTCAGTCAGGACCATCAAAAGTTGTGTTACTTTTTTAGAAAATAATGACATTATGTTAGCTTTGGCTAATGATAATATTTTCAGTGGCAGGCTTTTAGGCTCATGACAAAATAACTTGCAGTCTAATCCTTTTTACTCTCCTAAAAAAAGAATGACTTACAGTGTTTCTCTGTCTCATTAAAATAATTGAACTTACTGTGTTTTCAACATTTTTTCTGTCTCCTTGTGATCCTAAAATTTCATCTGCCTAAAATCACAGACACCATATAATAAATTATGTATAGTCACAACTGCTTGTTGTTCTTAAAAATAACATTTCTGTGATTAAAATGTTTATCATTAAAATATTGTTTTCTTTTCATAGTTACTAACTTATGTGATTGTGGATAGTAAATCAGGCTTTTCATTGAACACTCGAGTAGGGTATGCTTAGCTATGTAAGCAGTTACAGCTGTTGATCAATCTGCTATAGCAAGTTTTACCTTCAGAATTCCCCAGGAATTTTAGATGCATATACTTCTTGTTTTGTACAAATTTTGAGTTTCAATGAACACTAAAGTATTTGTTCAAGTTTAAAAATAAATTCAAAATTAAGAAAAAAAAAAATTAAAAGCAGATGTTTATATTATTACAAAATGATAGCACACATATAGATTCTACAAAAATGACCAGTTGATTATGAAATTTATCAACTAGATTTCATTTTTAAACTTTGAGACTTGTCCAGGCAGTTTGAAAAAAATGAAAATTCAATTATCGAAAGTGGATAAATTTCATAATTAACACATGCATCAAAAGTTTTAGAAAATTTTTCTCTAATGAATATTTAAAACTCTGAGAGGTCTTCCAAACATTTTCTGGCAGAAAATTTCACGAGCATTTAACCAACGTGTGATGATATCAAATTTATCAAATGGGTCAAGAGATGTATAAATGGGCACAGAATTCGAGAAAGAATGATATCCATCACACAGTCAAAGTTCTTTAATATATTCATTAGTCATAAATTTTGTTGTTTCCAGGAAAATAGTAATTATTGTCAAAATCACAGGTTTCTTCTGATGGAAAATTACTTCATCAACCCATTGAATGATTCTACTTTACCATTTAGGGCCCTACAACGGCAACATAAAGTTTGAATTCCCAAATGGAGATAAAACAATGTTTTGCTGGATGTTACAGTTTAGAAATGAGTATGTGATTGTAAATATAACACTAGTCACTAAAGCATTTGTCACTATGATTGGTGTTGTACAAGCAACTGATTAGATTGGCACTGAATAAGCACATATGTCCGTAATGATGATCTGGGTGACTTGAAACTGACGGGATGAATAGTTAGCGAAAGTTTGATGTTTAGGGGACCCATTTTAAAATTTTAGAATCATCCCTGCAACCATAAATGTGACAAAATTCATATCATATTACCATATAAATAATATTATAATATCTGACCATATTTTTACACAGTATCTATATTCATATGTGTGTACATCTCTATATTTATTTGAAAATTTCTGAAAACATTAAAACAAACCTTTATTTTTCCTGATGAGTTTTTGATGACAATAGCTTTAACTCTACTGATTTCAGCATCAGGATCGCCCAATCCATGGTCACTGTCAGATAACGCTTGAATTTGTTTCATCAATGTAGCTTTGGCATTTACCAGGTTCAGTAACTCTATGCTTAATTCTTCATTTCTCTTACTCTGAAAATTAGAAAGATTGTACATTAAAATGTTGATGTTAATAATGGTGTTCCTGTTTTGTTTCAACTACTGTGGATTCATTTATTTTCGTGGATACCAATTTTCGTGGATAGAGAAAAAAAGGCATTTCGTGGGATACCTAAATTTGTGGATTGCTGGCTTAGAAAAAAATAAAAAGTTGTTGAAATACTGAAATTCGTGGCCTGGCACATAATATATCATGAAAATACTGCGACAAAACGTGCCGATCAGACTTTGATATTGTACAATAAAGTACTGATTTTAAGCGCTTATAAAACAAAGTCTAACAAACAGATTCTTCAAATTTTGAACCGAACAAAGCTTGTCATGAATTTAAAAAGATTAACAATATCCGTAATTATTTACTTGTTAGGTTAATCAGGTGTGAAATATATATTGACAAAACTGCAATCACTTGTCACCAAATACCTCGGGGCATATACATCCATATTTTTAATCCGATTACGATAATTTCAATAATTTATGCTTTATTATCTTTTTACAAGATGTTATTACTGTAATTTATGAGAAATTCTGTATTGTTTAGGCCTACTTAGGATTAATCTTTTTCTTGATTGTTTGAATAAAAAAAAAACGGAAGTGAATTCCGCGACAATTTACACAGTCAAAATATTTTTAAAGAACATTGTTTGAGCGTTTATATGTTACCAAAGACAAAATTACATGAAAAACTATCCTCTGTGGATATAACTGACTCATCATATGTCAATTGTAACAATGCAATTGTTCAATGTTGTCTCGGATAGATACATCAAAACTCCGTGGTTTCGAACTTGAGTGCAAAAAAAATTAATCTCAAGTAAAAATATTATTTTTCGTTGGATATTTAAATTCGTGGTTTACTGGGACCGACGAAAACCATGAAAATTGGTATACAACGAAATTTAATGAATCCACAGTAAATAGTTTTTACTCTATTTCAACACACTGGTTAATAATACATTGTATTTCATGTATATGTACCAAGCTGTACTTTAAAATAAAAATATCTATTTATCTATAAAATTAATTTTTTTAAAAACTGCATAATAACTTATCAAATATGTTTCTTGATTAAAAGAAATAATTACATATCTTTAGCCCTTTCTGAAAACTCATACGGGAATCACTAATTATTGCAATCTGACTCTTAAAATTAAGATTTCTAGAAATTCCATTAGAGTTGTTTCCCTTGACATAAAGTTTGACAGTTGGCCACTGTGCATTTATATTTAACTGCATCAGTTATATGAATATTTACAAGGTAAAAATGCTATATCAAAAACTTATGCAAAGCATAAATTTTGAATAAGGTTTTAAAATCTAAACATTGCATAGATTACTTTAAAATGAACAGGGATAAAATAAATTCCTACCATTGAGAGTTTGTACATCAGCAAACCAGTAAACTTACTGTTAAGGGGAAAAATATGCATGAAATTATAATTCTAGAGTTAAATAGTGATTTGGTATGAATTCTTAAAAAAGCTGTAATTCATAGATTTATCAGATATTTATTTGGGTGTTTTCAGTACAACAACAAAAACAATTCTTTACGTTAATTTCTACAGGAAGTAAAACCAGCACAAAATACAAAATCTGATCAGATTCATACATATATTTCATTTTATAAAAATTGATTTACACTATTTGAAGTACAATACCTCCTTCTCACTTTCTCTAACAAGAGCCAAGTAATTTGTTTTAAGAACCACATATTCATCAGCTAGATCTTTGCGATCTTTTTCCATTTCACTAAGCCTCTCTTTGGCATTTCTAGCTGACCTAGATAATTTATCTCTGTCTGCTTCAGCCTCCATTAAACTATTTTCTAACATCAAAATCTGTAACAGAATATAAAATCATATGATGTGTATAGACAAGTCATTCTGGATTGTTATGCTTATAGACCTAAAGAGGACCACTTACTCGAAATAAAAAAAGTGGATTTTAAAAATTAAAACTTCAGATAGTGATTTACTTAGAATAATTTGTCAATACAGAAAAGAATAATGAGAATCTATACAATAAGAAAAGCTCTACTTCTCGAACTACCACCTCCCCAGAAACTCAGAACTAAAACATTTCCTAATATTAAGAAAACAAACCTTATTTGTGAGTTCAAACTTGGTAGCTTCGGTCTCTTCCCTTATCTTATTGTTTTCAATCTGCATCTCAACTAAAGACTGGGATACCTATAAAATATTGATCACAGTCCTAATGTGTATTGATATTAATAATTAGAATATAAAAAAATTTCTTAGTAATATACACGGAATGAATACAAGACAAGCTGTCTGAGTGACATCAAACTAGATTTTCTTCTGTCACTGTGTTGGAGTTGTCTCCCCTGCTGATCACCCATCATACTTTCCATTTGAAAAATCCAGTTAAAAATGTGTGGTTTAAAAACTTCTATGCCACTGAATTGTCCATTCTATCATTATATAATGAAGGAAAACCATTAAATTTGTTCAGGAAGACTTTAAAGGAGCTAGAAATCTAAATTCTATATCTTTTTCTAGTTTGTGAACAAAAAAATACAAAAAGCCACTTATTAGTTTGGCCCACAGTCCTAAAATAAGCAAGTTAAAATTCTACTACCTTTAATTTTTCCTCCTCTGTCATCAGTAGTTGTTGAGATAGATCTGTCTTTGTATTTGCCATAGTACCAAACCTTAACTGTATTTGGTCTACTTTACTACGTAGTCTTTCATTGTCATCTTTTAGCTTCAACTAAAGTCACCACAATATTTGAAACAAACATGATTGTAAAATTATTTTGAAACAGGAATAAAAAATTTTTTAAAGCTGAAAGTGTTCTAGATAAGTGTTATCTACATTAGGTATTATACAGATAAATTTCTTTATCAGCTGTGGTTCCTGTTTCTGGTTAAGGCTTACCATTTTTATTTGAAATCAGATAAGACTTACAATTGCTATAATGGATTTAGAAAGAGTATAATGTCAAATTCACAACTGAAAAATTATATTTAGTGGTAAGACTTACATTTTCTGTTTCTAACTGTCTGATGGTTTCCTTGATGTCATTAAGATTGGAGACTTTTGTAGTCATCGTAGATGGTCCTATTCCACTCTGTTGTTGTAATTCTAAGATCTTAGCCCTGTACTGTGTTATCAGGTTCTAAAGTAGGAGAAATTGAATTCAGCTGATAAAAAAAAGACAGTTATCGCTGCAGGTTTAAGCATTTTGAAAAGATAAATTCACATTATTAAGGGAGACCTCGGTGGCCGAGTGGTCTAGGTAGTTCGTCATGACTACTAATGATCAGAAGCCTGTCAACACTGAGGTTGTGAGTTCGAATCTCACTTGGGGTGGGGTGTGTTCAACTCCGATCTAAAATTGACAAGGATTGCCAATTTTACTACCGAAGGTCAGTGGTTCTCTCTGGGTACTCTGGCTTCCTCCACCAATAAAAACTGGACACCTCGAAATAGCCAAATGTGCTGAAAACGGCATAAAACCCCAACTAAACAAACAAACACATTATTAAGATCGAAAGTTACGCACTGTTACACTATGATAATAAGCTAAACTTTCCTCCCCTGAAAATCTTTTACACATTAAGCTCACATGTTTAAACTTTATATTCTCTATAAAATACATGTACATAAAAATATTTGTTAATGGTTATAAAATTTTTTGCTATTTTTTTGCTATTCTAAAACTGACTAATATAAAATCCAAAGTCACGAATGAACGGCTATGTATACAAATATTCTATACATTTCTGCACTTCCTTGTTCTGCAATCAACGGACATAGTTTTCAAAATCGTCTACATATAAGTAATGTCAAGAAATACCAAAGGGATATTCGAAGAAGGAGAAAATCAAACCAACTGACAAACTCCGGAGAACAACATAAACAAGACCAAACCAATACAAGTACTACAATTAAAACTATAAATTCAAGTAGGTAATACATAAATGATTGCCATGTACTCCATTATGGTAATATTACCTGTGCATATGTGTCATTTACAACTGGAAAGTTTTTAACTTGTCCAACTCTGGTAGTAAAAGTTAATATTGAGGACAAAGTATCTGGATCAGCTTGTGGTGCCAGACACAATAAAGCTTTGGTTTTACAGTTTCCTCCTAATTCCTCCCTCAATAAATGGGTCAATTTGGAATCTCTGGAAAATGAAACTTTATTGAAACTTTTTTTCACATGGAAACAATTCTATTTTTTGTACACTACATTCTTCAGAAATTCATCTTTTAAATATAAATCTATAAATATACATTTTGGATAACAAAGAAACTGATCTTATTCTTTGAAAACAAGAAATGAGTTATAAATTGACAGTAAACAAGGTTTGGATTCACTTGCCCAAATGCCTGATTTTATTATATGACGAAACTAATAACAGATTTTTCTGTAGGAAAACATTAAGTTAACAAAACTTTCACTTATACAATGTCATAATTGTAGACCTTATATTTTATAAAAAAAAATAAAGTGAAAAGCCAAAAAATCTGTTCTGATGGAAATTTTTTAGGCAAATTATTATAAATTAATAAAACAAAACGCAGAGTAATAGTACTAGTTCAACTGAAAATTAACAGAAAGTTTTTTCAAATATTCCTAAATAACAACTTTTCAGTGTATCAAATTATTTTCATAACCTTTGGAAAACAGTTACCTAGCTTAGTTATCACTACTAGAAACAATGAAATGAACTTGATGTATTCTTTCTTTAATTTGTTAGTTTTTAAGGAATTCCTATTTTTTATTTCCAGTACCAAAGTTTTTACTTTTGTATAAAGTACCGGTATAAATCTATAGCCTTCCTGTTTCCACATAAAAGTTTACAGAGCATAGCACTATTCTAGTAGTCTCAATGACAGAGATCTGCATGACAACTTAAAAATTCAATGATCTTGATAAAATATTTCACACAGAAAGGTTAAGTCACATCAAATATTGATATCATCACTTAAATTTGGAAAAATATTACTTACCCATAACTAATAACTCTATCTGGAAATGGATTACTAGCTAAAGAAGTAATTACAGAATTAAGAGCTACCAGTCCTTGACTCAGACTTTGTGTTTCTCTCTGACGTAGATGTGCTGGATTTCCTGTGAGTTTTTCTAACCCTGGTATTTCTACAATAGTGAATCTGGACTTGTTTATATTCTTGTTGTTACCAACCTCCTGTAATGAAAAATAGATTTATTGGTATTCAATCATTTGTCTATATACAGTATTACAGATATCTATGTATACAGCAAAAGAAAATTTGTAAACATACTATATCATATTAGTTCAAAACTACTTTAAAAAAATACACTACAGGGGAATAACATTATGATTCCTTTTTTATTTGACAAAGCAATGTTTTGCAATTTTTAGATAACTCTCACTTTTTGGGTCCATTAATGGTCTTGTACTTTCAAAAGAATGTTGAAATTTCAGTTTTAAAATTTCTCATATTATTTTAAATTCTTTGCATATTTTCACTATCAAATCTTAATTAGAAAAAATTCCAGTTTTCAATTTTTCAATTATCACATGTAAATTTTTTATCAGAACAATTACCATGACATAAATCACTGAAATGGACCATTTTGATATTGTGTATGCCATTTCAAGAGTTTACTCCAAAAAGAGTTCCAGATAGCAAAAACACAGTGACTGGCATATTGTTGAGTAACTGCTCAAAGTATGTGCAAAAAGAAAAAACTCAAGATCATTGTAATGTAGTAATGACAACAAATACAGCAAACATAAAAAAATGTCTAATTGAAAAAAAAAACAACCATGAAAATGTAAAGAAATGTAAGAAATATTCAATAACAATTTAGAATTTACCTCAGAGTCTAAATCTACAATTTCCTATATCAAATGTCAGTAAATTATTTTGACTAATAATATACAAAGATTCAAATCCTCATAGAGTACGGGTAACTGCTCTATGAATTGAAACTTAAATGATATACCATTTAGTTAAATACCTGTATTCAAATAAATTATTATTCAACAAGAAAAATATAATTAAACAAATCATAATTACGAAAGACTTTAATTTCAATTTTCTGAATAAATGTTTTCATACCTTTTACTTGTTAGGTAAAAATCACAAAAGGACTGAAAACGTCAACAAAACTGATTGATTACGACAGCACCTGATAACGTAGTTATGATTTGTACCTATACATGCCTTTGATGCTAAGGTAAACTATATGGACATTTTATAACATAGTTCTGTGATTATTAAAAACCATCAATGAATAAAAGATTACAAAAGGAAATTGAAAAGTCTTCTTTATAAGCCCGAACTTTAAAGTTTATCTTTATTTAATATTTAAATATGCATAGATATTTAAATAACAAAAATCTCCAAGTGAAAACTGATGAAGTGTGAATGCATTCAATATTAACTATTCATGGAAGGAAATAACCATTGATAGCATAAATAATCAATTTTATTTATTTATCAGTAAATGTATATGTACATATGACAAAAATATATAGAAATGGGAATCTTTATGGGACACCATGCATATTTTAACAAGTGGCTCAAGAGGACTGACTGTCCCACAGTCAATCCATTTTATTTCAAGTGAAAATTATAATGGACCTTCCATAGATGTTTCATACTAAGTATCAGTTAATTTGGCTATATGGTTTCAGAGGAGATTTTTGAAATTTTGACCAGTCAAAAATAAGAATTCATCATAGCTGCTATATTAGCTGTCTGACTGGGACGAAATATGCAAACTTTATAAAGGTTCTTCCATAGATGCTTCATACCAAGTTACAGCTCATTTGGCTTTGTGGTTTCAGAAAATTTTATTTTTGAAATGTTGACCAATCAGAAATAAGAATTCATCATGGCGGCCATATTAGTTGTCCGGCCAGAACGAAATATGCAAACTTTATACAGGTCCTTCCATAGATGCTTCATACAAAATTAAAGTTCATGTTCGCTTTGCAGTTTCAGAGGAGAAGATTTTGGAAATTTTGACCAATCAGAAATAAGAATTCATCATGGTGGCCATATCAGTTGTCTGACAGGAAAGAAAAGATGAACTAAATCTCAAAAGGGAAAATAAATGTAATATCTTTCCCTTTTACAATATGACTGTCTTATTATCTTAATTGTAGCTACTGGAACTGCTCATATTTTATGCTACTAAATTCAACAATAATTTAGACAAACTGACAAATTAAACTCAGTGATCCATGTAACGAAGATTTTAAATTGAAGACTTCATCTGTATACGTAATTATTACATGTATGATATAACATGTATGTTATAGACTGAGACAAAATATTGAAGTAAATTACAATATTTCATTTGAAATGTTTTTCAATCAAATTTTACAAAACTGGCTGAATAAATTATTTAATAAATATTTTATGTTACTGAATTGATATACAAGATATGCATATGTTATCAATTCAAAATTGAGTAGGCCACACCAAAAATAAAAAAAAACCCAAAAAACAAAATCAATTTTTCGTTCTTTGGATTTTTGGTTCGAGCGAATGAAATTATCAAATTTACATATGCCACACATTTTTTAACATAAAATATTGCAAAAATATGGGGAAAAATCCCAATTTTTACAAAATTTTAGGAGCAGGCAAATAGTTTTAATTTTTATTTCTTGAAAAATGAATAATTTGGGGCAAATTTTAAGCATTTTTACGAATTGAAGCGGCACAAAAATTATTTCTTAACATTAACAGTCCAAAAATAGGAGTGGCGAAATCCAAAGAACTAAAGATCAATTTGGTATAGCCTTAGTTGTACTCTAGGCTGAAAAAGTTGAAAATCAAAACAATCACTAAAATTCCTGAGGAGAAGAATGACCAAAACCACATAGGGACATACATTTGTAGATATGCAGTACAGATATATCGGTACTACTTTCATAAAATTAAACTTTTAATAACATTAAATTTTAAAGTTTCAATTTCACTCTTGTATCAAAATACTAGAAACTAAGCTGGTGAATACCACAGGGACTTAGAGAGGCATCTTATCAGTGGTAAATAGTGATTATTTTATGATACAATTTTTTACCAATTCAGATGCAAAAAATTTGCAAATTTCATCAATTTTCAACTGAGGTCAAAAAGATTGAAAGCCAAAACAATAATCCAAAATGCTGGAATAGAATAGAGAATGGAAACAGGAAAGTTTCGATTAAAAAAAAACAGAGAAAAAACCAAAAATGACAAAAAGGTAAAGTCAAAACCATCAAGACCTATGCATGTGGAAGATACTGCTTGATTTATCACAAAATATTTTTTTTATAACAGAAAATTCTAAAGTATTTTAAAATGTCTCTCTTAAGTATTGACATACTTGGAACTGAGCTAACTGCAGGGATCTGGAGACCACCGGCAGAGGTATCCACTCATTAGCAATAATAGCAAACACATTTGTGTAATCTAGAATATCAGTTTTGAAGCATAAGATAATATTTCATTGATTTACAACTAATCAGTTGTTTTCAAGGCCAAAAAGGCTGAAATTCAAAAACCAAAATTGAACAAATTTAAAATTGCAACAATATTGAACTGGTTCTGGGGAAAGAGTGACACATGATGAACATCAAACTAAATATTTTCAGCCATCATAAATTTAAGCAGAGAAAGGAATGAGGAAAATGTTGATATTAAATAATTAAAAGTTTGTCTGTAAGAATCAGACAGGGGCTGTTATTCAGGAGACAAAACAAATTTGAAAACTAACACCAAATATGGCAACAGTCAATGTACCAAACTAGTAGATTTCTTGTGCCATGAATATGCTAAATAATGTCAGCTAAAACTTTTAAAACTACAGAGGTCATAAATGGAGCTCAGCTATTAATAGACAAGCAAATCAATTACTAATATGTAGTGAGTCTAAGTGGTTGAGTGTTCACAGTTAAGTGTGCCATAATGATAGATGATGATTAGCCTTTATAGGCCAGAAGTGGGTTGTAACAAAGGGAATATTGTATGGTTGATTATGATAATGCCTGACATTTACATAAAATTCAACTAAACTAAAAATAAAATAAAATATTAAATAAAAATGTGTGAGTCTTCCAAGGAAGACATGTGGCGCCTGCGGACGTCAATTTTTACAAAAGATATTAAAATTTTCTAAAAATGAAATATATATCCACACCTTTGCATTAAGGTTAATGCACAGAGAAAGTTTCATCAAATTGCTGTGAGCGGTTATGGAGTAGTTGAGGATAGAAGTTTTGACCCCCCCTTTTTTTAAAAATGTCAATTTTTACAAAAAAAAAAATTTTAATTTTCTAAAAATGAAATATATATGCACACCTGTGCATTAAGGTTAATGCACAGAGAGAGTTGCATCAAATTCCTTTGAGCAGTTTACCATTAGTTGAGGATAGAAGAAAAGTGTGACGATGCAAGACGACAGACAGTGATCCCTATGTGTCGACCATGCGTTCCGCAAGCGACACAATAACCCAGTAAACCAAAAACAAAGAAAAGTGGATATATTTTTACAGTGAGCTTTAAGAGCAATAACTTATTTAAAAATTCAGTGTTTTGCACTTTAGTTTTTTTCTCATAAGAAGATATTAAGACATCTTAATAAATACATTATACATTCTGAGGAGGCAAAATTACCAAAAAATATTTTTTTTTTTTTATTAAAACAGCAGTGGACATGTGCAAAATATATACTTCAAATATACAAGGTACATAGTTTCCTCACATCTTCTTCACTGCATTCACTTTCCAGTACCAAAAGCATCTCTATATACAGTACAAATGTATATATTTCCTTTCTTTCATATATCTTTCTACAGAATATATTTCTACTTTTGAGTAGACATTACTTGGAAATAACAAAATTAGTTTTGCCATTTTTTTTATCAGTACATGTATAACATTTGTCTTGCACCAGAAAATAAATCCTTTGGAAAATTTATCTTCAATATCAATAAAGATTACCTACCATTGACAGATCTATGTAGATTACTGTAGCAGCATTGGCAGTGGCAGGACCAAAATCATTCATTTCCTGGGTCCTCCTGGACATTCCCTGCCGGAATTTAGCATTGCCATCACTGGCATCTCTTAGTGATACTTCACTACCATTCTGAAAATAAAAACCAATATACTCAGTGACTTTGTAAGAGATTACACGACTCACAATGTTTGGTGTTTATTTGCCAGTTTTCCAAAGATTTGGTCACAAGAGTACCCGATAAAAGTTATAACCCAGGAAAGCCCATTGTACACAAGAAATTTAGTTATCTGAGAATATTTTTTTTTCAAATCAACCAAAAATTCAATAAACAATACAAAGTTTTGAATGCATAAATACATCAGAACTGAGAACTGGTAAATAAGGCTTGGGATATAAGTTTTTTTTTACAGAAAATCTATGCATTAATTTGACAGAGATACAATGTAAGGATCTTTTTAAACTTTAATGAAATATCACATTCAAACCTCTTTTTGAATTTCTTTTAGGAGGATTTGTCTCCCTAAATTTTAATGGTTAATACATTTTCAAAGTTGAAATTAGAGTTATCTACCTTGATATAGACTCCTCTGTTGGCAGACTCTGCTAAATCACAGTAAGAGCCCCCTCCTCCTGGAACTTGTAACAGGTCCTTCACAAGTTCATTGTAAATTTCATACATCTGGAGGGTCACCACAGGGTTCTGTCTTCTAACTTTAGTATCCATCATATATTGATCTACATGTATTATAAACAAAAACAAGTCCCACTATAAACTAAACATTTCATATTACAAGGTGCATTCATTTAATTATAAATTTGCAAGGTTAATATTATCAATCGTTGAAAATGCCACATGATACACCCGAGATGATACATCAAAACTTGCCCATTTTATAGAACAGGTAAACAGGACCGATACTTGATCCTGTATTAGCTTTATATAAATGAGAAGTTTTCCATTTTAAATGCTGCACTTTCAAGGTAGTGATACACGTCATTAAGAATAAGATTGAAATATTTTTTTCAACTATTGTATTGGGTCTTAAATAGCAGTACTAGTCCTCAGCTTCAACTTAATATAGCTACCTTCAACCCAATTAGAGTGCCCTTGGACATAAATCAGGACCAATATGATCAACTTTTTTGTAAATTTATAACAAAATTGAAGGAATAACAGTATGAACTTTAGAAAAGACAATGTTTTGTGCGAAATATTTTGGATATTTTCTTTAACTCTTTATAAATTTCTTTTAACATGGTTAAAAATATTTTCCAAAAATAAGAATGATAATATAGAATTTTTTAATTTTTGATCTACAACATATTGATTTCTATAATTTCTCAAAATTCCGCATTGAACTGATTCGGCCTGCATAGTGTTGTCAAAAAATACTTGTGCCAATATTTATAAATTCTTCCAACAATTATACAGTTTGATTTTATATATATATATATCTTTATTCTGTCAAACCTTTGCAGCTACGATGGTATACAGACATCACACAATACAATAATATAATACAAGAACAATATAACAGAAACACACATATTATGTACACTATATACATAGAGAGGGAATGTTTAAATACATGTAGGTAAGCCAGGAGATCAGACAATAGAGTTAATGAATCGTATGAAAGAGCATAGTTTCCTTAATTTTGATTTTTTTCGAACAGACCACCTAAATTTTTAAAACTTACCTTCCTGGAGCTTGGCAAATAGATAATCTATTACCATTGGTACAATGCCTGTTTTAGATGATCCCTCTCCTGTTATTGTGTATGATTTGCCAGCTTCTGTCTGTCCCAAAACCAGCAGACAAACATTAAACCCAGCCATGTGAAAATTAAACAGAGATTCCTCAATAGAATTCTTGAAAATATTATAATTATCAGTGTCACTTCTGTACAGAGTTGAAAAGCTGAAATCAAATTAATGTTAAATTTATAATGAAATACACGAACTAAAATAGAATCATAATATCGGTACTTTAATTAGGAAAAACATTTTGAAGTCTTTATCTAAAAATGAACACATGGACTGATTAAATATATTTTTTTATAATAAATTGTTGCATGTCTAGAAAAGAAAAGCAAGTCTTCTAGTGTAAAAATTTTTCTGTTATGAATTTTATTTGTGCATAAAATAAACTGCACAGTTACTGCTTTTATAACTAAGGATACATTACACAGTACAATTTTCTATCTGATTCCGATTCAATAAAATGTTTGTATAAATCAGTAATTACAATGAACTTCCAACATCAAATAATTTTTTTGTGACGCCCTTCACAAGTGTAAAATTGAATAAAAATTAGATGTAAAATCATAACCTTTGACTGTAACCAAAGTTTTTCACTTTATAGAAAAATGAATTTTCACTATAGAAGGTTGAAAAGATAAATGATTAAACATGTCATGTTCAAAGAATTTATGGGATATGTATTGCTGAGACATCATCCCATTAAAATACAGTGAAAGTCCAGGTGGTTTTACAAAAAAATTTCCAGCACCATAGTTATCTTCAGCTATTTTTCTTTGAAATCCTGATTCCACATATTTACTCAATGATACAGTACATACGTTTTCTTCTTCTGGATATTCCAAAACACGTTTAATCAATGATATTAAAAGTAGCTCCAATTAATAGGGCCATCCACTACAAAAATATTCTTTCAAACTATTAGTTTTCATATTTAATTTGTAGTAATTGAAGGTTCTGACAAAGAGTCAGTGTAACATTTCCAATACTGACCAGATTTAGTCTTGGAGCATGTTATTTTTTTGTATTTAAATACTCATCACTAATTCCATGCTAAAAACATAAAACTTCTTTAAAACCTTTGGATTTAAAATTTAAAACAATAGCAAGTTTAAAAGAAAAATTCTTACTTTATAAAAGGTCCTTTGGTCTGTGCACCTACTCTGTGGCCTTCAATGACCAAATTTTCAGGTCCCTCAGCCCTAATGGAGGGCCTTATACGACCAATTACATCAATATTCATCTTGACTAACTATAGTTCATCTAAAAAATAAAATTATATTTATACGAATAGAATTCTGAGAATTCCAATACCAACATCTATGTTCAAGTTTCATGCCTTTCAACCAAACTAGAAATTCATTATCTACATTGGTCACATCAGCCATGCAAGCTTACTTACCTTCCCTGCATTCCACTTAATTTCAAATTAATTGATGAAAACTGAGAAATTATATAAAAAAAAACTTGTTAGAGGAGCCATGGTTGCAAGAAGACCCCCTGAATTAAAGAATTCTAAAGGAGACTATTTATCATTGTCCCTATGAAACTAACTAAAGTGAGGTTATGACTGAAGTCTCTATTGAACCCACAACCAACAAACACATTCAGGAACCATCATGACCTGTTGAAAGGTTTGGGTTCTTTACTCTTACACTTTCACAAGCCATTATTGAATTGAACATAGTGTGTTTTTGGAAGGACAAATGGCACAGATATACCAAATTTAATGTCAATCCCCCCATATCAATACATAAAAGAAATCATGTTAGGTAATAGTCCAGTCAGACTAAGTTTTAACCTCAAACTAATTGCAAAGGAAAATGTTTTAGTTCTAATCTATAGCATTAAGCCCCAAATATACACAGAAAAAAGTCCCATAAAATCTAACTTGAGGAAAACTCAAAATCAGCATTTTTAATTTCCTATGGAAATTAACATTGGAAAGGGGAGATAACTCCGCAAAAATGAGTCTTTTTTTGTCAGGTTTTGGTTGATTTTCTTCAAATTCGTGTAAAGTATGATACTTTGATGGGGTTATAAGTTCGTATTTGACTATATTATATAATCTTCTGCTCGTGAAATGTACAAAACCGAAGTGTTATGGGTATTTTAATTTTTTTTTGCGCATTTTTCATTAAAGAAATTGCAAATTTGTGGCTTTGTGACCATTTCGAAAAAATAATGTGAAATTTTGGTATTGTTTATATCTGTAAATTATATTTGTTCAGCATCTACCTTGTTTAAAGAAACTTTAAACCACAAAAAGAATAATGTATGCTTAATTATTTTTATTAAATTTGAGATTCTTTACCTTGACATGTTGAAAAATTTAATAAATGGTCAACTAATGAATTACGAAATCTAGGTTGAAGCTTGATAAAAGATATAAAAACACCTTTAGAGTTGTTTGTTATACTCTAAAGACGGCTAAAATATCAAGAATCAATACATTCTGCTGCAAAGAAACGGTAAAGTTATAATTTTGTATCAATTTTTATTGATATTTCTGCCTTTTTTGCAGAGTTATCTCCCATTTTCAATGCAAATCTCCATAGGAATTTTAAAATCGTGATTTTTTAGTCTTCCTCAAGTTAGATTTTGTTAGACTTTTTTCTGTGTATATTTGGGGTATAATGCTAAAGATTAAAACTTAAAAATCTTCTGTTGCAATTATGTTAAGGTTAGGGTCAAATTTATGCTAGATTGACTGGACTATAATAGCAGTTGGGAATAACCCTTAATTGATTTGACCTGAAGATTTATTAGAGAAAAAGACTGCACAAATATATGCAGTAATGAGTAAGATCCCAAAAAATTTCTAGCTGTTTCAATTGCGATATATGTACCATTATAAAATCCCATTTAAGATAGTATATCTCAATTCATTTCTGTGTGCAGGTAAAGCAAGTATGAATAAGGGCAAATTATTACTTTAATATCCCAATTACACTATACCATTATATCCCAATTGGCATACAATATGTAATTGCGGGTTGTCCCCAACTTGATGTGCCAACTGAGCAGCTAGGTTGAATTTATGCATTCCATTTATTTTTCTTGTTATCTATTATCGCATGAGCTGTTTCGCAACATACTTAGTTTTTTGAATTTATGCAACCTGTCTTGGTAAGAACTTTTGACAGACGATATATTATGGGATTTTTGTTATATGTAATTGAGCTATATGTGGAGTTACTTTAAGTATTGGTAATCTATTTGTCAATTGATTTAAACTGATAAATTGAATGAGAACATCAACGAAAGAATTTGGTGTTGTTGTTTACCTTGGTTTCCTACCTCCGATACTGGAGAGTTAGTACGTTATGGGGTACCAATTAGGGTTTCTCTACGATCGTATGCATATGCTTTATTCACATACTATGTTGTCGGTTTATTCGGCACAGCGTTTAATGAAAGCGCATTCAAATCATTTTCATGTTAATGCGCCGTATAGGACGATGCGCAGAATTACCCGAAGTGGCTGTGTATCCGGGCTCTTTTTTATACATGTTATATGGGAAATTAATTAAAAGTGAAAGTGAATTTAAAATACTTATAACTTCTTTTAAAATTCATTTATAAAAGGCAAAATTTTACAGATGAATCCAATTCCACATATTTCCTAAAACTTGAGTTAAGTGGAATTAAAATGTTTGACTTACTCTTCCTTATGACATTTTTTTATCATTTTAATCTTTCAATTAAAATACATGACTTTTTTCATCAAATTTATATTGAAGATGTGACTTTTTCTAACATTTTGATCTTGCAATCTCTCGATCTTCATATGTTCATGAATATGAATTATATATTACAGTGTACATTAAAAAAATAATTAACAATTATTCATAGCCTGTGTCTTGATTTTTATATAGAAAAAACATACTGAAGTATAATAATCAACATTATTAACCAGAAGGATAAAATATGTAAAAAATGCATTGCTTTTATAAATTAATTTTAAGCATTACAATTGGGCCATTACAGGATAAATAGGACCATTACGAGATTAGCAGGGCCATTACAGAATCCCTATCAGAATATATACGTACAGCTGTAATCTTGATAGGGTTCTGTAATTGGCCCGGTACAATTTCATAATGGCCCTGCTATTCTCGTAATAGCCATGTTTTGTAGTATTAAGGAATGGGTGTATTCATGATATATTTATTAATATTTCGCAATTTTGAAAGCTATTTAATAAGTTCTAAGCTGCCAAACGTTGGGAGAATTTGTTGATAAGTCCTGCTGACTGTTGATAAAACCTGCTCTGCGCACGCGCTTCTTGATACGAATTTTTCGGAGCTCCTCAACAAGCTGATTGTTATGTTCATCAATTACTTATTGACTGGTGACTAAATCCATGTAAATTCTAATACTTTAATACTACTCTAAGACATGATTATAACAACTGTTAGAAATCCCCAAGATACAATTATATATTTAATCAGTTAAACTGTCACTCAATCCGGTAGGCGGTACTAAGAATAGATGCACGTGTAAAGATAAATACAAATGATTGATATCATTACAACCCCCCTGTGAAGAAACTGTTATAGTAATTAAATGTTCATTCAGTGAAGCGATGAGAAATCTTAAAAGTAAAATTTACAGTATTTACAAAGCAAACGATTTAAGACTCTTGATGTTTGCGTTTCACAGTAATGTTAAAATCCATTAAAACAATCAGACACATTTAGGAAATAATTGATGTAATGAATGCCTTGATGAACAGATTTTTCTATTAAATAAAATTGTACTAAATTAAAATTAGATTTAGTTGGCATTATAACATATATTGTCTGATTATTTAAAATAAATTTTAACATCATTGTAAGGTCAGAGTAGACTGCTCTGTCTTCCTACCCTTATATCTGAGCAAGGGTTTTATTGTGACCCTTCGGCACTACTCAGATCGCGACTGACCTCTTTAATTAACATAATCTTTATATCTGATCGGTGGTCTAACTGTTCTGCCACTTCTGGTTGTGTAATGTTCTTCAGAATTGTTCGAGTGGTTTTCTTTCACTATATTTGTGTCCTCGTTTGAATTTTCAAATGGAATTTCATCATCTAGTGAAACATTTTCAAAGTTTTCATTTGTCTTTATGATATGTTTCGTATTTCGGCGATACATATTTCCATGTGGAGTTTGAATGGTATATGATCTCGGCTGGTCATGTTGATCGGTTATTATAGCTGGTTTCCAACGGTTATTGTCCTGATAACGAACGGTTTGTCCTTTTCTAAATTTCTGTTGGTTTTTTGCATGTCTATCATAATAGTTCTTTTGTTTAATTTTGTTGATTTTCATCTTTTGACGGGTAGTACGGATATTCGGCACCTTCGGAGTAAGTTGTTTCTGAGTAGCAGGTAATTTTCCCCTAAGACGTCTGTTCATGAGTAATTGCGCTGGTGAACTAACATCGTTTATCGGAGTATTTCTGTAATCTAATAAAGCGATGTATGGATCTTTTTCGTCAGCTTTAGCTTTGTCAAGCAAGGTTTTTGCGATGTTAACATATTTTTCTGCTAGTCCATTTGATTGTTGGTGATACGGACTCGATGTAGTATGTTCGAAATTCCAAGTTGTAGCAAATTTCTGAAATTCAGCGGATGTATATTGAGACCCAAAATCACTACGAATTTTGGTTGGTATGCCATGACGTGCGAATATTGATTTGAAATGTGTAATAACTGTTTTTGCACTGATGTTTTCTAGCTTGGCAATCTCGAAATATCTTGAGTAATAGTCCACAACGATCAAATAGTCAGATCCATTCCAATGAAATAAATCAGTTCCGACTGTGTGCCAAGGAATTTCGGGTATTTCAGACGGGATCATTGGCTCCTTTTGTTTTGAATTTCTGTGTTCTAAGCATATTCCACATTTTGTTATCATGTCATAAATCTGTCCATTTATGCCTGGCCAATATATAAAATCTCTGGCTAACTTCTTGGTTTTTTCTATACCAAGGTGACTTTCATGTAGTCTTTTCAGCATTTCATCTCGTAGACTAGTTGGGATAACTATCTTTTCACCTTTCAAAACTATTCCTTTGTATTCCGTGAGTTCATCTTTACAGTTCCAATATTCATTAATTTTATTGGGTACGTCGTACTTATTTTCAGGCCATCCTTCTCGGATATATTTTCTAACTATTGACAACTTGTCATCTTTTCCTGTCTCATCTTTAATTTCTTCTATTTTCTTATCCGATACCGGCATAGATTTAATTACCATGTTGATGAAGCATTCAATGTCATCACTAATGTTCTCTCTGTCATCTTTTATGTATGCCCTTGATAGCATGTCTGGTACGAACATTAATTTCCCAGGCTTATAGTTTACAGAAAAATCATAAGTCTGTAATCTGAGTAACATCCTCTGTAACCTGGGTGGTGTATTTGCTAATGGCTTTTTCACGATAGCTTCCAGTGGTTTATGATCTGATTCCACAAGTACATGCTTCCCATATGTGTACTGATGAAATCTCTCAAGGGCAAACAGTATGGCTAACAATTCTTTCTCGATGTTTGCATATCGTGTTTCGGTCTCGGTCATGGACCTCGAAGCAAACGCCAAAGGTTTATCATCTTGTAATAACACAGCTCCAAGCCCTGATTTTGACGCATCACAGCTTACTTTGACTGGTTTAGTAACATCAAAATACGTTAGCACAGGATCTTTAGTTAAAATGTCTTTGATACGTTCAAAAGCAGATTTCTGCTCGTGTGTCCAAATAAACTGTGTTTCATCTTTGAGTAATTGTCTTATAGGTTCTGTTATTGTTGACATGTTTGGTACGAACTTGGCTATATAATTAACAGTACCGAGTAGCCTCTGCACTCCTTTTTTGTCGATTGGTGCTGGCATGTCTTTTATTGCTTTGATTTTCTCTGGATCTGGACGGATCCCATCTTTGCTTAGTACATGTCCTATGTATGTGACTTCTCTCATTTTAAATTGACACTTTTCTGGATTAAGCGTTAAACCTACTTCCTCACATTTCCGTAGAACAGTCTCAAGCCTACGATCGTGTTCTTCTTCTGTTTGTCCCCAAATAATAATATCATCTATGTCCGTTTCTACTCCCTCTATATTTTCAAATATTTGCGACATGCGTTTTTGGTATACCTCCTGTGCGCTTCGGATCCCGAACGGCATTCGCATAAAACAGTACCTGCCAAAAGGAGAATTGAAGGTTGTCAACAATTGACTTTCCGCATCCAGTTTGAGCTGCCAATAGCCCTGGTTACAATCAACTTTGGAGAACCATTTTGCGCCGTACATTCTCGTTGTTATGTCTTCAATTGTTGACATATATTTTCTAACTATTGACAACTTGTCATCTTTTCCTGTCTCATCTTTAATTTCTTCTATTTTCTTATCCGATACCGGCATAGATTTAATTACCATGTTGATAACAAAATGTGGAATATGCTTAGAACACAGAAATTCAAAATTGTCATACCAAGATGACTTTCATGTAGTCTTTTCAGCATTTCATCTCGTAGACTAGTTGGGATAACTATCTTTTCACCTTTCAAAACTATTCCTTTGTATTCCGTGAGTTCATCTTTACAGTTCCAATATTCATTAATTTTATTGGGTACGTCGTACTTATTTTCAGGCCATCCTTCTCGGATATATTTTCTAACTATTGTCAGCTTGTTATATTCATCAATTACTTATTGACTGATGACTAAATCCATGTAAATTCTAATACTTTAATACTACTCTAAGACATGATTATAACAACTGTTATAAATCCCCAAGATACAATTATATATTTAATCAGTTAAACTGTCACTCAATCCGGTAGGCGGTACTAAGAATAGATGCACGTGTAAAGATAAAGTAAATACAAATGATTGATATCATTACAACCCCCCTGTGAAGAAACTGTTATAGTAATTAAATGTTCATTCAGTGAAGCGATGAGAAATCTTAAAAGTAAAATTTACAGTATTTACAAAGCAAACGATTTATGATTCTTGATGTTTGCGTTTCACAGTAATGTTACAATCCATTAAAACAATCAGACACATTTAGGAAATAATTGATGTAATGAATGCCTTGATGAACAGATTTTTCTATTAAATAAAATTGTACTAAATTAAAATTAGATTTAGTTGGCATTATAACATATATTGTCTGATTATTTAAAATAAATTTTAACATCATTGTAAGGTCAGAGTAGACTGCTCTGCCTTCCTACCCTTATATCTGAGCAAGGGTTTTATTGTGACCCTTCGGCACTACTCAGATCGCGACTGACCTCTTTAATTAACATAATCTTTATATCTGATCGGTGGTCTAACTGTTCTGCCACTTCTGGTTGTGTAATGTTCTTCAGAATTGTTCGAGTGGTTTTCTTTCACTATATTTGTGTCCTCGTTTGAATGTTCAAATGGAATTTCATCATCTAGTGAAACATTTTCAAAGTTTTCATTTGTCTTTATGATATGTTTCGTATTTCGGCGATACATATTTCCATGTGGAGTTTGAATGGTATATGATCTCGGCTGGTCATGTTGATCGGTTATTATAGCTGGTTTCCAACGGTTATTGTCCTGATAACGAACGGTTTGTCCTTTTCTAAAATTCTGTTGGTTTTTTGTATGTCTATCATAATAGTTCTTTTGTTTAATTTTGTTGATTTTCATCATTTGACGGGTAGTACGGATATTCGGCACCTTCGGAGTAAGTTGTTTCTGAGTAGCAGGTAATTTTCCCCTAAGACGTCTGTTCATGAGTAATTGCGCTGGTGAACTAACATCGTTTATCGGAGTATTTCTGTAGTCTAATAAAGCGATGTATGGATCTTTTTCGTCAGCTTTAGCTTTGTCAAGCAAGGTTTTTGCGATGTTAACATATTTTTCTGCTAGTCCATTTGATTGTTGGTGATACGGACTCGATGTAGTATGTTCGAAATTCCAAGTTGTAGCAAATTTCTGAAATTCAGCAGATGTATATTGAGATCCAGAATCACTACGAATTTTGGTTGGTATGCCATGACGTGCGAATATTGATTTGAAATGTGTAATAACTGTTTTTGCACTGATGTTTTCCAGCTTGGCAATCTCGAAATATCTTGAGTAATAGTCCACAACGATCAAATAGTCAGATCCATTCCAATGAAATAAATCAGTTCCGACTGTGTGCCAAGGAATTTCGGGTATTTCAGACGGGATCATTGGCTCCTTTTGTTTTGAATTTCTGTGTTCTAAGCATATTCCACATTTTGTTATCATGTCATAAATCTGTCCATTTATGCCTGGCCAATATATAAAATCTCTGGCTAACTTCTTGGTTTTTTCTATACCAAGATGACTTTCATGTAGTCTTTTCAGCATTTCATCTCGTAGACTAGTTGGGATAACTATCTTTTCACCTTTCAAAACTATTCCTTTGTATTCCGTGAGTTCATCTTTACAGTTCCAATATTCATTAATTTTATTGGGTACGTCGTACTTATTTTCAGGCCATCCTTCTCGGATATATTTTCTAACTATTGACAACTTGTCATCTTTTCCTGTCTCATCTTTAATTTCTTCTATTTTCTTATCCGATACCGGCATAGATTTAATTACCATGTTGATGAAGCATTCAATGTCATCACTAATGTTCTCTCTGTCATCTTTTATGTATGCCCTTGATAGCATGTCTGGTACGAACATTAATTTCCCAGGCTTATAGTTTACAGAAAAATCATAAGTCTGTAATCTGAGTAACATCCTCTGTAACCTGGGTGGTGTATTTGCTAATGGCTTTTTCACGATAGCTTCCAGTGGTTTATGATCTGATTCCACAAGTACATGCTTCCCATATGTGTACTGATGAAATCTCTCAAGGGCAAACAGTATGGCTAACAATTCTTTCTCGATGTTTGCATATCGTGTTTCGGTCTCGGTCATGGACCTCGAAGCAAACGCCACAGGTTTATCATCTTGTAATAACACAGCTCCAAGCCCTGATTTTGACGCATCACAGCTTACTTTGACTGGTTTAGTAACATCAAAATACTTTAGCACAGGATCTTTAGTTAAAATGTCTTTGATACGTTCAAAAGCAGATTTCTGCTCGTGTGTCCAAATAAACTGTGTTTCATCTTTGAGTAATTGTCTTATAGGTTCTGTTATTGTTGACATGTTTGGTACGAACTTGGCTATATAATTAACAGTACCGAGTAGCCTCTGCACTCCTTTTTTGTCGATTGGTGCTGGCATGTCTTTTATTGCTTTGATTTTCTCTGGATCTGGACGGATCCCATCTTTGCTTAGTACATGTCCTATGTATGTGACTTCTCTCATTTTAAATTGACACTTTTCTGGATTAAGCGTTAAACCTACTTCCTCACATTTCCGTAGAACAGTCTCAAGCCTACGATCGTGTTCTTCTTCTGTTTGTCCCCAAATAATAATATCATCTATGTCCGTTTCTACTCCCTCTATATTTTCAAATATTTGCGACATGCGTTTTTGGTATACCTCCTGTGCGCTTCGGATACCGAACGGCATTCGCATAAAACAGTACCTGCCAAAGGGAGAATTGAAGGTTGTCAACAATTGACTTTCCGCATCCAGTTTGAGCTGCCAATAGCCCTGGTTACAATCAACTTTGGAGAACCATTTTGCGCCGTACATTCTCGTTGTTATGTCTTCAATTGTTGGTAATTGGTAAAATTCCCTTTTTATGGCAACATTAAGAGATCTTGGATCTAAACATACTCTTAATTTGTCTGATTTTGGTTTCTTAACAACAACTAGTGAGTTTACCCAGTCAGTTGGTTCGTCAACTTTTCTAATAACATGCTTTTCTTCCATTTCTTTCAAAGTCTCTTT
This sequence comes from Mytilisepta virgata, assembly GCA_028015205.1. Lineage (NCBI taxonomy): Eukaryota > Metazoa > Mollusca > Bivalvia > Mytilida > Mytilidae > Mytilisepta > Mytilisepta virgata. Next base: position 38,986,047 of record CM051519.1, read on the forward strand.
CAAGTTTTTTCTTAGCGCTGCTGGTATGTTTCTCGGTGCATTTACGACAGGCTGAATACTTTTGTTAATTTCAATGTGATATGGTTTCTCTAGACACCCTAGTCCATTAAATACCTTAGGAAATGCTTTAATTGGGTTTTGTTCCGGTTTCACGGTCATGATTACTTGTATTAGTCCCAAATCTTTGGATGCTTTCAATCCAAGTAGTGGTGATTGTTCAGTCTCGGTAACAAAGAAATCAAATTGTTTATCTTGTAATTTCAATTGACATTTGCCTTGTACTTTCAGTTTATCACCAGAATAGCTTGTTAGCGTTGTTTTGGTTGACATTAATTTTACATGAGAGAGCTTGTCAAATATTGTGGACGGTAAAACATTAACTTGTGCGCCAGTATCAACTTTAAACTTAATGTTCCTACCTTGAACTTTGTATGTTGTAAAGCATTCATCTCCGACAATTTCCGTTTTCCTCTTTTCGGTGACGCTTCCAACGAAGAATTCGTCCTGATCGGAATCACTATTTGATTCGTATTCCTCCAACCCGTGTACTTTCCTTTTGGATCTGCAACATTTTTGAAAGTGATTCAATTTATTACATTTTCGGCACTTTTTTCCATAAGCAGGACAATTTCGCTTTTCATGTTGCATTCCGCATTTTCCGCAATTGAATTTTTGATCTTCCTTTCTTCTTTGTTGTTGATTTTGGTAACGTGGTCTTCTTTTTAATGCATGCACAGTTTCCTCTTCTTTTAATGTTTTTATTTGTCGTTTAGATTCCTCGTCTGCTCGGCAAACAATTATTGCTTTTGCGAGTGTTAGTTCGTCATCTCTGAGTAATCTTTCCTTCACTCTTTCTGAGTTTGTCCCACATACAATGCGATCACGTACAAGTTCTTCAGTTATGGCTCCAAACGCACAATTTTGTGTCATATTCCTTAAATCAGTCACAAATTGATCTATTGACTCTGATTTTCCTTGTACTCTTGTGTTAAATTTGTAACGTTCCATAGTTACATTTTTTCTCGGTATGCAATATCTTTCAAAGTGCATGAAAAGTGGTGCAATTTTCCCTTTGTCTCCTTCCTGGATGTTAAAGGTGTTGAAAATGTCCCGGCCTTCCTGTCCGATCACATAAAGCAACGCTTTGCATCTATCCTTTTCATCCGCTTCGCTCATAGCCACATCTAAGTATAACTCCATTGTCTGACGCCATTTCTTCCATCTTTCTGCCATATTTCCGTCACTGGAAAAGTTCATTTCAGGAGGCTGTTTTAAATGGGCTTCCATGTTTTTTGTTTCGATGCCTTCGCCAAACAATAGTCTTAACATTCACGAGTTGTTTACACCTGACACCATGTTATGTTCATCAATTACTTATTGACTGATGACTAAATCCATGTAAATTCTAATACTTTAATACTACTCTAAGACATGATTATAACAACTGTTATAAATCCCCAAGATACAATTATATATTTAATCAGTTAAACTGTCACTCAATCCGGTAGGCGGTACTAAGAATAGATGCACGTGTAAAGATAAATACAAATGATTGATATCATTACACTGATAGAATCACATTGAAGGATGATAAAGAGTTATCTAGGTTACACACGAGGCGGCGATATTTTCGACCCGGAAAAATATGAATGTATGATGTCAAGGGTTTGTTTCCATTGGGAGGATAGATATATACATGGTTGCTTCAATGAAATAAATATAATAGGTATTCATACAGAGCGCATTGCCATGAAACGTAGACAGCCCTGAGGCTCGGGTGTTTCTGTCAATACTACCGTCCCTTTGGGCAGTCTATATTTCATGATAATGAACTCTGTATAAGTAACTATATATACATGATATACGCCGCTGACCAACTATCTAACCCTTCCCGCATATTAATATCATTACATTAACTTGTTTCATCGGAAAAATAATATTTTAATTGTTTCATGATTTTATCTAATTTCATGATTTTCTACTATCTTTGCCCCCCTCCCAAAATTGAAAGTATGTTGTAGCGATGCTCACATTGAAACTTCAAGTCATTTCACAAAGCAGTGGTTGACACAAGATTTTAATTTACTGCTGAACTGGCGATACTTTTCCACCTCATTACTTACCTTTTACGGAAGAACGGTCAAACTATGAATATTTTTTGAAACGCCTCGGACTATAGACAGATGTTTAACGCGAGAATCTGAGCGGACAATATCATGCATCGATCACGACGTTTAACTTTATAAAAAAAAAAACAAAAAACAAAAAAAAATCGCTGAATAGATAGGTATAATTTATAGAAACGCACGTTCAGCGTATGCATTCCACACAATCCTACAGACCACCCGAGATGGCGCATAATAACCTTCTTAAACATGTTACATATGGTAAGTATTCGCATAATCACTATAACCATTTACTTTGGTAATCACATTGCAAGTTTTCCCTGGTAATCAAATTCCTGATGGGTGATTAAATAATCACTCTAAAATGATGTTTTCTTATATAAGTCTTCACGTACGAATATTTAGATTAAATATGGTATAGTATGGGTGTTAACATCAGGGTGCTATATTCTGAAACTCCCTAAGAGGACCAGAAGTAAAAAAATAAATATTGAAATAACTTAGGCCTACTAGTATTCGCAATAAGACACCAAGCCCCCCATATTTTCTAGTTTTCTTTGTTGTGGTTCTAGTGTTTGTTTTTTCTCGAGCTTTGTCTCTAAGTATTTATGAATAACGATATGACCAAGGTTAGATTTTACAGTTGATGTACATTATTTTCTCTGACAGAATTTTTATCTAGAATCTTGCACATCTCATCGATTATTTTCCAAATTCCTACGGTTTTTACTGCCATGTTATCTACTAACATAAATTATCTTGACAGCCTCCTAGTGACTCCAAGCCGAAGAATAACAATAAAAACGTTGTTTCGTTTCTTGTATTTTTGTCATGTACCTGTAGGATTGTATGTAAAGAAGTTATCCACCACATCCCTCTTTCTTGTCGAGAAGAATTGAACTTTTACCGCAACAGGGTTCCAGTTTGCTGACCTCAACCCCTGAAGTGTCTATTTCATTCGTTCTGATCTTGGATATATATAAATTCATACCAGTTTATATTCAGATATTTTCCATGGTTCAAACAAATAAATAACTTATACTTGTTGTAATAAAAAAGTTTTTATTATAATAAAAATGAATATTAAGTTATAATGTGAATAATATTTCTTATCGACGTGCTTTTATAAGTCCCCAAGTTTTTCTGCTATAAGCGTGTTTTCTGTACCAACAGAAGCCAACAGATTTCGCCACCAGCCATAATTTGCATTTCACCCGTATTTCTGAAAAAAAAAACCATTGGGGAATTTTATTATAATCATATAGAAAACTCATTGACTACACTTTGTGGTTCACAGCCTACATGTATATAGAACAGAACTGTAGTTTTTTGGACAGTTTTTTTCTTTGTTAACTTCTTCTAAAATTTAAATTAAAACAAGTGGGAAATTCATGGTAAATAAGAACAAATGTTAAGAAACCTAAAAAGACACAACTCTGAGTTATTTCCTTTCAAGTTTTCACACGAAGAATTGTCATGTGGAAATAAGAGTATATATTATATTTAAATAATTTTGTTTCAATAATCGTTATTTTCAATAGCTCTTATTGCGTGCTGAATCCATATTCAAACTTTTAAAAAATTACCATATATGGTGAAAGATATTACACTTGGTAAAAACAAAATCTGACAAATATGAAATGTTATGTTGTTGCTTTGGTATATTTAGTCCTGATACGGATTTCCACACGTCTCGCCTCAATGAATTATTACTGACCTGAGAGATATGATTTATAAAAACGCACACTGGGTATCAAAATTGGTGTCTTTGAGTGTTTATTGATGTAGAATAATAAGTACCTTGCTCATTGTTTATAATTCCATTCAAAGGTCTGGACCTGGGCATCAAAATAACTGTAGAATAACATGCAGGTGCAAAGAGGTTACCTACAATGATTTACAAAAAGTATGCTTTTACAAAGAATTCACCAGGGTAGACACAGAACGTCTCAGTGAACACTTGAGAACTTTGAAACTACCAGAGTATGCGTCTATACATGTTTTGATCGATTTGGAGATGCGACGGAGAAGCTGAAATGCGATGGTGTGCTCAGATGTGAATATTTAAAAGCTGTTGTAAGGTCATGTAAAAATACATATCTTCAGTTTACACATAAATTATTTTATTTTGCGCTTTATTACAATTGCTACGTTTAAATTGAACATTTTAAACAAGACACGAAAATTTCAAACTTTTGTTTTGACTTCCATATATATTCCACTTCGCGTTTTAAAAAGCTGAAACACTTACAGGTATAATAATTCCCAATTTAGCAACTTCATGTATTCCAAACATACTTGTCGTTGTTAAATTGTTTGTGTTCATTTTTACATGAAGTATTACAAAAACTGTATATCCAAGATAATGCAATATAAATGATTTTTTTTTATGAAGGATAACATGGTTTTCCATTAAATTTACAGAATTGAGCTATTATAACATCTATCAGACGAGGCAAAATCGGTAGATTTTTTATCACATGCACGGTAGATTGTTAACCGGTGTCAAAGATTTAATTTGTATACTTACAACAAGTGTGAGAGTTGTGCTGGAAATCATCAGTTTCTACATGTTCTAAACAACTTGGAGGTATTTCAGGGTCTCTAAGGATGGCTTTTGGAAGGTGCATTGGATTTCCTAATCCGAGAAAAAGATCCTACAAAAGAGAGATGTATTAGCAAAAACGCCTGTATAAATAGGCTTTGATTACTAATTTTATTATCGTTTTATATCAATGTAAATGTTGATGCGCATAGAGAAAAAAAAAATATACATATATTAAAAATACCGAATTAATGATATTAATTTTTGCTCCGTTTCAACATGTTTATCATAAAACAAAAAATTATAAACAGAATAGTTTTTCTTTTACGATTATTTATGTGTGATGCAAAAGTATATTGATAAAACACATATAGATCAACTGTTTAAATGTTCCATTTCTGGCCTGGATATAGACTGACATACCAGATAGCTCTATGTATAGGCCAGTATTTCTTCAAAACAGAGTGTAAGAAGAATGAAGTTTTGGAATGTGTGTGTTGAATGAGAGACTGATACAGTTGGAAACTGTAATGATTTATGCTTTAGCAGGCTCATAATTGATGATTAACGCACACAAAAAATCAAAAATGACTAAATCTGGTCAATTCTTACGATACCTTTACATCCGGATAGCTATAATGCTGGCTGAAATTATTGTAGAAATCTTTAGTGTTTATTGATGTACACATCGAATCCACGGCGTCTTCTACATGTTTGGTTCTGAAAGACAACCACAGAAAAGTGTTTACCAAATAAGGTACACAATATAATATCTACTGTTCTTAAAAGTATATCAGGATACTGATTATTTATTTACGAGAGGCAAATTCCATTCTGATTCTAGTTTTGTAGCGCATTTGATGTCCTATTTTGTAGGACAATTTAAAGGTATGCATATTGGCAATGTTTTAGGTAAAAGTTTTTTTGGAGTTTTTCTTGAATTGTTTTAGACCTTCTGTTTTATAATGTTCTGAATAAGCTCTTGGTTAAAAAAAATGTGCGCATAAGATAGTAGGACAAAATACATCCTAACAGCCATGATTATGATTTTGAATGTAACCTCTTATATACTTACCTATCAGTTATCTCACTGTTGCTCAGTACTGTCTTTAAATTATCTTGTATGGTACTGATTCTATCTGTGATGTTCCTTAATATGCCGATTTCCATTTGTTTCGCAATCTGCAAAATGACAAAAATTAGTATCCATGTGAAGTTTTGTAGTAAAATACTTTTGTATGAAGTTTCATCAATAACAAAAATAAACATATAGATAAAATAAATAAATAAATAAATAAAATAATATTTTAGCTGAAATTTTGCAATGAAAAGTGGATCTATCAGCCAATGGATACGCATATCCGATGTCTACAGTAGCGAACTGGACTTTCGTACGCGAATACATTTGGGGATAAATGATAACATTAAATTTTATCTTTCTTTACCTTCTTCATGTCGTCTTTGTAGGCAGAAGCTCTAGCTATCAATTCTTCCAACCTGTCCTGCTCTTTTCTATCTGTGTCTGTCATTTGTTCTACTTTTTTAGAAAAGAAATAATTCTGCATCTTTAACATAATGCTGCTGTTGTTATCAGATATTTTCTTTTGCGTCTCACGAAGCCTATCTTCACATAATCCCAATTTCTTTTGAATCTCTACATACACCTGTAATATATCACATTGTTTATCTAAAAGAACAATAGGCAGAAGTGACAAACCTGTTATTTTAGGGAAAAATATTTTTTTTTACCGTAAATAAAAATTTACCGTGAAGCCATAAAATCTAATCATCATACATTATCATTTCATTTCATAACATAAAATTCCCGAAGACCCCCCCCCCCCCCCCCCCCCAATGGTCTAAATTATTGCAAGCGATCATTTGCACTCGGTATAGTGTTATGGTATCAGATATACATGTATGTCTCAGGAGTATAATTTTACAAAATGCTACATTGCATTGTAATAAGTGTGACAATGACTGTTCCTGTTTGTTGCGTGTTGTTTGGCATTTTAATTTAACTGTTATATAGTTTCATTTTTCTTTAATTTTTAATAATATTTTAGACTTTCAACTTTAAAGTTTGGGCTTCTCCATATCAGTGGTAGAACTCTAGGTGATCATGGTGATGGGGCACAGGATTAGCATTAAGGAAGATATAAATAGTTCATAGACCAATCAATCAATCAATCAATCAATCAATCAAACAACCAATCAATCTATCGAATTTTCTTAGGGTCTGGAAAAGTTATTCACGTTTTATTTACCTTCTGCTTATTATCCAGTTTACTTATAATGTCCATGTGCTTTCTAATGATGTCAAGAAGATTAGACCTTGCGTTGTTTTGGCAGTATAGAAATGTTCCTTCAAACCTGTAAAAAAGTCGTTCAAGGCTAATGATTGGTTTATTTCACCTTTTTAGAGGACTGAAATGTATCCTCAAATAAAGCTTGCTCGGAGAATTTTTTAAATGCAAAGAATAAATACGTCCATAACTTTAATTATTATGTATCATATTAAGTTAATCTTCACTTATGTCCTTCATTCCATGTAGCTAATTAAATGACACGTATATTTCAGTTTTGTTTAAATGTTATTTCGGTCACATAACAGTGCGAAAAAATCACCCTCTTAAATTGTATGTCAGAAATGAAAGACAATACTTACGTAAAATTCTTAAAGATTTTAGGTCTGTTTAAACTGATTCCATCTGTGTTGGTATTTAGGTGAAGCACGCAAGCCACGTCGCCCAAGCAACGAGCAATGTCCATGATGTCTGGAAAACCTAAAATAAAATTAGATTTAAACACTGGACCCGCATGAATATGCCTAACAGATTAAAGTCAATTAGCAACACAGGGTCAACGAGGAAAAAACATGTGTTCTTGCTAGTATTCACGTGTTTTAAAAACGCTTGCACTATCAATAATAAAAAAATACCAAATTACGTCACTTTAAAACGATATCAACATTTACAGAAATTTTCAAAAACTTTTATGATATATAGTTTCCAAATTGCTTATGATACAATACAATATTACACACCTGCTGATCTTATTTTATATTGTTTTTCGTAAATCTTTTTCAGCACAAACAAAGGTATAGCCATCCCATCAAGCTGCCCTGGTGATGTGGAATGTTCCACCAGTAGTCTACTATACCACTCTAATTTGTCAATACTGAAAAGAGACAATTACGATAATGGTTTATTACTAAGTAACCTTTGGATGAGCTAATATAATATGTTGATTTTTTTTAAAATCTGATTTTGGCTTTCGTTCGATTTTAATTCGGATTCATTCTCCTCTGTGTCGTGTTTCTGGTTTTAAACAATTATTAAGCAGAGATAATCGGTTTTCGGGCTGCATTAATTGTGTGTCATGTTTTGCTTGGTGTACATTGCTTGAAAATGAACAAGGTAAGACGAACCCTGGTTTTATCTTGAGTAATTATTGATTTGTTTAACATTGATTCATAACGCCATTGTCATTTATAACTGCCATAGACACATTTCTATCTACCACAGCAAATTAGGTATCCAAATCCAAACTGAAACGCAAAAATGGCGTATATTCAGATAGAAACATCAGTCACACGTTTGCAGCCTCTGAGCCTTCTTTACGAAAAATCTGGCAAAATTTCAGACCCCACCCCCCTTTACCTGTAGGACTGAATTTTTGTTTTATCATTGATGGCAGTTTGCCAACACCTAAACAATGCAAAATATATTTCATTTCCAGACTTATTTGAATCCAGAAGGATTCTTAATTCAGATAGAAATTGACGGACTGCAAAATTTTGTATTCTTTGAAAATAGTTTTGAGATTAACATAAAAGAACATTTATTTCGGTAGATTTTCGTACCGTGGCGCCTAGTTTCAACTCTCGTCCGCAAAACCTCCGTGAACGAATTTGTTCAATTTTAAAAAGAATCGAAGATGCAAAGATTAGACAGAATAACGGAGATTTAACAGAATAACTGTTGATCAGACAACCTCCGAACTCTCGAATCTCGAGATGAACAAAGATCATAGTTCATAGGTCATCGTACCCCCTTCAGACTACACATTAAACTCTCTAAACACTGTGAAGAAATTCAATTAAAGTTCAAAATTTCAAAAATAAATACATTTATAAAAACCTACATTTAATAATAATGTTTCCTGACCTGTAAAAGGTGTAGAAAATCTTGGCGACCTGTCATTAATCGCAATTCTATCGAGACTATTACATACTTTATGTTAGCATATTAGATGTCATATTGGGGATTAATTTATCATTGATGAGTTTAAAAAAAAATCCCCTGTTTTATAAAAATGCATAAAATTTAAAGACAAAGACAAAAAGAAAGAAATCGGAATACATTTTTAAATAAATTTTACAAAACCATTCATTCCAGGAAATATCTAAAGTTGGCAAAAGATATTTTTACTGATCTGTTCTAGCCTCGTGTACAATATTAATCAACATAAATTTCCATGTCCACAGTGAATAGAACCGTATTTTTCCGTCATGACTTGGTTTTAATTGGTAACTACGGAAATGCTTCCTTTTTTATACGGGTGTTTTTTTTCTATTTCCATCTAAGAAAATCATTACATTATTTAGAAGAATACACTCAGTTTTCAGATTGTTTTTAAACTTTAAATGAATCGCTGGGTAAATTAGTTTACTCCTGCTCGATGTTTATAGGCACACATTTCAGACTTTTTTCTCATTGTCAACATTTATTTGAAATTGCATGTTTTAATGCAAGATTAGAATCAAAATTGCTATACAAGAATAACTATAAATACATCTCAAATTCTCTTTTCATCAGATTAAGATCTGGAACAATTACTGATTCCGTTGAGTCATACATTTTGTACAAATTGCAATCAAACAATACTGCTGCTGCAAACAGTGTTGCCACAAGTGTAACTATAAAGTCGTTGCTACGCGGATATATGGTCGTATTGTGACGTTAACGTTGTACTGACTCAGGGTGGGGTATATTGTGACGTTAACGTTATACTGACTCAGGGTAGGGTAAACGCTATGTGTTTCCAGTGACTCTATCTTACTTACCCATTGTTATTTTCTTACTGTATGTAATGGTATGGTTAGGGAATTTGTGGTTGTTTTGTGGAATTTTGGGGCAGTTTTAAGCACATGTCGTGGTGGGGACAGTTTTGCTACGTTCAGCCACACGAAGACCGTTAAATGTAATATTTTGCTCTGTTCAATCCTGTTTGAGATTGTTTTGTTGACGCTTGCCCATATCCTTATATTTTCACATGTTTAGCTCATGTTGTCTTTAATCTATGCCAAGGCAGATATTTCTATATTTTATTTTCATTAAGAAAATAAAATTTTAGCAATTACTTCACTTTTCGAAAAAGGAAGTCTTTCTAAACCTTGTACAGAACAGCAAAACATTTAGGATGTAAAGTAACCGATCTTAATCCTTTTACACAGAAGATGGTAAACATAAGCATCAAATTGGCTTATAGGGATACACCGATTTCGAAACACAAGCATATGTCTTAAGATATGAAGCAATGTTGTTCCTTGAGTGAACGAATGTTTTCTTCTACTTTAAGCTTTCTCATCTTTTTTTTGTGAGACATTTTTCAAAGTCATTGTTTAGTTTATTAATCGGATTCACAAATCTCAATAAGTGCATGAATAAAAATCCTCGGATGTTTCTGCACTATATTCAAGAAATATAAAATTAACACATCCACAAGATAAGAAGCTGTCTTATTGAAATCGTATTTCCCTTCATAACTGTTTGGATCCGACCAACCGCTCTTCCATCGTTTATCCCACAACCAATAACCAGATATCCCCGTTTGAAAATCTGTTAAACATACAAACAACAACAAATGAGACCATTTCGATACAATGCTATTGATCAGAAAAGTGCGTTTTTTCAAGAATAAATAATATTAATGACAGCAGTTGGATAAATAAACATGCAATATCTAACTTAGGTACAAATGAATGTACTTGTAGTTAACAGCTTCAAGCAGGCACAAAACAGTAATTTTGTTTCAATACAAAACCAAGACAACGGTAAAAATAATGTTACATATAAAGAATATCAATGAACGGAGTTGAAATATTATCAGCCATAATTAACCGAGAAACTGTTTGATTTATTGGGGAGGGTACAGGGAGTGAGGTGGCAAGGAAATGATCTTGGAGCCTGGATTTCTTAAGCGGCATTCATGACCTTGGATTTTTTTCTCTCAAAATATAACTCATTTGATTTCGAGTTATTCAATCCTATCTTTTTTAGCCTTCCTTTTTTCTAACCAGTTTTTTGTTTAAAATTCTCTGCCCTCTCCCCCTAAAAATCAAATGGTTCTTCTTTAATAATTTTCCTTATGTCAAACAAAAGTGTAATAATAAAACGTGAATTTAGAATAAAGGGACATTATGAACTGTTAACAGCATAACGTAATAGTAAGTACATTGTACATATATCCGTTATAGTACAATTTTGAACTATTTTTTGTTTGTTCAAATAATACATGTAATACTAGTAGTTTGACTGATGTGTCGAGATTAGCCCTGGGTTAAGAAATTTTAACAATTGGGCCCAGATCCCACTTTATGGTATTATAGAAGATCTGGGTTCAGTTGTTAAACTTTCTTTACCCAGGGTTATTATAGAAATTAACTACGTTTGACCTGTGACTTGGGTGAAACGGGTTTAACAACCGTGCCCTGTTGTTTAATTAACGTACATCATGTACACGATAAAATGACTCATGCAATACTGGAAATTATTGCAAAATCAACACTCAACACTAACAATCACAACACTATCCGTTCGTATTTTTATGCATTAAAATACTTGTATATGTTGCAATCATATAATTCTTCTCTTGGGTCATCTTTCTCTATATTTTGTGCAAATACGTTTCTTAACAGAACGTAACTTCAATATTTGAAATAATTTAGTATGTCTTCTTCCGAACCTATTCCTTACTCTTTCTACATTTTGGGCTGCTAACTCTATTGTATAATTTTTACTAATGTGGACAGCCTGTGCATCTATAATGGTTTCTTAGAATGTTTATTATCAACAACATACATTTATATTATAAAAAAATAAAAAACACATAACGACGTATATGCTAAAATAAAATACTAATGTAATTCTTCGAAGTCTTGTCACAAAAAAAAAAAAAAAAAAAAAAAAAAAAACAATTTAGAGATTCAGTTGCAAAATTCATCAAATTAGCGAATGATATTACAAATCAACAACGTGCATATTTTCCTTGCTTTCTCTAGTAAGCTTTGACGAAACTTTCTTTCTGCATCGCAATCGACGTATAAACCAAGTCTTCAGTCTAGCAAAATAAATATAGATTCTCCTTCAGGTACGAGTGAGTTATGGAATTTCTACAGCCTCAATAGTTAAATTTTGGATTTTCAACACGCGAGCCTTTAGCAAGCGTGTTAAAATCTAAAATTTAACTATTGAGGGGGAGAAATTCCATAACTCACGAGTAAATTGAAGGAAAATCTGTTTCTCCTATGATTTTCGACAAAAACCTCAAGAAAATGTCGTTGCTATGTTGTTTGTTTACATAGACGTCATATCGGGACTTTTCTAGTTTATCGTTCTTATAACTATAGAAAAAAAGGCGGTAATTCCCACCGGGAAGTGGTTAAAGGCATTATGTATTTTTATCCCACCGATTAAACACGTCAGGAATAGGGGAAAGGTATACAATACACGTATATATGGTTTGTAAAAAAAAACTGAAAAATGTTTGCAGAAGAAGTACAGTATTTGTTTGAATTTACTAAACAGCGGGAATATACTGAACCGCAAAAGAAACGTCGCACAAAATGACATGTTCACATACATTTATTTCAAAGTGACATTTATATATTTTAAATTAATTTTTACAAAATTTAATGAATGATCAGATTTACAGTCTTTTGGTTACAATGTTCACAAAAACGTCACAATTGTCGCAACGTCACATGTTTTCAATGCTGTGCTCCCACGTCCGTTAATAACGTGTATGTCCTCCACCGGCACCAATTACTGCGGCACATCTTCGGTACATGGAGTTGATGAGCCGATTAATAAACGCCATCGGAATACGTGCCCATACTCTCTGAAACGCTTGTGAAAGTTCAGCTGCAGTTGTCGGACTTGGCTGCTCATTATTCAACCGTCTTTGAACTTCGTCCCATAAATGTTCAATAGGGTTTAAATCTGGACTCAAAGCCGGCCAATCCATAACATTAATGTTATTCTGCTGTAGGAAGTCTCTTGTGGCTCTTGCGGTATGCGCACGTGCATTGTCCTGTTGGAAAGTCTTGTTTTGATGACGTGCGAAATGGGGCTGAACATGGGGTGTCAAGACTTGGTCGATGTAACGGGCAGCTGTTACGCCATTTCCTCTGCCTGGGCCAAGGTTCTGAAAGATGACTGGACCAAGTTTAACGTTAAGGCCGATTCCACCCCATACCATGATGCTAGGTCCTCCCCACGCGTCTGTTTCCAGAATGCAGCTGTCTTCGTAACGTTCCCCGCGTCTTCTCCACACTCTGGTTCTGCCATCGGCTGTTGAAATGCAGTAACGGCTTTCGTCAGGGAAGATGATGTTACGCCATTGTCGATTTCGCCAATTCTGTCGCTGAGTGGCCCACTGAAGACGAGCTTGACGGTGTCGAGGAGTAAGAATAGGTCCTCTTGCTGGACAGCGACATCTCATGTTTCTAGCAGCTAATCGCCGACGAACCGTATCATCACTTATGGGTCGTCCATGTGTTCCAACAGTGTTTCTGGCAGTTTCGGCAGCTGGGGTGAACCGATTCATCAAATGGTGACGAACAATGCCTCTATTCTGTCTAGGGGTAGTGACTTGGGGTCTACCACTCCGTGGACGGTCATTTGTGCTGTTTGTTGCATTGTACCGTGTCCGTAGACGTTCAATTGTGCGAACAGCACAGTTGAAGTCGTTGGCAATAACTCTGGCAGATTGCCCAGCATCCAATCGACCAATGGCCTGTTCTCTCTGTTGTGGAGTCAGACGTGGCATAGCTTCTGTGTCAACACTGATACTAAATAATAACAATCCAATGATACTAATATTAGATATAGTAAATTTATACTATGCTGTATACGACGCATTTCAAGGAGTTACCTCTCATCAGCAGCATTAAAACCGAAACATTTGGAAGACCAAAAACCAAACTTATATTAAACAAAAAGCACTCAACCAAAAATACCGAAATAGGAAGCCAAATTTCAGCTAAGGAGATCTACCATGTGCAATACAAGGAATGAACCCTTAGTATTTCTATTATTTTTGAATTTTGCTAAATACTGGTAATTTCTGTAACAAATCAATGAATAATCATGTCAGACAAGTCTGACGACTGGGTTGGCGAATACCCTCGGGGACCTAGGGTCCACCAGCAGAGGCATCATCCCAGGAGTTTCAAAATAACAATCCAATGATACTAATATTAGATATAGTAAATTTATACTATGCTGTATACGACGCATTTCAAGGAGTTACCTCTCATCAGCAGCATTAAAACCGAAACATTTGGAAGACCAAAAACCAAACTTATATTAAACAAAAAGCACTCAACCAAAAATACCGAAATAGGAAGCCAAATTTCAGCTAAGGAGATCTACCATGTGCAATACAAGGAATGAACCCTTAGTATTTCTATTATTTTTGAATTTTGCTAAATACTGGTAATTTCTGTAACAAATCAATGAATAATCATGTCAGACAAGTCTGACGACTGGGTTGGCGAATACCCTCGGGGACCTAGGGTCCACCAGCAGAGGCATCATCCCAGGAGTTTCAAAATAACAATCCAATGATACTAATATTAGATATAGTAAATTTATACTATGCTGTATACGACGCATTTCAAGGAGTTACCTCTCATCAGCAGCATTAAAACCGAAACATTTGGAAGACCAAAAACCAAACTTATATTAAACAAAAAGCACTCAACCAAAAATACCGAAATAGGAAGCCAAATTTCAGCTAAGGAGATCTACCATGTGCAATACAAGGAATGAACCCTTAGTATTTCTATTATTTTTGAATTTTGCTAAATACTGGTAATTTCTGTAACAAATCAATGAATAATCATGTCAGACAAGTCTGACACTCTTTAATTTTCTCCGGCCTTTTATACCCATAAAGGAGCATGAATTTCACGAACATTTAAGATTTAAGAAAAATTACCGCCAAGTGTGTCCCACGAGCGGTTTTAGGTACGGTCGCTCTACGATATCAACTGAAAATTATTCAACCGAAAATTTAATTCACAGGTAATTTAATCTTACCTGGTGATGTAATCGTAATACTGATTATATAAAAATCATTAATTAATATTTATTTTGAATTTTGCTAACATTTTGAAAAAGCGACGTTTCTTTTGCGGTTCAGTATATAATAAAATTATAATCTTGTAGAAAACGAATATGCTATAATTATGTTACTACAGTGTACTATTGTAAAGCCTAAACTAGTAAATTCTTTTGATTAGCTGTAGTTTTAATAATTAAATAGTATTTACAGGTTTTACCTTAACAGCTCAACCCTTTTCAGAAATCATTGTCATGACCAAAATCACCCTCTGCTAGAACATTGCTAGTCATAAACTGCACTTTGTTGGGTTATTGCCCCTGAATTGTTAATTTTAAGAAAATTTTGCAGTTTAAGATTATTATCTTGAATATTATTATAGATAAAGAAAAACTATAAACAGCAAAAATGTTCAGCAAAGTAAGATATACAAATAAGTCAATATGACCTTTTAGGAGTTTTTGCCCTTGAAAGACAATTTTTCACCTTTTTTTTTCGTTATCTTTGTAAACTTTAAAAAATCTCCTTCTCTGAAACTACACAATTAATTTCAGCCAAACTTAGACTGAAAGATCCTTAGGATATCTAGTATTAAATTTGTGTTTTAATTTCTTGTCCATCAAGAAACATGGCTGATATGGCTAAAGATAGAACATGGGTGAAAAATGCACTTTCTGGTCCATATCTCTAAAACTAAAGTTAGAGCAAAACTGTCAAAAAATAAAAATGTTTATGAGGTCAAGATCTACCTGTCTTGAAATTTTCAGACGAATCGGTCAAACCATTTTCGAGTTATTGCTCCTGAATTGTTAATTTTAACGAAATTTTGCAGTTTTAGGTTATTGTTATAGATAAAGACAAACTGTAAACAGCAAAACAGCAAAATTGTTCAGCAAAGTAACAACATAAATTAACATGACCAAAATTGTTAATTGACCCCTTATAGGAGTTTTACCTTTGAAAGAGTATTCACACGTAAACAGTAATTATCAGTAAAAATAATGGTCTGACATATTGTCACAGATGTTAAGAGCATAACTTGAAATAAATTAAATTGTAACTGTACAAGTAAAATGGAAGGTCAAGGTTAAAGGTCATTGAAAAAGTCCATTGCAACCATGAAAAAGTTCATAGCAAAAACATATATATAAAATCGTAAAAAAAAAACAACAACAAACTAAAAAGTTAAAATTTAGTTTGTTGTTGTTTTTTTACGATTTTATATTTGGTTTTTCTCGACTTGTGTATTTCTTAAATTTTAGTAGTTTTTTGCCCATTTTGACAGCTCACCATTTCCATTTATTTTTCTTGTTATCTATTGTCGCATGAGCTGTTTCGCAACATACTTAGTTTTTTATTTTTTATATATGCCGATAAAGGCACAGAAATTGTCTGAATTTAATATTTGAATGACCTTCCAAATCCGGCTGACAATGCCATTATTCCGATTTTAATTCCAGTAGTTGATTTAAATATTCAAGAATAAGAATTAGACAAATTGCATTTAGTAGCAAAGAAAATCCACAGACAACATGTAAACAGGATGAATTATTTTTAAAGGCTTCACACACGGTGTTTATTTTGAAATTTACTGCTAATAGCAATTATTATAAACCCATTTAATATGGCTTCATTCAGGCGGTTTAACATGTTCGTTTATAAATGCAAAACTGGGCCAAAAAATTCAATCCAAGATAAAGCTTGTTATAGAATCGTTTTAAGTATTGTGTAGGTACAAATTAAGTTTGCCATAATTTGATTCTGAAATATTGGTTCCGGTTTCGCTAAACAAATAATTCATATAGAAAAGTAGATGGCAATAATTCAACACTCAATTACCCGAAACACTCTGATGACTCTGAGACATTTTATTTGTAAAAAGTACCTACATCTGTTCACTTTAAACGTTTTTAGTAAGAAAAACTACACCTGCACTTAACACTAGAAATAAAATAAAATAAAAAAAACATTCTAACTTCCTCGTGTCCCTTGAAAGACTGTATGTATACTCATTGGAAAACTACTTTATTATTACTTGACATTAAATTTATTGCAACTGAAAATCAAAATTAAATTTAATTTGCTGACACATTTTTCATAGAGACTGTCGAGACAAAACCGTGGATAACTTATCAGCAGGTATATAACAAGATATATATGGCACCGGGTACAACCCGTCCTTGAAAATGCGTTGGCACAGGCCACTGTAATGGAAAGCTAAATGAATCCAAAGCTGTAGTTCCGAAGGGTAGAGAACGTTTTTAACAATACGGTTACTATGATGATTTGCAGCTTTTCTCAGCTTTGCCAAACTCACCTTTGTTGCTGCTGTCAACGGGTACATTATTATTTTACCTAGGAAGCTGTCAAAACGGTTTTTTTTGCCGATGTTTACCCCATGAACAGAAAACGCTAAACCTGAGTATTAAATTGACTAATAGGAACAAAGTAATTCGCGAAACCTCTGAAGCAGTTTTGCTTTTAGAGAATTGCCACCTTCTGTTAGCTTATCTCATATTCTTTTTTATGTGATATTTCCCAAAGATGATAAACCAGGGTTAAGTGTCACCGGTGGATTGAGAAACTTAGAAAAAAAAGATACAAAACAGTGATTTCCATGTAAGTTACTTCATTGAAGAAATAACACATTAACGCAATAAAAAGATTTATAAAACAAGCAAAAATGAGAACGTACTGATAAGAACAAATAAGGTTAATGACTTATGAAATTTTCCGAAATTTCAGCACAAGTGCAAAAACAAACAAGCAATATCTTCTATATGTATACAAGTCATTTACCTACAGCTAACAACTTCAAATAGACATAAAACTGTCATTTTGTTCAATACAATTTCAGTTATTGATTAATATAATGTTAGTCATCGTCACTCATTTCGTGAAAGAATATCTATGAACGAAGTTAAAATATTATCAGCCACAATTATTGGGGAAACCATTTAATTGTTATCGAGGGTTAATGGATGGTAAGGAAGTGACCTTGGAGCCCGATGTTTTAGCGGAAACCCCAAGCCTAGATTTTTTTTCTTCAAAATATCCTCAAATAAATTTCATTTCAGTTTCTTCAATCTTGCATTTTTTTTCACCAAACTTGTGGCCTGCCTTTTTTGCACCGAATCTTAAAACCTGCCCCTTTTTCCACCCCCCCCCCCCATTCGATAAAAGCCAAATAGTTGTGGTCAAATATCTTTCTGCAAGCCTAACATAATTAAACTACTAAAACTTGAATTTTGGACAATATCATTGTACCAATATAATCAAAAAGTACGTATCCATTACAGTAGAATTTTGAACCGTTTTTATTTTTGTTCAGAGAATACAAGTACATGGTTTGATGTCCCAGATCGACACTACCACATTAAGGTACATGTAGTAGACCAGATGTGTTGTTGACATACTAGTACATGATAAACTAACTCGTGCAATACTGGAACATAAAATACAAAGCAAATGAACATGTCTCAAAACTAACAACCATAACAGCAATTATATACAGTTTCCCTCTTTAATCGCATTGGCCGGAATATTTTTGTTTTGTGAAAAGATGTTTCTGAAAACTTAACTACAATATTTGTAATAGAATTCAAACTATATTCTGACAATGTATGTCAAATCGAATTGTTTAGACTTCCCTAAGGCTTATTTTTTGTTTACAAAACTATTGATGAAGTGTAAATTTTTAAATGTGCAAATTTTGTGCATCTATAATGGTATATTTTAATATTCATTGCTAAAAAGAAAGACATAGAAAAAAAGAAAATTACAAAAATATAAATAATAAAATAAAATATCAATTTTGATATTCAAGATATACATATTTCGTTGAGTTACGATTTAGCAGTTGTATCTAATGATAAAAATGTTGACCACTCCACACAAACACAACACAAAAACAATTAACTTTAATGCTAAAGATTAGATTCAGATATCAAAATGACCGGAAGGGTAAAGTCAAAACCATCTAGGGATAGCTATGTGCTATTGAGATACCCTTTAGTTTTCATTAAAAAAAATTAACAATTTTATTGTTAGGAAGTCTTATAACAAAACAAGAGATTCAACTTCTAATTTAAGAAAGTGAGCTAATGACACTACAAATCAACAACGTGTAGATTGTCCTTGCTTTCTCTTGTCCTTCTTGACGAAACTTTGTTTCTGCATCGCCATCGACGTATAAACCAAGTCTTTATTCTGAGAAAAATAAAGGTAAATAACATATATTTCAGATGCATTTAAATTGTAAATTATTTTACAAAATTTGAGCCAGAAAAAAAGTATTTATTTTCGTTAACTAAACCGAAAAGCGTTCAACTGATGAAATTATGAACATGAAGCAAACGAATCTGCTATATGTTACTAAAGTAATACTACTACAAAGTTTAAACTAGATATGATTAAGATAAATATTTTGATCAGTGACTATGTTGCAGTTTTGATAAGTAGATAGAATTTATCAGTTTTGTCCCAGCAGCACTGAGAACATTACCGTCACGACCACAAGCCAAGCCTAGAATTATGTACAAGTTGTGAACTAGACACCCCGCTGATAGAATAAGGATACTAACAAATAGCAAGTAGGCATAAAAAATAAAGTAATCATATCTGAGTTGAGTTGTGTTGTATGCCTTTATTGTAAATTTAACAAGATGCAGAGTACGTAAACCAGGAAACTTATTTTCATGGATAAATCTTATCCTGTCTTGCTGGTGGATATCTCCGTTTATTGGACGGCAATTACCGAGGGTAACTCTAGCTCGGTTGCTAGATAAGGACGCAAAATAAGTACTTTAAATTTACGGTTATACAACTATTTTTGGAGATTAATGCGTATTTCGCTAAGGCATAGCCCTACCCTGGTTTTTGGCTTTAGCTTTCGAGGCCATATAAGATTGTTATCTGCATGCTCCTAAACGTTTTAGTTTAGTGTAATGGTTTTCCACATGTTTGCTATGAGAGCTATTGATGAGACATGCTCGGAATTTTTTTATTAGAGAAAGAAAATGATATATAGATAGATGTATTAAAAAATAGCAAAACTAAATGACATTGATTATTCCTTCACAGTATATTAATAACAAGAATACTCACGTTGGGCAGCAAAGATACATAAGTACTAAGGTTAGCAATAATACACATATTAAAACTAAAGTAATTATCACTATCACCCAAGGCTTTACTGAAACAGAAAAAGAAAACTTAAATGACCATTTCATACAAGTACATTTTCCAATTTTGCAATATTTGGCCTTGAACACAAATGAAACATAAACTGAAATATGCACAAAGATTTTTTTTTAAAAATTGGTATAACTGTTTTTTTATTTTAAGGATTTTATGCCTACCGAAAAAAGCTTTACCTTTTTTCTCTTAAATAATAATAAATGAATATTTACCCCAATATTACATAAATTACGAGGAAATAATATGTTCTTACCTTTATCACAGCGATCTCCACTGTATGGGTTGTTACAATGGCATACGATATCTCCATTAGAAGTATTGTAACACTCTCCGTGATTACAGTAAGTAGTTACCCCATCACACTTACTAAGACCTTAAACAAATAAACTTTGTTTTGACATTGAATGAAACGACGATAAAGAGGTAGGTTAAATTAAAACATATCTTATTTTATAACTATCCCATATTGTGTATATATGTATGGTCTTTGATGGAGGTGAATATATGTTTTTTTATAAGTATACTTCCATCATGTATTGACAGATATAAAAGGGCTACAGTTATTTTATTTCAATACATCGCCATATTATTCTTCAGACTCCAACTCCAGTTATGAGCTCACAAATAATATTCATCTAATATATTAGATTAGAAATTAAAAGATATAATTGAAAACTAAGGTTTGACTTTAAAACTTTTAAAAATATGTCATTTCACGCCGTTTTACTCCTTTTAAATATAAATGAAAAACGGAAACTCGCTATAAGCATCAGACAAACGTTTTTTTTTTTATTGATGTGCGTAATCATAATATCACATTAAAATCTTTAGTACAATGAAAAATTTAAGACCAGATTTTGCAATGAAAATACAATATGCAACAATCACACGAAAAATTAAAAGATAAAATAAAATGTCGTATGACTTGGGCAAATAATACGGGGCTGAAATTTAGATTTTAAGTAGCATTCACGTCGAAAAGGGAATACATTTTGTACAAATACATGTATAATAATTTATTTTAGGGATAATACGTCATGAGTGTAAGAACCCAACGTGAAACTTTTTGCAGCTTCTATAAAAAGCCAGTAACCAGAGGAGTATAATAGTACGTAATCAATAGCTTTACACTTTATAACATATTTAATCAAAATATTCAGAATTTAGGTAGAGATGTTTAAACACTATTTTTCTCTAAGATCTGAAAAATTCGGCTTACTTATGTCGCAGTCTTCGCCTGTAAACCCCTCATCACATGTACATTGGTATTTATTCTGCAAGTTTTTACAGCTTCCATTGACACACGGAGAACTTGCACATTCATCTATATCTGTAAAAAAGTCATTGTCAACTTAGAAATCTCTATATCAAGTTACATATTCTGAATTTCAAGAGTATGATATTTGAATAATCGCACAAATCTATCAGAAATTATCCTTAACTCTTGGGTTTGTTTTATTAAAAAATGAGACAACAAACTTTAACTAGGAGGACTGAAAGCACCGTACAGTTAACATGTCAACACATAATTCTAAAATTTATTCAGACTAGTCATTATGATAAATTCATCTTATATAGACCAAATTTAATCGAATGCATAACAATTGCAAAAAGTGACATAAAAGGTCAATACCTTTAAACCATGTGAACCGAACTCAATTTCTTGACAATTTTCTAACTCCAGATAGGTAATCTATATAGATTACTGTCTATTTCTTGTACCTTTTTCACAGTTAATTCCAGTGTATCCTGGTTCACATGAACAGGCGTATCTGTTTGGATGATCTTGACATGTTCCGTGTAGACATGGATGCGACATACAGTCATCAATATCTAAAAAACAAATTAATTTACTAAATAAATCTACATATCACACTACATATATTACATGAAAATATTTATTTCAGTCTGGTTTCTGCAAGTACTCGCCTTAAAACGTTTATCCCAACGTAATTTCTTGATCTTTTTTTTATATTTAAATAGCCCAAAATGTAAACTCCGCAAAAGAATACTGAAGTGATAAGACAGTTGGCAAATTTTATATTAACAAAATCCAAAGACAAGGCAATTTCATGAGAATATTAACATTGCAGACAAGTTATACAAAGAAACAACCAAAAGAATAAGAAACACATATCAAAACCAAACAGAATCAGTACAGTACAGCACAAAAACTAAAATACTTGCTATATTAACACACACACACACACATACCATCGCACACAGTCACATACACACACACATACACAAAGTACATCAGCTGCTTCCGAAGTTTAAGCATGTCCTGCTCTGTTAATGGCACCCGTGACATTGCAAAATCCATTAAAGTGTCAAGTCCAATAAAGGGTCAGCTCCAGTAAGAAGTGAAATCTAATTGAAGATATCTGTTCTCATTCTTGAGATAGAAGCTTCGTATCGGTCAATCAAGTGGTAATGACGACAATTTTATTTCTGGAGTGATAATATTGACAGAGTCTAAATATAACCTGGTCTAAGAAGTTTTTGTGACTGTAATTTAATTCTTTCAAGAAAGCCGAATCGCATGCTTGGCAGTAAGAATTAAACTGTGAATTATAAACACCACTAACTGGAGACGTTGGTATATTACTTTATTGTATTTCCCCATGTCTATATCGACCTGCTGAGGCCTTCACAATTTCCCGTATTTCGGCACTGTGACGTCGAAAAGAGTTGACCCGACCCTAATAAGAGCTGACCCGAATATATCAGCGACGTCATAATGTTTACTCAACGTTGACCCAAATATATCAGGAAAACATCCGGTTATAGGCAGATGGCCATTGAAAAGTAAGAAATTCCTTAAGATTGCTAGTTAACAATACGATAAATTTATCATCAAGTTTTCTTCAAACAAATATTGTAAAATATAAGCCGTTCGACACAATATGAAGCTTTTTGGCTCGTTCGCCACGCTCACTCGCCGAAAAAGCTTCACATTGTGTCCCGCGGCTGATATTTTACGATATAAGTTTGCAGAAAACTTGATAATATGTACATATAAAGAAAGGGGGAGTTCATAAATCATCACGTTTTTCATAAAGTCCTCAATCATTAATGCATAACTATTGTACACCCAGCGAATTCGGCCGCAAGAAAAAATAATTTATATTTAAAAAGTTATGATTCAAAGTTCATCGTATTAACCTTTCAGTGGATCTATAAAAGCAGGTTTTACCGGTTTAAAAAACGCTGGTGGATACACTCTAATAATTTACGTAGAATCGCTAATTAAATAGACATTAAACATTGTCTTAATTTCTAATTTCTGAACGATACAGCTTACCTTTTTCACAGCTAGTGCCTGTAAACCCCACATCACAAGAACATTGGTACTTATTCAGCAAGTTTCTACAGCTTCCGCTGTTACATGGAGAGCTTGCACATTCATTTATATCTGAAAAAAAGATCTCCCCCTCGACATCTTTGTTTCAAGTCGTCTATTACTTCGTACGAATTCTAATCGTACCCTTTTCACAGCAGTTACCATGCCGGTTTCTCGGATGAAACTGACATACAGACGTAGTATGTGTTTTACACATTTTCTTTACATACCGACCTTAAACTCAAGACCAATTCTCTGAATTCTAAATACATGAATAACATGTAGATATTTGAATAATCATACAAATCCGGCAGAAAGTTTTCTAAACTTGGTTTTTGATTTAAGAATAACGACAATAACATGTCAACAGCATGGTTGTACTTTAAATGGAACCCAGACATTGTTAATGTGTTAATTGTGAAAATTATTCAGACCAGTTATTATGATAAACGCATGTACACGCAACAAGGACCTTTTTAATCGGTACACGATAACAAATACACAAAGTGATCAAAAAGGTCAATACTTAATAAAACATGTGAACTGAACTCAATTTCTTGACAATTTCTAATACTAGGCTAGAAATACTAGACAGATTGCGTTCTATTGCTTGTACCTTTTTCACAATTTTGTGCTACATTTTATTAGTAACATTGGGTCTATATCACTGCTGGAGGAGTGTAGGTCCCCGAGGGCATAATCAGCCCAATTGCCAGGATTTTTGTCCTGGCATGATTCATTACTTAAATACCTTTAAATTTCCGGTTCAAAATTTTACAAAAATTTACCAAAAATTTCTAAGGCTCTTTCTTTTGATGCAGAGATAACCCTTAGCTGAATTTGGATTTCTGATTGTTTTAATTTTTGGGGTTTTGATGGTTGTGCTTAATTAATCATTAGATCTTTAACCGGATTTCCAACATGTTGATCTCGAGCACTGCTGATGAGTTGTCAGTCAATGAAATGGTCATACAGTGCATCAAATTTATTCGGTATTTTGTGATACATTTTATTTAATACAATTCTTTCTATTTCGTTTGGGTCTCATAAGGGCCTCTCTTTTCATGTATTCTGGATCTGTACATTTAGACCATGGTAAGGGACGAGATCAAAAGTTCAATGTAGGGGGGTCAGTGAAAAAAACTATGTGAATTAAGTTTTTTATCCTACATTGAACTTTTTGGTCTCGTCCCTAAATGTCTTCAGTGACAAAATGTCTAAACCTAAATCAAATCCACATTCATATCTTAACACGAAATTACTGTCTAAAAGGTGAGGAAGAATGTATACAGAAATTACCATTGCTGAATTAAGGGTCAAAGAATTAACTGTTGATAAAATTTTAAAGCCATTAGTTAGGTTAGTGATATATTGATTCGAAACACAAACCTTTCTTTGTATAATCGTAAAATTATTCGATTCCTATACTAAATGTATCATAAATTAGTTTGGATGTATTTCAACCCTATATAGTGCCATTCCCTATTCAGAAGCCATATATAGGCAATAAACATGTTAACCCATGTTTTTAGGTCGTAAAGTATATATGCCATGATTAGAGATAAGAGGTGTTATGTGTCTCATTAATAAAAAAACACTTCTATAGTTAAAATTGAATAATGAAATCTATTAACATGATTTCTGGACATTGTCAGGTTATTGACTTATTGTTAACAACTAATTCCAACTTATAACTTAAGTCGTACAAGTATTTTTGATTTTTCTTTTCAAACTTACATAATTTGAGAAAAAAAAATCTCAATAGTAACACACGGAGAATAATGTTTTTATCAAGGATTTTTAGTCTATTTTCTGCATGAAATTTTTAAAAACGTGTACATTTAAAGTCAGAATGAATATCTTTGATTGTTTTGCAGTTATAAAAAATATTCGGTTAAATATAAAAGAGGCTCCCAAGAGCCTGAATCGCTCACCTCTAATTTTTTGTGTAGATCTTGGATGAATGATTATTTTTGTATTTAATGTATACCATCTCATTTTTCGCCTTAATATTGACTTGTACAGCTGAAATATAGAATCCTGAACCCGAAAATATATGTGGTAGCTAATGACTTTTCATAGGTTGCTTCGGGTATTTTCAATGGTCTTGACTCTTAACCTTCCATTTTGACTTGAACAGGTAAATTGTAGGGTCCTGAAGCCAAATATATCTGGCTGCTAGGGATTTTTTCATCAGTTGCTATGGATTATTTCAATCACCATAACCCATAGCGCCTCCATATTGATTTGTACAGCTATATTATAGGGTCCTTAATCTAAATATATATAGTTGCTAGGGACTTTATCATTGGTTGCTATGGACTTTGTCAAAGACCTCGAATCTTGATTTTTTTTGCTATGAACAGACTTTTTCATCGGTTGCTATGGACTTTGTCAAAGACCTCGACTTTTGATTTTTTTTTTGCTATGGACAGACTTTTTCATCGGTTGCTATGGACTTTGTCAAAGACCTCGACTCTTGATTTTTTTTTGCTATGGACAGACTTTTTTCATCGGTTGGTATAGGCTTTTTCAATGACCTTGACCTTTAACCCTCCATTTTACTTGTACAGCTACCATTGAATTAATTTCAAGTTATGCTCTTAATATCTGTGTCAATATGTCAGTTCATTATTTTTACTGATAATTACTGTTAACATGTAAATAATCTTTCAAGGGGAAAACTCGTATAAGGGGTCAATTGACGATTTTGGTGATGTTGACTTAAGTGCAGATCTTACTTTGCTGAAAATTTTTGCTGTCTTTATCTATAATAATATTCAAGTTAATAACCCAAAACTGCAAAATTTCCTTAATATTAACAATTTAGGGGCAATAACCCGAAAATGGGTGGACCGATTCGTCTGAAAATTTCATAGATCGGGACATCATTAACATTTTTAACTCTGTAAGGTTTGCTCTAACTGCTTTAGTTTTTGAGATATGAGCCAAAACTGCATTACACCCCTATGTTCTATTTTTAGCAACGGATACAATTTTAAAACTATATACCCTGAGGTACAAAAAAGGTCAAAGTTAAGTTGAAATTGGTCTTGTAGTTTCAGAGAAGAAAAATTTTGAAAAAGTAAATGACTATAACAAGAAAATTGTGAAAAATTTGTCTTTCAAGGGCAATAACTCCATATGGGATCAAAAGACCATTTTCGTCATGTTGACTTATTTGTCGATCTTACTTTGATTAACATTTCTGCCATTTACACTTTCTCTCTATCCAAAAAATTAACAATTCCGGGACAGTAACCCAACAATGGGTTGTCCAATTGGTCTGAAAATGTCATGGCAGCTAAATCTTGACCTATTAATCTCTTAACCCCGTAAGGTTTGCTCTAACTGCTTTATTCTTTTTTTTTTTTTTTTAGATATAAGCTAAAAACTGCATTTCACCCCTATTTCTATCTTTAGCAACGGCAGCCAATTTTTTTATGGATCAAATCCCCGGATAAGTTTTTTTAAACTAGATACCCTACGGAACTTCCCGGTAAAGTTTGAAAGTATTTGGCCCAGTGATTTCAGAGGAGAAGATTTTTGAAATACGACGACGGACGACGGCGAACGACAAGTGATGGCATTAACTCGCATGACACTTTGGGCCAGGTGAGCTAAAAAGGAGGACAAATAAACCTAAAAAAAACCGCAATCCATTAGACAGACAAACCCAGGAAGACAAATCAACAACCGCAAGCACAACAAATAACACGGAAAACTAAAAAACTCCTATAAAAACCAGGAGTGAACCCAGTTGCTCCGGAAAGAATAGCATACGGCAACCGTCAAAGTTTTAAATAGTTCAAATAATTTATTTAGATGTGATTTGATCACCCGCTGAGCCAATGTAAGGGTAAGCACGAATGATAACTATAACTAAAACAATTTCTGCATTTTATTGTGCATGTACAACGCAGATGTTTTTTTTAAATCATTTCTAGTTATGGCTTCTTTGGACAAAGGGAGACTACGTATAAAATTGCGCAATGAACTTATAAAAAATTAAGTATGTGTCAATTTTGTGAACAATTTATAATAGATATGGTCCAGGATCAATTAAATAAAACAAACACAATTTACTTTCTATTGCTCTTACCTTTGTCACAGTTAACTCCACTGTATCCTGGTTCGCAAATACAAGAGTACCTGTTCGTAAGATTTTGACAAGTCCCGTGCACACATGGATGTGACATGCACTCATCAATATCTATAGAAAATGAGAACATACCGCTACATATTTTACTAATTAGTGACTTTTAAATGCAAAAAAGGGTAATGCCAACATAACTAAGTTCTAAGCTGCCAAACGTTGGGAGAATTTGTTGATAATTCCTGCCGACTGTTGATAACTCCTGCTCAGCGCACGCGCTTCTTGATACGATTTTTTCGGAGCTGCTCAACAAGCTGATAGAATCACAGGGAAGGATGATAAAATTGTTTATACTACAGTCTGGAATAACGTGACTTTCACTGCACTTATACATGTATGCTTTGCTAGTTTAAATGAAACTTCACACATTCACAAATACATTTATAAGTGTAATATTACAAGTTTTCAGCTCACCTGTTTCACAGTTACTGCCTTTAAACCCCGGGCTACAAGAACATTGGTAGTTACTCACTAAGTCTGTACAACTACCGTGGATACACGGGGAGCTGGCACATTCATCTATTTCTAAAAGACGAATACAAAAAGGAATGATTTTTACCATTTAAAGATATTTCTTAATCTTGCGTTCTGAAAAGGAGCCTCCATAATTCAGGTCCTGATATGCGAGCTGCATACTACTGATTAAGGATCTGATGTTTATATCACCAATGCAAAAGTGTGGGTTGCAACCTTCTAGCAATATCTGCCTCGACATGCAGTGAAAGGTTTTAATATAGGAGCATTAACATTTTCATTTGAGAAAAATTAAAAGACCTCAACGTGTTTAGACCCGTTTGCTTACAGCGTTTCCTTTGCCCAGAAATGGACATTGAATGAAACATTTGAATCCGAGCTTAGTCTAGGTGATAGTATATGGAGGATTGGATAGGCTAGGTTCTTTGTACTTCTTTTAAGTAGCAATGTAAGACACCGGTTTCAATAATTAGGGAGAACTACAGTTAAGTACCCTTGTAATGCGATATGTAATAAGTCGTTGAGAAATATTTTGATACGTATTGATATATTCGTCAGCTGACTAGCATTTTTTTCTATAGAAAATTGGCACATGTGGCACGAAAAATTATATTGCAAAGATTCAATTTTAATAGGAAGTAAATTTTATTGTTATGAAGCTCATTTGGGAGAGAAGAGTATTTGATAATTGCGTGGCCTGCCATTCTTTAAATTTCTATGAAAACTTTCAATTAGAATAAAGAATGGAAGCGGGGAATATGTCAAAGAGACAACAACCCGACCAAAGTGCAGAAAACATTACATTGTTCATCATATTTTAGTTATTATGGCTAAAAGCCGGTATTTTTATTTTTTGGAAGACGATGTGGCTTTTGTCCCTATAAATTTTGAAGCTTGTACCTTTTGGCAACTAACTCCAGCAACGTATGCAATACCTTGGCCGAAAACAGACAAATTCCATTGCAAATAAATGTCTGTCGTTAAACTTCATATGTGAGCCAGGTTTTTGTTATCATATAAATGAAGTTATTAACTGCTGAAGAGATTTCCAAGACCCTATAAAAATTGCTGGTACTGCGATGGCATGATAACATTTCTGATGCCTGAAGCGTACTTCGAAACTAAAACCAGTTCAAGACTAGAACAGTAGGCACAGTGCATTACGAAACGGAAATATCCTTAAAGGAAAAAAAAGGTATCACGTTCCAATTATTTTGATCTGAAATGTTTCAGAAAGCTTTCTATCCTGTAAAAGATCAGTGTAATGTTTTTTTTTATTTGTTTTTTTATTAGTCAAGATTTTACATGTTACCCCTACACTATACCACCTGACGAGGGTATAATAGGGTATATAAATATATATTTCTATATATCATTAAAATGGTAAATTGACTAATAAATTTTATTCATATAAGTAAAACGAAATAGATTAAATTTTCATTAACTCTTCTTTTCACTTACTCTCCCATTCATATACCTATCATTCTGTTGCATTACCATTCAACTTACTGATATAAATAAAGTCAAGAAATACCAAAGGGATATTCGAAGGAGGGAACAATCGAAACAACTGACAAACTCCTTAGAACAACGAAGACATGACCAAAACAATACATGCACTACAATTAAAAACTAAAAACACATGAACAACATGGACCCCACCAAAAAACCGGGGTAGACTCAGGTCCTCCGGAAGAGTAACACGTCTCTGCTCCCTGTAGGACACCCGCCATGCTGCCCATGCCAAATCCAGTATGAAGAAGGGATAACATCAATGGAACAGGTCCATTTTCGTTTGGGAAACGGTTTTTTCATACCTGTCAACCAAGACATGATGACGTCCACCAAACTTTAATAAGGATGACTCCAACTTATGACCAACATACCCCTGTCTGAGCACCCTTTCTGTCAGGACCCGGACTCTGTCCAGGAAGTCAATGTATATGTCACAAACTCTGGAATAACGACTGAGTTATGAAATATATACTCCATACGCCGGTGCTTCTGGAATATTGCGGCTCAAAAATGGGAAGCTGACGATTGGAAAGTCAAAGTCATCCCATTTGTGGTAAAGTTTTGTATTCAACCTTCCTCTGGTGTCAATTACGAGGTGAAGGTCAAGATAAGATGCAGACTTGGCAGTGTCTGTGATATCCTTAATTTCGAGCTCATTGGGATAGATGAGATGTAAGAAATTCCCAAAACGTGAATTTTTGAGTGATAAAACATGATCTACGTAGCGAAAGCTGAAATTAAAGGTACGGGTTAACTTCTACTGTTTTTCCTTAAGACGTCAGTCGAGGAAGTCTGCCTCATATGGGTAAAGGAACAAGTCGGCTGGGAGTGGCGCACAATTAGTACCCATAGGAATGCCAATTGTCTGTTGGAAAACACGTCCACCAAATTGAACAAATATGTTGTCGATCAAAAATTTAATCATCAGGACAATTTCGTCCTCTGTATATTTTTGGTTAGATTTAGAGTGGTTTTTAACCAAGTATGATTTATCTCTACCAATGACAAGGTATGTGAATTTTGAAAGCATCGATGGATTAGATCGTTCAACTTTTCCTTCAGTTGTGAATGAGAAATGATTGTATAGAGGGTACAGAAATCAAATGTTTTTATGCTGTTACAGACTGAAATGGACCGATATCGTAAAATATCCTTTAAATCTTTGGAGTTCTTTCATAACCATATTTGATTGATACCACTTCTCGAATAGCTTGTCTCACAATAACTTTGGAGGTCCGTTTTTACAGCTGTTTAAATAAAAGTTAGAAGTTGAGACAATGGTTTGGTGGAACACTTGGCAGATCCAAGTATAAAGAGTGTTTGTATGGACACTTATATAACTTTGGTATCCAGTACAAGGTAGGAAGATCACAATCATCATCTTTTATGGAAATACCAAATGACGATAAGACCGATTTATGATTGTCGGTTATTTCTTCCTTTGAAAGTGTAGTAGCTTTATAGGTAGGATTGCCAAGTGAACTAGCAATCCCTAGTTCATTAATCAAGCGTTGAATATAGTAGCTTTTGCATACAAAAACGATGTTATTAGGGGCCTTGTCTGCAGGAACAACAACATATTTGTCATGAATGGCGGACAATGTCTTGGCAGCATCAGGGTTGAAGACTGATGTTCCTTTTTTACTCATAAACCTTCAATCAGTTTATCAATTCGGACTTGTATCAACAATCTGACAGCTTTAAGCCACTCTGAAAGCGAATCTAGTGGCTCTTGTTCACGTTTTGTCCAATTTCTGGCATAGTCCTCCACAGCATCCATCAGAATTTTGAAATTATATTTCAATTGAAATTATATTTCCAATTTATGGATCGCGGTTCGCGATTCTTAGGACCTTTTGCAAGGAAATCACGAAGAGACTCATTGTCTATGATATTTAAGTCTCATGTGATGACATGGCCAACAAAACAATATTTGAATGGCGAACTGTTGCATGAACAATCAGATGGCTTAGCTATGAGATCATCGATTTTTGAGGTCCTGCAATACACGTTTGTGATTGAAAATTTTTGGCGCAATAAAACTATAGATTCAGCAATATCTCATATCATAAGTAGTCACATAAAAAGTAAATGAAAAATTTATTAATTTATGGATTACAGAAAAATCTGCTGTAATTGGCTCCAAAAAACTTTCATATTTAAGAATCTTACCATATTTGTTGCTGTATACATTTGACAATAAAATTTTTTCTAATAATATGTTTGAATTCAATTACATTTGAAAAATTATCATTGAATTTACATCTGTAAATATAATTTTTTGCTAAAACTATAATAAAGTTTAAGAATAGACTTTCACACACATTTTTTTTGCATTCTCACAAGGATCTTTACACTTTGTCCATTGTCCATTTTTGTATATGTCCTCCAATAACATAAAGATGTAAATCTTTACAATGCAAAATTAATGGGGAAAAAGATATAAAGATTCCTATATTTATGCAAATTATCATTGCTGAATTATGTTTCAAAGAATTTTTATTGATGAAATGTTGAATCCAGTAATTATGCTATAGATATTGGGTGGATAAACAAACTTTACTTTGTATGATCGTAAATTTATTCGATTTCTATACTATCATAAATCAGTTTGTATGTATTTTAATCTCAAATAGTGCTATTCTCAATTGAGAAGTGATATCTATGCAATAAACATGTTAACCCTTGCTTTCACGTCGTATGTAAAGTATATATGCTGTTTTTAAAGAGATAAGAGGTGGTATACGTGTCTCTTTAATAAAGACCATTTCTACAGTAAAAAGTTAATATCACCGCAGTTCCAATAACGTGAATTCTGCACCTTGCCATTGGTAGTTAACAACCATCAGTTCTATCTGATAATTGTAGTCTTGTGTAATGTACAATTATTTTTGTTTCCTTTTCAATATACACGAACTAACATATTAAATTTATAAAAAAAGTCTCCAATGTGACATATCGACAAAAAACGGTAGGAATTATGTCCTAATTTATTCCAAATGTTTCGGTTTTAATGCTGCTGATGAGAGGTAACTCCTTGAAATGCGTCGTATACAGCATAGTATAAATTTACTATATCTAATATTAGTATCTTTGGGTTGTTATTTTGAAACTCCTGGGACGATGCCTCTGCATGTTGGATTCTAGGTCCCCGAGGGTATTCGCCAAGCCACTCGTCAGACTTGTCAGACATGATTATTCATTGATTTGTTACAGAAATTACCAGTATTTAGCAAAATTAAAAAATAATAGAAATACTAAGGGTTCATTCCTTGTATTGCAGATGGTAGATCTCCTTAGCTGAAATTTGGCTTCCTATTTCGGTATTTTTAGGTTTTTGGTAATTTGGTAGAGGACCATTCCTGCAAAGTAGAAGTTCATTTGTTCTTGTGGTTCCTGACAAGAAGATATTTTAAATTTCAGACAATCAGAACACATTACTGGGCCTGGCAGCCATGTTGAATATTCAATCGGAACCAAATTGCAAATTCTGTAAAGGACCCCCCCCCCCCCCCACCCAAGGGAACATTGCTGCCAAGTTTTGTTCTATTTGGTTCAGTGGTTTATTAGAAGAAGATTGAAATGTGAAAGTTAACGGACGGACGGACGACGGACGCAAAGTGTTGGCAAAACCTTACTCTGGATGTTAGCCAGGTGAGCTAATCAAAAAAGGGAGATTAGTTATGAAGTTGCGGTTGTGAACTTATTAAAATTGAAAGAAAAACAAGTTCTAGACAAGTATACTTTATTTAGTGTATCTTCAAGCACTTACAAATGCAAGTGAAGTAATTAGCAGTTACAAGTGCAAAGCCGTAAGTTGTAAAGCATACAATCCAGATTTTTGTCTTTATTTATTTTTTTGTATATATTTGTTTATACTACAATTACAATCTGGAATGTTAAAGGTACTTTCTCTACTCTTGTACACGTATGTATGGCTATTTAAACGAAATTTAACATATTCACAAATATATGTATAACAGTAATATTACAAGTAAACTTATAAGCTTACCCGATTCACAGTTATCGCCTGTAAACCCCGAGTTACAAGAACATTGATAGTCATTCACCAAGTCTGTACAACTACCATGGATACATGGGGAGCTGGCACATTCATCTACATCTAAAAGATGACTAAATAAATAAATTATTCTTTGAAACAACCATTTAAACAATGGTTTAAGTCTTGCATTTGGTAATGGATGTCCGTCATTGAGGTCCTGAAATGCACAATTTCTGCTACAAATCAAAGATCTGAGTTCATTTTGTAACCACCAATGCGAAACTGTTGCTGGCGGACTTTTATCTTCACTTAAAAAAAAATGATTGAGATCGGCTGTACATGTATGCAACTCACTATTTTGTACTCGCATTCTTGTATTGATTGCCAGAACTCATCAAATGTTTCTCATTTCTGCGATACAGGGTCTGCGACTAAATTATGAAGCATATAAAGTATCGTTACCTGCATTTTATCCCATGTACTACATTAATCTGTATTTAAATGAACCTAGAATCACAAAAAAAAAAACAATAACATGCAAAAGGTTTTATTAATGTAACAAAGTATCAATGCGGAAAAATCCTACCCTTTTCACAGCAGTTATCCTTATATCCCGGATGACATTGACATACAGATGTAACATTGTTGTATATTCCATGTGTACATCGACTTGCACAAGGTTTCTCTTCATACACCGAACTTAAACTCATATTGCACATTTTAACACAGTCCTGTCTACTTTGTTTCGGTTTACAACACAAAAGAGCTTCTCTTGTTTTTGTATTCTCACAAGGATCTTTACACTTTGTCCATGGTAAATGCCCTCCAACAGCACAAAAGTCTAAACCTGGTCCACAGTCATCTTTTCCACGACAAAACGTAACAAAAAACAACATACCGGTAATTTGCAGAAATGAAAACTTAACTGCCATAGCAAAATCAAATTTCAGGTCCGAATATTTTCGTTTAAATTTTAGATCGATATCTGGCTAATGTAGAAGACGGCTTAAGAAATAGACCCCCTGAATATGCTAATGACATCTATCTTAAATCGATGAATACAGGAGACATTTTGTGCTCAACCATCTTATGATAAATTTTCAAATTTGATATTAATTTATTCTCTGTAAAAATTCATTAGTGCAGCAATTTATTTCTACCTGAATATTTTCTCGAAGAAAAAATTAACTTTGAAATCTTATGTGTAGGTTAGGTATATTAATTATAATGATCTCTAAAATAAATGACTAAAGATTAAATTGACGAATGAGATTGGTAAAAATTATGTGAAATTAAGACATTTTGAACACCTGTCACATTAGATTCAAAAATTAAACTTTCAAATTAATCTTGAATACGAAAAAGAGGTAAAACTTTCTGTTGATTAAATTTGAATTGGATAGTTTTTCGGTTTTTTTATAAGCATAATGTCAGCTATTTAGTGTTTGCATAATGACAGGACCGTGTCAGTGGATCCCTTTATAATAAGGGCAAAATATGACAGTTTTGCAGAAAAGAATCCTAAAATTTATTAAATGAATAATGTTATTGAAGAAAATACAGCTAACAGACACTAGTAATTGAGCAGTAAGAAATTAGATTTAAATTTTATATTTATTTCATTTATTTATATGTTGGTGTTTATCCGTTAATATTAGTTTACCAGAGATAAACTTTCCTTTTTTAAAACCAGTAGATAAATTATTTATTTTTTGATTTATCTATTTATTCTCATTTATAATTGATATTTTCTTCTGTTTTTTAATTTTTACACCCCTAATCCCAGTTTATTGTTTCTTGTTTTAAAAATAAAATATTTAAATTTTCAATTATCTAAGAATTATTTCTCTTCAGATACTCATACACATTTCAACAATTACACATAGACAAAAAAAAATCCTATGTAGTTATAACCTTATATATAGTCCAAATTATTTTGTTAATATGTTCTATCAATTGTTCAAAATTAATTTGATACTGTTGTTCTACATATTGTACCTTGTATTTCGGAGATGCATGGCTTATATAGGCTTAGCCTGCTACCCAATCCTATTCATGATAACCTTTATAAACAAAATATTGTTTAAATATGTTAACAGAAATTATTAAGACAAAACAAATATTGAGCATACTATCTATAAGTAAGGATATACACAGATCTCTGTTTTGTGACAATTTACAAATTTTTATTCAGTTACAGATCGCATGAATTGAGAGAGGTTTAACATTATCCGAAAGACTTAGGAAGTTTTCCGGGATATTTAATAGTAGTACGATATATACATTGTATTTATGTGATATCTGTCAATGATAATATAGATATCCTTTTATTGGTAACGAACAAGAAAGACTACTTCTTCATCCTAATACATCAAAAGGTGTAAATTTAGTAAAGATGAATGGATTACACTAATAAAAATAATAGGTAATGATATCTGAATTTTAACATTCCAGCAAATATGCAAAGATTTGAGATACATGTAGATATTTTAATTATGTTGCTCAGTGAATTGCTCTGGCTAAAACTAGATCAAATTCTGAGACATCTTAGGTACTCTCCTGTTGTGTACATCAACATTTACAGTGATTTAACTTGAAGCAGTAAATCATATATTTAACTTTATTCAAAATTGCAAACAATAAACCCGTTTGGGTTACAGCAATACAAAACAACAATAAACAAACACAATGTCATAATAACTTTTTAAATTGCGAAATATATCATATGCAACAAGTGCCAAGTAATCCCACCTGTTCATTGCTGCTAGGATTTAATATCTTTTTCATTTTTTCAGCATCATTTAAACAGTAAAATGTATCATCGAACTATTTTTCAGTAAAAGACTTTTCTGCTAATGTGAAATAATGTAAAACAATAATTCTTATATTAACATGCAGAATTGTTCTATATTTTCCGCGTATTTTAGCATTTGTTGCTTGTAGATAATTTAAATGCTTGAAGGCATTGCAGAGCTTAACTGTAGGGTACTATTTGTAAAGACTGGTATAAGATTACCGGAGAAATCTAGTTTTTGCCCATTTTAAAATATATTGCTCTTCTTTCCAAGGCAATTGTAGCTATCTCTGCATGATAATTTACCATCGTTTGAAAATTCATCTACATTGAAATCTCATTCTCCGAAAATATGTTAACAAGTTCATAGCAGGAGGAATAAACTAAAACGTGAGGTAAAAACAAAAGTTTTATACTTTTTTTTTGAGACAATAAATAGAATTGATATTTTGAGGTACATTCTTTGTTCAGTAAGGAAGAAGGAAAGTATACTAAATTCTTTTGCAGTATTGAGTGAAAATAGATAAAAAAAGCCGCACGAGAAACCAAATTAATTAACATTGGTTCTAATCTCCCAAGATCAATATATCACCAACTTGGTAAATGTATTTATGTATCCCGTAATTTTGAGATCATTTAAAGGTAACGAGTTTGACCTGTGTTTTGCTCTTTGAGCGTAAAGTAATTTCTGCAAATTTTCATTAAATTAAACATCTAGTTTAAATAATGTCTTCGGATGTTTATTTTTCATTACAATATATTTAAAATGGACTTCAATATATTTAAAATGGACTTCAAAGGAACAGGAACTTGCTGACACACTTTCGGAGTGGGTGAAGGCTATTAGGTCAATGATACTCCGAATTAAAAACCTCCAAGGGTCTAGGTTGTTGAAAACTTGACTCGCGTTAATGATAAATATGTAGTTTTCCCAGCTGACAAAGCCCCCAAATAACGTCGATTTTTGTCTGCAAAAACTATTATTTTGAGTGTCTTAGAAACGAATTGGGAATAGATAACACCACGGATAACCCAACTTATACACTGACCGCACTCACTAAGCAGGAAGTCCTTGATAACCACAAGACCGTTCTTCATTCCTTTGGCATTTCTACAAAGGGTGAAGAAATGGATCTTCCTGCTCTTTGTTGGATTCCTAAACTACATAAGAATCCGTTTAAACAAAGGTTCATTGCTGGGTCAGCTAATTGCTCTACAAAACCCTATCAAATATTTTAACATTCATATTGACATGTATTAAAGAGGGCCTTCAGAATTACTGTGAAACATCATATTCCACCAGTGGCGTCAATCAGATGAGGATTCTTAAAAACTCAAAAAATTTACTACAATATCTAAAATCAAAATCTTTGGCTACATGCCACAGCATAAAAACATTCGACTTCTCTACACTTTACACTAAGTTAACATGCCACATTCTCAATTAAAAGATCGCTTAAAGCCACTAGTTCATCAATGTTTTTTCAAGAAAAATGGTACACGCAGGTATAAATTTCTAGTTCTATGTAGAGAAAAAACTTATTTCGTGAAGAACCACTCTGATTCTGACAAAAAGTATTCTGAAGATGAAATTACAAACATGTTAGATTTTCTCATAGACAACATATTTGTTTAATTTGGCAGTCTAATTTTTCAACAAACAATCGGCATTCCAGTGGGAACCAACTGTGCTCATCTCCTCGCCGATCTGTTTCTGTACTAATCTGACGCGGACTTCATTCAAGGGTGACTACGTGAAAACAAAAAGACACTAGCCCAATCCTTTAATTTCACCGTTCGTTATAAAGAAGACGTGTTGTCTTAAATAACGACAAATTAAATACTTTCTACATCTTATCTACCCCAGTGAGCTTGAAATTAAGGATACTACAGATACACCAAAGTACGCTTCAGATTTGTTTCTTGAAATAAACTATGAGGGACATTTGAAGACAAAACTTTATGACAAACGTGATGACTTCAGGTTTCCTATTGTTAATTTCCCTTCTTGAGTAGCAATATACCAGCATCGCCTGAAGATGGAGTCTACGTTTCTCAGCTTATCCGATTTTCAAGGGCATCTCTGACTTTCCACAAGGAGGATTACTGCTGTCGCAAAAGCTTCTTGACCAGGGACTTATCAGGGATAAGTTGATTTCATCACTTATGAAATTTTCCGGTCGTCATCACGAATTGATTGACCATTACAGTGTTCCAATATATAAGATGATATTGGACCCGTTCCCACTGTAGTGACATTTCATGTGCCTCCACCGATTTTTGACTCCACCTGATTGACTTTGTTGAACTTCACGACGGGTGCCGTATACGAAACACGAACTGCTTACCCTTCCGGAGCACCTGGGTTCACTCCTGGTTTTTATAGGAGTTCGTGTTGTTCATTCTTTTTTAGTTTTCCGGGTGTTAGAAAATACAGTGACATTTTTAGCAGATGCCCTGGACATCTCTGGTCTGACAATGGGACCCTGCGGGCGACTGTTTTGGTGTGCCGAATGCATACAATATAAGTAGCAATTTATGTTCACATGGATAACGAATGACCCTTTAACATCTCTTCGAAGGCGTTCCTAGGCAATTTAATATTCAAAGGTAAATATCTTACCCAACCTATCAAAATCTGCGTTCGTAAGCAAATATATATGCAAGGCTAAATTTCTTACCCAACCTACCTAAACCTGCCAAAGAGACACTTTTAAAGTAACATAATTTTGTGTTCTACTCCCACTAGTCAACAAAACAATCATATCTGCCTATACACCTGACTGTCTACCTACATAGTATTAACAAACAACATTTTGTCTTTTATTTTATTAAATTAAAAGATAAAATATTCTTTACACAAAAGATATGATACTCAAAATTTATCGTTTACTTCTTTAACAAAATAAATGAGAAAGCATGAGCACTGAAATTCTTATATAATAATCATGATAACAAATGTTGTTTCTCTGCTGATCTATTTTTTGGAAGTCGTTTTAAATTTCCAGTTTTTGAAAACAAACAAACACACAGAATAATATTAATGATCATAGAAATACATAGAAACGTTACAAGTGCAGTGATGTATGCTTTATCTGTATCAATAATGTCGTGAACATTGTAATTGCTTCCTTTGGCAAAATCTAAACCTAAAAAAGAAAACAAATGACTCAGAGACAATATATTGACATGTTGATAAATCTTCATATTTCTCCCACTACCATACTATAATTTTTTTTATACGGATTAAAACAAAGATATTTAGATTTTCAATGTGTAAATCACATGATTTGTTACCAATATATTTAGAGGACAGTTAATTTTCCACTTTGGAACATTTTTTATTATAACGAATCAAATACATTATATGGGAAATACGATAAAGAAAATGTTTTTTTAACCTTTCTTGGTACAAATGTATATATTTTATGTCAATCCCTTTTACTGATATCAAATACTGGAAAAGTACCGAGAATAAGTGGAATATGATTATTTTGTTTGAGGAAAATATGAATCACATGATCGCAATCACCAATCAAATTAGTCTTACATACAATAATTCATCTTAGGTATAATAATAAATTTTGTTGATAGTTGTTCTTTTCTTTTCCACATTGTATATATTTTACACCGGTATTTTATATTCAGAATGCATAAAAGTAAAAAAAGTAAATAGAGTTCACCAT
This sequence comes from Mytilisepta virgata, assembly GCA_028015205.1. Taxonomy (NCBI): domain Eukaryota; kingdom Metazoa; phylum Mollusca; class Bivalvia; order Mytilida; family Mytilidae; genus Mytilisepta; species Mytilisepta virgata. The sequence continues at coordinate 39,026,238 of CM051519.1, forward strand.
GTACATGTATTTGAAATGTGTCCCCTTCAATTAATGGTTTGTATGGTTGCCAATGTTCGAATTGCGAATTCATTGTTTGTGAGCAGCGATCTAACTTTTATGTATATGTAAGAGAATGACAATATCTTTCTTCATGATTACGTACGATCGTTAGCGAGTACCTATCATGAAGAAAGGGATTAGCATTCTCTCACAAACTTAGAATATTGTAAAATTTAAGTAAGGAATTATCCATTTGTTTATTTACAGTTTAAATCAATAAATTTCAAAATATGAGTTAAAACTATATTTTATTCCACACGGAATGCTCCCCTGTATACATAATTTAAATACTACAGTAACTTCATAAAAAAGTAATTGGCTAAAATTTAAATGTTCAAATCAAATAACAAGAATTAATCAGCCTTTTTATATTTTAAATTTTAATACTAATTTTACCTCCCGTTTTAATTATATCGGAATACTTGAAATGTCGATTCTTACCAGCCGCGGGTCACGATTTAAGGGTATTAATGCTTTTAGATAAACCTTATCATAAAAAGGTTGGTAAAATTTAATTAATGAGATGTTTCTTTTTTGTATTGGTCTTATCGTGTTTAACATTCAACATTACCGATCTTAAAAACTACAACAGTTACTTAATTATTATTATTATTATTTTTTTTTTCAAATTCAAATTCATTTTTTAACAAGCTGCACTCACAAATTCTGTAAGGTGATAAATGCGCTTCGGGGGCTGTTGTAACTCATTTATAGGAATTCATTGTTTTGAATGGTAAGAAAACAATAGGATAATCCCTTACTAAGAAAATGTTTTACATTCATTCTTCACAATCAAGAAACATCAAATCCTATAATTTCATTGGTCGAGAGCATTTTGGTATATTCTAAGATGTTTAAGAAATTTGAGCGGATGTGAACCTTCGTTTCATGCAAATACACAAAAAAAATCTTTTAAAACAAACCATACTACACATAACATAAAGTCAAAGTCTAATATTTCTTGCATTGAAATCATAACCGTACAAAAAGTTATAATACTGTAGTAATATATAGTATGTATTGTCAAGTTGAACAGCAGTACACTCCAGACTGGTATAAACTGTGATCAATGGTAAAAGATACTTTACGAGATAATCCAGAAGAAAACTTTGTGTACCAAAATGATAGAGAATTGAATGTGCCATCCATAATATATTCTACAGTAGGTCATTTCTAATGAGGACTTTTGTACTAATATCTCACCTGTCTTAAGCGAATGATTAGACAAGCTTTCGTTAAATCTATCATTAAAATAAAGATCAATTTCAGCCTCATCTAAAAAAGTATTTCCACATGTTCTAAAGGTTTTGGGTATTTGTGGCATTTGCGTTCTATTTCCTTCTTTTAATACCAAAGCCATTCCATCAACATTATGGAGTTCAATATGGCAGTGCAAGTACCAATATCCTAGAGAAATAAATAATTTGTTCAGTTTCATCTTGGACCATTGATTAGGTTTACATGGACATCTTATATTTCCAAATCACAATGTACATTTTTTTCCAAGACTAACATAAATAAAGAAAGGAAGAACTATTACTGTTTTCATTTTTCAAATATCAAGAAATATTAAAAGGTAGGTTACTGAGTTTTACTGTGTGTATCGCTGTATGTTTGTTTATTCCACATCGGCTAGAGGTATAAGGAGAGCGTTGAGATCTCACAAAACAAGTTTAACCCCGCCGTATTTTTACAAGTCAGGAACATCTAGCCTTTGTTAGTGTGTTTTTTGAATTTTGGTTCATTTGTATGTTTCAGAGTTTAGTGTGCAGTCCATTTCGTTGAACTAGTATGCATTAATGTTTAGGGGCCAGCTAAAGCCCGCCTCCGGTTGCGAGATTTTCTCGCTGCGTTGAAGACCCATTGGTAGCCTTGAACTGTTTTCTGCTCTTTGGTCGGGTTGTTGTCTCTTCGACACATTCCCCCTTTCCAATCTCTAAAAAATGTGTATATTGCGAAACAGCTCATAAGACAATATAATCAAAGAATATACATTGATTTTGAGATCTATCAAACCGAAGAACGAATTTATTGACTATGTTGTAGTATGACAGCTGTTTCGCAACATACATATCTTATTTGTTCATTTTCTACAAGTGTCGACCATGGCTTCTTTCAATTCCGCCTTTCTTTGTCCACTTGACAGCTCACAACTTCCCTGTTTATTTCTTTGGTTGTAGAATTAGTGTTTAGGTGATGTAAAAAATTAGATTTCAACAGAAAATAAGTTGTTTTATTTTGTAACACAGTAAGACGTATTTGATTCATTTTTATCGGATCAATGTCAAGTAATTTAATCAAAGATGCCAAATTCGATGTGTTCCAAGCTTTTTTTCTGAATAAATCATCGTTTATGATGAAACAAATGTTGACCATTCTTAACTTTTGTTTGGTTTCGTTCCTTATTATGTTTTACTTATTGTTACCTGGATTATCTGCAAAAATTCGCACTACAACATATCCACCCCATGGTACTATAATGGTATCTTTCAATGGAGGATTTTGGGTATTTATACCAGGAACGTTACCGTACAGCCACGAAGAATTCGCCCATGTCGCTGCTTGACATTCTCGTGAATTGCATTTGATATCTCCGTTCATTTTTGTCATATTTCCAGTGATGGGGTCGTAATCAGGATATCCTATTTTCATTACATGAAATCTATGACCATGCATGTGTACAGGATGAGCTCGCCCAAAACCAGTATGCTCTAAAACAAAAAATAAATAATATAACTATGGAGTAGATATTGTCCACCATTTTTTGCGAATTAATCATTTTCATCACCCCCCAGTCTGACAGAAAATTATTTGGTTAAAAAAAACTTGATCCAGTTAATAAAAAATATGATGCAACAAAAAAACATAAAGTATAATTCAAGCACCACACGGCAATAAGACAAGTGTATGTTGGAACATCTGGAATTAACTTTGAACTGTAAATACAAGGTCAACGCTCTTTGAACTTGGGTTCGTGGTCTGATAATACTGAATACTTATACATCAAAATGCTAAAAATATTGTTTCGACTTATATTTGAATGCTAGTTTTTGATCGTTACATCACTTTATTCATTTAAATTACTTCGCAGTGCAAATTTGGCATAAAAATGCCAAAATTTTTGCTAAAGAAGAAAAATTGAAATTCATTTCCAATGTACACAGGTTGTATAAAACATACATGTACATGTAATTAAAGAAAACAAAGTGAATATTAAAAAGAAACTCCTAAAAGTCAATTTCTACTTATGGAAGATTATCAATTGACATGCTATAAGAAATTTCGCATACCGTAATTTATAAGGACGAACTGTATCACATTTCCTAACTGAAGATTCAGTATGTGCGTACAAGTACAAACAATACTGCAGTCGTGGAACACGCAGGACCTTGAAGGCTCCGGGCTGCTAGAGTCAATCTGAAGAAGAACAAGTCATGTTTTAACATCTTTTTTTTCTTACAAATGCAAAGAAACATTTATGAAAATCATATCATGCATTTCAACTCAAAAGAAACCAAAGGGAGAATAACTGTTAAAATGTAAGAATGAACGAAACTTGAAACAAAACTTGGACCAAGTTTTCACTTTATTGTAAATGTACTTACCAGGAGAGGAGACGGTGGCAAACTCATTCTTATACCATTAATCGATGATCTTGCTTTAGGAATATTCTTAACATCTATAAAAAAATGATTTGAAAACTCGAAGCCATATGCATGAGATATGGTCATATAGATTGTAATATATATGTACATATACATGTAGTACAATATTACAGGATGAAAAACATAAATATTGAACCCGGCAAAACATCTATTATTTTAATGTCATGTAGTGAATGCAACGAGAAGCATGATTTATAAAGGTTTCATAAAATTTTGGAAATATTTTAAAAGAGTTGGTTTAGCTTATTAAATTAAAGCTATATTATTTAAAATACTACGACCAGTTTCGTATTGATATGATACTGTGATCAACAAATTTAGAATGATTTTATTTTAAATAAAGCTGTAAAATTTCATTGAGTTAATTCCCTTTTATTAACAGATAATGTCTACAACATAAACATACTTGAAAAGTGAAAGTTAAGGAAGAATTCCTGAAAGTCCTCTTTTGAATTTGGTATTGGTACAGGTTGTTTGTCTATCTCCGATTTCGTTGACTTCAGCAATGATATTGGAAAACAGTAAGTGTTTAAATGTTGTGGAAATTTTCTGAAAATTAAAAACAAATGAAAGTAAAACTGAAATACATGTAGGAAAAAGTTTGCCACAAACATATCCTTGACTCAATAATGGAAAACCATTTGCAGGATCTGAGAAAGACTTTATACCTGCATTGTATTTGCTTTATATTATACTATTTTATCATTTCCATAATCAGTAGTTTCACTAAATTTTCTTTTCCATCTTCTTAAATTTTTCTACTCGACACTAAGTTACTACATTTTAGAACTGATTATATAAACAGAAGACAGTTTTATTCCTTTACACTCAAATCAAAGAACCTCTGTTTCCGTATGCGTCTTTCTCTCATTGCTTAAAAAATTGAGGAAACTGCTGTAAACTAAATATAGTCGTTTATTTAATATGTGTTAGCAACTCAATATTTCGCGACAATTCATACCTCATCCAACATTTGTATTTATTTTCTAATCTATCCTTTAATTTTTCAGATGCATGTATATACATTTGTACAATGTAAATATGTCGGTAGTAAATTATTACCCAAATAGACAATTTATAACTCTACATTGATTCTCCTTTGTACATTTAACTCTTGAACTTTTGGGTTCTTCGTCATCAGCGCCTTCATACCTCAAAATACCATAGCCTCTTCTTATGCTTATAGGACTCTAAAACATACATGTAAGTAAAAGGAAATAAATCAATATAAATGTAGGTTTTTATTCCTTCCAAGGTTGTACATCATCAGAAACATTTTTTAAAATAAAATTATTATTAGGGTAAATTGCTAAAATAATTAAGTTACAAATGCTTATTTTTGTATGTTATATGAAAAATTTTAATGAATGAGGGAAATACTTACATTGTATTATAATAATATGAACCATCCAAAATGTCTACAATTAAACGTAGCAAAGATTTTACCTCATGTGTATCCTTAGCAGCCATGTCTTCCATTCTAATCCAATAGTTTCCAACAGGTGCTGTAGCATGGATTTGAAGATCTATTCTCTCAGCTGAATGGAGTATTATTGATTCAGCATATTCCTCTTCAACGTCTGTACCATCAACTGCTAGAATCTTCAGCTTATGCTTGAAAATGGAAGATAAAAGGAAAATGTAGTAAATTAAGAGGAAAATCATTCAAGCATACTGGATTGTACAAAAATTAAAATATTAGGTGGTACAATATCATTTATTCTGCAAGGAGTTTCCCAACAGTGCAAGTGGTTTCTTGTCGACGTCCGTTGCCTAATCTACTTCAAAGTAGAAGTTCTGTCATTATTACAGACTAGAATTTACCTTTACTTTCAAAGGCTGAACGTTCGCATTTTATTTAAACTTTTACGAACGAAAATGATCAAACAGTTCTTTTAAGGCCAAAAATATTTTCTGAATTTGAGAAAATTCTTCAAAAAAATGAATTGTGAACGAATCACATAAAAAATTGCCAGTGTTATGTACGTTGTAATTATCATATTTTGGGAATAACATAATTTCTTTTTCAATAATTTCTTAACCACTTGGTAGAGTTTTCACCTGGCCGACTCGATACCTGGCCATGGCAAACTAAATACAGTAAAATTGGTATCTGGTGCTTCTCCGCTAATTATATATAAGCACGCGGCATCTAAGCAAAAGAAACAAGTGATCGGGTTAGAGTCAGTAATTTATCCTGGTAAAAAGCAGGGTTTATATTTATATCACATCAACATTTGTCATCCGGATATGCATGTCAATAATTGCCAGTGGCCGTTAAACGATAATCCATCCATCCACCCATCATTATTGTCTCCTACAAATTGAAGGTTGGGGAATGATATTTTTTCTGTACGTAAGTGAAATTTATTTTCACCGTTGTTACAGGAAAAGCATATATCTTACATTGTCTATTGATATACGATAAGCATTCATCGCTGTAACACTTATCATCCGAAATCTGTGATTGTTTCCTTGTTTGACAACAAAAACTTCCAGCGGTATGAAAGGATATAAAGTTGTTCCATCATCTTCATAGCGTCGTCCTAAAATTATTCATATCTCAGTCATTAAAATAATTTTGGAATTAAAATTGGCATCAAAGTTGCAAAAGTCGAGTTGCAACATGGTTTGAATGTATTCAAGCATTTAAGCAACAGTAATTTGTATTAATTGAAATTCTTAACAGATACGTTTCAAAACAATTAAAATCGTAAAGTCTTCCAAATTCAATAGTTCCAAGCCATTGCTATTTCACAGTTGATTTCTTTAATATATGGTTGCTAGGTACGTTTCTAAACAAAAAAAAAAAAAAAAAAAAAAAAAAATGAAAGTCTGGGAGTCTTCAAGGATACTTACCCAAACAAGAACGTATTGAACCGTTTCTGTATATCAGTAAGAATATAATTCTCTTTTAAAAAGTTTCTCGTTTAAACGTTCGAAATTTGTCACAAAAAGATAACACTTTATACTTTAGCTGTTAAAACACTTGAAAATTAACAAAAGAATAATTCTTTGTAGTCTTTTTATCTTAAGAAGCTATCCCGAAATTGCATGTACATTACCATTCAAACGACCTAGAGAAAGAAAGTAAATGACTCCAAACGGACATCTTCTATCAAATATTTATCACGATACCTTTTGCATTGATTGCCGGTGTTTGCAAGCCACGTTGTCCTATTTCAGCATAATCATATGTTCTCCTTACTCCAAAACATTTTTGGCCTTTAAAATTATCTGAAAATCTAAATACATACAACATTTCTTATTTATTAAAATGCGTAATATATTAAAAAGTTCATTTGCAATACGAGCAATCGATTTACAAAATCCATGTCAATAACAACCAAATGTACATTTTAGCTATCACAAACATCGGCCTAAACAATACAACATCAACAAAGTTGAAGGAAGAAAAAAAAAGAAAATAAAATACATGTTATAAAAAACACTGTAAACGAGACTTAAAAATATGCACCTTCGAACAAGTAAAAGGTATGCAGGGAATAACTGTTGTAAAAGTACAAGAATAAGCACACACTGCAAAATAGTAAAACAAAAAGAACTTGCAAGTTGAACTAAAACAAAAAACAAGACCTGACATAAGGTGTTTCGTAAGGTAAAATGCCTATCGTCATGGCAGTAGGAAAATATTAGTTACATTTGTAAGAGTCTTGTAAAGACTGTTCTTTAACGTAGTAAAAATAATCGATCCTTTATCAGTCGTGGACAACATTTGCACATTGTCAGCCTCATTAAACACAGATAGGTAAGTTAATGCGGTACTCATTTTTTAGTAATTAGAAACACAAATTTCAGTGAACCTTTAGACAACAAAATTGTTCTAGTCGCCTTTATAACCGTACTAAATTACAATACAACAAAGAAATGAAGAATGCATGTCTTCTAAAAGACATGCTCACAAGAACTTGATACATGTATACAATCGGATGTTGTAGACACTATCCATTATGGAATTAGAAAAAAAACGTCAGCCTTTGTATGATCTTCGAATCTTACTTTGAATGGATATGTGTTTAACCATAATAAAAAAAAATTGCAAACCTATTGATATCCCACGCAGCCCACTTATCTGCAGTAGCAGCACCCATTGCAAACCAGTCATACAAGAGAAATATGAATTCGGAAGAATCATCATCGTCTTCGTTCTCGATTACCTGAAAGATCGAGCAAAATAAATTAACTTTCCAACTTTTCCTCACTTCAGAGTGAGATTACATGTACCACAACATATTCTACTGGTCGGTTGCTAGCATGAAACGGCACACTAAAATGCGTTGCATTTTCTTAAAAGAAAAGATGAAAATGTTAATTAACTGATTTTTATATGTTGTTCAAATATACTGTTGTTACAAAACAGATACAGATTTACTAGACAATGTGTATAAATTGTTGAAAATTAATTTACTTTCGAAAATATGTACAGTCAAATACTTTACCATAGCATAACGCAATTCAAAACTGAGCACTTGTATTTTGCTCTGAGAATTAAAATTCATTAGAAGATGTATATTTAGACGCAAGCTTCGACGAGTGGCAAAAAATAGGAAACCTCAGTTTTATTTTCCAGAATAACAAATGCTCCTGCTAAGCCATCGGATCTCTGCGTTCCCAGATGAGAGTGGTACCAAAAAGTTCCCTTTGGTTCTGCTATAAACCTAAAAATACAGTAAACAAAAGATACTTTAAATAGCCATATATTTAATGAATTTAAAATATTACAGATTGTTAAGATAAAATGTACCTGTCTGTTAGAAGGGCTAAATATACATGACAAGAAAATCGTTAATTCAGACTTCAAAATTTCAGTAAGTAAGTGGCATTCAAATCAGAACACCTTTTGATATCTTTTGATCATTTTTTTTTTTCACGAAAACCTTTAAAACAACTCAATGAGATTTGTGTAATTTTATTTAAATGCAATCAAGAGTTTACTTTTTTCACTATATCCAATGCATTACGTAGAGAAATTATTTCTGCAAACCTGAAGCCTTTCTCTATAATATAGCATACCTATAAGTAAAAGTTTCTCCTGGGTTAATTGGACACTGGGTAACTCTAGCTACACCGTCCATAAATGGTGTTCCCTTCTGTGGTAGTCCATGCCAATGTATTGTAACTCCTTCCATCCACAGATCATTTCTAATGTTAATAACAATCTGAAAATATAAAAGCTATTAATAGAAATACTAAGGGTTCATTCCTTGTATTGCACATTGTAGATCTCCTTAGCTGAAATTTGGCTTCCTATTTCGGTATTTTTGGTTGAGTACTTCTTATTTAAAATAAGTTTGGTTTTTGGTCTTCCAAATGTTTCGGTTTTAATGCTGCTGATGAGAGGTAACTCCTTGGAATGCGTCGTATACAGCATAATATAAATTTACTATATCTAATATTAGTATCTTTGGATTGTTATTTTTTTTAAGCTACAAAGTTAACTCGTAAAATAATTTATTCCTCCTCAGTTCAAGACGACATTTGTTTATATTTTGGCATATGTATTGCAACAGGGATCTTACCTGTTGTCCTTCATAGACGACTATGGAAGGTCCAGGTATTTGCCCGTTTATAGCAAAAGCCATCCGGGATTCTCCATCTCCAGTGATGAAGTAGTCACTTTCATTGACTGAAATAGAAGAAACAGTAGTCTCAGAAAACAATAAGACATGTTTTGTTCCAGGATTTTATTATAATTTTATATATACATCAACCAGAGTAGGGACCAATTTGGTTATAATTCATATTATTATATCTCAGTATGTATAGTCTATATAAAAAAGAAGTTAAGATAAATTTGCTATTTTTTTTTAAAATAAAACAAAGAGCCTCTTGTTAGTTTCATGACAATTTTCCCAGGGAAATTAGTCATATTCCTCGATATTTCGAATAAGTCTAGCTTTATCTCACCGTTACGTAAAAATCCGAGAATATCGAAAATGGCCGCCTTCAGTTGGGAGCGATCTGCTTTACTTTCCAAGGAGGATTAACAATATATATTACACTAAAGCGATGCGAAAAGCACTAAAATTGTAATAAGGCATCAGTAAATTTTCTTTCGGTATAATAAAACACTTATAGACTGTATATTCGAGGACCAGTAAGTTTATTATAAAGGTTACTAGCTATTGTCCCATGCCTACGTCCCAGGGCAATAGTTTGTATCTCGGGACAATAAACATTTGTACTATTCCTTTCTATTAGCACATTGACCTGTACTACTGATTAACATATAAAATATATCAAATAACCAAAAATTACATAATTGGACATAGGTTTCAAAAGAACTTTGATTTTGTAAATACTTCAAAATATTTACCTTTTTGGGGTTGTAACTTACAAGAACATTGTTACATAAGTTAAAAGTGGGAAAAAATAATCACGCTAGTTTGAAGTTTATTTACAATAACAGAGGTTCATTTGAACTTTTGAAGGAGATTTTTATGCTGCTATACACTGCTCAACGGAAATAATATATCATCTAATATTAGTTTATCATTTACTTATTCACACGACATTTTCTTTCGTGTCGACAGTGCCTTCAATAAGTGATTGATTTGATTAATATATTATAGTATAGAAACCCTTTTAGTGTAGACACTGGGATTGTATGTCCAACTATTCAGGTTTATATTAACCTTAAAGCTAAAAATGTTTTGTATTGAGATGCTTTATGGAAGTATGATAAACAAACTAAATGTCAAGCTGTTAATAGATGAACAGGGTAAAATAAAGAAGATGCCTTGCAAAGCATATTTATATGGAGGAACTTATTACCCAAAACTCTTTGTGTAAGTCTTTGGCCATGTAAAATCTGCTAATTTCTATATATCATTTCTCATTAAAACATACATATTGAAATCATATTTGTTGGACAGCTTTACAATGAAACGAATTAAGAGGTTTAAAAAACAACTTTGAAGTTATGATTAGATAAACAAGGAATGAGATCTGAGATATTTCGTAATACAAGCATGACAAGTAAATAATACATTGTAACTAAAGTTCCATAAATTCTCAATTTTCGATTTGTTTAAAACTACTTTTTGGTCGATAAGTACAATTTAGGTCCTCCTTTTACCCCCTACAATGGACCTACATTGTAAGTATAGTTATTTTCTATATCCTTTCCACTTGTACATGGATTTGTGAGATTTAATAAATTATGTAATAATAAAGAAGAAATTCTTTATATTGGAACATGACACAAATTCGCTATAAAACATGGATATAGGTATAAAATTATTATTGATTAACCTGGAATTTTGTACTGTATTATATTGTGAAAATTTAAAATTGCTACCTGCCATTTTTATTTGGTAGATTTAAATGTAGAATTAAATGTCCATTTATCATTGTATATCGATGTTCTTTTGACAGGCTGTTATTTAAAGTTTATGTAGTAATCTCGTGACATAGAAAGCCAATATCTCAGATTTAGGTGACTTTTATCAATATTTGATAAAAAGCAGTATTGTCATGATTGTGTAATATGCAGTTGATATAGTAAAGGTCCGTGATTTATACTTTATTTTACATCCCGATTTTAATTGAAAAGTATTGTCAGTTTTCCTATCGTATGTCGGTGGTTCTCTTCGAGTACTCCGGCTGCCACGGTATAGCTGTAAGGGTTGATTATGAGAATTAAAGTAGATGGAACACCCGACATTCTATTGTATCCAGGTTCAAGATCAAGCTAAAAAGAGATGTTTGAAATCATGATGATTGATAAAGTAGCTATCTGGTTGTTTAGGAAGTAGAACGATAAGACAACCGAAGGGAAATCCACCAGGATATCGTCCTGAGGCATATATTTGTTCTTTTGTCGGAAATATAATAATTTATCCACGTACATTCATTTTATTGAAAAAATTTCAAAATTACCAAAATATTTACATAAGAATTTTTTTCCAACCTAAAAACCAAAAGGTTTATTCCTTTTCAAATAAACTTACCTTTCCTGAAGTAATTATCAGATCCGCAATCGGTTCGGGCATACAATGTACCGTTCACAGGAACAACTGGTTGCCTCGACCCCTTACCAGTTGGGGGGTTAATAACCATTGTTTGTATATAATTTATTGTCCAGTTATATTCACATATCTTTTTATTTTTATCACAGTTTGGTTCAATAATATTACTAAATGACAGAACATCGGAAATAATTGACCAAGTAAGGATAGCTAATAAATGTGTAATTTCTAAAAACATTTCCAACAATATCTATGTAAACTCAATACATTGAATAGAATCAAATCTGAAAAAAAGAATTCATCAAATAAAGCTCAATTTTCAACCGTAAAATTTAAATTTATATCTAGATATACAAATTAATATTACAAAACAAAATTTCATATAATACAGATTTCATTCACTATGTAAAAAGTTTTCTTTCGGTAAAAAAAACGTGTTAATAAATCTCAAAGTAACAAAACAGTATCATTACATGAATTTATCTTTACATGTATCTCCTATTTCCAGAAAAATTACAATCCCAACAACTCTGAGAAAAGAAGTGTTCGACTGTATTTTTGTCATGAAACTTATTTTAGATGAATTCAACAAGATCAACCAGTGATGTGTTTCGAAAGGCAAACTTTCTTAACCACCAGTAAGGTCTTTCTTGAAAATAATTATTGCAATAGAAATATTGTGTTTGTGAAAACAATGCAGTACTCACCTACATAAACTATGGAAGATGTCTATGTGGCTTGATTTGGAAACATTGGCCAGGAAAAAATATTTAAGCGTATTTAAAAGCCACCATACAAAAACAAAACCTTTAAACAACACGTATAAAAAATGAAATGGCAGACCATTCATTAGTTTCACGAACAACCCACGTTAACTGAAAACGTGTAATTTTGTTAACTCTCCTCCAAAATTAATATTTGATAAATTGAGGAAAGGGTGAACATTAGAAAAAGACAAATGACCAACCAAGGTTAATTGACGCATGTAATTTACAAAACAGTTATAACTTTTGTGATCATATATTCAAAAAGACGCAACTGCAGAGAAAAAAATAATTATAAAATAAGGAAGATTTTAACGTGTTAACATTTGTTAAAAAAATATTTAAAAATCATTATTTAGAAATCCATTTTTTATATTACCTTCAACTTTTCAATTGTTAAACTTTTGGAAACTATAAGGAATGGCCTTTGTATTTTTGAGTTTAGGTTTTGGCTTTTGTTCACCTTCGCTCATTGTTTCAACTTTCCGTGTTCTGGATTTCAGTCGGCATATTGATTGCCGTTGATAATTTTCTTTATTTTCTATATACATATAACATGATGAAACATGATCGTGTTTTTTTTTTTGTTTTTTTGTATCAAAATTTTCACTCATATTTTTTATTGAGAAAAACTCAGTCGGCGCGTAAAATAATGAAAAAAGAATTTTCAAGGGTCAAGTCTTCTTAATATAGGTATATGTATTGATATTTTTTCAAAAATAGATTTGTCCGATACACGTGTACACTGTTCACAAGATAACGTCTGAAATGTTGATGCATGGACACTCAGACGCCCGTCAAACTTTCACCACATTTTTTTATAAGTTGATATCGCCAAGTCGTATCTTAGTTACATATGTATAATTATCTTTATGAGTAATGTTATATGAAAAGCTAATATATAAAGATCTTTAATCTCTCATAAAAACCAGACATATATCTCGAACAAACACTAAGATTAAAAAGCGGTAGGAGATGAGGTTTTCACTCTAATATCTATATATATGTGCATAGTTCTAGATACTGAAAAGCATTTAAGTAAATACCCATCTAAACTTCCTTGTTTTGTGGTAGGGAAAAACCAGAAATTTTGATAGAAAGTCCGTAAATCAAGAAAAATATTCCTGCACAAGTACCTGAATGCAGCGACAGCTAATCTGATTATCTGAAGAATGGGATTTACAAAAAAGAGGTCTATAAAGTTAAAGTTCTCAAACCACAAATACGGAAACGAAAAAAATACATGATAACAGAAATAAAATTATATTTTTTCGATGCATTTCAAAAGTCTTTCCTTCCTAAATATAGCTCCTAGGTGACCTAATGGAAAACAGGACTAAACGTATATGTAACCCTTGTATATGTACTAAAATACACACTCATCATGCATGTAGAAAACCTTGATGCCTATCCAGATGACAAGTATTCGATACAATGACGAATATGGTAAAGACAAAAATGAGTACACAATGTATCATGAAAAACACAACTAATTTGCTCCCAATGACTCCAGCCTGCTATTTGATATTTATATTATGAGACTGTTGGTCTGATTGATTGGAATAACAATTTCAATGACTACATTTATATAACTTGTACGTCTTCTAGATAAATACATAGGCTCCTGAGCAAAACGCTTTCTTAGAATCAAATAGTTAATTTTTCTGTTCTTGACTTCCTGAAAATTCGTCGACATACATGTATATCACCGAAAAAAAAAACTTGAAAAAATTTATTGTTATTTACGATTGTCACTGAGAAGTAAATATGTAACGTACACGCATATAATGTGTATTACTTGATGAGCCCAAATATCAATTATCTCCTGGTATTATCTAAAACAAACGCTATCCTTGAATGTTTACATTTAAGTTTTTAAAGAGCGAATTTATTATTTTTTTTGACATTCCTCCCATATACCATACCTTCCTAATAATCTGAAATTCCATAAATTACACAATACTTGTTTCGTGTTCGCTTTCGTTAAGAAGTTTTATATAGTTATAAAATTGCAATCTTTATGGGGGAACCTTCTTATATTTTAAGATAAAGAAAAACAATCAGAAGTCGGTTTCACAAAAAAACTTACGACAAAGATTGATAGTAAATATACTTAATTGTTCAAGACTTACGATCAACTTTAGTCGTAAGAATTTTTGTGAAACTGACTCCAGAGCTTTATTATTTTAATTCTCAGAAAGATTATATAGTGGATTGTAGTCATAGGGTGTTAAATAGAAGACAATATTTTTCTCACAATTTATCCAAGTTTCATTATTGATTGAAATATAAGTTTTTGGGGAGTTAGTATGTATATATAATTAAATTTTGTCGGACACATTTGTTGGCAGATTGTTAAATTTTATCTTGTAACTATATAACAAGTATTTAAGATATTAACCACAAAAACTTCCTTGTTGGCTTTATCATTTAACTTCAAGTTCATTGTTGAAAATAGTTTTCTCTTGATGGAAGATTTTTCCCTCATTTGTTCATCGGCTTGTCTTGTATTGCAGAAAGTATTTCGAATTATAACATTTATCAATTAATATGGACTTTTGACGAGGTCAATACGTTATATATGGACCTGTTCAGATTATATTGATCGAGGACCCCCATCAAAGACTAGTTTTGTTTAGTTCATTATTCCTTTTTTTATTCTTTTAGTTATAAATGTATCCTTGTGGCGTTTATTTTTATTGCTTTCCCTTTTCTTGACTTTGTCTTTTCTTTGGACGTCGAATTTGTTGACTTTTCCCACTGTTTTGTCGCTTCGGTATTCTTTTGCCGATTTCTAATACTATACAATTATAGTCTTTTGTAGAAGTAGATATGAGTTTGAATAGACATACAAAATTAATATTGACCGACGCCGAATGCTTGTATTTAATCTGTTACTTTTCGACCTTACTCTCTTTCCTCCATGATAGTAAACGAAAATGTTTCCCGATCTTTGTAAATACGACCAACACATCGAACATTATGACAAATATTTATTAAATTGATGAAATAATATTAAAACTTTATGACAAATATGATGACTTTAACTTTCATTTTGTTAACTTTCCATTCTTGAGTAGTAATATACCAGCATCGCCTGCATATGGCGTCTATGTTTCTCAGCTTATCCGATATTGAAGGGCATGCGTGAGTTACCATGACTTTCGACAAAGAGGATTACTGCTGTAACAAAAGCTTCTTAACGAGGGTTTTATAAAAAATAAGTTGATGTCATCACTTAGGAAATTTTACAGTCATCATCACGAACTGATTGACCGTTACAATGTTGCAATATCTAAGATGATGTTGGACCTGTTCCCACTGTTCATGTACCTCCACTGATTTGTGACGACCACCGGAATGACTTTGTTGAACTTCAGACGGGTGCTGTATACGGTACAGGAACTACTTACCTTTCCGGAACACCTGAGTTGACTCCTAATTTTATAGGAGTTCGTGTTGTTAATTGTGTTTTAGTATTCAGTGTTTATTTATTGTGCTTATGGTTGTTCATTTGTCTTCTCGGGTTTGTATGTCTATTGGATTGCATTTTTTTGGTTTGCTCCTTAGGTATATAATATTATTTGTCCTCTATAGTTACACTAAGACAACAAGAAAATATTATCAAACATGTATATATTCTGATATTTTGCAACCAGACTCTGTTAATTAGCTCGATTGCTAGTGTTTCGATAACAGCGTGGAATTGATACTTTTAATCCACTATTATTTGTTTTATTTGGTGAAAAGTAAGCTTGATTTGCAGGTTAGGTTATTGTTGCGGCTTTCAACAATGTATGCCCTGTGCACAACGTATGAGTCACAAATCGACGAAATTTGCACTTCTTGTGTATTAGAATATTGATGTGATTTCAAAAAAGTTTTTTCTGTAGGTACATGTACATCCTTATATTTAATTATTATTCGGAAGAATATCAGAGATCCCTAGAACAAATGATGCTGAAACATTACCAGAATATTGAAACACGTACCAATTGTTGATAAACTCAAATATATATATATACATACCAGAGACCGACAAATATCCATCTATTAATGATTTGCGGTATCTTACATGTTCATACCAATATATTTTGATTAAAAAAGAAGGAAGAATCAATTGTTGTGCTAATTTTTATGAAGAAATCTTACGATAAACCATAATTTATGTTTGGATACTTATGATAAAACATGGTGCATTTCAAGATCATCAGAATAGGCCAGGGTATGTCCAGCCAATATTGGAGACTTTATAAACAGTTTGCAGTGTTTGTTCAGGAGTAAAAGCGAATACCACAGTTACACAAAGGTAGTTTGCCAATTGTGAGAGTAGTGGCGGAGATCGGAAGATTAGTATTATCAATCCTATCCTAAGACAATAAATTATTCTTTTTATCGAAATGATAGAGTACGAGAAAAGTAATGTATTCAAACAAAAGTTTCAAAAGATTTGCTTTTTGAATATAATTGCATGTGTACAGTTTCAGATACATCAAAATTGGGTTTTTGCTTCGTAGTTTTGTAGAGTATATTGTTAAGTAAAGGTAAGGACGAAAGTTAAATTAGTTCTTAAGGGATAAGAATAAGAATATCTGTCATATGGTCATCCAGATACATGAAGATCTTGTTTGCATTCAACACATAAAATCGACTTGTGGTATCCTCGTTACGATAAAATCTATGCCGATTGTTATCTGAAAAGCAAATATAAAAAATCAAATATGTCATCGATAAAAGTAAATATCATACAACTGTTGAAGGTCAGTAAGAAGAAAATAAAAGAAATAAGGGTACGCACTATCTCTTTTTTTATCTGCACATAGTCCAAGGTATCGAGATGTATACATTCAAATATATTTCGACCCAAACTTCCTTTTCGTTCTAAAATACTAAACGTTTAGATAAAAATTGTAAACCAGAGGGAAATTCGTTACATATGTTATAAAAGTAAGACATTTCTTTAAAAACTATTTTGTTCTATGAAATCAAAGTTTATCATCAAGAGATGCAAAACAAAGATACCTTAAATCAGTAGTTAATTCGTTTTCGACACAAACAAGTTCGAGACAACGAGGTTCGACTCTATCTTATTACTGTATTGTCTGTTATTTCAATCTTATGGGTTTCTCATTTCTGCTCATTCCTTCGCATTCGTTCTGTGGATATTGGTCTAAACAAACAAACACACCTACACACACCCCGAAATTGTTAACTTAATTTTCATATATTTAAAATAGCATTTTAAAAACTCTTTTATATATTTCCGTCTGAACCGACCCATATTTTCTGTTACAATAATCTACTAAATCCCAGCATTTACTACATACTTCCCTGTGGTCCGGAATTCCAAACGGAATTTATATTTGATTTTGAAGTTTTTACGGAAAAAAAAAATTGAATATGAAACTTAATCTCTACAATACATTAGGTGCATTACAAAAAGGAGTATTTCCCCTATATTTGCTTCACTTATAACCGCTAAATTTAATCTTTTAAATATTTATCTGTTTCTAAACGATGTATTTAAATGTTAACATACAGAAACACATTGTATTATCATTTGATAAGGTCAAGTTTTTCAGTCCGTAAAGGTCGTGAACGCAGATAGTCTTTTGTCATTTGTTAAGCATTTTGTTTTTTTTAAACATAGTAAGGTAGGATACACAGTACCAAAGCTATTCAGAAGAAAGGCAAAAGATACTCCTTTTTTACAAGACATCAGTTTGATTTAAGTTGAAAGCATTATGGCTTTTCATGTAATATATTGGCAGACGTTACTTGCGTTTTTCGTTTTAGGTGGCACACTGAAAAATGTAGTGATATACTATTATACAACAATTTCCAGTTATAATGATTGGACTAGTTATTTCCAGATATAAGGTAACTGTTGTCTAGTTTTAGGAATATTTGCTCTATGGTCTCCTTTGTAAGTACAAAAATGTAATATTGGTCATGTCGGTTGTATTTTGAGATTCCCAGACTGCTGATTCAACAGATAATTCACAATTTTAGTTTCAACGTGAATATTCTAATTAAAAAAAAACTAAAAAAAATCGGTGTTGATTTGTTTGTCCTTTATATTGAATTATTGTGTAATAGCATGAAACCTATGCAGAGAGCTGTTTCATTTACGTAATGCAGCAAATACGACAAGAAAAAAACAGATGCCTTCAGGTGCATAAAAGTTTTTGTGTTTTAACTGGTTATTTATGTGGCTTGCAATTGGTTACTATAAGTGCTAGTGGACGGCAAGTCCAAAGCGGCATTCAAAAACAAAGTTTCAAATCCTTTTGTGTTATTCGTTTTCCTCTTATGTTGAAATAGATCTAATTTTATTAAAACATTTATAAATTTGACTGTGGCATTGGTTTTACTTGTTTTAGTTTCCTCCGTGACATTTTTTAAGCTTTTTGCGTTTTCGTTTGTTTTGTTTACCGAACATCAAGAAGAGAAAAGATGTTTGTTTGCTTGTTTGGGGTTTTACGCCGTTTTCAGCACATTTGGCTATTTCGTGGCGGCCAGTTTTTATTGGTGGAAGAAACCGGAGTACCCGGAGAGAACCACCGACTTTCGGAAGGAAAATTGGCAATTCTTGTCTATTTAAGATCGGAGTGGAACACACCCCCGCCATGGTGAGATTCGTACTCACAACCTCAGTGTTGACAGGCTAGTGATCATTAGTAGTCATGACGAACCACATGTACCTAGACCTCTCGGCCACCGAGGTCCCGAAGAAACAATGACTTGAATGTTAATATATAAGGTATCAATAACTACAGTAATTGAAAGTAGTGATTTCAGATACTGTCATTTATCATACAAAAGTTACAAGTGTTCGTCATTTGATTTTGAACTACAGAGTCTTAACTCTAACAAGAATAATATGCATAAATGTAAACCTAGAGGGCAGGTGATTATTATCAACACCCTCTATATCATATCTATATGGTATTTACAAAGTTTGCCTTAGATAATGTTTTTTCTGGAGATAAAAGTGCGTATAAAAATATGTTAATACTTCCGTGTTGCCAATATTGGAGTTGGTTTAACTATGAATGTAAAAGGAATAACGAGGATTTGTTTTCTTACTGCTCTGCTAAGTGTTGGTATTGTACAAGGGTAAGTGTGTGAAAACTTTAAAAAATATTGGTTTTTATTCTCATTTTCAATCTTTGAAACTGAAATTATAGAAAAGTAAAAAAAGAAGAGAGTAATTTTTTTCAAAATTTTGAGAAATGTTGTGAAAAGGACAATTCACAACGATGTGTTGGTAGAATTTTCATAAATGATCTTTCATTAACCGCAACCTGTCTTTTTTTAAATGTTCTATATTCTTTGCTTACTTTAGTGGCAATTATTGCTATCGTTGGTAGACATTTACAAGTTGTGTTTGCAAAGGTTTGAACTATATTGACGTTTACCATCTCTATGACATACTTATTGTTTTTGAAATGTACAGGATTATAATACAGTCAAGAGTTTTTAATCACAGAATTAGTTGTAGAAGTATGATGTGGGATACAAAGTAGATAATGGTTTTGTATGATTTATTTAAATATGGAAGTTAATACACAGTAGGAGAGATAGCGCCTGTTAAACCAGGCCATGAAGTTTATGTCCACACCAAGAACCAAGCAGGGTCCTATATATATTAGTAGTAACATGCCATAGTAGTGTTGCATGCTTACGTGTGAAGTATTGTGTTTACTTGGAATTTTGCCAATACTTGTTTTTAAGTTGCTCGAATTTTGATTTACCGGTATAGTTAAGTGTCCCGCCACTGTCTATGGTGTAAAACAACCTATAAATTCGGCTGATTTTCTTCATAACTTGTTAGTTTGGGTAAACTAAGACATGTAAGAGGGTGTTAAATGTATAAAGCGTGTGATTCATATTGAAGGTTGTTCTACGACCTCCCTTTCGACTTTTGTTTTGGTTCTGTGTAGCTTTTGTAACAGTGTTGTCTCGATCATTAACATTTGCCCCATATTTCCTTTCTTTCTAAATCTTAACCACATTTCAGAAGACCACACACCATTTCTTTGGTTTTTTCTACTGCTTGATTTATTTTCTACGATATTTTTTTTGAGGCAATGTATAGGCATGATGTTAAAAGATTTGATGAGGAACGTCAGAAGGGCCATAACAAATCATTAATCCAGATGCATAAACAAACCCGGGATTGGGATGCAACAAACAAAGAAAGAACACAATACAACACGAAAAAGATGAAAAAAAACAACATGGACCTAACTGAAATACCAGGGTTGATCTCAGGTCGTTTGGAAGAGTAAGCATTTCCCGCCTTCTGATAAGATACCCGCCAAGTTCAGTAAAATATCGTGTGACAGAGAAACACCGAAACTACGACAAATGGAAGAGAGGAGATTTCATCTTGGAAATTATATCCCATAATGATCTACAATTTCGCGATGACTTCAGCCCGGGAACAACATAGCTCAGTTTCAGTAGCTTCTGCGAAAGCAACCGAACCCTTCAAAGTAAATCATTGTATTGGCCAAAAACACTGGAAAAGCGAATTAGGAAATATTAACACCATTCTTCCTATCCTACCTTCCTAGCTGGCATTTCTTGATACTGATTATCAGTTCATTCTCACATCATTTTGGCTTTTTTGGTAAATAAAATGTATCACAAAATACCTTAATAAATTTGATGCACTGCATGGCCATTTAGTTGACTGGCAACTCATCAGCAGTGCTACAGATCAAAATGTTGGAAATCTGGTTAAAGATAGAATGATGAATTAATAAGCAAAGCTATCATAAACCCAAACAAATAAAACAAACATGGATCTAAACTCAGTTAAGTTTACCCCTGCAAATATGTATTTTTACCTTTAATCGAATTTGGATTACTTCCAAACTGTATTTTTTTTATGTCCGTAGGTTTTGCCTTGTTTATTACTACTGTCTAGACACCTCAGCTCGTAAAATGGATTTTTCAGAATTTGAATACCTTAATCAATTTGAATCGTCTAGTCATTTGGGTGAAATGTGCTAAGTCGTAACTGAAACAAATAAACTTACCTAATTTCGTTCGATCATGTCTTCCAGAGAAACAAGGGAAATAAGTCTTCCTATGAGATTTGATAAAATTAACTATAACCACCACGAGATGTATGAAATAAGCACAAAAAGCATTAAAGATATTTGAAATAACATTTTTACAAATTGTAGGATAGGTCTGAGTTGGTAAATTTAATTTTTATTTTTTTTGAAATTTTTAAGTACATTAATTTTTCTATTGGAAATTCCCCATTTAGAATCATTTGAACATAACATTTATAAATAACTTTACATTTTTTTACGTTTTCTTGGACGATTAAATAAGGTTAATTCATCAACAAAAGATTGTCTAATAATTCTAACGTTCAGACTTTCAAAATGCATTTTATGAATGTCCAGACAGCATAAATAGTCTCTTATACATTTAAACTATTATCAATATGCAATATTTGCTCAGTTTATCGCGTATATTTTGAAACAGATTTTTTTCTTACAGGTCATGGTGTTCCAGAACAGTAACAAGATATGAACGGCGTAGAGTCTGCTGTCGATGGGATTGGCACCATTGGTACGTTTATTAAAATACGTCATACATGTATGTATATTAAACATTTATTGAAAAGAGATTGATACAAATATGCGTAGTACATTTAGGTATTTTTACAGAACAGTTTATGATGACATGCATAAAGATTAGGAGGCTTTTTATCCATAATCCTTTAAAAGGTCATTGTGCATGACACATTTGATTACATCAAGAAAGTTATGTAGTTATTTAAGACGTGGGTTATCTTTGTGATAGTATACACGTACTGCCTTCAGTTGAAGATGGTATGCCAAATTACCACACTCGGACAACATAAAGGGTTTTTATTTGTACCAAACAAAACTGATTTGCTTATTCATTATTTATGTTATTTGGCAATGAAACAGACAAATGCTTGTATTTAAACATACTGAGTGTCTAAAACTACAACGGTTATCCTTGCATTCGTACACTGTCTGAAATCTGAATAAAATAACATTTACTTCATGTACATGTACACGTAAATATCTACAAATAAAACACTGTACAGTATTTGACATATATTTATTTACTATACAAACCTATCTAAATAAAAAATAAGTGAATATCAAAATCGTCCTTTTTGTCATAAAGTTTAGTGTAAACTTTCCCATTAACATCTGCAATGGTAAGATGCATAAAGGTATGGAATATTTATCTCCCAACTAATACGTTTTGCTAGAAATTGCGGTCATTATTCCGATTTTCTGGATAGGGCCTAGCGGCTGACGCAAAAGATATTAGGACAGTGTTATTTGCCCATAGATGGAGGTCGTCGCTTTGAAAATTCTAAGGTTGTCACCACGATCTGATTGACCGATATGGAGTGTCGATTTCCAACATGACGAAAGACCTCCATCTGTCATAGATGTTCTTCCTCCTTCACCGGACATGACCTTCAACGAGCAGCACGACGGGTGTCTTGTGAAAAGCAGGAACTTCTCACCCTTCCGGAGCACCCGAGTTCCCCCCGGTTTTTGGTGGGGTTCGTGCCACTCGTTTCTGTGTGGACTTTTTGTTTTTTGTGTTGTTTGTTACTTTGTCCTTTGTCGTCTATTTGCTGTTCTCGGTTGTGTTTTTTGTCCACGGACTTCCCCTCTTTTGACACTTCGGTATTCATACTCTTTCTTGCAGTATACATATATAGTACATGTTGTATTGATGTTAGTTTTATTAAACAGAAATTCCTTACATGCATCTTAGTTAAGAAACAAGATACCTGCAAATTTTGTTAAAACTTCATTCTTCGTACAAGTCATTTATTTCACCTGTCTTCATAATAAAATAGATTGCAGATATATACTTTTTTAAGAATTCGGCCGCATTGATGGATTATATCACACAAACACAAATCGTGTAGAAGTCTTTCATCTGTGGTAATGAATAATTGCTACTTGTCATTGAATTTTTTGAGTAGCCACTTCTGATTCACACTACCAGTAGAGTATGCGCTCTCAGGTAAAACTTCAATATCACCTTAATTGAGATTGTAAGGAGTTTCAACAGAGGTTAAGTGATTAAGATTAGAAATATTAGATATAAATCTACTTCTTAGGGTATCAAGTAAATAAGTATACTAATGTTACCCCTTAACAAAAAGTATACAGATGTGAATTAAATATGTATATATAAGCGTTTCGTTTGGAGTTTGACTTAATGGTAAATCTCTGCGTTTGTATATATTCTGATATTTTCCAACCAGACTCTGTTAATTATTGGGTTTTTGCTTTATAGTAAAGGTAAGGAGGAAAGTTAAATTAGTTCTTAAGGGATAAGAATCAGAATATCTGTCATATGATCATCCAGAAACCTGAAGGTCTTGTTAGCATTCAACACATTATAAAATCGACTTGTGGTATCCTCGTTATGATAAAATCCATGCCGAATGTTATCTGAAAAGCAAATATATAATCTATAAAAGTAAATATCATATAAGTGTTGAAGGTATTACTAAGTAAAAAGAATATAAAATAAATAAGGGTACGCACTATCTCTTTTTTTTTATCTGCACATAGTTCAAGGTATCGAGATGTATACATTCAAATATATTTCGACCCAAACTTCCTTTTCGTTCTAAAATACTAACAAACAAGTTCGAGACAACGAGGTTCGACTCTATCTTATTACTGCATTGTCTATTATTTTAATCTTATGGGTTTCTCATTTCTGCTCATTCCTTCGCATTCGTTCTGTGGATATTGGTCTAAACAAACAAACACACCTACACACACCCCGAAATTGTTGTCTTAATTTTCATATATTATAAATAGCATTTTTAAAACTCTTTTATATATATAAAATAATACGTTTAGCGTTTCGTGTAGCGTATGGTTTATGATATCATTTATCGTATAGTTAATGGTACCGTTTACCGTTTTATTTAGCGTATGGTACATCGTTTGGTAAATGGTATATCGTTCATCGTTTCGTTTAGCATTTGCTTTAGCGTACATCGTTCGTTCAGCGTATCCTACGGTGATTGGTCGTTTATAATAATAATAATAATAATAATAATAATAATAATAATAATATTAATAATCATTTATTTCAGACATAAATAGTCCATAGTTATATACAAATATGATGAAAATTTTAAATATACAAGATGAAAAATGAAGAATTAAACTACCAATAAATATAATTAGAAATTCTAATTTGATAACATGTCAGTCAAAGTTCACATAAATTTCGGTACACCATTTTCTGAGTAAAGACGAACTAAACCATAAATCAGTACCAGGAATAGTAAGAACAAGCTGATTATCAGACTGTTGCAAACGTTTATACAAACTATAGATAGTTTTACGTCTCATTTCCTGAAAACATCTTACATCATTTCTGACAAACATACCACTAGCACTACATCGTGAATTGAAACCCATCAATATTCTGAAAGCATTATTATACATTATTTTCAATTTGGTAAGAGACGATATTCCACAGTTGGACCATAATGACACACAATAAATATTCATACAATAAGACTGAGAGAGCTGTATTTTAACATCAAATGAACACTTATTAAATTTACGTTTCAGTATATTAACCTTTCTATATATGCTTCGATATCGTCTTTTGATATCGCAATCATCATTCAAATCATTACATATCATATGACCCAAGTACTTAAATTCATCAACAAATTCCATCACACTTCCATTTAAATAAAACTTGGGAATGTTATAAATCTTCAAAAATTTTGTCTTAAAATCATACAAACAGATTTTTTGGTATTAAATAATATATCGTGTTCATTACCAAAGTTTTCACATATGGATAAAAGTTTTCTCAAACCTGCAACTGATGGACTAATAATACACATATCATCAGCATAACAAAAATTATTTAGCGGCACTCCATTTAAAAAACAACCAACATTGGCTCCAGATAACGCTTTGTTCAGATCATTAATATAAAAATTGAAGAGATACGATTACAAGATACCCCCTTGTCTTACACCATTACGTACATTAAATTCATTAAATGTGAATTCACCCCACTGAATAAAATAAATCTGAATATCAAACCATGACATAAGAAAACGAACAATAAAAACTGAGATGTCTGTCTGTAGTAATTTGTGCAATAAAGTCCAATGATTAACTCTATCAAAAGCCTTGCGTATATCTAAGAAACAGGCAAACACATGCTTTACATAGAAAGATACAATTTCTTTAAAAACGAATAAACACAAGTCAGTAGAATGGCCATCCTTAAAACCAAACTGATGGTCACTTATTAAAAGCTTATCTTGCATTAAATTTAATAAGTACTTTTCAATAACTTTTGATAATATAGAAGTCAATGCAATCGGCCTATAGTTATCCTTGTCTGTGAGATCACCAGATTTCGATTTCGGAATTGGTACCAACATCACTCGAGTGAAGTCCTTCGGAATAACACAATGAATTAACATCGAAGACAATAGCAGCGATAACAACACAAATAAACATGAGGGGCATTTTTCAAGTGTTCTGCAGCAAGTCCATCACTGTCAGCTGCTTTTCCGGAATGTACAGTATTTACAATGGACTGAATTTCTTCTACAGTTGTAATAGCATCATCAGAAATAGTGCACACCTTTACGCTTTCTTTTACAGAATTCTCATATTTGTTATTGTTCACAGAGTTCAATAGGCCGTTAAAGTGATCTCGCCACATTTGTGCAATTTCATACGAACCAGTTGCTCCGTCCACTGATTGCGATAAAGGGGTATTCTTATTATTCTCTTTATTAATTCCATTCCAGAATCCACGCATGTCCTTATTTTTCAATTTATCAGCCAAAGCATCAGCTTTGTGTTGATCACTGTCAATTTTACACTTTCGTAAAGCATACTTGAACGACAATCGAGTAGTATTCATCAGACGAAAAACAGGTCCATATCTCGGCTTTCCAAATGAGTGCCACATCAAAAAAGCTTCTCGAGCCATATCATGAGATTCTTTGACATGTTCATTCCATCCAGGTATGATATTGAAATAACCAACTTTATCTCTGCTCAATGAATCACTTGCCTTCTTAATTGATTCAATAATGTCTCTGTAAAAATTTTCTATAGAGGTGCGATGAGATATATTAGTACAGTTCATATCTCGATACTGAAAACAATCCGCCGGTAAATGAAGATCATAAAGGAGCGCCGATAGATTATTCCGATAGGAATTGATGTCCATGTCGGAGCACTTGCACCAGTTGATGATTTTTGGTCGTTGCATTCCTTTTCTACTGATCAAGCTAGTATCGCATCTATGTAATTTCAAAATGTTAGTTGAAAAAGACATTGGAAAGTGGTCGGAGCTTACAAAGTTAGTATGCACTTTTATATCACTGATCGAGCTGTGACTAGATGTTGTGCTTACAATATGATCAATCCATTAAACAGTTCGATGCGCTTCACTAAAATGCGTAACAATACTAGAATGTTCCCCTAACAAACGAATATCACTGACAATATAATCTTGTTCGTCTGTAAAGTTTCTCACTGCCAAATAAAGTGTCACTTGACCAAGCATTCCAATCCCCTACAACAATTACATTGGGTGTCTCAGCTTCTTCTATAATACTATGAATTTTACCCAAATATTGAATAAATTCTAAGTAATTGTCAGTACAGTCAAAAGGTAAATAGACATTAATAATAAGTAATTTAAACTTGTCAGCCTGTATCAAAACACCCATAATTCTTGTATCTCCATATTCTATAATGTTACATTTACAACATAAATTTTTACGCCATAAAATAGCTAACCCACCATATGGTCTACCACAATTAATTAAATTAGAATTCATAGATGAAATACCTTTTCCCCAAAACTCCGGATGTAAATTATTTAATTTAGGTAATTCAAAATCATATAGCCTTCTTGCAACAAACAAATATCGTGATCACTTAACAACTCAATCACAGAATTAACATTTAGATTCAAAAGATCTACAATTATAAGACACGACGTTTAATAATTTATCTTCTGTGTCCATTTTTTTGTTTTCGAAAAACATACGCACTAGAACACATTCAGGCCAATTAGATGGATTCAAGAGTGTACCAAAGAATCTTATATCTGACAATAACTTAAACGAAGCATATGTATCATACTTTGTTACCATTTTCTGACATTCCATTGTTATGTTGAAATTTTCTTTCACAAAAGCTTCAATATCCCTGCTCGAAGTTGAAGGACTAAGACGAGAAATAAACAAAGAAGATTTTGCACGGACTCCTTTCAGAACTGAACTTCTTTTAGTACCAATGACCACGGCCTTCGAATCATCTGAAAAACCGACTCTCGAACGATTATCTAATTTATCCAACATAGGCGAAGTTATGGTTGATTTACTTGGAATTTTTTTTCGCGCTTTCACGATTTTAAAATCCTGATCAGATGTTGCAGAATTCGAACTCTGTCGAAGTACATCGGCATAAGTGGATCCGGGCTTCAAAGAATTTATGATTCCAGACGACGCTATGAAACTATCATCAGCCACTACAGTTTTCAACTCTGTCAAACTAGCATCCAATTCAGTTGATGAAGCGTCTTCCTCATTGTCCTCAATATGACACGCATTATTATTTTTGGTTTGTGTAGGTAAAACTGAATGTTCATCTCTATTACCTTGTCCTTGGCTATCCCTCATTTGCCGAATCAATTCCAAAGAACATTTCTGACTCTCAGACAGAACTGACATGTTAGACTTTAAAAATTCAATCTCTTTCATCAAACTTGAAACATCGACATGATCAAAGCTCACAGACGGAAGTTTCGATATATCACGGGCTACAAAACACGGAACATCGTCAGGGTCTGTATTGTGTATAACAGTCAGAATATCCTGTAAATTAGAATTATTTTTCTTCGGTCCTTTGCGTGGAATACAACGCACATTATCAGCACACAAATCATAAAGCAAACGTTTAGACTGCTCTACTTCCGACTCCTGAAAATTTTCTTTGCACAGTTTTACCAACAACTCATTACTCAGTAGGTAAAGTATTAATTTTGTTTATAATAAAACATAGAAGTTCATTGATGACAGTATCAGGGGTTACAGATAGTTCATGTGACTTTGTAATCGCCGGAGTTCCATTTTGCTTTGGAAACAACGGAGTATCCATCTCGGAAATCTTTTATGACGACGGTAACGTAGAGACGGCCAACATATAGAAAACAACTGATCGCCTAAAAAACTCCAAATCAATGATTCGGCAAACGCCAAAAAAATAGATAACGTTCAAAACTTACAATGTCTTAGTAAATTAACATCCCTGCAAACTATGAAGCATGTACGTATCCAAAATTCACAGAAAATTCACTTTTTTTTCCAGTCACAGTTCATATACAGTTTATGGAGACCACGCCTCTTCTATGTGAAAACAAATTTTAGACCTCCCTTTTCATAAATAAAACAGAATTGTATAGGTCAAAGAATTAAAAATAAAGATAAATAATACTACTACTACTAACATGACTAATAAATAAATAAATAGATGAATAAAAAAAATAAAAAAATTAAAAAGTCAACAAAAAATGAATATTATAGGCCTACGAATAATTACTTCAGCTTAATGTTCTGCAAAATAAATTCATTATACATTAATTTAAGGTTGTAAATTTCACAATTATTTACCATTGTAAATTTTTTTTTATATATCATCACTAGAAGTTTTCGATTCTAGTTAAAAAAATAAGAATTGATTTAAACACTTTTTGCATTATTTATGAAAAAAAAAATTACGATTGTGTCCGAGTAAGTCATCAGAATAAGCACACCTTGTGCATAGAAACGAGCATCACAGAGTATTTATTGCTTACTGGTACGAATTCTTTTATTAATTCGTATTCTTCAATAGTGTTTGGGAAAGTGGATTAATAAAAGTGTAAAGTCATATGTCATTCTTCGCTTATTCGCACGTATATTTTAGTTTCAATTTTCACTATACATGTACTTGTATTAGCAAAACTTCCCTCACTGTAGGTATTTAGGAATTGTTAAAAAACTTAATTACTGCCAATCTACTCTATATACGTACATTATCAATATTTAGCCATTGTTTAGTGTGAAATGTAAATATCAGTTTAAGCACAACTTACACGAATTAAAATAAACAGGGTCCAATTGACTATATTTCGATAAAAAAACTTACACTGTTTTTCTTTCTAGATATTAATATTGTCAATATATATTAACAAAATTTAAACAAAGACTTTTTTCATCGGTACGTCTCAAAACCGCATAGGCTAGGCTTAGTGCACTTAGCCCATCAAAATGCACTTAGCCGAAATAGGAAGCTGAACCATTTGACTTTGTAACTGTTAAGCTTTTAGGTCCTGAGGGATAACCTGGTGTGTGATCTGTGAACTTGATTTTATACACCATTGTACATATACGGAATCGAAAACAATTCGTTCAATGGAATGTACCTGGTACAGACAAAAAAAAACTAACTTCCCTTTTTCTCATTATCAGAAATTATGCAAATCGATCACGATTCTAAAAAATGATAAACAATAATATGTGTATATTCGAGAGCATATAAAAATACCAAAAAGGAATCTAAACCCCATCGAAGGACAAAACGATTTATCAAAGGACAATGTACGACGGTTTCTTTTTTTCTCCAACATTGGAAAGTCACTAAATTCCTGACCCGTATGATATACATATACATAGCAAAGTAAAAATATTTTCAAATTGTCCTAAAATAGTCACTATGTCATGTATGTCAAAAACAGTTGCTAGAGCTTCACTTATTGTTAGATTGTATATATGTTCTCTACCCAAACATTACAATAGAATAGAATAGAATAATTTTATTTAACCAATTATGGACCATCTCTGGTATGAATACATATAAGAACAATCTAAATGATTACGTAAATGAACGGAAAAAATACTGATTAATTACATAAAACAATTACTTACATGCAATCACAATGTACTATTATAAGTCTAAATGTACTAGGTCTATATATACATAGATATGGGAAAGAAATAAAACTCTAATTTAACAAGGTGGTTCTCAATTTAAATAAATCATAAATGTAAAATGCAAATTGTGTAATAATATGTTCATTTTCGTTATTCATCAACCAAATCAGTTTATTCACTTGAGATAAAATTGGAAAATTTTTACATGAATCACAAAATATTTTTCATAAAAAATGTTTCGCTTTTGATTAAATACTTTACATTAAAAAAGAAAAAGACATTCGTCTTCCACATTTCCACTGTGCAGATTTTACACAATCGCAAATTTGGAGGTATATTTTTGTATCGACCCTTTTCAATTTCAATGCTGTGCGAACTAATCCTCAAAGGTGTAAAACATTTACGCACTTCAAAATTGTCAATAACAGATAAATATTTTTCTTTACAAAATGTTTGTTTAAAAGCTGAATATGTTCTTAATTTGCCAGTTTGGTTTGTGGCACAAGTTTTCATTTTTTCCTGCCACATATTTTTACATCTACAAATAAGTGTTGTCTTTATATTTGTAATACAATCATCACATTGTAACTCTTCAACATTCAGTTTTTCCATAAAAGATATGAACAGGCTAACCAAATATTTTTTTCAAATTCCGTATAAATTCTCACTTAAAGTTTCTTTAAAAGCATGAAAAATTAAATCATCATTACTAGAACATTTCAGCCTACTAAAATACTTAAATGTATTAGTCAAAATGTCTATATACATTGGATACGTTCCAAAGTCTCCCAGAATGGCGTCATTTGAAGCCTTCTTATAAACTCCATCTACATATTTTAAAAATATAATATGTAGTTTTTCAAATAATAAATTTTCTACAGAGCTCTCAGTTGTATAATATTTTCTTTTTACTTTGGATGAGGTGGTGTTCAATGTGCCCCAAATGTCACTACCGTATAACAATAATGGTTTTATTGTATGATAAAAAAGATGAACAAATGTATCTGGCCTCGTTTTTACATTTCCAAAGCTTTGAAGTAACTTAAAACATGCTTTCTGTGGTCTATTATATAAGTCATTTTGGGAAAAATTAAACGAACCATTTGAATTAAATACAATTCCTAAGTATTTGTAAGATGATACAATATCAATAATATTATTTTCAAATATAAAATTTAAATTGGACTTCCTACTTATGTTTCCTTCAGAAAATACTGAAACTTTTGTTTTCTTCAAATTTACCACTAAACCATTTCTATTACAATACATTGCCAGTTTGTTAATACACTGTTGCAACCCAATCTCTGATGTAGATAATAATATTAAATCATCTGCGTACATTAAACAATTAAGCTTAAGACCATTAATTTCCACTTGACCATTGTCCTCGTGAAATATATTTGGAAGATGATTGATGAAAATCTTAAATAAATTAGGATTCATATTATCGCCTTGTCTAACTCCAATCTCAGGAGTTATGTGCTCCGTCAAATGATTTCCAATGCAAATACTTACTTTATTTTTGAAAATTTCAGATGTATGTTAGATGACCCGGACTGTCAACCAAGATGGCAGCCACAGCCGAACTTAGTTAAACATAGGGCCCTATGGGAAAATTCATTCAAAAATTTTCTTGTTTGAAACCACTTGACCAATTGGAACCAGACTTTGCAGCAACGGTCCTTATATGGTCCTCTTTCAGAACTGTGTCCGATGACGCGGACTGTCAACCGAGTTGGCCGCCACAACCGAACTTAGTTTAACATAGGGCCCTATGGGAAATTTCATTGAAAAATCTTCTTGTCTGAAACCACTAAGGCAATTACAACTAGACTTGGTTTCAATGGTTCTTTGATGGTCCTCTTTCGGAATTGTGTCTGATGATCCGGACTGTCAACCAAGATGGCCGCCACAGCCGAACTTAATTTGACATTGGTCCTTTTTTTAAATTCATTGAAAAATCTTCTCGTCTGAAAGCTCTTGACCAAATGGAAACAGACTTGGCAGCAATGGTCCTCAGGAGGTCCTCTTTCAGAAATTTATCCGATCTTGTGAACCAAGATGGCCACCACTGCCGAACTTAGTTTAACATAGGACCATCTGGGAAATTCACTAAAACATCTCGTCTGAAACTACTTAGCCAATTGGAACTGAAGTTGGCAGCATTGGTCCTTAGATGGTCCTCTTTCAGAATTGTGTCCGTTCACCCGGATTGTCAAGCAAGATGACCGCCACATATTTAGTTTAAAATAAGACTCTATGGGAAAATTCATAAAAATCTTGTCTGAAACTACTTAGCCAGTTTGAACAAGACTTAGTACTTTTGGTCCTTAGATGGTTCTATTTAGAAACTTGCCGATTTCGTGGGCTAGGAACCAAGATGGCCACCACAGCCCAACTTAGTTGAACATAGGACCCTATGGGAAATATTCACTCAAAAATCTTCTTGTCTGAAACCACTAAGCCCATTAGAACTAGACTTGGCAGCAATAGTACTTTGGTGGTTCAATGATCTGGACTGTCAACCAAGATGGCTGCCACAGCCGAACTTAGTTTAATATAGAACCCTATAGAAAAAAAACCAGTCAAACTGACCGCAACACTTAAATGTTTCGTTGTGCTCAAGGTGCAAAGTTAAATCAAGGTCAGCGATACAGGCTCTTTAGAAACTCTTTTTGTAATAAGCCAAAAAGCAGATGTTAATTTTCAAAGCAGTCATAATTTATGGCTCAACAATTGTTTTCATTACCACGAAAACGACCTTTTTAAATGAGACATTTAAAAGTTTTAAAAATTTCTTACTAATTAAACTTGATTATAATATTTTGTTATTTGAGCCAATATTTAAAGATAAGCGAAGATCTATACGTCGGAAGATATAAATGGGCTGTAATGCATGGTACAGAACTATTTACACGTATAATGAGAGATATTCTCGAGAATTGAAGTATCAATTGGTGCCTCTCTATCAATGGCCATTCAAGTCAAAGTGCAACATTTTACACGTTCGCTGCAGAAACGCGTTGCTGTTGGTTCGCGTACCCTAGAGAAACGCGTAACAGTTAGTTCACGTATCACAGAGTAACGCGTCACCTGTCACCCCTATTACAGATTAATAGAATCTGCATCATAGAATACGCAGTGCAATATATTATATGTCTTGTTATATAATGATAACCTTGAAAGAACTGATGACAGCTTTTTATAACTAATAGTGTCTGAATACAATACCTCTCTGACACAGGCACTAAATGTTCGTTTGATATCACTCAGAAATCGCCTCGTGTTTGTGTCCTCCATTTAAAATTATGAAGTAAGGACAAATTTTACTGGTTAGAACATATTTTTGAATTTCTAGATACAGACGAGTTCGTTCTTTACAAATGTAAGGGATATCGTTTATACCATGAACAACTTCAAAAGTGCAACAGTTGCAACGCGTTGTTCTAAGTAACGCAAAGGAATCTGACGCGTTACTCTAGGGTACTCGAACCAACCCCAACGCTTTAGCGTACATCGTTCGTTCAGCGTATCCTACGGTGATTGGTCGTTAATGGAGACCACGCCACTTCTATGTGAAAACAAATTTTAGACCTCCCTTTTCATAAATAAAACAGAATTGTATAGGTCAAAGAATTAAAAATAAAGATAAATAATACTACTACTACTTGATCTTGGGTACGCGAACCAACTGCAACGTGTTCCTCTGAGGTACGCGAACAAACTGTGACAGGTTTATCTAGCTAACGTGTCAACAATTGCATTGTGACCCGAATGGCCCTCCATACTAAAGAAACGCGTAACGGTTAGTTCACGTATCTTAGAGTAACAGTTAGTTCACGTATCTTAGAGTAACGCGTTACCCATTATTCGTATACGCTAGAGCAAAGCGTTGATTCTTAACAGAGAATGCGATTCGCGTTCCTGTAGGGAACGTGTATCATACGAAAACCTGTCACCCCTATTTATACGGATTAATAGAATTATCCAAAAAATAAACATGGTTATCCCTTTTAACACACTAATAAATGTGAGCATGTCCCCAACGCGTATACAAACAAAAACAAAAAATCGTTCTTAAACTTGAAGTCTCAGTTCAAATAAAACCTAGGTATTTAAAGAGTTATTCTAGAGTACAAACTGTGACACGTTTCTCTAGCGAACGTGTCAACAATGTTGCATTGTGACCCGAATGGCCCTTCAAACCCTTCTTTTTCGCCTAAAGAGTACGATTCAAACTTATCTGCAACATGATGTCATACATGTATGTCTGGAATTTAATCAAACAGTACAATGATTTGACCTCCTCTTATTACATGTTTTATTCATTTACTTGACTAGCAACTGGTGGGAATGGAGAACGGTTACTACATATGCTCGAGAGAGGTATTGCTGCTCAGGATGGAAAGGTTCAAACTGTAATATTCGTAAGTACTGAGATACAGTCATGACAGTTTGACTATCTGTTTGTCTAATTCTAAAGCTGTAACATCCTTGTGTGCGACACAAAAATAGATTTAACGAGCATGGATAATGTTTAGAGACCGCTTGTATATATTCAAAGGATTCTAACGACTTTTAGTGAAACGATACCCTGTTATTTTCCGTGGTAAATTAACACAAAATTTAGAAAGTTGTTTCTGAAAAATTATATATTCTAATTAATGATTCTTAATCAGTATATTTATTTTCTATTTACTTTTCAATCAAGCGCTATCATCGTTTTGACTTCCAAATTATAAACCATGTACGATGTATAGCCAGAGGTACATGTATTATAATTACAAACATTTCCTGAGTACTTTTTATAACAGAGTTGTTTGGATAATAAAAAAAGTATGTTCTGGGGTGGGACAATTTGGAGGGGGGGGGGAATTCTGGAAGTAAAAAAGAAAGTACATGTATGGCACCACATATGATATATAATACATGTAACTGCCATCCAGAAGTTAAATAGGGGGGAGGGTTGGGGTTGCTTAATTTACCAGCTGACCCTAACCCCCCAAACTTCATATGTAAAATTGTTTGTTGTTTTTTTTTGGGGAGGGGGTGTACATTGCATTTTTGTACATAGTTTCCTCCGAAGCTGTGATTAATTTAAATCTATGAGAAAAATAAACTCTATCTTCGTGAAAAAAAAAATGTTTCAAAACCTGTTACTTTCTAACTTAAATAGATTTTAACTCACATAATGGTCTTTCACATTGCCAGTATTTTAATTTATGACAGTCCACTAGTTAAACAGTTAACTCTACCTTTGGCAAAAACCACGACAATATATACATGTACTTGATTAGTACTTAATTTCAATTGGTTTGATAGTAACAAGGGGGTGTTTTGAATTTATGTGGTTCTGAATAGGGACATATTTCAGTTGTAAAACAAGCTAGATTTTTTAAATAATTTAAATTTCCATTTAATTGACGGTATATAATTTACAGAAAATTTATTTTTAGGTTTTTCAGGTATTAGAATACACCTCTCTATAACTGAATCTCTTGTGATTGCTGTTTTGAACGAGTTGAAATATTTAAGCATATGCTTAAGATGCTTAAGATGTACCCATTTTGCAAAAAATCAATATAATGCATGCTCAAATATCGTGCCATTAAGTACATTTACACGATTTATGTAATGTTAAATTGAAAGGTTATTTATTTTAAGAAAGGTATTCATCCAGTTATTTTTGATAAAATCATAACATTGATAACATGGATTGGGTGAGCATTGTATCATAAAGTAAAATCAGAACAATCCAGGATTTCGTTGAAAGCATTACTTTACATTCCTAGTAAATTAAATCATATTAAATGTAACCATAGCACTGTACTCATTTTAAGGGACCGGTTACATGTATATCGTGTTTATGACAAACGAGAGTATACTGCATGTTTGAAACATATATCATTATCCAGATAATAGGGTGGCATTCAAACCTTTCTCAAACACTCCCCAATACTTTTTTTTAATCATTTTTAAAGTAGTTTTGCATATTGAATGCTAAATTTCTGCTCAATGCTTATTAAATTTATTATTTGTTATACGAACGTTTTTTGTACAAAAATTACATTTAGGAGGTTCTTTTGAATAAAATTTAATCCTTTATGCAGAATTTACCTCTTTCAGATATACATTGTAACACAAACTTATTGTGGCATAGCCAAGAATCTTCTAACAAAGTAAGACATTGTCTAAATAGACAGCATGAGCACAGTAGTTCAAATATGTACTGTTACAGAAATAAAAATGGAACAAATACCAGAATCTCGTGTTGTGTCTAAAACAATGTAATAGTTCCTTTTAGTACGTATAAAAAAATACGTTTAACTGATAATTGAAAATTTATAAATCGTAAATATTTTGGAAACTAAGAACAAACTTTCTCAATCATACATGCAGATTTTTTTTCACAAAACTGACAGGCCATTCAGTATGTTAGGTAGACTGTATCCGTTTAGACTGAAAATAGCATAAATGGGTCTCCGTAAGTTATTCAAAAATAAGCAATGTCCCACCCACTACTAAATGTCCCCAAAAGAAACAACAAAAATAACCGCATATCACAAACAAAAACGCTATATCATATAGACACAGTTAAACAAATTAGATATAACATATATTCAATTTACAAATATAAATAAAACGTAATAAGTTCCGTCTATGGAAAATTCCTTATATTTTAAATAAACCATTTAACTTTTAAAACGTTTGATATTTTTTTGTTTGTTTTAATGTTCAAAATACAGCTAGCAGCTAATATATTTGATATGGACAGCCAATGGACTTCCAAAAATATTAATTTATTTTGTATTTGATAAATTCATATCTCTTGAATTTCTTCTTTGGAAAAAAATATGTTTGCAAGATCCAGACAGTATATTAATTGGCTCTCGTGGGGTTGGTTTACGTTCAGTGTCAATCAGGACGAGACCATGCTGATATGAAGTAGACCAACACGCAGAGTCGAATTTCAACTGGTTAGTTCATGAGGTACATGTAACAGTCCTCCCGCGGATAAATAAATAATTAAAAAAAAACGCGTTTTATCTACATGATGCTTCTACCGGAACTACAGGGCCATCACTTCCCCTATGATATTCTTGATAATACATGTACACTACAACCATTTCGTGCCTTGCCATTGTTACATTCATATTAATAATCGCGACAATTCCATACAGTATAGGACTTGTTATGCGTGCATGTGTAAATGGTTTGTCTTGCGGATACATCTAAGGTATTCAAAATAAGTAAGTAACATCCTTTGAGGTTATTGTTTTCCTCTAATATCTACTACTACATTGTTTTAGCA
The DNA here is from genome assembly GCA_028015205.1 of Mytilisepta virgata. NCBI lineage: Eukaryota > Metazoa > Mollusca > Bivalvia > Mytilida > Mytilidae > Mytilisepta > Mytilisepta virgata. The sequence goes on from CM051519.1 coordinate 39,064,037, forward strand.
ATCTGTAACCCACCATGTCTAAACGGAGGAAAATGTGTGGGGCCTGATGACTGCAATTGTTTGGTTGGAAACACAGGTTCAACTTGCGGAAGAGGTAATTAATATATAATTTGTGCAAATTCAAGGCAATATTTTCAATTAAAAAAATGCGGTAATGTCAACTTCCGGTATTCTGTAAATGTCATTTCATCATATTTTATGTGTACCAAGAACTGGAGTTGAGTTTTAATGCTTAAAATGAGTTTTATTTAGTAACAAAAATTATGATCCAACTAAAATCGATGTGAGTGTTCATTGCTAGAAGTTTATATCACTGTCATACTAACATGGCCTTCATCTCATTCCAAAGATTCAGTGTGAATCAATGGCAATTATTACATACCTACAGGTTTTAAGACTAATAGGTTCTTACACGAGTTCAAAGTGAAGACTGGAAAATCTTCAAAGAGTTTTTTTTAAAATCAAGTTTTCGCGAGTGGAGCGCAGCGGAACGAAGGAAAAGAGAATGAATTTTAAAAACGAGTTGAAGATTTTCCATTTCTTCACTTTTGAGCGAGTACAAGTACCTATTTACGTAAAACATCGATTTTTAAGTTTCCTTTTCCTGTGTTAATTCAATGAGCACAGTCGACGAAGTTAAATAACGTTACGGCTGATTGGTCAAAAGGTATGTGCATTTTTGAACGGCGCGATTTGATTGGTCTAAAAGCAGTGGAAGATGAAGTCTCGTGAAGTGGATGAGGTCGTTTGAACCTATCTACAACGGGTCGTCTTACACTGAAAATGGCCATTTACGGAAGAAAGTATAATATACAGGCCAACTATATTTGATTTGCAATTTTATTGACGATCTTTTGTTTGTTATTTGTTTTAATATGCTAACATCGGCTTTAATATTTAAGTTACCAAGTGCATAATTGGGTCTATATACAAATGTATATAAGATTATACGTGCAAATGTAGTGCGAACAATGTTTGGCTAATTTTAGATTTAAATGATTTTGTAAATAAAGTTAACGAGGGTTTATTCAGAAAATGTTTTGTATAGACATTGAATTCAGTATCAGCGTTTAGAATACAAGTACATGTATTACGTATTACATGTACATTTTGTCTAAGATGTGTCTGAAGATGTCTACAGATGTCAATGTTTTGTTTATCATAGTTACCTGTTCACACTTGAAACCATGTTTTCCTGGGACATGTATTGGTGAATCCACCTGCCAGTGTGCTTATGGCTTTAGTGGAAGAACATGCCAGCAAAGTAAGCAGACAGCTGTACAGTTTTTCATGTTGTATCTTAATATGTGCAAAATGTACGGACAAACGTTACCAATACAGAAGAAAGTTTTAAAATTTTGAATTAAATTCTGAACTATAAGATAAAAATGTTTAATATCGTATGCAATTTTTTCACATTTCAGTTAATATGTTGTTGGCGTGGCAAATGATGCAAGCATAGCAATAGCCCTTTCCAGAAACTCATTTCCGATATCACGATTCTGACTCTAAAATTATAATTTGAAGAAAGCTATTTCGCTTACTTTACTTACTTAGGTTTCCGGAGAACGAAACTTTTTCTAGCCTTAGTATGTAGCACAATATGGCTGCCCCCATTAAACAAAGACTTTTCTAAATGACCCATATGTAGAAAATGCATATGCGCCTATAGCGCTCGCTATAAATTTTTAATTTTTGGTTTCTTTTCTAAGAAAATGAAATGAAATTTTAAATCAATTAAACGATTGCTGATTTATAATGAAGTTATTTCACAATGAACTATTTCAGTGCAACCTTCTCAACAGCCACATATCACGCACGCATCGACCACAATGAAATACATACCAAGAGAAGGAAAATTTAAAGGGCAGTTGATGTATTGGTTCATGTCTGATGCTTCTGAACCAAATTCAACAGACGTAGATCACAGATGGATCCACCTCAAGAAATTTAACTTAGTTGAGTATCTTATTGAGGCTATGTATACACCTCCAACAATAACATTTCGTCCGTACTACGTCAGCGATTTCAAGTTTGGGATAGTGTCCGGATATATTCGAGCAAAATTGACTAAAGTTTCTTTATCAGGTAATTGTAGATGTATTATGATTTTATCTTCATGTAGGTTTAAGAGAATAATTTATTAACACATGTTTGAGACGTGTCCAAGATTCTCCTGACATGCCTACGGCTACGGCTTCAAACAATAAAAGAACGTCAGAGAATTCGAAAATCTGTCAAACACGAACAAATCTATTTTCTGTTCTTTGTTATTTAAATGAAGGTGTGTATAAACTTTAAAAAATATGTTTCTCTCAAATCTTAAAACCAGTATAAAATACAATTTTGAATGTGTAGTACAATATTTGCTTACTACAACCAACCAGCGTTGTCGTACAGCCAGACAATCCTCTGTATTGGAAACAAAGGACAGAAGTGTATCCAATTTGGACTTATAAATTACAGGTTCAATCAAGATATTTTATTGGTTGCATCACTTTAAGCGGTAACCGCTACATATGTCCTACATATACATTATGCTTACATATTTGGCATACTTTATATTCGAATGTAGAAGATTTCCGTCACGTATGTGAACGCAGGTTTGGTTCTGTTTGGCCAAGTGGCATCAGATAAGAAGAGTTGTGTACTGAACACCCCATGATAGATTTGGAACAACTCTAGAGGGGGTGTGGTTAGGGGGGTGTGTGACTTCTATAAACTACAGATAATGAACTGATCAGAAGTTATTTTAGATTTATTTGAAAGACTTTATAGCTGTATTGGCATATTGTATCCAAACTGTGATATAATGGTATAGTTTAATTTAGATATCAAGGCGATAATGTATTATTTTTTATATTTTTTACCCGCACACAGAAGTAATTGTTAAATATGAAAAAAAACATGATAAGTTATTGAAACGAAACCACTTACATTGTACATGTTGTAGTAGATTGAATAATAATTCGATCAAAAGTAAATCCACCTTGTGTAAACTCCACATATTGAAATTGAAAGAACAAAAAAATATTCTTTTTAGCAGCTTTTTGTCAACTCGGAATACATTTTTTTTATGAAGTTATTTTTCCTGATATTTTTTCCCGGAAAGAAATGGAGTTATTTCTCTTTATACAATTGTATTTTTTTCGCAAACCAATCAAAATGAAAATTATATTTTCTAAAACTTTCTTTCACATATTTTTCATAGTTTTATTTTAAAACGCTCGATAAAGATAGCACTAAAATAAGAAGGAATTATGGGATATAAACAGCACAAAGGTTTTAGAATCTATCGAAATACTATACATGTTGTATTTTGATCGGAAAATGGATATGACAATTTTTAAATTTTGTTTTGTTTCTACTGCAATTAAATTAGTTCTCCTTCGTATCGAAATTTCTTGGATATTCCATCATATCCCAATTAAGATATTATATCTCAACGCCGAGAGTCCTTAAAACCTCCGTGGACCATTATTACAGATCGAGGGCATATAATAAAGACCATAATAAAAACACCCATTACTTGATACTTTTATTTATTAACTCAGCCCTAATACTGTAAAATCGGCATGTACCATACCGATGATGCAGCCCCGCTGATATTAAAACAGCTTTTCGCCCCGGGCTAATATAGAAAAAAGCTATATTGAACCGGTTCAATACAAGATTTTTCACTTCCGCTTCCATCATAGTAAACACAAAATGTCGTCTGCGGATGAGACAAGCGATGTGTAGTTAATTTGATTCTATAACGGAAGGCTATAATTTTGTTGAGAGGTAATAAATAATCCTTTTGCTTAACATGCTTAAAGGTTTGAAATGCAATAGAAATTAGTCAACACGCTGGAACTGCATATTATAAACAACAAGACTACACCACTAAGCTTTCCATATTTGATATTGGGCATGTTTCTCTGTAAAGGCCTTGTATTAATCCCGGTTAGGGTTTTTAATAAACAGTCATTTTTAGCAATAATTTATTAGCTCACCTGACCTGAAAGGTTTGAAATGCAATAGAAATTAGTCAACACGCTGGAACTGCATATTATAAACAACAAGACTACACCACTAAGCTTTCCATATTTCATATTGGGCATGTTTCTCTGTAAAGGCCCTGTATTAATCCCGGTTAGGGTTTTTAATAAACAGTCATTTTTAGCAATAATTTATTAGCTCACCTGACCTGAAAGGTCAAGTGAGCTTTTCTCATCACTTGGCGTCCGTTGTCCGTCGTCGTCGTCGTCGTCTGTTCACTTTTACAAAAATCATCTCCTCTGAAACTACTGGGCCAAATTGAACCAAACTTTGAACCATCATTAGGGTATCTAGTTTATAAAATATGTCCGATGACCCCGCCTGCCAACCAACATGGCCGACATGGCTAAAAATAGAACATAGGGGTAAACTGCAGTTTTTGTCTTATATCTCAAAAACTAAAGCAATAACAGCAAAACTGAGTGGGTTAAAATGTTCATCAGGTCAAGATCTACCTGTCATGCAATTTTCAGACGAATCGGTCAACCCTTTGTTGGGTTATTGCCCCTGAATTGTTAATTTTAAGGAAAATTATGTCTGGCATCCCCGACTTCCACCCGAAATTGCTGCTGTTACTAAAAATAGAAAAAAGGAGGGTGAATTAAAAAAATCTTCTTATATGAAACTACAAGGCCAGTTGGAACCAAAGTAGGCATTAATGGTTCTTAGGAGGTTCTCTTTCAGAAATATGTCCAATGACCTGGACTGTTAACCAAGATGGCCGCCACAGCCGAACTTAGTTTAACATAGGGCCCTATGGGAAAATTAATTGAAAAATCTTCTTGTCTTAAACCACTTGACCAATTGGAACCAGACTTGGCAGCAAAGGTCCTTAGATGGTCCTCTTACAGAGGTGTGTCCGATGACCTGGACTGTGAACCAAGATGGCCGCCACAACCGAACTTAGTTAAACATAGGGCCCTATAGGAAAATTCATTGAAAAATCTTCTTGTCTGAAACTAGTTGACATATTGGAGGAGGACTTGGCAGCATTGGTCCTTAGGAGGTCTTTTTTCAGAAATGTGTCTGATTTCGTGGACTGTGAACCAAGATGGCCGCCACAGCAGAACTTAGTTTAACATAGGACCGTATGGGAAATTCACTCAAAAATCTTCTCGTCTGAAACCACTAAGCCAATTAGAATTAGACTTGGTAGCAATGGTCCTTAGATGGTCCTCTTTCAGCATTTTGTGCGATAACCCGGACTGTCAACCAAGATGGCCGCCATACCCGAACTTAGTTTAACATAGGGCCCTATGGAAAAATTCATTGAAAAATCTTCTTGTCTGAAACCACTTGACATATTGGAGCCAGACTTGGCAAAATATGTCCGATCACCCAGATTGTAAACCAAGATGGCTGCCACACCGAACTTTGTTAAATATTGGACCCTATAGGAAAATTCATTTAAAAATCTTCTTGTCGGAAACCGCTTAGCAGAAATGGTCCTTAGATGGTTCTCTTTTAGAAATATATCCGTTGACCTGGACTGTCAACCAAGATGACTGCCACAGCTGAAATCAGTTTAATTAGTTTAGAATCCTACCGAAAAACCAGCCAAATTAACTGCAACACTTAAATTTTTAGGTCTGCTCAAGGTGAAAAGTTAAATCCAGGTGATCGATACAGGCTGTTGAGAGCCTCTAGTTTAGTTTGTTAATAATAAATGATACAAACCTTTTATGGTAAACGTCGATCTCCATTAATAAAATTTGACCTCGCCACGAGGATTAACATTTTGTCATTATTTATTTCTCGATAATGACATGAAGGAGACAGATATTTCATGCAAAGGTGTGATTATTATTATTACATGTATATACTTTCTGTTTAGATTTTTGAGACAATTTTCCTATTCTTATTATTATTATATTTTTCCTTGTAAAACTTGTGCTTCCAAATTACTCTCTTTAATCTCTATTTTTACAACATTATGCTATATTGCGTAATTATGGACCTTTATACTACTTTTGTAGGCGGAATAGAAACAACTTTCGATAAAACGCATTATTATTCAGGACTGAGCACCTCCAATCCAGAAGAGCATGTTGCTCGGTTAAATATTACTAACCCATCGTTTTCAACAAGGATAGACAATGGAGACAAGTATGTGTTCTTGTAGTTATCCTCAGAGAAAATAATTTCAACTTTCATACTCATTTTCTTTAACCAATTAAACAAAAAATAAATGATTCCAGAAAAGAGTTAGATTTAAATAAACAAAAAATGTGGTAAAATTGAAAGCTAGCCCAAAGTGATAAAAAAAAAAAAAACTTCCTTGTAGACTACTTATCACTATCATCAGTATTACCTCACCATAACTTTATAAAAAGTCCAGAAAAAAATACACTCTTATGTTTGACCATATCAGAAAATATAGAACAATAAACAAGAAGTGTAAATGGAGTCAATGGTAAATAATGGATATTTAACAAAAATATTATACTTCTAGCTTTTTTTTTGTAAAAAATTTAAAAGTGAAGGAACATTTTGCATTGCCTACATCATGATTAATGTTACATTTGTATGTATACAATAGAATAATACTTTTATATGTATTCGTTAATTTGGTAGCTTTACCATAACTGCGGTAGTCCAAAGCGGTGGGTACGAAAAAATAAAAAATGTGAACAACGGCAGAATCAGTACAACTAATTACAACGGACAAAGCACACAAAAAACGATGGTCTTTCACTTCGATTTCGAGCCACCGAATCATTGTTCCGAGGACAAAACTTGCAGCTGGAACCCTATAGATATTGGCAAAGATATTACTAAGGTAGAACATTTTTTTTTACTAATATCATTTACCAACTGAAGATATTTGAGGACCAAGTAAAATCAGGCTATTGCAAAGTCATTTTAAGTGTTGGTGTCAATAAAGTCCTGAAAATGTTTCCTTTATTAGTTACCTTTAACAGATGTAGTTTATAAATCTTATCTTTACATTCACGTTTGTAATATTGCTGTAGAAATTCAGAATGTAGCCATTTATTAAGTGAACTAATTCAGAAATTTTTAATTGATTTAAAAAAATAATAATCTGAAAATAGATTAATGCTTGCATTTATAAATTGTTGTATTGATATCTTTATACAGAGAGGTTCTAAAATTACTCTCGTTGTATATCTATACATGTAATGCTTGTAATAAAGCTTTTTTCATTATGTTTTTTTTATTATTGTTGCTAGCAACCTTTAAGTGTATCATGGAAGGGATGGAAGGATGATTTGGGAGGTGTGTTTAGATTTACCTGGGAAATACATAAACTAAAATACGATGTTGCAGGAATTCTATCAGAATCCTCTCCAATGGTTCCATTAAACTACAGTAAAATGTTCAAGGCAGACTTGCATCTTCCAATACGTTATACACCAAAAGAATCTGGAATGTATTCCATTATTTTGGATGTTGCAGACAAGGCAAACAACTCCCGTTTCGCTCGACAGTTTGTTCTTTATGACCCGGTTTCAAAAATATCTATTGATCAAAATTCCAAAATTTATGTGGCAAGTGCTGACCCTGAGACAAATTATAAATGGCAGCGTGATGTACAAGATGAACATGGCTATGGTCCTCCAATAAATATATCATGGGCAGGCCACTTTAGAAATAAGTTTCATGAAGACAACAGATTACTGAACGCGATAAAATCATTCCACACAACTGCTATGGACGGTATGTACCTTAAGGACGTAGATGATGCTTTAGATGACTTTTCCGGTCAAAGAACTAGGAAGGCCATTCCAAATGTACATGGAATTGTCTCTTTTGAAATTGTGTACAAAGAGGACCACCAAGGCGGTAGGAGTATCAAGGACATACCGCAAAACGGATGGACAAATGTTGATGACATTTTTAGCGAATCTCAAATGATTAACGTTAAACGTAGCAATGGAGACACTGTAAAAATTTGGATACGAGCAAAAGATATAATGGGCAATGTTCAAACTGATCACACTGTTGTCCATATTGATACTTCAAATCCAATTATTACATCCGCAAAGATAGAAGACCACATTCAAAGTTCTCCCTACGACTTTGGTAGCAGGTAACATTTTGTTATTTTAATTCATTTTTTTTTTTTACAAAAAATTGTTTTGACAACAAAATCAGTAAAAGGTAAAAACTGATAAAAAAAATCTACATTCTAATATTCCTCACTAGTTTTTTTCTGAATAGTTCAGGAATTGTTTTAACACATTAAAGAAAGCTTAACTGATTGAGTTACTTGAAATATTGAACAATAACAACTGACTAGATGCATTTTTAAAAATTATTTATTATTTTCATGGTCTAGAAAACGATATTCAAAACACAATAATCAATGTATTTAGGTAAAAATAAAATAACATCAGAAGGGATTCTATATAGAAAAAAGTAAATGCAATATCGCGTTAAAATATATCTTTCAAATACAGGGTTGTTGTCAGTACCAGGGATGATGAAAGTGGGATAGGTAAAATAAAGGTAGAGATTACCGATGCTAAAACCGGTGAATTATTCAAGAAAATCAATATCACAGGAAACAAGGCTCAGGTATTTTGTATGAGATTTAAAATTTAAAAGATTTCAGATTTTTCATACTTGTGCTGAAATTAGCATTTTATTTCCGCAAACTAATGATATGATAATCATTATTCAAGTTTTATTTACATATGTCATAAATATATAGAGATAATTCGTTTGGAAGAAACTATTTGATATTTGACTTTTATTACTGTGTGTCTCACATACTACGGCGACTAATTTATTAATGAAAAAAACTGGACTCCATTACTTTTCTCTACCTTTAAAATAATTATAAGGTATTTCCTAAAAGTCAACAAGGATTTTCGTTTGCACATATTGTGCAACGTCACATTTGGTTGTGATGACGTCATATATGATGTAAAAATCAGCGAAAGGCAATCAGAAATTAGAATATCACCTTTCGTAAAATATTTTTGACATTTCAGCAGTGGAAAAGACAATAATTCACTACAACTATCGGAAACAAAAAGTGGTGTAATATTTTGTAATTCCGTTTTAAAGAATGTTTGAGAAATTCCCGAAAAACCACTTGAAGTTTGAAAAAAGAAACAGAGTAGGGGAGGAAGCAAGGAAGTGATCTCGGGTTCTTTGAGTTTTTGTGCAGAAATCAAAAGCCGTGATATATTTCGGACACACACCCTTGTGTGAATTTTGAATGAGTCAACAATTATAAAAATACCGTATACTCACATTCCCATATTTAACAACGATGCTTGACATAAATATTTGGTCTAGGTCCAGCTACAAAGAAATTCGCACGGCTACGATTAGTGGTAGTGGTAACTGTGATCTGATTTCCGGTTTTCAAAGTCTTTGTTCCATTGACGTCATGGAACCAGTCTCGATTGTAGTCATGCGAAGGTTTGTGAAACGGGAACCTTTTGTATAAAAATTAAAGTTACTAGTCTATTCACATATCCGAGTGGATGAAACTGTTGGACGACTCAAAGTCCCATGGGTATCAACAGCTCAGTAGCTATTATTTCGATACTAGCCCGAAATTTGAAACATAAAATTTAATGTTACAAAATTGTAAACTTTTTGAAAACTAAGAAGTATCTCCCTCGTGCATAGCTAGTTTTGGCTTGACTCGAGCAGAACTGATGAGTCGTAAATCAACGAAATTTGCACATCTTATCTTGTGCATCAAAATTGGTATCAAAGAATTTTTAATTTACTGATTTTAGCGCAATCCTGGAACTCATGGTACATGTACCCCACAAGGTGACTGTTACTATTTTAATCACACAATTGATGTTAACAACTGTTGGATGGTAGTGTCAAAAGATAAACTACGGAACCAGTTGTTCAACTTTACTGTTACTGTATATAACGGTGCCATGTTAAGTTCAACAACATATTTGCAGGTAAGATAAAATAATGATTTTATTACTATATTTGCGGTTGAGGTTTGTTAAAATTATGGTGACATTCTTCCATAAAATAAATTATAAGGTTCAAAATGGTGAAGTTGGTTAAATAAAAAGGCTATGAAAAAACACTTGTATTTTTCGAAGCCGTTAATGTCATCAAAAAGAACGAATAGGAATAAATAAGTTGAAGTAATGCCACTTATGCTTGGAAATTTTAATCTTTGTTTAAAATTTTATGTAGCAATTTAACGTTAAACTGTTTCAATTGTTTTGGTCAGTTCTGAGAAAAAAAATCGCATGGTTCTGTACGTATTTATTTTAGATTTCTAACTTGATACAGAGTAACTACAGTGATATGATGAGTTGTAAGTATTGAATCACATAATAGCACATTTAGTGAAATATAGTTAATATAGTTTAGGATAATGACGTATACAACATGTACATGTACATTCCTTACTCTAAAATGTAATACCTTTTTAAATAATTGTGATACAGGTGACAAATAATATTAATATTAATTATTTTATTTTCGAAACGGAGAATTTCGTCTTTTTCGAATCTAAATACTACTCTGTGTCTTTTGAAAAACGAAGCAAAAAACTACCGATAAATTCCTTATATTTACAATTTTGTTTATTGTAAATCTTAACTCTTCACGTTTTATTTTGTCAAGATTAAAATATGTACTATTACAAATTCTACATTCCATTTCCATAACATAATTATAAAAATAAGATAAACCGGCTTTTATTCAAAATTAACAGTAAAGAGATTTTTCAGTCGTTTATAATGCCACATTTGCGTAGCGATGTCCCCAATTTTTAACATCAAAAGGTCAAATTACAGTCTGCTTAACCTCAGTAAATGTTATACAATTATAGCCTTTAGAGGAGGTCGATACCTGTTTTATCATCAGGTCGATAAAGCATGTATCGACCGACATTTTAAAAGCTATAATTGTTTTATTATAATATTTAAATTCACAAACTGATATCAATCATGTTCTATTTCAATAACCAACGAACTAACCTGTGCTTTACGGTTTCGAATCTCTGACATTTTCCCTATATCCTTTTCATTATGTTGATATTGAATTGAAAATGATAAACATTAACAATTTAATATTAACAAAACAACATGTAGATATCCCATATTTAATGAACTTCCGAAGTAAGAATGAAAGATCGATTATGATTGGTCCTTAGACTAATCCAACAGCCAATCAAAATATCGCTTTATAAATTTGTTCTTCTAAATTCTATTTTTGGAATAAGGGGGTCTTTCAACTAAATTATTTTTAGAAACTCTTAGTCTTTCAACATTTTTAATTTTATTTATGGAAACACCTATTTTACAAGCTTTTTACAGGTTGACCATGTGATCTATTTTGACAAATGACAGCTTTTGAATTATACAATATTATAATAATCTCATATATCGGTAATTTGAACATTTCGCATCTGATACAGGTAAGTACATAAGCCAATGTTTTATACATTTTGTAAATGAAGCTTCACCACAATACTGAAGTGATTAGTTTAATTCCAAATAAAACTGTCCTTTTTTCTCCCGAATTATGTGCATTTTAAACCAAGAGATTCTACAACGTATCATTGTTTATCTAGACTGTTTATATACAAATGTAAAATACAAGAAAAGAAATGAAACTATCCAGAAGCAAAGAATTCCTTAAACTAGTTAATTTTGACTTTCATCTTCCGTCATCGTAAGTTTGTAATTTGAATGATAAAGCTGAAATGTTTTACAAAAAGTGAAGAAAGTTTCAGTTGGCATCTAAAGTTTCTGTTCAAGTAATTTATTTTAGTATTAATACTATTGATTAATATATATGTTCATCTTTGTTAAATATCCTAAGAACAACTAAACTTGTCAATATAAAAGTCATTTGATTTTTATAATGATATACTGAATGTGAATTGGTCTTCCCAAATAATTAAACGTATAATGCTAACATTATGTAACAAATCACACAAAATTATATTTGAAATACTTAAAGTTTTAAAACAATAATTGATGTGTATTACATGACTCTTACAAAACTGCCCAATTCATATCATCTTGATTTCAGACCCTGGTCCAATAAATCTCCGAGTAGCTAAGATATATAATAACGGAGCTATGCTGAAGTGGACTCCGGGAAAAAGTTGCTACGACATCAAAGAGATACTTGTAACCTTTAGTTCACAATCAAATGCCGACAAAATCATGTATATTCATAAAGACGCAGACTGGTATAATGCTATTGGATTAAATGCAAGTACCAATTATACTGTCAAGTTTGTTACCAAATACGCTTTAGATTCGAGTGACCCAGTCTTTACAAGCTTTGTTACAGGTAAGAAAACGAAACTACAAAATATGAATAATAAATCAAAAGACGAAGGCAATATTACCGTAAAGGCGAACGAAACGGCATATAAAAATGTAAATGTACAACACGAACCCCGAGGCTGGACTCTGAGTTCTCTTGAACGCCAAACAGGTATCCGCTACGTGTAGGTTACTCATTTTACAATTTGGTAAAAAGACTTGGCGGATGATATAGAAATCAAAAACTTGTCATGGGAAATTACGTATTTTCGCGTCAGTAGAAAAATCCTGTTCATAAATTAAATTCACAGTACTGTACCACCACAAATCGATGAATAGCGTAAGGAGAAATGAACGTTGATGCTGTTGAAAAATTAACAATTATATTAAAATAACGTTCCAACAATTGTCTTATGGTTTCGTTTTGGTTTCGTTTTAATATTTTCCTTTGTCGTCAATGTCATGATTAAGGTGACCATAAGCGACTGATTTTTAATTGTATGCAAAATTCTTCGATTCGGATAGATGAGAAATAAACAATCAAATCGTGATGTCGACGAAGTGACTAGCTAAAACCAATCTTTGATTAACTGGGCTAGTGTTACATGCAATATTTTAAATGAGCACAATTTTGCACTGTTATTCAAATTATGTACTTTGCATTCTTTTTATTGTATTACATAGTGGACATGTTGTAAATAAAATATCATATTGCTTTTAAAATGTGTTTATAAATTATAATTGCACTAAGCTACTCCATTTAGAGATTTGAATACACATAAACCGTTAAGTTTATTGTCTGTCTACGGTCGAATTACCTTTGCTCTATTGGGTTGTTACACCAGGCTTCCTTCACTAATACGACCAGGACTTCTCAATAACGAAATGTGAGTTGAAATTTGAATAAAACCTTAATATTTTTAATTTTTAATATATATCACGTTTATCATTAAAAAGAACGTATATAGTTAGCCAACAAAATGGATAACAGGAAAGGACAAAACGACATACCAATCTTTCAACAACACACAACAGGCAGAACAAAAATAATACTAGAGGCTCACCTGGCGTCTACTTGTCCATTTGAAAATGTAAGGTCTGTTTTATCCACATGGCTTAAAGGAAAACAATGTCAAAATGACCTTGACATTCGACCTATGCAAGATGCCTGCGAACATCTGTTACAATCTGCCCATAAGTTCCTGACCGAATTAAAAACAAGTCCTTTTCAATATGGAAACTATGAACCGTCAGGCGGGCGAATAAATCTCAGTCAAAAGAGGAGCGTTTGTAGAGGGCATTGCTGTCCTTAACCCTGTAAAGTTTCAAAACATTTCCAAATGTAGTTTCAGAGGAACCAACCAAACCTAAAGGTGCATTGATTGTGGAGGTCTTTCCATACATCATTCCTGCTAACACTGGTTACGATTTGCCGTATAGTTCCTAAGGAAATGACAAAAAAGTCATTTCATATATGGTTTTCCCGGATACGCCGATGAATCTCAACCAAAAACGGATCGTTTGTAGAGGCTATTACTATCACCAATCCTACAAAGTTTCAAAACATATCATAATATAGTTTCAGAGAAGACTTTTGAAAATTTGCAAATAAAAATCAAAGATTGCCTCTGGCGGTCATGTTATTCAACCATCTCGAACCAAATGTGGATGGTTTGTATACGTCCTCCCATACATCATTCCTACCAAGTTTGACTACAATGTGGCCAGTGGTTTCAGAGAAGATCAAAATGTGAAAAGTTGACGATAGACGCAACGCGATGACATAAACTCAAATGCCCTATAGGCCAGTTGATCTAATAAAAGAGGACAAAACACAAAAGAGAGTCAGGATAGTGAGAATAGTACACTCACTGAACAGTGATGGGTTAAATATGTATAGTTATATATACTTTCAATTTCAGAATCCATTAAAGTAGAAAGTGATAAAAGTGTTTCAGCAGCTGCTATAGGTGGTGGCGTCACTGCTGGTAGGAGACTTTTTTATTTTAAAGAAAAGTATTGATTCAAATGTTTTCCCCTATTTTCAAAGTTTATTTTACAATAGGTACACTGCATATACATTTTTTTAAAAATTTACTGTGGTGAACCAATTTCTTGGACAGATCAATACACGAATGTTAAAACCCAACGCAATATGAACCTTTAATCCACTTCACTAAGCATTTGGATTCGTTACCAACAATGAAAGTTAAGCATTTGATGAATATGAAATTTAAAGCTGATGCAAGAGTATGCATAACCAAGAACAGGTAAAATGATCTTTTATGAATAAGGAATATTATATAGACAATAAAATCGATACACAGATGAGGCTTAAAATCTGGTGAAAAAGCCAGGGTTTCCCGAGCATTTTCCCCGATTCGAGCCGAATTCGTATATCGAATTTTATGTCAAGTCATTGTATTGCTAAAGTCTTTATACTGCAATCTTTGGTGACAGTAACTGATATTAATACCAATTTCAATATCATTTATGTCTGTTACCCACAAGAGGCCCAATTAATTTGGTGGAAGAACTCTCCTTTTGAAAGATTGATTAGCAGGTACATGTATACCATTGATATTTAAAATAAAGGAAATTTTTGATTCAAATATTTTTTGAACAATAAAAAGTCAGTAACAAGGGAATAAGTATTAATATTTTTTAAAACGTTTTAAGTCAGAAAGTATGTTCCCTTCAGCCCCGTCAATCAGGTCAAGTAGGTATGGCCTAAATGTTATATACTGTCGGGGAAAAAAGTATTTCAATAATGTTTTTGTGAAATTTGAAATAAAAAAAATTAAGAACCAATTGATATGCCCTTTCCAGGAAATGCACATTAGTCGTTTACAAATGATTAAGAGCTAGTTTAAATAATACAGTCGCATTGTCTTACGTGTTAGCCTCAGGAATTGAGGTCGTGTATTTTTAATGCTACTTAGAACTGCATATATGATCGTGCCAAAAAATACGGCAAAGCTCCACCCTAATGACGTATCCAAATATGGGTAATGGCGATGCCCATAAAATGCTTGTGTTTGCACGTGATTTTCCATATTGTCAATGAAATTGGCGACTAGATTCAGTTTTTCCTTCTCGGCATGATCAAAAATTATTTCATAGCCAGATTCGACAGTAAAATCCATTTTCCCATACCCTTTGTGGCCCAGTCCAGGCCAATTTCTTTGTAAAACGTCTTTGCACTATAATGTGAATCTTTATTTCGTAAAGTCTGACAATGAAACGAATAAGTACTGCATACCAATTTGTAATTGTCGGAAAAAATAAAATGTATGTGATAAATGAATAGATAGGAGCACAGAAGGTAATCGAGAGAAATATTTCACACAGAGCTTATAAAAATTTCTAACATTCCCAAAACGTTTTTGGATATTATTCCTATTGTTTCTACAACTTATATGAATACAATTTTATATTCAGCTAAAAAGACAATTTTATTTCTTTTCATATATATCAAGAATTTCCCCCCTGAACCTTGCATTCAAACGCCTAACGTTAACTTTTAAATTTATTGATATGCATAAAAATACGTCTGTCTATCATTTATTTCATCATATATTTAAATTAGAATAGAGAATGGAAACGGGGAATGTGTCAAAGAGCAGAAAACAGCTCAAGGCTACCAATGGGTCTTCAACGCAGCGAGATACATTTCTTGATATGATTTGCACAAAAGCGATTACACTGACCATACATTACGTCGTATTTCAAAGTTTAAAACTTGTGGTCAGACTACAAAGTTTTGTTGTAAATCATAGCACGTCACTATTTTCTTCTCGTAGTAAAATACTTCACAGGCTAGTAACCAAATCTTGACGAAAGCATGGAAAGTAAATAGCGCGGGCTATACAACACGCAGTTTATGGTAATTGTTATTGCTCTCTGCAACACACAGAAAAAAATCACTTGCAAACAAAAGCCTTTATGGCGATGACCCCCACAACTATAACAAATTTGTTATACATATACATTATATATTATACAGTACATTTCACATCACCAAAGAATAAGCAATCTGCGTTCGATCTTTGTAAAAATTTTATACGTCACATTTTTAGCTCACCTGACCCGAAGGGTCATGTGAGCTATTGCCATCACTTGGCGTCCGTCGGCGTCCGTCCGTCGTCCGTCGTCCGGCGTAAACTTTAAAAAAAATCTCCTCTGAAACTGCTGGGCCAATATGAACCAAGCTTGGTCTGAATCATCACCAGGGTAGGTTGCACTCCACAAATTAATAGTACCATTTTCTATGTGAAGTGAGCTAACAAATATCATGGTCTTGTGCCATCTTCAGAGTTAATAATACCCATATACATATATATATATTCTGAAAGGCCATTATGTTAGCATTGTTTCAATCATGATAAAATAAATAAAAAATATCCATGGAAACCTAGTTGGCATAGCAACATTTCAAAAATTGTCATAAAAAAAGCTTTAAAAATGTTAAATTTCACTCCACTTCGGCTTAAAATTGAGGTCTGATGCAGCGTTTCAATCCAATTGAGATTTAATTTTTCAGATTCTGCATAAAATTCCATTACATATGTGGGAAAAAAAGGTTTACTTTTCCGGCTCTTTTTTTCGCAATTGAACTTACCAGTGCAGGTGCCGATTATCACTGTCAAAGTTTTACACACCACATGTCAATTCACAAGTCCCAGTTTATGACCTCCCATTACTTGTCAGAAGCAAAATCAGTTAATGTTTTCGTATTTTTTTAAACTAAAATCTATCTTCTTTCAGTCAATATTACAATTTTGAGGTTAAGACATTTATTATTTATCTATCATGTAGTCAAACTTTACCAACTCTAATAATTAATAAAATTCTGGGGGTGCATTTCTCTGAAACTAAGATAATTAGTGGAGTGTAACCGTACCTAGTTTCAAAATTGTATCCGATGAGTCCAAGGACCAAACAACATGGCCGCTGTTACTATATATAGAACATAGGGGTAAATTGCTGTTTTTTGGTTAATAACTCAAAAACCAGTACAGATGTCGTAAATCTGGAATACCCATCTTGGAGTTATTGCCCTTTTTTTGTGAAATTTTCAAATTTTTTATACATTTTGTCTTATATTTTGAAAAGTATTAGAGATAGAGGTTAAGTTTTATTGCAGAAATGTTCAGCATGTCAAGATCAACATACCCTCTAATTGTGTTATAAATCAGAATACCCATCTTAGAGTTATTGCCCTTTCTTTGTCAAATTTTCAACATTTTAATGTATTTTGCCTTATATTTCATTAACTATAAGAGATAGAAGTTAAGTTTAAATTGCAAAAGTGTTCGGTTTATCGACTGCATGCTTCATGACACAAAACCGAAAGGATTTCAAATGTTGTAATAAGAGTTATGTCCCCTTAATGAAAAGCAGTTTTCGCTAAAATTTATTACTTGAAAACTATAACATGTACAGGCATGGGATTTTCAGTATTGGTCATAGGACCAAATAAGCTATTGAAAGGGGTCAAGGTCAAATCTCAATTTTGACCTTGACCTTTGACCGCAGACCTTGTTATCGAAATAACTCAGAAACCTTAAGAGATAGCTGATGAAATGTATTGGGAAAAATGTTTATCTTGTCAAGATCTAAATTTGTCTCATTAGAACTGAAGTTCTACGATGACCCCATATAGGTGTTACTGCCCTTGACACATGTTTGATTTATACTATATCTCGAAAACCATTATAGATATGAAGAAAATGTTAATAAAAAAAAAGATCAGTTTCAAAAGATCTACATTTTAGTACCAAGGTCAAAAGTCAGGGATCAAGGTCATTGAAAAAGCCCTTAGCAACCGATGGAAAAGTACCTAGCAACCATATATATTTATGCACAGGACCATATTATAGAGCCGTAGAGATCAAAATGAAAGTTCAAGGGTCAAGGTCATCGAAAAAGTTCTTAGCAACCGATGGAAAAGTACCTAGCAACCATATATATTTATGCTCAGGACACTATTATAGATCTGTAGAGGTCAAAATAGAAGGTCAAGGGTCAAGGTCATTGAAAAGGTCCTTAGCAACTGATAGAAAAGTACCTAGCAACCATATATATTTATGTTCAGGAATCTTTTTAGAGCTGTAGAGATAAAAAGGAAGGTCATTGGTCAAGGTCATTGAAAAAGTCCTTAGTAACCGATGGAAAAGTACCTAGCAACCATATATATTTATGCTCAGGACACTATTATAGAGCCATAGAAGTCAAAATGGAAGTTCAAGGGTGAAGGTCATTGAAAAAGTCCTTAGTAACCGGTGGAAAAGTACCTAGCAATCATATATATTTATGCTCAGGACCCTATTATAGAGCCATAGAGGTTAAAATGGAAGGTCAATGGTCAAGGTCATCGAAAAAGCCCTTAGCAACCATATATATTTATGTTCAGGGACCTATTTTAGAGCTGTAGAGGTCAAAATCGAAGGTCAAAGGTCAACAGTCATGCTTAATAGCCTTAATTGCAATTTGACACGGGAAAGACCTTGCAATTGTTCTCTGAACAATTGTCTTTTGGTCCCATTTAAAAATGGTATCGGACATGTCCATACCTGGTCCAAGATGGCCACCAGTGGGGAACATAGTTTAACATTGGACACTCACCTGATCCAAGATGGATACTAGCAAGGAACATAGTTTAACATTTGACCCAATGGGGAAAT
Organism: Mytilisepta virgata; assembly: GCA_028015205.1. Lineage (NCBI taxonomy): Eukaryota > Metazoa > Mollusca > Bivalvia > Mytilida > Mytilidae > Mytilisepta > Mytilisepta virgata. The sequence goes on from CM051519.1 coordinate 39,083,004, forward strand.
GTATTCAAATATCTTCTCTGAAACCGCTGGGCTAATTTGAACCACACTTGGTCACAATAGTCTGGATGGTGCAATTTAAAAATTGTATCTGACATGTTCAGACCTGATGCAAGACGGCCACCAGCAGGGAACATAGTTTAACATTGGACGTAATGGGGAAATGTATTCAAAGATCAATTAAGTTCTCTTCTGAATCTACTGTACCAATTGGAACCACACTTGGTTACAATGATCCTTGGGTGGTCCCCTTTAAAAAATTGTATCCAACACGTATGCTCCAACTGAAAGAACACTGCCAGCAGGGAACATGATTTAACAGTTGACTCTTATGAAACTACTATACCAATTGGAACCAAACTAATTTACAATTGTTCTTGGATAGTCCCCATTAAAAACTATCTGACAGGTCCACATTACATCCTATGCCAGCAGAGTGGTGTATCCAGGTGAGCTATACAGGCTCCTGGGAGCCTCTAGTTTACAAACCTGTGACCAGGAAATGTGTGATGTACATGTTGATAAGAGCACACCGACATCAACACATTTCAGTGAAAGTTTCATACCGATGTTTGAATCTTTGTGTTGTGCAATGAGACGGATAGAACATTTGTAAAATAAAATGGGCATAGCAATTCTAAATAGTAAATAACGGGTAAAAGAGAAAACACGAGCCAACTACGTCTTTATGTACAAGTAAATAGTTTTCTACTAACTAACTTATAAAAAAATAATACACATACTTCAACCATTCTGAAGAACATCGACGACTACTTTCAATTATATTTACTTTAAGCAATAATCCTGTTGTGTGTTATCATCATTGTGCTTTTCTTGTGGAGATCCGGCCGCTTAAAACCAAAGAGATCTCCAACTGTCCAGTACAATTCTGGTTTACCACACATAAATCAACTTGATAAAGGATACAATGTAAATATCATATATTGAAATTAAGTTTTAATTAGTAATTTTGCCAAACAATGTTCATGCCTCTGATAATGAATATTTTGGTGCATATTTTAATTCACAAGATGTGAATATATGGTAGATTTACTTCTCATAAGGTGTGCTTAAGATCTTCATTGTAATCCAAAATCTTAAAAAGCATATTCAAAAAACGCCAAAATGACCAAAAGAGTAAAGCTAATACCACCTAAGGACACGCTATGCACTTAGTTTTCACAAAATTTAACATTTTTCTAACAGTAAGTGATTTCGGGCTAGTCCATCATCATCGACTCTATGTTACCAATTTTGATCACCTAAAATGTGCAGATTTCGTCGATTTACGACCCATCAGTTGTGCTAAATATCCAATTATGATCAGGTGTTATTTTGTTCTTACATTCTACGCATGTTCATCCGTAACCAATTAAGACGACTGAAATTCTGCATATTATGATATTATTAATTGACAATTTGCGTATTGGCTTAGTTATTGGTCCGAGGCTTGCTGTATTGGCCTGAGGCGAAGCCGAATGCCAATACAGCAGGCCGAGGACCAATAACTCAGCCAATACGCAAATTGTCAATTAATAATATCTTTATTGATTAACTTTTCATAAACATTACATAGAATTATCTTTTAAATATAGTCTGTGAAATTGAACCACAATTCTCTAAGAGCTCAAGGAAATCTTATGCACGAACGTGAAGTTACGAAAATATACTGTTTGTAAAGAATGAAAGAAAAAAAATCATCTATTTTCTAGTTAAACTTTTTGAGACAAGTAAAATGAATGGTCACAAGTGGGGTAAAAAATGAATAGTTAAAAAAATCTAAGTAGCTTTTTTCACAATCGTCAAACAGTGAGACGTCCCTATAGATTTGCATGTGTGAAAATTCCCGGATGTCGGCCAATACGGAAAACTCGGCCAATACAGACCGGAAGTTCGTATTGGCCGAGTTTTTCTATATTGGCCTTGTTCGATTATCTGTATTGTATAGACAGATTAGCTGTTATTTAAGCAAATAACACAGTAGTTAATTAATAAATATAAATATTAACATAAAACTATTTGTATTTCATTGCATGTTGAATACCTCATGATGTAACAAGATATAACAGAAAAAAATAAAACGTTTTTCCTACGTAGAACGTCCGTCATTTGCATGTTGAGATTTGTTTCCAGAATTTTTCCACCTTTTGTCTTGTTTATAAAAAAACTCCTGACTATACATTTTCCGTTTTTTTTTAATTTTTTTATTATCTCAGAACAAAACATACGACGACCGTGGGATGGATGATATTTACTTGTATGGTGGTATGCAATTCGACACAAATGCGAAATGGATCATACCGAGAGAAAAGATTATTCTTGAAGAAAAAATAAATAGCGGAAGATTTGCTGATATTTTTAAAGCAAGATTTGACACCAAACAGAATGATATGACTTCAGTTGTTGCAAAGGTTCTCCAGGGTAATTATAATACAATACGTAAATGCAATAAGTAAGAATATCTAGGGGACAATAATATAAACCAACATGTACAAAGTGCAAAAAATTGAAATGATATAAAATAAATTGGAAAACATTCAAAAATGGAATTATAAGGCAAAAGATACAGATAGAATCATATATATGTTGTATATAATATTTTGATTTTAAATTAACTCTAGATTAATTATTTTCTTTTAAAAACATTTCAAGATGTGTAACACTATATTATATATTTGCAGTGTTAAATGAACTGATTTTGCTATCCTTACATATCTATTTCCAGGTGGCAATTCTGAAAATGACCACTTGATAATGAAGGCAAAAATAAACTTTTTTGCAACAGAAGTTGGAAAGCATCATAATGTGATTGGTTTCATTGGGGCAGTAACTGACAATGAACATCGTAAGATTTCATTTTATTCAATATATTCATATATACAAACATGTAAACCTCCTATAACATGTCGTAATATATATTGATATATTTTTTTCAAAAACGATAAATAATGAAAACAAAATTGCCAAAATCATAGGAAATCACAAGGCAAATAAACACCGTAATACAAACTGCTTTTCATTTTAATTTCATACATTTATTGTGCGATACGTTTCTTACGTGCGTTCACCTAACATCCGCCCTTTATATAAGTTTTCCTATAAAGGTAAGACTCCATAAATTAATAGTACCATTTTCTATGTGAAGTGAGCTTACAAATGTCATGGTCTTGTGCAATCTTCAGAGTAAATAATACCCATATATATGTATATATATTCTGAAAGGCCGTTATGTTAGCATTGTTTCAATCATGATAAAATAAATACAAAATATCCACGGAAACCTAGTTGGCATAGCAATATTTCAAAAATGTTCATAAAAAAGCTTTAAAAATGTTCAATTTCACTCCATTTCGGCTTACAATTGAGGTCTGATGCAGCGTTTCAATCCACTTGAGGTTTAATTTTTCAGATTCTGAATAGAATTCCATTACATATGTGAAAAAACCTCTTTTTTCTGCAATTTAATTTACAAGTTCAGGTGCCTATTATCCCTGTCACAATTTTACACACCACATCTGAATACATATGTCCCAGTTTCGTACCTCCCATTTGTTTTCAAAAGCAATTTCAGTTAATGTTTTCGTATTTTATTGAACTAAAATCTATCCTCTTTCATTCAATAGTCAAACTTTACCAACTCTAATAATTAATAAAATTCTGGGGATGCATTTCTCTGAAACTGAGGATAATTAATGGAGTCTAACCAAAGACAGCCACCGAAACAATAGCTAAATAAGGCGAAGTTGTAGGTAGGGACTTCAAAGGAAATCATCGAATTTATTTGTTAAACTGTGACATCATATAAAACTATGTGTCAAAGATGTCATATTCAGAGCAAAACTACATACAGATTTAAACTAGAAATTGGAGCCATCATAAACGATGTCTATCCCCACACTGCACAAGTCAAAAAACAATTAACAGTGAAAATTAGCAATTTCACAATTTCAGTCTGAAAATTGGAACCCTGAATCAAATTTCAAAATTGAAAACCTTATTGGACATCTACACACGGTGAAGAACAATATTATGAACAAACAAAACCACTGAAACAAAAAATGAATGAGTATTTCCAGAGGCAAGGGAAAATTAACAATTTCACCATTTTAGGTCCCAACATTGGAACCCTTAAACGATTTTCAAAATTAAAAACCTTTTTGTACATCTACATATAATAAAGAACAATATTGTATACAAATAAATTTTCTAAATCTAAATGAAAATGAAAGTGGAGTTTAAGTCACAAGCTTGAATTCACTATTTCCAAAATGCAACCCCTGTGGGCCTCAAATTGTGAAAATCAAAATTCTAAAAACTTATTGCGAATCTACATACAGTATGTGACAAAATTGTATAGAAATTAAAAGCATAAAATGAAAAACGAATAAGGAGTTAGTCACAAGCTTAAATTTCCAATTTTCGAAATTCGACTCCTGTATTCAAAAATTTTTTGAAAAACAAAATTCTAAAATCTTATTGTGACAATACTGTTTAGAATTAAATGCATGACGTGAAAAATTAATGACGAGTTTAGGTCACAAGTTTAAACTTCCAGTTTTTGAGTTTCGACCCATGTGGACCCCAATTTTTGAAGATCAAAATTCTTAAACCTTATTGGGCATCTACAATATTGTATAGAAATTAAATGCATGAAGTTAAAAATGAACGAGGAGTTCTGGAGACAAGATTATCTAACGGACGGACAGACAGACAGACAGACGAACGGACAAACGGACAGACAGTCGGACCGATTACAAATATCCCCGGACTTCATTCGAAGTGCGGGGATAATTACATGTAGTTATATTCTCTTTAAAAAAAATCCCATCTGTTATACAACTCTATAAGGTAAAACGTTAAGCTGTTTAAGTTTTTTTAATTTTTAGCTCACCTGGCCTAAAGGCCATGTGAGCTATTCTCATCACTTTGCGTCCGTCGTCGTCTGTCGTCTGTCGTCGTTAATAATTTTTCAAACATCTTCTTCTCTGAAACTACTGAATGGATTTGGATAAAACTTAGCATGATTGTTCCTTAGGGTATCCTGCACAAAGTTTATGCTTCGATTTTTGATAGGGGTCAAACAACAGTTTTTCGCAAATATCTAAAAAATCATTAGGTTAAGGCAAATTCTGGCAGGTTGAAAGTGTTCAGCATGATGAGAGATACCTGTGTGCTGATTTTCGTGAAAATCTGTCAACTGATGTTAGAGTTATTGCCCTTTTTGACATTTTTGGCTTTTTTTATGTTATTATTTAAAAAATCGTCTTCTCTGAAACTACTATTCAAAATCAAATGAAACTTGGTAAGATTGTTCCTTAGGGTATCCTGCACAAAGTTTATGCTTCGATTTTTGATCCGTCGAAAAACATGGCCACTGTTACTAAAAATAGAACATAGGGGGTCAAACAACAGTTTTTCGCAAATATCTAAAAAAATCATTAGGTTACGGCAAATTCTGGCAGGTTGAAAGTGTTCAGCATGATGAGAGCTACCTGTGTGCTGATATTCGTGAAAATCTGTCAAATGATGTTAGAGCTATTGCCCTTTTTGACATTTTTGGCTTTTTTATGTTATTATTTCAAAAATCTTCTTCTCTGAAACTACTATTCAAAATCAAATGAAACTTGGTAAGATTGTTCCTTAGGGTATCCTGCACAAAGTTTATGCTTCGATTTTTGATCCGTCGAAAAACATGGCCACTGTTACTAAAAATAGAACATAGGGGTCAAACAACAGTTTTTCGCAAATATCTCAAAAATCATTAGGTTACGGCAAATTCTGGCAGGTTGAAAGTGTTCAGCATGATGAGAGCTACCTGTGTGTTGATTTTCGTGAAAATCTGTCAACTGATGTTAGAGCTATTGCCCTTTTTGACATTTTTGGCTTTTTTATGTTATTATTTCAAAAATCTTCTTCTCTGAAACTACTATTCAAAATCAAATGAATCTTGGTAAGATTGTTCCTTAGGGTATCATGCAAAAAGTTAATGCTTGGATTTTTGATTGGTCGAAAAACATGTCCGCCATTACTAAAAATAAAACATAAAGGTCAAAATGCTGTTTTTTGCTATTTTTTCCTGAATTATAGAAAGAAAATGAAGATGAAAGCTACTTTCAAGGTAAACATGGTATCCCAAGTTGAATGGTGATGATGAAAGTTTGTTTTGGAGGGCCATTTTTAAAATGGCTGCCATTTTTTACTCTTGCTCGGATTTCAACAATATTTGGTTTTTAAAGTAAACATGGTATCCTTAGTGAATGGTGATCATGAGATTTAGTTTATAGTGCATTATTTGCCAGGTGAGCGATTCAGGCTCTTGAGAGCCTCTTGTTACTTTTGTTTTAGTTGGGCCTTTTATGATACTGGAATATTGTGAAGAAGGAAACTTAAGAGACTGGTTACTGAGACAAAAAGACAAAGTTAGTGATGAGACGGTGGAACAAATCTTCCAAATGATCCGTGGAATTGCCCATGGAATGGAATATCTTGCATCAAAAAAGGTTACTAAAAGTATCAATACAATTGATGAATTGGAACGTTAAATGACTAGTCAGTTATAATATTACATAATGTGTATTATAATTAAATGTATGTTTCGAGTAGAAGTGATATAGGTCAAATGTCAAGAAGCAACATCCCATCTACGAAGTGAATTTAATAAAAAAAAAATAGACAATTCGAGATTGCCATACGTTCTTTAATACAGAGGCGTGCCATAAATGGTCTTGACAAAATAACGGAGTGGATATATTCTTCATATTCAATAAACAGATAATTAAGTCATAGTCAATATACATGTAATCGAAAATAGTTTGGAAAAAATGTAATTTGATTTTAAACTACATGTTTATGTAAATTAATTTATAATATATATTTGATGTAATCCGAAATGTATTAATGCAGACGTAAGTTTTCCCCGAAAAATGTGAGACTTAAACTTTATGTAGTTTTCAAAACTGTTTGTATTTTTATCCTGTTTTAGATTGTTCACCGTAGGTTAGCGGCAAGAAATATACTATTGCCATTTACCTTACAACCAAAAATTGCAGGCTTTGGACCCAGTCAGAGTGAAGAATCTATGGACAAAAATGACACTACAAAGGTAATTATATACCACTTTTCTAAAAACAAATGAAGAATATACAAATAAAACTATAATTTCATTTTTATTGTAAAATAAAATTCAAAATAAAAGAGATGAGAAATTTTAATTATGAAACCTTACAATGCTAATCCTTGAAATTTTCATCTCTGAAACGGGAATCGAACCAGGGACCTTTTGCTTCGTAGTTGTACACCATGGTGCCCTTAAACACTTACTTAGTTATTTTAATCAGCAAGTATGTTAAAAAGACTTTTCCGTTGTATTGTGAAATAGAATATAGAGAATGCAATTTATTCTTATATTGAAGGAAAGAATTCCAGTGAAATGGATGGCTCCAGAATGCATGATTACAACAAAGAACGCAACAACGAAGAGTGATGTTTGGTCTTACGGTATTGTAATGTGGGAAATCCTTAGCTTAGGTAATATCGAAAGTTCTTTTTTCTAAAATTAAAATTTATGATACATCAATTTTCAAGATGAAGGTCTTTAGAATACATTTATATTCTATTAAAGAATATTTTAATTTCTCATGTTTAATTACCCGAATCCGTTTTGAAACCGAACGGAAGACGATTTCTAGATTCAAATTATAAATTTATGGTCGGAAATATAGACATGATAGATGAATAAATTGAGCACAGCTGATCTTTCTGGCAGTTGGTAACATAGCTCCGCATGATGTTACTAGAAAAAATCAAATAATTTTGGTTTTTACCGTTAACAAATTAGTTTCCATTGCCAATTGTGCATACTGAATAGACTAACTTGAATGCTTTAACTAATACATGTATTTATCAATACTAATGCTTAGGAAAACCCTTTTATAAAAAAAAGAATAAAGACATGTTAAGAATAACTATAATTTGTGTATTATTTACTCTTACATGTATATGCTGTTTGCCTTTACCGTGCCTCGAAACTCCGTTTTTAAAATAATGGTTCTGATAACCGTCATGGTCATGTACATTGTACTTATCAGAGTGGCCAATGGTACCAAGCATATAGTTGTTCCAGCATTCTGTGTTTACATTTCACAGTTGATTCTTTACTGATGTTACTTTTATGAACAGAGCGAATTTACAAACACTTTTAAATTATTTTACCCAAAAGCTATGTAACAAAATCAAAACCTTCCTGCCTATTATGTGTCCCATGTAATCTCTAAACTGACTCCTTTACGAAAATATGGTAGCTTTAATAAAATTTGGAGAGTTGCATATGACAATAATGCCCAATCGGCCATATTTATTAAAAATTACTGAAACAAAACAAACATCATAGTTATCTATGATAGCGTTATATTTGACACACAAACACACACAAAAAATAATTACGCACTGAAAAAGGAAAAATGGTCTTGTGGAAAAATGATGGATCTAGACGTTCGAAGTGAACAAACTTGCGACTAAAACAAAACCAGATAGAATAACAATTGTGATGTATATTTTAGAAGAAATTATATACAAAATGTATGCGAGACACATCAAGGTTTCTTCTTTTGTTAAAAAATAGTGAATCTGTAAACCCATTGTTAAAATTGAGAATATGTAAAGACAAGAAATACCAAAGGGATATTCGAAGGAGGGAAAAATCGAAACAACTGAAAAACTCTGGAGAACAACGAAGACAAGACCAAAACAATACATGCACTACAATTAAAAAATAAAAACATGGACCCCACCAAAACACCGGGGGTAGAGTAAGCAATCTCTGCTTCCTGCAGGACACCCGCCATGTTGCCCATGTCAAATCTAGTATGAGTGCATTATACATTCAACATTTTAAAACTTTACTGTACATCGTACATTTCATTTTAAAAGGAGACACTCCCTATGGCGGAATGTCCAGTCGCTCTGTTCCAGACAAGGTTCAAAATGGATACAGACTAGAAAGACCTGAATATAGTGCTGAAATGTATGTAAATAAGTATGAAAGATTAGTTATTGGTCTATGTTACCTATTATGCTTCCTGTCAAAATAAATGTAAAATTCATAACCTTGATTATTTATATAGATTTTGAAATTGCAGCATTTTTTAACCTCGAAACAAATTTTTGAAATGATTCCTCACTACATGTATACACATGTGTATATGCATGAAGCTTCTTTGTTTTAAAAAAAGAATCTGCCCCTTAATTCAATAAATCTGTGGTAACGAAATGCCTCATATTTTTCTCTGCGAGCTTTATTCGCTTCAGTATTAAAAAGATAATATTCTTTATACCATAAGAAGTGTATCGTTATACATATTTTTTGTTTTATTGTTCTAGACATTATAAACTGATGAAAAAGTGTTGGACTTTACAAGCAAGTGGGCGGCCAGATTTCAAAGATATCGTAAAACAACTTGAGAGTACCTTCCAGACTACTCCTTCTGATGCATATTACTACCAGATGCAGGCAACTAAATAAGACTCTTATAACACAAATATCGAAAATAAGACATTTACATGTATCTAGGCGCTAGATGAGCTTAAGATTTTCTATTTTTTTCTAATTCATTGTTTAAAATCAGCTTTAGTGGAAAATCATAAACATGTAGAAAGCTTATTACTTATTACATTAACGAAACAAGTACAAATGTACATGTATTATCAGTTGTACTATTATAGACATTGCCTTTAGTATTGCTCATAAAATATTACTGTTTTGTCCTGATTGATAATTCTACATTTACATGTAACTGATAAATAATATGCACATTCCACTTTCTCACAGTTTGTAAACGTCATAATAAAACATGTCATATGACCATGTATTTTGTATCATGATATATTCTCAGGGGTAAAACGATATTTTTTTCATTATGTTATAAAAAGGATTTCAAGATAATCACATATTGATATTCAAAATATTTCAAAATTGATATGAATATTTATGCTTATACAAAATATAATGAATCTACATTATGTAAAACTTTAAATTAAGTGGAATTGTCCAATTAAACATAAATTATTTTTCTTTAGGTTAGAAAATACTAAGGGTTGGACTTTTATGTTGAATGACAAAGAAAGCAATCAAATATACATTAATTTTATTTCAACTTAAATTATTTTGTTGTATGTCCATTTTGCAACATGTTATGCAAACAAAAAGTGCAAGTTAATTTTCTTCATAGATTTCTCTGAATAAAATTTTAACACTAAAGTGTAGGGACAAATAAATAACATGACCACCCAAACCCCCGCCCCCCAAAAAATAAAACAGTTCTTGTCTTTTCTCTATAAAACAAAGAATAATTACCAATTGAAAGTTTTGATAGAAAATTGATAATGTTAAAATGCTTAATTATATACTTGTGTGCATACTAACGATTTTCGTAATGCAATCTCTTTCATCAATTAAAAAAATAAATAGTGTAATGTTCATGTGTTAATTCTGTTCTATTTTAAAAAAAATATAATCAATAAAATATGTCAGCTATGAGAGTAATGGTTTTCTATTTCTATTGGTTTTCTATTTTGTATCCAGGATGGGGTTATTTTATCGGTATGTCATTGTTGACCATTGTTGTTTATCTATCAATAGATGAGTATAATATCTTAAAAGATGTCAAATTTAGTTACAGCTACACAACATACTACGTTCACAGAACTCAAAATCAAATGAAGTTTAACAAAACAAAAAGCGAAAAGGTCAACAATGACACACGCATTTATTAACGCCATAGAACTGACATAACCTCAGAAAAAATGAAATAAGGAAAATATTGAAAAAATAGAGATCCGGGATCGTCTGAATTAGTACAGAGACTGACAAGCGATGGGGTTTAAAATATTGCAGGCCTTCAAGTGTTTTTTTGTCCAAAAATAGGGGTTTTTTTTACAGTGCCGAATTTCTTGAAAAATAGGGTATAATAGGGCAAATGTAATTCAAAGGGAAATTTTAGGGATACATCTCTCTATTTCACCCCTTTCAAAACTGCCTTGGCATCATGTTGCTACAGTCAATCACCAAGACGTGATTTATGTGCATATGAAATGATAAAAAGAAGACAGTGAGTTGCTTAGAAATATTCAAGAACGGGATTTTATCATACAATGTATCTACAGGTACATGTACATGTATTTACGATACTCTTGAAGGTTTTCAAAGGAGGAGAACGCCAACAAAAATACATATTAATTTTCGACCAATTAATTCTAATTTATAGGGCTAATATAGGGAAAAGGGCCATTTTATGCCAAAATATAGTGATTAAATGGCATTTTTAAAAAGATAGGGATTTTATAAGATATATGGAAAAATAGGGCTGTTGAAAGGCCTTATATCGGCAAAGGAATACCCAAGCGCAAAACAGTGGAAAAACTCCGTAAATTCGAAATCCAAGGAAAAGACAGTCATGAGAATGGACCACAAAAACAGGGATACGGATATAACTAAAAAAGAATAAAAAAAACGTCACAAACTAAACAAAAATAGAACAAGATAGCACCGAAACTAAAGCGCTAGCAATGTGAACTCCCATTATAAACCGGCAGTGATACCAGATTCTCCGGAAAGGTAAGCATGTCCTGCTATGTTAACGGCACCAGTCATATTGCCAGTGAGTGAAATCCAATGAAGCCTCAAGTCCGTTGAGGTGTCAACTCCAGAAGTCGGTTAAATCTAACTGAAAATATTTAGTCTCATACCTCGTTTGTACGCGAGATATAAACTTCGTATCGGCCAATCAATTAGTGATGACGACCGTAAAATGTTTGGAGTTGTGAATTTAACAAAGACTGAACATAACCCTGTCTTAGAAGTTTATGTGACAGCAGTCTCGCCCTGTCGAGAAAGTCGCCAAACTTATCGCATGCACGCGAATCAATTGTGAAATGTACACCTCATGGGCTGGAGACCTTGGTACATGTATGTTACTGCTACGAAAGGGGAAGTTCACAATCTGAAAATTAAAATCATCACGGTTTTGATGTTATAGGTACCGAAAACCTCAGCCGTATAAAGTACACGGTAAAAGCAATCTGAATTTTCTTTGGCCAAAAGCTCTGTCGATTTTATGTCGTCATTTGATTGGCACATGTCCCTTATATTATTTATGTATATTATATATGACTTTAAACTTTGAGTATAAACTAGAAAACAACTTTAATGAAAAGTATACAAATTCAAATACATGTACAACCATGACAACCATAAGAATCAAACAAGAAAAAAAAAATGAAAAAAATCCCAAACCGGACGAATATTCAAGATCACTTCATTCAAGTGATTAAGAATAAGCAGACTATTTAATATTTAACGACTCATGAATGAATTGAACAACACTGTTCACCTTATACTGTAGAAAATTTTAGTATTTAAAACCCAAACTTACTATAATGTTCCTTGATTGTTCACTCCTTTACTCATGTATACATGTATCTGATGTTACACACCAGCAGCACAGCTTGTTATAACAAAATTATGCCACAGTTAATATGATTTCCAGCTCTGTAAACTGCTGTTTGGCTTTCTCACCATTTTCAATCCTTGTTTTGATAAATGTACTATTATTATAAAATAATCCAAACGTTTATGAAAAATTCATCAGTCACTAGTTCTATGCACTTCTATTTACACTCAAAAACGAAAATAAAATATAGATGTATACAATGTAAAAATTATACAATATAGACATTTAATATATATCCATATGAAGTATCATCCATGTAACATAAACATCGACTGTTTAGAAAACAGGATTCTTTAATATCCATATTGTTTAATTCCACACATTAAGGCTAAAAGCGCCTATGGTTTCTTTGTTAAGTTTAACTTTAACATGTTAAAATAATAAAATTGCTACATGTATAATAGGTAAAAAAGAATATGACATTTGAACGACCGCAAATGAATACGATGTTACTAGAGCGTTAGCGTTTTGTTTGCTATAAGTGTACATCATAAGTATACACATCAGCATATCGAAGTTATCAAGGTAGTATCATTAAATTTAGTATAGTATCAGGCAAAGTAATTACAAAATTAAAATGAAAGACTATAAATAATCACAGGTAACGGCAAGATACATGTGGAACAACTGGGAACTGCATGTATATAAAGTTTGAATAAGGTAAATAATACAAGGGGGGGGGGGGGGTTATAGGATTTTGATGAAATTCAGGCCGAAAAATAAAGTATGTTACGCACAAATAAGAGGTCATTACACTAGATAAATAACCAGTTACAGAACGACAGATGTCCTCTCAATTTATTTGCTAATACACATTCATATATGCTCTACATGTATGTGTGTTTTCTGATATTTATATTCTGACAATTGTAAAGCGGAAAGGATTTGTTTATACTAAGTAGATATAATTATTAAAAACATTTTGACTGTATATAATTTTAAACCTGTGCCGTTCGGAATCTTTTCCTGTACATATTATAGAAATTGGAAATATTCCAGCTAAATACATGCTTATCGCGTAATATAACTTTACTTGACCATAAATTACATGACACATACTATTAAGACATTTTACATTAGAGTATAGTTAGATATTTAACAGAAATAATTTGAAAGTTAGGCATGAACTGACAATGCTGATGTCTGAAATCTGCTACAACTATATTTTGTATCTCAACAAAGATTATGGAGAAAAAAAACACAGGAAGCAATACAAAAAGGACATACAGACAACCGGAAAAGATAAAAAAGTCTATAGAATTCTTACAACTAATTCGAGAATGAAAATCTCCAATTATAGTAAAATTAAATAAAAAAAAAATCTTATAAAATTCCATTCTGTTGTTCAAATAAAACATTTGAATATTTAATATTTTGTAGCTGAAAAAAGTTCCACAGGTGGTGTTGTTTTTGTGTCATATGCATCACTGAAAGCTATGTTGCTGACAGATACACCACTCTTTTCTCTATGGTGTGGTCTTGGATAGTTTGTTGCAGATGGTGGCATTGTGTTGCAATTGGCCATATGTACACCGTCTGTTCCAATTACACATTGAACGTTTACAGTGATAGACTGTCCTCTGCGTTGCCTCCTGATTTTAGAAATTACATATAATAAAAGTTGTATACATCAATAGTTTTAACACATTATTACAAAATGTAGCATCGCTGGCGTTTCTGATGAAAATGAAAGGATACATGTATGCTGTCAATGAACATATGGTTGAAAACAGGAAAATATTATTACAATTTAGTTTCTTCATGAGATCGTCAAAAGTCCACAAGAGAAACACCTTTTTTGCGACGGACATGGAGAAAAAAAGCTGATATAAATGAAAACAGTAACCACAAATCCCATCAAACAACACAGTAGATACAAATACTTCATATACCATATCTTGACATTTTATTGGATTATCAACACCATTTTCAGTTCTCTCCTAAGATAATTCTTGCTATACCCATTTGATCAGTTTTGCATTTGAACCAGGGTTTTCAACAGTTACTGATATTTTTGGCAATTAGCATTTACGGCCTTGATCACAATTGACAAATCGCAATTAATATATATTGTATACTTCTGTACGCCAATCCAACACTTCAAATCAGGTTTAATACTGTCAAAACTCACGTTATATGCAAGACAGTTTGCCACCTATTCGCCTAGCACAATTTTTACCGACATATCACCACCCGGGCACACCCACTACCTTCAGTGATCGAAATACATCTTGGGATAACATTACACAAGTATATATATATATATATATATATATATATATATATATATATATATATATATATATATATATATATATATATATAACAACAAGTGACAACAGGAAAGGTCAACAAACTAAGTATTTTAATCCATTCAATAGAATACGTATCATAGAATATTTAGTGATATTTGACGATATTTAACATGTTTAATAACTTAATAATACGAAATTAAATAAATGTCAAACACAAACACCAAAGACACTCAGGAAGCATCAAAATATATTTCCATTATATTTACCTATTTTTGTCCGCTTTACATTTTATTACTATCAATGTTGCCAATAGTATAAATACGCATCCACCAAGAGCGCCACCGACCATGAGCATTAAAGGTGGTTTCGTCTCTTTTGATCCAGATTCTGAGGAAAAAGAAAATTTACTAAGGACAAGTTCTTTTCGTATTAACATGGAATAATTGTTTAGTTTATCTTGTTTGCATCTTTAGATTTGAAACATCCAAATAATATGAATTTGACTACTTTCAGTTTTTCAATTGAAACTAGAAATGCCAAAAAGAATATAACTTACAAATGAAACAAATTTCGTTTCGCTATTTTCAAAAGGAAAATGAAATATGATATATATACTGTTTTCTGATCTATGGTCGGGTTGTTGTCTCTTTGACACATTGCCCGTTTGCATTCTCTATTCTATTTAATTTTTCATTGGTAATGATTTCGAAAGCAACGGAAAACTGAATTTTGATTAGATCTTTTCTATTTTTCAAATTTTCTTAATATATTGAAAAATGTTTGGCCGCTTGATGTTATGTTGTTAATTTTGTAATAGTTAAATGACAATATTACATATTAAAATTGTGATAATATTACCATTATCTCCGTCGCTGTCCGATTCTGACGAAACTGTAGTTGCTAGACACGACTCCTGCAATTTTTAAAAAGAATATACAGAAGTAATTTTGATAAATAAAATTTTCACAATTCTGATGTAAAGATTTTGTAATATAAGAATTAAAAAAAACCAAAGAGAAACAGATAATAAAAAGTACGTTTTTCAACTCTTTATAATAAAATATATGAATAAAAGCAATTCACATTATCAGTTGTTTTTCGCATTATTTTTTCTGAAATTTGAACATTCATGTACAGTTGATGTTTATAAATAATTCTACATTAATTTGGCCCTTTTTAATCCTTCATTTGCCTACAATTACATCAAAATAGATATATCTGACATTTCAAAGCAAAGAAGAATGGATTAAATACAAACTACCTTTTTCAATTTGTTCATATTTCATATAGATCTATCTGAAAAAGTATTTAGAGTTAAATGTTTCACATCGTAATTTTTAATTACCAAAGACGTATTTAAACTGAGCCAAGATTTTCATTCTCAGAATTAGGTATTTCAATTCATTCAGGTCTGATACATATTTTACAAAGCTGTATTTATACAAATCTGTTTACATGTACATACATGTACATAAAAAATACTTAGCAATGCTATGATACATGTAACAGTGAACACATTAACTGACAAATCATCTACAAATTCATATTTTTTTAAAAAAGTTTTATCAATTCACGCCATATTGCAGATGCCCACCATAAAACCATTTTCTCATGTTTTTTCTAACATTTTGGATTAATCTTACTCACTTGCTTAACACAAGTAACGGTTGTTGAATTACAGATGTAACAGTCCTCGTCGAAAATTATAACAGATACGGTATCGCCATAGTTGTTCTGGTTATAGGACAGTGAAATGTCATATCCTTCAGCGTTACTGCTGGTCGACCGTTTCTTCCTTGAATTAGGAAACTCGCAAGATATCAAATATTCATATTTGTAAACAGCTTGTAATATGTATTCATTACTAGTGAATTGTTTTCCACTCTCCGACACCTTATAAAGAAAATATTTCAATAATCATATTGTTTTCAATAATTTCATATTCGTTCATCTATGATATAAGTTATAATTTTTTTTAAGCGAACCTTTGACACTAACTCATTTGGGTCAATCGTTATTAGTACAAGTAAAGACCAACTGGAGACTAAGGAAAAAACAACTGACCTTTGGCAGGAAAAAGAAATATTCTTGTCAAAAATCATCTGCAATTAATGCCCAGTTATTGTAATTTTGAGGAAGATACAAACAGGTTAGGAAGAGACAATATACTGGTATAAACTTACGGTAAAATGCTGGAATTTACAATACACTTTTTCGGCATAAAACATGCCAAATACATTAGTTTTCTGACATGCTCTCATCTTTGTGCTACAGAGACCACTGTCTGGTATAGTTAAATCACGTGGTCCATCTGCTAGTGTAAGTGAACAGTCGGGTCCAATATAACCGGCATGACACACACAGAAAGCTGGAATAATAAAAAACATCATCTTTAATTTCCCATTACTGAATACAATGATTTGGAAAAGTCACTTTATTATAAAAAGTTCTAATATTAGTTAGAATTATACATGAAAAAAATATTATCTAGACTTTCACCTTGAAAACACATAATTGTCCGTACATATATCATAAGAGGATCAAGAAAGTTCCGATAAAAGGCGAAATAAATAGATTTGGAAAGAATTTGTGCCATATGATATAAGGGACGAAGGTTAAAAAAGGAGCTGTTGAATGAATTTAAAATGTTCTAATACAATATAAATTGCATTTGTACTGCATTGAGTTATAGGTACATGTTTAGAAATCCAATCATTATATTACCTACACAAATGTATTTATTTGTTTTGAAAACAATATTTTAATCTTTTTAATAAAACCCACTGCACATGTACCTACTTCTATTACATATTCCATTGTTATTACAATTTGAAGGACACAAATTGTTCTGTATGGTTTCTAAAATCGACTCTCCGCCATTGCTCTGAAATAGGCTTTCATTCTTGGAAATTTCGAACTTGCATGCATCTTCCATTAACCATATGGTATATTTTAGATATTCAGTGCTACCGGCAATCTGAAAAAAATAATACAAATATCATACTGAAAACTAAAAAATTAGCAATCTATTATACAAATTGTGTAATAAAGTTTTGCTTATGATTCTTTTAGAAAACGAATAACATATCCCGAATCCGAGATCACATTGTCGCTCATTGTGGTGAAACTGGACCTTCACGTTCTTTATCACCGACCGTGTTGGCAACCATTGAATATTTAGTCCCCTAAAAAATTACTAGAAAATTTTGAATGAATGAGAACAATTTTCGCCTTTAAGAAGTATTAATTTCATTCCAGTAACGATATACATGTACCTCATGGTTTTTTTCATAAAATGTTTTGTGATAAATATCAATATATTTGTATGAAGATATGAGCGAAAAGACATACCTTTATATCGTTGATACAACTCTCAGTATAAAATGAGACGTTTAGTTGTGCGTATGTTTGACAAAGGTCTAAAGCAGTCATCTGGGTAAAACCTTCGACACATGCTTGTCTGGCTAAAACCTCATTCCATCCATTTGTCCATTCTGGTTCCTAAAATCATTTATGAAATATTGTATTGAAATTATAAACACCAACTACAAATATAACTTAAACATGACTACAAATTCAATACAGCAATCGAGATTAGTTCAACAAAATCATATTCAGTGTACTAAACTGCCAGGCTGTATATCTGATCTGATTGAATGCAAGTTGGATCGGATTTTCTCGTCTTTTTATCTGGTTTTGTTTTCTAAAATAAACAAACGCAAAAAAAAGTTTGAAAGAAAAGACAAATATTTTGGTGATAATACAATTATTCGCTGCAATATTTCATAGATGCATGTTCCGAAACTTCGACATTCAGATCACTCATACCGCTTTATGCTACAAATTCGCATCCCCCATTTAATCCAGAATTTTTTAAAACAAATTTCTACAAGACAAGGCGAGGTCACACTTTCAAAGTATAACAACTGCATTCCTTCTGACCAAAGTCGACCAGATCTCAAAACTGGAATCGTATTTAGTATCTTTTAGACGAGCTAGACAGAATAGTTACAAATGCAAATATCGACCAAAGTCCGACTGTAATTTGCCCAGAATAAAGCAACATTCCATAGCACGATTTGATTAACATAAATACTCTTTAAGACTGCTTTTGATTTTCCTGAGACATTTTTCAATGTGAAATGGAAGTTGCGTTTTGACTTGCATTGTTTTATAGAATAATTCTATACTGACTTATTCTAAGCAATACAAGCATATACATGTATTGTCATTTGAACCGCATTTTTATACAAAGTATTAATCAAACAATGTTTGTTTTGTTTATATGTATTCAATGTTGTGAATACATATGTAACCTGTAATTTCTCATTTTTAGTACCGCTTCTATCGTATTTTCCCTACTATCTTCCTTTACATCGTATACTTACAGGTGGAAGATAATCAGGGTCAAAGTTGTCATCGTAACGCAGCGGAGTTATTTCAATAACATCATCGGTGTCTGTGACACTTCCTACAATTCTTTTTTCATTTATAGATTCGAACTGACGCAAGTCTCTTCTTCGTCTATCCTTATGACATTCTTGGTAAAGAGAGTTCGCTAGTGGCGTTTTGACATTTTTGCACTGAATCATTGGTTCGGTTAAGTTACAGTGAACATCGTTAAAGTCCCCGATCGGATCATTATGGTCCGCCTGTGCAGCACATAGACAGTATTCTTTCAGGAACAGATCTTCTGGTTGAAATGTAGGAAGTACAGAAAACAGTTCTTCGTTAGATCCCTCGGATACCCTTCAAGAACATATGGAATGATATAATGATAAAAACACTGTAGAAGAAGGTATTTGTTCTCAACACCAAATTGTATAAATGAACTTGAGGGTCGAAAATTGCATGTAGCGTTTAGTTCATCTAATTGTGGATAAATATATAATATAGGAAATTCAATTGATGATGTAAAAACATGCATTAGGTTGAATTGAGTATTTAAAACTACATGAAAATTAATATTCACAGTCTAACTACTGGTAGTGCTGATGTTTTACCAAATATGTATGTTTTAATTAACTAATAATTGTCCGTAGTAATAAAGTGCCCGAATTGACATTTCTTATATCTTGATCTGTTAATATGATTTACTTTAACTTTCTGAAAGATTGATATGTTGATATGGTTTACTGTAACTTTCTAAAAACTTTTCTATATATAAAAATCTGAAATGGTATCTTTAAATGTCAAGTGACTGAGATTTTTTTTATATTAGTTATGTTACCGTGCATGAAAAATATGATGCGAGAAAATATGTTTGTTTTTTGAACAACTATATCATTTGTAAACATCTTCCAAGCTTTATTATCCGATATTGATTCGAATATTTTATTTGCACATGACAATGTTAAAATCAAATGTTTTCTTTTGGCTTTTTTGTTCTTATTTGACTTTGATATATTTATACCTAAAAAAATTAACTTGCTAAAAAGGTACGTGTAAACAAGATACTTGGATTTACTTTTTGGGATTAACTTATGATACCATTTTGATTTCAGATTACGAGCGTATCATTTAAAATATCGCTTGGTTTTTGCTGTAACTTTCGACAATTTGTAACGTTACTGTTTTGTCATATAATGTACACGCATACGTAATTAATGTTATTGTCAAGTAAAAGTTTTTTTATAACAGCAATCGCTTCAGAAAACACCAATAGCGTAACGTCATAGTAGACCGTGCATAAAACATCTTGTTTCTAACGATTAAGAGTATTGTTTCTGGTTTGCCTCGATACATGTCATAAAAGTAATTCACAGACCATTTATTTATTATACCTCCAAGAACGGGCAAACTGGAGATAATCTGTTACAGTGTTTGATCCTCTTGGTATTAAATCATCAGACGAATCTTGGGTTTGACTTATAAATCCACAGAGTCCTTCAGTTTGTTCTACATCTAGGGAAGAGGGGTGAATTGACACGGTAGGAATCCATCTACCCGAAATGGAAAGAGTGATAATCGTTCCGATAGGTAATGTTACCTGTCAAAAAGACGATAAGCATATATATAATTCTTAGCCGAAGTATTTTCAAGTACACTGGGAGAGATAACTTGTAGGTAACCTTAAAGTAAGGATTATTAAGAGTTATCTATATGTACTTTGAATGCATTTTCATTGGTTTACAAGAATGTGGTATTTTACTCGATCACCCGCTGAAAAGAAACCCCTCGGGTGACAATTTTAATTTTGTCACCCGCTCGTAAAGAGCACATGTAAGTAAGTATCGTCACAATAATATTTACTTTTATAAATTATTAGAGTTATTATTATTAAATTGATGTTTATTAAAAGTAACTCCCATCAGTAGTATGTGCATCTAAAGTCGTCCATAACAAATGCAGTTTTTGCAGTTAGTAATTATACAATGGTATGAGTCTGTTTTTCCGCCAATTATTTTCAGTAATGCTGATTTTTTTTTTAACACGCATCTAAATTTACAAAATGATCATCATTATACATAGTAATTAGGATTTGATATTTTACAGTCGTTCACTTTCTTATCCTTGGGGAGGATGGAGAAATGTGAAAATAAACATTAACGCTCCAAAACTTATTTATAAAGATTGTGTTAAATAAATCAAATTTAAACTTTGACCAAATTTGTGTGGTGGCATTTGAGAAAATGAATAGGTATCTAGAAACGAACAGAAGAAAATCAAGAATCACGTCTGTTGCGAATAAAATATATAAAATGATCCGCTCTCCTAGCCATCATCACATTTAAAAACTATAAAAACTGTGAGCAAAGCTCACTACTTGATACCCCCGCCTTACATAAGATACATGAAAGGAAATGTCAATATTTTGGATAGGAAAACTCCAACAGCAGTCATCGTCTAAAACCCATAGATCTCGGTAGTTTTTATTCCAAAGGAGGTATGTTGACATTTTCTTGAAATGGCCGGCATTTTGGAAAACTCAGCTTCACTTAATTTTTTGACATCCTTTCAAACCTTATATTCTTAATTTCATCCACATTGGGGAAGCCTAAATTTATATGGCAGCAATTTTGAAATAAGCACCATTTTGCAAATTTTGACATATGTCTTTGTTTGCCATCCTTTAACACATTTTAAAGAGTTGCAGATGGCTTAGTGGTACCCCTATCAAATTTAATGACAAAGTCTATGTTTTGCTTTGTGAAACTCCTAAGTTGGTCAGGCAAAAATCTAATACAGGAAGTGCACATTGGCAACATTTAATAAAGATTCTCTGAAAGTTTCATAAAATTACCCCAATTAGTTTAGGAAGAGTTGTAGATGACATAGTGGTACCCCTATCACAATGAATGACAAAGTCTATGATTTTCTATAAGAGACCCCAATAGTTGGTCAGATCAAAATCTAAAATAGGAGGTGCACTATGGCATAATGTAATAAAGATTCTCCGAAAGTTGCGGATGGCGTACGGGTACCCCCTATCACAAGGAATGGCAAGGTCCATGTTTTTGGTATGGAAAACCCGAAATATTGGTCAGATCAAAATCTAAAACAAAAGATGCACTATAGCACCATGTAAAAAAGATTCTCTTAAAGTTTCATCAAATTCCATTCAGTAGTTTAGGAGGAGTTGCGGATGGCATACTGGAACCCCCTAGCACAATGAATGGCAAAGTCCATGTGTTGGTATGGGAAACCCAAATGTTGGTCAGATCAAAATCTAAAATAGGAGGTGCACTACAGCATCATGTAATAAAGATCCTGTGAAAGTTTCATCAAATTCCATACAGTGGTTTAGGAGGAGTTCCGGGTGGCATCATGGTACCCCCTATCACAATGAATGTAAATGCCCATGTTTTGGTATGGGTAACCCCAAATATTCATCAGATCAAAATCTAAAATAGGAAGTGCACAATGCCATCATGGGATGCAGATTCTCTGAAAGTTTCATCAAATTCCATTCAGTAGTTTAGGAGGAGTTGCGGATACAAAGGTCGGACGAACGGACCGACGGGACGGACGAACAGACGGACGGACACAACGAATACTATATACAAAAAAGCGGGGGTATAATGAAATGGTCACTTGCTTATGTTTCTAGGCACCTAATAAGGATCAAGGGAGCTCAACTCACAGAGCTGGCTCAAGACTTGCAATAAACTTTGATCTGAGGGATACAAAAAAAGTCCATAAAAATATTATTGCACCATGAAATATGGACGTACTGTAAAAAACCAAACCATGATAAGTGAATAACTAGTGTTGTTTTAAAACTGTATTTATCTGAGGCATATGTCAGAAAGTTTGTAAGGATTAAATAAATAAAACCAAGAACATTTTTATTCTACACAGGCAGCATGAAAGAGGTACATTTTGCTTTGCGGAAGGAGAATATGTTTACCATGGCTGGTGATTTGTCAAATTGCGGAAAAAGTAAACTGACATCACACCCCGAAATTTTAACTGGATATGTGTCAGTGCATGGAGATCATTTTGAGCCAAAGAAACTTACAGACCAAATGACAGCATATTATTTCATGACTTCTGTAACAAGAAAACAAATGTGCGTCTTGTCCCAGCTGCATAGCGCGTCCAAGGGTTGCGGATAGGAGAGATCCTCTCGTTGGGGGGTTGTCAGGTCAATAATACGGAAAGGAACATTCATCATCACATTTAAAAATGAAATGGTCGCTTTTTTTATGTTTCTAGGCACCTATGATTGATCACAGGAGCTCAACCCACAGCGCTGCATAGCACGTCAAAAGGTTACGGATAGGTGAGACCCTCTCGTTGGAAGGTTGTCGGGTCATAATAAGGAAAGCCTGACAGCGAACGATAGTTGGTAACGTGTTTGGAGAATGCCACACTCCCTGCACGCTAAAGACCCCTTCTGTAGATTTCGAGAAAGGGAAAGAGTAGGTTGATGGACGCGACAAAAGGCTAAATTATCTAACCCTTTCCGACCATCCTCCTTTCACAATGGCATTCAAAACTGGGTTCCCTTTGTGTCCCGTCCCACCCCATTTGAATCGTGTTTGAAAAATTGTTGAAATGGTTCTGGTCCTGAAGAATGAAATATTTGCCAGTGGACGCTAAGCAAGCAACAATCAATCGATCTTTTTTATCTTCCCTGATTGTCAATTTTTATTCTAAATTTCGAAAATATGTCTCAAAAGACACTGTGGTATGATGTAATATAATACTTTATTAAAAAATCTTGATTTCTCATTGGTTGACAGAGATGTGGTACTTCACCTCACGCTAGGCTCTACCCCTCTTGACGACGGGTGGTATTCCATCCTTAGCGATGAAATACCACATAGGAGAATACCACCCTTCGTACCGCATTCAGTTAAGGGTGGTATGCCAGATTACCACACTCAAAACAAAATATCAACCTCGACTACGTCTCGTTTCATATTTTGCCTTCGTGTGGTAATCTGGCATACCATCCTCAACTGAATGCAGTATGTGTATACAATTTTAAATGATCGCAGTCGTCCATGAAACTAAATACCAACCTGGTAACCGTAGCTGGTTTTCTCAATTACCATATTTGTATTGTCGCAAACTGAATATGAAATGCTTGGATAGTATCTTCCAGAGGCGTAGAATTGGTTTTCGATGACGTCACATGTTCTCACTACGAACAATGAATCATGGCTTTGTATAGCCACACCACAAACACATGACCTACTCCATCCACAACTTGTCATGAGTATGTGAACCTGCAAAATATTATATATAAATTTAGAAAAATCATAATATCTTTTGAAGTAGATATTGTGGAATTTTCACATAATATGCATCATATTTATTTTAATGGCGTAATCTTACAAGTATTTCATATAGTCAGGGAAATTGTGAACTGAAATTATTTACACTGTCCACGAAAATATTAATTATTCAACTAAAAGTTTTAAACATGAGAAAACGAATGGAAGGTGAGAAAAATCCGAAGGGCATCTAGCAAAATCACCTACTCGGAGACAAATACAACACCTGATTGGCAACTCCGAGATAAGATAATAAAACAATAAAAATATAAAACACACACACACAAACATACATATATAAAACAATAACAATTTAATACAGATGGTCTATATGGACTCACAACCACAAAACAGACCCAGGCTGAATTCCGATGGTCTCAAAAGTTTACACTTTGAGATTTTTCTCGTCATATTCAAGCGAATTTAAGTGAATAGGGACAATTTTAAGCCTTAGCGTAGTACATGTATATCATATTCCAACATTGCACGAGCCCTGTTCTCATTAGCTGGAAATACAGAACGGATAATATGTAAATTGAAAGGAGACAGCATCCAACTAGTCCAATCTCTGACGTGAGCTGACCAATAGTAAATCTAAATCTTAAAACTTAAAGTCATAACACTATCTCCAATTAAAGTGGGAAATTCCAAATACATTTATGACCTGAATGAAATAATAGATATCAATGTACAAAACATTACACCCTATCATCAAATGTTATTGAGGAACTAAATATTTTAAGAGAAATGCGTAAGCTAATGACCAAATTAATCCTGACATGTGATCACAATAAGTACGTACTAGTAAATACCATATTTTTCTTCTAACCCAAAGGGCATTCCTTATCCACATTAGACTTAGTAAACATTTCTACAAATTTCCGAAAAGACATTATTAAGTTTATACAAACATTTTTCTTCCTCAAAAATATAAAAAAAATATAAGAAAGAAGAATGTAACTATACTTACCGAATAAGGATATCGTTTATGTTTGTACAGAATAAACTCTCCACATCCATTGTAGACAAAATAATTGTTATCTGCTGTGTAAAACACGGGATCATTCCAAACTGAACACGTACGTCCGGAAATTGCATAATCTTTATCCGAAACAACAACCTTGATTACATAAAATGATATAAATGTTAGGATAGTAATTAGTTGTACACGCGAGGCTGATATTAGACTAAGTTTGTTTTATCGGTATTTATAATGTATTTTTTTTCAAACGACATAAAACTTATAACATATTCAGACCGGAGACACATCTTCAGTTAAATTTCAGGTACATGTACTCCTGGAAAAGACACCTCTCAGGACTTGGTACTTCACGGTATGGTACGTGTGCCATTAACTGAGCCGGATATACTTACTTTTTCGGAGCACTTGAAGTCATTCCCGATTTTTTGTGGTAGTTCATCTTGCTAGTTTTTGTGCTATTTTGTTCTGATTCTACGTAGTTTTCTATATTTACTCCTTTGGTGGAGTCTTTGTACATGGCATGCTATATTATTTACTCATGAGTTTGTCTTGCCTTTGGATTTCGATTTTATGGACTTTCCCACTGACGTGTCGCTTTCGTATTCTTTTGCCAAACCAGAACACGAAATAGCGAGTGGTTCAAATGGTACTTCTATATAGATGAAAAATTGCAAAGGATGAATCTTTTGATATATAACAAATATTTGACGCCTTACAGCAAAGATTGAAAAAAAAAAACAAAACATTTTTGCAACTAGGCTATAGCTATAATGTAGCTATATTTGCATATGGGAAAAACCCACTTCTATTTAAGATGTTTAATTGATCGAGCGTACACGTACGTGTATGCGTGTCAAAACGGTAAATTTGTTCTTTTCCTCTGTAAAACAGAAAGCACCATTTTTTTTCTTATTTAGATGAATACAGAATTAGTAACTTTATTTAATTTACATTTATACATTTTATACATATATATACAATTACTGTAATAAAAATTAATAAGACCTGTACATATACTATCATTACAAACTAAAATGGGAATGGTGTCATGCTTACTTTTAAACGACCATTAAGGTGATTTCTTATTAAGCAGACAGAATGTAAGATGCAAAAGTATCAAAAAGTAGGGCCATTTTTGCTTGTATTAATTCCACTTCTAGGGCCGTTTTCAAAAAGTCACATCAAAAACTTTCAAGAGTGAGGTTGGCATTGTCTGGTATGTGTTCTCTAAAGATTTGCTAATAATAAGTAACAAAAAAGATACCAATTTTATATACATACCTGAAAATTGCTTTTGGGGACATTTTAAACACCAAAATGCCAAAATAATGTATTTAAGTCAGTTTAAGAAATTTGAAGGACACTCAGAACCAAAACTACCTACCTGAATATCTGGTATATTAACTGTATCCCACACTCCAGACAGGTCTGTGGCACTGTTTTCTGACATCAGTCTGATATGCCCAGTTCTGTCATTTGAGTTGTATATATTATCAATATAACCAGTAATATTCAAGTGAGATGTCACGTTCCAGTTACTTGTTGTAAATGTCACGCCACAGTCCTGAGTTTCGAACACCATAGCCTCCTGCTGAATGTTGTTAGTACACGTATCCGATGGATTACTTTGATACCGGGGCTGAGACACTTTCAGTGTATGTGCACACTGTCTTAATATGGGTCCAATGGATCCTATACATCCCACGGGCACTGTAGCGATCATTGGAACTGCTTTCTGCTCTCCCTCTACTATTTCATACACATACACATCATTTTCTGGCTGAAAATAGAAATAGTGTAACATTTTACACTAGTGTGAAGCTATCACGCAATTCGATATCCTGTAATTCTAATATCCCGCAATTCGATATCGCGCATTTTCGTTCGGAATTATGCTAGAAATTTAAAACAAATTTGTTACCTAGCGGTATTAACTATATGCCATTATGTAACGAGCCATATAAAAGTACTTTTTTTACTGAGAATGTGAACTGTCGGTTTTCATCTTCAAGCTAAATTGTAAACGTACATTTCCAGATTTGTAAAAGCAAATATAGAATCAGTGTCATTCCTAAAACAAGAAATGACATTGCATATATGCCAGTAGATACCTGCATAACGATTCCAAAGTAGCAGACATACATGTTACCCTTCAAAATAGACTATATATATACCTTGACACCGGCCTCGAATGGGGCACTGTTGTAGTATGGACCAGGAACAGAGGTACTATTTAGTCTTGCACGGACAGAACATTTAACCTATACAATAAGAATAAATATACACAATAACTCGGATAGCAAAAACATTAATCAGTGACCTTTAAAACATATTAGTTTTTGAAATTTACATGTGTATTAATCACTTGTTACGTGAACTTACTAATGCGAAAGAAATTACATTTCAAAATTTACCTTAGTAACATTGCCAAAGTTTATTTAAGAAAGGGTCTTTTGAAATTATCATGAAATGGTTGTATTGAGGAATACTTCTATTGCCGTCATATCGAATAAATCTTTTCCGAAGTAAAACACACGTTTATATATACTTACTACCATATTCATTTCGTAGGTGCCAACCCAATGATTAGGACGCAGAAAAGTCTGGTCGATGTTACCGTACAAAACCTTCTGATGAGTTATAACAGAATTGTCATCAATGTACCAATACACATTATAGGCATACGTTTTTCCATCTATATCATCAAACGAGCACTTGAAAACAGGTTCTAAACTTGGACCAAATGCGGGATTTAAAACGTTTCCTTCGGCCAAATCCGCCCTAACAACTGGTGTAAATGTTTCCGGTGGAACATCAGCTAAATCACAAACATTTCAAAACTTGAAAAGTAAAGTATGATTTTCATCTCATTTCGAAATTACATATATACAACTGTAATATGGACATGAATTGGTGATTTTGGTTGCAAAATCATTGCTCTTCTGCATAAACTTTTTTGGCGGATATATATACGGATGGTATTATAGGAGGTACATCTAAGAATACGACGCTATTATATTGTTACAGAATTTTGTTCTGGATTTTCGCTCATCCATGGTTTTGTCTCTGAAGAAAAGGTACACATAGACAAGTATTTTGTTAAAAATGTCAATGTTTATAAATCTGGAAGAAAAACGCAGACGTCAAACAACCTTTCATGTGCTGAATTTAATTTTTTAGCTTGATTCTCAGCCTTATTTAATGAGTAGATGTAGTGTTGTTTGCACTGGAACGTTTTTTCCTCATACATGTATGAATAGAATTTTCCAAAGTCCGAACACACTGACGAAATATACTGTGACAAAATAAGACACCAACCTATTGGTGTAGTGCAGCAACTATCTCACCTCTTATTCGTGTTGTAATTATCCTTGTTAGATGATTAATTAGCCATAGTTATTGTTTAATTACTCCAAACTTTGCTAACAGAACTGTCGGTCCAAATCAAAACAAAGGGACTTATAGCATTGGGAAGGGAAACCACGAATTTGCGGCTATATTGGTTTTCGGTATTTTGTAATAATTAATTCCTCCAATTAAGGAGCATCTTTTTAAAGTAGACGTAAAACGGAGGAATCTTAATCCTGGTATCCCTAAAATGTTTTAATGGACTTGGCTGTCTCATGCGGCGGGAAAATATTACCTGTACACCCTTCAAAATCCATAATGGACTCTACCATTGTTTAGTATAAATAGCGGTGTTCAGAGTCATTCTTTGTCAGTGTGTTGACCGTGATCAAGGTATACACTTGGTGTTAAAGTGCTTGGTGAGTTATTCCTTGGATTTAATAGTGAATTCTATGTGCAAAAGGAATTATATTTAATTCATTATTTCGGAATTCAAATAAATATTCATGGAATAAGCAAAGTGAAGTTTATTATGTGAAATTGTGAATTTGTGTTAAAGTGTTCATTGTGACAAAGGATAAGTTCTTATGTATATAGTGCATTTGACTAGTTGAATTGTTTATTATAGTTACTTTGATTCCATTTGCCTTAAGTGTTTCAGGATCCAGTGCTTTGTCATTTTCCTTAGTAATTTGATAGAGTCATTTGATAATTCATTTGGATAGTGCATTTTGATAGTCAAGTGCCATTTGCTACCTTAGATCGAGAGATAACTGCTTAGTGCCATTTGCTACCTTATTTTGAGTGTTTGCTACCTTATTTCTTTAGTTAAGTGCTAAGTGCCATTTGCTACCTTATTTTGAGAATTCAGTGATAAGTGCCATTTGCTACCTTAATGTGAGTTTTGTTGTATGTCATTTTGCTATACTGAATCTTTTAAATATATAATAATATCATTTGGAATCCCGATTTATTCGGTACGAATCCATTGACCGCTCGTTTCATGTTACAAATTTGGCGGCAGCGGTGGGATTCCATTCTTCATAGATATTCAAATGGATAGGCAATCTAATTTTGATATATGGTTTACTAGCATTGTGGTTCCCTTTTGTGCATTTTGTAAATAAATTTTGTTGTGTTTAAGATAAAGACACAGTGAACTGTATATTGTAAATTAAAGGAAAGCACAGTCTACACTCAAGTGAACTGGTGAGTAAATTAGCTTATATAATGGCAGATTTAGGTAGTGATATAGGATATTTAACGTCTGCTATAGAACAGATAGAAGATAGCTTAAGAAGGAGCTTTGTGCATTCGACTCCAAAACCAAACACACGGAGTGATCATGCAGATGAAAAATATAAAAGTGGTTCTGTTAAAAATAAAAGTGATTCTGGTTTTGCGACTGGCTTTCAAACATTAAAATCACAAGACAATGAAACAGGAAATACAATAGTTTTTGGAACAAAGCCTAAGGTAACTTTTAGTAAAAGTGAGCATGCGGACACGGAAGCATGGGTAAGTGCAGAAACGCTTCCGCTAAAAGAAAATGTAAAGAAGGGTTCAAAAGTTCGTGATGAATCGAAGGAAATATCAGTTCAGTCTAACAGAGGTACTAGTGCTGTGCAAAATGCAGTGTCTGTAAGTGAAAAGAAAACAGTCGTTGATAACGATAAGGATAAAAATACAAATAAAAATTCGAATCAGGGTGTTAAAATCAAACCTGCTACTTATGATGGTGTCAATTCATGGATTGATTATAAGTCACATTTTGACATGGTGGCAAAAGTCAATGATTGGTCGAAGGATCAGAAAGGTCTTTATCTAGCTGTATCTTTGCGTGGGCAAGCTCAAGCAATACTAAGTGATCTACCTTCAGAGGCTAGAAGTGAGTATGATAGTCTAGTGAATGCGTTGGAGGAACGTTTTGCTCCTCCCAGTCAAACAGAACTGTATAGGGTTCAATTCCGAGAACGTAGAAGGAAGGCAACCGAATCGCTACCTGAATTAGGACAGATTTTGAGAAGGCTTGCAAATTTGGCATATCCAACGGCACCAAGAGATGTGCGAGAAACACTCGCCAAAGAACAATTCATAGATGCCTTGCATGATTCGGATATGAGATTGAAAGTGAAACAATCACGTCCTAAAAGTTTAGAAGAAGCTATTAAGCTTACAGTTGAACTTGAAGCTTTTAATAAAGCTGAAGATTCTAATAGAATGAAACATGGTTATTTGCGCTCCGCAGAGGTAAGTGCAAATCATAGTGACTCGTGTACTGCAGTTTGCTCTAGTAACGACAAGACAATAAGCAAGTTGGAGCAAGATATACAAACACTTCAGAAAATGATTAAAGATCTGGCTTGTGAAATGAGTACATTGAAAGGTAAAATAAATTTTCGATCCGAACGGGATATGAGTGAAAGAAAGGACAAGAAATGTTATAATTGTGGTAAGAGTGGCCACTTTTGGCGAGAGTGTACGTTCCCTAAACGGGATACTAGCAAGTTTCAAGGAGGACAGGGTCATGGAAATGGAAATAGCAAATCAAATGGAAGGGGAAAGCCTAAAGTTTCTAGTATTCAAAATATACGTAAAAACAGGAAACCCAGTGTTTCAATTCTTGATGAAGCTGGTATGTATATTGATGTATGTATAGATGAGACGGCCACAAAATTTTTGGTTGCCACAGGAGCAACCCTGTCAATTGTGTCATCAACCTTCTACCAGCAAATGAAAAAGAAGCCAGTATTAGAGGTAAGCTCCCAACAAATCACTTCTGCTAATGGAGGATACTTATCAGTAAAAGGCAAAGGGACCTTTAAGTTGAAAATGAGTGAAAGCGTATTTCAGTTGGAAGCTATTGTGGCTGATGTGCATGCTAATGGGATAATTGGCCTTGATTTTCTAAGGGATAACAAATGTGTTATAGATGTTGTATCAGGACAGTTGGTGATAGGAAAAGTGTCAGTTGACATGCATTTTGAAGGACCTATAGGATGCTATAAAATTGTTGCCAGTGAAACGGTGAGTATACCACCTATGAGTGAGATGATAATTCCAGGAACAGTTTGTGTTCCAAAAGGTCAAAATGTGAAACATTTCGAAGGGATTATTGAACCTCTTGAAGAGAAGTTAGAAACAGCAGGTCCATTAACAGCGCGAACAGTTGTGAACACAATGGACACTGTCCCTGTCAGACTTATGAATGTGAAGCCGGAAGTGCAAATGGTTCATAAAGGAACTAGTATTGGACAAGTCTGTGAAATTCTTAGTGTGTCTGCCAATAAAATGATTCAGAACAATTGCAATTCAAAGCAACAGCTCAGGCCTGATGTACAAAGTCTGTTAGACAGGTCAAGTAACAAAGGAGCAAAAACAGCAATTGAAAGAACTCCTCGTTAAGTACGCGGATTCATTCGCCGAAACTGATAGAGATCTAGGAAGGACAAGTATTGTGAAACACAAAATAAACACGGGCAATGCACATGCATTCAAAGAATCTCCTAGGCGTACGCCAGTGCATCTTAGGCAAGAGCTCGATAGGCAAGTTGATGAAATGTTCGAAAAAGGTATAGTTGAGAAATCTAACAGCCCATGGGCATCCGGGGTTGTTTTAGTGCGAAAAAAGGATGGCTCATATAGGTTTTGCGTGGATTATCGACGCCTTAATAAAGTTACCATGAAAGATGCTTATCCATTGCCAAGAATCGACGATTCTTTGGAACAGCTCTCAGATAATGCTTGGTTCTCCACATTGGACTTATGTTGTGGTTAGACTCAAGTGACCGTTTTAAGACAGCCTTCGCAACAAGGAAAGGGTTATTTCAATTTAAAACAATGCCTTTCGGTTTATGTTGTGCCCCAAGTACCTTCGAGCGACTGATGGAGACAGTGCTTGCTGGTCTTCAATGGGACGTGTGTTTAATATATTTAGATGATGTAATTGTTATTGGAAAGACTTTTGGTGACATGATTCATAATCTGGACCAAGTGTTGGAACGACTTCAAAAGGCTGGGCTTAAATTGAAAGCAAAGAAGTGTTGCTTGTGTGCTAAGGAAGTATTATTCTTGGGACATGTTATTTCAGAAAGTGGCATTGCAACTGATCCCTCAAAAATCGATGCTATCAAAAACTGGCCGACACCATCCAATGTCACCGAACTAAGATCATTTTTAGGCTTGTGCAGCTATTATCGCCGCTACATCAGAGATTTTTCTGCAAAAGCAAAATGTTTACACCGTTTGACTGAAAAGGGGAGAACCTTTGTGTGGAAACAAGAGTGTCAAGACGCATTTGAAATCTTAAAACATCACCTGACTAGTGCACCGATACTTGCTCATCCTGATTTTTCTCGAGAATTTATTTTAGACACTGACGCAAGTAATGAAGCAATTGGGACAGTGTTGTCACAAGTCGATAAGGATGGCAAAGAAGTTGTTATTGGGTATGCAAGTCGCACACTTTCTAAGCCCGAACGTCACTACTGTGTGACCAGAAAAGAACTGTTAGCAGTCGTTCATTTTGTTAAACATTTTAAACACTATTTGTATGGCCGGAAATTTACCATACGTACGGACCATGGCTCGCTTCGCTGGCTCATGCAGTTCAAAAATCCCGAAGGTCAGTTAGCCCGGTGGCTTGAGGTTTTGAGTGAGTTTGACATGGAGATTGTTCACAGGCCGGGTAAAAAGCACAACAACGCTGATGCTTTAAGTTGTAAGCCATGCAAACAGTGTGGTTACAATAGCAATTGGGAAAACAACAGTAATGTGCAGGCCAGTGTGCGAGAAATATCAAGGGAAAGTTTTTCATGTGGGCTGACACAGGATGAACAACTATCACTCAAGGAGTTACAGGATGCGGACAAAAACATTCAGTTCATTAAAGAAGCTTTACTTAATGAAAAGAGACCGTCGTCGTTGGAAGTTTCTGGGAAAATTTTAGGCCATACACTATTTGTATGGCCGGAAATTTACCATACGTACGGACCATGGCTCGCTTCGCTGGCTCATGCAGTTCAAAAATCCCGAAGGTCAGTTAGCCCGGTGGCTTGAGGTTTTGAGTGAGTTTGACATGGAGATTGTTCACAGGCCGGGTAAAAAGCACAACAACGCTGATGCTTTAAGTTGTAAGCCATGCAAACAGTGTGGTTACAATAGCAATTGGGAAAACAACAGTAATGTGCAGGCCAGTGTGCGAGAAATATCAAGGGAAAGTTTTTCATGTGGGCTGACACAGGATGAACAACTATCACTCAAGGAGTTACAGGATGCGGACAAAAACATTCAGTTCATTAAAGAAGCTTTACTTAATGAAAAAAGACCGTCGTCGTTGGAAGTTTCTGGGAAAATTTTAGGCCATACACTATTTGTATGGCCGGAAATTTACCATACGTACGGACCATGGCTCGCTTCGCTGGCTCATGCAGTTCAAAAATCCCGAAGGTCAGTTAGCCCGGTGGCTTGAGGTTTTGAGTGAGTTTGACATGGAGATTGTTCACAGGCCGGGTAAAAAGCACAACAACGCTGATGCTTTAAGTTGTAAGCCATGCAAACAGTGTGGTTACAATAGCAATTGGGAAAACAACAGTAATGTGCAGGCCAGTGTGCGAGAAATATCAAGGGAAAGTTTTTCATGTGGGCTGACACAGGATGAACAACTATCACTCAAGGAGTTACAGGATGCGGACAAAAACATTCAGTTCATTAAAGAAGCTTTACTTAATGAAAAGAGACCGTCGTCGTTGGAAGTTTCTGGGAAAATTTTAGGAACAAAGTGTTTATGGTCACAGTGGGAATCACTGGAAATAAGTGATGGAGTTCTCTACCGACGATTCGAAACTTCAGACAAATCAAAGAACCGTTTGCAAGCAATCATTCCTTTCAAGGAAAGGAGAAATGTGCTCTACCAGTGTCATGACAGCAAAACATCTGCACATCTAGGAGTACGAAAGACCCTAGAAAAGATTCGCCAGAAATATTACTGGCCTGGACTTCATTCTGATGTTCGTCGATACATAGCAGGTTGTGATTTTTGCAATAAGCGTAAGAATCCTATTAGAAAGAATAAAGCCCCAATGCATTTGGTGCAAAGCAGTTTCCCAATGGAACGTATCGCAACAGATATACTGGGTCCGCTTCCCGAAACATTCGATGGTA